>CM075347.1:88135625-89541250 GCA_037693485.1 Kitagawia praeruptora | reverse complement strand
TTTCTCTTGCAATGGGGGAGTGGATGAGTGGTGGAAAGCATACCTTGTCAAGTTTCTCGCCGCATTACTCACGAAAAAGACAAACTAAATTTAACAGTTCATGTCATACATTTTACTATGGTGATTCGGAACAATGTGCTTCCCTTGAGGCTTCAGCTCCCTTGGGATTCACTTTATTGGAACAAAGGGAGTCATATAGCAATATATTAAGTTAGGTTTAAATATCTTGCCTTGAATGGTTTATAGTTAAGAAAACTTTCCATTAGCTTTGGTTTTATTATCAAGGATAGACTCTAGAGGCTATCACAGTTTCTGTATTTTTAATTTCTTGGTCTGGTTTGGTGGTCTTCAAACATGCTTTGATCCATACAAACTATAAAGATTTGGTTACATGCTGATGGTATCTGTAGTGGTTTTTCTTGATAAGTCACTATGAATCAGAAAATCTTCGGTTTAAATATTATTAATCATGGACCTCTTAGGCCATTGCCCAACCATGGGTTCGCATCTTATTGTCATTATAGAGCTTCAGTCATGTCTTTAAAGCGTTACTCAAGCATCAGGAACCTTGCTATTTAAATTTTCACATCTTATTGTCATTATAGAGCTTCAGTCATGTCTTTAAAGCGTTACTCAAGCATCAGGAACCTTGCTATTTAAATTTTCACATGTTCTATCATCTAATTCATTGTTGGGACTTGGTACACATAACAAATTCATTTGCTTGCTGACTTGGGATGACTGGAGGAATCCCTTGTTATCTCATGCAAATTGCAGCAGATAGGAAAAATCATATCTATAACTAAAACCCTTACCCAATTGTACCATGAAAAGACTTTGAAACAAGTAAATTAGACAACCTAAATTAATGGGGCATCACAGGGATGATAAGACTGTTAATGGTCATCCACCAAAAAACTCTATTTTCAGTTGCAAATTCTGCATTGCCATTCATTACATCTATATATACATGAATCGGCTCATCATGACAAGAAACAAAAAAAAAATCAGATAGTTAACTTGTCAATCGGCATATTATCAAGAACCAAATCAGTAAATAAAGTGACATGGGGATCAAGATTGTTATTGTTGTATCTCTTATTTGCAGTCTCATTTCTGTCTCTTCTGGGATCGACGCAATTAATTCTAATGTTAGAATCGCAAGTTATAACTAATTTTTACGGCCATAAGTATTTTTATTAGATACTAGTGAAGGAACCAACCGTTAACAAAAGAGCTATTATAAAACCACTCAGAAATGTGGATACTAACAGTTTGAGTTTTCCATCTTTCATCTTGAATTCGGAAAAAACATTTGGCTGACAATAAATTTGGTCTCGCATTACAAAGAATATTAGTCTTGCCTCAGTAATTAGCTCAAGGAAA
This sequence comes from Kitagawia praeruptora, assembly GCA_037693485.1. Classification (NCBI taxonomy): domain Eukaryota; kingdom Viridiplantae; phylum Streptophyta; class Magnoliopsida; order Apiales; family Apiaceae; genus Kitagawia; species Kitagawia praeruptora. Next base: position 89,539,864 of record CM075347.1, on the reverse strand, counting down.
TGAAAGATATAAAAAACATGATTCTCATTGCCTCTACATACTAAAAAGAGAATGCAAGTACATTACATCATAAATTAACACAACAATATTAAGTTTAGTGCAAGGCACAATGCAAGATATAAAAAAAGACTATAAGTACTTGAATATCATCAAAACAAGTGCACTCGGAGATAAACAAAAAATCAAACTTGTGACAAAGTGACATGGGCCTAAAATTACATATAGAAGTAGGATTATGTACCTTTGGAATAAGAGCAATGCTAGTAGAATTAGCTACATTATGCAATTTGGAGGTGCAAAATAGAAAAATCACAGTCTCACTAAGACAACAGCCAACAATATGTCAATATATGATAATTTGTGTAATGTAGAGCAAACTTGTATTGAAAGATTAGAGAAAAATGTTTACATTGTTAGCTACAAGAGAAGAGAGAATGTTCATAACAGAATTTCAACTAACTAACTTTCTAGCTGATTCTATATATTTATAGACTAATCTAGCACGTGAGAAATGTGTTGATGTGCTGAGCTGTACTGGTGCTGAGCTGTCACTAGTAGATACTCCAATATCCCCCCTCAAGTTGGGAGGTATGTGATGCTGAGAATCATATAATCCCAACTTGGAACCTAAGAACTGCAGCTGTGGTGAAGAAACTGTCTTCGTGAAAATATCTGCCAGCTGACTTCTAGTAGGAAGATAGGTTAATTGAATCAACCCTTCTAACACCTTGTCACGAGTGAAATGACAATCAACCTCGATATGTTTTGTACGCTCATGGAAAACAGGATTACGAGCAATATGTAAAGCAGACTGGTTGTCACAATGAAGTGTGACTGGAGTCAAATTGGTAACTCCAATTTCTTGCAATAATCGAACCATCCAAGTAACTTCAGAAGCTGCAGTTGCCATAGCTCTATACTCAGCTTCTGAACTAGACCTAGAAACAGTAGTTTGTTTCTTGGACTTCCAAGATACAGGTGAGTTTCCTAGCATTAAGATAAAACCTGTAACAGATCGCCTTGTATCTGGACAAGAAGCCCAGTCTGAATCAGAATAAGCCTGCAAAACTAGCTCAGTAGAACCATTTAACATGATGCCTTGATCAGCAGTATGACAGACATATCTAAGAGTATGTTGTAGAGCTGATAGATGTGAAGTTCTAGGTTTCTGCATGAATTGGCTTAAGGCTTGTACTGAATAGCACAAATCAGGTCTTGTGTTGGTCAAAAAATTCAACTTGCCAATCAAAGACCTGTATAATTCTGGATTAGGCAGCAATTCTCCTTCTGAAGCTTGAAGCTTAAGATTAATAGGTAAGGGAGTTACAGCCTTTTTTGAAAGATCAAAACCATCACATTCATCAAGAAGTTATTTTGTAAACTTCTTTTGACTCAGAACAACTTATTTAGGCAAATAACTAACTTCAATACCCAGAAAGTAATGCAGTTTGCCTAAATCTTTAATACCAAATACAGTATGAAGATAATTCTTAATCTGATTGACGTGAGCAACATTGCTCCCTGTAAGTACTATGTCATCAACATAGACAGCAAGTATGGTAATATCAGTTGATGTCTTGAAAAAGAAAAGGCTAGCATCATAACCAGATTGTATAAAACCTTGATCCAACAATTCTGCAGCTAATTTCTCAAACCATTTTCTAGAAGATTGTTTTAAACCATAGATGGACTTTCTTAATCTGCAAACCAAATTGTTAGGGTTATCCATCCCTTCAGGTACTAACATGTAAACTTCTTCACTCAAATCTCCATGAAGGAAAGCATTATTTACATCTAGCTGGAACAAATCCCATTTCTTATTTGCTGCTAAAGCAATCAAACATCTGACAGACTTCATTTTAATAACAGGTGAAAAGGTCTCTTCATAATCAACTCCATATTTCTGATTATATCCCTTAGCTACAAGTCTGGCCTTGCATCGTTCTAAAGTGCCATCTGCATGCAGTTTTACCTTAAAAACCCATCTGTTACCAATAGCTTTCTTACCCTGTGGTAAAGGTACCAATTCCCAGGTTTGGTTCAATTGTAAAGCTGTAATTTCTTTATTCATTGCCAACACCCAAAGAGGATGTTTAGCAGCCTCAGAATAAGTTTTAGGCTCAGAAATTACAGAATGAGAAGAAAGTAAAGCATGATGTGAAGTAGGTAAACAATCATAAGGAACAATGTTTTGTAAGAAAGAACCAGAACTAGGAAAAGAAGCATGACACTGATAATCACTCAAGTAAGAAGGAATTGTTTTAACCCTGGTAGACTGTCTTATGATAGTAGGATTACTGATGTCTACAATATTAGACATATCAGAATTAGTACCAGTGTTATCAGTATTAGAATTATCAGATGCAAGAGATTCAGTAATATTATGGGAGCTGGTAGGTGATGAATCAGCATTAGGAGTAATAGAACTGGACACATTATCAATGATTTGATCATTCTGAGAATTATCACAAGATATAGAAGTTACAGAAGGTAAAAAAATCTCATTATGAGAGGATGTATCCCAGATATGAAATGGAAAATGATGTTCCTGGAACTGTACATCCCTAGAAACAAACAATGTATTTGTTTTTAAGTCAAAAACTCTGTAACCTTTCTGTGTAATTGAATACCCTAAAAAAAGACAAAGGGTGGCTCGAGAATCAAATTTGGATCTATGCACTGCAGTTGTTGAAACAAAACACAAACATCCAAAAGGCCTCAAATGTTCTAAGGATGGCTGTTTCTGAAAAAGTTTAAAGTAAGGAGTCTGAAAATGAATGGAGGATAAAGGCATTCTGTTTATCAAATATGTAGCACACAAAATGGCATCACCCCAAAATTTCATTGGTACTTTGGACTGAAAAAATAAGGATCTTGCAGTTTCCAAAAGATGTCTATGTTTTCTCTCCACAACACCATTTTGTTGTGGAGTATAAACACAACTAGTTTGGTGAATTATTCCCCTTTTTTGAAATAAGACTTTAGAAAATCCTTCAGTAAATTCTAATGCATTATCAGATCGAATGCATAAAACTTTAGCTTTGAATTGAGTATCAACATAGTTCAGGAAATTTTCCAAAACAGCAGGTACCTCAGACTTGAATTTTAACAAATGAACCCAAGTAAATCTGGTGAAATCATCTACTATAGTCAAGAACAAAGTACAACCAGAGATAGTTTTGGTCTTATATGGACCCCATATATCCATGTGCAAAAGCTCAAAAGCTGAAGTTGTTTGAATACTACTATGAGGAAATGATTTTCTAGTCTGTTTAGCAGCTGAACAAACTTGACAAATAGTTGTATCAATACAATTTTTGACAGAAATGTTTGGTATTACAAACTTTAGCTGAGAAAAAGGCAAATGGCCTAATCGAAGATGCCACAACTTGGCATTATCAACTGTACTCAGGCAAACAACAGGTTTGATGTGAGAAGAAGAAGGAAATGAAGAAATGTGCTTCTTGGAGTCCTGGATTGTGACACTGTACAAGCCATTAGTAGCACTACCAAGAAGCATCAGAGGGCTGTTCTGAGAACGGCCCTGAAGAAAGCAATGTGAATTTGTGAATATAACTTGACTACAAAGATCAGTACTCAACTTGTTGACAGAGATTAGTCTGAACTGAAAATCAGGAACATGTAAAACCTTTTTCAGGATAATATCTGCACTAATTCTCACAGTTCCTATATGATGAACTTTAACTTTTCTACCATCTGGAACAGTTATGTAGCAATCATTTTTCTGAACAGATTCAATATTCTCAAAACATTCTAAGTCTGGACAAATATGGTCTGTTGCTCCACTATCTATTAATCAGTGAGAATTGAAACTTGAGAAAAGACATAGTGTACCTGCTAGCAAAGCATGTTTAGTGTTATCTTTGTCATTAGGGCGAGAAGCATTAGCAGAAAAATCATCACTAGCAGAATCAACTACATGCTGTTTGTTGTACATCTCCAACAGCTGATTATATTGTTGAAGAGACACTGTTTGTGAAGAACCATCAAGGTCATTAGAATTGTCTTGAGTCTGATCTGAATAAGAGAATGCAGCAACTTTCCTAGGTTGAAAACCTGGTGGATATCCATTTAGTTTAAAACACCTTTCCATACTATGACCTGGAATTTTGCAATGATTGCAAAAATAAGCAGGTTTAGTGTAGTTTTTGCCTGATGCTATAGTATTTCCAACATTGCCAGTATTAGAAAAACTCATCTTCTGAAAATTAGAATTTCTAGATGTAGAGGGATTAAATCTCCTCTTATCAGCAACAAAAGCCATAGCATCTGTTTGTGTGGCCAATTGAGAAATTTCTTTGTGCCTCTCTTCCTGAGCAAATAAACGATACACTTGAGAAATGCTTGGCAAAGGATGCATCATTAGTACATTTCCTCTTACTGAAGCAAACCGTTCAGACAATTTCATCATGAATTGCAACAATCTCTGTTCTTGCTGCTTCTGTTGAATCCTTTGTGTGAGATTACAGGTACACTTATTGCAGGTGCAATAAGGCAATGGATACGCATCATTGATGCTATCCCAAACAGTCTTAATATTTGTAAAAAACTCAGAAACTGAATCACTGCCTTGGTTAAGTTCAAGCAATTGTTGCTCCAATGAATAAACCTGTGGTATTGAAGTATAACCATATCGTTCTTCCAAATCACTCCAGATTTCTTGTGCAGTCTTTAGAAACAACACACACTTAGCAATAACATCATCCAGGTTAAACAACAGCCAAGAAATAACGAGATCATTACATCGTTCCCATAACTTGTATTCAGGAGAGTTAAGAGAAGGCACAACTATCGTGCCATTAACAAAACCGATCTTGTTTTTCGCAGAAAGCATTAATGTCATAGAACGCTTCCAGTTATGAAAACCTATTCCATTAAACTTTACAGATACAAATTGAGTAGTAGAAGAATCAGAGGGATGAATATAGAAGACACTTGAAGAATCCAGACTGTTTTGAGTAGATTGTGAATTAGAACCGTTTTGTGTGTTTCGAGTTGTCATTGTTTAGATAGTTTTTAGAATCAACAAAGTAAAAACAACAAGATGATCAACAAATCAACAAGTTGAAACAAGAATCTACAGATTTAATTCTCAAAGAAACAGAAATCGATAGAAACAAGATCTTGTAATCAAACGATGAGAATTTGTAATCGTTTTTTTAGCAAGAAAACGATTGTAATTCGATGAGCAAGATGATCAACAGCACGTAAGATGACTAAAGATATGGAGAACAATATGAAAACTGCGATTAGAGATCGAATCAAGAACAACAAGAAACGAAAAACACCTGAAACTTATGAACGCAGTTATGTAAATTCGAGAATTGAACGATCCGCCATTAAAGCTTCGTTAAGCTAGCTCTGATACCATGATAATTTGTGTAATGTAGAGCAAACTTGTATTGAAAGATTAGAGAAAAATGTTTACATTGTTAGCTACAAGAGAAGAGAGAATGTTCATTACAGAATTTCAACTAACTAACTTTCTAGCTGATTCTATATATTTATAGACTAATCTAGCACGTGAGAAATGTGTTGATGTGCTGAGCTGTACTGGTGCTTGGTTGTTGCTTTGCTGGTGCTGAGCTGTCACTAGTAGATACTCCAATAATATCCCGTGTAAGAAGAAAGAATTTCACATTAAAAACATCGGATCTCGGTGCTTTGTTTCTCTTGATTGATTTTAAAGTGGCCAAAACAATATCTTGGTGCTTCAAAAATTGTAGCTTGGGATTTCGATTCCGATAAGAGATGGAAAATTCACCATAGAAAGGTCATAGGTAATTCTATTCAAGGAGCTGCCCTATTTTTCTGCAAAATTGTCAAATGCCACTTTTGCACACAGGCCCTGACCATGAATCACTCTTGATTTCTGCAAAAGAAATCTGTCTTCTACAAATAAATCCATATTAAGCTTATCAGTAGGTTCACGTTTCTGAATAAGAAGCTCTCCATTCGCACAATCATGAACCAAAACATCTTGCCCAATACTCAAATTATTAGCTTGTTGAATTAAATTGTAGAACCTTTGAATTGAATAGTAATCTTTAGTATTGCTACCGAACATGAGCCCAAGTTAGTAATGTGTTTCCATTATAATTAAAAGATTATAAATAATGAATGAGTCATGACAAATAAAAACACCAAATGACCCTTTAATATATTTATATTAATTAATTATTAATTTCTTATTTAATTAAATATTATAAAATTATATTATAAAATTATAAAAAGAATTATGTTATTTGCATAAAAAATTTATGCGATTAACAAACTATAAACTTAGATTGTTTAATAGAAGTGCATGTAAACACGTTTCAGTTGTTTTAGTTAAAAAATATTTAAGATAATTGATCGCAATCTTTTTTTATTCTAAGTTATAATAAAAAAATTGGTAATACAATATAAGAATTATAATAATAATAATAAGATTTCAATTTTATTATGTTGTTTTAAAAAAATAACATATAATTGCAGGAAATATTGTTCTAGTGTATAGTGTATAGAAATATGTTCTAGTTCTCCTTGAAAAATCTTTCGGACAATTGATCGTATTATTTTTTGATTCTAAATTATGATAAAAAAAATTGTATTATAATTATAATATGATTTCAATTTTATTATTTACTTTAAAAATAATATAGAATTATAACGGAAATATGATTGTAGGGGTGAAACTACTTTTTTTATTTAAAGTTGTAATAAAAAAATTATAATTATAATAGGATTTCGATTTTATTAAAAAAATAACATAGAAATAGAAGTATAGTAGAAATAGGATTGTAGGGGTGAAACCAAAATATTGGGAAACCAAAATATATTGGAACCAAAAAATGGTACCGTTAAAAGGGTGTTTCGCTTATTAATAAAGGTTATAGATTCTAATTCTTCCATTTTCATAGCATCTCCAACCACATCAAAATCATTAGCTAAATTCTATGTGGCATCTATTTTTAGAGAATTTGAAAAAAAAAAAAATCAACTTCAACCACTCTCACCCCTTAGCTAAAATTATACAAAAATCTAAATTCATTGGCTATATTTGCTAGTCAATTACCCTTCTCTGTATTTACCACGTAGACTTTCACTCACATTTTTTCTTTATTTGATTTTGTAAATCTATACTATTATATAAAAATTGAAATATTAAAAGTTTTGGTACCTATTTTTTTGTACGTCGTGAATTTATTTAATTACTCTTCATTATAAAGAAAAATATATATGATATCTATACTATTTAAACTCTTAAAATAAATAATAACATCATATACTTAATGATAAATAGTCGTTTGCCTTTTTTCACATTTAATTTTAATAAACACCTTTTAAAACACCTAAAAACATCAATGTATCGTATCTTCGAATCATTAATATTTCCTTTTGAATTAAAACACGTTACCTTTTTAGCTGAAAATATCACATCATATTTTTCAATTATTAATAAAATATTTTAAAAATCTGTATACGAACATTAGTTTAATCCGTAAACATGAGTATATTAAATTGTATTAAATTAAAATTAATTAATTATGTAATAGTCGAAACATTAAAAATTTTGGTACCTATTTTTTGGTATATGTTTTTTAGTATTTAGTGAATTTACTTATTTAACCTTTATTATAAGAAAATATATACGATATCTATACTATTAAAACACATAAAATAAATAATAACATAATACAATTAAGGGGTTTTTTTAAAAAATACCCATCCTTCAAATTATTTTTTTTAAAAATACTACCACTTTTAAAACTATTTATAAAAATACCTTTCTTTAAAATTCTTTTTTCAAAAATACGATTTGCAACATGTGCAACCTCATTTATAACTTCAGGTGGTGCCAACCGTGTAAGTTGCAAATGTTGCAAATGTTGTAAAAGTTACAACTGAAAACTCGAGGTTGCAAAAGTTGCAAAGGTTGGCGTATCATAAATAAAATAATAGAAATTATGTAAAAAGAATTGCACTTCAACGGGACATTATCGTTGGTTAAAATTATAACCAACCCAATCATATTGGCTATATTTGCTCAACCTCTGTGAGCTGTAACAAAACTCCACATAATTTAATTCCTTCTATTTATAATAACTTGAAATAATAATAACATGCTATAATTAAAATATAATCAATCATTATAGCCAACTTCAGTGGAATACAACACTTTATAGGTTCAATACATTTTAAATAATCAATATTTTATATATTTATTTTAGCTCACAATTATAATCAACACCGTTGGAGAAATCATAAAACTAAGTATACATAATTGCATTTGATCAAAAATTCAGGGATTGAAATTGCAAATTACTCTATCATAAATCATGTTACTATAAATATTTTTCTTTGGAAATTGCAAATTATTCTAGAATAATTCATGTTACCATAAATATTAGCTTATAAGCCGTGCAAAGTACGGGCACATATTGAACATGAGTCGAGATTAAAATATTGATATCAATACAATATTTAATTATGTAGTTATCGAGAATCGAATCCAAAATAAAGCTAAGAAAATTGAAGCAAATAATTTTTATAATTATGTAGTTGTAAGAAATCAAACTCGAGGTGAAGTTAAAAAAAGTTAAAGTAAATAAATCTTGTATAATTATATATTTTGATATCTATTTTGGTAATTTAATAATAATGTGTATCATTAAAACATGATTTTTTTACATTAATAAAGAATATAAATTTTCCTTTTTTATAGGTAAATTATCAGAAATACCCAACTTTTTGATCTTTTTTTTTCCAAAAAACTACCTAAAATTACAGATGAGGTTGCAAATGTTACATTTGGTATTATAAACCAGATTGCAAATGTTACATTTGGGATTGTAAACCCAAATTACAAGTATTGCAATTATATATTTTTTTAAAAATCTCCAATTTAGATATTTTTGAAAAAACCTATTTTTTTTACTACTTACTTCTTTCCTCACTTATGGTTCTAATAACGTTGTTTTGATTATTTTACCGACAAACTTTAAATATCAAAATGTCCTATGGATTGTAACAATGGCATGCTGCAAAATTTCAAACACAACCCGGATAAATGAGGAATTTTTAATGGAAATTTAATGATATGAGAGAGTGAAATGTTCGATAGTTTGGGAAATCATTAAAAATTATGATAATTTTTAAACATGTCTAATATGAGGAAATATGAAATTTACAAATAATAAGAAACATGTATGACAATAATTAAATATAGATGAATGTTGGTGTTATTTTATGAAATCAATTAATACTTTCTGTGTTGTACAAAAGTGGAGGTTTATAAAATTTCAAAGTCAATCTATTTAATTTTGATTGATAATTAAGAATTATTATTAAATATAAGAATTATTAAAAAAATATATCATTAGAAAATAATCGATAATTACGCTCGTTCTTGTACAGTCCCAAGTTACTGTTAGCTTGTGTTCTTAAAACCAGACTGGCCGGTTCGACCAGTCGGACCGCTAACCGTTGGCAGGTCCGGTTCGGTTCACCCCTAAAACCAGTCCTCCGGTTTTCCTGTTCAGAACCGGTCAGAATCGGCCAAAAACCGGTAAAAACGGGTACCGGTCTGGACCGACGACCGGTTTTATTGAAAAAAACTGTCGAACCACCCTCCTTTCTTCTTCACCATCGGGTTCCACTGCGTGCAGAACAAGCTCATCGCTTTATACTCCGACATAAACCGTGCCTTTAGCTGGTTCCCTCCATTCCCTGGCACCAATATCACAGGGTGTATGTTGCTGATCATCCACACCTGAGACGTGTACATCACAGCCAAATATAATATTACTATTAGAGAAAAAGGCAATTTGGCTGGCTATCTTTTTTGTTTTTGGCACTTGGATGGCTGCGAATAATTTTTGACATTTTATCTGGCTGTAATAAAATTTTTAAGCACTTGAGGGGCTTCCGTCAAAACAGGTGTAACGCCGTCTAAACGTTACTTTTCAGCATGTTTTGTTCTTGAGCATTCTTGAAGATCAAACAGCCTTTTGAAGGTGATTCTGAAATTCAAATCCTTCATATGAGTAATCAAATCGAATCTCATGATATGTACTACATGTTTATATGTGTGTGTACATTCGAATATGCTTTGTTCGTGATTTCATAATTTTCGGATATTAATTCGACTTTCTTGAATTTGGTGTTGCTTGTATGATGATTTGTTGTTTATGTGGTTAGTGTCTATAGATTTATTATGATCCCAGGAGTTTAATTATGATTTTAACTTGATTTTTCATGTACAAAATAAGAAATTCGAAGTTTGTGTGGGTGAGACTTTGATTTCGAATTTCTGGGTTCTTGGTTGTTTATTTGTTGTTCTTGATCCCTTGTATAGATTGTTGAAGTCATAAGTTTCATTTTGATGTATAGAACGAGTGATTTGGTGTACGAACTCGTGTTGGCCGGAAAATTCTTGAAGCTTGCCGGAGAGCTTCAACTTTTCGCCGGAATTGGCTAGACGGCGTTACACCTGTTTTGACGGAAGCCCCTCAAGTGCTTAACAATTTTATTACAGCCAGACAAAATGTCAAAAATTATTCGCAGCCATCTAAGTGCCAAAAACAAAAAAGATAGCCAGCCAAATTGCCTTTTTCTCTTACTATTATTCTCATGTTCTTCATAAACAGGTTATTCGTTTATGAGATTTGGTTTTGGATAATGTGTGAGGATAGACCTACTTTCTAATCTTTTTTTCTTTATGTTCGTGTGTTAATTTCAAATGAATGTCCCTAAATTACATGGAGGAGAAATTGCTACGCATGTTGGTTTTTGCATGGGCTTGTTCAGTTTAGTTTATTTAAGTGTGTTGGGTTTTAAATTTAAGACTTTACTATTGAATACTAGACCCATAGTATTCTTAGCCTCTTAGGCCATGATCCATCATCCATGCTAACAAATCCATGTCTATAACTGCTCCTTTTTCTCCTTGTAATATATATAATTATATATTACATAATTATGACGTCACACCGGTTGAACCACTGGTCGAGCCGGTTGATCCAATCGAACCAGTAACCAGTAGGGCTTCCAGTTCGATGCCTGGTTCGATTATGAGAACACGGCTGTCAGTAGCGCAACCGGGCACAACTGGATAATCTTTCAATATTGTTTGGCCTGTTGTTTTGTCAATGACTCGAAATAAATATATCTTTTAGTGGTAGATGAGTAAAAACTTGTGGGAGAGTTTTGTTGAGCTCAATTATGGTTACAAATGGGATACGAAGCAATTAAAAGGAAACAAACAGAAAAGGCAAAATGATAACAAAATGTAAGAATCTTAGTTATCTAACGGTTTTCTTCTTGCTAAATTTTAGTTTAAACATGAAGCGGCAAAGAAAAACATAGTAGTTGTACTTGTATCATGTATGTTTGACACTTTTACAAGATGTAACAAAAAGCTCTAACTAACTTTAAAGAGAGAAGATAGAATGTAGAAGATGAACATTGTTCTATTAAAACTTGAATGAATTTACAGAGTGACAGAGTATTCATACAGAAAGAAATATTACATACAGACTTTGTACATATTCATTTTGTAACTAACTATTACAACAAGAATTCTGCCTAGCCTTGCGTCGGTCGGACATGCAAGTGAGAAGAATGCGAGGGATTGACCCCCAGATTCATCTCTAGTGTGAGAATAAGTTAACTGGTTTTTGGATTGAGTAATATTGAACGTAAAGCGTTTGTGTTTGTGTGTAATTGATTAAGTGAATGAAAGAATCCTCAAACCTGTAGCCTTATTCTCTTTTTTCCCCTTTCTCTAATCGTGCATAAATCGTGGGGAGTTACTCTGTCAGTGGCGATCGTGTGCCCTAATTGGACCAAGGACTGATATGCCGATATGGGCTTGTCCGTCATTGGGCCTTTGTCCATGACAAATCTTTGGCCATTCGGTATAAGCGTTGGACTTACTCCTGAGCCCAAAAGGGGTTGGGCTGATGGACCTCCAACATGTCCCTGGGCTTCAATCGGGCTCCGATCGAAAGAAGGCCAATAGCCTGTCAATCTTCTGGTCCATCTTCGGGAAAATTCTTCGAGCACTCGTAGTATTTGATCAGAATACTCTAAAGGTCGTATCTTTTCTCTGCTGACACGCGTCTTTCATGATGGGATACAGTTGTCCCTATTTAAGACAGGCACATTTCTCCAAGCCCATCACCGTAGATTTCAAACGTCTTTCATCTTGGTCGTTGATTATCTGAATTGTTTCATTGTCTTTGTCCATACTACTCATATATATACAGAATATACTACTTCTTTTTCATCTTTCTGTCCTATGCACTCTTTTACTCTCAAATTTCTCAGGCGAACTCGCGAGCAACAATAGGCCCAGTACTCTCTCACCCAGAATCACCAAGCCCTTCCATTCCGCTCGACGTTTATCTCCAGGATAGTAAGTGTTTCTTCTCTGCTTCTCGTAATATTCGTGAGCATGATAATTTTCATGTCGTATGTTGCTTTTTCTTTTTATGTTTTACTATCATTTGGTCACCGTAAGGGGGTGTTTGCAAATAAAGATTTGAGTACTTTAGAGGTTTATACTAAGCGGTGTTTGGGTTTTAGGCCTGTATATAAAATGGATGGGGGTAGATAAGGTTTAAATTGTACTTTTCTGTGGTAAGAGAGTTGAAGGTTGGCCTGGTGGCGGAGAACATTCTTCGGATAGTTCAAAGCTTCAGAACACTCTTCGACCTCCTTGATCTGTAGGTTACTGACTCTAGGTGCCCGACCGATCCTAGCCCTCTGTACTCGGCCTCTAGTCAACTAGGTTTTCCAAACTTTCTTCTAACTTTTCCGAGTATATGGCTAACTCTTCTGTTTCCGAACGCAGGATATGGATCAGTCCGGTGCCCAAGAAGTTAGCCCCTACTCGGCTATGGCACATTTTGGTGACGAAAACCTGTTTCCGGTGGCGAATCTGTTGGGTTTGTGGAGTCTATCAGGTTTCAGAATTGGATTCTGACTTGAGTTAGGAATTCCTGAATTGGACTCTAATTAGAGTTAGGAATTTCAGAATTAGACTCTGATTTATTTTGACCCAGTTTCTTCTCTTATAAATACTCATGTAATTGTAACATAACACAAAAAAAAAACACAATGTGAGAGATCAATACAAAATTAGTGCGGCTTGAGTAGGAATTTCCAAACCACGTAAATCTTTGTCTTGTGTGATTTTCGTTTATTTTATTGTTCTTGTTTATTCGCTTTGGGTTTTGCTTTCGTTGTTGTATACTCAACAACTGGTATCAAAGCCTAGGTTTTCAGGCGAGTGGGAGCGATGGCAGAAGAAGGGAAAGTAAAGATCGACAAATTTGATGTAGAGATTTTTCGTTTTGGAAGATGCAAATTGAAGATTATTTGTATCAGAAAAAACTACACGAACCGCTGGAGGAGAAAAAGCCAGATTCAATGGATGAGAAAGATTGGACGCTATTGGATAGGCAGGCTCTGGGTGTTGTCAGATTAACTTTGGCGAAGAACGTTGCTTACAATATCGTCAAGGAAACGATAACTTATGGATTGATCAAGGCGTTATCAAATATGTATGAGAAGCCGTTTGCTTCAAATAAGGTATATTTGTGTCGCTTGTTGTTTGCCACAAAATTGAATGAAGGTGATTGTGTTGCTGATCATGTGAACGAATTTAACTCTATCCTATCAAGATTAACATCAGTGGATATTAAATTCGATGATGAAGTACAAGCCTTATTGTTGGTATCCTCGTTACCTGACAGTTGGTCAGGATTTGTCACTGCTATTTGTAATTCATCTGGGAGAAGTAAGATGACTTTTGATGGAGTTCGAGATGCGATTCTTGGAGAAGATATTCGTAGGAGAAACTCAGGAGAGTCGTCAGGTTTCTTGTTGAGTACTGAGAGCAGAGGCAGTTAGTCCGATAGGGGGCAGAATCAGGGGCGTAGCAGATCGAAGTCATAGAAGAGAGGATAGTCCAAAGATCGCAAGGAGATTGTTTGTTTGAATTGTCCGAAGAAAGGTCACTTCAGAAATCAGTGTACGGCTCCCGCAGCTCGTAAAGGAAAGAAGAAAGAGGATAATTCAGCTAATGTAGTTGAAGAAGTGGCGGATGACGATGCTTTGATTTGTTGTGTTGAATGTTCGGTTGAATCATGGGTTATGGATTCCGGTGCATCATTCCATGCTACCCCTTGCAAGGATTTTATGTTAAATTTCAGACTTGGAATTTTTGGTAAAGTTTGTCTTGGTGATGATGAGACTTTGGATATTACGGGCATGTGAGATATTAATCTCAAGACCTCTTTGGAGACTAGCTGGACGTTGAAAGATGTGAGATACATTCCTGGACTGAAGAAGATGTTGATATCTGTGGGTCAATAAGGAAGGGTATCGAGTTACTTTCGGAGACGGACAGTGGAAGGTTATAAAGGGGAATCTAGTTGTTGCTCGTGGAGAGAAAAAGGGGATGTTGTACATAGTTGAACAATCTAGCTATGAAGCAAATACAGTTGCTGATGAGATTGGGTCTTCAACTTTGTGGCACCAAAGACTTGGTCATATGAGTGAAAAGGGTATGAAGCTGTTAACTTCGAAGGGGAAGATTCCAGAGCTGAAGAATGTGGAAGTTGGGTTCTGTGAGCCATGTGTTCTTGGAAAGCAGAAACGAGTTACTTTTGCAAAATCAGGGAGGACACCCAAGGCTGAGAGGTTAGAGCTAGTTCATACAAATGTATATGGTCCAACAGCAGTTGCGTCGTTGGGAGGATCTCGCTACTATGTCACTTTCATTGATGATTCCACTAGAAAGGTATGGGTTTATTTTTTGAAGAATAAATCAGATGTGTTTGCTACTTTCCAGAAGTGGAAGACTGAAGTTGAAAATCAGACCGGTTTGAAGGTTAAGAGTTTGATGTTAGATAATGGTGGTGAGTACAATAGTGATGAGTTTAAAAGCTATTGCGCAGAATATGGGATTAGAATGATCAAAACTATTCCAGAGACACCTTAGTAGAATGGTGTTGCAGAGCGCATGAATAGAACCTTAAATGAGAGGGCTAAAAGTATGAGGTTGCATGCAGGGTTGCAAAAGACTTTTTGGGCAGATGCCGTTAGCACAGCAGCGTATCTCATAAATAGAGGACCTTCAGTTCCTTTGGGGTTCAAGATTCCTGAAGAAGAGTGGCAGAAAAAGGAGGTAAATCTTTCACACTTGAGAGTATTTGGTTGTGTTTCTTATGTATGTGTTGAAGATTCAGACAGGGACAAGCTTGATCCAAAAGCAAAGAAGTGTATCTTCATTGGTTATGGCTCAGATGATATGGGTTACCGTTTCTGGGATGAACTGACGAAGAAGGTTGTTAGAAGTATAGATGTTACTTTTAATGAAAGTGCAGTGTACAAGGATAAACTTGTAGTCGATTCTGAGTTTACAAAAGAAAAACCTGAGAAAGAGAAAGCAGTGCTTGAAGATATTACAGAAGAAGATCTTGCAGGAAATAGTGGGAGTTTGGGGAATAGTGATGACACAGTTCCAGTTACTCCACATGCTGAGGTAAGAAGATCTAGCAGAATTGTGAGGCCACCACAAAAATTTTCTCCTTCAGCATATTATATGTTATTGACCGAGGATGGAGAGCCTCATTGTTATTCAGAGGTAGTTCAGGTGGATGATTCAGTTCAGTGGAAATCAGCCATGGAAGAAGAGATGAGTTCTCTTGAGAAGAATGAAACTTGGTCTTTAACAGAGTTACCAGCAGGATAGAAGGCTTTACAGAATAAGTGGGTGTTCCGGATCAAAGAAGAACCTGATGGCAGCAAGAGATACAAGGCGAGGTCAGTAGTCAAGGGTTATCAACAGAAAAAGGGTATTGACTATACTGATATATTTTCTCCGGTTGTTAAGATGACTACAGTTAGAATTGTGCTAAGTATTGTGGCTGCAGAGGAGTTACATTTAGAGCAACTAGATGTTAAGACCGCGTTCTTACATGGTGATCTTGAGGAATACATCTACATGGTACAACCAGAAGGATTTCAGGTAGCTGGGAAAGAAAACCTTGTTTGCAAGCTTATAAAAAGCTTGTATGGTTTGAAGCAAGCACCAAGACAATGGTACTTGAAGTTTGACAGCTTTATGATGAAGAATGGATACACTAGGAGTGCTATGGATCATTGTTGTTATTTTATACAATTTGATTCATCTTATATTATATTGTTGTTGTATGTTGATGATGTTGATAGCAAGATCAAACATGAGAGAAATCAACAGGTTAAAGAGACAAATGTCTGAGGAGTTTGAGATGAAGGATATGGGTGAAGGAATTTATGACCGTAGCGGAAGTGTAAATCACATTTACTTGCATAAAAACCTAATTAATCATGTATATAGATTTAAAAATTGTATGAACACAAGAAAAATACCTTGATAGCTTTCCTGGGATTGTTATGAATGTATCTTTGATTTCCAGCAATCACCCCTCAAGTGTGGAGTGCTCTAATGGTATCCACCAAGATCAAATATCATATAGTAGATGAAGAACAATTGAGAAAATAATTAAAATGATTTGGAATGATTTTGATGAACTTCAAAAGCTCTCAATGATCATCTCAAACCCCTGGGATGTTTTTGTGTTATGTGTTTGATGTCTTGTCTCTTCCAACTCTTGGAATGTTTGATATTTAAAGAAATAAAGTCTTTACTTTATCTAATTAAATAATCATTTAATAATTAAAACCTTATTAATTATTAATCCCATTCTGAAAATAATTCTCTCATAAATTTAATTTCTCAAACTAAATTTTGTAATTAATAATTATTAAGAACTTTTCTTAATTTATTTATAATCTATTAAATCTCATTTAATAAATTATAAATAATTGCTAATTAATTATTTATTCAATAAATAAATAATTCATAGCCATTATTAATTATTCTCATCATCTATAAATATTTAACCTTTTTATGGTGTGACCCTTTAGGTTCAATATTAAGCCAGTAGTAGAAATAAATAATAATAAACTATTTATTATTACTTATACGAATTACTAATTAATTCGTTAAATATAATTACATAAGTAATTAATATTTATTCTACATCGTGAGTGATACTTTTGAATATATCGCGACTATCCGGATAATATGAATTCATTGCTTAGAATATATAAAACCTATTCAGCAAATGGTTACCGTACAATCAATTCCTTCTACCCGACAATATCCCGATTAAATACAAGGCATGGATCGCGTGTCAAGCCTATTTAATTTAATCATATAATTTCTTATACATTATGTCTAGTTCATTTGAATTAGAAACTCTTTCTAACTTCAATTACTCTGGCCAGAGATTCCAGAACTAACATAGTAAGAACATCATAGGATATTCACTTTCTTTTACTGAAAGGGGTAGATTCTTTATCGATCGTTAACTATCTTCATATACAAATTCCTATACCCGGAATAGAACTAATGATTGTCCCTTGAGGACTTAGAACTAAACCAAAACATAGTTCATTGTATATAAGATTACTTTAACGGTCTCAAGTCTAAGGACACTTGTACCACCATCAACTTATGAACAACTATTAACACGTGAGTAAACTCCATTAGTCGTTCATTTGATCAAGTCACGTTCAGTGAACTTATTCTCCAATAAGCACCTACATTCTAGCTATAGTGTCACCACACGAATGTCTATGAGAACAGACATCCTTCCGAGGAAGCAAGCATAGTATGTACCGATCTTTACGGATTGACTAACTCCCAATTAGTTATCCTACGATCGGGAACTATTTAAGTTTAGTGTTATCATCTTCTAGATCTCATTATTATAATCTCATTATAATTCTAGAAGCTTTACTCTAAACTATGGAACTTCTTATTTAAACACTTTAAATAGATAAAGCCCGTAATAAAAACAACAAGTCTTTTATTAATATAAATAAAATCAAATAAGATTACATGAAAGTATTTCCTAACTCATCATACATGATTGGGTTTAGGACAAAATACTATCAAACTCCCACTTGTACTAAAGCCAATCACTCTGGTATCTTATACCCATCTTATCTCTATGTCGATCAAAGTGAGCCTGAGACAATGCCTTAGTAAATGGGTCCGCTATGTTGTTATGTGTGTCAATTCTTACGATGTTGACATCCCCTCTTTCTATGATCTCTCGAATCAGATGAAAGCGCCGCAACACGTGTTTAGAATTCTTATGGGATCTTGGTTCCTTAGCTTGAGCTATCGCAGCGTTGTTATCACAATACAACACTATAGGATCCTCAATGCTAGGAACTACTCCCAAATCAGAAACAAATTTCCTCATCCAGACAGCTTCCTTTGCAGCTTCACATGCAGCTATATATTCCGCTTCCGCTGTGGAGTCAGCCGTTGTAGGCTGTTTGGAACTCTTCCAACTAATCGCTCCCCCATTTAGAGTAAATACATACCCTGACTGGGATCTGCTACCATCGCCTTCTGATTGAAAACTAGAGTCAGTATAACCCTTAATTTTCAATTCAGATCCACCAAAAACAAGAAAAACATCTTTAGTCCTTCTCAAGTACTTCAATATGTTCTTCACTGCTTTCCAGTGTTCTTCACCTGGGTTAGACTGATATCTGCTCGTCACACTAAGTGAATGAGCAACATCAGCTCTAGTACATAACATCGCATACATGATGGATCCTATTGCCGAGGCATAAGGAATCCTACTCATGCGCACCCTTTCCTCATATGTCTTTGGAGACATCTTCTCGGAAAGAGTAATCCCATGACTAATAGGAATGAGACCTCTTTTCGAGTTCTCCATGCTAAACCGTTTTAGCACTTTATCGATGTATGTACCTTGGGATAGGCCAATCGTTCGATTAGATCTATCTCTATAGATCTTCATCCCTAAAATATAGGATGCCTCTCCCAAGTCCTTCATAGTGAAGTTCTTTGATAGCCAGACCTTGACTGATTGTAACATCGGTATATCATTTCCTATTATAAGTATGTCATCCACATACAATATAAGAAATGTTACCGCGCTCCCACTAACCTTCTTGTAAATACATGGTTCATCTAAGTTTTTGATAAAATCAAACTCTTTGATTGTCTCATCAAAACGGATGTTCCATCGTCGAGAAGCTTGCTTCAAACCATATATGGTTCGCAGCAGTCTACATATTAGATTTTCGTTTCCACTGGAAACAAAACCCTCTGGCTGTGTCATATACACTTCCTCTTCAAGTTTCCCATTGAGGAAGGCCGTCTTTACGTCCATTTGCCAGATCTCGTAATCATAGTAGGCTGCAATCGCAAGCAAAATCCTAATGGATTTGAGCAAGGCTACAGGCGAAAATGTTTCATCAAAGTCAATCCCTTGTCTTTGTTTGAATCCTTTTGCCACAAGACTGGCCTTATAGGTCTCCACCTGGCCATCTGCTCCTAACTTTCGTTTGTATATCCATTTGCACCCAATGGGTTTAACTCCTTCAGGTGCCTCAACCAAAGTCCATACTTGGTTTATATACATCGAGTCCATTTCGGATTTCATGGCATCCTGCCATTTCTCTGAGTCATTACAACTCACAGCCTCTTCATAAGTCATAGGGTCCTCATCATTAACAAATGACAAATCATCATCATTTTCAATGACAAGCCAGTAATATCTTTCGATTGGGCGGGACACTCTCTCTGACTTACGTAAAGGTTGTTCTACAGAAGGTTGTTCTTTCTGAACAGGTACTTCTTCTCTAATCGTTGCATTTTGTGTTTCTTGAACTTCTTCAAGTTCAATATTTCTCCCGCTGTTTCTATCAAGGAGGAACTGTTCCTCTAAGAAGTGTGCGTGTCTAGAAACAAATATCCTTTGATCAGAAGGATCATAGAAATAATATCCATGACCTTCTTTAGGATATCCCACAAAACTGCATTTCACGGATCTAGGTTCCAACTTATCATGTTCAACTTTCTTGACATAAGCTGGACACCCCCAAACCTTAACATGTTTAAGACCTGGTTTCTTCCTACTCCACATCTCATGTGGGGTCGTGAGAACCGATTTAGAAGGCACCTTGTTCAGTAAATACGCTGACGTCTCTAAAGCATAACCCCATAGTGATACTGGAAGATCAGTAAAGCTCATCATGGACCTTACCATATCTAATAGAGTACGATTCCTTCTCTCAGATACTCCATTTAATTGTGGAGTATAGGGAGGGGTCCATTGAGAAACTATACCATTTTCTTTAAGATAACCTAAAAACTCTCCGCTTAAGTACTCACCTCCTCGATCTGATCGAAGAACTTTTATACTACGTGCGGTTTGTTTTTCTACTTCATTTCTATATTCCTTGAACTTTTCAAAAGCTTCGGATTTGTATTTCATAAGATATACATATCCTAACCTGGATCGATCATCCGTAAAAGTAATGAAGTATGAAAATCCTCCTCTAGCACTTGTTGACATTGGTCCACACACATCTGTGTGTACCAAGTCTAACAACCCCGCAGCTCTCTCTCCATGTCCAGTAAATAGAGATTTAGTCATTTTACCCATGAGACAAGACTCGCATGTAGGATATGATTCAAAATCAAAATGTTCTAGTAACTTATCCTTATGTAATGTGCGAAGTCTGTTCTCACTAATATGACCTAGTCTGCAGTGCCATAAATAAGTTGGATTTTTATTATCTCTTTTCTTTTATTATTTGGTTGTTCAATTTGAAATAAATTATGTTCTAAGTCACATATATACAAACCATTATGTAATGTACCGTATCCATAAATAATATTGTTTCTCTTAATTAAACATTTATTATTCTCAACAATAAATGTAAAACCATCCGAATCAAGTACAGGAATAGAAACAATATTTCTTACAATTGATGGTACATAATAACATTTATTTAACACAATAGTTTTGCCCGTAGGCATATGCAAAGGAAATGATCCTACAGCTGTAGCAGCAACTCTTGCTCCATTGCCCATCAATAGAATCACTTCATCTTCCCCCAGAGATCTACTTTGCTTTAGTCCCTGCAACGAATTGCATATCTGAGACCCACAAGCAGTATCCAATACCCAAGTAGAAATCTGACTTAAAGACATATTTAGTTCAATCATGAACATACCTGAATCAGAAGCGGTAATCTCATTGCCCTTCTTATTCTTTAACTCTGCAAGGTAAGCCTTGCAGTTCCTCTTCCAGTGTCCCACCTTGTTACAGTGGAAGCAAACTGCTTTGCTTTTTGGGTCAGCCTTTGGTGGAACAGGCTTATTCTCACCCTTTTTCTTATTCTTCGGCTTCCAGTTCCTCTTCCTCTTAGTAGAGGTACTGGCACCGATCATAAGAACAGAACCCCTTTTGGAGGGAAAATTCGCCTCAGCAGTTTTCAGCATGTTGTGGAGCTCAGCTAAGCTGACATCCAGCTTGTTCATGTGAAAGTTCATAACGAACTGCGAGAACGAATTCGGGAGTGACTGCAAGACTAAATCTTGGCTTAACTCCCCATCCATGACAAAACCTAACTGCCCTAGATGCTCAATCAGATTGATCATCTTAAGTACATGGTCATTCACAGACGACCCTTCAGCCATTCTACATTGGAATAGCTCTTTCGATATATCCATCGAGCGGTTCTCCCTTGTACATCATAAAGCTCCTGTAGATGTATCAGAATGGTAGGAGCATCCATTTTCTCATGTTGCTTCTGTAACTCAGGTGTCATGGATGCTAGCATGACACATTGAGCAACATTAGCAGCATCTAACCAGTCATTATACACTTCTCGTTCTTGGAAAAGTGCATCATCAGAAGGAGGTACAGGTAAAGGCGAGTCAAGCACATAATCCTTCTTCTCAGCCCTGAGAACGATTCTCAGGTTTCGAAGCCAATCAGCATAATTGGGACCAGTCAATTTGTTCGCATCAAGTATGCTATGGAGTGATAGAGTAGAAGACATGATCTATAAATCTGAAATTCGTGAATACATAACAACATTAGTAGATATCCAATTTTATTATAACACCTTATAAATCGGGTCTTTATTCATAGGTGGCTCCCACAGTTTTATTAAAATTATACAACCCTCAAATGTATAACTTAAGCATTCTCAATGCATGTGAGAATAGGGATCCTACTTTCCATTATATAACCTCGGCTGTAGTACGAAACGCTATGTAATGTTCCATAGGTAGATAACTCTTTATCAATTACATCTCATGTTATTCCCTAATTTCATTTAGCCTCTTGAATCATTGAATCACGGCTGTAGCACGTCTAAATTCAATATTCTAAGTCAAGTGAGACCCAACATCTCGTTAAATTAATAAGATCTCAATAGCCCACAGCTGTAGCACGTAACGACAATTGGATTCTAATTAATTATACGCATCTCATGTAATAGACAAGTAATTCCTATTTTTGAAAACGAAGCCCTCGGCTGTAGCACGAAACGACAAAGCTCAAAACTAAGAATTACTTTCTACCATGTTGGAAGGCTATGACCGACACAAGCCCGTTGTGACATTGGCCATTTTATTACTTGATATTAAATAACGAGGGATTTTATATTATTTAGGTTACGAGACGTTTTCGTTAAAACCTAAAGACAAACATGCAATTATATACGATATATAAAACTAAATATATTATCTCATGGCATTTCTATGCACACATATATTTAGGCAAACATGTTATATCATGTTAAACATTGTTAAACATTTATATGAAACAATATTAGTATTTTAAAGCATTTTAACACAATAAAACGGGCTTTAAAACACTTCCGGAAGCTATAACCATTTTAAAATTTATTTTTAAAATTTATTTGACCACTCCATTAGATTCGTCTCGAAAAAACGAATCCAATGATATATTATACGCCTCAAATGGAGTTACGGATCAACGGGAAAAATCAAAATACGAATCAGGGCCATTTCTGTCATCTACAGACCCTGTAACGCATTACCAGAATGCGTTACAAGCCACAAATACCATATTTCTTCAGTAACGCATTCAACAGACGCGTTACTCACTGATGACATCATGCTGACGTCATGCTGACGTCATGACGTCATGCTGACGTCAGCATCCGACCCGACCCGACCCGACCCGACCCGAGATCCGACCCGGACCCGACCCGGCGCAAGCATAGTATGTACCGATCTTTACGGATTGACTAACTCCCAATTAGTTATCCTACGATCGGGAACTATTTAAGTTTAGTGTTATCATCTTCTAGATCTCATTATTATAATCTCATTATAATTCTAGAAGCTTTACTCTAAACTATGGAACTTCTTATTTAAATACTTTAAATAGATAAAGCCTGTAATAAAAACAACAAGTCTTTTATTAATATAAATAAAATCAAATAAGATTACATGAAAGTATTTCCTAACTCATCATACATGATTGGGTTTAGGACAAAATACTATCAATGGGTGCAGCAAAATAAATACTTGGTATGAGCATCATAAGGGATAGATCTGAAGGTACTTTGAAATTATCTCAAGAGAAGTATATTGAGAAATTGTTGCAGAAATTCAGTGTCCAGGATGCGAAGACCAGAAGTACACCATTAGCGACTCACTTTAATCTCACGAAGAAGTAGTCACCTAAAACGGATGAAGGCAAGAAAGATATGGCTAAAGTTCCGTATGCATCTGCAGTTGGCAGTTTGATGTATGCTATGGTATGTACAAAGCCAGATATTGCTCATGCAGTGGGAGTTGTTAGCAGGTTCATGTCTAATCCAGGAAGAGAGCATTGGGAAGCAGTCAAGTGGTTGTTGCGCTACTTGAGAGGCACATCCAAGGTTGCGTTATGTTTCAGCAAGAAAGATGTTATCTTGGAAGGGTTCTCTGATGCAGATTTGGGTGGATGTTTGGATACAAGAAAAAGTACTACGGGATATATTTTCACGTTGGGTGGCACAACAGTTAGTTGGATGTCTCGACTTCAAAAGAGTGTTGCTCTTTCAACCACAGAAGCAGAATATATGGCTATCTCTGAAGCTAGCAAGGAGATGATTTGGTTGAAGAATTTTCTTGAGGAGTTGGGCAAGAAACAGGCGGACAATGCTTTGTATAGCTACAGTCAGGGTGCTATTCATCTTGCGAAGAATCATGTGTTTCATGCTAGGACGAAGCATATTCAGCTGAGATATCACTTTACAAGAGAGTTGATTAGCAATGGTACTTTGTCCTTGAAGAAAATCCTTGGTTCAAAGAATCCTGCAGATATGTTGACTAAGGTGGTTACTAATGAAAAGTTGAAGCTTTGCATAGCTTCAACTGGCATTCAGAACTGATTAATGAGAAGGCGCTGCACTAGTTAGAGTTATTGATCGAGGGATTATGTGTTACTAGATTTACAAGAGTGAAGCGAAGATGTGGTCAGACTCCAAGTGGGAGATTGTTGGGTTTGTGGAGTCTATCAGGTTTCAGAATTGGATTCTGACTTGAGTTAGGAATTCCTGAATTGGACTCTAATTATAGTTAGGATTAGAGTTAGGAATTTCAAAATTAGACTCTGATTTATTTTGACTCAGTTTCTTCTCTTATAAATACTCATGTAATTGTAACATAACACAAAAAAACAACACAATGTGAGAGATCAATACAAAATTTGTGCGGCTTGTGGAGTAGGAATTTCTGAACCACGTAAATCTTTGTCTTGTGTGATTGTCGTTTATTTTCATGTTCTTGTTTATTCGTTTTGGGTTTTGCTTTCGTTGTTGTATACTCAACAAAATCTTGTTTCTGTGATGACTGAAGAGGCTGTTGCAACGATGCCTGCTAAGTATGATTTCCCCGAACGATTCAAGGCTTATCAAGACGACAAAGATGACCTTATTTATCACACCCCTGCTGCAGAATGGCCACACGGGAAGTTCAAGATAGGCGTCTCCGAACGAGCATTATTTTGTGTTCTTAGGTTTCATCCTCTTACCATAATAAGGCATTTTTTGATCCGTACGGGAATAGCCTTAGGGCAATTAGATCCGAATAGTTTTATTCACTTCAATGCCTTTCAAACTCATTGTGTGAAGGCTGAAGTTGAGCCCGGACTGTCCCTTTTCTTCCATCATTATGACTTTAAGAAAAATGGCAAGTCTGCGGGGTTCTACACCGTGGCCCGTAGATCCGGTCGGGCTGACTGGGCTGTTACGAACTCTAGCAATCGAGGGATGCACAATCATTGGTTTTATGTTTGCGGTCCCAAATTAGACAACTACCGAGTATGGAGAGAAGTAGAACCCAACGATGTCGTAGCTCCGGAGATGGACGATGTGGATAGGGCGGACTATGTAAAAATTAGCCAGCCGATGAACCCCGCCAAAATTCCTCTGTCTATGAGTCGTGACAAAGGGTTCCTGGAGGCCCTTTGGGGTAGCGGTAACGTAATTTTTTTCTTCGGTCCCATTTAGTTACTTGTTTTGTTTACTGACCAACTTCTTTTTCATTTGATCGTAGTGTCTACTAAGGCAGATATGGCTAACAGAGTGGCCGAGAAGGCTGCCAAGAAGAAGGCTGACCTTGAGGCAAGACAACTTCAGGCATCTGGTGGTTGTCAAGCAAACCAAAATCAGAGCCCTCCTCATGATGCTAACCGCACGGCTGCTCCGACCGCCTCCTCTGGTAGTCACATGGAGAACATTTTAGACAGCCCCAACAAGAGGGGGCGAGGATCGAATGATGTCCTTCAGACCTATCGTCCTGCGTGGGGGATATTGACAACACACAGTTTTGCAGTAAGGGCCCATATCGAATCGAAGGAGGTGGCACGTGATTTTCTGAAGGCCATGATTCTACCGGCCGCCCGCCCAAACTTCAACTCCGTTTATGCGGTGTCGGCCTATTCAGAGCTTCTAGGCCATTTAACCATGGTATTTTCCTTCTTTGATACTTGTAATGTTTATCCTGTTTTTCTTTCCACTTTTTGACCTTTACCTTGTTTTATTCCAGGCTGCTCTGATAAGTGGATTTTATATCCACTTGGAACGTTCCATATCGGCTTAAATTGATTGTTTTGGACTCAAGTTTGTTGTAGTTTTGATGTATTTTGTGTAGTGTGCAGGTTTACAAGAATATTGATTAGGTGGATGCTTCTATCGTTTTTGGAGGTAAAATTGATTAAAATTCGGATTTTCCGGGAAGGTTGCGCAGCTTACACTGTTTTGGCCATATCTGGAGATCTATAAGTCCGTTTTCAGCGATCTTACTGTCCACGCGAAGCTTGGGAGATTTTCTACAACATGGGACAGGTGTTGCACGCGCAGGATGCGTGTGGTGAGAGCAGACAGCACGACAAGCAGACTGATGGGAGCAAAAAATTATTGTTTTGCCCTTTTCAAGTTGTAATTGTATTTTGGGCAGTTTTTAGTACTTTAATTGAATTATAATTGTAATAGAAGGCAATTTCTTGTTGGGCAAGAATTATAGAGCCTATATAAACACATCCTATCATTATCATTAAGAGAACCATTACATATCAATTACTTAGATTTATTTGTATCTTTTCATACTTTGTTTTTATCATGGTTTCATCAGATCCCATGATGACGAGAGGTTCAATTACGAACTAATCGTTGTCATGGGATTCTAACGGATTTATTTATGGAGCTTTAGTATCTTGATGATATCTGATATCCTCGTGTGGTTGTGCTTTATGAATTTAGATGCGTAGCTAACATCTAATTTGTTAATCTCTTGTGAAGCGAGAGTGGATCTTGAGATTTAGAACTTGCCATGCTAGCATAGGATAGGTTGATGTTTTAACATCATGATTTGTGGCGTAAATAGAGATATTATGCTGCCCTATGTGATCAATGTGGATAACTTGTTCTTCAACCGTTATGTTTTCAAATTCTATAGAGATATAGGGTCTAAGCATAATTGGTGTATATTCATCTTCTATCTCTTTTGTGGATGTATGTTTAGTTTGGTATTCGTATACTGAGAAGTAGCGTATACTTGTTTCGTGTTGTCCGATCAGATATCATAACCATTGCATATAGTGATTAAAGGCGTCAGATCTAAGCAAAGTATTTAATGAAGTTAGGATTCCATGTTTCCTCTTGCAGAAGTAATTCTATTCCAATTCTCGTTAGTTAGTTAATTCGTAGCTTGTTAATTTAATTCTTAGTTAATTTAGTTTATTAAACCCAAAATTGTTATTTGTCTTAGCAGTGAATAATAATCATACATTGTTGCATAGGTACTAAACTGAATTAAAAACCAGATCTTTGTGGGAACGAACTTGACTTATTCATATATTACTTGTGACCACGTACGCTTGCGTGATTTTGTGTTAACAAGTTTTTGGCGCCGCTGCCGGGGATCATCGGTGTTTTATTTTTGGTTTATGTGCTTGTCAATAGTGGTCGTTAGAGTTCACTGACTCGGATTTCTTTTTCTCATCTATTCTTGTATAGTTCGTTGGTGTTTCAGGTACTTGTCAGAGAGCGTTGACGTTGAAGATGGATTTTCTAACTTACTATGGAGTTCAGCAGGTGGCTAGTGTTTGTGATCTATGTGCGGGCGCACATGAGACGTATCAGTGCTGGAGCAACCAAGGTGGTATTCAACAGCCTCAGCAATGTGAGCGGTGTTTGGGTGTTAATGATCCCTCACAATATTGTTACTACGAAGGAGTTGATCCATATGTCACTTATGAGGAACAACCATATTTTTAATACCATCCTCAACAGTACCAGCAAGATGTTCCAGATATGTCATATTTCTTTGGGAGTGAAGAGTTTCAACATCAGCAACCTACTCCTACTTTTCAGTCAGATGAGGTTGATGTTATGGAGGAGATTAGGATGCTTGCAAGAAGTTATGAGGAGTCTACCAAATCTATGGGGACACTAATTGCTCAAGTTGTGAGTGCCTTGGAACAAGAGAAGCAACAATTCATACTAGAGGCAACACCAGAGAATAACGGTGACTTGGAGCAAGGTACTGCTTGTATAATTGAGGAAGACAACTTCCAAGGTGAGGTGAGCATTCACAAGCCACTATGCCATAGATGGCTTTACACAACACTTTTGCAAGGTGTTGCCGTCTGAAAAAGTGATGTCGTAGCTATTTTCATCCTTACCTATTACAACACCCAGTATTTGTGTTAGCTTAGACATGAAAAGTGTTGGCGTAGATGTTTTATAATGTATTACACTATCATGTATTTATTTTTCTTTTTTATTTTATATTATAATGCTGATTGGGCAATGCTGATTGTGCGCCGACGAGGCAGTGGGCCCCACACTATTGACTGGACTCTGCTGACGTGGCATGCTGAAGAGGTAGTGGGCCCTACCATGCTGTCATGGAATACTGACGTGGCAGGTGGGACCCACCTCCGCTGACATGGCAGGTGGGGGGCCACCCCTGCTGACGTGGCATGCTAGCGTGGTAGGTGGGACCCACCCTACTGACGTGGCATGCTGACGTGGTAGTTGATGTGGCCGTGGGTCCCACCCCTTGCTGACATGGCATCTGATGTGGTAATGGGGCCCGCAGGGCTAATTTTTTAAATTTTTTTAAAATTAAAAATAATTCACACAATAAATAACATTTTACATAAAAGTGATAAAAAATTCTTTAAAATGAATTATTTATTTTTTTGGAATTTGAATTGGAGTGAATGGTATTTTTTGAAAGTAATATATTTTTCAATAATTTTAAAATTGATAAATTTAAAATTTTTATGTTTTTTAATTAATAAATTGTATATATATATTAAAAATAATTTACAATAAATAACATTTTACATAAAAAGTAAAAAAAATTATGAATTGAATTTATTTATTATATCAAAAATATTAAATTAAATAGGAATGAAAATGGTGATTTTTTTGAATAATTTTAAATTAAAACTATTTTGTTAAAAAAAGTTTTCAAAAAATGAAATAATTACAAATGTTCCATAAAAAAGGAAAAAAGGAAAGCACAAATGTCGATGAAAATGGGTTGAGCGGCAAATTGTACCGCATGTTTCCACAATTATTGTCTTAAATCAAAGCACCCCAGCTTAGGGATTTAGGGATTATTCACACAATCACACAACTCAAACTCATAGTCGCTCTTCTCAAAACTCACTCTCATAACGCAATTAGGGATTAGAGCTTCAATTGGGGATTCAAGCAGGGAGTATTGTGTTTTTTGTATTGTTGTATTGCTGTTAATTTCACCCTATTTCGTTCCATCTCTCTCCCCCTCCGTCTCTTTCTCTGTCTTTCTCTCCTTCTTTCCCTATCTCTCTCCACCCCCCTCCCCATCCCCCGCTCTCTCCCTCTTCTCTCTCCATTTCACACTCTATCTCTCACTTTATCTCTTTCTTCCTCTCTATCTATATATATCTCTCTCTATCTCTCTATCTCATTAGATCCAGTTGGCAAACCTTTTCCTGAATGCATCTTCCTCTAAAGATACTTGAAGCAGTAGCTTCACCTTTGCTGCATCTTCCTCTAATCAAGCTCTAGCACCAGTTCGATCTCTGTCCTCCCTCCTCTCTCTTTCTCTCTCTCTCCCTCTGTCTTTATATGTGATGCTTTAGGTTTGATATTCTGTGTTGATTTGCCTTCTACATCATTTGCCATTACAATTCACTATACTTACATTCATTTTATATGTACTGTAGACCTAAATTGGCAATATATATAAGATTCCGTTACATTTCTCTGGTTGTTTTTTTGTGTTGAGATTTTCACCTGTGTTTACATTACTCTTTTCGTGATTAAAGTGATTGTAAACCAAGTTTTCATCGTTTTCGTATCGCGATATTATTGCACCTTGCTAATTGAAGGCTATCTATTGTTAACTTATATAAGTTAGCTTTGTATGTTGTGTGTAAATCACCCGATTTTTGTTGTTTGCGTGTGGCAATATTATTGCACCTTGCTGCTAACTAAATGCTATCTGTTGATACTTTAAATCAGTTAGCTTTATATATGGTGTGTATATTTTTCTTTTGAAGTTGTGCTATTGCGGCATACTGAAATTTGTTTGTAGATACCTAATTGTAGAAAATGCCTAAGAGGAAAACTGACAAGGCGTATGTGCTGGATAAGAAGAAGCATCTTACGAGGCTGAATATAAATGAGGCTGGGAAAGTTCTCCTGAAACGGTGACCTTTATTTTACTTGAAGAATAAATTTGGTTATATGTTGTTGTGCATCAGCAGCTGTTTTGTAAGGCTTCTATCATATAGCACTAACACTTCATTTATACCCAGGCATATTTAGTGGGACACTTCTGCAAACTCAAACTTATACTATTCCGATAAATTATCCTTGATCCAGAAGAGAGACATTTAAGATCCGAAATTGCAGATGGAAGGATATTCGTGAACACATTTGAAGTTGGATTGCTTGAGGATCCGGTGGCAGAGAGGAAGTGGAAGTGATAAGCTCTAGCACTAAAGGTTTTGTTGTATGTAAACGTTTATTATAGTTCATCAAACTTTGATAAACATGCATTTCTGTTATTGAATGCAAATTGAGCATTGGAGACGTAGTGAAATGTTGCATAAAAAAGATTACATACTTTGATGTATTTGTTGAGGTATAATAAAGTCTGCTGCTCAATTTTTTATGATTTTCAATTACCATCCACTGCTCGTAAGGTAAAGAAAGCCCTTCTTACACTTTATGTAAATTAAGTGTTAGTCAGCTAGCTCATTAAAATTAAGACACAAGGTGTACTTGTTACCTAAGCAGCGTGCTCTAATCTTGTTGCTGCTTTATATTTAGATGTATATCAATACATTTGATCATTGTATTATAATTGTATTATGTCTATCTGAAATACTGCTTTAAATAAGAACTAATTATTAGTTGGAAAACATTTAAAACTTAGCTAGTCTCAAATTTTCCAGTGTTTCTATCTAACTCGGCCCCCACCCGCGATCCAACCTACATATTTATAAGAAATTGACGGGACTTGGGATGTTTATCTGACAGCATATCATCATTTTGACAAATTGTAGGGAGTTGGGGGAGCAATTGAACTGGATTCATGATACTTAAAATTGGTTTATGACATTGTACGGAAGGCTGGTGGTCTCTGCAACTAAAGTGAAGGATTCTTCATATTATATACTTTCAGAAATACAAATTTTAGGATAGCTAACTTGGCTAATATCTTGCAGGTAGTCTCTAATCTTCCATTTAATATCAGTACAGATGTAATTAAGCTTCTTCTTCCGATGGGAGATATTTTATCAGAAGTTGTCTCTTGCTCCAGGTTCAAATTACTTATTCAAATTTAGAATTTGTCTCCAAACATCATCTGCCTTTTATATGTTTTGTTAGGACACTATTTTCAAAAGCAAAGATCAACCTCAAAGGAATTGCGGTCTGTACAACTTGATGGCATGTAATGTAGCAAATTCTATTTTTAATCTACTGATTAAATAATACAAGGTACACGCCAACTAATCATGCACACATGCATTGTGTGCAAATAGTTTTTCTGATGCTATGTCTAGATAATTATTTTCTGGGCCACTTAAAGAAGCTATATGTTATCTAAGCTGGGTTATAACCCTTATTGTTTATAATCTGCACTGCTCTACTCTATCCTCATCCCTGTTGTTGTAGTTATTCCGCTTTGTTCATATTTAAATGCATACTTGAAGCTCAGAAAATCTTTGTTCATATATTAAATTATTATTTCCCTTTGCTAGGTATTAGAGAGCTATGAACGCGAATACAGTAATATTGTTTGTGTTCAGCAGCTGTCAGAACTAGAAGCGGTAATTCTGCACATTTTTCTGGAATTGTTGCTGAAAATATTTAAAAATTAAGTATGCAATTGCAGGGAGTTAATGTTTACTCATCTTCTTTGATTCAAAAGGTTATTGATTACTGTACTCTTCCGGTGCGAAACCATTTCGCAAAAGAAAAAGATGGCCGGTCAATCATCGGACGCACTAGCTTTTAGTTGGATATCTAAGTTGATATTAGTATGATACTAGCTCTTAGTTAAATATCCAAGTTATGATCTTAGTTGGTATTTGATGTTTATGATATTTAGGTACTAGATAGTTATGGTATTTTGTGATGTTGATCATATGTACTGAATTATGTTGGTATGTTGAGGTTGAATTGAAAACAGGAGGTTGTAAGTACCATTGTACTGGAAAAACTTATGTATAAAATGCACATTTTTAGTTTGCATTAAAAAGGTGTTGTAGTAGTTTTAATAAAATGTTGTAGTATTGTATGATAAATGTTGTAATAGACTAATAAAGTGTTGAAATAGCTATGACAAAGGTGTTGCAATAGCTATGAAAAAGTGTTGCCACATGTCAGTGGGCCCCACTAGTTAGTGGGTCCTGTCACGTGTCAGTGGGGTCCAGACACGTGTCAATGGGTCCTGCCACGTGTCAGTGGCCATTTACACCAAATGTGTATCCTACGGTAACACATTTTATCATGTTGCCGTAGGTGTAAAAGTGTTGCTATTGACCCTACGCCAACATCGAAAAATCTAACACCCGAAAAGTGTTGCCGTAGATATTGTTAGGAATAATTCATAAGTTGTGATGTTAAGAATAGAATTTACACATTATACTTCTTGTAATCCTGATCTTATAAAGGATTTAGCACTATATATAGGATTTATGTGTAAGACAGTTATCTGTACAGTTTAGTCAGGAATGAACAGTGTATCGGAGACTACATATCAGGAACAAAGAGCAAATCCTGATGACAGTCTAATACTGATGATGATCAGATACTGATGCAAGATGAAATCCTGATATCAGTCGTGTTACTGATGATGTCATTATGGATGCTACAGAAACTGGCAAGTGCTATAAAACAGGATCTTTGTTTGAAGAACAAGCAAGAATATATTATGAAGGAAAGAGTTTTCTATTGATGGAAACTATCGACTAGAAGGCAGAACATTGTCATGTATAGATTATATCTTTTTGTTATTAGTTGATAGGTAGCATTATAAATACTCTCTCAATATCATTATAAAGAGCGTGTGTTGTGAGTTCGTGTGCGTAGCTCTGTATAAGGTTTGTATTCGAGAATTCGAAACAAACAGAGAGAGATTTGTATTGTCAGCAGCTGCTAAAGGTATTGTACACCTTTGGTAGAGTTTGTATTTGATCTTATTAATACAAACAGAGTTTGATTCATTCGTTTATTCTTGTTCATATAATCAAGCAAAACTCAGACACGATTATATAACTTGTATTCAACCCCCCCTTCTACAAGTTATTCGAGTTAACAATTGGTATCAGAGCAGGTTGATTTCGAATAATCATAAAGATCTGCAATCATGTCTGGTTACAAGGATGGGAATACTAAGATTCCTGTGCTCAAGAGAAACGAATATACTCTATGGGAAGTAAAGATGTTGCATCATCTGGAAGCAACAGATCCTGATTATCTTGACAGAATCAGAGATGGACCTTTTGTTCCAATAAAAGTCGTTGGACAAGCAACTGTTGATGGTGTGGTTGTTCCAGAACATACAGCAGAGAAGCCAAAATCTGAATGGTCAGATAAAGACAAGGTGAATGTTCTTAAAGATGCTAAAGTGAGAAACATATTATTCAACAGTCTTGATTCTGTTCTCACTAACTATGTTCTCTCTTGTAAAACTGCTAAGGATATATGGGACAATCTTAAGGTTCACTGTGAAGGAACTAAGCCTGTCAGGAAGAATATGAGGACATTACTTATACAACAGTATGAGTACTTTGAATCCAAGTCTGGTGAGTCACTTACTGATACCTTTGATAGGTTTACAAAACTCATCAATGAGATGGCCATGCATGGTAAATATTATGACTTGGAGGATATGAATACAAAGTTCATGAAAGCTTTGCCTGATTTCTACAATGAGAAGATATCTGCGATTGAGGAAGCTAATGATCTGGATGAGATTTCATTAGAGGCAGTATATGGAAAATTGAGAGCTTATGAACTTGACAAGCAGCAGAAGAAGAGCAGGAGTGAAGGAAAGATGAAGACTATTGCACTTACTTCTCAATCTGAAGTAAAGAAGCTTCCTGAAGAACAGCATGAAGAGATTGCTGTAAAGAATTCAAGGAAGAAGAAAAGCAAAGAAAGTTCTGAGTCAGAGACTACTGATATGGACTCTGACAACAATGAATCTGAATCTGAGATGCAGGAACTCTTTGCTATGTTTGCTAAAGCTTTCAAGAAAGGTAGATTTAATAGGAGAAGATTTAGCAAAGGACCTTTTCAAAAGAAGGAGGAGAAGAAGAGTGACAAAGGCAAAAGTACAATTGTCAAGCTTGATAAGGCCAAGATCAAGTGCTTTAACTACAACGAGCTTGGACACTTTGCTAGTGAGTGTAAGAAGCCTAGGAATTCAGGAAAGGGTAATGCACTTATGGTCACACAGAAGGATTGGGCTGATTCCAGTGATTCTGAAGATGAATTGGATTATGACAACATTGCATTGATGGCAAATGGTTCAGACAAACCTGGATCTCCAAAGAAAACTTCTCCATCCTCTGTTAAGGTATCACTTCACTCTCTTGATTCATTTTATAGCTTAAATTCTGATGAAATTAGATCTATCCATGCTGAGTTTAAGAATCTTATGACTAATTTTAGAATTCTTACTTGTGAAAGAGATGAACTTAAGGTTAAGAATGATAAATTAGTTGCAGAAATAATTTTCTTGAATCTGAATTAATTCAAATGGAAGAATACAAGTTAAGTTCTGATAAAGCTAAGCATGATTATAGTGTTATTCTTGAGGCTTATGACTATGTCAGAAAAGAACTAGAAGAAGAGAGAGATGTGATTAAGACCATTAACAATTCCAGTAAAAAGACTATAGAAATCTTTGAAAGTGGAATTCGTGGTAAGGTTAATGGTTTAGGTTTTGATAAGGCTAGACAAGAAGAAAAAGTAGCTATTGTCAATGATGATAGTAAAATAAAGCTAACACATCTAAATCTGAAGGTAAGAACATTGTTTCTGAACCTAATCATGTTAAATTTGTTGATTCAAAAGGTACCCCTGTTGTACACAAAAGGATTAACAATAGTAATTCAGATGAGAAAGTGTTAGAGAAACCTAAGAATGTAAACATAGGGTTTCTGTCTAAGTCTCAATTGAAACATAAATTAGATGGTCTTTCAGAGTCTAGCAAGATCAAACGAAATAGGAATGGAAAAGAAGGTATTAACAAAGAGAATAATTACAAGAATGTACCTGATGCACCTAGGAAAAAATGCTATAAGTGTGGAAATCATAATCATTTGGCCCTAGACTGCAATCAAAAACCTTCTTGGAAAACTGAGTCCAGATTCCCCAAGACTCAGAAAATTCAATACCAACCATAAAAAGTTTGTTATCATTGTGGTAGTTTACTTCATTCCATTTACATGTGTAGAGAATATCATGAACTGTATTATGACTATTATTCCTTGAAATCTGAAACTCCTAGTCACAAACAGTTTGTGAAATTAGAGTCTAAAGTTGATTCTACAACAGGTAAAGTAAAAGCAAAATCTTCAAAGCCTGTCGTTTCTAAATCTAGTAAGAAAGGATCCAATCAAAGTTGGGTCCTAAAAAATTCTAACTAGTTACTTTTTGTTTGCAGGGCATAGGAAAGAAGCATTCAATTATCCTGGACAGTGGATGCTCTGGACATATGACTGGAAAGAAGTCCTTGCTTACAAAGTTTGAGAGGAAAGCTGGCCCAGTAATATCTCTTGGAGATGGCAACAAAGGAGAAACTCTGGGATATGGCTCAATTGTTTTGGGGAATGTCATCATAGAAAATGTAGCACTGGTTGAAGGCTTGAAACATACTCTTTTAAGCATAAGTCAACTGGGTGATAAAGGTTACAAATCAATCTTTGACAAAGAAGGATGCAAAATCTTGAATATGCAGAATGGAGACATTGTTCTAACTGGTCAAAGACATGGTAACATATATGAAGCCAGCTTAAGTGATACATCTAAAGGAATTGTTAGATGTCTCTACAGCAAAGCAACAAGTGATGAAAGCTGGAATTGGCACAAGAAGCTCTCACATCTTAATTTCAAGAAGCTTAATCAACTTGTTAAGCACAATTTGGTGAGAGGCCTACCTCAGGCAAATTTTATGCAAGATGGACTTTGTGATCCATGTCAGCTTGGAAAACAAAGAAGAACCACTTTCAAGAGCAAGACTGAAAATTCAATTACTGAACCATTTCACATGCTACATCTTGATCTGTTTGGTCCAGTAAACATTATGTCTATCAGCAAGAAAAGATATGCTCTAGTTATAGTGGATGATTTCACAAGGTTCACATGGGTGTTCTTTTTACACAAGAAGGATGAAGCTCCTCAGCAAATCATTGAACTTATCAAGAATATTCATAATAACTCTGAGTACAAAGTCAAAGTACTTAGAAGTGACAATGGTACAGAATTCAAGAATTCTACAATGGAGGAGTTTTATGCAGACAAAGGAATCACTCAACAGTTTTCTGCACCTGGTACACCTCAACAGAATGGTGTAGTGGAAAGAAAGAACAGGACTCTCATAGAGGCAGCAAGAACCATGCTTGCAGATGCAAAACTTCCAACCTACTTTTGGGCAGAAGCTATTAACACTGCATGTTTCACTCAAAATTGTACCTTGGTAAATAGTCATGGAAAAACTCCCTATGAGATGATCAAAGGAAAGAAACCAAGTGTGAAATACTTTCACATCTTTGGATGCAAATGCTATGTCCTAAAAGTTCATCCAGAACAACTTGGAAAATTTGAAGCCAAATCGGATGAAGCAATTTTTCTAGGATATTCAGCATCTAAGGCCTTCAAAGTTTATAATCTCATAACTCACATTGTTATGGAATCAATTCATGTTGCATTTGATGATAAGAAATTTGGAATTTTGCAAACTGATGAAAGCCATGACAAATTGGAATTTGAAAATCTGAAGAATTCTGAGATACTCACCAGTGATGATGAAGGTTCTCAAGAAGGAATTTCTATTGCTTCTCAAAGGAATGCTACTGTTGAGGGGGAGCAAATAAATCAAAGAGAACACAGTGATCATCAGGAGCAGACTAGCTTTTCAGAGTCTACTCCATCAGGAACTGATCTTTCAGAGTCTACTGAAGGAAGATCAGTAACTAGCAGCAATATGGAATCTATTGATTCTATTGATCAAAGGAGAGTTTGTGAAGGTAGAGAGAATTATTCTACAAGAGATACCACTAACTTAGGGGGAGAGACTAGCAGAGTTAATCTACCACCTGTTAGAAAATGGACAAAGGATCATACTGAAGATTTGATAATTGGTGATCCAAATAGTGGTGTTCGAACTAGAAGATCAATTCAAAATGAATGCTTGTATAGTTGCTTTCTCTCAAAGAATGAACCTAAGAAGGTTGAAGAAGCCTTACAGGATCCTGATTGGGTAATTGCAATGCAGGAGGAGTTAAATGAGTTTGAGAGAAACAAAGTCTGGAAACTGGTACCAAGACCTAAAGATAGATCTATTGTTGGTGCAAGATGGGTTTTCAGAAACAAGCTAGATGAATCTGGTATGATTGTAAGAAACAAAGCAAGACTGGTGGCCAAGGGTTATTCTCAGGAAGAAGGCATTGATTATGATGAGACCTTTGCACCTGTAGCAAGATTAGAAGCAATCAGAATGTTTCTTGCATTTGCAGCTCATTCAAAATTCAAGGTATACCAGATGGATGTAAAGAGTGCTTTTCTAAATGGCAAACTTGATGAGGAAGTGTATGTGGAACAGCCACCTGGATTTGTTGATTCAAAGTTTCCAAATCATGTCTACAAGCTTGACAAGGCACTCTATGGACTAAAGCAAGCACCAAGAGCATGGTATGAGACTTTGTCTAAATTTCTTCTTGAAAATGGCTTCACAAGAGGTACAATTGACAAAACTCTATTCTTTAGAAAGATAAAAGGTGAATTGCTTTTAGTTCAAGTTTATGTTGATGATATTATTTTTGGTTCTACTAATGAAAAGTTGTGTGCTAAGTTTAACAAGCTTATGCAGTCTAAGTATCAGATGAGCATGATGGGTGAATTAAATTATTTCTTAGGCTTGCAGGTCAAACAGACTGAGACTGGTATTTTCATTAATCAGTCAAAGTATATCAAAGATCTTTTAAGAATGTTTGACTTTCAAGACTGTGCAGTTGCAAAAACACCCATGGCAACAGCCACTAAACTAGACTCTGATTCTAAAGGGAAGAGTGTGGATAATACTAGTTATAGAGGCATGATAGGCTCATTGTTATATCTAACTGCAAGTAGGCCAGATATAATGTTTTCTACCTGTTTATGTGCTAGATTCCAAAGTGATCCTAAGGAATCTCATTTAATTGCTGTGAAGAGAATTTTTAGATATCTCAAAGGAACTCCAAATCTTGGTTTGTGGTATCCTAGAGAATCTGATTTCTTTCTAATTGGCTATTCAGACTCTGATTATGCAGGGTGTAAAATAGACAGGAAAAGCACTACAGGTACATGTCAATTCTTGGGAAATAGATTGATTTCTTGGGCAAGCAAGAAGCAACAATCTGTTTCAACCTCAACTGCAGAAGCTGAGTACATAGCAGCAGGCAGTTGTTGTGTACAGCTCCTTTGGATAAGAAATCAGTTGATGGATTATGGTATGACACTTAGTAATATTCCTATGTTTTGTGATAATACTAGTGCTATTAAAATTGCAGAAAATCCAGTTCAACATTCAAGGACTAAGCACATTGATGTCAGGTATCATTTTATTAGAGAACATATTGAGAATGGTATTGTGGAACTTCATTTTGTTCCTACTGACAAACAGCTTGAAGATATTCTAACTAAACCACTTGATGAGACTACATTCAGTAGATTATTAAGTGAGTTAGGAATGTTAAATTTTTAGATCTTTAACATTTGCAAAAGTAACAAGGTATGTTGTTCTTAGCTTATAGACTTGATATTCTTGTCAGGATCTATATTTGATTTTTAAATGCTTTAGCTATAACACTTTGCCTTGATAAATTTCAGTATGATAGACTTGTTAATAATCATCAGGATTAGATTTGTTATCAGGATGCTGACGTCATCAGTATTGTGTCAGTATCAGGATTGTGAAAATTGTTTCAGATCCTGACGTTTACTTTGTGTAGTAATCTAATTCTATGATGTGTTAAGTCTATGCCAGCATGTTTTGATATTTGCATACTGATAATTTATACATCATTCAATAATCAAAAGACAAGTAGATAACAAGTAATTGTATTTTCATTAATTGAAAGCATTACATATATGGAAATGAAATACAACATCTTTTTGTCTAATTTCTACTGATAATTCTATACTTGTCTATTGATATGAATTCTGAGGTACAGGACAAGGAGCATCTCAAGAAATCCATCAGGGGATTGAATAGCCTCGTCTACTCTTGGATTCCTTGTCTGGGCGACTTGAATGAGAGCAGCTAACTTAAATGAATAGCATCTCCATCAAGATCAACCTCAGACTCTCGGCCAAATTCTTCATCCTCAAGTTTTGAGGAGGTTAGGGGAAGATTGTATCCAACAGATGGATGTTCTAGGAGAAACCTCTGGATATTATCAAAAACCAATCCATCCATGATTAGTTCGATGAGAAGAGTTGTCTTTTCAAAGAGATGATCAAGAACAGGATGTTCATCGATCGAGAAAGATCTAAAGAATGGGTTTGAATGGAATTTTGGTTTGAGAAGCATTGTTGAGAAGAAAAGAAATTGAAAGGTTTATGGAGAATGGCATAAGGCGTCTGTTTCTTTTAAAGAAAGACGTGAGAAGCTGAACAGTCACTTGGAAGTTTTAATGAAGTCAGATGCTAATTATTGCGTGTGACTGTATTTCTTGTTTTCAAGAAATATTGAATATATCTAACCAATTGATTTTTGTTCACATTAATTGTTTATTTCTTTTTCAGATAAAAGAAAAATGCCACGTGGAAACTCCATATTAAGTCTCTGGAATCAGGATGATATTGATCAGGATTTCAAGTGTGATCATCAGGATTTGAGAATTATTATCACATTGTATTTTGTGATTATTTTGATGAGAGGTCAACAGGAAAAGGAAACTGATCAGTATTGATTATTTATACCCTGATTTATTTCATGAAAATCAATTTTGGATTTTATTTTCCAAAAATCGTGGGTAACCGCACTTTTCAGGGACTGACACCTGTCAATCTACGTGTCAACGTGGGATAGTGGTCTGAAAGATTTGTGAAATATATTTGTTTTGAAACTCTAATCGTGTAATTGCTTTCTCTAATTTTACATTCTCTAAAGCAAAAACCACTCTTGAGTTTTCAAAATCACTAATCCATTTCAAGAATTTTCAAGTTCTTTTCAGATCAAAAATGGCAGCTCAGAGAAGATTACCTAAATCAGTAGCCTTCAAGTTTGGTGACTTTGATTTTATGACAAACAATCATGTAGCAGCTATCACCAACAAGGAAGGAGTGTCATCTGATTTTCATCCAATCATGGACTTTCTGGCGTATGGACCATTAAGTTATGCATTGACAGCATCTCCACAAATTAATCAAGCAGCTGTTTCACAAGATTGGGAGAATGCTGAGGTAATTGATTCTACTCAGAGTCAATCAGGTAAGATTGTTCTACATTTAGGACAAGATTCATTTGACATTACTGAATCTGTTGTTAATTCAGTACTTTGCTTACCTGTTATTGATAATTATGCAAATGAACCATCTGATGATAATGTAAGAACTATGTTGTCTGGATTAGGTTATAGTGGACCTCTAGACAACATGAGCCAGTTGAATAGGTCTTTTCTTAGAAAGGAATGGTCTTTTTACTTTGATCAAATTGCTAAATGTTTTACTGGTAAATGTAGTTCTTTTCAGCAAATTACTTCTGTTACATCACATATTGCTTATAGTTTGCTTTATGACAGAGTAATTAACATTGGTCACATTATCTTAAGTCAGATGAGTATTAAACTTGGGTTAAGAGATCAAAACAGGAAAATGGTTTATTATCATAGATTTATGCAATTGTTTATTAACCATTTTATTCCTGATGTTGAAGCTAGATTTGGTAGGGAATATTGTGTTTCTTCTTATGAACAGCAAAAGAGAATTTTCTCTGACAGTACAAAGAAGGACAATGAAAAGAATCTAGATGAAATACCTGCAATTCATTATCCACATCATTTTCAGGTAATTCTTAAAACTCATCTTCCTATGTTAGGTCGAATACACAATATATAATCAAGTACCGTATATGTAAATAACAAGAACACACGTTTTAACTCTTAAAACTGTTTGGAATTAATAATTCCTCTCTCAGTGATGTAAAAATATCACAGAGAGCTGCTTAGGTTACAAGAATGATATTCGTTCACGATGGATACCCTTCTAGGGTTAACCTAACTGTATTTATAAGATATACAGCTACGTACAATCGTTAATTGATTCTCCTAAAATTAAGCTATACAATTGATATCAATTACGATTGCTACACGTCTTCTAAGTCAACTCAATCTCTTTGACAGCTATCCAATCTTCAAAGATATCGCTTCCATATTAATATTAAATTATTCTTCAAACTCTGTTGACATGTAGACGCTCCCAGTAGACAGACTTTAGCAAACTCTGTTCTCTCCAAGCTAACAGTGTTTGCGCTTCAATGTGTTCAGCTAACAGTGTTTACGCTTTCCTCTGTCAGCGTTTGCGCTTCCAGCAATCAGCGTATACTCAAACTCTGTTACAACTGCTTTCAATATCAAGTTAAACTCTCTTTACCTGTAACACTTAAACACTGACATTAAATCACATCAATTATATCTAACAATCTCCCCCAACTTGTTCATTAGAAAAAT
Source organism: Kitagawia praeruptora (assembly GCA_037693485.1). Lineage (NCBI taxonomy): Eukaryota > Viridiplantae > Streptophyta > Magnoliopsida > Apiales > Apiaceae > Kitagawia > Kitagawia praeruptora. The sequence continues at coordinate 89,497,991 of CM075347.1, read as the reverse complement.
GTACAAGTTCACAGTAATTGATGATGTCAAAACTAACAAATAAAAACACAGTGTTTTACATATAATCAGAGTTTAAACTTGACTTAGCAAAATTTACAGAAAATTCGAATTACTTACAAATTCTGTCTACCTAACCTCCTCAAGATCTGGAGTTGTTCTGAGATAATCAATCAACAATCTCCTCTCAGCATTTTCAAGTTCAATCTCCATAGCTTCCTTGATCTCTCTTAAATCTGGATCATTCTCATCAGTTTGAAAAATAGCAGCTCTGAGATCATAGATCTTGTTTCTTCTCATTTCATTTCCCAACCTGATAAACTTCACTTCTTCAGACTTTACATTAAAATCCAGAACAGTAATCCCAAGATCAGTCTTCAGCTTTGTAGTTCCCTTCTGCATTTCAATCAGATTTCCATTCCAGTCTCTGTACTTCGGAACATATCTTTCAGCAGACTTTGATCCTGTAACAACTTTAGCTTTCTGCATATACTCCCTTATAGAATTAGCAATAAGATGTGTTCGATGATTTCTAACTCTGAAGATATGCAAGACATATTAAAGTTCCTCAAATAATTTTAGCTTGATTGCTTCTTCATTCACTCTGTACACTGACCCATCTGCCATAAAGTATAGCAGAAAGTGAATGTCTAAGCTCCTTTGACGAACTAGCTGAACTGACTCCAACTTGTCTAGATTTTCTTGAGTAATACCAGAACCAAGAGATACAAGTGCAGAGGGATCTCTTGGACTGTTACTAACCCTCAAATCTCTTCTTGAACCTAAGCCAGAAGTATTCCTGCCTGGTGGCTTTCCTGAACATGCAACATTATGTTGATATCCACCAGTCACTTCTGCTTCTTCTTGCACTGGAATCTTTGGCCTTGAAAAACCAGGTAAGAGTTTACTTTGAGTCTGTACAACTTGTGTAGCAACAGAGGTTGTAACTATCATTTTGCCCTTGCTCTCTTCACCAATTATCCTTTTTAACTTCAACTTGGCATCAAGAGAAGACTTTCTAACCAGCTTTCCAGTATCTTCTTCTTCTTCTTCTTCTTGAATACCAGATAGTTTTTCTTTGATCTCAATTCCTTTCATTACAGGCCTTGAAGACTTTGAAGCTCTAACAGTTTTCTTCACTTTCTTGGACTTTTGAGCTTTTAAATGCTCTTTCTGCAACAGCTTTTCTTCAGCTTGAATATCCTCAAGTGTAGCTTCAGCATTCTCTTCACGAAATAGTTTTACAGCCAATTCTTCATCTATTTGTGGATTGTCAGAAAATGACAAATCCTTTGGCTTTGAACCAGAAGTACTCTGAGTATTTGAATCTATCACCAAATTCGGCTTTGACCTTGAAGACCTTTCATGTCCTTGTCTGGGATTTGCATTTCTTAAGCCCTTATCAGCATTGGTACCTTCATCATCAAGATGATCTTTCTTTGACAGAGTTTGAGTTTGCTTACACTTGGTTTTAGCAATTCTCTCCCCCTTTTTGACATCATCACCATCTTGAATCAGAATTGAGGTGATTAACTCAAGAGAGTTTGCAATGGAATCAACCTTCTCAGTCAGTAAAATCTGATTCTTTTCAACTGTGCTCAGTCTGTCATTAAGATTTGCTTGAGCTTTGGAGAATTGTTGAAAAAGCTTAGCATTAGCTAGTTGAGCTTTCTCCTCATGAGTAGCAACTTCTGTTCGAAGATCAACAATAGATTTCTGAGTATCATCAAATCTATTATTCAAGGTTTTGATTTGAATCACTGTGCCTTGCAAACAAGTGAAAATTTCTGGATTTTTAATCTTCGAAGAATTTACTTGGAGAAACATTGCTGCCCTTCCAGGAGGAAAAATACACTCTGACTTGTACCAATCAGCAGTTTGTTTGGCCAAATAATTGTCATCAACTTCATTTACAGAAGGCCCAGCAAAATCTGGTTTTTCTCCTGTTTTCTGACCATCAGCTTGAGTTTGTGGTTGTTCAACTCCTGTACTCTTGGCTTCAACTGAATCACTTATCGACTCACTAGTAGAGGTAACAGAAGCAATGTCTTCATTTTGAGCAGCAACAGGTTCTTGAGCAACCTGTTTTCCTTTAGCAACTTGAATCTGCTCTGAAGAAAGAACCTTCTCTGGTTTATCAACCTCCTCACCATGATAAGAAACATGATGGGCATCAGAGTTTAACTCAGTGTGTGATGCAACCACAGTGTCTTCAAGAACAACAGTAGGCCCATCAGCAACACCAGTATCAATAGAATGTGTAACCTCCATGAGTGGTGGAGTAGATGCTTCATGATTAAAAGAAATTGGAGTTTCAGCAAATTCTTCCATTGGAGACAAAGCATCTCTAACATCTTCATTCTCTTGAACCTTAGCAGATTCTGGTTCAGCAATCTTGACTTCTGATTCTGGTATTATAGGTTCTATGATAACCTCTGTCTCACAAGTAGGAATATCAATAGAGATTTTCTCTTGAGCCTCATCAACATGCTCATCATCAGAATCAGTTAGAATAAGCCTTCTCCTCTTAGCTTGAGGCACTGCAATTAGTTCTTCATCCTCACTAGAACTGTCCTCAGCTGGTGGTATAGAAGGTCTATTTGCTCTTTCTTTGAATCTTCTAGAATAAACAGCCTTTGGAGTTGTCTGTTTAGCCTTAGAATGTTTTGTGTTAAGTGCAGCATGCTTCTTTCTTTTGGACTTAGATAGAGGTTGTGGGTGAGTAGTAGTGACAGGGTTTGTTGGTTCAGTATTCATTTGGTCAGGTTGCGTTTGAGTTTGTGTAGGATGAATTGGTTCAGTTTGTGTTTGAGGTGATATGGGTTGAACAGTGGTTGTTGGTGTTGGCTCAGGTGATTGAGTAGGTTGAGATGGTATGTTTTCTGTACGATCAGTGGCTAAAGGTTCAGGCATAGGTTGTGGTTCTGGTTGTTGTGGTTGATGTGGTTCAGGTTGTGGTGATGAAGAATCTTGTGGCTGATTGACAAAATTTTGTAAGGCAAGTGGCAATACGAAAGGAGGTATGTCCTTACCAACATCTTTGTTAGTCATATCAGAGAATATTCTCTTAGTGACTCGAAAAGGTTGAATTTCATCAGCTTCATCAACAGTTAACCCAGGAACACATGCATTGAACAGAAGTTGACAAAATCTAGCAAAGTAAACTGTAGTAGACTCTGACAACTTATCACCCAAATTCATTAAAACATATCTACCAAAATCAAAATTACTGCCATAGAGTAGAGAATACCCAATTTGTAGACTGTCCATTGGAATAGCATCCCAGTTGGTGACCTTCTTCTGGAATGTCCTGGTGATACAATCAAAGAAAAAATTCCACTCTTTTCTCAAATTTGGCCTCCTCACACTGCCCAGCTTGGCAAGTGATTCCATGTACCCAATCTCTGTTAGCATTTCTCTCAGATTTTGCTCAGAGACAACAGCATACGAAGTATGTGTGTCGAAATCCATGGCATCACGAACAGTTTGTGGAGTAATCACAAACTCTTGTTCTTCATGAGAGAAGATGATAGACGGAGTTCCATTCTCTCCTCCTTCTATATATCTTGAGTTTTGCCAGAAGTTAACAACTTGAGAAGCAGATAGAGTAGCCGGTTCAACCAGCGCTTGCCCAATCTCAGAATCGCGAAGAAAATTTTGCATTAGATGAAACGCCTCTGGAGCCCGGTCGTTCTCAAGTAAAGCTGCATAATTGTTAGGCACAAAACGTAGACCAAACTGTTAGGTCCAAATGTGTTGTAGAGGGGGGGTGAATACAACTTTTCGATTATGAGAAGCAATAAATACGATGCAATAAATGAACACACAGATTCAAGGAATATATTTCTTTATATATAACTTGAAAAGGTTGCTACAACATTCATTACAAAGTATAACAGAAGTTCAGAGAGAAGTGAATGATTCTAAGCTCTGTGAATAACTCTCTCTCTTTTTCTTGTGTTTTTCTCAATATTGCTCACTAACTAAAACATTACACAAGTGCTTCTATTTATACTACATGTAATCTATGACCTGTAGTCTTCAAAGACTAAGATGTACGTGGCCCAATGATGTCCACATAAATCTTGTCTTATCTTGAAAGCTTGGAAATCTGCCAATCAGAAGATGCCATGTGTCATGTTGAAGCTGCACTCTAAGTAGAACTTCTACTTGAGAATTTCTACTTAGCCATCTCGAAATTCTAAGTAGAACTTCTACTTGAGAATTTCGACTTAGCCATCTAGAACATTTAGTACTTAGAAAATATTCTGGTCTTCAACTTGAAACTTCAATGCACATCTTGAGCTTGTGATATCTTCATATCTTCTTTGTTCTTCTACAAGCTCTTGAACATGGATCTTTATTACTGACATAAACTTGCTATCAATGTCCTGACACTTGATGCACTGGTCTGGTTCATAAGTGACTAGTCTTGATAGTGTTTCTGCTTCTTGAATAAATTACCATATTCACTTAGTAACTTGGCTTTCCAATATTTGCTTTCCTTCTTGTTCACTTGAAATCAATTGGTCTTGTTGATACTGATAGTTATGATCTTGAATCTCGAATTCTCAAATCACTGAGGCCTGAACAACTTTGACTTGAACTTCTCTCAATGATTTCTTCTTGGCTTGATCATAGTTAACATGTTCAATTGTATCAATTACCTTGTCTTCATTTAGTGTTGATTCCTTGTGACTTCTTGTTCTTGATTGTCTTCTGGTTAAGTATCTTTTCGTTTAATTGAGTTACATTAGTTATAGTGTTACAAGTTAATACACTCTGCCTTTCAATCTCCCCCAATTTGATTGTCTAACAATGACATTCAAATTAATGAAGGATAACTCAACTAAACAATGAGACGAGAAAAGATAATTAACATTACAGTCTTGAAAAATATACAATTACAAGTACATGAAAACAATACAAAGAACTTAAACTAGAAACAGAATTCGAACCTCGAATTAAAGATCATTTGAATGATTCCTATCACCTGGATTATTTCATATCTTTTAGTCAAACTTATATCACCTTATTGGATTCATTCTAAGATGAATTTTCCTCAAGTGAGTTAAAGCAACCGAAAGACATGAAGTTTTTCCAACTTCAAGTTCACACCACTCTGACCTTTAACCCTAATTCCGTTTCCTCTTCCTAGCTTCAGCAGCTTGGTCTTTTTCTTCTTTCTGCCTTCTGCGCTTCTCCTCCTGCTGCTTTTGTTTCTTATATACTGGATTATGAAGTTGCGTCCACCTAGTATTCAACAAACTTACTGCTTCCATCTCTAGAGGGTTCCTGGGTTCTGGGTAAGGATGTTTGAAAAGCCTTCTGAGTTTGTCCACCTCCTGAGTAGTCCTGATCTCTGGAATTTCCTCAAATTTCTTCATTATAAGCCGAGGTTTCCTATGAGTTTTATCAGCTTTAAACTGACAATAGATCATTTTGGGATAGCCTATGACACGGTTAGTATTGTGGACACTAGCCGCCTCTCGCTCCAATCGCTTCTTTTCCACTACTACATCAGATAGGTAACTCACGAGTCTCTGCTTTTCTGTCACATACTTAACTTCCACATCTTCCCATTTGAACAAATATAACACTTTCTCCAGAAATGCAGCATCTTGAGTCTGCAGCAGCCATTGTTTACTCATATGCAAGAATGTTTGATTCTGGTCTGCATCTATGAATACTAAGGCATCAGCTGTATTATCAACAAAAGAGTGTATCCAGTATACACTGTCTCTTCCTGGAACACCAACTGCCTCCCTTATCTCTCCTTGTTCCAGTTCCCCAGTAGGAAGATTCAGAGCTTCATCGACATTCTTCATTGCTTGAAGAATATTCCAATTCCTCTCTATCAACTCTGGTTCAATCTTCACATTATCAAGGGGTTTGGAGCAATGACATCACACTTCCACACCTCATTGCTCTTCTTTAGTATGACACTTTCAATGGTCTTCACTGATTTATCTTTAAGCACAGAAGCGAATCCCTTACTCATCATTTGCCTACAGACGGCCTTAAGAGATTCCACTGAAAGTTCCATTAAGTCCTTTTCCTCCAAGCTCACCCTCTTCAATTTACTGTCAACCACCATCCGGACAACATTTGGATATGCTGAGAATTCTGGACCCTTGTCCTCTGCTAGCTGCATTAACTGATCCCTATACAGAATGCTTAGATTCTCAGAATGAGAGTATTGAATTTTTGTTGCTAGCAAGAACAACTCTGATGCAGATCTTCTCGTCATGAATTGATCATCCACATACATGAAAGACATCGGGACTCCTTCTGTGAAAGACAAAATAACCTGCCACTCCTTTTGCGTTGAATTGTATCCAACCCTGACTGTAGAGATTAATCTCTTTAAAGCATTTATGTAGTCAGCAGCCATTGGATTCTGCAAGTTTAGGTTGTAGAACAGATCATCTGCTTCCTTGTTATGATCTCCTTTTGTACATGGTCCCATCAATATCTTTCTTGCGTCATCCCATTTCTGTCCTATCCTTCTATTATCCAGAGCAATTTGAGGATCAGCTAGCCTTGCAAGCTCATAATCGTACTGCTTTCCTTGTAGCTCCGCTTTCTTTTCCTGAAACGCAGCACGATCTTGCATTGCCTTCATTTTAAAGAACTCAGCTTGATCCAAGGCTAACTGTTGAGCTTCAAGGGTTTCCTCATCAACAGTAATTTCTTCAGGCAATCCGAAAGACATTCCAGCACCTCCACCTTGATCCTTCAATGATCTCTTTATAGCATGTTTCAACGGTGCGTCTTCCATATCGGAATCTGAGTCAAGTACCTCCTGTACTTTTTCTTGATGACTCAGATCAACGAATGGCTCATCTTGCTCAATCGCTATTGCCTTACCCTTTTTCCTTCTTAGAGCCTCTTCATCAATAGACGGCTCAACTTCCATTTCTTTTACAAGATCAGCATGTTCTTGAATTTCTTCGATTTGAAATCCCTGCTGTCTCGTCTCCTTTATACTCTCCCCCTTAGGTGAGTTATCCTGAACTCCACCCTGGTCTCCAGATCCACCAGCTGCATCAAAATCTTCAAACCCGGAACCATAGGCTCCTGCTCCACTAGCACCACCTGTACCAGCATCGGGGGGAGGTTGTTGCGGCGCGAAACATTCCTGGGGCACAAAACTTCTGATTGCGAACATTACTCTGCTTATCTCCACAGCCAGATTATCCATTGTAAGCTCCATTGCTCCCATCCTGTCATTCAGGGTGTTTCCCAAGACACCAGCAGCATGACCCAAGTCATTTACCTGATTTGTCAAAACAGTAAAAGCTGAAGCTTGAATTGCCATTCGTGCTGCGTAGTCGTCAAGTGCCCTTTGATTATTTCCAACATTCATCCCTAACTGCCCCATTGACTGCCCAAACTGCTTCATTTGATTTTCCATAGAAGACAAACGAGATTCAAGATTTTCAGAATTAAGGGACGGTGTTTGGTTTAGGTGACCTCGCTCTAATTCTTGTTCTGTTGGTATTTGGCGCTCGGTTTCGGGCCTTAAAAATGAAGGTCCCTCTCTCCCTAACCTCTCACACACACTCCCTGTCTCACGCTCGTGTATATCTTCAATAAATGATCCAAAATATGAAGCAGTACCTGCAGAAACTGAATAAGGAATATAATTTGCAGTTATGGGATCAATTGCTGTTTGTTCCTGAGTTGGAATCTCAGGCTGAGAGGCTACAAAGTGTTCTTGTACGACATCAGAACCGATCCTCTTTGTAGCATCAGTACGTACCGGTGAAGGTACGGCTGAAGCTTTTAAAGCTTCATGTCCTTTTGAAGTAACAGCATCTTCAAGAGGTACATACTCATCATCAAAATCAAAATCCCTATGTGCAGATTGTTCAAGGGGTGAACCACTCTCGTGAGGTGGAGTGGTTGCGTGTGACACTCTAGGGTTTGACTGAGGTTTAGAAGTAGCAGCATGAGAAATTTTGGCTTTCTTTCGAGTAAGAGGCTGCTCTTCGGGGTCACTCTCCTCATCATTTCCTACATCTATATGTGCTGGCTGTTTGGATTCCGGTGACTTAGGTGACAAGGAATTAGAAATATAGCTCTCACCCTGGGATAGATCCTGCGGGCTAGCAGTCTCTTGGGTCTGGGAATCAGAAACATAGGAAGAGGAATGAGTAGAATGTCGAGAGAGATTACCTGATTCATTACCTTGTTCATCACCGCTTTGCTCATCAGGAATCTCTTCAAATGCCTCAGCATGAGCAGACCGATTCTGAGCATGTGATGAAGCTTGCGAGAATTCCATCAAAGTGGTAACTCCCTCATCATATGTAAGCCACTTTTGTAAGGTTTCAGGAATAGACATCGGTTTTCCATGATGTTTATCCTGATTTTCAACTGTTGAAAGTGACTTAGTGCCCATCCCTAGCGGTGCAGATGATGGACCTCTGGCAAAACTCCGTCTAACTGCAAGAGCATCCTTCGGTACTAAACCATTGATCAGCATCTGTAGGAATCGAGGAAACCAGCAGACAACATCTGTGTTGTTGAGGTCTCTACTTGCAGGAGATCCCATCACGGCCACTATCTCAGAGAGAACTATTCGTCCATAATTTATATCCAGCTCTCTTGCTAGGGCAATTCCAAGGTTTTGCATGGGAATGGAAATTTGATGGTAATCGCTTTCTCGTGCTCGAAAACATCTTGTGATGGCCTCGAAAAAGTAATTGCATTCCACATGAAGAAATTGTTTTTGGATGTTTCCAGTGATCCGGCCAGTCGGAGGATAACATCCTATTTCTTCAAAGAAACTGAGGCGATCTGCAGCTGTAGGTTCTGGATCATAAGCATCTTTAACAGGGAATCCAAGAACCTTGTTGACAATTTGTTCAGTCACCACATATTCCTGACCCGCTAAGGTAAACCTGAAACCAAAGGGGGTTGATTTGCTCCCAAAAGAAACCGCACTAGTCCATAATTGCTGTAAAGCATCATGCACTAGTGTAGGTTTAGCAGTAAAGGCATCGCTAGCTTTGGAATACAAATTGAGAAATCGTATCCAAGACTTAAAGCGTGGGAGTTGATCACCAATTTCCGTAGAAATATTATAAAAATTGTTTTTGGCAAGTGAAAATTGGTGAGCCATTTTAATTAAGAGTTTTTCCTTTAGAAAAATATGAATTTTAATTTTAATTTATGAAAAACAATTAATTGTTGAATTAACCGTAATGTCCCTTTTAATTTTTCAAGAACACAAAAGCCTCTTTGTGAAAAATTAAACTACGGGCTCCAATCAACAGTCAATGAAAGGCAAATTTCAAACCAATGATTAACTCTCCACTAACAGTGAAGTGTGTGTGTGTAAAATCGTTTTTGAACAGATCTGTAAACTTGTGTGTATATATACGTGTGTATATATCTCAAGAGAAATGAATCGTTACACAAACACACAAAAACAGTGATTAATGATGACACACAGAAGATATCAGTCAAAAAATGGGCATCAATTCGTTGTCCGTAAGAGATTTGTCACAAAAATCACGAATCAGTGATTGAGAATATGAAATCGCCTGTATGTATATGTGCGGCTGTAAAACTGAACTAGGTAAAAGTGAAAGAAAATATCGAGTTAAAGATGTATATATAGACATTACTGTGAAATGACCAAAGTGTCCCTGTTAAAAATCATGAAAACTCTAAGTACATACAGGGAGAACTCAAGTCGAAATTCTATCTCGAAGTCTATCTCGAAGTCTATCTCGAACTTTTTAAGTCGAACTTCGAGATAGAGTTCGAGATAGCTGTTAACTCGAAAAACTTAAACCATTTGACTTAAATACCATGTATACAGCACAAACCACCAAGGAAATCTATCTCGAAATTCTAAGTCGAAATTCGAGATAAAGTTCGAGTTAGGAGTTAACTCGAAAAATCCCCTTAACTAATTGAGAATTCTCCCAAACTCTAAGTCAAACTCTAAGTCGAACTTCGAGTTGAACTTCGAGATAGAGGTTAACTCGAAGTTATTCTCAATTCATTTAAAAATATCCCCAAAATTGGAAATCTCATCTCAATTTCGAGATAGAGTTCGAGATAGGCTGTATCTCGAATATTTTGAAGATAACTAGGCACACTGGTAACTCGAACTCGAACTCTAAGTCGAATTTCGAGATGAAGTTCGAGATAGACACTAACTCGAAATTCTTCCCAGACTTAGAATTTTCAAAACTTCTCTCTGGAAGCTCAAATCGAAATTCAACTAGAATTTCAAGATGAGTTTCGAGATAATGATTAACTCGAAATTTTGAAGATACTTAGAATAATTTGACAATTTTTTTTTCTTTGAAAAACTCAACAATTAATTTTGTCAAATTAATATAAATATCAATTCAAGGATTTTAATATATGACATAATTAAAACATTCCTTGATAATTCTAAGGCCTCTAATTACATGAAAAACACAGGTAAATTCATCTAAAAATCATGCAATATTTAGAATATTATGAATTTAACTCCCCCTATGTTCATGCAATCTAACAAGCATAAATTCAAATATTTGTGCTATAAAAGACACTTAAAACACACTGAATTCATGCAAAATCACACTATATGCATCCTATAATAATCATTAATTAGGCATTTTAAAGTCTAAACACATAATGATTAAATAGCTTGCATATACCAACATAACCATGGATTTTACAGATAGAAGGCTTTACTAACTTGTGTTAAGCATTCCCAATTCACCAACCAACCTATTGAATGTTACTTCATCAAGAGGTTTGGTGAATATATCTGCAATTTGTTGCATTGTGGGCACAAAATGTAGCTCCACAGTCCCCTCCTCGACATGTTCTCTTATGAAGTGATACCTGATGTCGATGTGCTTGGTTCTTGAGTGATCTACAGGATTGTTGGTTATGGCAATGGCACTTGTGTTGTCACACATGATTGGAATTTTCTTGTGCTCCATGCCATAATCCTTCAATTGGTTCCTCATCCACAGTATTTGAGCTACACAACTTCCAGCAGCAATGTACTCAGCTTCAGCAGTAGAAGTAGATACTGTATGTTGCTTTTTACTTTGCCAGGACACCAATCTTCTGCCAAGAAATTGACAAGCACCAGATGTGCTTTTCCTATCAATCCTGCAACCTGCATAGTCTGAATCCGTATAGCCAATTAGATTAAAACCTGTATCTCTTGGGTACCAAATTCCTAGATTTGGTGTGCCCTTGAGATACCTAAAAATTCTTTTGACGGCTATGAGATGTGATTCTCTAGGATCCGCTTGGAACCTTGCACATAAACAAGTCGCGAACATTATATCGGGTCTACTTGCAGTTAAATAGAGAAGTGAGCCAATCATACCTCGATAGCTTGTGATGTCAACTGATTTACCTGATTTGTCTTCATCAAGCTTCGTGGCTGTTGCCATGGGAGTCTTGGCTGCTGATGCATCTTCTAGATTATACTTCTTGAGTAAATCTCTGACGTACTTGGATTGACAGATAAAGATAACATCTTTTCTCTGACTGATCTGTAATCCAAGGAAGAAAGACAGCTCTCCCATCATGCTCATCTCGTATTTGTCTTGCATTAGCTTAGCAAATTTCTCGCACAAGCGCTCATTCGATGACCCGAAGATAATATCGTCCACATAGACTTGAACAAGTATTAAATCATTCTTCACATTCTTATAGAACAATGTTTTGTCAATTACTCCCCTAGTAAAACCACTTTCAATTAAGAATACGGATAGGGTTTCATACCAACATCTTGGGGATTGCCTGAGGCCATAGACAGATTTGAAGAGAAGATACACAAAATCTACAAGTTCTGGATCAATGAAGCCAGGCGGCTGTTCCAGATACACTTCTTCTTCTAACTCTCCGTTCAGGAAGGCACTTTTCACATCCATCTGAAAAACCTTGAAGTTCTTGTGTGCTGCAAATGCCAAGAACATCCTGACTGCCTCAAGTCTTGCAACTGGTGCATAGGTCTCATCATAATCAATTCCTTCTCGCTGAGAATAACCTTTTGCAACCAAACGAGCCTTGTTTCGTGTTACAAGTCCGTTTTCATCCATTTTATTTCTGAATACCCACCTAGCTCCAATTACTGATTTGTTCTTTGGTCGGGGTACCAGTTTCCAAACTTTCTGCCTTTCAAACTGATTGAGTTCCTCTTGCATTGCAATCACCCAATCAGCATCACCAAGAGCTTCTTCTATTTCTTTAGGTTCAAGCTTGGATAAGAACCCAGAAAATAAGCAAATATTAGCCAGGTCAGCTCTTGCATTTCTTCTAGTAGACACACCAGCATCTGGATCACCAATAATTAATTCAAACGGATGGTCTCTATTCCATACCCGTTCTCTTGGAAATTGTCTTGATGATTCAGCATGACTTTCTGAATTGTGGTGCTGACTACTTTGATCACTTTCACTAACTCCCCCTGAGTTAGTGCCAGCTCCCACAGAACTAGAGTCAACTCGATTCGAGCCTTGAACAGTAGTCCTTGAGCTGCTATTTACTCCCCCTGAGTTGTTGCCGGTTCGTACTGAAGAAGTCTCTCCTGATCTTGTAGAATTAGCTTGTTCACTAGACTCAGGTTCTTCACGTACACTTGGAACATTTAATGGGACAACCAACTCAGGTTCATCTTCAAGATCTTCTAAGTCCAGATTCTGAAATTTTAGGGACTCAGGTTCACTAGAATCTCTTGAAATTGATGAGAGTTTGGTATCGTCGAATCTGACGTTGTAGCTTTCAGTCACTTTTCGATCATTCATTAAGAACACCCTATAAGCTGCTACCACATCTGTGGAGTAACCAACAAAGATTCCTTCACGAGCTTTTGCTGCAAACTTACCTAGATTTTCATCATCTATAAGTACATAGCATTTTGCTCCAAATACATGAAAATATTTGATTGTTGGTCTTCTGCCGTTCATTAGCTCACATGGTGTCTTTTCTTTATCTTTTATGATCAAGGATCGATTTTGAGTGTAACACACGGTACTCACTGCTTCTGCCCAGAAATACAGAGGAAGTTTCGAATCGTACAACAAAGTTCTTGCTGCTTCAACCAATGTTCTGTTCTTCCTTTCAACTACTCCATTTTGCTGTGGAGTTCTCGGGGCTGAGTACTGACGACGTATTCCTTTAGATACACAGAAGTCATTTAGCACTGCGTTTTTGAATTCAGTGCCATTGTCTGATCTAATCGTCTTCACAGTAAGTGTTGAAACATTCTCAATTTGAGTGATGTGATCAATGATTAAGAAAGGTACTTCGTCTTTCGTCATTGCGAACAATACCCATGTATACTTGGAGAAGTCATCCACGATTACCAATGCATATCTTTTCCTAGACAAAGATAGGACATTTACTGGGCCAAACAAATCCATATGAAGAAGTTGCAGAGGCTCAGTGATACTAGAAATTTCTTTGCTTTTATGCGATGCTCGTTTTGACTTTCCCATTTCACAGGCTTCACAGAGTCCTTTCGGAGCGAACTCCATTTGAGGTAGATCTCTCACCAATTCTCGCCTCGCGAGAGCATTCATCGTTTTGAAGTTTAAGTGAGATAACTTTTTGTGCCATAACCAGCTTTCATCATCCGAAGCTTTGCTGTAGAAACAGGTGACTTCATTCTGATTTGCTGAATCCATGTCTGCAACAAAAAGATCTGCCTTTCGAACTCCTCTCAAAGCCAGTGAACCTTCCTTGATGTGAGTGATTGATACACCTTTCTTGTTGAAGACAATTTCGTAACCTTTGTCACAGAATTGACTGATACTCAACAAATTATGCTTTAATCCCTCAACATAGGAAATATCTTCAATGATGACATTGCCAGTTTTCAGTTTGCCATATCCCTTTGTCACACCTATGCTGTCATCTCCAAAGGTAACATAAGGGCCAGCTTTCATAACCAACTCTGTAAGCAGGGACTTGTTTCCAGTCATATGCCTCGATGCTCCACTATCTAGCACCCATATAACTTTATTTCTCTTTTGCTTAATGCCCTGCAATAACAGATTGATTAGACTTTCTTCGGAACCCAACTTTGATTGGGCCCGGCTTTTCGATAAGATTTAGAATCAACAGATTTAACAACAGGAGATGCACTTTTCTTAACATAACTAGAGCTTTCGACTTCCTCCTTTCCTTTCTCAGACTTGACATATTTATCAGTCCTAGGAGAAGGTTTGTCACTCCTAACTTTAGGAGGACTGACAGTCTTGGCTCTCCCAAACTTCTTTTTGTTGTTTGAACTAGCAGCAGTATTTGAGCATGACTGGCTAGATGCATTCATTAAATTCACAAAAGTTTGCATGACGTTAAAAGTGCATGGCATACAATTAGGTTGACCACACTGTGCATGATTCTGATGCAGATTATTCATAGTGTGTGTGGTAGGCATGGCATGTGTAGCAGTGCATGCATAAGAAAGATGTTCAGTAGATTTACAGTGATAACATGCTTTCTTTAATCGTTCAGCCTTAACCTCTTTTATGCCTTTCTTCCCTTGTTGTTTAACAGCCTTAGCTCCTATTCCTAGTCTAGATTCATTACTAGGGAAATTGATTTTAACTTGTTTGATAGGAGTTATAGGTTGTGCTTTCTGGCGATCTTCCATCTCAATCTCATATCTAGCTATCAATTCAGTCTCTTCTTCTTCTATTCTAGGAACAAGGTGTTTGTAGATGGGTTTGACAGAAGATTTAAGAATACTAGGTGTTTCCTTTTTAAGGTCACTGGAGCTAGGATCGATATGTCTCTTCCCTTCTTTCTTAGATAGGTCAGAATAGTCAAGTCCTACACCTACTCCAGTTATCTTCTTAAATACGTCATTATCTACATACACTTTACTAGCAGCTAGTTTGTAAGCTTCACATTTAGTTTCTAACTCAGCTAGTTTGTTCCTTAAACATGATTCTACTTCTGCCTTAAGGACGAGCTTGTGTTCCAAAGATTTAATAAAATCTCTTAGAGAAGTATCTACAGTGCAAGCAGCCTCTAACTCTTCCACTTTTGCCTCAAGCATTCTGCTTTTGGCGACAAGTGTTTTCTGTTCCTTTTGAGAAGTGTCTAGGCTTTTGCACAACATGTAGATCTCTTCGCTAAGAGCCCCGTTCTGTTCCTTATAATCATCAATAGACATTTCTACTTTAAGGGTTAGAACTGGTACCTCTGGTTCCTCTGATGTCTCAGCCATGAGCGCAAAGTTTGCTACATGAGTAACATCTTCCTCATCTGAATCATCCCAAGCTCTTCCTTCTGTTACTAATAAAGCTCTTTTACCATGTTTTTCTTTCACCAGCGATTCATACTTGCTTTTGAGGGCTTCAAATGTCTCTTTTGGATAAGTCTGTTTAGGCTTTTTGCAGTCCGAGGCAAAGTGTCCAGGTTCTCCACAGTTATAGCATTTGAACTTCATTTTGAAATCCAAAGGAGATTTGTAGCTGGTACTCTTGCCTTTACCTTGGTATCCTGACGAACTACCTCCACCCTTAGCAGCCCGATAATAAGATGAAGAATTTCTCTGTGGTCGGTTGCTCTTTCTGAATCTCATGTTGCTGAACTTCCTTGCCATGTATGCCACGACACTATCGTCCATGTTGTCCAGCTCTTCTTGGGTGAAGTAGTCATCATCACTGTTAGATGCACACTCGTCATCATTATCAACTTGATGCGGTGCAGGTGATGATTTAGGCTTTGCTGCAACCATTGCCTTCTTAGACTCTTCCTCATCAGCAACTAATCCTGATGCAGTTTCTTTTCCTTTTGAATCATTGTCCCATGCTTGATCTTGAAGTGTCTCCAGCTCATAGGTCTTCAGAATTCCATAATATTCTTCCAGAGAAGTTGTATGCAAATCTCTGGTTTCTCTGATTGCGTAGACCCTATGTTCAATGCTCTTTGGCTGGTTCCTCAGATATCTTGTATTGGTCTCAACCATGGGGAGAGTAACACCTCTCAGATTCAAATCCAATACCAACTGACTGAATCGTAGATAGACATCTGTTATGCTTTCTCCCTTTCGTATTCTAAAGGTGTCATACTCCATCTTGAGTATAAGTGTCTTGTTGCTTCTGACCTCTGCAGATCCTTCCATGACAACTTCTATCTTGTCCCAAATCTTCTTTGCTGTATTCAAACCCTTGACTATGTTGAACATTTCATGATCGAGAGATTCCATCAAGGTTTGTCTTACAGAAGTGTCATAAGCTATTTGCTCCTTGTCAGCATCCGTAAAGTCCGCTGCCTTTTTAGGCTCAGACCGAGCAGGTATAACCTCCTCTCCTTCCGTACGCTCAGGAATAGCTTTCATTGGAACGAATTTACCCTTTTCAAGGACTTCCAGATACTCAGGATTAATAGTCTCTAAGTAGAGTCTCATTCTGAAAACCCATTCTTCATAGTGATCTCGGTTGAACATTGGGATCTTGAAAGAATTTTTAGGAGCCATTTCAAATCTTGTCACTAAAAAATTTCTAAGTACCCAAGACTAGGCTATGTAGAATATCTATGTAGAACTTCTGCCAAGTCGAAATTTCTCTAAGTAGAAATTTTGCTCAAGTCGAAATTTCTCTAAGTAGAAATTGTTCAAGTCGAAATTCACCAAGTAGAAATTGTCCAAGTCGAAATTCTATGTAGAAAATCTCAAGTAGAAATTCTATGTAGAACTTTTTGTCCTTAGAATAAATTTTTCTGCAGATTACTTTAATATTGAATAAACAATATCACCTTTTTGACTTTTGATTACTTTACACACCGAAAGTGACTAACCCACTTGCAAAGCACTGAGTACACTTTCTTTTGCTTTCGGCCAAGGAATAATAATCAAATCAAAAGTACAAAAACACCTTTTTGACTATCTTATTTGTTTGAAAAAGGAGATCAAAAAGTTGTTGGGTTATCTTCTTTGACAAGAACAGATGATGAACACTCAAGAACACCAAATATCAATGAACCCAGATTAATTCACAAAAATTAATTAAAATACACCCAAGCCAAATAATCACACCTGGAGTATTTAAATAATTTTTCCCGGATGAGTTTTCACTGGAAACGAATTAAAGCACACTTTTCGAAAAAATGAAAAGTAGATCTAGAAAATGAAAACTCACGATTCTTCTACCAAACACAAGGATCTATGTTTTGTATGTTAAACAACCTTGCTCTGATACCAATTGTTAGGTCCAAATGTGTTGTAGAGGGGGGGTGAATACAACTTTTCGATTATGAGAAGCAATAAATACGATGCAATAAATGAACACACAGATTCAAGGAATATATTTCTTTATATATAACTTGAAAAGGTTGCTACAACATTCATTACAAAGTATAACAGAAGTTCAGAGAGAAGTGAATGATTCTAAGCTCTGTGAATAACTCTCTCTCTTTTTCTTGTGTTTTTCTCAATATTGCTCACTAACTAAAACATTACACAAGTGCTTCTATTTATACTACATGTAATCTATGACCTGTAGTCTTCAAAGACTAAGATGTACGTGGCCCAATGATGTCCACATAAATCTTGTCTTATCTTGAAAGCTTGGAAATCTGCCAATCAGAAGATGCCATGTGTCATGTTGAAGCTGCACTCTAAGTAGAACTTCTACTTGAGAATTTCTACTTAGCCATCTCGAAATTCTAAGTAGAACTTCTACTTGAGAATTTCGACTTAGCCATCTAGAACATTTAGTACTTAGAAAATATTCTGGTCTTCAACTTGAAACTTCAATGCACATCTTGAGCTTGTGATATCTTCATATCTTCTTTGTTCTTCTACAAGCTCTTGAACATGGATCTTTATTACTGACATAAACTTGCTATCAATGTCCTGACACTTGATGCACTGGTCTGGTTCATAAGTGACTAGTCTTGATAGTGTTTCTGCTTCTTGAATAAATTACCATATTCACTTAGTAACTTGGCTTTCCAATATTTGCTTTCCTTCTTGTTCACTTGAAATCAATTGGTCTTGTTGATACTGATAGTTATGATCTTGAATCTCGAATTCTCAAATCACTGAGGCCTGAACAACTTTGACTTGAACTTCTCTCAATGATTTCTTCTTGGCTTGATCATAGTTAACATGTTCAATTGTATCAATTACCTTGTCTTCATTTAGTGTTGATTCCTTGTGACTTCTTGTTCTTGATTGTCTTCTGGTTAAGTATCTTTTCGTTTAATTGAGTTACATTAGTTATAGTGTTACAAGTTAATACACTCTGCCTTTCACAAACACAGTGAAAGGCTTTGTTGCCATTGAATCAAGAAATAAGCAAAAAGCAACTGTGAAAATGATATGCAAGAAAGGTGTTTGTGAAAATGCCAAAGTGAAAAACAAAGATGTTCTCTGTTTTGGTAAAGTTAATACGAATGGGTGAAAGTGATTGTGACAAAAAGTAATTTGAGTTGTAATTAAAAATTAAACTCAAACGATTTTACTTGAAAACACGCAACTGTTCCCTTGAAAAGTGTGAAAGTGAGACATAATGATGAGTGAGTGGGTGAAAGTGGGACACGTGTCAAACATGCAACGATTCACTTAATACACGCGCAGTAAAAGCCATTATTACCGCTGTCGTTCCGTTTATCAAGACACTTTACCACTAAATACACTAATTAACAGTTGTCACTTACTCCATTTACTCCAAAATTTTCAAATTATCTTAATGAAAATTTACCTTAGAGTACATAACACAATCAATCAGTGTTTGTCAAATTTTCAATCTTTATCACAAAAACCCTTTCAAAAATGCACAGTCGTGATTTTTGTGTGTGAGTAGCAGAGTTTACCAAATCAATTTTTATAGCATCTAATATTTCATAAAATCCATAAATCAAAACAATAAACACTGAATGCACAAACTCTCATATTAAACACAGAGTATATGATGAATGCTAAACTCTGTAGTTCCTTAATTGCAGAAATCTGAATATCCCTGTTCCAGTTTATGTTCATGATTATCCAAGTAAGCACACAGTCATTATAGACAAAAAGATCAGGAGATAAACATCAAAGCATCATTCAGTGAGTTACATGTCAAGGATTTTCTCACAAACGCTCACATCACACAAGTGTTTAGGTGAAGTGTTTACTCTCAAATTCAATCAGTAAAAGCAGATACTACCATAAGCTTGAATGTCCACCAAATCTACACCACTTCGATTACATATATGCACAAATCAAAAGGACTTTGTTCAGGGTTGTAATTGAGTAGAATCAAACAGATGAGAAAAGATATTTTTCGAATGAGAATTTCTAACTGAACAATTTATCAGATCAAAATGTTCAGTCAAACGGTTAGTACATATTTGTACAAGATGATCAGTGTATATATTTTTTTTATTTTTTTATTGTTTTTTTATTTTTATTTTTATATTTTTTTTATTTACATATATATATACTGAGTAAGACTTCTTTTCTTGAGAAATACTCACCTGCTTGAATTTGATTTATCAAAAGAATATAACTGCTCTTAATACTTCAGTATTCAAGAAAAATGAGCAGTTAATTAGGCTCAAAAGGGTTTACTAAGGGTCGTGTTTATGAACAGTGTTTATGATCAGTGTTCAAAGATGTTTTGAACAGTGTTTGAAGAAAGATGGTTAATCCTAGTGCCTTTATCATTTTCATGCACACATATATCATGTAGTCTCAAAATGGTTTAATGCAAGTTCTAGAGCAACATACTTACTGATGAACATCACACAGCAATAAAATCTGATTGATATAAAATGTATCAATCACTTATTCGGCTCAAAATCTCACAGGGTTCAGACATGAACTGTTTCTCACCAAACTAAACAATGACACATCTCAAGTTTTAAAATTTTCACAAGTGCAAACAAAGAATCATCAAGAATCAAGTATGGCTTGGAAACAGAGTGTCACTAATCAGAGTTTAGAGTTCATCAATATCAGAGTTATTCATGAGAGGCAATGCATACGGTATTCATAGATTCAGAGTTTAGGATCAAATAAACTAAGAGATGCTCTAAATATGAAACAGTATCATGCTGTGTTAACTTACTGCGCAATTTCTGATTAGATTACAGTGACTCAGAAAGAATCTTGATTTTTCACTGAAAATCATGCTTCATACATTTTTCTTCATTGGTATTTTCATTCAGACAAAAATCAACTCAGAATTCACAGAGTTTAACAAACATATTAACAGTGTATGACCAACAATCATGCTGACAGAGTTTAATTAACAAGGTTCACATAGCACTTTAGCAATTTACAGAAATATGAGCAACACATTTTATTAGAAAAGTTTGAGTCTAACCAACATGTTTAGTCAAAACCAGATACCATCCCTAGTTCATTGACCAGTCTTGTAAATGTTGCTTCACTTAGAGGCTTTGTGAAAACATCTGCAAGTTGTTGATCTGTAGGCACAAAGTGAAGCTCAATATTGCCTTCCTCTACATGCTCTCTGATAAAGTGATACCTGATGCTGATGTGCTTGGTCATTGAGTGTTGTACTGGATTACCTGTCATTGCAATACCACTTTGATTATCACAGAAAATAGGTATCTTACTATACCTCAATCCATAATCCAGCAGCTGATTCTTCATCCATAGAATCTGTGCACAGCAACTACCAGCAGCAATATACTCTGCTTCAGCTGTAGATGTTGATATTGATTTTTGTTTCTTGCTGTACCAAGACACTAGTCTGTCACCAAGAAATTGACAACTTCCACTTGTGCTTTTTCTGTCAATCTTACAGCCAGCAAAATCTGCATCAGAGTAACCAAGTAGCTTAAAATATGATTCTCTTGGGTACCACAGCCCTAAGGTTACATTGCCCTTGAGATATTTGAAAATCCTCTTCACAGCTGTTAAATGTGGTTCCCTTGGATCTGCCTGAAACCTTGCACACAGACAGGTGGCATACATGATATCAGGTCTACTAGCAGTTAAATAGAGTAGAGAACCAATCATCCCTCTGTAACTTGTCATATCCACTGATGACCCTGTATCTTTGTCCAGTTTTGTTGTAGTTGCCATGGGAGTTGTTGCAGATGAACAGTCAAGCATGCCAAATTTCTTGAGAAGATTTCTGGTATATTTTGCTTGATTAATGAAAATTCCACCATCTATTTGCTTCACCTGTAAGCCTAGAAAATAGCTTAGCTCTCCCATCATACTCATTTGATATCTAGACTGCATGAGCTTGGCAAATTTCTTACAGAGTTTATCATTAGTAGATCCAAAAATGATATCATCTACATATATCTGAACTAAGAGCAGGTCATTACCAGATTGAAAGTAAAACAGAGTTTTGTCAATAGTACCTCTGTGAAACCCACTTTCTAGTAGAAATTTAGCAAGTGTTTCATACCATGCCCTAGGTGCTTGTTTAAGTCCATAGAGTGCCTTGTCTAACCTGTAGACATGATCTGGATATTTTGGATCTACAAAACCAGGTGGTTGTTCAACAAATACTTCTTCTTCAAGTTTTCCATTCAGAAAAGCACTTTTCACATCCATTTGAAAAACCTTGAATTTCTTGTGAGAAGCATAGGCAAGAAACATCCTTATTGCCTCCAATCTGGCAACTGGTGCAAAAGTCTCATCATAATCTATTCCTTCCTGTTGTGAATAGCCTTTAGCTACCAGTCTTGCTTTGTTCCTTGTGATCACACCATCACTGTCAGTTTTATTTCTGAAAACCCATTTAGTACCAACAATAGATCTGTTCTTCGGCCTTGGTACAAGGGTCCACACTTCATTTCTCTCAAATTCATTTAGCTCTTCTTGCATTGCTGTTATCCAGTCAGCATCTTTAAGAGCTTCTTCTACTTTCTTTGGCTCAGTTTGTGACAAGAATGCATGAAACAGACATTCATTTGTTATTGCACTTCTTGTCCTTACTCTTGCATCTGGATCACCAATAATCAAATCAGGTGTATGTGACTTAGTCCATTTTCTTGCAGATTGCTTCTGTCATCATGTGATCCTCCCCCTTGATCCATGCTCTCCTGATTTTCTTGGTGCCTTTCATCATTTTCTGATGCTCCCCCTGAATGTGACTGCTCAGAATTTGAATGATCAGAGTTTGAATCAACAGTGTTTGATTCAGAGTTATCAATTGAGTCACTATCAGTGTTTGAATTATCACTTTGATGTGATTCTTCATGCTCCCCCTCAACTGGTTCTTCCCTTGTTTCTGATTGAAAAGTTTCTTCAGTGTTTACCAGTAGAGGTTCAGAATTGACCTCAACAGTGTTTGTCAGATCTGTCTCATCCGAGTTTAATAAATCTTCATTTTCGAAGTGCAGTTGATCATGCTCATTAACATCTTCAAGTCCAGTTATGTGACGCCCCCAGATCCGGGGTCGGGAATCTAGGCGCTCACGGTCCATTTTCCATTAACAATATACTTGTTCTTGCACATAATATAAATAAACAACCATCGACCCCACAATAACTCACACCGCACACACACACACACACGGGTTAGAGTCTCAGAAATGTCATACATTTGATTAAGCAAAAGTAAAAGTTTTAGAGTTATTACAGACCGAATTAAATAGCATTTATGCTACCAGCAACACTTCGATATGAAGCGAAGTTGGCGGCTTGAAAGTTTGTTGCGGTACACTGCCTTGCACAGGTCATTCTTATAAATAAAACGTACTAACAAAAGTTGCCGACCAATCCGGCTAATGGGGCCTACCGGTGGAATCTCGACTGCAGCCTGGGGTCTAGTCACCTGCTTTCGAACAGTCTGACTTGTTCTTGCCATTTCTCTTAGCTGTTGTGTTTGTGAAATTTGAAAACAAGCAAGAGTGAGCAACTATAGCTCAGCAAGAATATATGTATAAGATAAGCAATATATCATTTCATATGTATAATAGTCATTAAACTCGTTATATCAATCAGTTATAAAATCACTTGTCATTATTTGTAAATTTCAAAGGTGCACCAGTACGTGCCCTTGTTTTCAAAATAACCTTGCAGTTCTAGCTACTGCATAAAGTCAACATCTTTCTCATCAAATAGGACACTATCGGCAACTGGCACATAGGCCTAAGATGCAGTGTCAAAGCATTTTTCCAAAGTGGAGGATGGGACTTAAAGAAAACATAAAACCTGACAGGGATTGACGATGATCAGTCGCCACATCCGAGTCCAATAATCCGCGGGTCTTCTCTACCGGTAGAAGGATAGAAACTACATCCGTAACTATCCCTGAGTGAAAACTACATCCGTAATCACCCTCGATGAAAACTACATCCGTAATCATCCTTCGGCAACACCTGGTCCGGAATAATAAGTGATGGACCGCCTGGCTCACGGCCGCTTACACATCCCGGGAATCGTTCGTCAACGGTCCCCACACCTGCCAGAGTCCCCTTTTTCTTTTTCTTTTTAAAACCAGATTTTGATTGAAAACAGAGTAGTTGTGGTTCGACATCAGTCGACCGATAATTCTTGAAATCATACAAGAAGCGAATCCTGACCGGGGGTTTTCGAAAAGGTTTTGAGTTCGAAAAAGTTCGAGTTTGAAAGTATTAAAAGGTATCTTGGATTAACTTTGTTTTTAAAATAGTGAACAATAATCATTAAATGATATTTTAAGATTTAATATTAATAATTAATAATTATTTAATAAGTAAACTTTTAATCCAAGATAGGGTTTCGAGTATTTACGAAGATATAATAATAGTTACTTGAATATACGATACCACCCGAATGACCCTTCGGGTTTTCGCAATATAGATACGATATAATAATATACCGCTCCCCGGTCAATAGTATATACGGACCGCTACGACCTCTATTGCTAGAGTCGTTGTCCGAAGAAAACATTTCAATCTAAGTTCAAGGGGTAAAAGCATACATGTACTTGTTCAATCTCAATTGCATCAATGCTTCGATAAACATGGCATTTGATATAATTTGAAAACTACAAACAAAACAGTGAAAATCCTTGTATATGTATAAGTTTTGAAAAGTAAACTTGCCTTGGTTTGGTTGGGGTGGTCGAGCGTGTGAGTTCGAACGATCTATACATAAACAATAATCGTTCGTTAGTACCTTAACAATTTCTTTCTAATTACGGGATTTAGGGGGTACGAAATTAACTTAATAACTCCGTCTTATGACTCTCTAGCCCCACTATAGGTTCATGTCATCACTCGATCACGATCGTCACTTATTCGACCTAATTTAATTACCACGCTCGAATCATAATCATTAACTTAGAATTTTGGTCCACTAATCGACTTTTTCCCTTGCGCGAATTTTACTCTATCATTTTTATAAAATCCAAAAATTCATATTTTAATCAAATTCTTTTTGGGTGGTCTTCCCCACTGCATTCCCTATCTTCTCAGATTTTTCCATGATTTTACACATATTTCTAGGGGTTTAAACAAGGTCCACAAGAGGGTCACTTAGTGCAGTCCATATTCCAGAAACACAACTCACTCTTCCGGCTATAACTTAAAATCTATACATCACAAAATTATGAACCTTACATATTCAGAAACTACAGATCAAGACCTTTCCAACAATATAAGGTAGGTGTTCAGGGGATCAGTTTAAGGGTTCCGAATTACAGTTTCAAAAAGGGGTCAGTGCAGATTGTCCAACAACTCCTTTACCACAAGTCATGTCTCTTCTCAAAATTCCACCAACTCCAAAAATCATCACAAATTCCCAACAAAATTCTCATACACTTATGGGACCTCATACCACATAAAAATAATTTTCAATATGACAATAACCATCAACATCCATGATTTTTCATAAATCAAACTATAATCAACACTTTTGTGCACCAATCTTTTAGATCTACTAATACTAAGCAATGTTCTTGCCATGGCTACTAAGGGTAAGAATTTATACCTTCCTTGAAGCTCTTAGTAACTTAACAAAGCTTGAAATACTCTCCAAACACCTTGGTTGATCAATCTATGGCTTAATCTTCAAGATCAAACAAAGTTTTTACATGAGTTCGCTATTCATCAAGCAACTTCATGAATTTTTCTACCCTATCTATACTCCATGGAAAATTATGAAATTAAGAACGTACCTTGAGTATATCTTGAGGAAGCTTAGGATTAAATTTGGTGAATTATGAGTAAGAGAAAGTGGGAGAAAAAAATGTTCTTTTCCCCCTTGGTGAAGCAGTTTGGCCGGGAGCAAAATGGGAGGAATGGAGTGAGTTGTTTTGTGTTTTTGCCTTGTAATAATGCAATAAGGTGCTGATATCTTGGTTATGTAAAAAGCCTACAAGCTAATGGTAAGAAAATCAAAGCCTAAAAAGGCTAGGGATAGCATTTGGTGCTCCATGTTTTGTGCTAACTTGTTTGCCAACTATACGGTTTGTTTCTAACTAAGTCCTAACTACTTAGTTGGCTTCTAGTTGGCTTGGTTACTTCTTGTAGTCACCACCTTGCATGTAATTAACTAGCATTTGCATGGTACTTGTCACCTTATTTATTTTCCAATTTTTATTCCATAATTTTCATGCATACTAATTATAAATCCATGAAATATTTCTTTGTGAATAAAATCTTTTCAAGTGTTCTTCACTCCACCAATTCTCACCCTAATACTCATTCCATATAATTTCCATGTTTGTGAAGTCCTTGGCCGTGTCATGGCTTTCGCATTTATCGCTTTCTCGAAAATCGCAAGTTATTAACGAAGTAGGATTTTCTGATTTTCGACGGCTTTTACATACACTCATTTTACTTATATAATATTAATATGGATTTAAAATCCTCAAATTATCATTACTCAAAAGCGGGTAGGATTTGTTTTTCTTACATACCGAACTTACTATTCATCCGGGTCCTTTTACAATAGTACAAAAATCAGGGTTCTTACAGCCTCCCCTCCTTAAAAGGATTCCGTCCCGGAATCAGGTTGAAAACAGTTGGGGGTGCTTTTCACGCATCGCGCTCTCTAGTTCCCATGTTGATTCTTCGACATTCTGATTCCTCCACAAGACTCTCACTAGTTTGACAACCTTGTTCCTCAGCACCTGTTCTTTTCTACCCATGATTTCTACAGGTTGCTCCACGTATGTTAAGTCTGGTTGCAGATCCACTTGATCATGTTCTATCACATGTCGGAAGTCGGTATGGTAGGGTCGTAGCATGGACACATGAAACACATTATGTACTTGCTGTAAGCTCGGAGGTAAAGCCAATTCATAGGCTAACTTTCCAACTCGTTTCAAAATCTCAAAAGGTCCAATGAATCTCGGGCTTAGTTTCCCCTTCTTACCAAATCTCATCAATCCCTTCCACGGTGATACTTTTAACATCACAAACTCTCCTACCTCATATTCTTTGTCCTTGCGGGTCTGGTCCGCATACTTCTTCTGTCTGTCTTGGGCCGCTACCAGTCGTCCTCTTATGAGCTCGATAGTCTCTCTTGTCTGTTGGACCAGTTCAGGCCCTAAAATCTTCCGCTCTCCAACTTCTTCCCAACACAAAGGAGACCGACATCTTCGCCCGTACAAAGCTTCATATGGGGGCATGCCTATACTCGCATGGTAACTGTTGTTGTAGGAAAATTCGATCAATGGCAAGTGGTCGTCCCAACTTCCCTTGAAATCAATGGCACATACTCTCAACATGTCCTCGATGGTCTGGATGGTTCTCTCACTCTGTCCGTCAGTTTGGGGATGGTATGCAGTACTCATGTTTAACTTGGTCCCCACACAATCCTGAAAACTCCTCCAGAACCTGGAGTTGAACCTTGGGTCTCTATCTGATACGATGCTCACAGGAACCCCATGCCTAACCACAATCTCTTTTAAGTAAATATCCACTAGCTTGTCGACAGTGTATCTCTCGTTGATTGGAAGAAAATGTGCTGACTTGGTCAATCTATCAATAATTACCCAAATGGCATCATGATTAGTCTTGGTCCTTGGTAACCCGACCACAAAGTCCATCGCAATCTGTTCCCACTTCCACTCGGGTATCTCTAAGGGTTGCAACAATCCACTGGGCCTCTGATGTTCGGCCTTCACTCTCTGACATGTCAAGCATTTACTTACCCACTCTGCTATGTCCTTCTTCATGTTTGGCCACCAATAATATTCTTTCAAATCCCTATACATCTTGGTGCCTCCAGGATGAATCGAATACCTTAAGCTATGAGCCTCTTGCAAAATCTCATCTTTCAATTCTTGAACGTTCGGGATCCATATCCTGGATGCGTACCTCATAACTCCATTCCCGTCCTTCTCACACCTAATTTCTTCGCCAGTCAAAATTTTCTCCATCGAATTCTTTTCTTCTTCTATCTTCTTTTCCTGGCATAACTTAATCTTTTCCAATAGCGGTGGTTGGACTTTTATTTCCATTAGACTCTCTTGGCCAATTCCTGGCAACCTCACCTCAATCTCCAGCCTCTCGAGGTCCTTGATCAATTCGTCCACTGACGTTATCATCTTAAGCTTCTCCTTTCGGCTAAGTGCATCGGCCACTATGTTGGCCTTCCCTGGGTGATAATGAATCTCACAATCATAATCCTTGATTAGCTCTAACCATCTCCTCTGCCTCATGTTTAACTCTTTCTGAGTGAATATGTACTTTAAGCTCTTGTGATCCGTGTAAATTTCACACTTTTCTCCGTAAAGATAATGTCTCCAGATCTTCAAAGCAAAGACTATTGCTGCTAACTCCAAATCATGGGTGGGGTATCTTATCTCATACTCCTTAAGTTGTCTGGACGCATACGCAATCACCTTACCGTGCTGCATAAGCACACACCCTAAACCTTTATGGGACGCGTCGCTATAAATCACAAAATCTCCCTTATCATCGGGTAGGGCTAGTACTGGTGCTGTCACCAACCTCTTTTTCAACTCTTGAAAGCTCTCTTCGCATTTCTCAGTCCACACAAACTTCTCGGTCTTGCGAGTTAGCCGGGTCAAAGGGGCTGCTATTTTGGCAAAGTCTTGGACAAATCTCCTATAGTAGCCGGCCAATCCTATGAAACTTCTCACCTCTGTCGGAGTGGTTGGTCTCTCCCAATTTGATACAGCCTCTATTTTGGCTGGGTCCACTAGGATGCCTTGTTCGCTAATCACATGCCCCAAAAACTGAACTTCCTTCAACCAAAATTCACACTTCGAGAACTTAGCGTACAACTTTTCTTCTCTTAATGCTCCCAATACAATCCTCAAATGCTCTGCATGTTCCTCTTTTGTCTTGGAATAAATTAAGATGTCGTCGATGAAGACTATAACACACTTGTCCAGGTACTTCTTGAAGACTCGATTCATTAAATCCATGAAAGCTGCGGGTGCATTCGTTAACCCAAACGACATTACTAAAAACTCATAGTGTCCGTACCGGGTGCGAAAGGCCGTCTTTGGTATATCTTCTGGTTTAATCTTTAACTGGTGATACCCGGTCCACAAATCAATCTTAGAGAAATAAACTGCATCTTTCAATTGGTCAAACAGGTCATCTATCCTGGGCAAGGGATACTTATTCTTGATGGTCACCTTATTCAACTCCCTGTAATCTATGCATAATCTCATACTGCCATCCTTCTTTTTCACGAATAGCACCGGGGCTCCCCACGGTGACATACTAGGTCTTATCATTCCTTTATCCAACAGCTCTTGCAATTGGGTGGCCAACTCTTTCATCTCCACTGGGGCTAGCCTATACGGGGCCTTTGAAATTGGGGCCGTGCCCGGAACTAAATCTATAGCGAACTCGATGTCTCTATCAGGTGGTAGTCCTGGAAGATCATCCGGAAATACGTCCGCGAACTCATTAACGACTGGGATTTCCTGTAGGTTTGGCGCCTCCTTATTGGTATCCTTTACATAGGCTAAATAGGCCTCGCATCCTTTACGTAACAGCCTTTTAGCTTGAATCATAGTCAGGAACTTTTGGGTTTGTCGTTTTCCACTAAACACTACTTCCTTATCCCCTGGCAGTCTTAAACTCACTTTCTTCTTCACGCAATCAATCTGAGCTCCATGGGTTGCAACCAATCCATACCTATTATTACATCAAACTCCCCTAATTGAAAAGGTATTAAATCTACCTGAAAGTGTCGCCCTTCTATTTCTAGGTCGCAACCTGGACAAACTTGGTTAACAGGAATAATTTCATGATTAGCTATCTCTACTTGCAGTCTGTCTCGCAGTGGTTCAGTCTTAAGGCCTAACTGACTTACAAAATCTAGAGATATGAAAGACTTGGTGGCTCCCGAATCAAATAAAACATTCGCATTAACTGAGTTGAGTGGTAGGGTACCTGCGATCACATCCGTGTTCCTCACGGCATCTTGCACAGTCATGTTAAAAGTTCTTGCAGTAGGGGCCCTGTTAGAAGCAGTTCCACTCACTCTTGATGCAGCTGGCCCAGAGGACATACATTCCCTCATTCGGTGCCCTGGTTTCCCACACTTGAAGCAATTACCTCCGGCACTGGTGTTATTACTGGTCCCTCGACAGGTGTTAGCATAATGTCCCGTCAGCCCACACTTGAAGCACTTCACATCTTGCAGATTACACACGCCCGCATGTTTCCTTCCACATTTATTGCATTCCGGGAGTGGGGCTCGGGGTGGGGTAGAGTACGATGATCCCTGTGGTCGGCCGCCCTGGCCCACACTCCAACTTTCAGCTTTCTTGGTTCCAAAGTTCCCACTGGGTTGGGACATTGTTCCTCGCTTAAATTTGCTCGGAAAGCTACCTCCCGCAGAGTTCCCCTTTCGACTATCAAACTTCCTCTTCCTTCCCTCTCTCTCCTTCTGCATCTGCTCGCCTCCAGCCTCAACAATCGATGCTTTCTGTACCAGGGTGGCATAGTCTGTCAGCTCAAGAACCGCCACACGATTCTGAATCCATTGCTTTAGCCCCAATTGGAACCTTCGGGCCCTCTTCACCTCAGAGTTCACATATTCCGGCACAAACCTTGACAGCTCAGTAAATCTTGCCTCATACTCGGCCACCGTCATGTTACCTTGCTTGAGTTCCAAAAATTTCAGCTCCATTTGTGTTTCCATGAACCTAGGGAAATACTTTTCCAAGAACAACTCGCTAAACCTCTCCCAGGTCACCACACCTCTTCCCTCCAAATTCTTTTTGGCTTCCCACCAGTAGTTTGCCTCACCCTTCAGCAGATAGGTGGCGAAAACAGTTTTCTGCTCTTCAGCGACTCCTAGTATCTCAAAAGATTTTTCCATTTCTTTTAGCCAGGCTCTTGCCTAGACTGGGTCCGCAGTTCCCTTAAACTCAGGGGGTTTCAGAGATTTGAAATTCCGAAAGGCATTGGCGTTGGCATTGTTGGGTGGTGGCTGAACCGGGGGACGGTCCAAGTTCTGCCTGAGTAGGTCCATGAATCGCTCCATAGGGTCTCTCCTTGGGTTTTCCACCTCCAGGGTATCATCTTCAGCTTCCTCTTCATCATACTCAGAGTTATCAAACAGGTTATAGTCACTACCTTCATCCTCGCTCAGGTTCTGATCCTCTCTCTCTCGGTTTTGGTGGCCTTCCGGCCCATGGTGGCTACCCTGGCCTTCAGAGCTGGCCGGGTGAGCTCGAGTGTTCATTCTTCTGGGTGGCATGATTCTGATAAGAAGACAAAAATGGGTTAGGGTTTTCAATTATTTGACCGTATTTAGAGAAGTCAGGAACGTATTGTTCCTCCTTACACAGGGTTAAAATTTCGAAAGTCGTAGTGCTCTTATGATGGCGATAAACTGTAAAAACTTTTTAGGGGAAGTCGTTACGTGGTTCGAAAACATTTGTAGGAATTTCCAAAATTTCGAAACTTCGCAATCTGTAGAAATATTTTCAAAAATTTTTAAATAACTAAAACCGTTTTTTTTTTTTTTTTTTGAAAGGTTTATTTTAGAAAAATCGTAGGAATATTTTGGAAAATGTGGAGAACAATTTGAAATCACATATCGTAAATTTGAAATAGCATGGTTGTATTTGGGGCTTGTAGCAGTTGTATAATCACAGTTGTATATCAAAACAGTAGAGCATGGCATCGGAAAGTAAAGCAGTTGAGACAATATCAAGGAAACTGAAACTAAATAAGTACGGTACAAGGGTGGTCACAAGTTCGGATGTTAGAGCCAAATACATAGTTCCGATGTCAAAGTCTAGCAAAAGTGGAACAAATACAAGTACATAATCCGAATAGTCAAGGCTACACAAAAGTAGGGCTACATCCATACATACTATCTGAAGTCACATCTACATATATGTAGGTCAGTCTACTCATCCACTGGTCAGAAAGGACGCCACTGCACAAGTCAACTGTCCCGCAAAATCGACACACTAATGTCATCTGAACCTAGGGGACTGAGCTATCAGTAACACATCACGGGGCCGCACCGCGACGGAGCAAGGCCCTCACTCGGGCAAATGCACGACGCACAACACGCCTAACATCCCTAGCCCGGATCACTCCGCCCCCGCGGATCCCCAAACCGAGAACCCTCTCGCGACTCCTCCTCTCAATCCTGTGGAGTCGAGCTCTAGTCCTCCTAGCAACAGTAGTCCTCATCTCAGCCTGGATCCTCAAGCGCGCCTCGCGCTCCTCCACTATCACCCTCCTCGCCTCGTTAAGTCGGGCCTCCGCAGAAAGTAAGTCTCGGGTCATGAACTGCACGACATAGGCGTGCTCAGCGCCCGACACCGGGGGTAGGTCCAGTGGTGGGGGTGGCATAACAGGGGCAGGAGCAGGAGCAGGGGTAGGGTCACGCTCCTCCTCGCTAGAAGTGTCCTCCTCGGGATCATCATCATCAGAAGAAGTGAGGCTCAATAACTGTGGAGAGGGCGGGGGTGACACAACACGGTCCTCACCGGGTCGCACACTCTCCTCATCAGTGGCCACAGGGGAGGGGGTAACAGGCTCAGGCTCCATAAAGGGCTCCTCCTCGGGGTCCTCATCATCAGTATCCCCTAATATCGTAATCCAGGGGCCCAGCTCAGGGTCAGCATCAGTATCCTCAACAGGGTCCTCAGTCTCTCTCAGTAGTGCCTCATCATGCTCCCTCTCATAGGCCTCAGGGTCTGGTATATCCTCCATCTACACAAGGGAAATAAGCTAGGTTACTAACCAAAAAGAAGGGTTTAAGAAGTAGTTCCCTCACGGGCCTTAGAAGTCAGGGCTACATCCGATAACCCGATTGTGAACTCGATGAGAGCTCTAGGTATTAATGGGATTATTATTAGTGTTATATTATTCGTATTATTATGGTTGCTTTCCTAAATTACTATCGTTTCTGAGAACTGTAACCTTCTCTCTGATACCATTTCTGTGATGCCCCCAGATCCGGGGTCGGGAATCTAGGCGCTCACGGTCCATTTTCCATTAACAATATACTTGTTCTTGCACATAATATAAATAAACAACCATCGACCCCACAATAACTCACACCGCACACACACACACACACGGGTTAGAGTCTCAGAAACGTCATACATTTGATTAAGCAAAAGTAAAAGTTTTAGAGTTATTACAGACCGAATTAAATAGCATTTATGCTACCAGCAACACTTCGATATGAAGCGAAGTTGGCGGCTTGAAAGTTTGTTGCGGTACACTGCCTTGCACAGGTCATTCTTATAAATAAAACGTACTAACAAAAGTTGCCGACCAATCCGGCTAATGGGGCCTACCGGTGGAATCTCGACTGCAGCCTGGGGTCTAGTCACCTGCTTTCGAACAGTCTGACTGGTTCTTGCCATTTCTCTTAGCTGTTGTGTTTGTGAAATTTGAAAACAAGCAAGAGTGAGCAACTATAGCTCAGCAAGAATATATGTATAAGATAAGCAATATATCATTTCATATGTATAATAGTCATTAAACTCGTTATATCAATCAGTTATAAAATCACTTGTCATTATTGGTAAATTTCAAAGGTGCACCAGTACGTGCCCTTGTTTTCAAAATAACCTTGCAGTTCTAGCTACTGCATAAAGTCAACATCTTTCTCATCAAATAGGACACTATCGGCAACTGGCACATAGGCCTAAGATGCAGTGTCAAAGCATTTTTCCAAAGTGGAGGATGGGACTTAAAGAAAACATAAAACCTGACAGGGATTGACGATGATCAGTCGCCACATCCGAGTCCAATAATCCGCGGGTCTTCTCTACCGGTAGAAGGATAGAAACTACATCCGTAACTATCCCTGAGTGAAAACTACATCCGTAATCACCCTCGATGAAAACTACATCCGTAATCATCCTTCGGCAACACCTGGTCCGGAATAATAAGTGATGGACCGCCTGGCTCACGGCCGCTTACACATCCCGGGAATCGTTCGTCAACGGTCCCCACACCTGCCAGAGTCCCCTTTTTCTTTTTCTTTTTAAAACCAGATTTTGATTGAAAACAGAGTAGTTGTGGTTCGACATCAGTCGACCGATAATTCTTGAAATCATACAAGAAGCGAATCCTGACCGGGGGTTTTCGAAAAGGTTTTGAGTTCGAAAAAGTTCGAGTTTGAAAGTATTAAAAGGTATCTTGGATTAACTTTGTTTTTAAAATAGTGAACAATAATCATTAAATGATATTTTAAGATTTAATATTAATAATTAATAATTATTTAATAAGTAAACTTTTAATCCAAGATAGGGTTTCGAGTATTTACGAAGATATAATAATAGTTACTTGAATATACGATACCACCCGAATGACCCTTCGGGTTTTCGCAATATAGATACGATATAATAATATACCGCTCCCCGGTCAATAGTATATACGGACCGCTACGACCTCTATTGCTAGAGTCGTTGTCCGAAGAAAACATTTCAATCTAAGTTCAAGGGGTAAAAGCATACATGTACTTGTTCAATCTCAATTGCATCAATGCTTCGATAAACATGGCATTTGATATAATTTGAAAACTACAAACACAACAGTGAAAATCCTTGTATATGTATAAGTTTTGAAAAGTAAACTTGCCTTGGTTTGGTTGGGGTGGTCGAGCGTGTGAGTTCGAACGATCTATACATAAACAATAATCGTTCGTTAGTACCTTAACAATTTCTTTCTAATTACGGGATTTAGGGGGTACGAAATTAACTTAATAACTCCGTCTTATGACTCTCTAGCCCCACTATAGGTTCATGTCATCACTCGATCACGATCGTCACTTATTCGACCTAATTTAATTACCACGCTCGAATCATAATCATTAACTTAGAATTTTGGTCCACTAATCGACTTTTTCCCTTGCGCGAATTTTACTCTATAATTTTTATAAAATCCAAAAATTCATATTTTAATCAAATTCTTTTTGGGTGGTCTTCCCCACTGCATTCCCTATCTTCTCAGATTTTTCCATGATTTTACACATATTTCTAGGGGTTTAAACAAGGTCCACAAGAGGGTCACTTAGTGCAGTCCATAGTCCAGAAACATAACTCACTCTTCCGGCTATAACTTAAAATCTATACATCACAAAATTATGAACCTTACATATTCAGAAACTACAGATCAAGACCTTTCCAACAATATAAGGTAGGTGTTCAGGGGATCAGTTTAAGGGTTCCGAATTACAGTTTCAAAAAGGGGTCAGTGCAGATTGTCCAACAACTCCTTTACCACAAGTCATGTCTCTTCTCAAAATTCCACCAACTCCAAAAATCATCACAAATTCCCAACAAAATTCTCATACACTTATGGGACCTCATACCACATAAAAATAATTTTCAATATGACAATAACCATCAACATCCATGATTTTTCATAAATCAAACTATAATCAACACTTTTGTGCACCAATCTTTTAGATCTACTAATACTAAGCAATGTTCTTGCCATGGCTACTAAGGGTTAGAATTTATACCTTCCTTGAAGCTCTTAGTAACTTAACAAAGCTTGAAATACTCTCCAAACACCTTGGTTGATCAATCTATGGCTTAATCTTCAAGATCAAACAAAGTTTTTACATGAGTTCGCTATTCATCAAGCAACTTCATGAATTTTTCTACCCTATCTATACTCCATGGAAAATTATGAAATTAAGAACGTACCTTGAGTATATCTTGAGGAAGCTTAGGATTAAATTTGGTGAATTATGAGTAAGAGAAAGTGGGAGAAAAAAATGTTCTTTTCCCCCTTGGTGAAGCAGTTTGGCCGGGAGCAAAATGGGAGGAATGGAGTGAGTTGTTTTGTGTTTTTGCCTTGTAATAATGCAATAAGGTGCTGATATCTTGGTTATGTAAAAAGCCTACAAGCTAATGGTAAGAAAATCAAAGCCTAAAAAGGCTAGGGATAGCATTTGGTGCTCCATGTTTTGTGCTAACTTGTTTGCCAACTATACGGTTTGTTTCTAACTAAGTCCTAACTACTTAGTTGGCTTCTAGTTGGCTTGGTTACTTCTTGTAGTCACCACCTTGCATGTAATTAACTAGCATTTGCATGGTACTTGTCACCTTATTTATTTTCCAATTTTTATTCCATAATTTTCATGCATACTAATTATAAATCCATGAAATATTTCTTTGTGAATAAAATCTTTTCAAGTGTTCTTCACTCCACCAATTCTCACCCTAATACTCATTCCATATAATTTCCATGTTTGTGAAGTCCTTGGCCGTGTCATGGCTTTCGCATTTATCGCTTTCTCGAAAATCGCAAGTTATTAACGAAGTAGGATTTTCTGATTTTCGACGGCTTTTACATACACTCATTTTACTTATATAATATTAATATGGATTTAAAATCCTCAAATTATCATTACTCAAAAGCGGGTAGGATTTGTTTTTCTTACATACCGAACTTACTATTCATCCGGGTCCTTTTACAATAGTACAAAAATCAGGGTTCTTACAAGTTATTTTCTTGTCATCAAATGACACATGAATAGACTCCATGATCACTCTAGTTCTCAGATTATAAACTCTGAATGCTTTAGTTGACAGTGGATAGCCAACAAAAATTCCTTCATCTGCCTTTAGGTCAAATTTGGTCAACTGTTCAGGATGAGTCTTCAACACAAAGCACTTGCATCCAAAAATATGAAAATATTTTAGATTTGGCTTTTTCTTTTTCACCATTTCATATGGTGTTTTTCCATGCTTGTTGATCAGTGTTGCATTTTGAGTAAAACAAGCAGTTTGAACTGCTTCTGCCCAGAAATATGTTGGCAATTTTGCTTCATCTAGCATGGTTCTGGCAGCTTCTACCAAGGTTCTGTTCTTTCTCTCCACTACACCATTTTGTTGTGGAGTACCAGGTGCAGAAAACTCTTGTTTGATTCCTTTACTCTTGCAAAATTCTTCCATTGATGAATTCCTGAATTTAGTTCCATTGTCACTTCTGATTATCTTCACTTGATTCTCTGACCCTTTGTCCAGTTGTATTATATGTTCTGTCAATGTTAATGCAGTTTCATCCTTCTTTGCTAGAAAATACACCCATGTGTATCTGGTGTATTCATCAACAATGACTAGAGCATATTTCTTCTTTCCAAGTGACATGACATTTACTGGTCCAAAAAGATCAACATGTAGAAGATGATAAGGATCAACAATTGAAGACTCAGATTTGCTTTTGAAAGAGGCTTTTCTCTGTTTGGCCTTTTGACAAGAATCACACAGGCCTTCTACATTCA
Source organism: Kitagawia praeruptora (assembly GCA_037693485.1). NCBI lineage: Eukaryota > Viridiplantae > Streptophyta > Magnoliopsida > Apiales > Apiaceae > Kitagawia > Kitagawia praeruptora. Next base: position 89,461,393 of record CM075347.1, on the reverse strand, counting down.
ACAATGACTTTGGTAGTCCTCTTGCAAGATCATTCTTTATGAGCTCATTGATGTTGTTCAGGTTCAAATGAGAGAGTTTCTTGTGCCACTTCCAACTCTCTTCACTAGACATTCTTGTTGACAGACACACTGCTTTGCCATCCGAGTTTGTTGACAATTTTATTTCATAAATGTTATTGTGTCTGTTTCCAACTAGAGCAACTTTCCCTGTAGATTTACTGATGACTTGACAATATTCAGGCTGAAAATCTACATGATATCCTCTGTCACAGATTTGACTCACAGATAGCAAATCATGTTTGAGTCCTGGAACCAGAGCTACATTTGTGATGATGACACTCCTAAGATTAATATTGCCATATCCCAGAGTATGTCCTATGTTGCCATCTCCATAGGAAACTTTTGGGCCAGCCTTCTCCTCATACTCTGATAGCAGGGCTTTATTTCCAGTCATGTGTCCTGAACATCCACTGTCCACGACTAGGGTACTGACCCTGGTGCCCTGCAATCATAAACAATCACTGATTATTAGTTTTAAGGATCCAGACTTGCTTGGATCCTTTGGCTTTCTTAATTCTGTTAGCTTTTGCAGCGGAATTCACATTAACAGAGTTTAAGCTAACTTTTTCAGAGTTTACATTTGCAGAGTTTACTTTAACCCATTTCAAATTTGGCTTGGGTTCATAGTAATTATAGTAAATATCATGATAATCTCTGCAAGTGTAAATAGAATGCCATGTACTCCCACAGTGTTTACATAAAGTCTGTGGTCTAGTTCTCACATAATCATTTTTAACTGCAGTTTTAGAGGGCAAAGAATTAATGTTCTTATTCTTACTGCAGAAACTAGCAAGATGATTAGTGCTACCACAATTAAAGCATGTTTTTCTGGGAGCTAATGAAGCAAGCATTGGCTTAATTCCTGAGGTTATGCCTACCTTTCCATTTCTGTTTTTCTTAGGCATTCTCTGTTTGTTGACAGACTTTATTTCTTTAAGCTTATGCTTAAGTTGCTTATCTGTCATTGAACCAATATTAACCTCTTTAACAAAAGTCTTAGCATATGATTCTTTAACAGCCTTTTTCTGAGCTTCAGTCTTAGGTCCACCTGTTCCCATAACATTACCTTCAGATGAACGATGTGGTTTAACTTTTACCAAATTTTCAAATCTAAGTTCATCTCCTTCAGAATAACCTAGACCTACTGTATCTGACTGAAACACTTCTTGAGTGTCTTTACCAGAGTGTGTCCAAGTTTTAATGATGTGCTTAGTATCCTCCAATTCAGATTCTAGTTGCTTATACTTACCTAGCAACTCCTGTTCAATAAACACAACATCATCTCTTTCTTTCTGAATTTTATTCATGTTCTCTAGCTGTTCCTCAACAAGTTTATTTCTATCTTTGAGTTGGGAGCACTCATTCTTTATCCTCTCATTTTCTAAAGTCTGATCTCTATAACTGATATGCAATGCTTTAAGATAAATTCTCAATTCAGTTATATTATCAGTATTATAAGCATAGGTAGTTGGGGGTACCTTTAGATCATCATCTTCATTTTGAGTAGTAGCCATGAGTGCATAGTTGACTTCCTCATCTGAATCTGAAGTGTCTGCCCAATCTCTGCCTTTGGTGTAGAGTGCCTTTTCAGTTTTACCCTTCTTGCACTCAGGAGCATAGTGACCCATCTCCTTACACTTGTAGCATTGAATCTCAGACTTATCTTTCTTACCAGATTTGAAGTCCTTTCCCTCAGATTTCTTGAAATTCTTCTTGTCAAACTTTGAGTAGTCCTTGGAGAATCTCTTTCCCTTCTTGAAGTTCTTGAATCCCATCTTCTTGAAGGTCTTTACCATCAATGCAGCCATTTGCATCATCTCCTCATCATCTTCAGAATCAGATGTTTCATCTGTGTTTGAGTCAACATCAGTGTTTGATGACTCACTTTCTGAGTGTATGACTAAAGCTTTTCCTTTTGCCTTTCTCCTTGATGCTTCCTTCTTTGATGGTTTCTCCTCAACCTTAAGAGCAACAGACTTTGACTTTCTACTTGATCTTTTGTTTCTCTGCTCCAATTCCAATTCATGGGTTTTGAGCAGTCCATAGATTTCATCAATCTCTGTTTCACCAAGTTCATAGTTATCTCTTATGGTGGTTGTTTTCACATCCCACTTTTCAGGTAGAGAAAGAAGAAACTTGAGATTTGAGTCTTCTAAATCATACTCTTTGTTCACCAATGACAAATCATTGAGCAGTTTAAAGAATCTGTCAAATGTTTCTGTCATGGTTTCATCAGATTTTGCTCAAAATGCTCATACTCCTGTGTGAGTATGTTCCTTCTGTTCTTCTTAATTGCAGGAGTTCCTTGACATCTAACCTCAAGTGCATCCCATATCTCCTTTGCAGTTGTGCAGTTTATCACTTTATTAGACATAACATTGTCTAAAGCACTGTGAAGTAAATGCCTTACCTTCGCATCCTTTGCAATAGATGAAAGATCCTCAGCAGTTAGATCTTTCTTCTCTTTTGGAATGACTTTTGATTCCTCACCAGCAGCAGCAGCAGATAACTTTGTAGGTTTGTGAGGACCTTCATAAATTCTGTCCAGATATTCTGGATCTGTAGCCTCCAGAAACATGGTCATCTTCACCTTCCAAATTGCATACTCTAATGGCCTAAGTATAGGAACCCTAATTGTTTCATACCTACTAACAGTAGTAGGGGTTTTCTCAGATGGTGGAGGTATCTCTGCCATTGATTACTATTGTGTTTGGATCTTTAACTGTAATAAAGTAACAGATTTTGCTCTGATACCACTTGTTAGGTCGAATACACAATATATAATCAAGTACCGTATATGTAAATAACAAGAACACACGTTTTAACTCTTAAAACTGTTTGGAATTAATAATTCCTCTCTCAGTGATGTAAAAATATCACAGAGAGCTGCTTAGGTTACAAGAATGATATTCGTTCACGATGGATACCCTTCTAGGGTTAACCTAACTGTATTTATAAGATATACAGCTACGTACAATCGTTAATTGATTCTCCTAAAATTAAGCTATACAATTGATATCAATTACGATTGCTACACGTCTTCTAAGTCAACTCAATCTCTTTGACAGCTATCCAATCTTCAAAGATATCGCTTCCATATTAATATTAAATTATTCTTCAAACTCTGTTGACATGTAGACGCTCCCAGTAGACAGACTTTAGCAAACTCTGTTCTCTCCAAGCTAACAGTGTTTGCGCTTCAATGTGTTCAGCTAACAGTGTTTACGCTTTCCTCTGTCAGCGTTTGCGCTTCCAGCAATCAACGTATACTCAAACTCTGTTACAACTGCTTTCAATATCAAGTTAAACTCTCTTTACCTGTAACACTTAAACACTGACATTAAATCACATCAATTATATCTAACATCCTACTTTCTACAATTCTTCTTTCTTTTGTGGTGAAATGGCTCAGGAATCTCAATTGGAGGAGAACCCACCTGTGTCTACCCAAGTAGCCCAAAACATTATAGTCTCTGAAACAATTCAAGAACCAAATTTTGATCCACAGCCTATTGTTTCAAAGAAACCAACCTCTGGTGTTTCTCAAAAGACATCAGTTGTAAGGAAGAGAAGATTTGTTGTGTCAAGTAGTAGTAATTCTAGTGAAGATGATGATAATTTAACTCTTGCTGAGAGAGCAGAATTGAATGCTGCAATTCAACTTTCTCTGTTAGCACAAAGAGATGAAAAACCTAGCCACGGCCAGGCTGTAATCTCTCAAAAGGCTGTAGTTCTTAAAAAGGGAAAACAGTTACTGGATACTGTCTCTCAAAAGACTGTGTCTATTGAACAAAGATCTCATCCCAAGATCACTTCTGTGTCTACACCTCTTGAGTCTTCTCAGGATAAATCTTTTGCTCACTATACCAGGAGAACAAGGAGAAAGATTCAATTGTCACCTACACACACAGAGTCTAGTCCAACTAACATTATGCAGGTTTCTACACATCAAGCTACATCTATGTCAGTATTTGACAAGAGAGATCTGGATATTGATTCTTCATGGGAAACTACATTGTCTTACAGAATGGCTATGGGACTTATCTCTCTAAAAGTGAAACTTTCCAGGCCAGTTCTAAATTTTTTAAGTGAAAGTGTTCCTAGACTTTCATTTCCTGGAGAATATGGACTTCTACATCAATGACTTGACTTAATGAAGATGTATTTCTATGTATCTGTCAGAAGACAATTAGTCAAGAAATTTGGACTCTCGAAGCATGTTGCACTTCAATCACTTCATGCATATTTATTTGACAAGTATGTCATTATTGAAGATACTTTAGCTCAAGGTGAACAACTGGATGAAGTAGATAGAGGGAAGCAGTCAACAGAAGATACTATTGCACAAGTGGTGAATAGTAGGAAAGATCAGGTCACAGTCACTGCAACACAAGAACCATCTAGTCAGAGGTTGGATGACTCAGGAGCTGTGATAGCTGATATTGAAAGGACTTCTGTGATGATTGAGAATGCAAGTGAGATACCCTATGATATGGAAGGAATGACTTTGGTTGATTTTTCTGAAGATCAAACAAATTTTGTTCAGTCAGAGTCTATCCACCTTGAGGGTGTGTCTCAGCAAACAACACTTAAAGACGGTGATATACTAACTATGGTGTCTAATGAAGTATTACTGAAGACATCAGAGTCTAGTAAAGAACCTGAAAGTGGTATACTGGAGCCTGTAGTCTCTGGAAGGAAAGAAGATGATTGTAAGGTTTCAGAGATTATAGCAGCTCACTCCTTGGAGAAAACCTCAAGCCCCTTGCCATATGAGGAACCCTCTCTCCATGTGAGTTCAGGTATAAAAACTCCTTTTAGCCCCTATTTTTCTGTAGGTCATGAGAGCACTTATCCAAATTTGAGTGATACACTTGAAAAGATGGATATTGATCCACAATTAGAGAGGCTGGCTCCTGACCAGGCAAAAGGTGAGGTAGAAAGAGTGTTGACTTTAGTAAGTCAAAGTGAGAATGAGGGTATGGATGATCAACTCCATAGTGAGGGAGAGAAAATTAGGAAACCTCCATCATTTGATTTCTGGGATCAGGTTTTTCCTGAATCTTGGTCTGAAAATTTAGGTATGGATGCTGGTACTTATTCATTCATCAAAATGTATCAGAAGAATGACCTAGCACATCACAATGCAAAGCCAGAAGTTAAAGCTCAGAAGCAAAAGGAGAGGCTTGCAGGAATCATTAACAGAAGAGGTGCCAGGATAAAGCAATCTCTTGATACATATATACCAGATGAAGTTCCTAATGATCCTAGTGTTCCTTTGTATGTACTTCCAATATCAGCTAGAATTGAGACATCTACAGTCTCTGATCACTCTAAGGAGGAGTCAGGATTTGAAGATGTTAGTACACAGAATACTGGTGAAGGAGATGATGATCATGTTTCAGTTCCAGATCAGAAAGATGAAGATGTTGATACTTCTAATCAGGTTTTATTACTTGAATATCATACAACCCAAGCAACTTCTTCTACAAGACTTGAAGATACAGTTCTTTCTGATTCTAATTCTGAAGATACTAGAAGCACTTCCAACATTGAAGTTCATTCTGATGTTTTGAAAGATATTCAGAATTCTCAAATTGCTATTCAAACAAGACTTCAATCACTTGAAGATAACCAAGTCACAATTATGGAAAATCAAGCAGTTCTGATGAATATCATTTGTTCTATTTCTGAATCTCTTGGAATTAATGTTGCTGATGTCAAAAAGGGGGAGATAAAGACAATTCAAAAACAACAACAAACCGGGGGAGATAAAGAGCAGACAAAGGGAAGTAAAAAGAAGAACTAGGAGTGACAGTGGTGAATCTCAGCTAGGAAGTGGTAAAGGAAGAGCAGCATTAATAGTTAAAATTCTTTCTTCTAAGTACTAGATAAACGTCTACATCTGAGAAGGAGGTACTTAACTTCATAATTCTACATTCATAAATTCTATTCTGGTTGTATTGTTATATGTTTTGACATCCACAACTTAGATTTATGCTTCAGATTTTAAAGCATAAATAGGGGGAGATTGTTAGGAATAATTCATAAGTTGTGATGTTAAGAATAGAATTTACACATTATACTTCTTGTAATCCTGATCTTATAAAGGATTTAGCACTATATATAGGATTTATGTGTAAGACAGTTATCTGTACAGTTTAGTCAGGAATGAACAGTGTATCGGAGACTACATATCAGGAACAAAGAGCAAATCCTGATGACAGTCTAATACTGATGATGATCAGATACTGATGCAAGATGAAATCCTGATATCAGTCGTGTTACTGATGATGTCATTATGGATGCTACAGAAACTGGCAAGTGCTATAAAACAGGATCTTTGTTTGAAGAACAAGCAAGAAGATATTATGAAGGAAAGAGTTTTCTATTGATGGAAACTATCGACTAGAAGGCAGAACATTGTCATGTATAGATTATATCTTTCTGTTATTAGTTGATAGGTAGCATTATAAATACTCTCTCAATATCATTATAAAGAGCGTGTGTTGTGAGTTCGTGTGCGTAGCTCTGTATAAGGTTTGTATTCGAGAATTCGAAACAAACAGAGAGAGAGATTTGTATTGTCAGCAGCTACTAAAGGTATTGTACACCTTTGGTAGAGTTTGTATTTGATCTTATTAATACAAACAGAGTTTGATTCATTCGTTTATTCTTGTTCATATAATCAAGCAAAAATCAGACACGATTATATAACTTGTATTCAACCCCCCCTTCTACAAGTTATTCGAGTTAACAGATATTTTTTAGGCTACGGCAACAGTTTTTGGGCCTTTGGCAACAGTTTTGAAGTGTTGCCAAAGGCCATCTATGGCGTAGTGAGCCATGTGAGGAATTTGATCATGCTAGTATGGTGGATGATTTGGAAGGGGCATTATTTGAGATAGACACTGATGAGCTGCACAAATTTCAAGAATTGGTATGTGCATACCAAGAGGTTAATGAACATGGGAAAGATGCAGGTCTTCTACTTGTCTCAGAGTATAAAGATGGAGGTAGCGCATTAGAGCCAATGGAGGAAGTTCTTGATGAGGAACCAAAGGCTTCTGCAACTTACATTTACCCTCCTCCATTATATTCAAGCAAAGCCCGCGAGTGTGTGTTGTTCTACAAATTGACAGATTTTGGGTCAACAGATGAAGGCATTGGAATAGGACATAGTTGTTACACGAATAGGCCAAGTGAGGAGAAAGGACAGAAAGTGTGCCACCGTGATGACGATGAAGTCTCGCGAAGAGATGACCAGGCAAACTATTATCATCCTTAATGGAGGCTTGGAAGTAACGTCAAGCTATTGACGTTAAAGAAGCGCTTGGTGGGAGGCAACCCGCATTACTGTAGGAAGGAAAAAAAAATTGAGTGTTATTTGTAAAAATTAAAAAAAAATGAAAAATCGAATTTTTTGAGTGTAACGCAGGCTGCGCCTGCGTTTCTGTGTCCGGTGCAGGTCTGTAACGCAGGCTGCCCCTGCGTTACTGGATGTGCGCAGGTTGCATGCCTGTTGCGCAGGTTGCGCCGGCGCGTCTGGACTTCCAGCAGTCTGCTCACGCGCGCGCAGCTTGTTCTCTTGCAGATTTTGTCCGAATTTTGTGTGGGTTCAGCTGCTGTTGTATGTATTAAAAAAATAAAATAAAATCTTCCCACCCCCATTCTTTTTATATCTCTTATTCTTCCATCGCTATATCTAATTCTTTTCCTATTTCAATTCCAAAACATCCAATCTCTTCTTCAAAAATTCTAAACCTATTTCTATTCTAATTCATATTTATTAATATTAATTATTATTATTATTATTATTATTATTATTATTATTATTTATTTAGTTATTTATTTTTTTATTTTTTATCCCTAATTCCTATTTCTATCTTACATTAAATTTCATACCTTCTCAATTTTTTTTCTTTTCACATTAAAATTTTTATTTTATCCTATCACTCCATTATATATGTATACATACAAATCCAATTCCTCTTCTATTTCTTTAAATCTCTAAAAATTCAATTCTAAAGAGGAATTAATTGCAAGTTCACCTCTTCGATTCATATTGGGTAAATCTTTTTCTCTCTAATCTTATTTTTATTACGAATTTGTGTTCTTGTAAATTGGGGTTTTGTAGTATTCTTGTTATGTAGGAAGTGGCCAGTCTATGGAGCGCGTACACTGTATCCATTGCCAGATTCAACCAAGGAGGATGAGGCGCCTTGTAGGTATGTTTTCTGTTATCCTTTGTATTTACTTCCATTCAATGCGGACATTGAATATTTTAAATTTGGGGGTGGTTTGAGGGATTAGTAGTTGTTGTTATATTATGTGTTCATGTAGGATTTCATGCTTTGCATATTAGTAATAGTAAATTATGCATTTATGTTCGTGTTATCTACGTTTGTTTCATATAGGACATTCTGTTTTTTTGTTAGTATATCATGTGAGTTCATAATAGTTTGCATTTGCACCCATGCTTGATAGGAATTTTGTGTTGTTGACGCTTTTGATTGAGAAGTGATATGTTTTGTTCTTGTGCACACACATACACTAGTGAGTTGAAGCTAGTAGACTTATTGAATGTTGTAAGTGATTAGAAGGACATGAATATGTGCAAGATGATTTAGTTTGCATGCTTTGAATACAAGTAGGTGCGTTAGAGAGATTTTTACTTGGGATTGAGTATGTTTTTCCATCAAGTGAGCTTTTGAGCCTATTGCATATTTACAATTTATTCGTTTGCTTGAGTGTCCACGAATTGTTTGCATTGCTAGCAGTTGTTTGAGGTCTTTCTTGAAACGCATGACATTATTTAACGATTTAAATGATAAAGGCATTAGGAATAACCGCATATTTTCCCATATTACCATACCATATTTACATGATCAATTAGTTAACCCGTTGAGCTTAATCCTATTTTTTTGGTGACATACCATATTACTTGCCTAGACCTTTTTCTTGTATTGGCCGTACATTAATTTGAACCCACATTGTCAAAGGCTAGTAGAGTGCTTAAGGGAGTAATAAGGTGTGCAAGGAGGGGTTTATTGTTGGTCTTACTTTTGGGGGAAATATTGAAAATTGGGTTTGTTTACTTGATAGTCGGCATGTGTAATAAAATTGTGGGATCGTTGTTATTGTTTATATTATTGTTTTATTTAGCTCTCGAAGAAAAAAAAAAGAAAAAAAAAGAGAAAAGGAAAAAAGAAAGAAAAAAATTATTATGAGAGCATGTTCGTGTTTGTTGTGATCCTACTTTAGTCGACTCGTCGATTGTTTTTGTTGGAAGAAAAATAGAAAAATTATGTGGGGGGAAATAGGGTGTTGTGTATGATTTATTATGGTACTTACTAGCTTTTGACACTTCACATGTTTTGGCTTATTTGACATACCTTGTCCCTAGCCCCGTTACAACCCAAATAAAGACCTTTTGATTATCGTCATTGATGTATGTTGTGTTAAGAGTTAGATTGATACCAAATGTCAAGCATGCTTATGATTTTGTTGGAATTGAGTGATACACTTACCCTTGTTCTTGAGAGAGTATTCTTTAATTTGTGAGTGGATTGTGAGTGTTTGCTTGTTTTTTCGTATGAGATACCGAGTTTTATCTCAAAGATGTACTCTTGTAGGCTTGGCATGTTTACTAACTTATTCTTACACTTGACATGGACTTGTGAGAACTTATGCATGTTCATTGAGTAGACTATGTGAATACTTGCACTTTCGACACCAAGACATTGCGTATTTACTTTAATTCTTAAGTTGATATGGCATGAGAGGATTTGAAGGTATGGTAGGATATTAGTACTAGATTAATTGCATTTTCATTTAGTTGCATTCATGCATTGCATTGCATTAGGTTAAATGGATTTTGTGGGTACATTCGCTATAGGCCCTCACGAGACCTTACTCGTCCACTAGGGCTGCCTAGGGGTTTAAAGGGCTTGTTGCATATGCCAAATGCAACCGTGATCACCTACGGAAGTGGTACTAGTTAGTTAGTTAGTTGTAATTGTTTATGCTTGAGGACAAGCATCGGTTTAAGTTTGGGGGTGTGATAAGTGGATTTTATATCCACTTGGAACGTTCCATATCGGCTTAAATTAATTGTTTTGGACTCAAGTTTGTTGTAGTTTTGATGTGTTTTGTGTAGTGTGCAGGTTTACAAGAATATTGATTAAGGTGGATGCTTCTATCGTTTTTGGAGGTTAAATTGATTAAAATTCGGATTTTTCGGGAAGGTTGCGCAGCTTACACTGTTTTGGCCATATCTGGAGTTCTATAAGTCCGTTTTCAGCGATCTTACTGTCCACACGAAGCTTGGGAGATTTTATACAACATGGGACATGTGTTGCACGCGCAGGCTGCGTGTGGTAAGAGCAGACAGCACGACAAGCAGACTGATGGGAGCAGGAAATTACTGTTTTGCCCTTTTCAAGTTCTAATTGTATTTTGGGCCGTTTTTAGTACCTTAATTGAATTCTAATTGTAATAGAAGGAAATTTCTTGCTTGGAAAGAATTATAGAGCCTATATAAACACATCCTATCATTATCATTAAGAGAACCATTACATATCAATTACTTAGATTTATTTGTATCTTTTCATACTTTGTTTTTATCATGGTTTCATCAGATCCCATGATGACGAGAGGTTCAATTACGAACTAATCGTTGTCATGGGATTCTAACGGATTTATTTATGGAGCTTTAGTATCTTGATGCTTTACAGATCTGTGTGTGATGTATATCTAATATCCTCGTATGGTTGTGCTTTATGAATTTAGATGCGTAGCTAACATCTAATTTGTTAATCTCTTATGAAGCGAGAGTGGATCTTGAGATTTAGAACTTGCCATGCTAGCATATGATAGGTTGATGTTTTAACATCATGATTTGTGGCGTAAATAGAGATATTATGCTGCCCTATGTGATCAATGTGGATAACTTGTTCTTCAACCGTTATGTTTTCAAATTCTATAGAGATATAGGGTCTAAGCATAATTGGTGTCTATTCATCTTCTATCTCTTTTGTGGATGTATGTTTAGTTTGGTATTCGTATACTGAGAAGTAGCGTATACTTGTTTCGTGTTGTCCGATCAGATATCATAACCATTGCATATAGTGATTAAAGGCGTCAGATCTAAGCAAAGTATTTAATGAAGTTAGGATTCCATGTTTCCTCTTGCAGAAGTAATTCGATTCCAATTCTCGTTAGTTAGTTAATTCGTAGCTTGTTAATTTAATTCTTAGTTAATTTAGTTTATTAAACCCAAAATTGTTATTTGTCTTAGCAGTGAATAATAATCATACATTGTTGCATAGGTACTAAACTGAATTAAAAACCAGATCTCTGTGGGAACGAACTTGACTTATTCATATATTACTTGTGACCACGTACGCTTGCGTGATTTAGTGCAAACATGCTCCGTGGGCCGCGGCCCTTGAGGAAAAAGTCAAAGATCTGGACAAGGAGTTGGAGGACATGGAGGCCCTGAAGAAGTCAAATCAGGATCTGCAACAACGGTTGAACAACCTGGAGATCGAACGTAATGCTCTTCTGACCGAGTGGGATACCTTGAAGCTCGTTTCGACCAGAAGGGCAGAGCAGGCTAAAAGGCACCGAAGGTTGCAGAAGAAGGCTGACAACAAATTGACAGTGGCCGAAGACAGGAGCTATCAAGCCAGTTTCGAAGAGGCTGTGAAAAGAGTTCACCAGGCTGGTTGGGACTATACACAGATTCTGGGTGTCTTTGAAGACCCCATTACTCGTCCCGAAGAACCAGACCTCCCTCTTGAAGTTAGCTCGGGCCTTGAATCCGAACTTTCTGATTGAAGGTTCTTGTTTTTGTATCTTCTGTTTATCAACTGATGTAAGCCTTCGGGCATAACTCTTACTGGCCTTCGGGCGTAGCTTTTGATCGCCTTCGGGCTGCTTATTATTGTCGCCTTCGGGCTTTTATCTTTATGCTTCTTTAGCATTATTTGCCTTAACATAATTTGCTTTATTTTTATGCTTCTTCAATATTATATTACCTTGGCATAAGTTCCATATTTTTTATGTATCTTCGGCTCTTGTTGCCTTAGCATAATTTGATTTATTTTGTATGCATCTTTAGCTCTTGTTGCCTTAGCATAATTTCTTTTATTTTTATGCATCTTCGCCTTTTTTTGCCATAGCATAACTTTTGCATTTTCGGTCGTAACCTAGCTGCCCCAGTATTTAAGGGATTTTGTAAATGATTAAGGTCTCGTTCGGTCGGTGAAAAATATTTTCTCCCGACCTTAATTAATGTCGAAGCAACTTAAATACTAGAACATTTATAAGGATCCAAATTTTATTCAGTCAGCCCCAAATTTGGGTCCGTTTAGCTTAATTTCGTGACTTAACCATTTGGCTTTAATTGTACTTAGCTAATAACAGTAGACAAAAAAGTGGGGCAAACAATCTTTCATTAATCATGCAAATGACATACATAATTTTAAGCTACAAATTCATGCTCTCTTAGGGAAATGGAAATTGTCTTGCATAAACAAAGTACTAAATTAAGCTATGAAATGCATCCAGTAAGCTTACTGGTAGAAACGGCAAAGATGAGCGGCGTGCCATGTATTCTTGATTGGGCTGCCGTTCGAATGAGCCAATTTGTAAGTGCCTGGTCGAACCACTTCAATCACGTGTATGGGCCTTCCCAGTTTGGCATAAGTTTCCCTTGCTTGGTCGGCATAGAAATCGCCAACTCCCGAAGGACTAGATCTCCTACTTGGAAAGTCCTCTTTTTTACCCCATAATCATAATATTGTGTTGCTTGAAGTTGATATCGGACATTCCTTTGATGTGCTGCCTCCCTTTCTTCTTCTATCAAGTCCACGTTTTCTCGCATACCGAATTCATTTGTTTCCACATTAAAAATCTAAGTGCGATAAGACTGTAGACCCACTTCGACCGGCATCAAAGCATCAGAACCAAAGGCAAGCCTAAAAGGTGTCTCACCAGTCGATGACCTTAGAGTTGTTCGGTAGGCCCAAAGAACATACGGTAACTCTTCGGCCCAAAGTCCCTTAGCTTCTCCTAGTCGCTTTTTAATCCCATCAAAGATGATTTTGTTTGCTGCTGGATTCCAAATTTGGCTAAGAACTTACGGGTGAACGACTAAACTAAACTTCTGCTGGATTCCAAATTTGGCTAAGAACTTCCTGAATTTGCTTCCAATGAATTGGGTCCCGTTGTCCGAAACACACACCATCGGTATCCCAAACCTTAAGATAACCTGTTCCAACATAAACTTTTTTACCGCTTCTTCAGTGATGGCCGAAAGTGGCCTAGCCTCCACCCATTTTGTCATGTAGTCAATGGCGACTATGCAATACTTAGCTTGCTTCGTGCTGGTTGGTAGAATGCCCAAAATATGCACTGCTCACATGGTGAAAGGGATATGACTGAGTACCGAAGTAATCTCTTCGGGCAACTATTTTGGCACAGTACTAAAAAGTTGGCATTGCTTACACCTCTTGGCATACTCGGTGGCGTCTTCCCTTAAGGTCGGCCAAAAGACCCTTGCCTCAAGACTTTGAATGTAATAACCCTAACTTCAGTAATGCTACAGTGGTCACATGAATAGTAAATTTCGAGGATTTAGAGAAATGGTACGTAGGTACCCTATAATGGAAACAGAAAATGAATAAACAGAAACAATATTAATATTATACACTGAAATTAAGTGACTCGAAATGACGATAGATTTCAGAAATTCCTGAATATGGATTTTGAGGATTTTGATTTCGAATAAGCTTCTATTGGATATTGAGGAGCATGGAAATATTATAAGAATGACAAATTGAGGGATTAGTGAATTTAGATTAAACCAAGGGATTATTAAGTTAAGAGAATACCAAAGGAAATTGGATTCGTAAATGATTTCGAAAACCACTGAGATAATGAGGTTTACTCGAAACGAACCACAATTAGACGAGTATGGAAACCAAGCAACCAAGATTAGTAATATAACAAGGATACATACCATATTATTTACCAATGTGATGGGCATTTTACTTAGAAAACTTAGAAAATAAGAGATTAGAAAATCCAAGTGGTATCACTTTCCATTAACTTGTTTTAAGGGGGTAAATTAGTAACTTTGCAAGCTTTTAATCACTAAATATCTTCCAAGGCTTCTAGGACAAGCTAAAGCTAACAAATATTAACAAGATTAAAGAGGGATAAGATCAAAACAAAGAACAAAACTCTCTCCCCCATCCATATTACAATTTTCGGCCAAAACAAGAACAGCCCAGTAAAATGACCATAACTTCTTCGTTTCTCAGCCAAATTTTGCGTTCTATAGCTTTTTAGAAAGCCCATGAGATAACCTACAAGTCGTATTTCACAAGAGTTTTCCAGAAAAGCAAGGTAAAGGGGTCGTTTTTCATGTTCTTTCAGCTGATGAATAGTAATTCCGAATTGTTAACTTTGTTTTCATGGTTTCTTTAGTTGATTCAAGTTAATCTAAGGTTGTTTAAGGAGTGCCCAAGGTTTATCAAGGATTTTTAAGGGTTATCAAAGCTTCAAGAAGGTATAATCATGCTTGCTCTTTTATGTTTATGATGGATATAGTTGTGTTTAGTGATTAAGTGGTATAAATGTTATGATTATGATGTTATAAGTGTTTGTAAGTGATTAAAGTTGATTTTGGAAGGAGTATGTGCTTGTAACCATGGTTGGTAAGATGACCACATGGTGTAGGTGATGGTGTATAAGGTGGATGATTGATTTGGAGGAGTTTGATTTTGGAAAGTATGAAATTACAGCAGTTATAATGTCCGATTTTCGTTAGAACGAAAACTGCCCTGTTTTGTGACCCCTGCATTCATACGGTACCTCACTGCCTAGGTTACCAATTGACCATGAAATGATAGAGCTTAGTTCATAGATCGTTTTGATATAAGGTGCGTTAAAATCTGATGAACGGTTTAGGAGAAAAGTCAGTTTTAGTGAAAGACGTTCGATAACCGAGAAAACGTAATTGTATCAACTTTGAGGCTAAAGTTACCATACTTGGACATTTTTATAAGCCACGAAATTTTGGGATAAGGTAGTAGGGTGGTCAGAGGACCCTTGACAGTTGACCTTACATTAAAATTCGAAATCAATATTTTCTGAGAATTTTTACAGTTAAGTGTGGTCGTTAGGGAAAATGGTGAAAAACCACTGAAACTTCGTTTGAGCTTATAAATGGTTAAGTTCTTGAACCTTTGGGGTAATAGTGATACGTTAGGCATATATTGAAGTATCAAGGGTAATGTTATACAAGAGTGTAGTGAGTAAGAGATGTGATATTCTAATGACGGTCCTTTTGTGTTTATAGAAACTCCGGAAGAGGGACCAGCCTTACTGTCAGGATACAGGAACCGAGGCAAGATCTTTTCTATCCCTACTTGGAAATTATTTATCTTCAAAGAAACTTGATTTCATGAAATATATATATGAGATGCTATTGTTACTATATTGTTAAGAAATGGTTTTTCTCGATTATTGATGTAAAAAGGGAAGGTATATGAGTATGGTATGAATATGGATATGAGTATGAGTATGAGATGGATATGAATATACATAGAGATGATTATGCATGAAGTGAACATGCCTTATGATTAAGGGAATATGAAAGAATGGTATCAGTTGTTATCCAGGGTTATATGGTTTATAATACTATATTAAAAATATTCTTTTTGGTGTTAGTGGTATTATAAATATTATTTGATTATTAATTACTACTTTTTAAGTAGATGGAATATGTTATGGATATAAAAGCATATTTAAATTCTTGAATATAAAAGAGATGTCTGAATCATAATCAAAGTATTATGTTATGAATATATTTTATAGAAATAATGTGCGAGAATGAAAATGATATGAGTGAATGATAATTGATAATGGAAGTGATATACGGAAATGAAAATGTGAAATGGTGTTGATAAATTGAATGATGATCTTATAAAAAGGGGAATTTACAATAATAAGCGTAAGAGGCCGTGTGGAAGTTGCACAGTCCAGCACTTAATAAGCGTAAGAGGCCGTGTGGAAGTTGCACAGTCCAGCACTTAATAAGCGTAAGAGGCCGTGTGGAAGTTGCACAGTCCAGCACTTAATAAGCGTAAGAGGCCGTGTGGAAGTTGCACAGTCCAGCACTTAATGTTTCATTTCGGCCCAAGAGTTGCCGAAGGAGGATGTAGTGGTAGACCTTCCTCCAGGAGGATGTTAGCAGGTGGCCTTCCTCCAGGGATGATGTTAGCAGGTGGCCTTCATTCCTTCTACCGGTAGTAAAAAGGGACGGATACGGAGGGCGACTGATCATCGAGCCTCACGTATTCGGCAACAGTGCAAACCCCTACAATATGTGAATAAAGAATAAATGATAAAGTCAGATTGGTATACTGGAAAGGGAAAATGATATGAAAGGTGGAATTATTGTTATAGATGAAGAGAAACTGATTTTATATTAATTTATAAAAATTGTTACATAAGAAGGAAATGAGATGATGATAGTAAGAGATTTAAGTAAGTATTCATATTATCCTGAAATATTACACTGAAAGATTATATTGATTGTTATATTATTTAAGAAGAGAAATTGATACTGTATTATTCTAGATTTCTTTCTTATAAAAGTAAGTGGATGATGTATTATTAAATAAGAGTTTTAATCTCCCTTGAAGTTTATAATTGGTTACTACTTACATATGTATACATGTATACTTGGTTACATTTTAAATTCCAGTTTACAATATTATCTTGCTGAGCTATTATAGCTCACTCTTGCTACTTATCTATATACAGCTAGGTACGCCGATACTCCGTACTACACCCCGCAAGAGGGTACGGGAAAGACGAACTTTTGAGAGAGGGTTGGAAACGCTTTCCGAGGTAGCTAGCGGACGGTTGGGTATTGATAGATTGTGTACATTAAGTGTGTAAGTTGGTGTAATAACTTTTGATTGTTGAAATGCTTCATGTCGAAGTATTATTCAGCAATGTGTTTAAGTATGATTCTGGGTTTGTAATAACTGTTTAACTCTAAACTTTTATTATGGTGAATGTTGTTCTCTGAGCATATGACTGGTGTGTGTGTGTATTACTGTGGGGTCAATTGCATAAGTATTAAATAAATAAAAAAATCCCAAGAGATATTGATTTTGAATGGAAGTTGGTCCGTGATGGCCCAGATTCATGACCCCGGATTTGGGGCTGTCACAGTTTGGTATCAGAGCTTAGAGTCATAATGCTCAGGAACAAGAGTGATAATAATAAATATATTATTAATAATAGAAATTTTGAACTCACATCGAGTTCAAGGAGGGGTTTATCGAACGAAGCGTTTATTCTAAGTAGTGATTATAATTTTATAGATTATTGCTAATAAAGGTTATTATGCCAAAAGTGTTAAGTTTATGTAGCACACGAGATCGATATGAAAAAGGGGAATACTTGATGTATCGGGAAGTGTACGTTAGATAACCTCGTGAGTAATTCCAGGGTGATTCATCATCTCTTATTCAAAAGGGGCCGGTATCTTTTCAAAACTTTTTGGTATCCTTGAAATGTGTTTCAAAATTGTATTAGTCAAAATATTCCTCTAAGATTATTTTTGGAAGATGGTATTTATCATTGTGATTTAAATTTTCCTCTATATTTCTTACTCCAACTAAGAGGAACAACCATATATGTATACACAAGGACAATCTGTCTGTGTGATAGAAAGTCGGAGGGGACGCCCTCACTTGTGTGACGTACGGTTCTTCCATCATATTGATTTCTCAAATATCCTTTTGTTTCAAATAAAAGTTATTTAAAACTCTTAATTTTATAAATTATTGTGGAACCCTTGCTTGTTTCTGGGTTCGTTTCAATTCAAAGTTTCCTAAATTCTATCAATTGTTTTGAATATAGAAGATTTCAGTAAAGGATGGGATAATGGAAGCAAAGTTTAGAGTATACGTGATTATATGAGGAAACTCGAGATTTCAAGGGAAATTTCAATAAGAGATAATTAGAGCTAGAAGCGTTTTGATATAAAAGAGGAAGGAATTTCTTGAGAAGAAATGGGTATATTTGAGGATTATTGAGATAAAAGAATATTAGGAATTTTAAGGTATAATTGAGATTTACTATTGAGAGTAAGGTGTATTTTGAGGGAAAAGTTAGAATAAGGATAAACAAAGGAAGTGGGGATAATTAATGAAGTTTGTGTATTCTGTCTAAATTCTATTGTATTTTGATATTAAATGTTGAGATTCAAGGATATTGATGTATATAAGGTGATTGACTTAAATGAAAAGGTTATTGTGCTAAAGGTGATACGCTTAATTACTAAAGTTGAGTTGAGAATATTATGGTATATAAATGAGTTAACTAGTGATATAATTGTGTATATGAGAATGTGTATATAGAAATGATGTATATTATACCCTAAATTTGGGTGATTAATGAAGAATATTGTTATATACAGAATCATGCCGCCTAAGCGTAATAATAGAATGAATGCAAGGGAAAATGAGAGAGAGGAAGGAAGTCATAATAGGCAGGGTGAAAACGCTCATAATGAACAAGATCATGAGGAAGAAGAAGATGAATCAACTGGTCAACAGGGAAATCAGGGTGGTAACCCTTTTAACCAATTTATGGAACTATTGAGGCAGAATTTAGCTAATCCACAGAATCCGCCACAACCACCTGTTCTTCCCAACCAGGCAGCTAACTCTTTTCGTGCTTTTAAGTCATCAAAACCCCCAGAATTTGAGGGAACCACTAACCCAGTAGCAGCCAGGGCATGGCTGAAAGAGATGGAGAAGGCTTTTGAGATACTGAGGGTAGAGGAAGATCAGAAGACAGTCTTTGCAGCCTATCTCCTAAAGGGAGAGGCAAATTATTGGTGGGAAGCTAAGAAAAATCTCGAGGGAGCGGGAGTGATAACTTGGGAGCGTTTCACTAGGGTGTTTCTAGACAAATATTCCCCTAGGTACTTAGAGAACCAGATGGAAATAAAATTTTTGGAGCTAAAGCAGGAAAATCTAACAGTGGCTGAGTATGAAACGAAATTTACCGAACTGTCTAGGTTTGTTCCAGAATTTGTGCGTACTGAGGAACAACGAGCGAAAAGGTTTCAACAAGGATTGAAACCATGGCTACGGACAAGAGTGGCACCATTTGAGTTGACTGATTATGCTGCGGTGGTTCAGAAGGCATCTATTATCGAGGCCGAGAGTGAACAAAACCAATTAGGTCGAGAGAACAAGAAAAGAAAATTTGAGGGTCCAAAAGGAGGTTCAAGTGAGGGAAGCTACTTTAATAAATTTGGTAAAGGACAAAAACCCCAGTTTGGAAAGTCAGGGAATAATAAGACTAACAGTGAGACGGTGAATCAAGGTGGTAGATCCACAGGAACCTTTCAGTCTAATCAATCGCGACCACCATTGCCAGATTGTAACACGTGTGGTAAGAAGCATTCAGGAGTGTGTAGAGTGTTAGGAATAACTTGCTTTAGGTGTGGACAAAAGGGGCATTTTCTAGACAAGTGTCCATTAGTCGATAGGAGTGACATGAAGTGTTACCAGTGTGGGAAATTAGGACACTTTGCCAGAGATTGCCGTTCCGGTGAGTCGTCCGCACCAGGACAAAGTATGACTGCTTCAAATAGACCTACTGCCAGGGTGTACAATATGACTTTAGGAGAGGCATTGAGAAAGCCGGATACAGATACAGGTGAACATTTTTCTAGTATTTAAATTTTTAGTGTAAATGTTTGGTTAGGAATCATTGTGGTCAATGAATGGTATAGGTAGGTTGATAATCTAGATAAGGAAAATCAGTATCTGTTAGGGGTTAGAAATTCTATGAAAAGGAGAATAATAGTATTTTTGGGGTAAACCATAGACTTGTTTATATACGAACAGGAAATATATATTATAGGTAATATTTTCTTACAATTGTTTCAAAGAATCTTATTCTAGTCGGATTTCTGGAAGATTTTACAGAGACAAGATATAATAAGATCGAAGTGTGTATATTTTATGTCATGATAGAGATCAACATAGGGATAAACCATAAGTGAGATATACTACCATTCAGGGGAGGCCAATGTGGTGGCCGATACCCATAACCAAAAGAGGAATGTTGATGAATGACAAGCAAGTTTATGTTGGTGTATTTTTGCGCAAACAAGATAGAGATATTATGAAGGAAAAAGGATGGAGAAAGTGGTATAGAAGTTATAAGGTGTAGATGAAAAGGTATCTATGGACATTTCTGACGTGATTCCGGGACGGAATCCTTTTAAGGGGGGAAGGATGTAATAACCCTAACTTCAGTAATGCTACAGTGGTCACATGAATAGTAAATTTCGAGGATTTAGAGAAATGGTACGTAGGTACCCTATAATGGAAACAGAAAATGAATAAACATAAACAATATTAATATTATACACTGAAATTAAGTGACTCGAAATGACGATAGATTTCAGAAATTCCTGAATATGGATTTTGAGGATTTTGATTTCGAATAAGCTTCTATTGGATATTGAGGAGCATGGAAATATTATAAGAATGACAAATTGAGGGATTAGTGAATTTAGATTAAACCAAGGGATTATTAAGTTAAGAGAATACCAAAGGAAATTGGATTCGTAAATGATTTCGAAAACCACTGAGATAATGAGGTTTACTCGAAACGAACCACAATTAGACGAGTATGGAAACCAAGCAACCAAGATTAGTAATATAACAAGGATACATACCATATTATTTACCAATGTGATGGGCATTTTACTTAGAAAACTTAGAAAATAAGAGATTAGAAAATCCAAGTGGTATCACTTTCCATTAACTTGTTTTAAGGGGGTAAATTAGTAACTTTGCAAGCTTTTAATCACTAAATATCTTCCAAGGCTTCTAGGACAAGTTAAAGCTAACAAATATTAACAAGATTAAAGAGGGATAAGATCAAAACAAAGAACAAAACTCTCTCCCCCATCCATATTACAATTTTCGGCCAAAACAAGAACAGCCCAGTAAAATGACCATAACTTCTTCGTTTCTCAGCCAAATTTTGTGTTCTATAGCTTTTTAGAAAGCCCATGAGATAACCTACAAGTCGTATTTCACAAGAGTTTTCCAGAAAAGCAAGGTAAAGGGGTCGTTTTTCATGTTCTTTCAGCTGATGAATAGTAATTCCGAATTGTTAACTTTGTTTTCATGGTTTCTTTAGTTGATTCAAGTTAATCTAAGGTTGTTTAAGGAGTGCCCAAGGTTTATCAAGGATTTTTAAGGGTTATCAAAGCTTCAAGAAGGTATAATCATGCTTGCTCTTTTATGTTTATGATGGATATAGTTGTGTTTAGTGATTAAGTGGTATAAATGTTATGATTATGATGTTATAAGTGTTTGTAAGTGATTAAAGTTGATTTTGGAAGGAGTATGTGCTTGTAACCATGGTTGGTAAGATGACCACATGGTGTAGGTGATGGTGTATAAGGTGGATGATTGATTTGGAGGAGTTTGATTTTGGAAAGTATGAAATTACAGCAGTTATAATGTCCGATTTTCGTTAGAACGAAAACTGCCCTGTTTTGTGACCCCTGCATTCATACGGTACCTCACTGCCTAGGTTACCAATTGACCATGAAATGATAGAGCTTAGTTCATAGATCGTTTTGATATAAGGTGCGTTAAAATCTGATGAACGGTTTAGGAGAAAAGTCAGTTTTAGTGAAAGACGTTCGATAACCGAGAAAACGTAATTGTATCAACTTTGAGGCTAAAGTTACCATACTTGGACATTTTTATAAGCCACGAAATTTTGGGATAAGGTAGTAGGGTGGTCAGAGGACCCTTGACAGTTGACCTTACATTAAAATTCGAAATCAATATTTTCTGAGAATTTTTACAGTTAAGTGTGGTCGTTAGGGAAAATGGTGAAAAACCACTGAAACTTCGTTTGAGCTTATAAATGGTTAAGTTCTTGAACCTTTGGGGTAATAGTGATACGTTAGGCATATATTGAAGTATCAAGGGTAATGTTATACAAGAGTGTAGTGAGTAAGAGATGTGATATTCTAATGACGGTCCTTTTGTGTTTATAGAAACTCCGGAAGAGGGACCAGCCTTACTGTCAGGATACAGGAACCGAGGCAAGATCTTTTCTATCCCTACTTCGAAATTATTTATCTTCAAAGAAACTTGATTTCATGAAATATATATGAGATGCTATTGTTACTATATTGTTAAGAAATGGTTTTTCTCGATTATTGATGTAAAAAGGGAAGGTATATGAGTATGGTATGAATATGGATATGAGTATGAGTATGAGATGGATATGAATATACATAGAGATGATTATGCATGAAGTGAACATGCCTTATGATTAAGGGAATATGAAAGAATGGTATCAGTTGTTATCCAGGGTTATATGGTTTATAATACTATATTAAAAATATTCTTTTTGGTGTTAGTGGTATTATAAATATTATTTGATTATTAATTACTACTTTTTAAGTAGATGGAATATGTTATGGATATAAAAGCATATTTAAATTCTTGAATATAAAAGAGATGTCTGAATCATAATCAAAGTATTATGTTATGAATATATTTTATAGAAATAATGTGCGAGAATGAAAATGATATGAGTGAATGATAATTGATAATGGAAGTGATATACGGAAATGAAAATGTGAAATGGTGTTGATAAATTGAATGATGATCTTATAAAAAGGGGAATTTACAATAATAAGCGTAAGAGGCCGTGTGGAAGTTGCACAGTCCAGCACTTAATAAGCGTAAGAGGCCGTGTGGAAGTTGCACAGTCCAGCACTTAATAAGCGTAAGAGGCCGTGTGGAAGTTGCACAGTCCAGCACTTAATGTTTCATTTCGGCCCAAGAGTTGCCGAAGGAGGATGTAGTGGTAGACCTTCCTCCAGGAGGATGTTAGCAGGTGGCCTTCCTCCAGGGATGATGTTAGCAGGTGGCCTTCATTCCTTCTACCGGTAGTAAAAAGGGACGGATACGGAGGGCGACTGATCATCGAGCCTCACGTATTCGGCAACAGTGCAAACCCCTACAATATGTGAATAAAGAATAAATGATAAAGTCAGATTGGTATACTGGAAAAGGAAAATGATATGAAAGGTGGAATTATTGTTATAGATGAAGAGAAACTGATTTTATATTAATTTATAAAAATTGTTACATAAGAAGGAAATGAGATGATGATAGTAAGAGATTTAAGTAAGTATTCATATTATCCTGAAATATTACACTGAAAGATTATATTGATTGTTATATTATTTAAGAAGAGAAATTGATACTGTATTATTCTAGATTTCTTTCTTATAAAAGTAAGTGGATGATGTATTATTAAATAAGAGTTTTAATCTCCCTTGAAGTTTATAATTGGTTACTACTTACATATGTATACATGTATACTTGGTTACATTTTAAATTCCAGTTTACAATATTATCTTGCTGAGCTATTATAGCTCACTCTTGCTACTTATCTATATACAGCTAGGTACGCCGATACTCCGTACTACACCCCGCAAGAGGGTACGGGAAAGACGAACTTTTGAGAGAGTGTTGGAAACGCTTTCCGAGGTAGCTAGCGGACGGTTGGGTATTGATAGATTGTGTACATTAAGTGTGTAAGTTGGTGTAATAACTTTTGATTGTTGAAATGCTTCATGTCGAAGTATTATTCAGCAATGTGTTTAAGTATGATTCTGGGTTTGTAATAATTGTTTAACTCTAAACTTTTATTATGGTGAATGTTGTTCTCTGAGCATATGACTGGTGTGTGTGTGTATTACTGTGGGGTCAATTGCATAAGTATTAAATAAAATTAAAAAAAAAAAATCCCAAGAGATATTGATTTTGAATGGAAGTTGGTCCGTGATGGCCCAGATTCATGACCCCGGATTTGGGGCTGTCACATTGAAGGCAAGTGATCGTCTTGCTAAATGCTCCCCTCAAATACCTTCATGAACCGTCTCCAGTGTAAGTCTTTGTTCTTTAGGGTCAAGGCATCGAAGTAACGGTTGGGTGGCTGCCCTTCTGAATAGTCAGCCTCCCACAAGGGTATAACTGGTTGATCGGTATTTCACTTTTTGGGTCTCTTTCTTGTCCAGTGGCAAAGTACCCTTTTCTAGGAATGCTCTGATTGGTATCATCCAGTTGACATCTTGGTGTATTTTTATGCATTGCTTCTTCTCGATAGAAGGGGATTTCAATTCGGTAAGATAAATTGATCCTTGGAGATTCTGAGTTTCGGCTGAAGCTAGCCTTGATAATGCATCTGCTCTGCTGTTGTTTTCTCTAGCTACTTGACTCAATTCAAAAGATTCAAACATCATAGATTGTTCACGTACCTTAAGGACGTAGGCCTTTGTTCGGGGATCCTTTTGTCCATACTCCCCTGAAAACTGCTTCACAACCAACATTGAATCACTGAACGCCTTTAGGTGCTTCACTTCCAAATTTTTTGCCAAGTCCAAACCTACTAGTAATGCTTCATATTCGGCTTCATTGTTAGTCAAAGGAAAAGTGAACCTGATGGCTTGACATATCTCGAACCCATCGGGACTGGTTAGAATCAAGCCAGCCCCACACTTTGACCGCGCAACTGATCCATCCACAAAAAGCTTCCATTTCCCGGGCGAACGAATTAACTTTTCTTCTGGAGCTAAGTCCTTCAGCCTCGAGAAAGAGCACACTACTATGAAATCTGCTAAGGCTTGGGCTTTGATTGCAATTTGGGGAATATATTCCAAATCGTACTCCCCCAATTCGATCGACCAGGCTACCACTCTGCCCAAAGCCTCCGGTCTTTGCAAGATTTTCTTCAATGGTTGGTCCATGACAACCTGCACTGTTCGTCCTTGAAAGTAGTGGCGTAACTTCCTCGACGTCATGATCAGTCCATAAGCAAATTTCTCCGCATTGGGATACCTTGTTTCTACATCTTTCAGTATGTGAGAGACGTAGAACACTGGATGTTGGTTCCCTTCGTGTTCTTTAACGAGAAGGGCCCCGAGTGTTCGGTCGTTCACTGCCAAATACAACTGTAGTGTTTTATTCGGGCTTGGTCCTATTAAGAGTGGGGTTTTCACCAGATATTCTTTAACTTCTTCAAATGCCTTTTGGCAACTTGGTCCCCACTCAAAATTCTTCGACCCCCGAAGCACTTCAAAGAAAGGCAGGCCTTTTTCAGCTGATCTAGATATGAACCTCCTTAGGGCTGCCAGTCGTCCAATCAGTTTCTGAATGTCCCTTATTGTCTTTGGTGCTTCCATGTCAATAATTGCCTCGATTTTCTCCGGGTTCGCCTCAATTCCTCGGGCGCTAACCATACATCCCAAAAATTTTCCACTGTTTACCCCGAACGTGCACTTGTTCGGGTTGATCCTCATATTGTTCCTCCAGAGTGTTCAAAACACTCCCTCAAATCTTCAACATGATCCCCGAAAAGGGACTTAACAATCATGTCATCCACGTAACATTCCATATTTCGGCCTATCTGAGCCTTGAACACTTTGTTGATCATCTTCTGAAATGTTGCCTCTGCGTTCTTCAGTCCGAAGGGCATCTTAATGTAGGCATAAGTGTCATTCGGTGTGATGAATGATGTCTTAGGTATGTTATCGGCATTCATGGCGATCTGGTGGTATCCGGAGAAAGCGTCCAGAAAACTAAGTATTTGATGCCCCGAAGTAGCATCTATCAGTTGATCAATGTTCTGCAGCGGATAGTGGTCCTTCGGACAGTGTTTGTTCAAGTCAGTATAATCCACACACATCCTCCACTTGCCGTTTGATTTTTTGACCACCACCACGTTCGCCAACCAGTCGGGGTTGTCTATCTCCTCAATGAACTTTGCCTCAAGTAACTTTTCCACTTCGGCTTGAATGACCTTTTTCCTTTCCATGGCAAAATTTCTCTCCTTCTGATTCACGGGTTGGGCATCGGACTTAACATTAAGACAGTGCTTTGCAACCGATGGATCTAACCCCGGCATATCTTCGGGACCCCAAGCAAACACATCATGGAATTCCATAATGACTTCAATAACTTTCTTTTTCAGCTCGGGCTCCATGCTTTTCCCAATATGTATCATCTTCCCTGTTTGCCCGACGAACAACTCAACTTCTTCGGTTTTTGCAACTGGTTCAGCAATTGGGCTAGACAAGTCAGCCCCAAACTTCTCCAATTCAATATTCAACAGTTGATGGCTGCCCCCAACTTCATTCTCACTTCTCTTTCTCTTGCCAACTTCGGCCATCTCAACATCTTTGTCTTTCTCCAAATCTTCCAACATTATAATTCTGGCGGCCTTTTGGTCGCCTCTCATCTCTCCAACTCCATGTTCGATTGGAAATTTCAACTTCAAATGTGGGATAGAGGACACATCCTGGAACAAAGATAAGGTTGGCCTTCCCAAGATTCCATTGTACGGGCTGTTAACCCGAACCACATAAAACTTCACTTTTTTCGCCACAGTATATGGCGCTTTACCCAACAAAATAGACAGTGTGATGGTTCCTTCTATCGGTACAGGCTGATTACCGAAGTCGTATAATGGTGCCTCATGGCATGGCTCCAGTTGTTCACCTCTCAAGTTCATCTTGCAATATGTCCGGTGATAAAGAATGTTGACCGAACTTCCTTCATCGACCAGCACTTTCCAAATCTTGTTTTCCCCAATCACTGGGTTTATAACAAGTAGGTCTTCGTGCGACCATATCACATTTTCAAAATCATCCTCCGTGAAGGATATAGGCAACGGTTGCTTAGCTACGCTCGACTGATATAGGCTGTAAATTTGCCTGGCATACTTCTTTCGGGCTGTCTTGCTCTCCCGATCAAGTATAGTTCCTCCGGATATAGTCCTAACTTCGCCTCTGTATTTTTCTGACCCCTCTGCATCTCTAGCATCTCTCTTCTTTTCCTTGGACTCGAGCTTGTCCCTCAAATCTCCCACGAATTGGGTCAGTTCTCCATCCTTGATCATCTTTTCAATTAGCTTCTTTAAGTGATAACATTCATCGGTGTTATGACCCTTGTCCCGATGATAGTCACAATACTTGTTTTCATTTCTCTTGTGCTCAGGGGTCTTTAGCCTGGCCGGTCGAACAAACCCAGGCTTAGCCTTAATCTCGTAGAGAATCTTCGAGATAGGGCTGTTCAATGGCGTAAACACCGTGCTATCTCTATCCCTTCTTCGCTCGGCCCCTTTGTTAGGCCTGGTATCATTCAGCCTGCTCTTAACATCACCTCTTCCCCTTCGATCATCCCTTCTGCTATCATTCTTTCTACTCTCCTCATACCCCCCCAATTGTTTCTATTTTCCTTCTAATTTCCTCCCCCTCAAATAAATATCATTTAAATTCTTAGGAGGTACACATAAAGAGAGGACCGAAGTTTCTTACCTTTAATGGGATCAAGGCCTGCGACAAGGAAACCAGTTGCATTCACTCTGTCCAAATTGGTGACCATTCCAGCTTCTTCCTTAAATCTTGCCAAGTAATCTCCAAGTTCTTCGTTCGGTCCATGTCTGCAGTGAATCAGGCCTCAGTGTCTTTCTCTCTTCGGCACAAGTGAGAATATTGCCTCATGAACTTCTTCTTAATCTGCGTATGAGCCAATTAACCTGGGCCTCAGCGATCGATACCACATTGATGCTGGCCCTTTAAGGTAGGTCTTGAACATCTTACAAAGCATCACATCACAGTGGCCCATACCAGTCATGAGTGATTCATACTTCTCACAATGGTCTTCGGGGTCACCCTTTCCATTAAACTCATGCATTTTCGGGAACTGCCTTCCCGGAGGTGGTCGAAATTGCTCTACGTCTTCAGTTACCACAGGCTCGTGGCTAATTCTTCTTTCCCCAAACATGACTTTCTCGATCATTCGGATTCTGTCGTCAGTATGAAGACCTTCCTCTTCCGAATCGGAGGAGTAAACTACCTTTGATCGGGGTCGCTTAGAGTACAATTCAGAGTTCCACGACTCATCTTCATCGTCTCTGGGCCTCTTCTCTCTTCGGTTCTCAGGCTCTGAGTCTTCGGCCTCTAGGGCCTCCCGCAACACCTTCTCTTGTAACTCGATCTCTTTTCTCTGGAACTTTAGGGCTTGTAACCTCAATCGATCAGCCTCTCTCTACTTAGCCAGTCTTTCTGCGTCCCTATTGCTCCTTTCTCTATCCCTCTCCCTCTGTTTCCCCTTGGCCTTCTGCTCCTCGGGAGACGGTTAATCCCCCTCTTCTTCGAAAGTCAGTAGCCTCGGGATGACAGGAGGAGCCGTCCTCGAGATGACAGGAGGAGTGCGGCTACCTCCGGTCACAGTAATGTTTTCGGTTAAAGGAGTGTCTTCGTTCGTCATAGTTGCTGGTAAATATTAACACAAACTTACTTCTACGTTCCCACAGACGGCGCCAAATGTTACAACCAGAATTCTGCTTAGCCTTGCATCGGTCGGACCTGCAAATGAGAAGAATGCGAGTGATTGGCCCCCGATTCACCTCCGGTGTGAGTATAAGTTAACTGGTATTTGGACTGAGTAATAATGAACGTAAAGCATTTGTGTTTGTGTGTAATTGATTAAGTGAATGAAAGAATCCTCAAACCTGTAGCCTTATTCTCTCTTTTCCCCTCTCTCTGATCATGCAGAGATCGTGGGGAGTTACTCGGTCAGTGGCGATCATGTGCCCTAATTGGACCAAGGACTGATGTGCCGATATGGGCCTGTCCGTTATTGGGCCTTCGTCCATGACAGATCTTTGGCCATTCGGTATAAGCGTTTGAGACCTAATATTGTGTATGTTGATCTTTGGCCGATATGGATCAAGGATGATGGTGCGTTGTGTATAGGGCTGTAAATGAACCGATACACTCGCGAACGGCTCGGCGTTCGGTTCGAAAAAAGCTCAGTTCGGGTTCGGTTCGATTCATAAATGAGTCGATCTTGAACATGATTTTAGGGATCGATTTATAAACGAGCTGAACTTGATCACAGTAAAGTTCGACTCGATAGCTCGCGAACAAGTTCGATTAACGTGCTCGTGAACATAGTTCATGAACAGGCTCGTGAACATAGCTCATAAACATGTTCGTGAATAAGTTCGATAGTTAAGCTCGTTAACATGTTTGGTATACAAGTTCATTAGCGGTTCATAAACAAATTTGATAAATAATCTCCTATATATAATATATGTTTGATTATTAGAATATGCTATCGAAACTCTTATTAATTGTACACCATTAATTAGAATATCTTATATGTTATGTTAGTTATTACAATTTTTTTATAATAATAATAATAATAATAATAATAATAATAACAACAACAACTCAGTCTTACAATTAGTATATATAGTATATATTTGTCAAAATTTGTATCAAATTAAATATTACATCATTTTAAGTGCTAAATTTTAGTAATAAATGTTATTGATGTATAAAATTATGACTAAATTGTAATTTGCAACCCTTTGGTTCGGACCAAAATCAGTTTGGTACTCATAGTTTGCATAATTGCAGTTTGTATCCCTAAAAAGAATGTTTGGGCGCTGCAAATTGCACCCATTTCGTGTATTTTTACCAAATTGCCCCTGATAATTTGGTAAATTCAGAATACTTAACTACATTTTGATCCCTAAAGTATGAAATGTTACATACATGAACCCTTGGACAAAAACTTTCGAATTTTCATAAATTTTTTCGAATTTTTCCTAATTTTTTTCTAATTTTTCATAAATTTTTTCGAATTTTTCTGTGAATCGTTTGGAAAATTTCGAAAAAAATTAGAAAAATTTTGAAATAAATTAGGAAAAAATTTATGAAAATTCGAAACTTTTTGTTCAAGTGTTCATGTATGCAAAATTTCATATTTTAGGGATCAAAATGTAATTAAATATTCTAAATTTACTAAATTATCCCTGGGTTTTTGGTAAAAATACACGAAAGGGGTGCAATTTGCAGCGCCCAAACATTCTTAGGGATGCAAACTGCAATTATGCAAACTATGAGTACCAAACTGATTTTGGTCTGAACCAAAGGGTTGCAAATTGAAATTTAGTCTAAATTTATTTATACTACTTAAATATATAAAAAGAATTAATAAATGTTTATGATTGTGTAACAATTACGTTTCTTCGTCCTTTATTTTTAAATCAAACTTTGTTTGTTTTTTGAAATTGGAAATGTGAGAATTTTAGTGGTTGATGATTTATTATTATTTCTAGTGCTGAGACAAAAATTTAATTATTTAATTTTGGCTTTTTGATTTTTTTAATATTAGATTTTTGTATACAAAAATAAGGAAACAAGTTTATGAGTTGTTCGTAAGTGAGCTCGTGAGCATAAGTTCGCGAGCAACGTTTAAGATTTATTCGTGAGCATAATTACATGAACAAGCTCGTGAAGAAGCTTAATGAGTTGTTCGAAACTAAAAGTTCGTGAGTAAGCTCATGAGACAGGTTCGTGAGCTATTTGTGAACTGTTCGCGAACAACATTTTATTTTAACGAACCGAGCTCAAACATAAATTTTGGCTCGATTCAAGTTCGAGCTCGAGTTCGAGTTCGATAATTTCTTAACAAACGATACATGAACATTTTAGAGTTCGGCTCGGCTCGGCTCATTTACACCCCTAGTTGTGTATGTTGATCGAGGGCAATGTAGTGGAAGAAGATGAGCAGAAGTCTATTTTACTAACCCTGTTGCTTTTTAAAAAATGTAATGTATTATATTTCAAACTGGTGTTTTGTTGATTCCAGACTTTAGTGATTATGTTTGTAATCAACTGTAGATGATGCCGTTGTTGACTTGGAATTTGGGGAAATGTTTCATTTGATATGATATGATGAATCTTGGCCATGTAAATTTAGTCTATTTCACTAATTTATGTTCATCTTTAGACTCTTGTCTAGTGAGGAAAAACAAACATTCATACTTGATCTTAACAGTGTTTATTTTAGTCGCTTGAATAAGAGTGTTTGAAATTTAAACAACCTTATCACTGATGTTCGGTCTTTAGATATGTTTTGAGTTTTACCTAGATTGTCATGTTTGATCATGCTTCTTTCTGTCACCTCAGGTATTAGGAATGCATGCATGTCACTGTGTCCATAAAAATTCTACCCACAAGGGCTTTGCAGAGTCGATCAACCTTCTCCTTCTGCACCACCTTTTTTACCATGATTACCTCATGCATTCTTCCTAATTGCATATCTGTGTTGATCTGTTTTCAGGTTAAGTACTTGATTGTGTTTTTAATAATTTATTTAATTTTCAATGCATAAATTTCAAGTAGAGGGAAAGGGACAAATTAATGAGGGTAGGGGTGAGTATCGAGTTTTTTTAGCACGGAGAGCAGCTTACCCAGCCCGGCTACTTACCGATGATTATTTTTCCCTGGTGAAATTGTTAGGGGGACAAACATATTCAAATACACAGCTTGCATATTTTACAAACTTCTGTTCAAAATTTAGAGTTTTTCTACATGTATGGATGAAGTTACAAATTTATCATCAAAAGGGGTTAAGTATCAAAGTGGTCATTGAATTGAAGGTCATGTATCAAAAGTTTCACTCTAGTTATCGGGGTATCATTTGTACCACTTAAGTAACCGATAATGACACTCCGTTAGTGTTGACCCGTTGACCAACGGAAAACGTTAGAATTAAATATCAAAGTGGTCACTAAAGTGAAAGCCATATATCAAAATCTCCACTCTAGTTATCGGGGTCTCTATTTCATCATTAATGTTTTTTTTAATATATGGAAGAATTACTTAAATTTCAGAGGCTTGTTCATAATTTTAGTTAAATATGTAGACTGTCAAAATATAGCTGAAAACAATTGGATTTGTAAAAAAACAAGAAAAATGCTAGAGATCCTAATTTGGATCGCAAAATATTTTCCAAATTACACGTGTCACCTTCTGATTGATTATATCATAATTAAATAAAATGGACTCCATGCAAGTAGTTTTTAGTTCTCCTATATTTATATTTTTAATATTTATATTTTTATATTTAATATGTAAAATAAAATATATAAATATATATAATTCAGTTATTTCGGTAAAATAACCGAAATAAATATTTCGGTTCGATTACCGAACCGAAATATTTCGGTTCGGTATTCGGTTATCATATTTGGCCTTATTCGGTATTTCGGTAATTCGGTTCGGTTCGGTTATTTTACCGAATTACCGAATACTCACCCCTATCTAACACTAATAGTCATCAAACGAAGTTGAATTTCATTCAGATTCATTTATTCAAACAAAATATGATACCACTTTTATATTTTATCAAATTTTTTTAATAATTCGAATGTTCATTTATAAGAAAAGGTAAATTCGAATTCATTAATTATTTACATTATTTTATACAACACATATAATGCTCATAAATTAGTTTAAATTAAATTCAAATATAATTAAATAAATCTTTATAATAATTTGTTCTCTTATTTTTTATTTTTTATTTTTATTTTTTATTTTTTAAGTGATGAAATAGAGACCCTGATAACTAGAGTGAAGATTTTGATATATAACGTTCACTTCAGTGGTCGCTTTGATACTTAACCCCTTCTACAACTCAGTTGTAACGTTTTCCGTCATGGTCAACTGATGTTGACTAACGGCTTGTCATTATCGATTACTTAAATGGTACAAATGATACCCCGATAACTAGAATAAACTTTTAATACATGGCATTCACTTCAGTGACTACTTTGATACTTAACCCTCATCAAAAGTTTGTCTGCTGACTAACTTTGTTAACTCAATTTATAATCACTACACATAGATTAATTATTATAGAGTCCTACAGTTTTCAAGTACAACCTAAATTATAGGGTTAATTATCAATTGGGTCACTTATTTCACTTCAATATATCAAAGGGGTCACCAATTTCATTTTGATATCATTTGAATCACTAAAATCATAATAAATATCAAATAGATAACTGTAAATATGTGTTGGAAAAATAAAAGTAATCTTCTGTTGATTCTGCACATTTTTCTTGAATGTTACTGCAACCAAATGAATAATTGTTAAATTCTAGTATTTTAGATAACATATTTAGAATTTAAAAAGTCTTTTACTATTTATTTTTAATTAAAACAAGGAAAATAACTATAAAATTAAAAATAAATAGTAAATGAATTTTTAAAAATCTAAATATCTTATCTAAAATACTAGAATTTGACAATTATTCATTTGGTTGCAGTAGCATTGAAGAAAAATGTGCAGAATCAAAAAAAGAATACTTTTATTTTTCAAACGCATATTTAAGTTATCTATTTGATATTTATTATGACTTTAGTGATTCAAATGATACCGAAATGAAATTGGTGACTCCTTTGATATATTGAAGTGAAATAAGTGATCCAGTTGATAATTAACCCCTAAATTATATACCGGTATTAAGAACTTATTTTTATATTTTATAAAATTTTAAAGTTCTAAGCTGAATAAGAGGGGAAAAAAATTGTTTTCGACTTTCTTTTAATTTACATTTTTTTTGGAAAATTTATAATAAATAAATTGTGTAAAATAGAGTTAGACTTGCTCTTTTTTCGTTATTCAGAGAGGGAAAAAGTGAAAACTGGCCCTCTCTGTTTAAGCAAACGAAGACCAGGAGGGTAAAGAAGATTTACATTGTAAATAGAAGACATCCACAATAATAAAAAGGTGGACTGTCAAATAAACAGTATATATTATCTTTCAAAAGGACTAATAATGGTTATGGCAGTGTTATGGCTCCACAACTGCATTATTTCTGAGCAGAAATTCAGTGCATGCTCCCACCTCAAAATGTTCACCCAAGTTCATCAAAACCTCCCAGATGCAGGAGCAGGACAGAGGTCCCATAACCATATGCCAAAGCAACTACATGCTTTTTCATACAGTACACCACACATATAATGCATAGTACAGATCAAAATTTGATACTAAAGCTGTCCATTTTTTGCAGACTACAATAATTGGTGCTACATACTTGCATACATACTTTTATACAATATTTTCATAGTTTTAGATGATGATGATGATGATACCCTAACCAAGGTACATTGATCCAAAGATAGTCAGTGACTGTTCTGAGAGATCACCTCTCCAAATTTTAGGAACAGCTGAGCATCTGATGTACTCATGGATGAGCAATTTACCAAGTGGGGAGCCTTGAGATTTGCATACTCATCTTTGTAGCACGGCACTTTAGCAGATGGATCTGTTAGCGACTGGACTAGGGTAGATTCTTTAGTTGGCATGGCAGACGGTAACATGCTACTGAGCATGCGTACCACTTCATGCATTGTTGGCCGGTCAGTTGGTTGTCTTTTGCTGCAGAGAAGGGCAAGCTGGAACACTTTTTTAACATCACTGAGATCCTTGCACGTGTTTGTTACGTCCGGATCAACAGTTTCCATTATTGTATTGTTCGCCGTCTTGGACAAGATCTGATAAAACACATGATTAGGGAATTGCAAAATGTAGGATTTTTCAAATGTGAGGGAATTGAACCGGGAAATATTGGAATGGTTTATCAAGTGAGGGGGTTGGAGGGTTACATCTAGATATCATATTAAACCTACACAAAAATAATCAATTAATTCTCTATTGTCAACCAAAATTCTTGATCAAAGCTAAATAGTAGAACATGATTCGTTTTGTCCTAGAAAGCCAGATCACAATAATTGCAGGTACTAGAGGTTCTTCATAGTAAAAGAAGGGAGAGGATTTAGTATAACTATCTTTGCCACAAAAAAATATAGAAGACCAGTAGTTACTGTAGCCTTGTATTTACCTGCGAAGTCCTGGTGTTTTAGAGTAACACGAACATAAACGACAGAATATTGGAGGATATAGAGTAAAAAGTCTTGCACTGTCTTTTCTAAGACACAGATAGTAACTGAATTTTTGGAACAAAACATAAAATACATGCAGGGCGTGGAAGGATACATAAGCTTGAAGCTAGAATGCTTACCAGATGATGGAGGTTGGATTCATTATCCACCGCTTTTCTTCCCGTGAGCAACTCAAGTAGCACAATTCCATAGCTATAAACATCAGATTTCTCGGTAAGACGCGAAGTGCGAGCATACTCCGGATCGATATAACCAATGGTGCCCAAAATGTAAGTAGAGGTGTAAGATTTGGATGTGCATAAACTTTTGGCAATTCCAAAGTCTGTTAGGTGAGCCTCTAAATCCTGATCCAGAAGTATGTTGGATGACTTCACATCCCTGTGAATTATCCGAGGGCTGCAATCGTGATGAAGATATGCAAGGCCTTGGGCAGCACCAAGTGCTATCCGAAGCCGGGTATCCCAGTCGAGCTTTTTCTTCTTGGTAGGGCCTAAAGTACAGATTCAGAAATTTTATAAAGTGAACACAAACCAAAACAAAGCTTTTCAAGCAAATTGATCATATTTTGTTTGTAAGATCAAAGAAAGTTTATCACTTCAATGTTCATATTGATAACAAGAAATTATGAGTTAAAACTCCCCAATTCAGCCAAGGGACCACGAACAAGAAAAGTGGAAACGAACAAGAATCAAGTAAGCTAGCTTATGCATAATAAAACCGAAGCCCTTTCCATGCACGTAGTCCTAATACTCCCTCATTACACTTAAGATAAATACTGATACTTTGTGGTTTGTAGGGGGTAAACAAGCAACTTTTCAGAGTGCAAAAGTGTGTGCACTCACCATGAAGGAGATCCCAAAGGCTACCATTTTCCATGTAGTCATAGAAAAGCAGGTTTCCGGATTGAGACAGTGAATACCCTTGGAGGCTGACTAGGTTCCGATGCTTGATGCTCCCAACTGTCTCAAGCTCTGTCTCAAACTCCTTAAGGTATTGTGGACAATGAGTATACAATTTTTTCACTGCCACTGGTCTGCAATTCTTAAGCACACATTTGTACACAGTGCTTGATGCACCATAACCAATTATGCACTTCTCACTCAAGTTCTCGGTCATTCTCATAATATCCTCGTACACATGAAGTGCCATGTTCATGTTAAGGATTACAAGCTTTGGAGCTGAGTAATTAACTGTTCAATCGCCACAACAGAGTTCGTAACTACAAACCTACAGAAATATCGTATTACCAAATAGTGACCTATCATACACAACTCTACCTGGTTTGTCGAATGATCCATTAATGAAAGGTGTAGGATTTTGTGGCCGGCATGCTGCTACTAAGATCATGAACAAAATCAGCAGTGCACCCACAGCAATTCCCAAAATAGCTGCTTTGGATATTGTTGCTGCATCCAGAATAAAAACGGTAAAGATAGTGTAGCATTTACTTTGATTCCTACAGAGATCTAAGATGCCACGCAGAATTATCACTTGACAGTTACAACATCACTTTATGCTTCAGTACTTGATCAAACATAAAAGAGTCTAAATGTAGATGTACAAGTAGCATTATGTTTGCGAAAAAATTGTGTTCAGAAGACGCCACTCCAAATATAATATAATATAATAAATGAAGATGATAAGATACTTAAGATAATAGTCAAAGAAACCTTCTCTCTAGCACTCAGTACCTTATAAAGTTGAATAATAATAATAATAATAATAATTCGCTACATAAGAAATTTTTATTACTGTTAACATTTCAAATTTGCTCTTCGATTGTAAGTGTCAACGGCATATATTCTGAATCAACGATAATTAACACTTCTATAATCTTGAAACCAATGCACTCTAGATTGCACTAGTTGTAAATAACATCGTAAAAGACCAAGACACATAACTATTGCTGTCAAATGGAGGTCTCAATCTTTAAATTAATTACTATATCTGCATAATTCAGAACTTCAGATGAGCACGGGAGAGAACAATTTTTCATAAAGCATTAGCCTTTTGTTCAAAATATCCAAAGAATTGAGCTTGCTGCTAGATGGCAAACATGCTGACCTCGTCCTGCTGCCCGAGGTGCATGACACGGAGTCCTGAGTCCATAGCCGCAAAGGCCTGGATTTCCTAGGAAGCTGTGAATAAACATAGTTAAT
This sequence comes from Kitagawia praeruptora, assembly GCA_037693485.1. Lineage (NCBI taxonomy): Eukaryota > Viridiplantae > Streptophyta > Magnoliopsida > Apiales > Apiaceae > Kitagawia > Kitagawia praeruptora. Next base: position 89,424,250 of record CM075347.1, on the reverse strand, counting down.
ACTATTTAAAAATTCATAACTACTCTTAGGGATGTCGATATCTACGTAAAAGTGAAGTGGATAACAGCTTTATAAAGTTCATCTAACCTCTCTGGTGAGAACCTAGAGAAGTTATGACCAACAGGAATATCCCCAGCAAGGTTGTTATAGGAAACATTTCTGCAAATATTAAATAAGATAAATTATACCGCATCATTGCATATCTACTCACAAACAAATATCAAGACTTTAGCATGATGGTGAACCTACAAATTAGTAAGACTGAGGCAATTGGCTAGTGACATCACATCCCCAGATAATTTATTGTTATCCACTTTCCTGTCATTTGTACAAAGGGAAAATGGATCAGACAAGAAATTGTGTAAAATGTCCTCATAACAGTAATGAGGAAGATGTTGCACATTGTATTGTGTTAGATATGAATCTTGCTAGTACGCAGACTAGATCTGGTACTTTATTAAGAAAACAAGAAATCCTCACAGATTCACTTTTGCGGGCATAGATAGTTTCGACACAGCTTAACAACAAAGTGAGCCAAAACATTATGTTAAAGTGATTTCCACTTGTTACCAATGGAGTTTCATCAAATGGCGAATAAAAAAGCTAACTTGGTGACAACAGGAATCACCTTAAACCACTACAACTCGCTCCCGAAAAACATGGTGATAGATGTTACATTAAAGCTAGCCTAAACTCAGATGTGGGAGTTAAACAAAGATAAGCATCCAAGCGTTGGATCTCAAATTTCCCAAATATTAAGTCTCTTTAATATGGATCCGGAAGTGGGTACAGATGTGGGGACTCAGCTTGCAAGCTTAATACAAGTAAGTTTTATAAAATCTAATTCATTATACCCAATTAAAATTAGTGTCTACTACCAATAAATCGTGTTCAATAAATTTCTTATGTTAAATTATATCATGAAAACAAAAGGATAACATAAAAACAAATCTTTAAGGGACCTTGCTCTTAATCCGATAGATCAGACTCAGATTCCATACTGTCTATACCTATATCATGTCCCGTCGACACGAATACGAGGAGTGAATAGGAGAGTCCTGGAAATGAAGCATGAAGGATGGGAGGATTATGGAAACTTACAGCATGAAGATATTCTGAAGCTGACCCAGTTCGTCAGGAATTGGACCAGAAAGGTTGTTATGTGAAAGATCTCTGTGATGCAAAGTAACAAGGTTGGAGTCTAAACTTTTTATATATAAAAAAAAACCTTAATGTTAAAACAATACATTATGAACCACTTACATCTCCATGACACTTCTTAGATTACCAAACTCTGCTGGTATCATGCCCGTTAAATAGTTTTTGCTAAGATTCCTAGCACAATGCACGAACGAGTCATACTGAAGGTGCCGTAGGACAACAATCTAGCTTTTGTTTATAATACAAGAAGAATTTATTTTGGTTTCTCATTGCAGTATTCAAGTTAATGTTTCAACTCACAATTTCAAAAGATGTTCCAAGTCACCAATTGGTGAAGGAATGGCCCCGGTTATCCTATTATTAGAGAGATCCCTAGTAGAATAAACAAACAAAATTATCAAAACCAAACTCAAATAACAGCTAGGCTTGTCAATATGTAACTATCTGGGCTTTATACAAAAAGGATATAATACTCACAGTGTATCTAGATTACCGATTTTGGACAGCTCAATCGGAATTGGGCCCTTGAGATTGTTGGAAGAGAGATTCCTAGAGATTAAAGGAAACCAATAAAGAATGATAAAATCGTAAATGTACTATATCTAGAAATTACCATTCAAATCCAGGAAACAATAATAAAATCTCAACTTTATACAATATAAAACAAATTCACGTGGACTAAAATGCAAGCTTGAATATCGTTTTCTTATACAGTAAAAGCTAATAAAGTAAATATATTATATATCACTGTAAGTAACAATAAGAGATTCATGTAGTCAGCCACTTTGGAGAATAACGTGATCAGCACAAAGAGAAACATTTAACCTAGCTGCAAGGGAATATGTAAAGATGCATTAAGCATAGTTGAGGAGTGGCCATCAGAACTCACAAGTATGTCATGCTTTCAAGCCTTTGAAATGCAGGAGGGATTGTTCCATTCAGTTTGTTCCCATGGACATTCCTGTCGCACGTTTTCACGTTAGATAAACACCAAACACGTTTAACAGATAATAAATTTAATGCAATATACAGACTAACAAGCTGTTGAGATTAGTGCAAGAACTAAGATTATCTGGTAAAGGTCCATCAAGATTGTTATTGGCAACATTCCTGCAGGCATGCAGTGCAAGACAGAGTAAGTAAACCTAATAGAGTGAATTTAAAATATATTATCAAGTAAATGAGGACTTACAAGTCAAACAAATTTGTAAGTTGTCCCAGTGCTGGTGGTATATGTCCAGTGAGCTTATTATCATTTAGTTCCCTACAATTACGTCAGCACAGAATTAAGAGGATATAGCATACATAGTGTATTTGAGAGATTAATAAAACTTAATCGTGCAATATGTCTATGACATCACTTTACAACCACTTAAGTAATGTACACTACAACTATACTTATTCCATAAGAAGAGACGACATAAATAGAAGTTGAAAGATCGGGCGGTAGAATTAGATCTTGTTAAATACCAAGATACTATGACATAAGCGCTTAGGTAGTAGCCACCAAGTTGTTAAAGAATGTTAAAGTCAAGCTCACCATGTTCACCAACTAATCTCACCAACCATGCTCACCAACCAATCTTAGACTTTATGTACTAGTTTTCATCTATATAAGAGCTTATGCTCTCATGTAATAAACAAGATCAATACAATGTAGTTCTAATATTACTACCGTGTTTTTCTCTCCTCTCTACTAGTTCCGTTTATTACTTCCGCATTGCTCATATTTTGACATGGTATCAGAGCGGGAGTAGAGAGGAGGAGTATTTCAGTTGAAACTTGTGGTTTTTCAAGGAAAACATTAGCTGCCCAGATTTATATTATCAACCAAAAGCCCCAAAAAACATAACCCAAACCAAGATACGAACACCTACTAGTGTAGAGTTGTAAGGGGCAATTCACTGGTTGAATTCCAACTTGTAAACACCACCATACACGCTGTCACGTGCCACCCGTATTATGGAGACCTTACAAGGCAAATCCGACCAGTCTTCTTAAGGGAAGACTGATTCATCTCCTCCAACCGATTCAATCCATACAACGACCTTAAAATTTCAGTTGGTAGATATCATGATATCCCACCATTTTATTATGTTGCTGCAAATAAAATTGTTGGGGCTAGGACTCTACGTTCAGGTGATGTTCCTTGTCAAGGTGAGTTCATTCATCAAGAAAATCAAAGCAGCAGAAGTAGTTGTATTTTATACAACACAGTTCACTGCTATATCTTGCATTCATCAGCACTTTCTGTATTTTTTGACGGCCTAAAATATACTGTGTGGTCGAAAATTCGATAACCGGTATCCCAAAAGACTCAATAAACTCAAGATCGGTCGATCCTAAAAATGGATATAGTTGGACGCTCAGATTAAGCTCAAGGGCTACTAGTGTCCACTCTTCAATCCCAAGATAGGTCTTTCATCCGAAGATGGGATTTCGAGTGAGGGGGCGTGTTAAATACCAAGATACTATGACATAAGCGCTTAGGTAGTAGCCACCAAGTTGTTAAAGAATGTTAAAGTCAAGCTCACCATGTTCACCAACTAAGCTCACCAACCATGCTCACCAACCAATCTTAGACTTTATGTACTAGTTTTCATCTATATAAGAGCTTATGCTCTCATGTAATAAACAAGATCAATACAATGTAGTTCTAATATTACTACCGTGTTTTTCTCTCCTCTCTACTAGTTCCGTTTATTACTTCCGCATTGCTCATATTTTGACAGATCTATTGAACAGACACACAAAGATCATTTGAATTGTTCATACAAATAGTGAAGCTTTGTCATATTTCCAAGCTCTCGGGGAATAGCACCCGATAATTTGTTGCCATGCAGATACCTGGTACAAATTAAGTTTTTTTAGAAACTTGTACAATTAAAGCCAACATAATATACTTCATAACATTGTTCAACACTAAATATCTTATTGAGAAGATTCAATTGGTAAACGTGCAAAAAGTAGTGAGACATCTTCTACCATACAAGAATCTTAATTTGTTGCAAATGTACACATTAACAGTTGTACTTACAATTTCTCTGTGTAAGTCAAGTTTCCCAGAATGGGAGGAATTGGTCCGGTCAAATTGTTGCAACTTAAATCCCTAATAGGAGGAACACGACATTAATAATTTCTCACATCGTTAGTATTTGAAAGTACATATTATACAACAATTTACTGTTGAAGTATTTATAGGATGACCAGTGAAAGGGAAACACTTACAGAACTGCAAGTGCCTGCATTAGCCCAATCACTGATGGAATTTTCCCAGATAATCGATTTCCTTGCAAAGATCTGAAATGCAAAATACATTATGCATATCAAAATTTATAAGATCTCTGACTATCACTTTGACAATAAAATGGACATCAGGAGCATGCACTCACAAGGTAGCAATTTGCAAGAACCCAATATTGAAAGGTATTTCTCTGGTTAGATTGTTGTAAGACAAGTCCCTGAAATTGATCAAAAATACAAACTCATTAGTTAAACATTTAATACATCAAACGCAATCTGAAATAGCTTGTTAATTTAGAGAGATAGAACATACAAGACTTGAAAGGCAGTACAATTGCCTATGTTCGCAGGAATTGCACCAGACAAACTATTGTTTCTGACATCACTGTAGACAACATTGTGTAGAGTATCAAAAGATAAATTAACTGTAAAAGAAACACAATATATAGCATCAAATTACTAAGGGGGCTGATATTACTTACAAATACCACAAGCCCGTAAGCTGACACATATCAGTGGATAACGATCCAACCAAGTTGTTGCCTCTCAGACCACTACATGCACCCGCAATTCAATTAAGACTACAAACAAATATACAACTAAAAATTTAATGGCTTATAACAACTGTGTGAAGATAATATTTACTTACAGATATTGTAAAACTTCATTCCAGTACAGAAGTCTTGGTATTTCCCCACTAAGCTTATTTTGTGCAAGGTCTCTACACATAAATGCCGCAAACCATATGTATTCACTTCAGATATAACAACCTTTGACCAGAGTAGGGGACAGAGGCTAACTTACAATACTTTCAGGTTGGGAATCTGCGAAAGCGTTGAGGGTATTGGTCCAATCAATTGATTGTTCTTCAAAATGCTGAAAAATTAGCTTAGCAAAAAAATTAAAATAAAAGAGTCACAAAATATGGAAAAGCAATGCTAGGTAGTAAATCTTACAGATTCTCAAGTTGCTTCAACTTTGATATTGAAAATGGTATATCACCATTCAACTCATTAAAAGACAAATCCCTACAAAACAAAAAAAAAACCATATAAGTTAAACTTGACTACCAACTAATCATACAAAAATTCATATGACTAATAAAAGATTTCTAAATTGCACTTAACTAAATATACAATTCAAGAATTTCCTAAAGTGGGAAAAGATTCAACTTACAAGCTCTTTAAACCAACACAATCCCCAATCTCATCAGGTATTTGACCAGAGAGAAGATTTCCCTTCAGATCTCTGTTCACAAGGCGTATAAATAAAGGTTACATTTATAAGAATAATTCAAAATATTAAACTAGCTATTTAAGCAAAACAAAAAGCATAGCATGAGAGAGTGATATAAACTGTACATAGAGAGTAGGCCTTTAAGATCTCCAATTGAAGTTGATATCTCTCCATCAAGATTCAAGCTAGAAAGATTACTTCACATACAAAACAAACAACCCAAAATTAAAATACATTTCACAAAATGATCATAATATATAAAGTAACAACAGTTGTAAAACATACAGTGCAACTACATTGAAGGTGACATTGTCACAAGTAACTCCCCTCCAAACACAGTAGTCTGAAGAAGGTGAATCTGTCCAGTCATACAACACATTATCCACATCTCTAAATGACTTCTTTATCTCCAACAATGTTTCCCCTTTATCATACCAACACAAAACATGAGTACAATGTTCCTCAAATCATTACAAACTATAGATATAGATTATGTATCTAGTTAATGAGATAAACGTGCTGTTTATGGAATATAATAAGTTGAATAAAAAAAGTCAAGACATAGAAAAACAAGAACTTGTGTAAAAGTACTAGAATAATAATAAGATTGTATTAAACATAAATATAAGCATACCATCATTTGAGTACACAAAGCAGAAGCTCAAAGAAAATGTGAAAAGCACAAGTACTAGCTGAAATATCAGAGATGGGTTAGTTCTTGAAAATGCCATTGATGTAAAGATGAGATTTTTAGAGCAAACATTCAACTTGAATGCACATTTGGGGGTTCATTTTTATGTATGTGTTTTATATGTATATGATCTTGAAATCATCTTTGTTTGCTCTGAAAGAGAGAGATGAGGAATCTAATGTTATGGGTTTGTAGAGAGTATGGTGAAAGTAGGACTGTAACAAAGAAGTGTGTGTAGTGTATGTATAGATATATAGAGAGAGAATTATGGGGAAGAAAAAGTTAAAAGATGGTTCTGGCAATGTAGCAGAAGAAGGGCCTGCAAGAAAGCTCAGTACTCTTTAATTTCTCTCCTTCTCTCTCCAATGCTACCAAGCTACATATTTGTATAATTAATACATACAAGGATCCGATAATTGTTACAACATATTTAAGGTACCCAGAAACAATAATACCAAAACTCCAACATAAGCTCTAGCGGAAAACTGGGTTAGATTAATATTCACGGTAAAAATAATTGTTATAATTTGTAGCTCGATAAATATGTTGCAGCAATTATTTGTCATCGCACCAAACCATCTCAGCAATGGTATGATGCATGTATAAGTAGAGGAATATATTTTGTTATGGTATTTTTACTTTTTCTGCAAAGAAGGGTATGGTAATGTAAGTAGCTGGAGCAAGCAGCTTTTCAATTAGTCCCATTACATATTTACATAAATTTGTGTGTAAAAAATGAGTATCGAGTTGTTTAAAACACTGAGAGGACTCTCTCTGATCCTACTTCATCATAAGTCACTATCATTTTCTGTAGAGGATAGTGAGAAATGGGGAGAGAAAACCAAACAGTTAGAGAGAGAAAATGACAGAATATGTATTTATGTATAGGGTTTGTGTGGACGGTAAGGTCCACAATATTACTACATTTTTGGTTAAATTTGTTCGAAATATCATGAATTGTCATAATATAGAAAATTTTAGTAGTTTTAGTTCTTGTTTTTTTGGTAGAAAACAAGTTTTAGAAAAAGGAAAAATGAAAATTGTTATTTTAGCAAAAAAAACATCTCTTAAATTGTTTAAACTGTATTTTTCTATCCAAACAAAAATGAGAGAGCACCCGGATTCTAATCTATATTATATACTCCCTCCGTCTCAACGAATTCTTTACTCCCTCTATCTCATCCATTTCTTTATAATTTCCTTTTTGGGCCGTCCCATCATTTCTTTACATTACCCAAAATAGTACTCCCTCCGTCCTTTTTGATTGTTAACATTTCACTTTTTCAAAACTTTCTGGCACGCATTTTAAGGTGCATTTTAATGATAGTTAAATAACTTTTTTTTCAAATTTTCTTTTTCTGTATAAAAATTTAATGTTTAAATTTTTATACAGAAAAAGAAAATTTTAAAAAAAAGTTATTTAACTATCCTTAAAATGCACCTTAAAATGCGTGCCAGAAAGTTTTGAAAAAGTGAAATGTTAACAATCAAAAGGGACGGAGGGAGTAAGTTTTAACACTATTACACCCACTACTTCACTTATTTTAACAATACTTTACACTATTTCATCCACTACTTAACTTATTTTAACAATAAAATCATTATTACACCCAATACTTCACTTATTTTAACAATAAAATCACTATTACACCCACTATCTCATTTATTTTAACAATATTACACCCACTTTACACCCACTATCCTTGACCTCCGTGCCCAGCCGCCATGTAAAGAACTGGCTGGGACGGAGGGAGTACATTTCTTTTTACACTTTCTGGTACGCATTTTAAGGTGTATTTTAAGGGTAGTTCCATAACTTATTTTAATTTTTTTTTTTGTATAAAAATATATATGTTATATTTTTATACAAAAAAAAAAAGAAAATTTAAAAAATAAGTTATGGAACTATCCTTAAAATACACCTTAAAATGCGTACCAGAAAGTGTAAAAAGAAATGTAAAGAATTGGTTGGTGCGGAGGAAGTATATTATAATAGGAGGAGATCGGGGTGAAAAACCAGAATACTCACCATTTAATTCCCCATGCGCAAAATACTCGCGCGCGGAAGACTCCGGGCAAAATACTCGAGCGCGGAAGACTCCGCCCAAAATACCCTCGGATCACGCATTACACACATGTGTATACGCATGTGTGTCATGCGTGGTCTTTGTAAATGCCAACTCTGTCTCTGTAAACAGTAACCCGACATACGCATGTTGTACATGCGTGTCCGCGAATATGCATGTACAACATGCGTATTGGTCACTGTTTATCGTCTTTCTCGTTCGACGTCGAACTTGTTTTTCGATCAATTTTTTTAGCTCATTTTTCACACATTTCCAGGCATCTTTGATTCACGTACCATACACCAAAATAAACCTCTTCTCCCCCTCTACATTGCTATACAATCAATTTCCCATTTGATTCGCTAGATTCGAAATCCCCAAACCAAGTATCTTTTCCGATTTAGTTTTCAGATGTTCTTATTTACGCCCCTGCGAGGCCAAAATCAACAAACGAAACTGGACAAAAGTTAGAGGGAGATGTGGCCTTCGTTTTGCTGCCCTTGGAAGGACTGGAGGTTGCTAGAGTGTAATGAACGAAGGGGTGCGACGTAATGACGATTTTGAGAGAGAGAGAGTCGCAGGAGCTGAAAGTGAATAAATGACGTCATCACGCATCTGGGAGATGCGTGACCCTTGATACGCAAGTCTGTAATGCGTATCTGTTAGGTCCCGTAAGAGGGCTATATTAAGCTAGAAGGGGGGGTTGAATAGCTTAATTACCAATTTAAAAATTATTATGGCGTTTTAAAATAATTTTCCCTTTTTAAAACTTTACCTAGTCGTTTATGCAGTTTATAAGTGCAGAAATAAAAGACAAGGAAAGAAAATACCACACAGGAGATTTTATCCTGGTTCGCGATGGCGCAACCCCTAATGGATTCGCTCACCCCTACTCCAGTCCCCGAGCTCCTCTCCGGACTCGAGATTTCTTCCACTATAAAGAGACTCCTTTATAGTAGGCGGAGAAGCCTTACACAACCTTACAAATATTTATCTTGATACGTAACTACCCGCTACTACCTCAAAATAAATGTAATACCCACAAGACTTGTCTTGGATCGTAACTCCCCGTTACTCCCTCAAAGTCGTTGTGAAACCTACACAACTTATCTTAGACAGCAACTCCCCGCTACTTCTTCAAAGTTGATGTAGAACCCTTGGTGTAGTCTTTGAATTCCTCGCTTTTGCCGGTCTTGGATCTTAGATGAAAGGTCTTGGGTCTTTCCTCTTCTTCACGGTGCAAAGGCCACTAACTCCCCGCTAGGCCGCTAGTGCCTAGGACTTGGGTCTTAGAACGAGAATCACCTCACTCCAGCTTCACCTCACTGCAAAACTTAGAAAACAATATCTACGAAACAAACCGTAATATAAAGAGAGGTTTTGGACTTAATATGTCCTAGGGTGACTATAATATTCTTACCCGAATATTAATTAAAATTAAGTTCAATAAGCCTTTATTTGCTTATGACTTTATGATACAATACTCCTTGTAGTGAGATTTAAATATATCTCGGAGTTTGTAAATATTTAAGTCCTTTAAGCTTGTAGGCTTATAAGGCTTATAATCGTATATTTTGGTTCGTCTTTTTGTAAAGATCGAAGTATACACGAAATTACTCCGTTGTTGAAAATACGTCTATTTTCGAAGTAATATATAAATTAAGTCCTTTATAAGCTTTATAGCTTAAGGATCTTTAATAAACAACTTCTCGTTCGATATAGTCTTGATTGGACTATTCGTATATATTTAAACGAGAGTGTTACAATTTTACTTTAACAATTTGCACTTTAATACTAATTTGGCCGAATAAACACCACACACAAATATAACACACACGTGCAAAAAAGTAGCTCGTTTTATCTATAGGATAAATCGAGGGCCGCTATTATGCGTTAAATTAGTGCGAAAAGTAAAATCACTCACAAGTGTGAGGACGAGTAAAAAAGGTGCGGAAAATAAAATCACTCACAAGTGTGAGGACGAGAGTAAAAAGAGCGGAAGGTAAAATCACTCACAAGTGTGAGGACGAGAATAAAAAGTGTGGAAAATATATAAATAGAAGCTTAACAACTTATTTCTCTCGGAACACTAGAGGTGATAGAAGGGAAACAAATCACGCTTTAGCACAATTATATATATATCACGATAATAAAAGATTAATGGCCAAAGTGCGTTAAAGTTTTAGTTAAGTGGCTTATAGATTCTTTTCCCTCGGAACACTAAGGTGATAGAAGGGAATTAAATCAAGCTCGATATAATAATTTGACCGTCGTCAAATATAACCTCTTTTTGAGGTGATGTAATATTTCGAATCGTTGTTCGAATATTAATCCTTGTACGGATTTTTATGGTCTCGTTTTGAGATCCGATATAAGAGCTTTATAAAGAAGATAAGATGAAGGTATAGAGCTCTTATATTTATATAAATATGGTCGGTTAAGACTCGGATATTGAAGCTAAAAGTTACCACTTTTTGGAGATCGCCGGAAAAAGTTCGCCGGAAAAATTCGCCGGAGGTTCGGCCGGATTTTGGCTTATGGACGAACTTGGGCAGCCCTTCGAGAGGCCGGATAGTAGTGGTAGAGGAGCTTGCTTGGTGGGAGAGAGCTTGGTTGGATGAACTAAGTTTGATGGAACAAAAACCTTGGATATATTTAAGTATATATAAGAAAGAGAAGGTTTTTGAGATGAAGTGGGTGTAGAGAGTGTTTGGATATATTTAGGGAGCTTTCACTTCAAAAATCCCAGCAATTATTTGGCTCTTTAGCTTGAAGAAAATGGTTGGGGGAAGGGGTTTATTTATATGAGGAGTTGGGTGGAAGGAAGGGTGAGGATTGAAGGTAAAATGAGTGGTTGAGATTGAAAGCACTTGGATTGATGAGGTGGAAAGTGGTTTTGTGTTAGTTGGGAGTGGTTTTGTGTTTCTTTGCAAGTGGGGGTGGTATTCTACATAAATATCCCAGCTGAATTTTGAACTCCTATTTAATGTATCGGACTCGTATCAATTAAAGAATAAATACGTAACATATTTCGTTAATTAAATACCCGATTAATACGAAAATTCCCAATAAATAATTCTAAAATTATGGAGCATTTAGGAATATCATAAAATGAAATTCTGGAAGTTTTGGTCAACTATGGTCAACGTTGACTGAGTCAACTGTGGTCAAACGTGGACCCACTGCCTCAATTTTCGTGTCCGGGCCAAAATTCTCAGAAAATTACGAAACTTTTACCATGCATAGAAAATAACATTTAAGTGATCCATCTCAAGTTTCAAGTCATTCTAGCAAGTGGAAGTATTTTATTTGGATTTAATACGATTAAATCAGTTTTCGGTTCCGAATAAAATACGATTGGTCTTTCTGTGAGATAGATGCATATTTTGACCAATGTTTTGACTAAAATAAATACTTAGAATATATTTCCTAATACATAAAATATATTGAGAGTGTAGGAAATATTTTTGAGTATTTAAAATAATTTTCTCCGAAAATAGAATAAATTTGAGATATGGGAGAAAAATTACTTTAAATATTTCTGGCACGAGATAACAAATGAGTATTAATATTCTACCACTGAATATTAATTTTCTTGAGGATAAGAGTATTTTGAGTGCTAAGGCGGAATATTTTTGAATAAAAACTGATCGTTTTTAAATATAGCACGAGTTCTCTAAAGAATATTAATCCTTGAATATTCTTTGTTCGAGCCTGTCGCCTTATCAATTTTGCAATGGAGATCTAAAAAATATCAAATATCAATATTTCTTTTTCGATCTTATTGCCTTGGTGTAGAGATATATTCCATAAAAGTATAATTTAATTTTTCGCAATAATGGAATATCTCGTATAATAGATATTGCTAGAATTCGACTTTTGACGGAATCAATTAAATTAATGACCTAGTGGAGAGGATAACTAAGTGTAATTAAATTTTATGTTAAATCGTACAAATACCAAAATAAATAATATATCGAAGATATCCTTTCAGTATCATAGGCCACGCATGCCAGCATGCGTGGTTCGTGGTCAAAAAGGGCGGACACCCGCGTCAACGGATATTTTGGGCAGTTTGACTCCAAAAGTGGTGTATTTTGGTCATTTTCCCGGAGATCGGAGAGGCTTTCATTCTGAAGCTACAAAATATTTTTCTTGATTTTTCACATTTTTTATTTTTTTATTAAAATAATTTTCTTGCATTTATTAGGATTTTAATTAGTCATTAATTGTACATATTAAACTTATATTAAATACACTTTATTTTATACTTAAATAAAATTTTAGTCAATAATTATTATAATTATCTATATAAAATATTCAATTATGATTATTACTTACTTTATTAGAACATTATAATTATTATATTAATATAAAACATTAATTATCCATATAAAAGTACAATTATTTCAACGTAAAATGATAAAATAAAATTATTTATATTGTCCATTTCTAATACTTATTCAAAATCACTTCAAACTTTTTCGACAATAATAAATAAACGATTTTAACTTTTCGATAAATTCGTAATCAATTACCTTGATAATCATGATAAGATACATAAGTTTATAAATTTTCCAATCTATCTATATCTATATATCTATCTATATATATATCTATATATATTATAATGCCTAGAGATCGAAAATGCACCAGAAGAGTTTAATGTATTTTTCTTGAATTTTCGTTTTTTTTATATTTTTTTAATAAAATTATTTTCTTGCATTAAATACCTATTAATAGTATTTTAATTAGTCATTAATTACACCTATTAAACATATATTAAATTTGCTCAATTAATTTTGCTCTATTTAATTTTCTTGAAAATTAGTAAACTTTATTGGAACGTTATAGTTATTATTTCAATTTATAAGTATTAATTATATATAGTTAAATTTATTTTTAGGTAAAATGACGACTAAAAATTGTTTACATTGCGCTTTTTTATTCCCTATTCAAGATCACAGTAATTTCGTTTCGGATGATTATAGGACAAACGTATAAAGTGAGAACAATTTATACGTGAGAACAATAAGAACAGTTGTTTTGCACTCCTTTAAAAAGTGCAGAACAATTGTTCTGCATATTTTTCACATTTTTATTTTTGTACTGTTCTGCTACAAAACAATTATGTTCTCACTATTCTTATGTTAATATGTGTTCTCACCAGGACGTGACCCTTATGTATATTATAAAAGGGGTGTCAGCTTTAAAAACTTTATTAACCATAACTTCTCAAGAAATCTTTATTATCAATGGATTGTGGAATTCGTAATAAATTATGAAAGTACACAAATTTTTACTTAATATTTGAAATTTGTATACAAATAATACAACAGATTTTCACTTTTGCACATGAATAAATTGCACAAGTGTTATGACCAAACTAATTAAATTGAACAAACCCACCCATTTTATCGGAAGATTAAATCAATAAAAATTTTATACACCCGTTGTTTCATTATATTTTGTCAAAATAAATTAATATTCTAATTAAAAAAATTACACTATTATTAAATATGTATATTCTGAGAGGGTGTCAGCTTTAAAAAACGTTATTAAGTTATATTCAGTATTTGTAACTTTTGATCGTAAAGATTACGTTTGTATTGTAATTTTTATTTTTATACGTTTGTGATATTTTTAAGATTATCAATAATTTAGATATATAATGTGAGTATTTTCCAACTAATAATTCATGTAAATTGTTATGAAGCATGACTTACAAAATGCATTTGAATTCTGTTTGTTTGTTATACAACCAAATTTATAGATAAGTTAAGTGAGTCACACCTCTTATTACATTTACATCTGCTTCTTTTTTTTATTGTACAAACAAATTTATCAACAAACTAAACAATCATGTCTCTCATAATGCCATCGACAACAAAAATGATTCAAAAATGTTACTTTCACTTATCCATCGTCAAATTTTATAAATGTTTATTGATTTCAAAAGCATTTGTTATGCAAAAAAATAGGTGTTATCAATATTTTCAAAAATATTATTATTAATATTTAAGAAATTAATTTAAACATGTTTTTTTCTACTAATTCTTTTTCTCTACAATTCTTAAACAATCAAATTTAATTACATTTTATACAAGTTTCAATTTATCATATCAACTTTCAAATAATAAAACTCAACAATGTTAGATATAAAAAAATTAAAATGTTTCCGTGCCGCGCGTAACGCGGATTTTTTACCTATTATATTATAATATGAGGAGATTGGAGAAATTTTCACTCAGAAGCTTCAAAATATTTTTCTTGATTTTTCACATTTTTGATTTTTTTATTATAATAATTTTCTTGCAATTAATATCATTTTAATTAGTCATTAATTGTACCTATTAAACTTATATTAAATACACTTTATTTTATATTTAATATAAAATTTTAGCAATCTTTATTAGAACCTTTTAATTATTATATTAATATAAATATTAATTATCTATCTAAAAGTACAATTATTTCAAGGTAAAACGATAAAATAAAATAATTAATATTTTCAATTTCTAATCTTTATTCAAATTTGATGCAACTTTTATCGACAATAATAAATAGACGATTTTAACATTTCGATTAATTCGTAATCAGTAACCATGAGAATCATGACAAGATAGAAATTTTCCAACTAACATCCACAATTTAGATACAAGCAAAATTGTATAATTTATTTTTACACATGAACAATTTACACAAGAATTGTGACCAACTAGATTAAATTGAACCAATCCAACCTTTTTTCTTTACTGATTAAATCCATGGAAAAAGTTATACATTCGTTGTTTCATTATATTGCGTTGGATTAAATTAATATTTTAACTACATAAATTCTTATACTTTTACTAATTAAATTAATATGCATTTATGTTATGAGACGGGAGTCGACGTTTAAGAAATTAATTAGCTATATTTTATAAAATTTTAATATAAAAATTATGTTGACATTGTAATTTGATATGAAAAAAGTAATAGAATTTTATGGAGTTGATGAAGTTGATAATATGTTAGAGGATATTCATTTTGTTTGTATAATTAATTTTAAACGACTTAGTGTCTGGTGAGATTCCAATGATTTTTAAATTCATTTTATTGGAGATAGAAAATAATTGCATGTACATATTTATTATAAGATTTAATATAAAATTATTACAATATGTGAGTACCATTTTGAACATGTGTTCATGAATTTAAATCTAATATTACATACAAAAAGGTTCTTATAAATGCTCAAAAAAATTAGTCAAATGGATAAATACAGGTCTAGAATCACTCCAAAAAATATGGAACATGACTTACAAAATATATTTGAATTATGTTTTGTTTGTCATGCAACCAAATTTATCGACAAGTTAAGTCAATCACACCTCTTATCACATTTACATTTTGTTTTTTTTTTCATCATACAAACAAATTTATCAACAAACTAAGCAACCACGTCTCTCATAATGCCATTGACAGTAAAAATGATACAAAATGTTATTTTTACTTAGCCGTTGTTGAACATTACAAATGTTTATCAATAATGGATTTCAAAAGCATTTTTTTATGCAACAAAATAGGTGTCGTCAATATCTTCGAAAATATTATTATTAAGAGTTAAATGCACTTTGTATCCCCCAGCTTTACTCCATTTTCAATTATGTATATGTAGTTTAATAAATTGCACTTTACATCCCCCAACTTTAAATTATACATCAAATCACAATCCCTTATACGTTTTCTATCAAAAATAATATTTATTTTAACGATTGTATTGACAAATGCGATATAAAATTGTGTAGTGATTATATAATTTATATTTTAATATGGTACAAATATATTTTAATGATTTTATATGCATCATATATCATAATAGTCACAACTTTATTTAATGGAAACATATTAGTTTAATTTTTTACAAATATAATATAATTGATTAATGGTCAAAAAATAATTTTAAATTATAATTTAAAGAATTTTAAAGTGTAAAATTAGTTACATGTTTAAAATTTATAATTTATATCATCATTGCAATAATTTTATATCGCATTTGTTAATGTATTCGTTAAATAGCTATATTATTTTTGATAAAAAAATGTATAAGGGATTGTGATTTGACTTATGATTTAAAGTTTGGTGATGCAAAGTGCAATTTATGAAACTACATATACATAATTGAAATTGGACTAAAGCTGGGGGATGCAAAATGCAATTAACTCTATTATTAATACTTAAAATTTTAACCAAAACATGTTTTTTTTTGCTAATTTTTTTCTCTAGAATTCTTTAACATTCAAATTTAATAACATTTTACACAAGTTTTAATTCATCATATCAACTTTCAAATAATAAAACTTAATGAACAATGATGTTATATATATAATTTTTAAAAATATTTTCATGTCACGCGAAATATTTTCATGTCACGCGTAGCACGACTTTGTTACCTAATTTTATTTAATATGGCTTAATATAGTTGGTAGTATCTTTTTTAAAAATCTAATAATATTAAGCGCTCGGAAATCAGATAACAATTTGCATGCAAACAAGATTTTGTAAAAATAGTTCGAAAAACTTGTTTTTTTTTTTTTTTTGCCAAGATAGAAAATAACTTTCATTACTTCAAAACGTTCATCAATACAATAATGAACTCTAGATGAGCATTACTCATCATCCAGATACGATCAGCTATAGAACTACAATAACTTGCTACAAAGTGAGCTAAGTGATTCGCAGACCATTTAAAAAAATAAAAAATAGTACAACACCAAGAACGACAAAAGGAATATTCATAATATCGAGGCATATGAACAAAAGAGCCCATAAACTTCAGAAATTACCGCATCTACATTGATCTGAATCCTGACTTCCGTTAAATTGATCTCGCGCTCTTTTTGAGCAGATATCCATAGATCCAAGATAAGCTTTATAGACATAATAACTCCCTCTGAAATGGAATCTCAATTAATCCACCCGCAAGCCTCTACAAAATGAGCCTTCATCGAACCAAAATGCCATACTGGTAGACGAACAAAGCAAGACACATGCCAAAAGGCAAGACACATGCCAAAAAGCAAGACATTCAAACTGAAAATAAAACAACTAAAAAGACATATCGGCGAAAATCTAAGAACCAAACTGAAAAATCCGAATGGATTCTTCAAAAATTTCAGAAATCAAGCTCGATTTATTTGAAAAACTGAAAAAAAGAAGAAAACTTAATCGACTCTCATCGGAGATAAACTCCGGCAAATCTGTGAAGAAGAGGAGGGTAGAAAAAAAAGAAGAAGAGGGAAGGGGACGTCGGCTTGTAAGAGGAGAGAGAAGGGAGAGAAAACCTATCAGTGTTATAAGAAAATTATTCGAAAAACTTGTTTCTAGAATAGCAAAATTAGCCAAAAAGATTTGGAGTTTAAAATATATGCATTTAAAATTTGAATTTCGATTCAAACCCGAAACTTAAGAATCATGATGTTATGTATGTCTATTGCTAGCATTTGCGTTTTACTTGTGTAAATATGTACTAGATTATAATTCGTACAATGCATCACGGTTCTTTTTTTAATATTTAGATTCTTTTTTTAATATCTAGAATTATATTAATTTTTTTAATTTTACATTTATATATCATTATTCAAAATTAAATATATAATAAATTTTATACGTTCGATTTAACATCTGTACTCTATCTTAAATTCTTAAAATTTAATTTGGACGGTTTCACAGTCCATGTGAAATTTAAAAAAATGATCTTTAATTTAGTGATGGTTTAACAATAATTTTCCAATTAAATCTACGCATAATCAAAAAAAAATTGACGATTTGTTACGATAAAAATTCTATTCGATTTATGAATTATACTTATAATTTGTTTTGATTATCAAAATACCCAAATTATTATTTGAGATAGTTCTACTAAAAACCAAATACAATTTTAATAATAATTTTAAGTGAGATTTTGTCTAAAACTTTGATAATCGGTAGTCTGGTCCTCCGTGCGATAAAATAAATAAGAATTGTTAGATCTTAAATAAATTGATGAAAACCATTGGATCTATCATAAAAAATATTTAATATTTTAATATGTTATAAACTAAAAGGTGTATTTATATTGATATACGAAAAGGTATATGTCAATGATTTAAATCATATATAATTAGGTTTTCTACAATGAATAACATTATCAATGTAAGTCTTCTACATTGAATATGATTCACGTAAAAATTAGTAATTATATTTTCTCGTGAGATTCTGAGTGTTTCCATTTGAATAATAATCATTAAATCATCACTAAATCAAAGAGAATTTTATGAGATTAGCGTGCATTTTAAAATCAAACAAATCTGATTTCTAGAACTCAAGATAGAACCCAAATAGTAAATATGAATTTTTTTAATATTAATAAAAAATAAATAAAATTCAATTCTAATACAACCTTTTTTAATTATATTTTTTCTAGATTATAATTTTTTTTAAAAATTCAATTATAATATAACCTTTTTAATTATATCATTTTTAGATTATAATTTTCTTTTTAAAAATCACTTCTAATGCAACATTTTCTAATTATACCATGTCTAGATTATAAATTTTTTTAATATAATATAATCTTAATTATTTATTTTCAAAAATATTAAATTCGACAGTTGAGATTCATCTCTAGCTATGATGCCACTATCCCATTACTGCTACCGCTTAGGAATGGCTACTTATATGATGATTCATGTACATTGATTTTGATATAGTTATGTTGAGGGGGAACCACTCGTCATTCATTCATGCTTGCAGAAGATTTCAAATGAGAGGAATGACTGTGGAGTGATTTGTGAGCTACAGAATGAAGGGCCTTGCATATATACACATGTTGCATTGCATGCCAAAGGGTAGATACATTTGGATTAGCCAAATGACCGGAAAGTGTAATAATAATGCCACCACAACATACGTCAACGTGTTTTAATTAAAAGGTAACATATTTTTAATTAAAAAAGACAATCAATTATTTGCTATTATTTATTAAATGTCAAAAACCAAACTGAAATTCAAAAATTTCAATGTTTTGATTTTAAAATAATAGTATAGATAGTATAAAAAGATAAATATATTAGAGGAT
This sequence comes from Kitagawia praeruptora, assembly GCA_037693485.1. Lineage (NCBI taxonomy): Eukaryota > Viridiplantae > Streptophyta > Magnoliopsida > Apiales > Apiaceae > Kitagawia > Kitagawia praeruptora. The sequence goes on along the minus strand of CM075347.1, from coordinate 89,404,752 downwards.
ATCTATACTATCTAATTGATATTATAATAATTCAAATATTCAATGTTTGGTATATATTACAATAACCCAAATAAAAAAAGGTTTGGTGGCCGATAGGCCGGTACGGTATTTATATACTCGTATTGGTTCCATATTTGTTGAAACTTTTTTTTTGGTCATCACTCTATTTAATAAAAATAAATAATAATATTATAATTGATAATAGCTAATAAATTACTTTTTTTCTATAAAACATGTTATTTTTTCTATTTTTCAATAATCAATCAATTTTTTCTTTCAAATAAAAGTGTAAAACACATTATATTTTGTTGGGTGTCCAGCATCTCCCTATTCGAAGCGTGAGCTAGGCACACTGGCTAAGGGCTAAGGAAAGAAAGTTACGCCTAGCTATCACTCCCGGGGGTTTTAGCGCAGTGGTAAGCGCTTGATCCTGAAAACTGGTATCAGAGCCAAGGTCGCGTGTTCGAGTCCCACCGAGTGCATATTATGCCAAAGGCATGATGTGCAGCCATTGTACCCCAAACAGGTACTTTTTAGTGTTGACAGATGCTGGGGGGATTGTTGGGTGTCCAGCATCTCAATATTCGAAGCGTGAGCTAGGCACACTGGCTAAGGGCTAAGGAAATAAAGTTGCGCCTAGCTATCACTTCCGGGGGTTTTAGCGAAGTGGTAAGCGCTTGATCCTGAAAACTTTTGGCAAATTGTTAGTCACAGAGGCATGCCTGTATACATCTAATAACAAGCCTAATTGTTTGTAATGCTTTACATTACTTACATGACCTCTTAACTAAGGGAACCTCTAGTTGTAGAGTTTCTATTTGTTTTGTACTTGTAATAGGCATCAAATCCTAGTTGTGTAACTGTACTTATAAAGTCAAGAATAATGCTTGAAAGAAGTTCCAAGGTTCATGCCTCAAGCAAGAAGATGAAGACTGTCAAATAATCACAGTTGGGATTTGAAGAAATGAAGAATTTGCCTAAGTACCAATTCAAGAAGTACATTTGTCTATTCGAGAAGTCTAACGTTCGAGAAGTCAGAGATTCGATATCTGAGAAGACACTATTCGATATCTCTGAATGAACTATTCGATATCTCATTCGATATCTCAGAGATTCGACATGTCTAATACTCTATTCGAGAACTCAAGAGGTCAACAAGTCAAAGTGGTATTCGAGTTCTCAAAGAGTCAACAAGTCAAAGTTCCATTCGATATCTCAAGAACTAAGAAAGCTATTCGACATCTCAGGGATTCGACAAGTCAAGTGTTCTATTCGACAACTCAAGGAACCCTGGAGAAAAGTGTTATTCGAGAAGTGATTCGATATGTTAATCATACAGTATTCGAGAACTCAGAGTTATCTAATCCTAGTTCTCGAATCAATCACTTAACCACTTCTCGAATACATTCTTGGAGACAAAATACTGAAAAAATTATACAAGTCAGAAACCTGCAACAAGCCAATGCACTTTATGGACCACAATGTGTAACGTGTGATGTGTCAAATTATACTTAACCGCAAGCGCACGGTGTCTATTGCTAGTACAAATGGCAAGCGGGTCGAATCCACAAGGAGACAGGTTCTACTAATTCCTTTTCAGTTATTGCTAATTGTTTCAAGGGTCATACGAATATGTGAAATTATTAATTAACTAATTAAACTAAATTAACACTAATTAAACAGATGATAAACAAATTATTTAAAACCTAGGGCAATCAGGTCCACCATGCTTACACAATTGGCTCTTAAGCTAAAGCAATCAATGTGATCCTATAACTAGAGTATGTTAATCTCTTTCAAGCATTAACACTCTCGAAACATTCAACACATTTAATCACTTTTAGTAATTCAATCAATCAGGTAATTAGAGTCAAGTTAATCTCTTCCAAGAATTAACGCTATCAGAAATCCAATGATGCTTCCGTACTCAAATTCAATTCTGCTAATCGTATGTGTGCCTCTAGTAAGTAAATCTCTCGATCCATACCCCTATTTGCATATAATTAATCCATGATATTGGCCAATTACATAAATTAATGATTAAAACATATCAATCAGAATTAACCATAACTAATCAAACCACTATGAAAATCATGCCAATATTAGTGCAAACATGGCTTCCCTTTAAGCCCTGGATATAACTACTCGCTAATAATTAAACAAGTAAAACAACTAGTAAAACAAGAAAACATAATTAAACTAATAAGAACAAAGAAAAGATTAAGAGAACAAAACCTTCAAACTTCAATGTTGTCACCCAAAAGAAGAGTCATGGTGTTTCTCTACATCTCCAACTAATAATAATACTAATCTACTCTAAAACTATATTATCTGATCTAATATTTCATCCCTAATAATGTGTCCCAAGATGTGTTTATATAGCCTCTTGAAGTCTTGCCCAGCAAGAAAATACCAAAACAGAATTATAATAGAATTTCTGCAAAATACGTTTCCTAAACTGATTCTGTTTTTAAGGAAAATTCGTGGCTGACTTTTCTTCAGATATTCTGGAACGTTCCAATCGTAATTGGACCTCTGGACCAATTTAGAATTATAGAGAATCTCGTTAGCTTCGCGTGGACTGCTTATGGGCCTCAAACGGAGTTGTAGAACTCAAGATATGGCCAAAATAGTAAAAACTGTAATTTTTCAGCACCGCGCGCGTGCAACCTGCGCCCATTAGTCTGTTCTTCGCGCAACCTGCGCCCACCATGCACAACCTGCTCGTGCAACACCTGTCCCATATTATAGAAAATCTCCCAAGCTTCGCGTGGGCAGTAAGATCGCTGAAAACGGACTTCTAGAACTCCAGATATGTCCAAAACAGTGTAGACTGCGCAACCGTCTCCGAAATCCGAATTTTAATCAATTTATTCTCCAAAAATGATAGAAGCATCAACCTTAATCAACATTCTCGTAAATCTGCACAACTAAACAAAACACATCAAAACCACCACAAACTTGAGTCCAAGACAATCAATTTAAGCCGATATGGAACGCTCCAAGTGGATATAACTCCACTTATCACACCCCCAAACTTACACCGATGCTTGTCCTCAAGCATAAACAATTAACACTACCTAATTAGTACCACTTTCGTAGGTGATCACGGTTGCATTTGGCATATGCAACAAGCCCTTTAAACCCCTAGGCAGCCCTAGTGGACGAGTAAGGTCTCGTGAGGGCCTATAGCGAATGTACCCACAAAATCCAATGCAATGCAATGCATGAATGCAACTAATATGAAAATGCAAATGATCTAGTACTAATATCCTACCATACCTTCACATCCTCTCATGCCATATCAACTTAAGAATCAAAGTAATCACGCAATGTCTTGGTGTCGAAAGTGTAAGTATTCACATAGTCTACTAAATGAACATGCATAAGTTCTCACAAGTCCATGTCAAGTGTAAGAATAAGTTATTAAACACGCTAAGCCTACAAGAGTACATCTTTGAGACAAAACTCGGGATCTCATACGCAAAAATAAGCAAACACTCACAATCCACTCACAAAAGAATATTCACTTAAGAACAAGGGTAAGTGTATCACTCAATTCCAACAAAATCATAAACATGCTTGACATTTGGTATCAATCTAACTCTTAAGACAACATACATCAATGACAATAATCAAAAGGTCTTCATTCGAGTTGTAACGGGGGCTAGGGACAAGGTATGTCAAATAAGCCGAAACAGGTGAAGTGTCAAAAGCTAGTAAGCACCATAATAAATCATACACAACACTATGTTCCCCCCACATAAATTTTACTAAGAACACTCGACTAGTCGACTAAAGTAGGATCACAACAAACACAAACATGCTCTCATAATATATTTTTTTCTTTTTCTTTTTTTTTTCTTTTTTTTTCTTTTTTTTCTCTTCTTTTTTTTCTCTTTTTTTTCTTAGAGCTAAATAAAACAATAATATAAACAATAACAATGATCCCACAATCTATTACATATGCCGACTATCAAATAAACAAACCCAATTTTCAATATTTTCCCCAAAATTATGACCAACAATAACCCCTCCTTGCACACCTTATTACTCCCTTAAGCACACTACTAGCCTTTGACAATGTGGGTTCAAATTAATGTAAGGCCAATACAAGAAAAAGATATAGGCAAGTAATGTGGTATGTCACCGAAAGAATAGGATTAAGCTCAATGGGTAACTAATTGATCATGTTAATACGGTGTGGTAATATGGGAAAATATGCGGTTATTCCTAAATGCCTTTATCATTTTAATCGTCAAATAATGTCATGCATTTCAAGAAAGACCTTAAACAACTGCTAGCAATGCAAACAATCCGTAGACACTCAAGCAAACGAATAAATTGCAAAAAATATGCAATATGGCTCAAAATCTCACTTGGTGGAAAAACCTACTCAATCCCAAGCAAAAATCTCTCTAATGCACCGACTTGTATTCAAAGCATGCAAACTAAATTAACTTGCACATATTCATGTCCTTCTAATTACTTACAACATTCAATAAGTCTACTAGCTTCAACTTACTAGTGTATGTGTGTGCACAAGAACAAAGCATATCACTTCTCAATCAAAAGCATCAACAACACAAGATTCCTATCAAGCATGGGTGCAAATGCAACTATTATGGACTCACATGATAATAATACGAACAAACATGCATGAATTACAACTAAAATGCAAACATGATATCCTACATGAACACATAATACAACAACAACTACTAATCCCTCAAACCACCCCCAAACTTAAAATATTCAATGTCCGCATTGAATGAAAGTAAATAGGAGGGATAATAGGAAACATACCTAATCATCGAAACACATGGGTTGCCTCCCACAAAGCGCTTCTTTAACGTCAATAGCTTGACCTCCTCAAAAATACTCCGGTAAAGGCGTAATATCCACTTTCTCGATCATAAACTCGCCACCACAAAAAGTATCAAAAACATCTGTAGTTGTCTTTATCCTGCAGAAAGTCTCCAAACAAGCATCAGCAAAATAAAATATGTCATTAATAAGCAACAATTCAGTAAGTGCTTGTACGGCTTTGGAAAACTTTGTGATAAAAAAATGATAAAATTCAAAACCACAAAAATATTGAACTCCCTTGACATAAGGTGGAGGTTCTGGTGGTGGCTTTTCTCCACTCCTCACTTTCACTGGAGTCATTCGGACATCTTGGCTTATCACATCATTGGCTAATAAGATACTTGCATCTTCTTCCTCTTCTCGAGCTTGAAACGTATGAGCCACTTTGTGTGGATCCTCAACCAAAATTTGAGAAATATCATCTTGGACAATATTTGTTATCACATCAACCTTGTAATAGGTAGTCTTGAGCAAAGAAGCCTTGTAAGTAGAGGCTAGATCGAGAGCAAATTTACCAATACATGGTAGCTTAGGCACAGGTTGTGGAAGAGAAACAACAACCATCTATGTATTGCTTTCCTTTGTAGCCTCATCATCAGTCACATTGTCCTTGGTAGCAGCAACATCATTGATCTCGTCATCGGTGGCATACTCCTTCTCTTTATCAATGGCCTCATCATCAACATACATGGAGAAACTATCATATTCCTGATCGCTTGTGAGATTGATAGCAATCAGGTCCTCTTCGGATCGGATAGATGATGATGGTAAATAGTCGAGCTGTCCTGTAGTAGAAGAGTTAGCCAACTGTGCAATTTGAGATTCAATCGCCAAACTTTGAGTTTCTAATTCTTTGATTGCCTCGGATTGTTCTTCAGAACTCTTTAGCAGTTTATTCAAGATATCCCACATCTCATTTGTCTGATCAGCTTGCACATCTACGCTGGGTTGAGAAACATGTAAATCTTCTTGTAGAGGAGGATATTAATATTATTGTTGTGGCGGCTGCTCATATGACTGATAATATTGTTGCTCAAATTGTTGCTGATTATGATATGAAAAATTTTGAACACCATTGTCCTGGTAGTAGAAATCTGGTTGATTCACGCATTCTTGATCAAAAGTGTTTGAATACTGATTGTACCCATATCCTTCTTCAAAAGAATTCATTTGTCCCAATTGAGCACTCTGAGAATTATAGACATTGTAAGAGCATTCAAAACCAAAGTGACCCTGCACACCGCAAATTTGACAGAAGTTGTAAGTTTTAGGGGCCACTTGTGACATCTCATTGATACTCATTGGACGCATAGTGGGCTCTATAGGGTTGAATGAGGCAATTTCTCGAGTATGTGCCTCTACTAGGGAAGATAAGAGTGCAAAAGTATCAACTTCACCCATTGCAAACCTGTAGACACTCAACAAAGCCAAGAAAATGCAGTGAAATTTTCCTCAATTGGAACAAAGGTTCCAATGAGACAATGGAAACAATCTAAACAACTAAATTAAAATTAATAGAAACTCGCTGTCTCCCCGGCAGCGGCGCCAAAAACTTGATGTGTCAAATTATACTTAACCGCAAGCGCACGGTGTCTATTGCTAGTACAAATGGCAAGCGGGTCGAATCCACAAGGAGACAGGTTCTACTAATTCCTTAGTTATCGCTAATTGTTTCAAGGGTCATACGAATATGTGAAATTATTAATTAACTAATTAAACTAAATTAACACTAATTAAACAGATGATAAACAAATTATTTAAAACCTAGGGCAATCAGGTCCACCATGCTTACACAATTGGCTCTTAAGCTAAAGCAATCAATGTGATCCTATAACTAGAGTATGTTAATCTCTTTCAAACATTAACACTCTCAAAACATTCAACACAATTAACCACTTTTAGTAATTCAATCAATCAGGTAATTAGAGTCAAGTTAATCTCTTCCAAGAATTAACGCTCTCAGAAATCCAATGATGCTTCCGCACTCAAATTCAATTCTGCTAATCGTATGTGTGCCTCTAGTAAGTAAATCTCTCGATCCATACCCCTATTTGCATATAATTAATCCATGATATTGGCCAATTACACAAATTAATGATTAAAACATATCAATCAGAATTAACCATAACTAATCAAACCACTATGAAAATCATGCCAATATTAGTGCAAACATGGCTTCCCTTTAAGCCCTGGATATAACTACTCGCTAATAATTAAACAAGTAAAACAACTAGTAAAACAAGAAAACATAATTAAACTAATAAGAACAAAGAAAAGATTAAGAGAACAAAACCTTCAAACTTCAATGTTGTCACCCAAAAGAAGAGTCATGGTGTTTCTCTACATCTCCAACTAATAATAATACTAATCTACTCTAAAACTATATTATCTGATCTAATATTTCATCCCTAATAATGTGTCCCAAGATGTGTTTATATAGCCTCTTGAAGTCTTGCCCAGCAAGAAAATACCAAAACAGAATTATAATAGAATTTCTGCAAAATACGTTTCCTAAACTGATTCTGTTTTTAAGGAAAATTCGTGGCTGACTTTTCTTCAGATATTCTGGAACGTTCCAATCGTAATTGGACCTCTGGACCAATTTAGAATTATAGAGAATCTCGTTAGCTTCGCGTGGACTGCTTATGGGCCTCAAACGGAGTTGTAGAACTCAAGATATGGCCAAAATAGTAAAAACTGTAATTTTTCAGCACCGCGCGCGTGCAACCTGCGCCCATCAGTCTGTTCTTCGCGCAACCTGCGCCCACCATGCGCAACCTGCTCGTGCAACACCTGTCCCATATTATAGAAAATCTCCCAAGCTTCGCGTGGGCAGTAAGATCGCTGAAAACGGACTTCTAGAACTCCAGATATGTCCAAAACAGTGTAGACTGCGCAACCGTCTCAGAAATCCGAATTTTAATCAATTTATTCTCCAAAAACGATAGAAGCATCAACCTTAATCAACATTCTCGTAAATCTGCACAACTAAACAAAACACATCAAAACCACCACAAACTTGAGTCCAAGACAATCAATTTAAGTCGATATAGAACGCTCCAAGTGGATATAACTCCACTTATCAACGTGCTCTGGAAAGCCTACAAGGAAGCTTGGAGAGATGTAGAAGAGACAAAGAGCTAAAGAAGTGGATCTGAACAGAATTTTGCAAAGTCAAATCTGTAGTCGTTTGGATGTTTACTCAAAAAGGATAGACATACAAGAAAGTAATTTATCCTGTAACCTTATTTGTAGTAAGTGAGTTGTATTCATGCTCTATAAGAATATAATCTCACTTCTTTAGCTGGTTAAGTTTTTCATACAAGTTGTAAGAGCACATCTCTCTGAGAAAAACGAAGCTGAGAATACTACCATTTGTATTCACAGATTGTAGCAAATCTTTATCTAATAAAATATTAGATTAAAGTGATATCGTGTCTTGTGTTGTTCTTTATCCGCACCTACACATTTGCTCACACAAACACATATCTTCCTACACAGATTCAAGAACGAGAAAAAGTTCAAGAATCCATTCACCCCCCTCTGTATTCTTTTACTGTATTTAATACTCAACATATTTTATGTTTTATCTAACTAAATCTCACCTTTTCTTAAAACACTACGGATAATTCTATTTAATAAAATGAACTAATAATATAATTACTAATACCTAACCAATTACCCTTTTCTGCTCAAATATGTTATATTTTCAATTTTTTCTAACTAAATCTATCAAGTAGTTTTATTAAATAAAATAAAATAACAATATTATAATAACTAATAACTAATTGATTATCTTCTTCAGCTAAAACAAATCATTTTTTCTATATCTTTAAACTAAAATCCCTCATTTTCTAAAAATATCATGGACGACACATATATAGTTATTACCAAATCTTACTATAAAAAATTTTAAACTTACAAAATTTATGTCTTATAATTTTCGATTCAAATTAAACAAGTTTATTTAATTGTAAAGAACTTTCGTGTAATGTACGATTTATAAGCTAATACTGTATGATTAATAATATATACACATGTATAAGTCGAAAAGATAAACCAAACCAAACGTACTCAGTATTTCCCGCTTAGAGCAGGGGATCGTAAGATGTACGTAGATCATGTCCCTACTTTTTTCAGAGGAAGAAGATTGTTTTTGTGAAGACCCTCGGGTGAGTGATGGATAATTACATGTGCGAGACATACAAATGAAAAATAGCGAAATAACAAATACTAATCCATCATAAAAAGAAACATAAATGTAAGCATGTAATGTGAACAGTGGTCAACATGATACTTGAGCCCATGGTCTTATTCACATGGAACTTACCTAACCAATTGTTGACCATCACTAGAACCATCACTAGAACCAGTCTCAACCACTCTAATGCCCCTTCTCCAAGCAGCCCGATCTAATGTCATGTCACCGGTGAGGTTTAAGGCCTCCATGTCCAAATTCAATTGATCAGCCAATGTCCCACATGGTCGACCTTTCTTTCTCTTCCCCACTACCACTGTAATAACCCGGATTTTTCAAGAAATGAATTTATTATTATTTCAATAATAATAATGTTTTCCTAAAATGAGGAGGAATTTTTTTTATTTTATTATTCAATTATTTAATTATTTTCGGTTAAGTGGAACCGGGTCCCATTTTAAAATTTTATTGACCTAGTAGATATCTCGAGTCAATAGTTTATTTGGGCAAAGATTTGATTTTGGAATGTGAAATTATTCAGTAAAGATTTTATTTTAAATTATTGAATAATTTAGAGATTTTAAAATCCTTAGAAAATGTTTATTTTAATTATTTGAGGATTTGTAGAAATTACTTGATTAATATATAAAATCAAGAATTTGAGGTTTTACTAAAATAGTAATGTTTGTAGTATTTTTATAAAGCCCTGTAAATTGTGAATTATGAATCACAATTATTATTTTCATGAATTGTTTTTATAAATTATTAATATTTGTAAAATGCATATCAATTCAGAAAATTTAGATTTAATTCTAATTCTTTCTCCGCAAATCTTTAAAAATATTCTAGTATTTAATTATACTAAAAAATTGATTTTTACAAATTAGAGTTATTAGTTCAAAATATTACTTTAAGGTGTGTAGTATTTAAATGTAATACTTTTTAAATAGTGTTGGGCTTGAGCCCATTAGGTTAAAACATAGCACAACACAAATATATACACACGACTACACACACATAACAGCGGCTCAAAAACAATTCGGGGGAGGGGGAGAGAAACAGCGGGGAGAGAGAGAGATTGGGGGTTGATTTTGGATCAATTGAAGCATACACATATATATAGATGAGTGTGTGTATGTAAGTGTGTGATTTGTGTGTGTGTGTGTGTGTGTGTGTATACACGCGTGTGTGTGTATATGTACGCTGGTGTGTGTGTTGCGCACGAAGGAGAGGCGAGGTGCTAGCAGCAGTGGCGAGAAGAGGCGCCGGAGATGACCACCGGAGTGGCGGTGGCGACTGGGCAGCGTGGGGAGAGAGAGACCAGCGAGATTAGAGAGAGAGAGAGAGAGAGAGAGAGAGGGAGAGAGATGGTTTGGTGGAAGATTAATTTTGCGAGTCAAATCGGAACGAACCGAATGGTATAAATTTTTATATTTTTAAATTATATATTTAATTATCGCATTTAGTTAGTTTATTGTTGAATTTAATTAGTTGTAAATTGTGGTAATTTAATTAGTTAAATGGTGAGATTATTGTGGTAATTAAGTTGGATTTAAATTGTAAGTTAATATGCTAATTTTCGTAATTAGATTAATATGGTGGATTGTGAATATTATCGGGATTTCCGTATTTTATTCGGAGAGTCTATATTTGTGATTAATCGTAATTGTTGAGTTTAGTGATTGCTAAATGTTTAGTGCTAATTGTTAATTGTTAGTTTCCAAATTGTAATTTTTAAATTGTTAAGTGCTAAGTGCTAAGTGCTAATTGTTATTGTCATATGAGGTATAGTTATAAGAGTTGGCTTATCGGTAAATGTCTATGTGCTAAATGGTATAAGTCGGGTCGTAGCAATTGTTAGAAGTCATATTGTCAACTACATGGTGTTGACTTACATGTGGATAAACTTAGTTTACTTTCTTTAAATGTTGAGGTGCCGCATGTCTGGGCGGATACTTTTCTTTATGTGCTAGGTGCCGCATGTCTGGGCGGATACTTTTCCTTATGTGCTAGTTGCCGCAAGTCTGGACGGGTACTTTTCCTTATGTGCTAGTTGCCGCATGTCTGGGCGGGTACTTTTCTTACTTGTTTACTTTGCTGCAAGTTGAGGCAGCTTTATTTTTATTTAAAACAGGGTTGAAATGTTTTGATTGGCATGGAGGGGCTGTGCCCATAGTCCGATAAACGAATACCTCATGCCCAAATTTTCTGAAAATCCCCTGCAATCAAATTTATTTAATTTAGTTAAATACAATGGTCTAGAGCATGAAATGGTTATTAATTGTTATGTGAATATGTGCTAAGTGAACTATTTGAGGGTTAATTGTTATTTCGAGGGTTATGTGCTAATTTGCTGATTTGATGTGTCTCGAGGATTAATTATGTTTGAGGACTATCTATATACTAAGTTGATTAAGTGGTATGGTTTGAGGTGTTTAGCACCACGAATTGTCCACTTTAAAAAGGGGACTTTTCCATTTCTTTTCTTTACTATAATATGTTATGTGCAATAAGTGGTATTAGAATAGTCAACTATAGGGAGGACACCTATAGTTTGACTTTATGTTATTTAGTGATAATCCCGAGTTGTGTCTACTCGATATACGAGGTAGGACACTGACACGCACTCATAACTATTTCAGTACCATTAGGGCATAATCGAGTTGGAATGACGTGCATAAAAAAGGGAAGATCGAGGCGCCGTATAAAGAAAGGTAAGCTACCTCCAGGGAATTGCTTGGACGAAGTGCAAAAGGTTTATTCGCGGTTTCTGCTTTCTGCTAAGGACCAGAGGCAAGTTTATTTACTCATACTCTATCGTTCAGAGTATACATATTTTGAATTATATAAAATGTGCGGAAAAAGGTTTTCAATCCCTAATTGCGAGTTTTTAATCTTGTGCTCCTCCTTCCAAATCATTTTATTCTTGACTTTGCTAGCGATATTAAATTCTTCTCGTGCAATAATCAAAATCCATGACTTATAATACTGTCGATTGGCGGTGACATTCTTATGGTTCTACATCTCGATTTATATGTTGTATATTTATAAACTTTTGTAATGTGGTAGAGGACTATATGTTATGAGGTATATATTTATGTATCGGAATAAGAAAGGCTCAGAGGGTAGGGCATGTATTGAGTTTTAGAACTTAGCCGCGTGTTGGGGCTATTTTGTATTGTATGTTTTCGAAAACCCGGGCAAAGCTTTTAAAAAAAAAAGAATTTCGCAATAATTAACCTAAAGGCAACATCACCAATAAACCAGTGTTTATTTAATTAATAGATGCTACTGAAAGCATTTACTAATTAAATAAACCTCATTCGCCTAATTAAATTTATTTAATTAGATGAATATCATTTTCAAAATGCTTTCTTAAAATCACTTTGTCCCGGAGATATAATAAAACAATTTAATGGAGTGATTCTATCTAGTATATTATTTATCGGAGATAGGGCTGTAAATGAACTGATACACTCGCGAACGGCTCGGCGTTCGGTTCGAAAAAAGCTCGGTTCGGGTTCGGTTCGATTCATAAACGAGTCGATCTTGAACATGATTTTAAGGATCGATTTATAAACGAGCTGAACTTGATCACGGCAAAGTTCGACTCGATAGCTCGCGAACAAGTTCGACTAACGTGCTCGTGAACATAGTTCGTGAACATACTCGTGAACATAGCTCATGAACATGTTCATGAATATGTTCGATAATTGAGCTCGTAAACATGCTCGGTATACGAGTTCGTTAGCGGTTCATAAACAAATTCAATAAATAATCTCCTATATATAATAAATGTTTGATTATTAGAATATATTATCGAAACTCTTATTAATTGTACACCATTAATTAGAATATCTTATATGTTATGCTAGTTATTACAATTTTTTATTTTTTATAATAATAATAATAATAATAACAATAATAATAATAATAATAATAATAACTCAGTCTTATAATTAGTATATGTAGTATATATTTGTCGAATCAAATTAAATATTACATCATTTTAAGTGCTAAATTTTTGTAGTAAATATTATTGATGAATAAATTTATTTATACTTTTTGAATATATAAAAAGATATAATAAATAAATGTTAATGATTGTGTAAAATTTGAAACTATAATAACTTGAGATACTTGCAAATATGTAATTTAAAGACCAAAATAAGTTAATTAAACACTACAAATACAATAATATTTTTTTAATACATTAAATTTATATGATGAGATACTATAAACATATAATCTATGCCAAATTTTACAAATAAGATTGTAAATTTATTGTAAATCAAACTTTGTTTGTTTTTTGGAATTGGAAATGTGAGAATTTTATTGGTTGATGATTTATTATTATTTTTAGTGTTGAGACAAAAATTTAATTATTTAATTTTGAACTTTTTGATTTTTTAAATATTAGATTTTTGTATACAAAATAAGGAAACAAGTTAATCAGTTGCTCGTAAGTGAGCTCGTGAGCATAAGTTCGTGAGCAATGTTTGAGATTTATTCGTGAGCATAATTACATGAACAAGCTCGTGAACAAGCTTAATGAGTTGTTCGAAAGCAAAAGTTCGTGAGTAAGTTCACGAGACAGGTTCGTGAGGTGTTCGTGAACTGTTCACGAACAACATTTTATCTTAACGAACCGAGCTCAAACATATTTTTTGGCTCGATTCAAGTTCGAGCTCGAGTTCGAGTTCGATAATTTCTTAACAAACGATACATGAACATTTTAGAGTTCGGCTCGGCTCGGCTCATTTACACCCCTAATCGGAGATAGTTTATTTTCAATACGGATTAAAGATATTCCAATGGTTATAAATTGGTTACTTTCAGCTTAAAACAGCTAGATTGATATCGATATATGTTATTTGAATGCTTATTTAATTCGATGAATATTAATTATAATATTCATTAAGAAACAAAAAAAAAGGAAAGAGAAGAAGGATTTTCATGCTTATTAATTATTTCTTATTGACCGAGAGTCAGTAGTAGTTATTTGATAAAGTGGCTAAAGTTTGGAGACTGCTGGAGAGATTGTGTCTTGATTTTGATTAGAAACATTCCAAGAGTTGTATTTGGGTGTTTTGAGGTTATTAAATATCCCAGTATTAATAGTAAATATTATTTGAATATTACTTAATAAATGAATATTAATATGAGTATTCTTCTAAAAAGGGGTTATTGAATATTTATTATTTGTTACATAGTAGTCAAATATTTATTAAATACTCTAAGTGTTTTGAAGGTTATAAAACACTATTTAAAGGTTGTCTAAGGACTTTCATAGTCATTTAAAATATTATATTTTGAATCTATCTAGGTAAGTTACTTTTCAAGAACTTATATATATATAGAGTTACTCTGTTGTGGTTACAAGCTTTATGCGTACCATTTTCCATGTGTGATCACAAAACCCTGTGTCGAGATTGATATCGGTAAAAGTGTATATCTATACTTGAACTCTTTTGAACTCAAAACATTTTCGAAAACCCCCGGTCAGGTTTTACTCTCTTGCTCGTTTTTCAAGAAATTATCGGTCGACTAAAGTCGAACTTCAACTACTCAAGTTTTCTATCAAAATGATTTTGACAAGAAAAGAAAAAGGGGACTCTGGCAGGTGTGGGAATCGTTGACGAACGATTCCCGGGATGTGTAAGCGGCCGTGAGCCAGGCGGCCCATCAATTATTATTCCGGCCCAGGTGTTACCGAAGGATGATTACGGATGTAGTTTTCATCGAGGGTGATTACGGATGTAGTTTTCACCCGGGGATAGTTACGGATGTAGTTTCTATCCTTCTACCGGTAGAGAAGACCCGCGGATTATTGGACTTGGATGTGGCGACTGATCATCATCAATCCTTGTCAGGTTTGTATGTTTTCTTTAAGTCCCATCCTCCACTTTGGAAAAATACTCAAACACTGCTTCTTAGGCCTAAGTGCCAAGTAGCCGATAGTGTTGTTTTCAAATTTTGAAAGATGATGAATTCATGCAGTATCTAGAACTGCAAGATTATTCTAACAATAATGGCACGTGTTGGTGCACTTTTGCAATTATTCAAAAGATGAAAGATGGTTCATCGGTTATTGATGTTAAGTCCCAAATGTTTTGCTTCAAGAGCTTTGACTCTCTTCCTATCAGTTATTTCTGAGTTTAGACTTATCAAGTGGTTAAAGAACTTATACCCGGTACATGATGTTGTTCTGTAAGGTGTTTGATGGAAATGACATACTTATATGTATATGCTTTCAGATTGAGAAATACTAAAGATGAAACCTTCTAATGGTTGGTTTGTATATGATGATAAGCAACTGTCTTAGCAGCATATTGAACTGCATATTTTGAAAAACTTTCTAAAAGATTAGCAATACGGTAGTGTACACTATTTCGCTAAGATATGAGGATTACTATGGTTATTATAAACTTATCTGCTCATTGGATGTTGCGTTAAACGTCATATTTTCTTTATTGAAGTTTCATTGTTGTAAATATTTCGAAATTGATATTAAGTATCGTTATACTTCGAAAACTCCATGTGTATATTGATATATATTGTTGTGCTCTATTAATACTTGCTGGGCAATTCTTTCGCTCATACTTTCTTGTTTTAAATATTAACCTTTCAGAGGAAGGTAGATGATTGAGGCTTATCTGCATGGCTCAGGAGAAGCAGGCAGTGTGCTCTTGTGAAGATGATATAATCCAGAACATACATAGCTGGAGTAAGTTATATATATAAGTGTATTGGTGTGTAATGTGTATATATCACTTTGTACAGGATAGTACTAGTGCTAGTGTACTTCTCCACGAAGCTACACTAGTAGTATAGGATTTGTAATACTCAGTGTGATGTAATTAAATGGATGTAATGAGAAATGTAAGGATCGATTCTTGTTTCTAGCCCTATAACCTAAAAGATGCTTGGTGGTTGGGGTCACAGATGTTGTAATTCAGTTATTAAATGATTACAGGTGGTTTAATATTGTCAAACAGGTGATTTGATGTTAAGGATTTCCGCGTGACGACCAAATCCCTGACCCCGGATTTGGGGCGTTACAACCACTATGCTTTCAACCCTCTAATCGGAGTTGATGTACGTCTTTACCGGATGTGTCCATACCATCGTAATCGTCCTTCCCTTATTTTCTTGGAAATAGACTCAACACCTAATAGTTGTCTGGAGACATTATTCGGTATCTGATCCGTAATTGCACGATCACAAGATTAAGGATTAATAACCAAACAAGATTAAGGACCATGCATGATCATCTAGAGTGCAACATTTGGAGCATCCATGTGAAAGAAAATCAAATAGCTAAGTGATTTAAGAGTGATGCAAGGGTGATGTATTTCATCTTTAACCAAAGAATCAAGCATGCTTGCCAACATTTGATATGTGTTTAAGGGATTAAAAGATGCACACTTTAGATAATAAAAAGATCACAAAAACATCAACCAACCACAAGTCAAGCAAGTAAAACCACCAACCACCAGAAAAAGAACCATTCGACTCTTTCATTTCCTTCAAGGAATTGAATTTCAAAATCCAAGCTCCAAGTGCTCAAAAATTGTGATCTATAGCTCTTTACAAAGCTCTTACATACACTAAGGTATGTTTAAAATCTCAGCACCATCATGGAGTATAACATGTTCAAATCTTTGATGGAAGTGGCAGGTAAATAGTAGTGAATAGTAAATAACATCGTGTTCTAGATTTTTATGTTCAAGATTAAGCATTCTAAGGATAAACTAAGGCTCTTCTAAGGATTCTAAGCCTTTTTTAGTGTTTTTAAAGCTCATGGAAGGTATGAACCACCCACACTCACTTTGTTATGGATTTGTTTTTGGAGACTTTGATGAACTAGCATGTTTATAACACTTATGTTAAGTTAGTTGTATAAATGGTGTTGTTTTGATGAATGGAAGAAGTAGATGTTGTTTTTGACTAAATTGTTCGCTTGATTATGATGTTAGTAGATGGCGATACTGTATGGGTTGATTGAATGGTTGTTTTGGTGTGTTTGTAAATTTGGAAATGCTCAATTTTAAGCCGTCGTATTGCCAAAATTTTGTTAACCATATTAGGACAGAAAATCCGAGAGTACAACCTACTGTGAGAAATACCAACTGGTAATATAAGTGTAGAGTTTGTTTCATAGTTCGTTTTGACATGAGAATTGTGTAGATCCGATTTACGGTTTATGAGATATTCAAGTTTTAGTGAAAGCATTTTGGAAAACCAAACATCACATTTATATCAACTTTGAGGCTATGATCGGACCACTTAAGAACCATAACAAAATGTGAAATTTTGTGATAAAATGCTAAGGATAGTTAGTAAGATCTAAGAGAAGGTTTCTTGTTAAAATGATAAAATTTTGATTTTATAAAAATGTGTAAGCCGAGGTTGTGTAAGTGAAAGCCCTTCAGGAAATGAATTAGAAATGGAAGTTGAAAATGGTTAAGTTAAGTATGGTTTCGAGAATAGTTTTTGGACCGAACTTTCAACTTAAGTAGTTAAAGGTTAACATGGACTTAGCGTGAGCCAATAATAAACCATTTATGTCCTTGTTAAGATTTATTTGAATGCGTGCGTATTAAGATACAAATGAGTCGTATAGGGGAGCAATCGTGTCATTATGTTTACTTATAGATTATCGGATCTAGACTCAAGCACCTACTATCCCCAGACTACCAGGAAAGTTTTCAAACCTATATCTTTAAATGTTGTTGTATTACTGCTTTTATCAAATACAAATGCTTTTACCGATTTTTGCGATGGACTGTTATATCTTGTTAAGTATGAATTGTTGTTGCGGTTTATGTACTATCTTTTATAGTAATTATAAGCCGGTGTTTTATTAAGGCTCTAAGCGATAGAGCATACTAGTATGTTTTCGACTCTGGATCGGGAGTCGGTACTTTGTGTTAAAAGAGTGTCATAAAAACCCGGAGTGATT
The DNA here is from genome assembly GCA_037693485.1 of Kitagawia praeruptora. Classification (NCBI taxonomy): domain Eukaryota; kingdom Viridiplantae; phylum Streptophyta; class Magnoliopsida; order Apiales; family Apiaceae; genus Kitagawia; species Kitagawia praeruptora. Next base: position 89,386,720 of record CM075347.1, on the reverse strand, counting down.
TCCGGAGACAGATTTTTATCATTTTTAGTCACGAATAATGTTTTAGCAAACATCCAGATATTTCAAAGTATTAAATATTTGTAAAAAGATATAATAAATATTCTTTGAATATTTATCAAATTAAAGGAATATTATATTGAAAATTCATTTATTTATAGAAATTTATCTAATAAATATTCATTGAATTTCTTTAATTTATTTAAAAGTCATATTTTCTATTTAAAAATTATTTAAGACTTTTAATAATTATTAAAAAAAATTCTGATCTTCAGAAAATTTATTAAAAATTATAGGGGTTCCCAAATATTTATTCATAAATAAACTAGCTCTTTAAAGTGCATCCAAATACTCTCGAACTTATCAAAAATTAGGAAAAGCGAATGAAATGTTTTTCTCCCTTCGCTCGCAACATTAAAATTTTTTGGGATCATATTCCTATCGAGTTAGGGTTCCCGATGTTGAGACATATATGTCTATAGATGATGATAATAAATATCACAAGGCAGAAAATGAGCCAAGGAATCGAAGCTAATAAATAAATCAGGAAGCTAACTGAAATGCAGATCAACTAAAGGCACATCTTAAGAAAGGAACTCTGCAAGCAGTTAGAGAGTATTTCTGTAACAAGCCATAAGATGCATTAATCAAGTATCTGTAATAAGAAGAGAGTTTGCTGTAACGATGCAAGTATATTCGAGAAGTCAAGAAAAGAAGAGTTCGAGAAGTCAGCCCACTGTTATAACTCTATTCGAGTTATCTTAGATTTGGTGCATTCGAGAACTAAAAAAAGGGTTATTCGAGAAGTCCTAGTTCGAGAAGTCAGGCTGCTATCTCTATATAGTCTATTCGAGAAGTCTGCAATATAGACTATTCGAGTAGTCTACATTATAGGTTGTTCGAGAAGTCATTCAAGAACTCAACAAAAGGGACTATTCGAGAAGTCAAAATTCGAGAATTCAAGATTTATCAATTCGAGAAATCAGTCTGAATTCTTAGTAATACCAGAGTTCTCTAATGGAAGATATCGAATGAAGAACAAACCCAGAATTATTTTGCAACCCGTGACTTATAGGCAGTGATCAATTACACAAAGGATGTTACGAGTAGGGAGTCAAATTGTAAATATTTGAAGGCTCAAACTCTTCCAAGTGAAATGTGAAATCAGTCACTATTTATCCGACTCCAAGGCAACAATAAGAGTGGAAGCATCTCCAACATGATTACATTACTACTGAAGAATTCAAAGGATATCTTTATGAATGCATAAGGATCAGTTGCTTTATTTGGGAAGTTCAAGCAAAGAGATCTTATTGACTTTCGAAAAGATTATCTTTTTGCTAAAGCTACTTTTCAGAGATAAAGATTCAAACCAAAGAGATCTTTTGCATAAAGTATCACGTGGGCTTGGAAGCTAAGTCATTTCAAGAACTTAGTAACTTATGAAGAAAGAAACATACACGGACTTGAAGCATGCTGGGATTGTCCAAATCAAGGAAAGAAGATCTTCAAGACATTTCCAGAAATGGTCATTACTTCAAGCACGTGTGTGTGACAAGTCATACCAAAAATGTATCTTTACATTTTACGTATTTCACTAGTCTTCATATAATTTAAATAAGATGTATGAGCAGCATAGTTTTAGTTGAGAAGAAAACACAGAACATATCAGATATTGCATTAGGTTTTCTTGTAAACACTAAGACAGTGTAACCCGCAGCTGTGTATTTCTACACAGAGTATGTTCTTCAAATACAACCTTCAGGTGGTCCATTAAAACCCACATGAGATTTTTTTATATCTTGTGTTGTATGTGTCTTAGATAATCTGTTTACTTTCTGTTGTTATAACGATCTGTTTTAAGACCTCGCCAATTCGAAAGAATTTAGTCAAGATTGTATTCAACCCCCCTTCTACAATTTCATGGTGTATAACTGGGAAATAACACCCGACTCGTCAAATATTCTAAATTCCCGGTCTTGGTTTTCAAAGACGATTCATCGTTCAAAATGGATTTTGTTGACAGAGGTCAACTCGCACTTATTGGTTAGCTTCCAATTAATTCCAGAAGTAACCAAATGAATGAGTAAGATCTATGAATATGTATTTACTTGGGGAACACGAATTTGTTTCGGTTCCAAGGCAATAGATTCTATGAAGAGAACTGGGAGACGACGTAAGTGGCGAATTTCGCGCCACGTCCAGCCAACGGCCCGAAAACGATCAAGGGACCTCACGCGCAACGACTGGTCATCGAGCATGATGGGCGTGTATTACTCCCAAATATAGTTCTGTTATTTTTCTCCATTTGGAGGTTTGCCCAGACACTGTAATGAAAGCCGAGGCGCTGAGTTACCGATAGTGTCAAGGGGTGGTTGCTTAAAAAGAAAAACTCTCATCATATAGTCTCTAGAATTACAAGCTGCTCTTAACCGAAAAGATTATGCATCATGATTTTATAAATTTCCAAAATGGTAAATATTTCGAATATCTTTTGAAAGGTGATGCACACCACTATTTGAATTGTTGTGTTAGTAATTGTTATGAATATCTTTTGAATAAAGATATGATTTCAGTTTATTGAATTATTACTGAAAGATCACACCTGCAAAAATATGAATATAAATAAAACAAAGCGATAAAAAAGATTTTGAGAATCAAATATTATTTTAGGGTTCCGGAAGAGAAGTGAACAAGCTGCTCTTTTTCCTGTCTTGAATGCTTTTTTCTATTGGATTAATTCGCAATATATAGGCCTTTCCATGCACTTCCTCCATGTTGAGTATTGAACACGGTAAAAGAATACAGAGGGGGGGGGGTGAATGGATTCTTGAACTTTTCTTGGATTGAGTCTGTGTAGCAGATAAGTGCCTGTGTGTGCAGAAATTAAGGTGCGGATAAGTAAACAACACAAGACACAATATCACTTTAATCTAATGTGTATTAGATAAAGGTTGCTACAATCTGTGAATACAAATGGTAGTATTCTCAGCTTCGTTTTTCTCAGAGAGATATAGCTTACAGTGTATGAAAAACTAGACTCACAAAAGTTACTAAGTTATGAAGTGAGGCTGTGTCCTTATAGAACATGGATACAGCATGCTTACTACAAATAAGGTAGCTAAACAAATTACTTTCTAGTCTGTCTATCCTTTTTGAGTAAGAGTCCAAACGGTTACAGATTTGACTTTGCAAAGCCTGTTTAGATCCACTTCTTTAGCTCCTTGTCTCTTCTATATCTCTCCAAGCTTCCTTGTAGGCTTTCCAGAGCACGTTACAGGTTGTGGTCCATAAAGTGCATTGGCTTGTTGCAGGTTTCTGACTTGTACAATTTCTTCAGTATTTTGTCTCCAAGAATGTATTCGAGAAGTGACTAAGTAAGTGATTCGAGAACTAGAATTGACTTGATCGATAACTCTGAGTTCTCGAATGCTGTTATAGTGACATATCGAACCACTTCTCGAATAGCTCTTTTCCATCAGGATTCCTTGAGTTGTCGAATAGAGCATTTGACTTATCGAATCCTCGAGTTGTCGAATAGCTTTCCGAGTCTTTGAGATATCGAATGGAACTTTGACTTGTTGACTCTTTGAGAACTCGAATACCATCTTGACTTGTTGACTTCTTGAGTTCTCGAATAGAGTAGTAGACATATCGAATCCCTGAGATATCGAATGAGATATCGAACAGTGTATTCAGAGATATCGAATAGTGTCTTGAGATATCGAATCTCTGACTTCTCGAATGCTGGACTTCTCGAATAGACAAATATACTTCTCGAATTGGTACTTAGGCAAATTCTTCATTTCTTCAAATCCCAACTGTGATTATTTGGCAGTCTTTAACTCCTTGCTTGAGGCATGAACCATGGAACTTCTTTCAAGCATTATTCTAGACTCTATTTGTACAGTTACACAACTAGGATTTGATGCCTATTACAAGTACAATACAAACAGAAACTCTACAACTAGAGGTTCCCTCAGTTAAGAGGTCATGTAAGTAATGCAGAGCATTACAAACAATTAGGCTTGTTATTAGATGTATACAGGCATGCCTCTGTAACTAACACTCCACCCAAAAATATAACTGCCTAATTAATACATATAATAATGTCAAGATATGTAAGTTACAAGTATAATATTTATATTTGTAACTCCTGCTCACATTAATTATAATCAATGTTATTTATTCTTTGTAAGTTACAAATACACTAATAATGTATTTTATTCTAATATTATATTTGATAAAAATAAGTCAAATACAACATCTCCCACTTGACATTTTTTAATCAAATATTTTTCTTGACTCCCACTTTTTCCAAAGTCTATATATTTTCACTTTTCATAAAATTAACATTCCATATTTAAACACTCAAAATCATTAAACAAACCAACTTGTTCGATAAATACTTTTGCACGAATACCTTATATTGCAACCATATAGCAAGTGAAAAATATTCACCTCTTACAATACATTTCTTATTTTTACTTTTCCAATTTGAGCTCCATCAAAATCAAATAGATGGCTCGAAGTTGACTTCCCATTATTTTGTCAATTCAAAAAAACTTTTGTACTGTAGTAACCCAATAACTCCAAGCACGTCTGCTTGATTCACCAATTTGTTACACAACGTACTATTCAAGTACATGATCATGATTCTCCTTACAGCCTCTCACTAGGCTCAAGCAAAATTGCTTCACAATCCACTTACAAAACTAACTAAAAATGTCAAGTCAAGTCAATCGATTACACAACATAAAATATCGAACTTCTGACAACTTGCACATAATACTTTCAGTGGTTCCCATTTCTGCATTAGTCATTTCCCATTACCAATAGGGCTGGCGCCGGACTGCAATTCTGCATCCTAAAACAATTAAGCATTTTACTCAAATACCATTCTAAGTTCAAACTGAACATTCTAGTGTTTTCATTCCTTAATCCAAATTTTCTATATATGCAAGATATTTCACACACATCTTCGATCTCAAATTTTCAACCAAGTTCCAACTTAATTTTGTTCCACACATATTCATTATTTCCACTGATAATATATCAATGATTAACAAACTCCCACTTTCCAAAAATACTGACATAATTGTCTACTTCCATTATCGATTTTTCACAAAACCTTTACAACTAATATCAAAATTTATTAAACATTCCAACAACTTTATTTTTCTTTTCAAAATTCACTTACAACCAACGAATTTTCTATATTCTGGTGGATCACACAATTCCCATTTTTTATTCATTTCCATGAATTACTCAAATTCTTTCTATTTCATTTCGAAAATTTCTAATTTTGTACTCACTATTCTGAGTATCACAAAAAAAAACCTTTTCCAAGTTCACTAGATGTTTCAACTTAACCACACCTTGCTGGCGTCATTTTTCAAAATACCTTTTAGAGTTCTTTAACTCAATTCAACAAGAGCAACAAATTCTTGTTTATTAAATTTTGGCTAATTTCCCCAATTCTCTTATAAATTAAATAAATAACTTATTTCAAAAATTCCTCTTTTCATTTCTATATACTCATTATTCCGAGTATTATAAAATTATTTCTTACAAAATATTATTTCCTTTTTTTTTTAACTGATAAATTTTCTGATTGTCTCCAAACAATCTATATTCCCCTTTTTTTCCGACTCTGTTAAACATACAAAACACAATTATTTTGACACGTTTTCTTTTCCTTGCCGCTCTCCATTCCGAGAGCCACAAATTCAACTAAATCATTTTTAGTTTTGCAACGTCACGTTTTCTTTTCCTTGCCGCTCTCCATTCCGATAACCATAAATTCAACTAAATCATTCTTAATTTTTTTTAATGTGACGAGTCGCACCCGAATCATTCTACCAACCATCTATATCCTTGATCATCGTGCCAATATTGCCAAAATAATATATTAAGGCATTATACATCCATTAACCGATACTAATACACCACAGTCCAGACATATAAATGCAAGATTTAGTATGGATATACATACATGTAAATCTGTAAAAAATTTACACATGACAGGCCATCATCATGAACACGAATGTGCAAACAAAATTAATAATTGCACTCCACAAAAATAGATACTCCACTAAACTGGACAGTTGGTCAATAAAAATAAATTAAAAGGATAATAATGAATTGCATCCACTCTATCAAACAAAAGTCTATCTACTAACAAAAAAAAATTCTAAGTTTTATAAAATAAAACACATAAACAAAGAAAAAACTCAGTAACATACAATACGAAGCGAAAATCTGTTAACTAATCAATCAGTCCATATATATCACCATCAAAATTAAACTCACAAGAAAATCTGTAAAAGCATCATACCCAAAACAATAATCACGTAACAAGATTTTATTGTGACAAAAAATATATTTGAAACAACTAGTCATAGATGCAAAATAAAAACAAAATAATAAATTTATCAGCTTACCTAAACTACAATCTAAACTGAATAACATGAAAAAAAAAAATATATCATATGATCAGTAAAATATAAAAACATCTACTAATAAAACTAACGATCAAATAGACACGGAAAAAGGTAGGCAAAAAGGAAATATAAATATGGATATGTAACATATGGACAAGACAATATAGGATTGAGTGATAAACCACATAAAGCAATAAACAATTACTAGCAAGGCAAGGAAAATAGAAAGAGATAGAGATTGCCAATTCCCTTGTTCTAGAACTTGGTCACCAAATGAAATATGGATCGATAATAGCAGCATAGCAAAGATTGAGATGGCGTGGAAATAATTTAGCTCTGATACCAATGAAAGATTATACCTGCAAAAATATGAATATAAATAAAACAAAGGAAATATTATTTTAGGGTTCCGGAAGAGAAGTGAACAAGCTGCTCTTTTTCCCGTCTTGAGTGCTTTTTTATGTTGGATTAATCACAATATATAGACCTTTTCATGCACTTCCTCCACCCAAAAATATAACTGCCTAATTAATACATATAATAATGTCAAGATATGTAAGTTACAAGTATAATATTTATATTTGTAACTCCTGCTCACATTAATTATAATCAATGTTATTTATTCTTTGTAAGTTACAAATACACTAAAATGTATTTTATTCTAATATTATATTTGATAAAAATAAGTCAAATACAACAATTACAATATGGAAAATATGGATCGTGGGAAACTCGATCCCTTATCCCCGGTCTAAGGGTGTCATATATGCAAGTTATTATTCTAAATTTTGACAAATATCATTAAAATGCACTATAAAATTAAAATTACGGAAGATTAAAATAAAATATACGAAGCTGCGCGCGTAGTGTAGCATATTTTCCTAGTATAAAAGCTAACTGCTAGCAAATACCAATGTTAATTGCTTTCCAGTGAGCTTCATAAGCTAAGATAAAATATGATTACGCCTGATTTAAACTCTAAATTTAGATCATGATAAAAAAAAAAAAGGAAATAGTGAGAGCATGTTTGGGATAGTTTAAAGTGATCCCAGTCTATTTTAAGTAGTTGTTTTTTTTTTTTTTTTACTAACAACTACTTAACAACAACTATTTTAAGTAGTTGTTAGTTGATGTACTTGTGTACATTTAAAATTTCCATCTTAAAGTTAATTTTAGTTAAAAAAAAATTAAGTACTTTTTTTAAATTACTTTTTTTCTCACATAAATTTTTATATATTTGAGTCACTTTTAATTCGTGTTTTATTTCTTGCGAATATTTGTATTTTATACTATTATTTTATGTTTAAAAAATATTATTTCTATTTTTTTAGGCAATGTTTTTAAAAAATCACTATAAGTAAAATTAGTTAAACAAATATATCTAACTTAAATCAAAATTATCTTTATTTAAAGCAAATAAACTATATTTCAAATTATATAAAAAAAATAAAAATTAGTCCAAATGTATTTTAAATTAATATGATTAAGAATTAGTTTGACTCAAAGCGAGTGGGCAGAAGTCACATGCAATGCGTTTCTCCTGCATGAAAATGAAATGGCAACGGATCTCCACCGGTGGAGAGCCCCAAAACCTTTCATTTTCTTTGTATTTTCTTCCTTCTTTAAATAAACTTTGTTTTAAAGTTTCGATTTTAGTTTGTATCTTCGGATTCTTGGTTTTCCTTTGGATCTAAGGTTTCTAAACCTTTTCGGATCTGCATCTGTTATTAGTTTCTTAAAATTCGGAGCTCTGACTATTTTCTCCATTTCCGACTAGCCACGGGATTTGTGAGTGGGTTCATCTTGTTTATTGGGGATTCGATTTTTCAGATCTAAGTTTGGAGCTGTTGTTTTCTTTCTTGTTTCTTCGATTTTTGTATTTTAATTTTAATTTTTAAGTTCTTAATCTTCATCTTGTAATGCTTAGTTGTTTGGTTTTCTCGCTTGTAATGCTGAGTTGTTTGGATTTTCTCTCCGTTTTGTGGGAGTTTGATTTTCTCTCCGGTTTGTGGGAGCGTGGATTTGGATTTAGTGATTCGAGCTGTTTTGGTTCTGCATTCAAGGTCGATAAGCTCAGACGGGTGTTGGAGATACAATTGTATATATCTCCGTCAAAATTCGCTTTAGGTCTCCTGTGGATGTCCGGCGATTCAATTATGTTTGTTCTACTCGATATGAATTGTAGATGCCGTATGGCTTTGATTTATTGAATTTAATACACTTGTTATTCAAAAAAAAAAAAAAAAAACAACAACACATTGTTCCCTGTCACGTGCCTATTTATTGTTTTTGTAATTAAGGTTTCCCGTCCCCACGTGCCCGTTCATTTATAACTCTTGTCCGCAATTTCTTTTCCCTTTTTTATTTTACGCAAGACGACGTAGACTTTTTTATTTCTATTAACACCAGATGCTGTATTCTATTGCTCCAAAAGTGATTTTTTATTTTTGATAAATGAAAATCGATAAATTTGACGATTATTAACCTATTTTATAAATAAGCAATTAAAAATTAGTAAAAAAGAAAATGAAAATCAAACATGGCGATTTCCTAAGCACGTGTTTAGCTCACTGTTTATCTGTTTTCGGTAACAAGATGATATATATTTGAAATAAAAAAAAAATGAACATCTTGCATAACTAATGAAGAAAATATTTCAACAACCTTAAAAGCACTTCTTAATCAGGTCTCTATAACGTTGTACTGGGCCAGAAGTTGTGCTTTATATTGACTTAGGAACACATTTTTTAAAATTCGAGGGCTCTTATTTTTTATTGTTGATTTTAAGGTTTGTAGTTTCATTCTTTCATAAACGCAATTATTTTGAAATGTTTCTGTGATAATCATTCTGGGAAAAAGTAGCAAAGGTAAATCCATTGTAACCGTTGATTAGGGGAATAAGTTTGAATAACAGTATGATCAGATTCGATTCATATATATTCGTTTGTATTTGATCCGGATCCGGATTCAAATTAAATATTTTACATTTTATTTAAATTTGACTCGAATTAGAATTTAAATATTCGTATATGATTAGGTTCGACTCAATTTAGTATCGAAGCACTCATTTTTGTATATTCAAATTCGAAATTGTTTAGAATAATATTAAAAAATTAAGAGTACTCAAATAATTATTTACAAAACTAAAATGTGATCATTTATAGAATAATATTTGAATATATATATATATATGCATTATGTAATATATATTATACGCACAATTTACGAATTTGAATCAAATATCTTTAATAAATGTATATTTGAGTACTCTAAAATTATTGGAACTACTCTATATAAATATGATCGAATTTCAGAATGGTGAGATTCGATTCTATATTGGTTTGAATTATATAGTAGGATCGTTCATTTTTTATAAGAATACGAATTATATTCGCTATTAACGAATCAAATCCAAATTCAAACTCGGATTACTCGACTCATTCTCAGCCGTATTGTTGATTAATCGTAAATTATAGGGTCATTATTTCTTAAGTAAATTACAGTGTCTACTCCTGTTATACTTGAGTAAGATTTCTTATTATATCTACCATATTTTCAAGGAGATACTGTGATAGAGAATTTGTTATTAGCTTGTCTGGTACATTTGTATAGATATTTTTTTTTTTATATTTTTAATAAAATTTTTGAATGATAGTATCATTTTAATGTTCGGCTTTTTCTTTAACATTTACGATAAACAATCAGAGTGTAAGTTTTGTAAATAACATAACGTGATACATCGAATTTTGACAAGCGTGTACAAGTTGGAGATAAAAATGAATGTAGTAGTAGTTGTTTTCAATGCTAAACAACGAAGTCGAAGTACGTAGCAGATACATACGACTGATGAGAAGAAGAGTAAATAATGGTGGCTAGCTTACCACTTAACAGCTGCCCAGATTAACAACTTTTGCCATACTTTGGCAGAACATGCTCCAATGTACAAAAGTTGCTTAGAGCATCTCCAACCGACCGAAACCCTTAGCAAAAACCCTCCACCTGTCATATAAACAGTAGAAATATAGCCAACATGTTAGAATCAGACGTCTCCAACCGGCAACCGGTAATAACTGGTAGCTAAAATAATAGCCAACAAGAGTTGGTTGGCTAAATATGTTGATCGAAGTACAGATCTGTAACAATGCCACATCACTTTCCACTAATTCTTTCCCCCTCCATGTTGCTTTTCTCTTTTTTTGAATAAAGGATATTTCATTAAAATCAAGCATCCGACACAAGTGTCTCCAACACAGAAAGCGGAGGAGACTAGTAACCAATGAAGCTATTAAACGTGCAAGGGAGCCTGGCCAACAAGTGCGCCTCTTATTCTTGAATCTTGCCGCTGAATGTTTAAGGAAAATATGTATTTTCAATCTTTCATATTTTTTTAAAGTTATTGAGCTTACTAATATAGCTCAATTCTAAATATGTATTTTTGGTGCTTACAAAAATTTTATGGATATATTCATGTACTAAGTTTATCAAATTTTTAATTTAAAATTCTAAATATATGACCACAATTTTCAAATCAATTTATATTAATATTAGTTTGTTAAATTTAATTTTTAATGAAAAAGTGTTATGAAAAATAATAATAAAAGATTAATTTTCAAAATATAGCCAACCATTATAGCCAACCCCATTGAAGCATAACACCTTACAGATTCAGCAAAATTTAGCCAACTATTATTTTATATTATTATAGCCAACCATTATAGCCAATGCCATTGGAGATGCTCTTATATATTTTCTTTGACCTGGATTGCACGGACCTAGCTATAACATAGTAATGCTTCATATTTTATAAGTAATTAATTCATATATAATACTATCGATCTTTTAAATTAGTTTAGTTAGATTTGTCCAATACGTTGGTTCGATGTTGTTAGATCAAAAGCTCAAATCTTATTATTGTAAGTATTTTTTTTTCTAATAATTAAATTACCTTCTACTATTTTTTTGCACGTCTGTGCATGATTGGTTAATATTATTGGTGTAATGTGAATAAAAGATTACTTAGCATCCCTTAGTTTAAAATAAAAGATACCAAGATCTCAAGTCATTACGAAATTATTGTACTAGCAGTGAATATATTAGATTATAGAGCTTTACAAGTTCAAGTTGGACTTTAAAAAAGAAAATAAAGGTTGCTTGTTAGATCACAATTAGACTTTAGGGCATCTAGTCATTTGTCAATTATGAACCATTAATTTATGAAGTTGAATTTTCAACATTGAGGCAACTATAAAAGGATTAATGGTACATTAGATTAGTTCGTGTTTCCTTTAAGGAAGAGGGATATGGGGAGGAGGCCTTGTTGCTCCAAGGAAGGGCTCAACAGAGGAGCATGGACTGCTAGTGAGGATACAGTACTTACTGCTTATATTCAGGAACATGGAGAAGGAAACTGGAGGAATCTTCCCTGTAGAGCTGGTAAAATATTCACTTTGTATTGCTAGATTCTTGTTTTTTTATACTAGATTCTTTTAGTTATGATCAAAGTCATCTTATAATTATGCAATCGAAGAGTTCATGATCTCAAGTTAAATGACCAACTCTTGCTAAACGTATGCTTAGATGGTATCTTCTTAAGACTCTCACTCACTCGAAAATCCATTTTTTGGAAAGGGGTTCTCGGAACACCTCTCATGAGCTACGGGAAAAGTTATTATATGACCAACTCTTGTTGAAACCGTGATGCTAGTAAAGAGAGATTAATTAGATCACATATTTTTTTACATGTATACTAATGCAGGTTTGAAGCGATGTGGTAAGAGCTGCAGACTTAGATGGCTAAATTATCTTCATCCAGACATTAAGAGAGGCAACATATCAGAGGATGAAGAGGACCTTATTATTAGACTTCACAAACTTCTCGGAAACAGGTTTTTTTTTTCCTTTTTTTTCTACTTTTCGTATTAGCATTCAAGGATACTATGCTTGGCACACATATCCTGTAATATATACGGAGTTGATTTAAAAGATGGCTTAATATTATTTCTAGCGAAAATGTTAGGCCTTCTCTGTTATAACCGGTTTTCATTTTATTTAGGTGGTCATTGATTGCTGGAAGACTTCCAGGTCGAACTGACAATGAAATTAAGAACTACTGGAACAGCACTCTTAGTAAGAAAGCACACGGGATGCTACAAAAATCTTCTGCCTCATCAAAACTCGGTCTAAATCGTAAATCTATTGTGAAAAATCCCAAGACAAAGCTTGTGGAATATAAGCAACCTATTTCTCCAAAATCTGCAGTCCGAATTAACTCCTTGAGACGCAAAAAAGTTGTCCCAGCAATGTCATCGCCAAGTGACAGTCCCTCTACTATCTCAGCATTCCATAATCTGCAAGATCTTCAAGAACTTCCAAAGGATTCATCAAACACAGATTGTGAGCTTGATAATTCAGAAGTGGAGGCACTGAAATCACGTCGTGAAGAAAACGCGATAGATGATTATGGTTGCAAGAATGATTTGAATGAGGGTGAATTTAATTACTCTCTTTGTGTTTCTGATGCCATTTATCAAGACTGGACAACAAATGACTTTCTTGAAGGCAATGCCATAGTAGACATGGATTCTTTAATTTCATTTCTTAATGATGAGGAGTGGCCCTATGTAAATGATTCCTCTATAAATGTATGATCCGCAGACTGCAATCATTATAAAATTGTATGCTTGAGTTGAAAATTTAAATGATTGTTTATTGTTTGAGACAACAAACATGTAGCAACATTAAGACATGAAACTAACTGTTCACAGCAATGTACACACTACATAGTAGTGACTACAGACTGTTAGTGTACTGTGTGTCAACAAGAATCTAATGGTAATATTCTTTAGATGACTTATCTCATGAGGGACTGACTCCAAAAACAAGGATTCATCCCTGTGATCTAAATAAAGATCAACAAGAAAGAAAATAGCACACAGATAACTACAACAGTTTCTTCATTTGTGATGTCCAAGTACTTAGTAATGTAACAGTACAATTTGCTTATGAGATTTTAAAAATGATGCAGAGATAACCAGAATGAAGACAGAGAATGTAATTTTCTTTACAATTTTACAGCAGATATGAACAACCACGAAGATGTTTCATATCATAGAACAGTATGAATCAAACAAAGCTTATATCTACCTATTAAGGGCTATTGACAATGTGAAGGCAAGTACTATCCATCCAAGCAGAAAATATCCTACCGCTCTTGTTGGCCCAACATCCTCCTCTTCCTGTCAAAGTTAATCCTCATCAATTACTATCAATTCTTAATACGCATGACACCAGACCCTCGATGGTTAAAGACCTGAGGTCTCCATATGGGATGCATTATTTTTAAATATCACGATCACATGGACTTATCATTTCATACGATCTATGGTTAGTTTTAATTAAAGCACACCTGTGGAGGAGGTAATTCAGTCGGAGTCTGAGTTATGTCAACCTCAAAAGGCCAAACATAAGTCTCTGGATTTCCATTCCTCGACAAGCTCCAATCATACAATCTTCTATCTTCCACCGAAGATAATATTGAGTGTGACTCCTGCTCATGATATACCAGTTACTCAACTCGTCACTTCAAAATCGTACACTTCTCCTTTTCAAACTCAAATTATTAGTGATTGTCAAATAAGACTGTAAAAAATTTCTCTGACCTTCAAGAGATCAACCCTTTTGCTGCATTCCTCTTCATCTAATCCCTCATTCATCACTTCTTCAAGCTTTTTCTTGTATGCAACTGTCACCTGTTAGTTTGGTTGTCAGGATTATGTTCCCATGTATAATATGTTGCACACTTCCATTTTTTCTGTTGCTTGAAAAATCAAATTTTTACACTGCATTTAGTAGTATATTAAGTATATTCAGAGCGACACTAGTAGCCTGCATTAGTTTCCAGCTTATAATCATTGATCATTTACTTAAGCACCAGAAAGCCATCTAGGAATGGTACTGGGTGCCCCAACTTATACCCAGACTCGAATTCATTTAGACAAAATCCGGGAATGGTAAGATACAACTCAATTTTAATCATTGTTATCAAATTTCGTAATTTTTGGAAAAAGTTGAAATCGACACATCTACAAACATGATCACGACTCAGAAACTCAAAATTTCCACCCCTATTTCAGTCACTTGATTTTGTTTTCAAACACTAGTCAATAAATTTTTTATCCAGTAATTGTAGACAAGATTTGTGATACCTACCTCATCATAGGAACAACCTCTTTGTAATCCAAGTGTTCCATAATAATCAAAACCGGAGATAGCTGCACAAAAAACTCAATGCATTGTAACCATAGCAACTTCAAACTTAAAACAAATAGAAACAACATGAGAACAGAGAATTGAAATATATACGTATCCCTCTCATAGCTTTTTCGACATTAAGAGCACTAATGAAAAACTGTGGTTCCTCTTTAACTTCAACTGTGCTCTCCTCTTCCTTCTCCTCTGTTTCATTAGTAGTAGTAGTTGCAGTTGTACTAATCTCATCACCTTCACTACTACTGCAAATACAAAATTTGCTCCTTGCTATTCTTCGAATATTTACGTAGCCAATCTTAGGTACCACTGCAACATTTCGAAAATGTCGCGGCCCGTAGACTGAAGTTGTTGCTGCTGCCGCTGTAGTTGCCATTTCTGTCCCTTTATTGTGTGTTGCAAGTAGTTAGTTTATTCTCAGTGTTTTGGTTCACAAGTTTACATGAAGATTGTGGATACTAGAAAATGGATAATGCTGCTCATTTCTAACACCACCCGCCAAGTAACTACACTTCACTAGCATAACCTAAACACATTTTTAAATAATTACATTTTTTTTTTGAAACCTAAATAATTACTTATTATTAATTCATATTATTTTTAATAATTGTGTAGGAAATATAACTCAACATTTATAATAATAATATTTTTTAGTACAACAAGAAAATCGATTTTTGTATCTCTCAGTTTAAAATTTTAGGACTTTTTTCATAAATACCCTTGTCTAAAAATTCTTTTGCAACAATACTTTAAAAAAAAAAAATTAATTTGCAAAAATGCAAAAATACTATCTTATTTGTAAAGGCTGCTCAACAGGTTGAATTAAGTTGCATATGTGGTTGTATATGCAATCTTATATGCAAATGAATGCAACTGAAAATTAAAAGTTAAATTTTCATTTTTTTACCAACTTCTAGTTGTATATAAGGGTTGCGCAGTAGCAAAAACTGAAAATTCAACTTTCAATTTTTTGTTGCATTCAATTGCATAAATTGCATATGTTATTCCCAGATTACACACTTGTATAACTGTGGAAGGGGGGGATTGAATACAATTCTTGATAGTTATAAAATTTCTGATAAAAACCACAGAAATCTATAAAGAAATAATTGCTGAATAGAAATAGTTCACAACCACATAAAAATCAGGTGGTTAAATGTACCACCTGAGACTTTTATTCGAAGAAAACCCTGTGATACAAATGTACACAGCTTCTGTGTTTACAACTCTTTGCTTCTAAAGATATTCAAGAAACCCTAAGCAAATATGTATGTTTTCTTACTATCTAAAGAGTTGCTACACTTGGTTATATATCCCAAGTTTACAAGTGCTACAGGAATAAGATAATATTAATCTAATTCAAGTTGACTTGCTACTCCACTCCAAATCCACATGTAGCCGAAAGGTTGTCCTTGTGAACAGATATGTCCCCTGCACCTTTCTTGTATGTACTGTGTAAATGGAATGCTTCTTTCTTCTGTGTTTCCAAAGTATGGCTTCCATATTGCTTTTTATACCTACTATCAACCCATGTGATCTGTCAGTCAAACCTGTCCTTATCAACTGCTAATTCCCAGCTAGCATAGGATAAAGTGACAATGATTATCCGTTGATGTTATGCCCACTTATCCGTTGATGGTAGTTTGAGCTGTATCCGTTGATCGAGTAGATTTGAGTTGTATCCGTTGATAGAGCCCTGTTCTCATCCGTTGATACATTTTCACTTAGACAGAATTACATAGCATAGCTTATTTACAATTGGCTACCCTATTCTGCCTATCCATTGATGGTCAACATGACTCTGAATAAAAACACTATCAACTGATAAATAGAGATATTGCAGTATGCTACAGAACCTCATCCGTTGATGAGCTACCTGTCAACGAATAGAGTTATAAGGTCTTATCCGTTGACAGTTACAAAACTTGACTTATACAATTTTGCTTGAATGTTAAGTTATCATCAACTACAACATATTCCTAACAATCTCCCCCAATTTATACTTGATGGCAATAAAGCATAAATTCAGAACCTTGATGATAACAAAACATTCCTAACGATATATACACACTACAGTATGCAAACATTGTATTAAGCTACAAAAATTAAAAATAGAAAGCTTTAAGAAACTTATCAGAGATGTGCTCCTTTAGATTGAGCATTAAGGATGTTTCCTCTCTCTGGTTGGCTGCACCCTTGACTTTCCTTCCTTGGCAGAGTTGGACTCAATTTGCACTTGAAGTTGCCTATAGAAGGTATCTTCTTCAACAACTTTTGGATTTAGCTTTAGTTGTAACCATCTTAGGTAATCAGAACTAGCCTTTGACAGTTGGTCTTCTAACCTGAAGAATCTCCTAGTGCCCTCATCATCCCTGAACTCCATCATCCAAAAGGGTTGAATGTGGATTTTCTGTCCATTATAAGGGATCTTCATTTTCTTTGGTAGACTTGAGGGTGAGTTCCATTCTCTCCTTATTTCTTCTATTCTGCTAATTATCTCCCTTCTGGCTATCTCAGAGAACCCTGTGTGTCTCTTGAAAGCTGAGAACACTCTGGTCAGTGTATGATAATTCTCTCCAAGAACCTTCTTTAGTGGCCATGTCCTCTGACTTCCTCCCTTGTAGACAAACACTAATCTCTCAGGCTGATTCTTGTACTTGTCAATTCCTCTTACTTCTGACAGTTCATCCAAATATAGATTCATGCCAGAGTATTCTTCAATTTCTGCCTGATAGATAAAGTCTTCTTTGTTTTCCAAGATTGGTTGTTTGACAATAGCAGGTACCCTAGCAACTTGAACTGGTCCCTTTGAAAGTTGCTTCTTTGGAGCCCTTTTCTTCTGTTTTGGATTTAGCAAGAATGAAGGAACTTCAATTGAATCAAAATTCACTGGTTCCTCTTTAGGCCTTATGGGGTCACCATGAAAGTTTACAGTTGGGTCGATTACTGTTGTAGACATAGGTACTGGTGAACCAATTGTTTCTTTTTCTGGAGGGGGTTCTGGAGAAAGAACCCTCTTGGTTTTAGCTTTCCTTCTTCTAGGTTTGATTTTGGGAACTTCCTCAGGTTCCTTCATTTCAACCTCTACCTCATCCATTAACTCTTGAGCTAGCCTGGCTTGCTTCTCTTCTGAGTTTTCATGTTGATTTTTTGTACTTGGATGGGCTTCCCTTTGGATTCTGGAGACTTCTTCTCTTTTAGCTTCCACAAATCTAGGATGACTGTTGGATATATTTAATACTTTTCCATTCCTCATGATTACAGCCATCCAATCTCTTACACTCTTATTTGTCTGAACTTTGAACTCCATGATTGTTTTTCCCATTAGCTTTTCTTCATCATTCTTGGGAAATGGGTAGTTCAATTGAAGCTTGTTCTTCCCATTTTCCTTTGGTGGTTAGTAGGCTCTGGTTTTGATAGCTGGTTCAAATTCTTTGACAAATGATGGCTCAGCATCATAAAATGTAGGAGCCACAACCCTTGGAGTGAGCACCTTCATGATTGTGGTTGATATTGTTGGAGCAGAAGATTGAGCATTAAGGAACAGAGATGATGCAATTGATTCATTGATCATCCTCTCTGTCCTTAGAATTCTTTCACTAGCCTCCTTGTTGATCTTTTCCAAAGCTTCTATCCTAGCTTGCCTTTCACCATCTGAGATTTCTTCTAAGCTTTGAATCTCAGGCAAAGCCACTTGTTTCTTCACAGGGGAAGCCTTTATCTCAAACTCTGTTGGATTGACCACTACAATTGGCTGTTGCTCCCCCTCAATCTATGCTATCTCACTACTGGTAGCTTGAAATTGGCCAGTAGATGTTGCAGCCTCTTCTGTGCTTGTTCCCATTTTCTCCATTTTCTCCCCTTTTTTGTTAGCATCAAGGGTTGGGGTTGAAGCTGCAAGTAGCATTTCCAGTAGTTGAGTTTGTTTTGATTGATTGGAAATGATGGTGTGCAATTGAGATTCCATACTATCCACTCTTGAGGAAAGAAGCTGAATAGACTTAGCCAGGCTATCTTCTTTGAGAAGTTTGCTAGAAAGCACCTTCTGAGTGGTAGTAGGAGCTAGTGCCTCAATCCTGGCATCTAGTGCTATTTTCATATCTCTAATGGCAGACTGGACCTCCTCTTGTTGTGTTCTTTGAATAACAGATTGCATCTTTTGTAATTTCAGGGAGGCCATTACTTGCTCAAGAACAGTCTTTCTCTGTGGTTCTGCAGTTTGGTGCTCAGCCTTAGCAGATTGGTATTGCTTCATTATTTCCACATTGAGATTCCCAAGTTCAGTGGCATTGGAAAACATCCATCCTGGAGTGTCATCCTCATTTATTTCTTCACAATCTGAACTTTGACTGTCATCACTACCAAACTCTTCACTTCCAGCACTTGGAGACAGGGTTTGTAAAGCTTCTTTTGCTCTTTGAAGAGATTCTGAGGTGTGCACTAGGTGCATTGCCTTCTCTGCCTCCACATTGCCCTGTTGTGCCATGACTTGATAGGCAGAAACAGGATGAGTAAAGGTTTCAGGATCCAAAGAGATGGAGTCAATAACTGACTAATATTCTTGTCTAAATTTCATCTCTTTGGAAGCTTCATTAACCTCCATTAACTCACTTGCAATGGCTGATTCTTCCTGCCTTATTACTCCTGTAGTCCCTTCTCTCCTCTCATCTCTCTTTTCTTGCATCAGGGGCTCCCCCTGGCTCACACCTCTCACACCCTCACCTTCACCTACTAAGGTGGAACTCTCTAGCTCTCCTTTTGCCTGACCGGAAGAAATGGTCAGCCTCTCATTGATTTTCTCTCCTTTTGCCTGCTCACAAGGTGGCCTCTCACTCCCTTCCCTCATTCCTAAAAGTGTTTCAATTACTACAAACTCCTCCACAGTTGACATAGGAATGTCACATTTTGCAGTGGTAGAGAGAGTTGTCAACGGATAAGGAGTATCCGTTGGTGTAGTGGTTATTGCTGTCAACGGATAGTTGGTTGAAGACATATCCGTTGATGGAGAAACACTTGTCAACGGATGAAGGATATCCGTTGATGAAGGTAAACGAGTATCCGTTGAAGTGAAAACCAACACTGAATCTGTGGTGATTGATTTTAAGGAAGAGGCCACAGATAGTGTTGTGAATTCAGGAATGGAAGATTGATGGCCCAACAAATCATCTAAAAGATGATGACCACCAATTGTTGAGTGGGGCTTCTCCATGAATTTTAAAGATGGAGAATCAGGAATTGATATAGATATCATATCCACATCCAGAGATGGAGTTGGTGATGGTGGATCAAAATGTGTATCGATTTGAAGGTTAAGATCAAGGGGCTGTGACTCCACATTTATTGAAGTCACATCAAACTGAATTTGAGAAGGTACAGTTTGCTGTACAGTCTGTGCACCCTGTGATTCCCCAATGGTTTTGGATTTTACTCTTCTACCATAGGTTTTTGAGTGAGAGCTATCTGTGTCCCTTACCCTTTTGTGTTGTGTTCCTGGAATGGAACTTAAATCAGTAGTCACACCCTGTTGAGAGGATGTAACTAGAAATTGGCTTGTAGGTTCATTAACAGTCTTTTGAGAGACTGAAATGTTGGTTGCACCTGCCTCACCTTCCTTATCCTTAGGGCTTCTTTGATGTTCACCCTGTCCCTCACCACTCACTACCACCTTCACACTCCCCTCAAGAGTTTTGGTAGTTTTTGCAACAGGTGCCTTTTGAGAGACACCTGAGGTTTGTCTTTTAGATTGTGGTTTTGGAACTTTGGATTTGGTCACTTTGGTAGGAGCCTGTTTGGTCACAGCTATAGACTCCATTGTGACACTAGAAGGCAAAGAAATTTGGGGGTTGGAGATAGGAGTTTCAGGATTGGAAACAGTTACCTGGACAATTGGTAGATATACCAATTGTACTTCTGCATTTAGGTTCATTCGAATCAAATCACTTAAGACTCTCTTCTCCTGAACAAAACAATTGAACTTGCTATCCGGGTTAGCAATGGATAGCTCATTCTCAGATACATGCAGTGCTAGGAGCATCAAAAATCTAGCAAAATAAACATTCTTGCTCCTAGTTTCCTTTTTACCTAATTTAGCTGCTATCTCATACATGACTAGTGTGCCAAAATTATAGAATTTATCAGTCAAAAGCATACATAGCATAACTAGCATGGAGTTGGTAACAGCATCAAAGTTACTAATCTTGCCAGAAAAAGTTTTAATGAAGGCATCACAGAGATAACTCCATTCCTTAACCATACCTTTCCTAACAATTTTCCCTAAGTTCTCAGTACTAAGGGTATAATTTATGGAATTAAGCATGGTAACAATTTCAGCATTACTGGGTACCTTCAGACAGTTATTCTCAGGCAATTTTAAACAAGCAGTTAACACATCAGAATTAACTACATAATTTTTACCCTTTAAAGAAAAAGCAAGTGTACCGTCTGTGCCATTGTACTCAGCAGATGCCCACACCTCTTCAATAACCTCATGGATTAGAGGAGTGGTGGCAGTCATAGCATATGACAGTTTGCATTTCTTCACGAAATTCATCATGGTGTGATATGCTTCTGGAGCGTTCACAGTATCAACAAGGGCCGCGAAATTGTTCTTCTCATAGGTAAACCCGGTGGAAGACATCATCTTAACAATAGGCGCCATTGAAGTGTTTGAGCTTTTGTTGCAGAGAGAGATTTAGTGAAGAAGATGCAGTTAACTAATGAGACTCTTGAAAATGAATAAAGGTGAAATGTGAGGGCACAAAACAGCCTTTTATATTTTCCAAGAATTAAAAATGAAATAATTAAAAGTAATTACCCCATTGGACAAAAGTAACTGTCAGATAATAAATGAAAAGAAAAGAAGTACAACCGTGACTAATTATACACGTTTACCAACGGCTATAAAAAGAAATATGTATATCAACGGATAAAGATTGGACGGTTGAGAAAACAGTTTATCCATTGACGACGTGGACAGCCTGTTATCCGTTGACATACGAAAATCTAGTAATGTGTTTATATTGTTGACATACAAAAATCTAGTAATGTGTTTATACTACCAACGGATAAAAGGATATCCGTTGATAAGCAAATTTTGCCTTAAACAAAATTTCTGCTCAGAGTTATTCTGAGAGTTTTTAATTCTCAAGTAAATCAAAACACATTTCTAGCTGCAATACAGTATTAATAGATACCACTAGGAATTATGAAAAATTAAGCATACCTAGTTCACCTACCAACCTTGTGAATGAAGATTCATCAAGAGGCTTGGTGAAGATATCTGCAAGCTGCATTTCACTTGGCACAAAGTGCATTTCTACTGTACCATTCATCACATGCTCTCTGATGAAGTGGTATTTGATGTCAATATGCTTGGTTCTCGAATGTTGCACTGGATTTTCTGTGATGGCAATAGCACTAGTGTTGTCACAGAAAATTGGAATCTTCTCAACTTTTAGACCATAGTCAATAAGTTGATTTTTCATCCACAGAATCTGTGCACAACAGCTTCCAGCTGCAATGTACTCAGCTTCGGCTGTAGAAGTGGAGACTGAGTTCTGTTTCTTACTGAACCATGACACAAGCCTATTCCCTAGAAACTGACAGGAGCCTGTAGTACTTTTCCTATCAATTCTGCAACCTGCATAGTCTGCATCTGAATAGCCAATTAGATCAAAGCCAGAATCTCTTGGGTACCAAATGCCAAGGTTTGGTGTTCCCTTGAGATACCTGAAAATTCTCTTAATAGCAATCAAGTGAGACTCTCTAGGATCAGCTTGAAATCTAGCACAAAGACATGTGGAAAACATTATATCAGGTCTACTAGCTGTTAGATATAGAAGTGAGCCTACCATGCCTCTGTAGCTTGAGATGTCCACAGATTTTTCCTTAGTATTCAACTCAAGCTTAGTTGCAGTGGCCATAGGTGTTTTTGCAGAGGCACAATCCATTAAGTCAAATTTCTTTAAGAGATCATAAATATATTTTGTTTGACTTATAAAAATTCCCTCATTAACTTGCTTTACTTGTAAACCAAGAAAGTAAGTTAATTCACCCATCATGCTCATTTCATACCTACTTTGCATAAGTTTGGCAAACCTTTTGCAAAGCTTCTCATTTGTAGACCCAAAAATAATATCATCTACATAGATTTGAACAAGTATTGAAGAACCATTGACATTTCTATTAAATAAAGTTTTATCTACTTTACCTCTAGTGAAGTGATTTTCCAAAAGAAATTGAGATAAAGTGTCATACCAGGCTCTTGGTGCTTGCTTCAAACCATAAAGTGCTTTCAAGAGAAGATATACATAATCTGGAAATTCTGGATCTTCAAAGCCAGGAGGTTGATGGACATATACCTCTTCTTCCAGTTCCCCATTTAGAAAGGCACTTTTAACATCCATCTGATAGACTTTGAAGTTGGCATGTGCTGCATAGGCTAGGAAAATTCTGATGGCCTCAAGTCTTGCCACTGGAGCAAAAGTTTCATCAAAATCTATTCCCTCTTCTTGAGAATAGCCCTTTGCCACTAATCTAGCCTTATTCCTCACAATTATGCCATTTTCATCAGTCTTATTCTTGAGAACCCATTTGGTACCTATGATACCTCTATCATCAGGTTTGGGCACAAGCTTCCATACTTCATTTCTCTCAAATTGATTTAGCTCTTCTTGCATTGCTAAGACCCAATCTGGATCTAGAAGGGCATCCTCCACTTTCTTAGGTTCCTCTTGAGACAGGAAACTACTGTATAGGCATTCTTCTTATGTGGCCCTCCTAGTTTGGACTCTTGAGTTTGAGTCACCAATGATTAACTCAAAAGGATGATCTCTGGTCCATTTTCTTGAAGGTGGAAGGTTTGATCTAGATGAGGTTGCTTCATCTATGTGAGCATGATCTTGTTGATTGGATATTGAGTTTTGACTTTGAGAAACTCCCCCTGAGTTTGTTGTCCTTGAGGAATTATGAAGTTGACTGTCAACAGATGCATCATTTTGTCTATCAACGGATGCTCAATTTTTCCTGTCGACGGATACATGAGAATGTCTGTCAACGGATGCATCTGATGATCTAGTATGACTGTCAACGGATGCTTCATTTCCAGTGTTAGCATCACTTCTAGTTGGACCAACAACTCTAGGTGAATTTCCAAGGTCATGATCTTCATTTTCCTCATCATCATCAATGTACATTCTTCCTTCTACCTCATTTTCAAATCTCAACTTTTCATGGAAGCCTTCATCATTCAGACCTAGAATCTTTTGATCATCAAACACAACATGTACAGATTCCATGACAATGTTGGTTCTTAGATTGTAGACTCTATAAGCTTTCCCTGCTGCATATCCAACAAAGATAGCTTCATCTGCCTTTGCTTCAAATTTGCCCAAGTTATCTCCATGATTCCTTAGCACAAAACACTTACATCCAAAGACATGGAGAAAAGCTAAGGTTGGTTTCTTGTTGGTGAATAAGTGGTAAGGAGTCATTCCTCTAGCTTGATTGATCAAATAAATATTCTGAGTGAAGCAGGCAGTGCTGACAGCTTCAGCCCAGAAATATGTTGGCAATCTTGATTCACTTAACATTGTTCTAGCTGCTTCAATGAGAGTTATGTTTTTCCTTTCAACAACCCCATTTTGCTGAGGTGTTCTAGCAGCAGAAAACTCATGGACAATTCCATTCTCTTCACAGAAAATATTCATTGTGGAATTCTTGAATTCAGTGCCATTGTCACTCCTGATTCTTTGTACTTTTACTTCAGAACCATTATTTACTAGTCTGAGATGATTGATGATGATTTCACTTGCACAATCTTTGGAGTGCAGGAAGAAGGTCCATGTAAACTTAGAAAAATCATCCACAATCACCAGGCAGTATTTCTTCTTTGAAATGGACATGACATTTACTGGACCAAATAAGTCCATATGCAGCAATTGAAGGGGCTTAACAATGGACGACTCTGTCTTGCTCTTGAAGGATGATTTCTTTTGCTTCCCTAATTGGCAAGCATCACACAGTCCATCTTTGATGAACTCCAATTGAGGGATTCCTCTAGCGAGATCCTTTCTTACCAAATCATTCATTACTTTAAAATTCAAATGAGACAGCTTTTTATGCCATAGCCAACTCTCATCCTTGCTTGCTTTGCTGAAGAGACAAGTAATGGATTCTGAGCATACTGAGTTGAAGTCAGCTATGTAAACATTTCCTTTTCTAAAGCCTGTCAGAACCACATTGTTGTTTTCCTTGGTAGAAACAACACAGGCTTCTTTAGTGAACTTTACTTCATAGTCTTTGTCACAAATCTGACTGACACTCAGCAAATTGTGCTTCAAACCTTCAACTAAAGCCACTTCTTCAATGATGACATTGTCCTTTGTAATCAAGCCATATCCCTTAGTATATCCTTTGATGTCATCTCCAAAGGTAATCCTAGGGCCAGCTTCCTCCTTGAACTCTGTGAGCAGGGTTGAATCTCCTATCATATGCCTAGAACATCCACTGTCTAGGTACCATAGATTCCTCTTATTTCCCTGCACACAATCCAAAATACAAATCAAGTTGATTTTGGTACCCAAGTTTCCTTGGGTCCTTTCTTGTTAGCCTTTGGTTTTACACTCTTAGCAATCTTCACTTTGGGTGTAGATGTTTGAGTGATAGGTTTTGACAGATGCTCATTTGCATAAATATTTGATGCATGCATTTGTGAAAAATTGGCATACATATTATCCATGCTGGGGTTGCTCCATGACATTAGTGGCATATTCACAGATTGAAAATAAGGATTAGGCACATATGGCATGTTCACATATGGATTTGAAAAACTAGCATTCTGATACAAACCAGGCATAACAG
This sequence comes from Kitagawia praeruptora, assembly GCA_037693485.1. Classification (NCBI taxonomy): domain Eukaryota; kingdom Viridiplantae; phylum Streptophyta; class Magnoliopsida; order Apiales; family Apiaceae; genus Kitagawia; species Kitagawia praeruptora. The sequence continues at coordinate 89,361,155 of CM075347.1, read as the reverse complement.
GCATTGCAAGCATACTTGGCATAGATTGAGGTACATGAACAGGAGTCCTTTTAACAGACTTGCAATTAGAAGATAGGTGATTGACACTATTGCAATTACCACAAGTTTTCCTAGGAGCAAACTTGTCAGGAGAATAATTGTTTTTCTTGTTAATGCCTATCTTACCATTTCTGTTCTTTTTCTTTTTACCCTCAGTCTCTACCTTTTCATTAACTGACTTACCAACAGCCTTTTTGTTAGGTAAATCACCTGCCTTAGCCTTCTCATTTGATTTGGCTTGGCTACTTTCACCAGAAACAAAGTTCTTGGCTACTGGACCATACTGATTGTTCAGTCTCTTGAGTTCCTTCTTACTAACAGACTTTTTGTTAGTCGACGGATACCTCTCATCCGTTGATGGTTCATCTGTCAACGGATGATCACTATCCGTTGATTCATAAATAGTCTCTAGATCCTCAAGGCAAGGTTCTAGCTCCTTTTTCTTCTGAGTCCAGGTATCCCTTACAAATGATTCTATTCCCTGGACTTCTATTATGTTTTGAGAAATATTCCTACAACTTTGAAATTTAGCAATTATCCCTTGTTCTTTTTCAAGCTGGTTTCTTAAGATCAATTCTCTTTTTAACACAGCTTCAAGTTCATTTTTAGCATTATTGCAATCAACTCTCATTTTCTCAAATTCTAGAAATTGAACTTCTAGAACTGCATTTCTATCACTTAAGAACTGATTAGTTTCTTTAATCCTATTGTTCTCTTTAGTAAGTGATTTAAGAGTAACACTCAAGTGATATAGTTCAGTAGACATTTCATCTATAGCACTATTGCATTCCTCTTTGGTGAGCTCAGAGAGATTAGTAGAATATACCTGACTGCTAGCTGAACTTGCTTCCTGCTCAGAATCAGCCATTAATGCAAGGTTGACAAACTCAGCATCATCATCAGAATGATTTCCATCAGCAGCCCAGTCATACTCTTGGGTCATGAATGCCTTTCCTTTCTGTCTGAGAAGATCAAAATATTTCTTCTTGTAGTCAACAGTTTCAGTTGACTTTCCCTTGTTCTCAGATCTAGGCTTCCTACATTCACTTATCATGTGACCAGCAATACCACAATTGTAGCATTTAATTTTGGATTTATCCACATAATTGCTTGTAGAAAAATCCTTGTTAAATGGCTTGGCCACCCCAGAGTTTCTTCTGAATTTTAGCTTAGAGAATCTCCTAGATAGAAAGGCTAAATGCTCATCTATCTCATCCAATTCATCCTGCTGTAGGACACTCATTTCTTCAGACACCTTTTCCTTGCTTTTGCTTGATTCTGTTCTACCTTCACAAACCTCCCTGTTTGGTGTAGATTTAGCAGCTTCAGTCCTCTTTTCCTCCTTCTGCTCCAAGTTGGCAACAAGTGCAACTGACCCACTTTTCTTTTGGGCCTTCTCAATTTCTTCATCCTGCTCCATTTCTAGTTCATATGTCTTTAAAGTTCCATAGAGTCTTTCAAGAGTAAATGACTTGTACTCTTGAGTGTTTCTTAGAGAAACAGTCATAGGCTTCCACTCTTTGGGCAGTGATCTCAGAAATTTGAGATTAGAATCTTTCACTTGGTAGATTCTTCCATACAGTTTCAAGCCATTCAATAGCTTTTGAAATCTACTAAATGTGTCATTCAATGTCTCTCCATTCTTGAAATGGAAGTGCTCATACTGTTGGATCAGTAGTTGCATCTTGTTTTCCCTTACCTGTTCTGTACCTTCACAAAGGGTTTGAACAATGTCCCATACTTCCTTGGCGGTAGTACAGTTGATAACATTGTCAACCATGTCTGTTTCTAAGCCATTAAACAGAATATTCATGGTCTTTTTATCTTTGTGAACTTCTGCAACATCCTCAGTGCTCCAGTCAGAAACAGGTTTTGGGATGTACGTGTCTGGTGCATCTGCAGCAAGACCAACTCTTGAAGCAGCCTTCATTGGAACATGAGGACCCTTCTCAATGCAGTCTACAAAACCTACATCAATAGACATGAGATGTAGACGCATTTTTACTTTCCAGTGAAAGTAATTTTCCCTATCAAGAACCGGTATCTTCACTCCATAATCCTTCTTAGACATGTTGGAAGTGTGTTGATCTTTAAACTTCAAATATATTAGAAGCTTGCCCTGATACCAATTGTTATTCCCAGATTACACACTTGTATAATTGTAGAAGGGGGGGGGGGTTGAATACAATTCTTGATAGTTATAAAATTTCTGATAAAAACCACAGAAATCTATAAAGAAATAATTGCTGAATAGAAATAGTTCACAACCACATAAAAATTAGGTGGTTAAATGTACTACCTGAGACTTTTATTCGAAGAAAACCCTGTGATACAAATGTACACAGCTTCTGTGTTTACAACTCTTTGCTTCTAAAGATATTCAAGAAACCCTAAGCAAATATGTATGTTTTCTTACTATCTAAAGAGTTGCTACACTTGGTTATATATCCCAAGTTTACAAGTGCTACAGGAATAAGATAATATTAATCTAATTCAAGTTGACTTGCTACTCCACTCCAAATCCACATGTAGCCGAAAGGTTGTCCTTGTGAACAGATATGTCCCCTGCACCTTTCTTGTATGTACTGTGTAAATGGAATGCTTCTTTCTTCTGTGTTTCCAAAGTATGGCTGCCATATTGCTTTTTATACCTACTATCAACCCATGTGATCTGTCAGTCAAACCTGTCCTTATCAACTGCTAATTCCCAGCTAGCATAGGATAAAGTGACAATGATTATCCGTTGATGTTGTGCCCACTTATCCGTTGATGGTAGTTTGAGTTGTATCCGTTGATCGAGTAGATTTGAGTTGTATCCGTTGATAGAGCCTTGTTCTCATCCGTTGATACATTTTCACTTAGACAGAATTACATAGCATAGCTTATTTACAATTGGCTACCCTATTCTGCCTATCCATTGATGGTCAACATGACTCTGAAGAAAAACACTATCAACTGATAAATAGAGATATTGCAGTATGCTACAGAACTTCATCCGTTGATGAGCTACCTGTCAACGAATAGAGTTATAAGGTCTTATCCGTTGACAGTTACAAAACTTGACTTACACAATTTTGCTTGAATGTTAAGTTATCATCAACTACAACATATTCCTAACAGCATATGCAACTGATTGCAACTAAAATCTGAAAGTTTGTAGGCAAAAAAAAAAATTTGAAAATTAAATTTTCATTTTTTGCTGCAGCCCTTATATATAACCAGAAATTGAAAAAAACTGAAAATTCAACTTTCAATTTTTAGTTGCATTCAGTTGAAAAAAACTGAAAATTCAACTTTCAATTTTTAGTTGCATTCAGTTTTATATATAACTAGAAGTTGGAAAAAAATGGAAATTCAATTTTTAGTTTTCAGTTGCATATGCAACCAGATATTTTTACGAATGAATTTGTATTTTTACAAATATTTTTAGAAGATAGTAAAATTATAAAAATATTTTTAAAAAATAGTATTTTTGGTAAATACCCTAAATTTTAATATTATGTTATATTTAAAACACTTTAAACCAAAGGTTATGTTAAGTTATTTGTTCCTAAATTTTTAATTATCAAACTTCAAACTGTTACAGTAATTGTAAATTATGTTACAGATTATGATTTTTCTTAATGAAAAGATATTGTCTAATATCATTAAAATAAAAATAAATACAAAAAAAATTAAAATTAAAAATAAAATAATTCACTCTATCTTCTTTTTAACATTTTTTGGGCTGTAAATGAGCTGATACACTCGTGAACGGTTCGATGTTCGGTTCAAAATAAGTTCAGTTCGGATTCGATTCAATTCATAAATGAGTCGATCTTAAACATGATTTTAAGGATCGTATTTTAAACGAGTCAAACTTGATTACGGTGAAGTTCGATTCGATAGCTCGCGAACAAGTTCGATTAATGTGTTTGTAAACATAGCTCAAGAACTTGTTCGTGAATAAGTTTGATAATTAAACTCGTTAACATGCTCAATACACAAGTTCATTAACAGTTTATAAACAAATTCTATAAATAATCTCGTATATATAATATATGCTTGATTATCATAATATACTTGAAATTCTTATTAATTGTACACCAGTAATTAAAATATTTTATATGTTATTCTAGATATTATACTTGTTTATTATGTAATTCCGATTAATAATAATAATAATAATAATTATTATTATTATTATTATATTAATATTAATAATAGTTTCGTAAATGAGCTCATGAGTATAAGTTCTCGAGCAATATTTAATATTAATTCGTAAGCATAATTTCATGAACAAGCTCGTAAACAAGGTTATTAAGTTGTTCGAAAGCAAAAGTTTATGAGTAAACTTATGAGACATGTTCGTGAGTTATTCATGAACCGTTCGTGAACAACATTTTATCTTAACGAATTGAGATCAAACATAGTTTTAGGCTCAATTCAAGTTCGAGCTCGAACTCGATAATTTCTTAACAAACGATACATGAACATTTTAGAGTTCGGCTCGACTCAGTTCATTTACACCCCTAAACATTTTATATATATTGCACATGAGAGGATAACTAGATTTATCGTTTATCATAATAAATACATCCTAAATTCAATTCTTATTCATTCAAAAATAAATTTAATTCACGTTCATTCCCAAATTTGTACTTTCAAAATTCATCATTCCCAAATTTGTTAAAATATATACTCACTTCAATAATTCAAAAAGAAAAAAAAAGCATTATATCCCATATATGGATGTAATTCGAATCGAGTCGAGTTCGAGCTTTTTTTTCACGAGTCTAGTCGAGCCTAAAATTTATCGAGCCTGAAATTTATGTTCGAACTCGACTCGTTTACTACACGAGTCGAGTTCGAGCTATTATCGAGCTTTCGAGCTTATCGAGTTTTTAACCGAGCTTTCGAGCTTATCGAGTTTTTAAACGAGTTTTCGAGCTTTTATCGAGTTTTCGAGTTTTCGAGCTTATCAAGTTTTATCGAATTTTTTGAGTTTTTCGAGTTTTCGAGTTTATCGGGTTCTTGTCGAGTATTCGAGTTTCGACTTAAGCTCCATGAAAATTATTTGTTATATTATTTCCCCAATTTTAAATGACAATAAACTTTCGAAATTTAATATTTTATGATTTCGATAATCAATTTTTCCAATCAATTAAGTAAACTTTTAGTTTATTCTATTCTTATATTTACGGATAAATTATATCTTTAGTACAGATTATGCATCTAAATATCTAAGCATTGAACTAGTAAACGATGATAATAAGAATAATAAAATGTGAAACATTTTTTTACTGTGAGCTCATATGTGTTACTCCCTCCGTCCATTTCATTTCTTTACACTTTCTATTTTGGGCCGTCCATTCCATTTCTTTACATTACTAAAAATAGTAACTTTTAACAATAAAATACATTATTACATCTGTTGTGCCCAAAATCTCCATGGGCTAGATTTAGGCCCATTAGGCTTAAGGATCCAATCCGTATGAGTAATATGGGTTATGATTGAGGTCCCTTAAGTTAAATGGGGCTAAATAGCATGTGAAATGGATCTAAACAGGTTCAGGTTCCCGAAGAGACAGGTTCCCGAAAGACAGCTTCCTGTAGACAGCTTCCTGAGAAACAGGTTCCTGCAGACAGGTTCCTGAGAGACAGCTTCCTGTACGAGAACAGATTTATTCCAGCAGAATTCTAGTATGATTAAGCCTCCTATTCTTTAGGAGCAAGTCATGAACATCAACTCCTTATTGGAATGTATTCCTTGGGCACAGATGATCCTTGAATACATCTAATAGGACGAGAACTTGTAAACATACTCCTAGTCGGACTAGAACTCGAGTTCTATTCGACTTAGGTCGCCTATTCGTGGCTGAAATCTGGAGAAAAGGAGTTCCCCACGAATTAGGAACCTAGTCTATTGCCGCCTAACCAGACTTCTAGTCTAAAAAGAACTACGTGAACTTGATCCCTATATATACAAGGGTACGTAGGCACCTTGAGAACATGTTTTTTACAAGCCTCACAATACACCTACGAGATTCTTGAGAACGCACGACACAAGCCTCAAGGGAATTCGTGAGATTCTTGTAAACGCTCTCGAGCTCAGTTCAACCCCTACAAAAAACCTCCATTCTCCATAGATTAGTTGATCGTTAGCCTTTACAACTCACCATAAACCTCTCAAAAGTTGTTACAAAATCCACTCATCAACATTGGCGCTAGAAGGAGGGCAGAGTTATCATCTTAAGAGTGGAAAGATGGCAGGCAGTTCTGATAGCGAAGCAACACAATCTGTAGAGAAAGATCAAACCCCGAAAACGAAGAAGATTACTCCTGCTGACGTCCTAGAGCATCTAAAGTCGATTGAAGAAAGGCTTACAACCCTCGAACAAATAACACCGAAGAAGAAGAAGAAGTCGAAGTTAGCAACTGGTAAGAAGGGTAAAAAAGCTAAGATTAATCCCAAGCAGTTAGGCGTCGATGTAGAAGAACGTGAAGAAAAGGCTGAGGAGGAGATCGAAGACCCAAAGAAAGATATTGAAGGTGAAGAAGATGGTGAAACGAAGGATAAACAACCTCCTGTTAAGGAACCTTCCATCGAGATAATTAAAGATGACTCAAGTTCAGTCGAGACCACGAACGATTCGTGTATAGCAGATTCACAGGAAGCCGATGATAAAGATAAGGAAGCAAAGGACGGTGGAGCTAGTGATTTGAATGCTGAAGACATCAAGAAGATTCTAGTGAAACTCAAGGAAGAAAAGCAGTCAATAACAGGTGCGATGACCTCATCTCCATTCACCAAGAAGGTTAGAAAATCCCCGTTACCTAAATCCTATCGTATGTCAAACGAGTTTAAATTTGATGGCACTACGGATCCTGTGGAGTATCTGGGTCGTTTCAATACTGAGATGGATGTTTATCAAGTTAAGGAGCCAACAAGGTGTAGATTATTGGCTGCAACCCTTTATGGTGGAGCTCATCAATGGTTTAAGAGGTTACCATCAGATTCTATAAATTCCTGGGAGAATATGGGAAAACTCTTCGTTACTCAGTTTAGAGCTTCCGTCGCTTTTGCACCCCCAACCAATACCTTGGCCAATATCAAGCAGAGAGCAGATGAGACCTTGACAGAGTACCTTAAACGTTTTAATGCAGAGGTTCCCAGAGTTAAGAAAGCTCCTGACGAGGTCATTATGAGCTTCCTGATTGCTGGAGTTAGAGCTGGTTCAGACTTCTGGAAGGAGTTACAAGTACGTGAACCCGGTACACTAGTTGAGTTCTACAAACAAGCTGAACTATATAAATGTGTGGAAGAATCCTTGTTGAAGTTGAGAGAAACAGAAGATCTTGGAGACGAAGCTAGTCATAAAGGAATCAAGCGAGAGAGGTCTCCAAGCCCGCAAGCATATGTTATTGGGGATCGAGCTTCCTCCAAAAGAAGTAAAGCAAAATTGAAGACAAAGTGCGACAATTATACCTCTTTGGTCACTCCAGTAGACCACATCTTCATGGTTTATGGGAAAGAAGGAATATTTGTGAAGCCTACACCTTTACCTGTAGGAGCAAGGAAAGATCTGAAGAAATATTGTGACTTCCATGAGGATAATTGCCATGATACTTCTGAATGTAGAGCACTGAAAGACCAAATTGAGGAATTGATTAAAGCCGGGAAGCTCGCGGAATGGATAGCTCGAGGTGACCAGTAGTTGAAAGTTTGAGAGCTTCCTTAAAGTATAGTTGAGAGACCTTTATTTATATATGTATTTCCTTCTTAGAACTAGGGGTAGTGCATGTATACCTTCCTAGCAAGTAAACCTATTTCTTTCTAGTAGTTTTCAATGAAATTATGAGTAGTTCTTTTCCTTGTATTACGTCATACATTTAGCTTGTAAAACAAGGAACATACCTCATTCAATTCAGTGATCTACGAGAAATACCTCACAAGTAATCTCTTTAAGTATCTCTTGTTTCTTACAATGAGTTAGCTCGCGTAAGCTTAGAGGTACTGTATTGGGATATTTGTATAGAGGTTCATTCTCAGCATGTTTCGTAAGAAGATAAAGAAGAAAGGAGAAGACATGTTAAAGCTACAAGCAAGAATGATGTGAAGAGGTTATAGTATTTATTCGAGCGTTAAAGAAAATTCGACATAGTTGAAGATTTTGATGAAGAGTATCTACAAGAATATGATATGAGCATCTTGAAGAAAACACACAGTACTCAACTTCATGGATGAATATTCAACGACTTACTAGAAATTATCGAAGAATTGTGAAGCTTCTTGGAGTTAGTTCTTCATCAAAGATAAGCTTCCCTGAAGAACTGGGGGGTAGTACAATTACAATTACTATAGCACATGGTACTTTGAAAGTTGAGGATTTCAAAGTTTTGAGAATTCAGGTCCAGGAACCTCACGATCAGTTCCAGGAAGCTCACGATTTGGTCTAGGAACCTCACGATCAGGTCAATGAGTTTTCAAATCTTAGCGGAGGTTTCCACTTCACATCTGATCAGTCTACAGAAAGATCCAGGTGATACCTCTCCTTTTATGCTCACATATTCGTAGAAAACCTCCCAGGTACGCGCAACAAACTCTTACTATACATAAAGCATGCTTAAACATTTATGCTATTATGGTCTTATGTGCGATAAAGTTATGATTATGTCTTGATTATGTTTCTAGATGTTAGAATGCACATGTACCTAACATATTACAGGTTCCTTATATTACCTGCATCTCGTAGGTTCCTTGATATTTACCTGCACCTCGCAGGTTCCTTGATATTTACCTGCACCTCGCAGGTTCCTTGATATTTACCTGTAGCTTACAGGTTCCATGTATTTACCTTTAGTTAACAGGTTTTATGTTACTCACCTGAAGCTCATAGGTAACAGCTTCCAGGTCTAGTTGCATTTATATGTGTCTAGTAGATTCCTTGTTATTTTCCTGTAACTGACATCTTGCAGATTCATTATTATATACCTGAAGCTTGTATGTAACAGCTTCCAGGTTCATTGACATTTGTTAGAAGCCAATTGTTAGTTTATGATTAGCAGCTTCTTGCATGAGGTTCTCAGCCAGCTGATACCTGAATAGAAGAAAGTGTACTTACAGCAAGAGCTCCATACCTGTAGAGGATTAATCTAGTGCCCTTCTGGATTCTCTTTGTGCTCCATCTAAGGATTCACTTAGAGCCTAGAAGGACTTACTAGGTTCCCTGAGCATATCCATGTATTGACCTAGTGCCCTTATGGATTCTCTATGTGCCCGTATAGGTTCACTTAGAGCCCAAAAGGATTCACTTGGTGCTTCATGCATCCACGCGCATTTGTTTGGTATCTTAATGGATTCTCTTTGTACCCTTTTAGGGATTCATTTGGTGCCCGATTGGTTACGGTTTTTGTCCTAAGCAGAGGTTCACATAAACAACCAGTTGGATTCACCTTATGCCCTTACAAGGATTTACATAGAGCCCAGAAAGGTTCACTTTGAAAGCCCTCTCAGCTACAGGCACTCGATAGCTAGAAAAGACTTGCAAGCATGAAAGATTCACATAGAAAAGCCCTATGAATCGTAGGCACAATTCAAAAGTCCCATAAGCATGTGGGCACCTAGTTAAAGGTTTTGGGAACCTAATCATGGGTAACCTAACCTAGAGTTTGATTGTACCTGAAAAGCCTTTAAAGGGATTCACCTTGTGCCCATACGGATTCACTTGGTGCCCCTAGAGTTTGAAATAATTCATCATGTGCCCTATAGATTCTCTTTGTGCCCTCTTCAGGATTCACTTAGAGCCTATAAGGATTCACTTGATGTCACAAAGGAATTCACTTAGTGCCCAACCGGATTCTCTTCGTGCTCTTGACATGATTCACCTAGAGCCCGGATGGATTCACTTCGTGCTCCCTAAAGCCAAAAGGATTCATTTGACGCCCAATCGAATTCTTTAAGTGCCCTTCTCAGGATTCACTTAAAGTTCAACTGGATTCGTCTTATGCCCTACTAAGGATTCACTTAGCGCCCAATTGAATTCTCTAAGTGCCCTTTTCAGGATTCACCTAGAGCTCAATTGGATTCGCTTTGTGCCCTCATCGAAGTGATACGTAGATGAATTCTCCCACTTATAAAGCTTGTATATGATTGAAAGAGCTTTCAGTCAACCGCTTCAACAAGCTATAGGAGGTTCACGCATCATGACGGCTCGGGGGGTAGCTCAATTCCCCTACGTTTGCACCGAGAAGAGCTTCCATCTTCCAGGTTCAGTAACGGAACCTCAATCCAAACCGGCACAATGAAGCACAGATAAGTTCTACTTTCATGCCTTTATATTCTTAACTATCATGCATATTTTATGTCAATGCGAGCTTATATTCTGTCATGCTTAGATACATATTGCTTCTAAATGTGCATATTGCATGATCCTTAGAAATGAAATTTATGTGAACTTGTACTTAGGATGTTGTCATGCCCTATAGGTTTGCAGTTTACGTAACATATATGCTTAATTTATGATCTCGAACGTGTTAGTTGAATCAGTCAAGTAGATAATTGATATGCCACTTGAGAAGGTAGCAACATATATAACGTAAATAATCATTCATACTTGCATACATGCATCACTTATATGTGAGCTAGTCAGCTCGTATTACTAATCTATATTTTCTAGTTTTCTTGGTGTTGTGACCAAAATTACCAGGGCTCGATTTAGACCTATTAAGTCATAGGTTCCAATCCACAAGTAGTGTATAAGTCAGGAGACAAATCCAGTACTCGATATGAAGACCAAACGCGAAGCAATGAGCATTAGCTGAGAAGACAGTCAAGAGATTATGAGTATCAAGACGTTCCTGATGAAGCAGTAGTTGAGCAGATTACGAATAGACCAGGTTCCTTCCCGCAGAAGAGCCCGAGTCAGCCTAGCAGCAGCAATGAGGACATCAAGAAGTACATGGGAACCACAGAAACGCTCCCGAGACTAACAAATTTGTTATTTGTGCAGGTACAGTTTCCTGTAGAGAGGTTCCTGAGAACCAGATTTCGAGACATAGGTTCCTGAGCACCAGGTTCCTGAGCATAGATAGCAGAAAGATCTAGAAGCCAGCCAGATAGATGCCGACTTATTATTGGAGAGTACTCCTAGGACGCAGCTGATCCTAGATTACCTCTAATAGACAGCATGCACAAGACAGTCAGATGAAAAGCAGCTTATCAGATAAAGCAACCTCTCGAGCAATTAAGTTATGATTTTCAAGGTTAACCTCGTGCCCTTTTAAGGATTCATTTAGTGCCCTATTGGATTCGTTTTGTGCCCTCAGCATAGGTTCACATAACGCCCAATTAGGTTCACTTTATGCCCTTATTTGGATTCACTTGGTTCCCTTGACAATCTTACGATTCACCTTGTCCCTTTTAAGGATTCATTTAGTACCCTATTGGATTCGTTTTGTGCCCTCAGCATAGGTTCACATAACGCCCAATTAGGTTCACTTTATGCCCTTATTTGGATTCACGTAGTTTCCTTGACATTCTTAAGGTTCACTTAGTGCCCAATTAGATTCGCTTTGTGCCCTTGTCAAAGGATTCACTCAGCGCCTAATTGGATTCACTTTGTGCCCTTGTCACGATTCAAGCAAGAAGATAAAGACCTGCATGGTTCACTCAGAAGAAACATGGGAGCACTGAAGGGATTGGACCTTAAAATATCAAGCTATTTAGGTTCCTCTCGCATCCTATGACTTCGAGGAACCGGGGGGTACTTGTTGTGCCCAAAATCTCCATGGGCTAGATTTAGGCCCATTAGGCTTAAGGATCCAATCCGTATGAGTAATATGGGTTATGATTGAGGTCCCTTAAGTTAAATGGGGCTAAATAGCATGTGAAATGGATCTAAACAGGTTCAGGTTCCCGAAGAGACAGGTTCCCGAAAGACAGCTTCCTGTAGACAGCTTCCCGAGAAACAGGTTCCTGCAGACAGGTTCCTGAGAGACAGCTTCCTGTACGAGAACAGATTTATTCCAGCAGAATTCTAGTATGATTAAGCCTCCTATTCTTTAGGAGCAAGTCATGAACATCAACTCCTTATTGGAATGTATTCCTTGGGCACAGATGATCCTTGAATACATCTAATAGGACGAGAACTTGTAAACATACTCCTAGTCGGACTAGAACTCGAGTTCTATTCGACTTAGGTCGCCTATTCGTGGCTGAAATCTGGAGAAAAGGAGTTCCCCACGAATTAGGAACCTAGTCTATTGCCGCCTAACCAGACTTCTAGTCTAAAAAGAACTACGTGAACTTGATCCCTATATATACAAGGGTACGTAGGCACCTTGAGAACATGTTTTTTACAAGCCTCACAATACACCTACGAGATTCTTGAGAACGCACGACACAAGCCTCAAGGGAATTCGTGAGATTCTTGTAAACGCTCTCGAGCTCAGTTCAACCCCTACAAAAAACCTCCATTCTCCATAGATTAGTTGATCGTTAGCCTTTACAACTCACCATAAACCTCTCAAAAGTTGTTACAAAATCCACTCATCAACAACATCCATTACCTCACTCCACCTTTTCAACCCTTTACACTATTACACCCACTACTTCACTTATTTTAACAATAAAATTACTATTACACCCACTACTACATTTATTTTAATAATATTACATCCACTATCTTGGTTTCCGTGCAAAAAGCAAACGTAAAGAAATCAAAAAAACGGAGGGAGTATATTTTTTCAAAATAGGCAAATAGGCACCCTACATCGAGAGTCATTAGTAATTTTATAAAATTTATTTATAATTAAAATTTATTTATAAAAATGTATAAATAAATATCTCATATTCTCATATTAGAACAAATTTAATTCAAAATTTCACTAATTATACTAATAATATAATATTACACATAACATATGAAAAAAAATCAAGTTAAGTTTAAAAGTAATTTTCATACTAGTTGAGTGATGACACATAAAATAATACTAGCGTAAAAGCCCGTGCAAGGCACGGGCACTGAACTAATTTTTCGTCCAAAATTGTATATATATTTAAATAATATTTTAAATAAAAATATGATAAACGATAAAATTTCAATTTATCTAATATTTTTATAGTTATTTTTCTAATTTTGCATACTATATTTTTATATTATATTTTGAATTATTTTTTAACTCAATTTTAAATTTTTCTAAGTATTTCGGTCGATGTTAACTATGATAAAATGACCTGAATGACCCATGTGTGTATATGAAATTCACAATCAAATTTTTTGATTTTATCGTATACTGATCTAAGTACTCAACCATTATATATTATATTAATCAATTTCATATTATGTAAAAATTCATAGATACCATACTTTATAGTCGAGTTATAGTCTAATTGATCATTATAAATAATTATTGTAATTTTGTAATATTTAGGATTTAAAAATTTATATCTTTTTTTTATTTTAGTGAATGTTAATTATGTTACTTTTTATATATAACATAGATCATATTTTTAGAGTTATCATCTTTTTAACATAATTTCAATTATTTTTCGTGTGTGTTTAAATATTTATGTTTTTAGAGCAATCATATATTTAATTCGTTGAAAGTCTAAATAGTTGGTCGACGAAGACCCCTTAATAGAAGTCACATATTTAAATTTTTATATAACTAAAACTGATGTGACGTAATTATTACTTATGTATGATTTGATAAGTCAAATTTACACATTTCTTAAAACCAAATTTTATTTTTTATTTCATGAATTTTATATCTACATGGAAACGCATATAAATAAATATTTTTTTTGTACTCAGTTACAATAGGTATAATCTAAAATTTTATTTTTATATAAATTATCTAAAATGGTAAAAGAGAATTGTATAGTTTACTCAATCTATTAGAATATTTATTATAATTTTATCTATCCAATATTCTAAAAATAATATAAATCAATATTTTATTTGCTCAAGAGTAAAAATAAAAGAGGAATAGACAAGAAGAGAATATGCGATTTATCTTATAGGTTTTTTAGACAAACTCAAATTAAGTGTAGTAAAGTTGGTTTTGTCATTAGTTTGATAGAAGAAGGTTAGTGGTTTTAATTTTAACACAAACGTAATTTCGTTATTTTTTACATAATTATTAAAAGATGACGTTTTTGTTATTTTTAAAAATATAGGGGTAAAATCGTAACTTCATAACCATTAAATTGACAATCTAATTTATTTATTTTGGACTAAGTGTTACACTATGTATAATCTAATTTTTTTCTATATCAAGTATTTAAAATGGAAAAAGAAAATTGTAGAGTAAGATCAATCGATTACAACAATTTTTTTAATTTGATATGTCCAATATTCTAGAAATAATATGGAACAACATTTCATTTACTCAAAAAAAGGATGAGATAAAAAGAAAACAGAGGTGGTTTATCTTTTAGGATTTGTAAAAACAAACTCAAAAGCAACTGTAGCATAATTAGTTAAGTCATGAGTTTGAACCTAGAAGGTTAGAGGTTCGAGTCCTATCAAAAACATAATTTCACTATTTTTAACAAAATTATTAAAGAATATCATTTTTGTAATTTTCTTAAAAAGAGGGGTAAAATCGTAACTTTACGCACATTAAAATGACACTTTTTGCCCTTGTATTGAATTTTAATATATAGTAATAGATAATAGAAATACATTACTATTTTTAAGAAAAAATAAAAAAAATTAATCAAGTTCGAGCCGAGTCGAGTTCAAGTTCGAGTTTATCGAGTCGAGCTCGAGTCGAGCTCCAAAAAACTCGGCTCGACTCGAGTTTTTAATCGAGCCCGAAAATGTGTTCGAACTCGAGCTCGATAACGAGTTCAAGCCGAGTCGAGCCCATTTTTTCGAGTCGAGAGCTCGAGTCGAGTTCGAGCGGACTCGGTTTAAATTACATCCCTAAATTAAATCCCATAGGCCATGTCACATATCTGAAGTAAGGAAAAAAGGCCCTCTGTTGGGATTTATGGGTGATGGAATAGACAACTTAACTAGATTCATTGGTATACTTAGTTTTACTAAGTAGAACATACTGTCATAGCCTGAAATGTATTCTTGTACTTTAAATAAATACTGTCATGTAATAAGTGTAATTCTTGGAAGAAGTTCGATTTTGTTCAAGCCTCAAGAAATACATAAGTTCGACAGAAGGAATAAAAGTTACTGTCAAGTCCTGACAGTAAGGTTACAAGGAAACAACATGTTGCCTAGGTCGACAGCAAGTTTCATGGAGTCGACAGCAAGTTTCGACTTGACAGCAACATTGGCGGAGATTCTGATGACAGTAACTTTGATATATAGTTTGCGACAGTAAGTTTGAAATCCTTGACAGCAATATCTGCGGGAAATACATGCTGTCAATCAAAGCACAATCCTTGACAGCAATCTCTGCGGGAATTCATACTGTCAACCGAAGCACAATCCTTGACAGTAATCTCTGCGGGAAATTCATACTGTCAACCAAAGCATAATTCATTGACAGCAAACTTTGTGGCAAACATACTGTCATATAGAATCAACTTGATTTAGGAATTTTCTAAGTCAAATTAAGCGACAGAGTACATGTTCAAAAGAAGCAGGCGTGCTGCAACATTCAACCTTTACAGCAAGCTTGGAAAGTCTATAACTGAAGCTCGAGAGATCACATGGAGCAACCTGTAAAGTCTAGAGCAGATAAAATTGAATATGGCTAGATCTGGGTGGCTCAAATGTGGAAAGTATCTTAAAGTTATTTTGTGATGATCACATGGGAATAAATCATGGAATGAGCTGCAAAAGGAATATAACAGCAACTCAACAACCCATGCTGATAGTGGTAGTACAGTCGACTATCACACTATAAATAGAGCACTCTATTTATACAACATAGAGCTCTCCACATCTGTAATCTCTTGAGAATTTGAAGCTTGAGAATTATTTTGTTCTCAAGGTTGTAGCAAAACTTTGCAAAATAAATAAAACATTTATTTTGTGGAAACATCGTGTGAGATATTACTTGTGATTGCATTTCTTCTACTAGTAAATTACAAACTCTATTTAAGTTGTTGAAATAGTTTTTGAAATTTATTAGTATTGCATTCAACCCCCCTTCTGCAATACTTTACGGGACCAACAACTGGTATCAGAGCTTTCAGATTAATACACATATCTGAGATCAAAATGGAAAGTATTCAAAGGTCAAGTAATATCAAGATTCCAGCTTTTGATAAAGAAAACTACAACATATGGAAAAAGAAGATTATGTTATTTATCAAAGCTCAGAATCCATTATTTCTAGGTATTCTGGAAAATGGCCCCTTCGTTCCTCAAAAGGAAATTCCATCTGCTACAGTTAATGATGTAGTAATCCCAGCTCATTGGGTTGCTAAGAAGCCTACTGAGTATAATGACTCAGAAAAAGAAAAGGTAGCACTGGATGATCATCTGCAACTCATTCTGCTAGATGCACTTACCCTGGACAAAGCTATGAGTGGAAATATAATAGCATGCAACTCTGCCAGGGATATGTGGAAAAAGATAGAACTGTTATGTGAAGGAAGTGAAGAGGTCAGAGAAAATCAAAAACAAATACTGGTGTCACAATATGAAGCGTTTATGGGCAAGCATGGAGAAGAGTTAACTCACATGTTTGAAAGATTTAGCAAACTGATAGCTGAGCTCCAGATTCATGGAAAGTTTTATGAAAAGAAGGAAGTCAATATCAAGTTTCTGCTAACTCTTCCAGAACACCTCGAGCATAGAGTAACAGCCATAAGAGAAGGAAGAGATTTAAACTCTGTCTCTCTTGAAACATTGTATGGAGTTCTAAAATCGTATGAACTTGAATATTATCAAAAGAAAGCCATACAAAGTGGATCCAAAGGATTGATGGCAAACATGGCTGGTGCTCTAGTTGCTCAAGGACCATCATATTTTCAAGCAAGTGAGCAAATTCAAACTGATCAACAACCTCAATTTTCATCTGTGAAAATTGAAGAGGTGGTTGAAGATGAAGAAAAGGTTGTCCTTCAACTAGAAGATGTCGAAGATGAAGAATTCTTCACTCTAGAAGAAATGGAGAAAATGGATAATCCAACCATGGCTTTTATGGCAAGAAAATTCAAAAATATAAGGTTCAGGAGGAACAAGCCATATAAGCCTCAAGGTCAATCTCCAAAATATAACCAAGGAAGCTCATCAAAACCTGTTACTGGCACCAAGGGAGGATACAAAACAGGAATGGTAGATAGATCAAAGTTTAGATGCTACAACTGCAATGAACTTGGTCACTTTGCTACTGAATGCAAAAGACCAAAACAAATACAAAGAATGGAGAGAGGAACTGGAAGTCAATTTAAGAAAGGACAAGGAAAAGCCTATGTGGCTGAAGGAAAATGCTGGGATGAATCTGATGATGAAGAAGAAGAGGAATTTGTGAATCTAGCATTGATGGCTAGAGAAGATGAAGAAGCATCAACCTCGACAAGTCAGGTACCATCTTTAGTTTTACTAGATATGTCTAAATGACTATAAGCAAACCATTGAGGAAATGAGTACTGAAATGTTTAATATTCACACTAGTTTATCTGCTGCAAATGAAGAAATCGCTAGATTAACTAAAGAAAATGAAGTACTCAGATCCAACAATGATGTGTTGTTGCTTAAGACCAGTTCTATTGATTCTTTAGCTCAGGAAAACGAAAGATTAAAAAATGATTTAATCTGTGCTAAAGAGATAGAGGAATATCTAAGAAAAGAAATTTCTGAAAATGAATTTAAGCTAAAGGCATTTAGAAATTCCTCTAAAATAGTTCAAGAGTATCATGAGAAACATACTGAAAGTAAGAAGATAGGCATAGGCTATGATTATAGTAGGAGACCTGGTAAAGAGGCTGTTATACAGAACAATGATGATAACAATACTGTAAGACCTCACATCCTCAAAAATGTGAGCAATCCAATTTTCAAAAGTACAGAGTTTGAGGTTAATGAAAATTCCCTAATTATTAATCAAGAACTCTGTGATGAAGATGAGAGGGCTGACAGTGTATCTAAGAAAGAAAAAGATTCTGTCAAAATGACTATGACATAAACCGTATCAAACAGCCCAACCAAGTGTTCAAAAGAAACTGTCACAAAGGATGAGACAATAATTTTTAAAGATACTGTCAAGAAGTCACCCAAGACAGTAACTTTCAAACCTACTGTCAAGACAGCAAGTACAAAAGGTGTTGTCAAAAATAGCTTGACAGTACCTTCTGAACAGATTGTCAAGACAGTTGTCTCTAAGTCCAAAAACAGGAATGGGAAGCTAGGCATTGATAAAAAGAATAATTATGCGTATGTTAAGCAGGCACCCAGGAAACTTTGCAATAATTGTGGCTCCTCACATCATTTAACTCATGTGTGTAAGAAATCAACTAGTAGCATATCTAATGCAACAGAGTTGAAAGGGAACTTACACAGAACCCCCATTATGCAAAGAAAATTGGTAGTTTGTAATAACATTGACTGTATGCCATGCAAAATAACTGCCATGAGTACATGTTTTAATTTGCAAATTTCATCTAATGAATTATGTTCTTATATGCAAACTGCAAAGACTTCTGAATCTACTAAAGAAAGTGAGAAGGCTATTCTCACTAAGAAAAAGTCTAAGTCAATGTCTATATCTAAGTGGGTAATGAAAGAAGTCAAGGAACCATCTTCTGATGACATTGTTTCAAGTATTGATAAAGTTTCTGATGATACTGAGTGTGCAGGACCCAACAAGACTTGGGTACCAAATGCAAATTAAACTCTTTCTGTATTGCAGGGAAAGAAAGGTAAACAGGTCATGTGGATAATCGACAGTGGATGTTCCAAACACATGACTGGTGATATATCCCTGCTATCACAATATGTTGAGAAGGCTGGCCCAACAATAACCTTTGGAGAAAACAGCAAAGGTTACACTGTGGGATATGGCTGCTTAAAAGCTGGAAGTGTTGTCATTGAAGAAATCTCTCTTGTGGAAGGTTTGAAGCATAATCTGCTCAGTGTCAGTCAATTCACTGACAAAGGATTCAAGGTTAACTTTGGCATGATGGAATGCACAATCTACCACAAGAAGGATAGAAGCCTATCTCTGAAAGGAGTCAGAAAAGGAAGCCTATTTGTTGCAGACTTAAACTCAACAAATGAGGAAAGAATATTTTGCTTCTACAGCAAAGCAAGTGTTGGAGATAGCATGCTT
The DNA here is from genome assembly GCA_037693485.1 of Kitagawia praeruptora. Lineage (NCBI taxonomy): Eukaryota > Viridiplantae > Streptophyta > Magnoliopsida > Apiales > Apiaceae > Kitagawia > Kitagawia praeruptora. Next base: position 89,341,889 of record CM075347.1, on the reverse strand, counting down.
TGGCATAAGAAGCTTTCCCATCTCAACTTCAAAACTATGAACATGTTAATGAAGAAGGAATTGGTGAGAGGACTGCCTCAACAGGAATTCTGTCAAGAAGGACTGTGTGAAGATTGTCAAATGGGAAAACTAAGGAAAGCAATGTACAAATCAAAACAAGTCAACACCAACACTGAAGCACTCAAGTTAATTCATATGGATCTTTTTGGACCAGTGAATGTTCAATCACTATCCAGAAAAAGATATGCATTGGTCATGATAGATGACTATTCTAGGTACACTTGGGTGAAATTTTTAGAATCAAAAGATGAAGCTGCTCAAGAAATCATTGATCACATAAGGGTACTTGACAGGACCCCTGGAGCAAAAGTTCAATTTCTAAGAAGTGACAATGGAACTGAGTTCAGAAATGCTACACTTGGAAACTTCTGCAAAGATCAAGGGATTGTTCAACAATTCTCTGCTGCAAGGACTCCACAGCAAAATGGAGTTGTAGAAAGGAAAAATAGGACACTCATTGAAGCTGCAAGGACTATGTTGAGCAATGCTAAATTACCAACATATTTCTGGGCAGAAGCCATCAACACTGCTTGTTACACACAGAACAGGACACTAATCAACAAGGCTCATGGCAATACTCCTTACTATCTTTTGACAGGAAAGAAACCTACTGTCAAGTACTTTCATATTTTTGGAAGCAAGTGCTTTTTGATGAAAGACAACCATGAAAGAAAAGGCAAGTTTGATACTAAAGCATATGAAGGCATTTTCATGGGATATGGGATAAAAAGGACTGCCTACAGAGTCTATATCATGGAGCACAAGACAATTGAAGAAAGTGTCAATGTCACATTTGATGAAACCAAGTTTCCAGGGTTACATGAGGATGGTCAAATGCAATCCTTCAGATTTGAGAATCAAGGATACTTGGAAAAAGAAGAATATGTTGATGAAGAACCTAGTCTCACTCAATCAATGGGATATGAGAAAGAATCTGTCAATACTCATAATCTAAATCAAACCTCAGCCCAATCACAGACAATTTCAGGCATCAATCAACAAGACTGTGAGACTGGAGAAATTGAGCTAAATGAGCAGAACAATGAAAATGGTGGAGAATCAAATCCTCATATTGATGAAAGGCAATCTCATCAAACAAGAAGCTTGCCTCAATCAACAAAGTGGAACAGAGATCATACCAGTAATCTAATTATTGGAGATCCCACTACTGGTGTAAGGACAAGGAGGAATATCTCTGCTGAAAGCATGTTTTCATGTTTCCTATCTCAAATGGAACCAAAAATAGTTGAAGAAGCATTGTTGGATTCTGATTGGGTGATGGCCATGCAGGAAGAGCTCAATCAATTTGAAAGAAACAATGTTTGGAAACTGGTTCCAAGGCCAAAAGGAAAATCAGTCATTGAGACAAAATGGGTCTTCAGAAACAAGATAGATGAAAGTGGAAATGTGACAAGAAATAAAGCAAGGCTAGTGGCCAAAGGTTACTGTCAACAGGAAGGGATAGATTATGATGAAACATTTACACCTGTTTCCAGACTTGAAGCCATAAGAATTTTCTTAGCTTTTGCTGCACACTGCAAATTCAAGGTATTTCAAATGGATGTCAAAAGTGCCTTTCTAAATGGAGAATTAGAAGAAGAAGTGTATCTTGAACAGCCTCCTGGATTTGAGAATGACAAATTGCATAATTTTGTCTACAAGCTGTTCAAGGCTCTATATGGCGTAAAGCAAGCACCAAGAGCCTGGTATGACACACTATCCACTTTTCTCCTGGAAAATCAATTTGTAAGAGGTATGGTGGATAAAACTTTATTCTATAAATACCATGGCAAAGACATCATCCTTGTGCAGATATATGTTGATGACATAATTTTTGGTTCAACAAACGAAAAATTGTGTGAAAAGTTCTCATCTCTAATGAGAAACAAGTATGAAATAAGCATGATGGGAGAATTAGCATTCTTTCTTGGTCTTCAAATCTATCAGAAGAAGGATGGAATCTTCATCTGTCAATCTAAGTATGTCAAAGAACTTCTCAAGAAGTTTAACTTAGAAGATTCATCACCTGCCAAGACACCTATCTCAACAGCCACCAAATTAGAGTTAGATCCTAAAGGCAAGAAAGTGGATTCTAGTACCTACAGAGGCATGGTTGGATCATTGCTTTACTTAACAGCAAGCAGGCTAGACATAATGTTTGCTACATGTCTTTGTGCAAGGTTTCAGGCTGATCCAAAAGAATCACACTTAGTTGCAATTAAAAGAATCTTTAGGTATCTCAAAGGCACCCCAAATCTAGGTCTTTGGTACCCTAGGGAAACTGGATTTGATCTAATTGGATATTCTGATTCAGACTATGCTGGCTGCAAGATTGACAGAAAAAGTACTACAGGAAGCTGTCAATTTCTTGGGGGGAGATTGGTGTCATGGTTCAGTAAGAAGCAACACTCAGTTTCTACATCAACTGCAGAAGCTGAATATATTGCAGCTGGAAGTTGCTGTGCTCAAATACTTTGGATGAAGAATCAGTTAATGGATTATGGACTAGAACTGTCAAATATTCCTATCTACTGTGACAACACTAGTGCCATAGCCATATCAGACAATCCAGTTCAACACTCCAGAACAAAGCACATTGATATAAGGCATCATTTTATCAGGGAGCATGTTGAAAAGGGAAATGTAAAACTGGTTTATGTTCCAACAGACAAGCAACTTGCAGACATATTCACCAAGCCACTGGATGAAGCAACATTTACCAGGTTGGTGAGTGAATTAGGAATGCTAAATCAGGTATGATTATCTAACTGGTTTATCAATTCTCAATCGCAACTCATGACTGAAACTTTCAAGGTACTGTTATTAGAAGGTACTGTCATGAGAAGTTACTGTTCTAAGTGCTACTTGTTTAGACAGCATGTTTGCTATGACTATGCTAAAAGGATTTTTAGATATCATATTTGCTATGACTATGCTAAAAGGATTTTTAGAAATTATGTTTGCTATGTCTATGCTAAAAGGATTTTTAGAAATCATGTTTGCTATGACTATGCTAAAATAGTTTCACATGTTTGTCTCAATAAGGTAATAAGTAAACTAGTGTCCGTAACTTAAGTTGTGTGTGAACAGTGACGGCACGATTTTGCACCTAGTTTACTGTCAGATAAACTTACTGTCACTCATTAAACTGATTGACAGAAATGTTGTTAGCGCACAGGTTGCTGTCAATGAAAGTTGTTGTCACGAGAAACTACTGTCAAAAATGGTATAGAAAGAAAAGCGCACAGGTTACTGTCAATGAAAGTTGCTGTCACGGGAAGTTGCTGTCAAAGATAGTGGAGAGATATATATACATTAATGTGTATATATATATATCTATTTTTAATCCACCAATCCACGATCTAATAGCAACTGCCACGTAATATAGCAAGTGAAGTTAATGGGTAAAATCATTATCACACGTTCAATTAAGACAGGTTAAATCGATTCATCTTATAAACTGAATCTACCGTTTAATCTACTATCACTTTCATTTGCAAAAACCTTTCAACCTTCTGCATCCAAAAACCGCATTTTCTTTCTCATTTTTCAAAGCATTCAACAATGGCACCTAAACAAAGTGTTGCTCAAACCAACTTTGCTGGTATCTACTCTCCTAGTGATGCTGGTGAAAACTTCAAAGGACTTATTTCCTTCTTAAATAAATCCTACCTAGGTCATGCAATAACCTCATCCCCCAAAATTGATATTGTTAGAATTGAAAAATTCTGGAAATCTGCAAGTGCTCAAGGAACTGGAGAGAATGAAACAATTAAGTTCAATATAGATGATGCAAACCATTCTCTTTCAGTAAAGAATATCAATGAGGCTTTGGGTATTTTGTTGGCCAGTGAAGAAAGCTTTAAGGAACTAGCAACTGATGATACTCTAAAGAGGTTCTTTCTGAAGATTGGGTATTCAGGCTCTAAACTTGAAGAAACCTCTGATAAATGGTATCAAATGGGAGAAATGGACAGGAAATATCTGAGAAAGGAGTGGAGCATGATCTTTGATGTTATGGTGAAGGTGTTCTCTACCAAGTCTACAGGCTGGAATGGAATACCATCATATATCAAGAAACTCACTCATTCTGTAGTCCATGGATACAAGGTGAACGTTGGAAAGTTGATTATGGCACAGTTGAAAAGCGCCATAGGCAAAAAGGTATCCATATATCCTCGCTTTTTAACTATGTGTATTAATAATATTTGTGGAAATGTTGTAGATACTTCTAATTTTGAAGAATGTCCTGTTTTAAAGAAAAACACACACACATCTCTTAACACACAAAATTTGAATGCACATATTCCACTATGTTTCACACAACACATGGTTAATCAAGTGCCCAACCTTGGTTTTCCATTACCAATAGGTTACACTGTTTTCACAATTGAGAATGAAGCTGAATTAGACCCAAATTCAGTTAACCCACATTCTACACCATACACTCCACCTAGGGACTCTAGACTACCAAAAGCCCTTAAAATTGCCAAACAGGAATCCAAGAAAAGATCCCTAGAAAGTGAAACTGGTGACAATGTGGTGAGTCAAGAGGGAGTTACTGCACCTAGTGCAGCAAATAAGGATGGTAGTGAAATAGAACCCACAGTAGCCCCTTCTGAGCCTAAGAAGAAGAGAGCTAGAAGGGCCAAGGTTACTGTCAGCCACTCTACAGTTTCCCAAAAGACTGTAGAGGATGATAGGGAAATAAACTCATCTCTAGGTGCATCTTCTCAACAAGAGGCATCTATTGAAATTGGCCTGTCTTCCAATGCATCTTGTAAAGAGTCTGCACAAACTCAAGAACTCACTCTTGAGGAAACTATATTTGAAGATACACACATAGAGATGGAGCACAGTGAGGAATTCACTCATACTGTTGATGTTCCACAATCTTCTTCTGTGGAACAGCCAATTAATCAATCTGAACTTCAAACTTCTTCTTTCATTCCTATATCTGTTGTTTCTTCTGAACAACCTAGAGAGGGGGACAGTACCAACCCCTCAGGTTTTGATCATCCATCTCAAATCATGGATGAGCCCCCATCTAGTGGTCCACAAGAACCCATTTCTCAAAGTGAAATGGATACCACTCCATCAAACACTGGATTAGATCAAGATGCAAATTTGCCAGAAATTGAAATAGCCAGCATCTTGATCGATTCCCTCAAAGCATCTTACCCTAGGGAAGTTGCTGTCACAGCCAAAGATGCTGTCAATGACAAACCAGAAGGTGCTGTCAATCAATCAAGTGACAGTACCATTCTGACAAAAGATACTGTCAAAGGTCTTCCTAAAGATGCTGTCATCACTATTCAACCACAACTACAAGAAGGATTAGTTGAGGATATCTCTGATGATGACTTGCCACTTTCCAAGGCTTTCAAGGTAAAATCTTCTCTTTTGCATTTTAGTACTGCTCATACTGATGCATCTAGGATGAGTGAGGGAGTGAAAAATAAAAGAGAGATAAAAGTACAGAGAAGTGAGGATAAAAATGAGAGGCAGCCAAATGTGCTGGCAAAAGGAGAGGGACTTGAGCATGTCCAGAGTGAACTTGAGGGAGCCAGTCAACAAAAGGCATTAGGCCTTGAGGGAATTTCTGTGAGAGATGATGAGATCACCTATAAAAACAATGAGAGTGTGAGAACCCCAACAGCCTCCATGCCACAGACTTATCCTCAACCTCCAAAGAGGCTTAGGTCTGGTGGTCCTTCTACATCCACAAATGATAGGCTCCTAGCTATTGAGAATCGATGTGCTACAATGGAGAGTCAGCTAGACACCCTATCATCTACTGTGAAGACTGGTTTTGCTGAAATTCAAGCCACCCTGCTGTCATTTTCTTCCTTGATTCAAGCTGCCAACTTAACTAAGGGGGAGAAAGTAATAGATCAGAAAAAGGATGAGCAACTAGAAAGGAAAATGGAGTTACAAGGGGAAGCTGAAAGACAGGGGGAGCAAAGGAGTAAGGGGGAGCAAAAAGATACTGTCATAGCCTCTGGAACTGGTTCACTAGATCAGAAAAAGGCTGAGCAACCAGAAAGGAAAATGGAGTTACAAGGGGAAGCTGAAAGACAGGGGGAGCAAAGGAGTAAGGGGGAGCAAAAAGATACTGTCATAGCCTCTGGAACTGGAACTGGTGAACTGTTTGAAACTATAGTAGATGGGGAGACAATGCTATTATCTGAGGAAGTATTGAAAATGATACAAAGAAATAAAGCATCTTCCATCAAAATTAGTGAACCAGTTCCTGAAAAGAAAGAATCTACTTTGGAGAGGCTTTGGAGAGAAAATGAGGAGTCTAACAGAATGGGTAAAGGCAAGGGTAAGCTGCCTGAATATATCACTTCTTCAGAGTTGGTTACCTGGACTGATGGAAGCACATATTCTCAAGAAGAAGCTGATTATATAACTTTAAGTCATATGGAGAGCACCTTGAATAATAAGGATGAGGAATTCAACACTCTGGTGAATGAAGCAATCACAGAATCTGGAGGAAAACCTGCTAAGTTGGCAGAAGCTTTGAAAGAAAAGATTGTTAATCTTTCTGTGAAGATTAGTTCAGAGAAGAGGTGGGCAGTTGAAGTGTACCTGAAGAATGGACATTCAATATTCATAACAATGCAACTGCTAGAAACTTTCTCTGCCAGAGTGCAATACATCCTTGGGATTCTTGTTAAGAAAAAGTCTACCATTTTTGATGAAAGTGTCTATATGCAACTGAGTACAATGGTTAACAACAAACTTCCAGAAGTATGTCTCCAGCCATATGGTGTAAGCTTTAAACAGACAACAGCCAAAGGAACTAAAGGACTTGGGTTATTAACTCTTGAAGGCAAAACATCTCTACAAAGTAAAGTCATCCTGGATGTACTTAAGTTGTTGCTGAAAGCACCCATCACCAAGGAAAGGATTCAAGTAGTTAAAGATATCCACAAGATCATGGCAAAGAGAGATATGGAATACAGTGTCAAAATTAAGAAGCTCATTGCCAAAGCAAACGAAAGCAGAAATGCTCAAGGTGGAAAATGCTCCTTTGATGACACCTTGGATAAAGATGGTGATGATAATGAAGATGGAGGTAAAGCTGGAGGAGCTAAAGAGTCAGAAAAGGGAAACTCTTCAAAAGAGCAATTCCAAGCTAAAGAAGCTGAGCCAAAAGAAACTTCAGAAGCTCCTGGAACAAGCAAGAAAAATGAAGAAAAGGAGAAAGAAGAGGAGATACTTGAAGCATTAGAAATTAACCAAGCAGAAATGGAAATTGACAGTATGTATTCTGAAAAAGATACTTGTTAGGAATATGTTGTAGTTGATGATAACTTAACATTCAAGCAAAATTGTATAAGTCAAGTTTTGTAACTGTCAACGGATAAGACCTTATAACTCTATTCGTTGACAGGTAGCTCATCAACGGATGAGGTTTTGTAGCATACTGCAATATCTTTATTTATCAGTTGATAGTGTCTTTATTCAGAGTCATGTTGACCATCAATGGATAGGCAGAATAGGGTAGCCAATTGTAAATAAGCTATGCTATGTAATTCTGTCTAAGTGAAAATGTATCAACGGATGAGAACAGGGCTCTATCAACGGATACAACTCAAATCTACTCGATCAACGGATACAGCTCAAACTACCATCAACGGATAAGAAGGCACAACATCAACGGATAATCATTGTCACTTTATCCTATGCTAGGAATTAGCAGTTGATAAGGACAGGTTTGACTGACAGATCACATGGGTTGATAGTAGGTATAAAAAGCAATATGGCAGCCATACTTTGGAAACACAGAAGAAAGAAGCATTCCATTTACACAGTACATACAAGAAAGGTGCAGGGGACATATCTGTTCACAAGGACAACCTTTCGGCTACATGTGGATTTGGAGTGGAGTAGCAAGTCAACTTGAATTAGATTAATATTATCTTATTCCTGTAGCACTTGTAAACTTGAGATATATAACCAAGTGTAGCAACTCTTTAGATAGTAAGAAAACATACAAATTTGCTTAGGGTTTCTTGAATATCTTTAGAAGCAAAGAGTTGTAAACACAGAAGCTGTGTACATTTGTATCACAGGGTTTTCTTCGAATAAAAGTCTCAGGTGGTACATTCAACCACCTGATTTTTTATGTGGTTGTGAACTATTTCTATTCAGCAATTATTTCTTTATAGATTTCTGTGGTTTTTATCAGAAATTTTATAACTATCAAGAATTGTATTTAACCCCCCCTTCTACAATTATACAAGTGTGTAATCTGGGAATAACAATTGGTATCAGAGCAAGCTTCTAATATATTTGAAGTTTAAAGATCAACACACTTTCAACATGTCTAAGAAGGATTATGGAGTGAAGATACCGGTTCTTGATAGGGAAAATTACTTTCACTGGAAAGTAAAAATGCGTCTACATCTCATGTCTATTGATGTAGGTTTTGTAGATTGCATTGAGAAGGGTCCTCATGTTCCAATGAAGGCTGCTTCAAGAGTTGGTCTTGCTGCAGATGCACCAGACACGTACATCCCAAAACCTGTTTCTGAGTGGAGCGCTGAGGATATTGCAGAAGTTCACAAGGACAAAAAGACCATGAATATTCTGTTTAATGGCTTAGAAACAGACATGGTTGACAATGTTATCAACTGTACTACCGCCAAGGAAGTATGGGACATTGTTCAAACCCTTTGTGAAGGTACAGAACAGGTAAGGGAAAACAAGATGCAACTACTGATCCAACAGTATGAGCACTTCCATTTCAAGAATGGAGAGACATTGAATGATACATTTAGTAGATTTCAAAAGCTACTGAATGGCTTGAAACTGTATGGAAGAATCTACCAAGTGAAAGATTCTAATCTCAAATTTCTGAGATCACTGCCCAAAGAGTGGAAGCCTATGACTGTTTCTCTAAGAAACACTCAAGAGTACAAGTCATTTACTCTTGAAAGACTCTATGGAACTTTAAAGACATATGAACTAGAAATGGAGCAGGATGAAGAAATTGAGAAGACCCAAAAGAAAAGTGGGTCAGTTGCACTTGTTGCCAACTTGGAGCAGAAGGAGGAAAAGAGGACTGAAGCTGCTAAATCTACACCAAACAGGGAGGTTTGTGAAGGTAGAACAGAATCAAGCAAAAGCAAGGAAAAGGTGTCTGAAGAAATGAATGTCCTACAGCAGGATGAATTGGATGAGATAGATGAGCATTTAGCCTTTCTATCTAGGAGATTCTCTAAGCTAAAATTCAGAAGAAACTCTGGGGTGGCCAAGCCATTTAACAAGGATTTTTCTACAAGCAATTATGTGGATAAATCCAAAATTAAATGCTACAATTGTGGTATTGCTGGTCACATGATAAGTGAATGCAGGAAGCCTAGATCTGAGAACAAGGGAAAGTCAACTGAAACTATTGACTACAAGAAGAAATATTTTGATCTTCTCAGACAGAAAGGAAAGGCATTCATGACCCAAGAGTATGACTGGGCTGCTGATGGAAATCATTCTGATGATGATGCTGAGTTTGTCAACCTTGCATTAATGGCTGATTCTGAGCAGGAAGCAAGTTCAGCTAGCAATCAGGTATATTCTACTAATCTCTCTGAGCTCACCAAAGAGGAATGCAATAGTGTTATAGATGAAATGTCTACTGAACTATATCACTTGAGTGTTACTCTTAAATCACTTACTAAAGAGAACAATAGGATTAAAGAAACTAATCAGTTCTTAAGTGATAGAAATGCAGTTCTAGAAGTTCAATTTCTAGAATTTGAGAAAATGAGAGTTGATTGCAATGATGCTAAAAATGAACTTGAAGCTGTGTTAAAAAGAGAATTGATCTTAAGAAACCAGCTTGAAAAAGAACAAGGGATAATTGCTAAATTTCAAAGTTGTAGGAATATTTCTCAAAACATAATAGAAGTCCAGGGAATAGAATCATTTGTAAGGGATACCTGGACTCAGAAGAAAAAGGAGCTAGAACCTTGCCTTGAGGATCTAGAGACTATTTGTGAATCAACGGATAGTGATCATCCGTTGACAGATGAACCATCAACGGATGAGAGGTATCCGTCGACTAACAAAAAGTCTGTTAGTAAGAAGGAACTCAAGAGACTGAACAATCAGTATGGTCCAGTAGCCAAGAACTTTGTTTCTGGTGAAAGTAGCCAAGCCAAATCAAGTGAGAAGGCTAAGGCAGGTGATTTACCCAACAAAAAGGCTGTTGGTAAGTCAGTTAATGAAAAGGTAGAGACTGAGGGTAAAAAGAAAAAGAACAGAAATGGTAAGATAGGCATTAACAAGAAAAACAATTATTCTCCTGACAAGTTTGCTCCTAGGAAAACTTGTGGTAATTGCAATAGTGTCAATCATCTATCTTCTAATTGCAAGTCTGTTAAAAGGACTCCTGTTCATGTACCTCAATCTATGCCAAGTATGCCTGCAATGCCTGGTTTGTATCAGAATGCTAGTTTTTCAAATCCATATGTGAACATGCCATATGTGCCTAATCCTTATTTTCAATCTGTGAATATGCCACAAATGTCATGGAGCATCCCCAGCATGGATAATATGTATGCCAATTTTTCACAAATGCATGCATCAAATATTTATGCAAATGAACATCTGTCTAAACCTATCACTCAAGCATCTACACCCAAAGTGAAGATTGCCAAGAGTGTAAAACCAAAGGCTAACAAGAAAGGACCCAAGGAAACTTGGGTACCAAAATCAACTTGATTTGTATTTTGGATTGTGTGCAGGGAAATAAGAGGAATCTATGGTACCTAGACAGTGGATGTTCTAGGCATATGACAGGATATTCAACCCTGCTCACAGAGTTCAAGGAGGAAGCTGGCCCTAGGATTACCTTTGGAGATGACAGCAAAGGATATACTAAGGGATATGGCTTGATTACAAAGGATAATGTCATCATTGAAGAAGTGGCTTTAGTTGAAGGTTTGAAGAGAATGGAATTGTCCATGAGTTTTCTGTGAAGAGAATGGAATTGTCCATGAGTTTTCTGCTACTAGAACACCTCAACAAAATGGGGTTGTTGAAAGGAAAAACAGAACTCTCATTGAAGCAGCTAGAACAATGTTAAGTGAATCAAGATTGCCAACATATTTCTGGGCTGAAGCTGTCAGCACTGCCTGCTTCACTCAGAATATTTCCTTGATCAATCAAGCTAGAGGAATGACTCCTTACCACTTATTCACCAACAAGAAACCAACGTTAGCTTTTATAAACTTAGAGAAAAAACTCTCTTATATTTCATATGATAGGAGATGAAGCCTTTAAATAGGCATATACAGGTCTGTTAGTTATTCTGAGTTAATACTAATTCCTAAGAATCAGCTAAGAATCAGGGATCGTAATCTCTAAACTAGGAAACAAATATTACAGCTACTGTACAGTTACTTCTCATATAATTTCTGATCTGATTCATATTTTCTACACTCCCCCTCAAGCTGGACTGAAGATGTCTTTCATGGTCAGCTTGCCAATTAAGTTCTCAAATTGCTTTGTTGGTAGCGCTTTGGTGAGAATATCTGCAATCTGGTCTCCAGTGGGAACATAAGGCATACAGACTAGTCCGCTCTCCAATTTCTCTTTTATAAAATGCTTATCAATTTCTATATGTTTGGTTCTTTCGTGGAGAACTGGATTATGAGCTATCAAAATTGCTGATTTGTTGTCACAATAGGCCTTCATTGGTAATTTTATTCTCATCTTTAGCTCTTCCAGAAGTCTTTTAATCCACAATATTTCACAAATGCCAAGTGCAACGGCTCTAAATTCAGCTTCAGCGCTACTTCGTGCCACCACGCTCTGCTTCTTACTGCGCCAAGTTACTAAGTTTCCTCCTACAAAGGTGCAATAACCTGAAGTTGATCTTCTATCAGTTACACTTCCTGCCCAATCAGCATCTGTGTAAACTTCTACTCCAGGAAACTCATTTTTTCTAAACAACAGTCCCTTTCCTGGTGTACCTTTTAAGTATCGAAGCACCCTCTTGACTGCATCAAAATGTTGAACTCCAGGAGAATGCATAAATTGACTTACAACACTTACTGCAAATGCAATATCTGGCCGAGTGTGGGACAAATATAGTAGTTTTCCCACAAGTCTTTGATACTGCTCTTTATTCACTTGTTCTTCTAGGGTTGCAGGCTGAAGCTTTACATTGGCTTCCATAGGTGTTTCAGCAGGTTTACATCCGAGTAGACCAGTTTCATGTAATAGATCTAAAACATACTTGCGCTGTGAAACAACAAGCCCATCTTTAGAACGTGCAAACTCCATACCAAGGAAATATTTGAGGTTTCCAAGGTCTTTTACTTCGAAGTCTTTTGCTAACTGATTTTTAATGTTTTGGAGTTCTGTGTGATCATCTCCTGTCAAAACTATATCATCAACATAGACGATTAAAATTGCCTTTTTTCCACTCTTCGAGTGTTTGTAGAACATGCTATCATCTGCCTGGCTCTGCTTATAGCCATGTCGTTTTACAACCTCCCCAAATCGTTTAAACCAGGTTCGTGAGGACTGCTTTAGGCCGTATATAGATTTTTTCAGCCTACATACTTTTCCATATCCATATTTTCCTTCAAAACCAGGAGGTAACTCCATGAACACCTCTTCTTCCAATTCCCCATTCAGAAACGCATTTTTGATGTCAAGCTGATATAAGGGCCAATCATGTTGAACTGCTAGAGAAAGTAAAATGCGTACGGATTTCAACTTAGCAACAGGTGCAAAGGTCTCTTGATAATCTGTTCCATAAGTTTGAGTAAAGCCTTTTGCCACCAGCCTCGCTTTGTATCTTTCGATACTGCCATCAGCATTGTATTTTACTGTGAAAACCCATTTACAATCAACCGCCTTTTTTCCCTGGGGAAGATCGACAACCTCCCATGTCATATTCTTATGAAGAGCTCTCATCTCTTCTAAAACTGCTGATTTCCAATTTGGATCAGCAAGTGCTTCCTCAATGTTTCTTGGCACAAACACATGAGAAATATTAGAAGTAAAAGCTTTATGAGTCTCGGATAACCTATGGTATGATAGATGTTTGGCAATAGGGTGCTGAGTACAAGACCTGGTCCCTTTTCTAACTGCAATAGGCTGGTCTAGATCAGAAAATGCAGGAGTATTATGATCATTAAGAGAAGAATTACCTGGGGTATCCAAGTTACCAGTTTCCGAGTTAGACGACTGGGGGGGAACAATCAACTGCTCTGCCTTATTTTGATGAAATCGTCGTCGAGTATAAACAAGTAGCTCAGGAGGCACTTTTGCTTGAGTCTCAACATGTGGAGAACTTGGAGAACTGGATGAACCAACATTATCATGATTTTGAATGTTTGAACTCTCATTTGGAATCTGGTTGCTTTCATAATCAGGTAACAAGTAAATACTTGGTATAGGACAAGAACTGTTTAGGTTCCAAAACTGATCCTCGTAACTCCTACCCCCCTGAGACTGTGTTTTAGAAAAATAGGGTTCTTTCTCAAGAAAAGTTACATCCATACTCACATGAAACTTTTTTGTTATTGGGTTCCAGCACTTATAACCCTTTTTATTTGGAGCATATCCCAAAAAAATGCACTTTTCTGCTCTTGGATCTAGCTTGGAGCGAAATTGTGAAGGAATATGAACGAAAGCCGTGCAACCAAATATTTTTGGATGAAGTTTGGAGATTAAACGACTTGCTGGGAATTTCTTGTCAAAACAACTTACAGGAGTTTGGTAATTCAGCACACGGCTAGGCATTCTATTTATTAAATAGCATGAAGTAAGGATGGCATCCCCCCACAAATATTTGGGTACATTCATAGTGAACATTAAAGCTCGACTTACTTCAAGTAAATGACGATTTTTTCGTTCTGCTATACCATTTTGTTGGGGGGTGTCACGACACGTAGATTGATGAATAATGCCCTTTGACTGAAGAAAATCTCCTAAGTGATGATTAAAGTATTCAGTACCATTATCGGTTCGAAGAATACTTATTTTACTTTGAAACTGATTTTCAATCATATTGTGAAAATCTTTGAACAATTTTCCAACTTCAGATTTTGCATTCATAAGATAGACCCAACACAAACGAGTATGGTCATCTATGAAGGTGACAAACCATTTTTTTCCGGTTAAAGCGGTAACCTTTGAAGGTCCCCACACGTCACTGTGAATAAGATAAAAAGGACGAGACATCTGATATCCAATAGATTTGTAGGGAATACGATGACTTTTAGAAAGAAAACAATGTTCACAATAAAGAGATTTTAGCTCTACATCCTTAAACAAACCAGGAAAAAGATGTTTCAAATAAAGAAAACTAGGATGCCCTAAACGTTGATGCCAGAGCATTATTGTTTCAAAAACTGAACTAGTACTACCACTTAGACCTTGAACTTGTCTAGACTCGTGATTATTGTCATCAAAATAATAGAGGCCATTGATCATTTTAGCACTGCCAATCGTCTTCCCCGAAATCTGGTCCTGAAACTCACAATAAGAATCAGAGAAAATAACACGACAGTTAGAATCCTTAGAGAGTTGGCTAACAGAAAGAAGATTGCAAGATAATTTAGGGACATGAAGAACAGATTTTAATTCGAGATTGTTGGATATTTTTATGGATCCTTTTCCTGCTATTGATGAAAAACTACCATCTGCAATCCGAACTTTGTCATGGCCAGAACAAGGAAAATAGGAATTAAAAAATGTGGAATTATTTGTCATATGATCGGAGGCACCAGAGTCGATGATCCATGGTGCAAAAACCAACGAACTAGAAAAAGCATTATAATTTCTACCTGTTTGCGCCAGGGCAACACGAGAACCACTGGATTGGGAATCAGTTTTTAGCAAGTTCAGAAGCTGTTCAAGTTGTTCCTTGCTGAGAATATTATTCAGATTAGGAGCTGAGGCTTCATTAGCAGTCGGGATATGCGCGCGCGGGTTGTTCTTGTCCGCACCAGTTCGTGTACTCTTCCAGTCCGTTGGTTTTCCATGTATCTTCCAGCATGTTTCACGAGTATGTCTCGGTTTGTTACAGTGATCGCACCAAACACGTGCTCGACCATTAGGCATAGACTGTTTTTCAGAGAAGCGAGCAGCATTAGCATTAGAGATAAGGGCAGAATTTTCAAGTTCACCAGCTTTTTTTCCAAGCATGACATTTCTACGACTTTCCTCACGCCTTACTTCAGAAAATACTTCGCCTAATTGGGGTAAGGGCTGCCTGCCGATAATACGTCCACGAACTTCATCAAATTCAACTCGTAGTCCAGCAAGAAATTTGAAGATTCGCATGTCTTCCATTTTTTTCTTATGGTGAGCGAGGTCCTTAGTGCTCTCCCACTCATGGTCATCAAATAGATCAAGATCCTGCCAGATCCTCATTAAAGAGTTGAAGTATTTTGTAACATCTTCATCTCCTTGCTGAGTATTAGCAAGTTTCGATTGTAGTTCAAATAATTGGGATTGATTCCCCTTATCAGAATACATCTGAGTTACTTTATCCCACAATTCTTTTGCTGTTGAATAACACATATAGTTAGCACTAATATCTTCATTCATAGAATTTACTAACCAGGCCATAACCATAGAGTTTTCTGCATCCCAAAGAGCATAGTTGGAATCAGTTGTCTTTGGCGCCTTAGTATCTCCGGTCAAGTAACCAATCTTGCCTCTCCCACGCACATACATCCTCACCGATTGCGACCATCTTAAGAAATTCACCCCATTGAGTCGTATAGTAGTAATCTGGACGGAATGGGATTCAGAGTGGTTTATTTTAGTGGCTGAGGTTTGAAAAGGGGCTTTGGAACTGGTGTCATTAGTTACAGAACTTTCAGACATGTTTCCTGTGGCTAGCAGAGATTAAAAAATGGGCAAAGACTGTAAGTTCAGAGAGGCTGGCTCTGATACCATATAAACTTAGAGAAAAAACTCTCTTATATTTCATATGATAGGAGATGAAGCCTTTAAATAGGCATATACAGGTCTGTTAGTTATTCTGAGTTAATACTAATTCCTAAGAATCAGCTAAGAATCAGGGATCGTAATCTCTAAACTAGGAAACAAATATTACAGCTACTGTACAGTTACTTCTCATATAATTTCTGATCTGATTCATATTTTCTACAGCTTTTCTCCATGTCTTTGGATGTAAGTGTTTTGTGCTAAGGAATCATGGAGATAACTTGGGCAAATTTGAAGCAAAGGCAGATGAAGCTATCTTTGTTGGGTATGCAGCAGGGAAAGCCTATAGAGTCTACAATTTAAGAACCAACATTGTCATGGAATCTGTACATGTTGTGTTTGATGATCAGAAGATTCTAGGTCTGAATGATGAAGGCTTCCATGAAAAGTTGAGATTTGAAAATGAGGTAGAAGGAAGAATGTACATTGATGATGATGAGGAAAATGAAGATCATGACCTTGGAAATTCACCTAGAGCTGTTGGTCCAACTAGAAGTGATGCTAACACTGGAAATGAAGCATCCGTTGACAGTCATACTAGATCATCTGATGCATCCATTGACAGACATTCTCATGTATCCGTCGACAGGCAAAATGGAGCATCCGTTGATAGACAAAATGATGCTTCTGTTGACAGTCAACTTCATAATTCCTCAAGGACAACAAACTCAGGGGGAGTTTCTCAAAGTCAAAATTCAATATCCAATCAACAATATCATACTCACGTAGATGAAGCAACCTCATCTAGATCAAACCTTCCACCTTCAAGAAAATGGACCAGAGATCATCCTTTTGAGTTAATCATTGGTGACTCAAACTCAAGAGTCCAAACTAGGAGAGCCACACAAGAAGAATGCCTATACAGTAGTTTCCTGTCTCAAGAGGAACCTAAGAAAGTGGAGGATGCTCTTCTAGATCCAGATTGGGTCTTAGCAATGCAAGAAGAGCTAAACCAATTTGAGAGAAATAAAGTATGGAAGCTTGTGCCCAAACCTGATGATAGAGGTATCATAGGTACCAAATGGGTTCTCAAGAATAAGATTGATGAAAATGGCATAATTGTGAGGAATAAAGCTAGATTAGTGGCAAAGGGCTATTCACAAGAAGAAGGAATAGATTTTGATGAAACTTTTGCACCAGTGGCAAGACTTGAGGCCATCAGAATTTTCCTAGCCTATGCAGCACATGCCAACTTCAAAGTCTATCAGATGGATGTTAAAAGTGCCTTTCTAAATGGGGAACTGGAAGAAGAGGTATATGTCCATCAACCTCCTGGCTTTGAAGATCCAGAATTTCCAGATTATGTATATCTTCTCTTGAAAGCACTTTATGGTTTGAAGCAAGCACCAAGAGCCTGGTATGACACTTTATCTCAATTTCTTTTGGAGAATCACTTCACTAGAGGTACAGTAGATAAAACTTTATTTCATAGAAATGTCAATGGTTCTTCAATACTTGTTCAAATCTATGTAGATGATATTATTTTTGGGTCTACAGATGAGAAGCTTTGTAAAAGGTTTGCCAAACTTATGCAAAGTAGGTATGAAATGAGCATGATGGGTGAATTAACTTACTTTCTTGGCTTACAAGTAAAGCAAGTTAATGAGGGAATTTTCATAAGTCAAACAAAATATATTTATGATCTCTTAAAGAAATTTGACTTAATGGATTGTGCCTCTGCAAAAACACCTATGGCCACTGCAACTAAGCTTGAGTTGAATACTAAGGAAAAATCTGTGGACATCTCAAGCTATAGAGGCATGGTAGGCTCACTTCTATATCTAACAGCTAGTAGACCTGATATAATGTTTTCCACATGTCTTTGTGCTAGATTTCAAGCTGACCCTAGAGAGTCTCACTTGATTGCTATTAAGAGAATTTTCAGGTATCTCAAGGGAACACCAAACCTTGGCATTTGGTACCCAAGAGATTCTGGCTTTGATCTAATTGGCTATTCAGATGCGGACTATGCAGGTTGCAGAATTGATAGAAAAAGTACTACAGGCTCCTGTCAGTTTCTAAGGAATAGGCTTGTGTCATGGTTCAGTAAGAAACAGAACTCAGTCTCCACTTCTACAGCCGAAGCTGAGTACATTGCAGCTGGAAGTTGTTGTGCACAGATTCTTTGGATGAGGAATCAACTTATTGACTATGGTCTAAAAGTTGAGAAGATTCCAATTTTCTGTGACAACACTAGTGCTATTGCCATCACAGAAAATCCAGTGCAACATTCGAGAACCAAGCATATTGACATCAAATACCATTTCATCAGAGAGCATGTGATGAATGGTACAGTAGAAATGCACTTTGTGCCAAGTGAAATGCAGCTTGCAGATATCTTCACCAAGCCTCTTGATGAATCTTCATTCACAAGGTTGGTAGGTGAACTAGGTATGCTTAATTTTTCATAATTCCTAGTGGTATCTAATAATACTGTATTGCAGCTAGAAATGTGTTTTGTTTTACTTGAGAATTAAAAACTCTCAGAATAACTCTTAGCAGAAATTTTGTCTAAGGCAAAATTTGCTTATCAACGGATATCCTTTTATCCGTTGGTAGTGTAAACACATTACTAGATTTTCGTATGTCAACGGATAACAGGTTGTTCACGTCATCGATGGATAAACTGTTTTCTCAACCGTCCAATCTTTATCCGTTGATATACATATTCTTTTTATATAGCCGTTGATAAACGTGTACAATTAGTCACGGCTGTACTTCTTTTCTTTTCATTTATTGTCTGACAGTTACTTTTGACCAATGGGGTAATTACTCTTAATTATTTCATTTTTAATTCTTGGAATATATAAAAGGCTGTTTTGTATCCTCACATTTCACCTTTATTCATTTTCAAGAGTCTCATTAGTTAACTGCATCTTCTTCACTAAATCTCTCTCTGCAACAAAAGCTCAAACACTCCAATGGCGCCTATTGTTAAGATGATGTCTTCCGCCGGGTTTACCTATGAGAAGAACAATTTCGCGGCCTTTGTTGATACTGTGAACGCTCCAGAAGCATATCACACCATGATGAATTTTGTGAAGAAATGCAAACTGTCATATGCTATTACTGCCACCACTCCTCTAATCCATGAGGTTATCGAAGAGATGTGGGCATCTGCTGAGTACAATGGCACAGACGGTACACTTGCTTTTTCTTTAAAGGGTAAAAATTATGTAGTTAATTCTGATGTGTTAACTGCTTGTTTAAAATTGCCTGAGAATAACTGTCTGAAGGAACCCAGTAATGCTGAAATTGTTACCATGCTTAATTCCATAAATTATACCCTTAGTACTGAGAACTTAGGGAAAATTGTTAGGAAAGGTATGGTTAAGGAATGGAGTTATCTTTGTGATGCCTTCATTAAAACTTTTTCTGGCAAGATTAGTAACTTTGATGCTGTTACCAACTCCATGCTAGTTATGCTATGTATGCTTTTAACTGATAAATTCTATAATTTTGGCACACTAGTCATGTATGAGATAGCAGCTAAATTAGGTAAAAAGGAAACTAGGAGCAAGAATGTTTATTTTGCTAGATTTTTAATGCTCCTAGCACTGCATGTATCTGAGAATGAGCTATCCATTGCTAACCCGGATAGCAAGTTCAATTGTTTTGTTCAGGAGAAGAGAGTCTTAAGTGATTTGATTCGAATGAACCTAAATGCAGAAGTACAATTGGTATATCTACAAATTGTTCAGGTAACTGTTTCCAACCCTGAAATTCCTATCTCCAACCCCCAAATTTCTTTGCCTTCTAGTGTCACAATGGAGTCTGTGACTGTGACCAAACAGGCTCCTACCAAAGTGACCAAATCCAAAGTTCCTAAACCACAATCTAAAAGACAAACCTCAGGTGTCTCTCAAAAAGCATCTGTTGCAAAAACTACCAAAGCTCTTGAGGGGAGTGTGAAGGTGGTAGTGAGTGGTGAGGGACAGGGTGAACATCAAAGAAGCCCTAAGGATAAGGAAGGTAAGGCAGGTGCAACCAACATTTCAGTCTCTCAAAAGACTGTTAATGAACCTACAAGCCAAATTCTAGTTACATCCTCTCAACAGGGTGTGACTACTAATTTAAGTTCCATTTCAGGAACACAGCACAAAAGGGCAAGGGACACAGATAGCTCTCCCTCAAAAACCTATGGTAGAAGGGTAAAATCCAAAACCATTGGGGAATCACAGGGTGCACACACTGTACAGCAAACTGTACCTTCTCAAATTCAGTTTGATGTGACTTCAATAAATGTGGAGTCACAGCCCCTTGATCTTAACCTTCAAATCGATACACATTTTGATCCACCATCACCAACTCCATCTCTGGATGTGGATATGATATCTACATCAATTCCTGATTCTCCATCTTTAAAATTCATGGAGAAGCCCCACTCAACAATTGGTGGTCATCCTCTTTTAGATGATTTGTTGGGCCATCAATCTTCCATTCCTGAATTCACAACACTATCTGTGGCCTCTTCCTTAAAATCAATCACCACAGATTCAGTGTTGGTTTTCACTTCAACGGATACTCGTTTACCTTCATCAACGGATATCCTTCATCCGTTGACAAGTGTTTCTCCATCAACGGATATGTCTTCAACTAACTATCCATTGACAGCAATAACTACTACATCAACGGATACACCTTATCCGTTGACAACTCTCTCTACCACTGCAAAATGTGACATTCCTATGTCAACTGTGGAGGAGTTTGTGGTAATTGAAACACTTTTAGGAATGAGGGAAGGGAGTGAGAGGCTGCCTTGTGAGCAGGCAAAAGCAGAGAAAATCAATGAGAGGCTGACCATTTCTTCCGGTCAAGCAAAAGGAGAGCTAGAGAGTTCCACCTTAGTAGGTGAAGGTGAGGGTGTGAGAGGTGTGAGCCAGGGGGAGCCCCTGATGCAAGAAAAGAGAGATGAGAGGAGAGAAGGGACTACAGGAGTAATAAGGCATGAAGAATCAGCCATTGCAAGTGAGTTAATGGAGGTTAATGAAGCTTCCAAAGAGATGGAATTTAGACAAGAATATCAGTCAGTTATTGACTCCATCTCTTTGGATCCTGAAACCTTTACTCATCCTGTTTCTGCCTATCAAGTCATGGCACAACAGGGCAATGTGGAGGCAGAGGAGGCAATGCACCTAGTACACACCTCAGAATCTCTTCAAAGAGCAAAAGAAGCTTTACAAACCCTGTCTCCAAATGCTGGAAGTGAAGAGTTTGGCAGTGATGACAGTCAAAGTTCAGATGGTGAAGAAATAAATGAAGATGAAACTCCAGGATGGATGTTTTCCAATGCCACTGAACTTGGGCATCTCAATGTGGAAATCATGAAGCAATACCAATCTGCTAAGGCTGAGCACCAAACTGCAGAACCACAGAGAAAGACTGTTCTTGAGCAAGTAATGGCCTCCCTGAAATTACAAAAGATGCAATCTGTTATTCAAAGAACACAGCAAGAGGAGGTCCAGTCTGCAATTAGAGATATGAAAATAGCACTAGATGCCAGGATTGAGGCACTAGCTCCTACTACCACTCAGAAGGTGCTTTCTAGCAAACTTCTCAAAGAAGATAGCCTGGCTAAGTCTGTTCAGCTTCTTTCCTCAAGGGTGGATAGTATGGAATCTCAATTGCACACCATCATTGCCAATCAAACAAAACAAACTCAACTACTGGAAATGCTACTTGCAGCTTCAACCCCAACCCTTGATGCTAACAAAAAGGGGGAGAAAATGGGAACAAGCACAGAAGAGGCTGCAACATCTACTGGCCAATTTCAAGCTACCAGTAGTGAGATAGCACAGATTGAGGGGGAGCAATAGGCAATTGTAGTGGTCAATCCAACAGAGTTTGAGATAAAGGCTTCCCCTGTGAAGAAACAAGTGGCTTTGCCTGAGATTCAAAGCTTAGAAGACATCTCAGATGGTGAAAGGCAAGCCAGGATAGAAGCTTTGGAAAAGATAAACAAGGAGGCTAATGAAAGAATTCTAAGGACAGAGAGGATGATCAATGAATCAATTGCATCATCTCTGTTCCTTAATGCTCAATCTTCTGCTCCAACAATATCAACCACAATCATGAAAGTGCTCACTCCAAGGGTTGTGGCTCCTACATTCTATGATGCTGAGCCATCATTTGTCAAAGAATTTGAACCAGCTATCAAAACCAGAGCCTACTCACCACCAAAGGAAAATGGGAAGAACAAGCTTCAATTGGACTACCCATTTCCCAAGAATGATGAAGAAAAGCTAATGGGAAAAACAATTATGGAGTTCAAAGTTCAGACAAATAAGAGTGTAAGAGATTGGATGGCTGTAATCATGAGGAATGGAAAAGTATTAAATATATCCAACAGTCATCCTAGATTTGTGGAAGCTAAAAGAGAAGAAGTCTCCAGAATCCAAAGGGAAGCCCATCCAAGTACAGAAAATCAACATGAAAACTCAGAAGAGAAGCAAGCCAGGCTAGCTCAAGAGTTGATGGATGAGGTAGAGGTTGAAATGAAGGAACCTGAGGAAGTTCCCAAAATCAAACCTAGAAGAAGGAAAGCTAAAACCAAGAGGGTTCTTTCTCCAGAACCCCCTCCAGAAAAAGAAACAATTGGTTCACCAGTACCTATGTCTGCAACAGTAATCGACCCAACTGTAAACTTTCATGGTGACCCCATAAGGCCTAAAGAGGAACCAGTGAATTTTGATTCAATTGAAGTCCCTTCATTCTTGCTAAATCCAAAACAGAAGAAAAGGGCTCCAAAGAAGCAACTTTCAAAGGGACCAGTTCAAGTTGCTAGGGTACCTGCCATTGTCAAACAACCAATCTTGGAAAACAAAGAAGACTTTATCTATCAGGCAGAAATTGAAGAATACTCTGACATGAATCTATATTTGGATGAACTGTCAGAAGTAAGAGGAATTGACAAGTACAAGAATCAGCCTGAGAGATTAGTGTTTGTCTACAAGGGAGGAAGTCAGAGGACATGGCCACTAAAGAAGGTTCTTGGAGAGAATTATCATACACTGACCAGAGTGTTCTCAGCATTCAAGAGACACACAGAGTTCTCTGAGATAGCCAGAAGGGAGATAATTAGCAGAATAGAAGAAATAAGGAGAGAATGGAACTCACCCTCAAGTCTACCAAAGAAAATGAAGATCCCTTATAATGGACAGAAAATCCACATGCAACCCTTTTGGATGATGGAGTTCAGGGATGATGAGGGCACTAGGAGATTCTTCAGGTTAGAAGACCAACTGTCAAAGGCTAGTTCTGACTACCTGAGATGGTTACAACTAAAGCTAAATCCAAAGGTTGTTGAAGAAGATACCTTCTATAGGCAACTTCAAGTGCAAATTGAGTCCAACTCTGCCAAGGAAGGAAAGTCAAGGGTGCAGCCAACCAGAGAGAGGAAACCTCATTAATCTGCTCAATCTAAAGGAGCACATCTCTGATAAGTTTCTTAAAGCTTTCTGTTTTTAATTTTTGTAGCTTGATACAATGTTTGCATACTGTAGTGTGTTTATATCGTTAGGAATGTTTTGTTATCATCAAGGTTCTGAATTTATGCTTTATTGCCATCAAGTATAAATTGGGGGAGATTGTTAGGAATATGTTGTAGTTGATGATAACTTAACATTCAAGCAAAATTGTATAAGTCAAGTTTTGTAACTGTCAACGGATAAGACCTTATAACTCTATTCGTTGACAGGTAGCTCATCAACGGATGAGGTTTTGTAGCATACTGCAATATCTCTATTTATCAGTTGATAGTGTCTTTATTCAGAGTCATGTTGACCATCAATGGATAGGCAGAATAGGGTAGCCAATTGTAAATAAGCTATGCTATATAATTCTGTCTAAGTGAAAATGTATCAACGGATGAGAACAGGGCTCTATCAACGGATACAACTCAAATCTACTCGATCAACGGATACAGCTCAAACTACCATCAACGGATAAGTAGGCACAACATCAACGGATAATCATTGTCACTTTATCCTATGCTAGGAATTAGCAGTTGATAAGGACAGGTTTGACTAACAGATCACATGGGTTGATAGTAGGTATAAAAAGCAATATGGCAGCCATACTTTGGAAACACAGAAGAAAGAAGCATTCCATTTACACAGTACATACAAGAAAGGTGCAGGGGACATATCTGTTCACAAGGACAACCTTTCGGCTACATGTGGATTTGGAGTGGAGTAGCAAGTCAACTTGAATTAGATTAATATTATCTTATTCCTGTAGCACTTGTAAACTTGGGATATATAACCAAGTGTAGCAACTCTTTAGATAGTAAGAAAACATACATATTTGCTTAGGATTTCTTGAATATCTTTAGAAGCAAAGAGTTGTAAACACAGAAGCTGTGTACATTTGTATCACAGGGTTTTCTTCGAATAAAAGTCTCAGGTGGTACATTCAACCACCTGATTTTTTATGTGGTTGTGAACTATTTCTATTCAGCAATTATTTCTTTATAGATTTCTGTGGTTTTTATCAGAAATTTTATAACTATCAAGAATTGTATTCAACCCCCCCTTCTACAATTATACAAGTGTGTAATCTGGGAATAACAATACTGTCAACAAAGATGCTGTCAAGAAAAATGAAGTTACTGTCAAAGATGTTGACATGAAAGATGAAGATACTGTCATGAAAGATGCTGTCAATAATCCTACTATCAAAACATCCAAGACAGTAAGAATCAAAAGAAAGTCAAACAGACCAAAAAGGGGAAAGACTGTCTATTCTGGTCAAAGAAAAGCTACAGGTCTAGGGCTTAAGAAACCAATCATGAGCAGAAGAATGAACAGCCTAGAACAACTTCAAGAGAAAGCCAAAGAATCAATCACTTCTGTATCTATAGAGTTGGATGAGTCAAAAGAAAAGGTCACAAGATACATTCTATGGGAAAACAAAGAAAGATTGATTAAGGTAGAACCTGATTTCACTCAGATATCAAAATCAAAAGTAATTTCCAACAGTCTAGTTCAAACCCAAGTACATGTAAGAAGAAGAATTGATTATTTCAATTTGGAAAGAATGGTTGAACTCTTGGAAAGCTATGGTGATATCTCTGAAAAGATCATGGATCCTGTTAGAAAGTACTTTGCAATCAGAAATGCTGAATTCACTGAAAAGCATGGTGACTGGACACTTCAAAATGATGAAGATGTTTTTGAAGCTCTAGGTCTGGAAAATGAAGAAGATAATCCTATCCCTGAGTATGACTGGATTGAAATGGAAAAACCTTATTCAAAGCAAGAGATGGATAGGTATGAGGCAGAGCAGAAATTCAGAGAAGAATTAGCTTCAAGACAAAAATCTCGTCAACAGATAGAAGATGAGATTGAAGCTCAAATGAAGGAAAGTTGGAGTAAACTCAACAAGGTCAACAGCAGTGAATTAAACTATCAGCCAATTGTACTGGACAATCCTCTGAGAATCAAATATGGCAAAGAAGAAATCTACATAGACAGCTTTTCTAAGTTGAAGACCAGTGTGCTAAAAGAACTGTACTGGCAAGTGATAGGATCATCTAACAAACTTGAAGCACTATGTTCTTGGGAGCTAGATATGATTTTTGATCAAAGGAAAGGAGAGAATCCCAGCTTGGACAGACAAAGAAGGGAAACTTTAAATCAGCTTCCTGGCAGAAGATTCAAGATGGAGGGAGATGTGTTGAAATTCAGATCAATAGTAAAACAAAATGTTTATTGGATGGAACTAAGAGATGTACTAAACACTACTTCCTTAATGATCAGAAAATACATCGTGGAAAATGAAGATGATGCAAAGTCCCCTGAAGAAAAGGAGTTAATTGAAAATCTCAGAAGAGCTCTAAGGGAAAAGGAGCAAGGCGAAAGTTCAAATCAAGCTAAGTAAAGATTTTTTTTCTTGATTTTTAATTATGAACTTTTATGATACATTGATTGAAAACAATCCAGTTTAATCATTGTTCAGAAATGAAGGGTTTATTCTTTCTGATCTATGTTAGTTAAGTTGTCAGCATAATATTTGTAAATTTGTCCTTATTGTCCATAAAAACAAATTGGGGGAGATTGTTGGGATTTATGGGTGATGGAATAGACAACTTAACTAGATTCATTGGTATACTTAGTTTTACTAAGTAGAACATACTGTCATAGCCTGAAATGTATTCTTGTAATTTAAATAAATACTGTCATGTAATAAGTGTAATTCTTGGAAGAAGTTCGATTTTGTTCAAGCCTCAAGAAATACATAAGTTCGACAGAAGGAATAAAAGTTACTGTCAAGTCCTGACAGTAAGGTTACAAGGAAACAACATGTTGCCTAGGTCGACAACAAGTTTCATGGAGTCGACAGCAAGTTTCGACTTGACAGCAACATTGGCGGAGATTCTGATGACAGTAACTTTGATATATAGTTTGCGACAGTAAGTTTGAAATCCTTGACAGCAATCTCTGCGGGAAATACATGCTGTCAATCAAAGCACAATCCTTGACAGCAATCTCTGCGGGAATTCATACTGTCAACCAAAGCACAATCCTTGACAGTAATCTCTGCGGGAAATTCATACTGTCAACCAAAGCATAATTCATTGACAGCAAACTTTGTGGCAAACATACTGTCATATAGAATCAACTTGATTTAGGAATTTTCTAAGTCAAATTAAGCGACAGAGTACATGTTCAAAAGAAGCAGGCGTGCTGCAACATTCAACCTTTACAGCAAGCTTGGAAAGTCTATAACTGAAGCTCGAGAGATCACATGGAGCAACCTGTAAAGTCTAGAGCAGATAAAATTGAATATGGCTAGAACTGGGTGGCTCAAATGTGGAAAGTATCTTAAAGTTATTTTGTGATGATCACATGGGAATAAATCATGGAATGAGCTGCAAAAGGAATATAACAGCAACTCAACAACCCATGCTGATAGTGGTAGTACAGTCGACTATCACACTATAAATAGAGCACTCTATTTATACAACATAGAGCTCTCCACATCTGTAATCTCTTGAGAATTTGAAGCTTGAGAATTATTTTGTTCTCAAGGTTGTAGCAAAACTTTGCAAAATAAATAAAACATTTATTTTGTGGAAACATCGTGTGAGATATTACTTGTGATTGCATTTCTTCTACTAGTAAATTACAAACTCTATTTAAGTTGTTGAAATAGTTTTTGAAATTTATTAGTATTGCATTCAACCCCCCTTCTGCAATACTTTACGGGACCAACACCCTCGATATCACAATTTGAAGCTAAATGATCCCAAATATCACAGCTCAAAAACTTGGCCCCAAATATCACTCCATAACACAGTATCATGAAGCGTTTTAATTTTTTCAATAAAAACGCTACTTCGTGTAGTGTTTTATATATTTTTTTTTTTCAAAAACGATAATGCGTCTAGCGTTCTGGGCGGAGGGAGATTTTTTTTTTAAAAACGCTAGATAGTATTTTGTTTTGGGGGTGGAAACGCTGGATAGAACATTGTTTTCAAAAGTAAACGCCATTTAAAGTGGCGTTTGATGCTTTCATTTTTTTTTAATATAATGAGTGAGGGTGCATATAATTAACCTTCCGGGTTCAATAATTAACCTTTGGGGTTAAATGTTTCCATTTTCGGTTTACAAATTTTGGGTTTAAAATTTTTAAATTTTATTTTTATTTCCTTAAGGTTTTTAACGGTTAACTTTTAGGGTTCAATAGTTCCATTTTGGGTTTAAAAATATTCAGAAAGATGAATAAACCGTATACGAACTTAGGGTTAAGGGTTTGGGGTTTAGGGTTGTTTACAACCCTAAACCCTAGACCCTAAACCCTAACTTATCCTGATTTTTAAACGCATTAGCGTTTAAAAATCAGGCCGCCGGATTCAAATTTTTAATTAAAATTTTAAAATTAAAAAAAACAATTTTAATTAAATTTAGAGGTTCAACAATTAACTTTTTTGGGTTCAACATTTCCATTTTGGGTTTTAGAAATATCCAATTTTTTAATTAAAATTTTTAAATTTAAAAAATACAAATTTAATTAAATTTAGGGGTTCAACAATTAAATTTTAGAGCTTTTTTCATAAATAAATAGGAAAAAGTAAATTTGTGCACATTTACTTTTGTTAAGAATAGCTATTTGCAATTTTACTAAACTATTTGCAATTTTACTATACTAAGTTTCAAAATTGCAAAAATACTAACCCTATTTGGTGGATTTGGGTTGCATGGCCCCGCAAGGGCAACCACTTTCAACTGAACATGCAACTAAATTACTGATTTCATGTTCCATTTTTCAAAAGTGATTTTCGACCTATTTTTTGGACTCTGATATATATATATATATATATATATATATATATATATATATATATATATATTAGAGTCCAAAAATGATATCGGAAATGGCAATTGAAAAATGGAACATGAAATCAGAAATTTAGTTGCATGTTCAGTTGAAAGTGGTTGCCCCTGCGGGGCCATGCAACCCAAATCAGCAACTAAATGCAACTTTTTTTTAAAGGTGGGATTCTATTTTGGTGGATTTGGGTTGCATGGCCCCGCAGGGGCAACCACTTTCAACTGAATGCAACCACTTTCAACAAGTTGAATGTGGTTGCATTTGGTTGAATATTGCCCCTGGCGGGGCCTTGCAACCCAAATCCACCAAAATCATCCCACCTTAAAAAAAAAAGTTGCATGTGGGGTTGCATTTGGTTGAATATTGCCCCTGGCGGGGCCTTGCAACCCAAATCAGCAACTGAATGCAACTTTTTTTTTTAAAGGTGGGATTCTATTTTGGTGGATTTGGGTTGCATGACCCCGCAGGGGCAACCACTTTCAACTGAATGCAACCACTTTCAACAAGTTGAATGTGGTTGCATTTGGTTGAATATTGCCCCTGGCGGGGCCTTACAACCCAAATCCACCAAAATCATCCCACCTTAAAAAAAAGTTGCATGTGGGGTTGCATTTGGTTGAATATTGCCCCTGGCGGGACCTTGCAACCCAAATCAGCAACTGAATGCAACTTTTTTTTAATTTTAAAGGTGGGATTCTATTTTGGTGGATTTGGGTTGCATGGCCCCGCAGGGGCAACCACTTTCAACTAAATACAACCACTTTCAACAAGTTGAATGTGGTTGCATTTGGTTGAATATTGCCCCTGGCGGGGCCTTGCAACCCAAATCCACCAAAATCATCCCACCTTAAAAAAAAGTTGCATGTGGGGTTGCATTTGGTTGAATATTGCCCCTGGCGGGGCCTTGCAACCCAAATCAGCAACTGAATGCAATTTTTTTTTTAAGGTGGGATTCTATTTTGGTGGATTTGGGTTGCATGGCCCCGCAGGGGCAACCACTTTCCACCTTAAAAAAAAAGTTGCATGTGGGGTTGCATTTGGTTGAATGTGGTTGCATTCAGTTGAATGTGGTTGCATTCAGTTGAATATGGCCCTGGCGGGGCCTTGCAACCAAAATCCACCAAAATCATCCAACCTTAAAAAAAAAGTTTCATGTGGTTGCATTCGATTGAATGTGGTTGCATTCAGTTGCTGATTTGGGTTGCATGGTCCCGCAGGGACAACCAATTTCAACTGAACATGCAACTAAATTTCTAATTTCATGTTCCATTTTTCAATTGTCATTTTCGACCTCATTTTTTGACTCTAATATATATATATATATATATATATATATATATATATTAGAGTCCAAAAAATTGGTCGAAAATGATATTTGAAAAATGGAACATGATATATATATATATATATATATATATATATATATATATATATTAGAGTCCAAAAAATTGGTCGAAAATGATATTTGAAAAATGGAACATGAAATCAGAAATTTAGTTGCATGTTCAGTTGAAAGTGGTTGCCCCTGCGGGGCCTTGCAACCCAAATCCACCAAAATAACATCCCACCTTAAAAAAAAAAGTACACAATCGGGTGAAACTGATGGCACATGGAGGGCACATGGGGGAGGGGGGAAGGGTTGACCTAATCTGTAGTATTTTTGCAATTTTGAAACTTAGTATAGTAAAATTGCAATTAATTCAAAGAGATAGTATATTTGCAAATACAAACTTTAAACATAATATTTTTGGTAAATATCCTAAATTTTAAGGGTACAACTATAAATAAAGTAGTGTTTTGGAATTGGAAACCCAAAACCAAATTTTAGATAGCATTTCTAACAAAAAAATAAAATAAAAACAAAACTTAAGGAAACGAAAGATGGTCTTGTGTTTTGAGCCCAAAACATAAGTTTAACTAGCGTTTATGAAAACTAGAAACGTGATTTTATATAGCGTTTTCAGGTTTAAAAAAATAAAAAAGGCCTAAACGCTAGACACTTTAGCGTTTTGAGGAAAAAAAAAAAGAAAACGCTTTACGAAACTCAGTTATGAAGTCATATTGGGGCCATTTCCTTTAAAAATTGTGATATTGGGGGACGTAGTAGAAGGAGAAAGTTGTAAGAGCATCTCCAACCACAAGAAATCCTTAGCTAAAATTAGATAAAAGATACCATAAATAAAAATTATAGAGATTATCTAAAAAAAACTTGAACTCCAATGGGTCAAAGCTGTTAGCTATAATTTTAGATAATTTCTACAGGTTGGCTATATTTGTCGAACCTCTATATAGCTGTAAGAAATCTGTAAGAAGATTCCACATCATTCATTACCATATTAAAGTGATATATTCTATTTATAACAACCTAAATTATTAAACATACTATTTTTAAAATGGAAAATGCTAGGTACCCCAAATTGGTACCCAAATTTTTTCCCAAAATACACATGTCATTATCTGAATGGTTATAATTATAATGGGCCTGCCAGGGCCATATAAATCCCACCAATTAAAATTTTTCATACATCCAACTCATCAATGCCACATGATTTGGGAGCATTTTTTGGGTACCAATTTGGGGTACCTAGCACTACTCTTTTAAAATATAGCCAACCAATCTATAACTAATACCATTGAAGTAAAATGTCTTACAGATTCAACAAATTTTACATAATGTCAATTTAACCAATTTTAGCTATTCGGTGATGCTCTAAGCATTTTAAGAACTTGAACGGATAGGAGTCCCTCAACAGACTTGGCAAACAATACATACATCTATACGTACACAATCCATAAACAAAATTACACACTTGAACAATACTATGGGAGCTGCAGTGAGAGACTCGCCGAGTTCCGACGATGCCGGAACCAGCAGCGCCTCCGTGGCTAGTGGCAGTGTACGGCGGTTTCCGTTGGCGGCGCAACCGGAGGTGATGAGAGCGGCGGAGAAAGACGATCAGTACGCCTCTTTCGTTTACGAAGCTTGTCGCGATGCGTTACGCCAATTACTCGGTATAATTTGTTATAATTACTTTGCTTAGGGTTTGTGTATTGTGTGTTGTTTGATTATATGTGTTTATTGTTTGTTTACAGGTACACGGATTGCTGTTGCTTATCAGAATGAGGTTCGGTTGCCAAATTGTTTTCGTAATTTATTCAAATTATGAAATTTGTCGCTCTGATATGCTATTTGAATTTGTGGACTTCTTTGTTGAGTTTTAAGTTGTGCTTTGTGTAATGCATTACTTATTCGGTAGTTAAAATTTGAAACAAATTCACCTTGGTTGTATAGCTTTTTATACGTTATTCTCGGAAGAACGTACTACCTAATTAGTCAATGGTTGTTTTTTTTTTTTTTGCTAAGTTAATTAGTCGATGGTTGTTGTTGAGCTAGTTCTTAGAGTTCTAGTAACTAGTTGGATAATAATTAGTTCCGTTCCATTTGAGTGTTATGTTCAACTCTTTAATTTTGTATATATGGTGTTCTTTGTGCTTTGCAGCAAAGCAATGATTTTTTTTAATTATTATTTTATATCTGTTCTAGGCTAAAATATTGTTACCGGATTTTTTTTATTTTTTTTCTTTTGCGTCTGTGTGATTTTAAACTTGAAAATGGCTAATTTTTAGCAACTTTAGGTTTTCAAGGCTAAGGATGATTTCTCTTATTTCTGGAAACTGTATCTCTATTAACTCGTTATGTGGTTATGAACTGTTGAATTTGTGAGTAAATTTTTGATTATTGGCTTTCCTTGTCACAGACGAAACTGTTAGGACAGATGCTTTATTATGTCCTAACAACTGGTGCAGGACAACAAACTCTAGGAGAGGAGTACTGTGACATAACTCAGGTCTGGAACTAAATCTTTTACTTTCGTCAACAGTTGATTATATGCTTACATGGAACGATAACGTGTTTATTACTTGTTATTTGGGATGACTTCGAGAAACAGACTGTATTTGTGGTTATAGTTCCTGAAACGTCTTAATAGTCATTTTTATGAAAGATTTATATAGTGTTTTTCGCAATTTAGATCCTTAAATGATCAGTGTTAGTGATATGCCAATATTGTGTCCATTCTTAAAGTATCATGTTGTTAATTATCTATATTTTATCTCTTATGCAGTGTACTTTGACTCTATCTTTGTCCATCTTGATAAAAAGTTGTCATTCTGTTTACAAGATGGTGTGAATATCATCAATTCATCGTACCTTACAGTACTTCGAGTAAGATTGTTGTATTTCCCTGATTGATGCAGTATTTGAATTGAAAGGTTGCAGGGCCTTTTGGACTTTCTCCAACACCAGCCAGGCGTGCACTTTTCATCATCTATCAGTCAGCAGTGCCTTATATAGCCGAAAGATTCAGGTTCATTTAAGCGTAATAATAAAAATGATTTGACTTTTCTAGCTTCACTTCTTGAATCATCTTAAAACCTTCTCGTCCGCAGCTCTAGGGTTGCTTCTCGAGGAATTGCCCTAAATGATTCACTATCTGATGAACTTTTTGGTTATGAAGCTGCTGCGAACAGCCATGCTCAGTCGCCTGTACTTATTGATGTCTCTCCTTCCTCTACATCTGTTTCAGCCCTGTCGAGATTGAGGCAGAAAATTAAAGGGTTATGGTTGTATACGGTTCAGAGATGGCCATCAGTATGTATATGTAATGAAATAATACTGATTTTAGGGCCACACAATAATTTATTTCTGTACGCATATATACGTTAGTGGCTCTATCCTTTTACAAGTGATCAAGGATTCATTGTCTAATTACATATTAAAGAATTCAGGTCTATGAAGATTATTTTGTCCCCAAACTTAGACAGCAAGTTAAACTTTATACTCTTGATGTACTCTAGAACATGTTTTACTTCTTACTTTGCTATTGTAATATGTACCAGTTGACAGTAATCTTTATGTTATAAAACATTTGAATTGTTGGTTTGCTTAACATTTAATCTTTTCTTTTTCTTTCAGATGCTTCCCTTTGTGCGCGAGTTCTTACAGTTGGTTCTTCGCACTAATCTCATGTTTTTCTACTTTGAAGGTCTCTTTGTCCTATACTAATATTTGGTGGTTGTGAATACGATTTAAATTATGGTTGGGAGTTTAATTTGTTTTTTTACTGGTTTTGTAGGATTATATTATCACATATCAAAACGTGCAGCAGGCATTCGTTATGTATTTATTGGGAAACAAATGAATCAACGACCTAGGTATATCTTTGTTGGCAATTTTGATTAGTGGCAGGCTGGCAGTGGGTAGTACAACTTTAACAATGTTTATTTATCAATGAGAGAGTTATTGCACTCACCCCCCCCCCCCCCCCCCCTCTCCAGTATATCCTTGAGGGTTATGTGGCTACTTAATGTGCATAATATCTCTAGAACCTGTTTTGATATTGGGAACTGTTTCTAATTCTTGTGATTGCATGCAGATACCAAATACTGGGGGTTTTCCTTTTAATTCAGTTATGTATCCTTGCTGCTGAAGGACTGAGGCGTAGCAACTTATCTTCCATTGCAAATTCAGTTCAGCAGCAGACCTCCTCGGGGGCGCACCGCACTTCAGCAGGTTCGAAAGTTTTAGGGAAAACTTTTATAATGACATCATTTTTTTAACGAATTTATTAATAATGTCCAAGTAAGGTTTGGGCTACATGGTGCTAAACATTTTTATAGATGGAACTTTCTGGTTTTACCTCTAGGGCACCTTATATACTAACATATGTAATATGTTCTAAAATTATGTTTATGGTATATGTAAATACTTAATCTAGAAGATTAAACATCAGAGGCCCAAGTGTACATAACAAGTTCAAAAAAATATGCAGAGAAAATTAATTGCAGATTAACAAGCATATATATCTGAAAATTTTGGAATAAACTAGTATATGCTTCTTGATATTTGTTGGTGTAGCATGTCTTTTTATCTTCTACAGAGTCCACACGTGAATTGGCTCAGTCAAGTAGAAACATGTACTTCTTTTCTCACCTATGAAATGGCTCAGTCAAGTAGAAACATGTACTTCTTTTCTCACCTATGAAATGGCACTGCTTTTATGCAAATGCAGTATGCCTCTTTCAGTAGTGTTCCCTCTGTCCGACAAACATGGCTGAATAGACTTCTTAGAGTCAGAATTGGATGAATATTATAGCCAGATTTGATGTACTTTTAAATGGTTATAATTTTATCACTTATGATTTTAAAATAGGATATTTTTTTTCTCAAAATTGATCAAACTGACAAAGTATAAGCAGCCATTTTTTATATTATTTATTTGGGAGAAGGGAGGATTATAGTAGCTTTTATAGACAAATTAAATTTCTGCTTGCGGAAGAGATTA
Source organism: Kitagawia praeruptora (assembly GCA_037693485.1). Classification (NCBI taxonomy): domain Eukaryota; kingdom Viridiplantae; phylum Streptophyta; class Magnoliopsida; order Apiales; family Apiaceae; genus Kitagawia; species Kitagawia praeruptora. The sequence continues at coordinate 89,307,165 of CM075347.1, read as the reverse complement.
CTTGAAATTTTGTGTAGTCAAGATTTATGTGTCTTCATGTATAGCTTTGACAATATTTCGTGGTATTTATTTCCTTCCGAACCCCCCTCAAATTGGAGAATAGCAAGCTCATTTATCCTTTTCTTTAAAATATATTTGTAGCAGGTTTACCTATATTAAATGAAGAAGGAAATTTAATAACTAGCGACTCTGAGCAGAAAATCTCTGTCTCTGATGTGGCATCAACTTCAGAGGTATGTCTGGTAGTCATTGAGCATCATTATTTTGATTTATATAATATTTTTTGGCTACATGGATTTGACTTCTTCAAATTTGCTACTCGACAATTGTTGGAAATTTGGGTAATCGAAAAGTAAAGAAGTAAGGAGAAATATATTAGTCTTTAACAGGCATAGATGTTTCTGTTACAGCTTAACTAAATCACTTCCTACCCTTTCTCAAAAGGGAGGTATGATGTTTGCTTCTGTTACACTATTGCAAGGTACAATGCAAGGATTGTCATAGAATTTGGCCTTTCTTGTTTCTTATCTTTTTAAATTGCAATTTTTATTATTATTTGTCATGAAGGCAGTTAACTATATCTTCAAATACTTTATGCGGCAACACCTTGGGCCTGACAGTCTGACCTTGTTGTGAGGAATTCCAGTTTTTTAAGTACAATTGTACAAGAATTAACGAGTTTTTGAGTATAAGATATGTAGCCTTATATGTCCTGTATATGTGAGGTTGAATTTTTAAATATGATTCTAAAATTAGAGCAGCATATATATATATATATATATATATATATATATATATATATATATATATATATATATATATATATATATATATATATATATCAAGGAAAATACTAGGGGTACTAAATTGAAACCAAATTAGTTCCCAAATGCTAGATATTACATTTCTATTGGTGCTAGAAAATATTAAATGAAATGGACCCTCCTGCATTCACAATAGCCAAGCCAATTAAAATTTTCCAAAATGACATGTAGCGTTACTTATATATCGAATACTTAACAGATTATTTTTTTATTCGTTTTACTTCAGTCCCAACCAAATTCAGTCAGCAAGTGTACACTTTGTCTTAGTAATCGCCAAGACCCAACAGCAACACCTTGCGGTCATGTGTTTTGCTGGTATTCCCTTACATCTTATTCAGTTATTTTGTTCTACTGATCTTTCTCGTTGACATTTTGAGGATTAAATCTTGCCTAACTATTTGACCTTTTGCAGGAACTGCATAATGGAGTGGTGTAATGAGAAGCCAGAATGTCCACTCTGCCGTTCCCCTCTGACTCATTCAAGCTTAGTTTGTTTATATCATTCAGATTTTTAGTCTACCTGGACAAGTCTATCACTTGTAGAAAGATAACTAGAGTGTAATCTAAGTTGTTTAGTTTATTAGCAAAAAGGAGATGGTACCCTTCTAAGGTTGAAAAAGTAGCATAATAAACCCAAACATATTCTTTCAGGGAACAGTGGATAAATGTTTAGTTCTTTGTTCCCTGGTTTGGGAGCCAGTTGATCATTTTACTTTGAAGTCAGAGATCATTTGTGTATGAAAGTTGTACTAATTTTTTGCTGCTAATTATAAGAAATAAGTTATATTTTTTCAAAGATAAGCGTGACTGTTTTAAATTAAGCATTAATTTTTCTACTGTGGCAGAGTTGAATTATATGAATAGAATGAACTATTGAGGAGTAACTACAGTTTGTGAACAGCAATATATTTGCTTTGGCCTTAAATTATTTTTCATGTGCAAGAAAATGGCTTTGAGCTTGAAATTTGAGGCTGGTTTTCCATGTGTAACGGTGAAGATGCCAGTAAAATAAAAAATATGGCTAAAATGAGCTTATATTTTTTGAAAGTCTTATGTCAGAATGAGCTAACAAAATTCTTGAAAGTGAACATAAAATCTGCCAGTTCTATGCTCATTAGAACTCACAACACTGTGCCTGTTCTCCACTAAAACGGAACTTTCAATCAATTTAACATTTCAGATGTTCTTTGAAAGTTGGGAAAATCATGTTTCCAAGACAATTAACAAGGGTGTATTCAATTCAGATTGTAACAACTTATTAGTAATCCATGGATTTTAATAAATTGTTGTTGATTTGATATTTTATATAGAATTCAAGCAGAATTCGTAGGTACAGTCCATGCAGAATTCGTAGTGTCTACGTAGAAATGAGCCTAAGTCCAATAGAATCTCTTGGATTTTAAAATCTGATTGAATAACTCAAACTTTGAAATCCAAACAAATCCTATAAAATCTAAAGGAAAATGCTAAAGATCCCAAAATTTCTCCCAAAACTTTTTCCAAATGATGAGGTGTCACAAGTGTATTTGGTAACTTCCTAATAATAAAACACAACCCCAAGTGCATATTCATATGCGCCCACAAATCAAATTTTGCCAAATGTTATGCCATGTCATTTGGTAAATGTTTTGGGGTAACTAGCACTACTCAAATCTAAATTGAATAAAATCTAAATCTAAATCTGAATTTAAAATCTAAACTTTGAAATGAATTATTAATAAAAATTTCTGAACAAGGAACATTGCACTAGTAAGTTTGCAAACATAAATTTATAGTCTTGCTAGAGACATCCGGAAAAGAGACTGGATCAGTACTAGTAGAATTATGGACTAATAATAATTATGTTACCATGGTCAAATCACATATTAGTACGGAGTACATTAATGCTAAATATGATTGCAATGCCTAAGAATGTTGCAACTTGCAACTATGGTCATCTACAGGTAGAGAATACTAACTTCTCTAAAAGCAAAGTAGCTCCCTCTCGTTAGAAGAAAACAGAAATGCCAGGACTTCCCTTAATGAATCCATCCTTGAAATACAAACTACAACCCTTGTATCTGCCAAAACAACCCAGCATAAAGTCAGACTTATACAGAACCTTTGTATCCTCATCGACTCATCGTAGCACCTGTCATTCCAAAATTCCAAACACATCATCAGTAATTTTCATTGGAAGCTAAAACTCAATGTTTTTTTTTCTCTTTTTGGCCAAGTAATAATAGTAAAAAAAAAAAATCACCTTCTATCAATTTTTTCAATCAGAACTCTGGTCTAATAATTTAATAATGTCTACCTAATTTATTAATAAACACTGGATGTGATACTTTGCTGACTATCAGCTAATTATTACAAATATTCAACAAAACCGGCTGTGAACTAATTTGTATTACATAATTACGAACCACTGTCAAACAGAAACCTATTTGGGGCACTCCTTGTACGCTACTTTAATTTGCATTAGGCTAGTGATGGTCACAATATCATGTACAAGGTTGTTAATCCATGTTAAGAATAACTTGAAGTATTAGCCTTGAGCGTTACTAATATGATTTTAAGGCAGGTTCATAATACAGCAAATTGTAAGGCAGGTTCATAATACAGCAAATTAGAGAAACTTTTTTCCTAATACACCGCCAGGTACATATCTTAACATACTAATCATGTATTCTCACGTAGCTTTTGGTGTCCACCAATGATTTATAAATTTATCTATACTGTAGATCGAACAATTACAAGACTACACCACCTGACAGGGAACAGGAAAGAAGAAATAGACCCAGTTGCATATATATGTGCCGGTGATTCATTTGATTAGACCAAAGGAAGGCAAAAAATCACTTACAAGAACAATGATCAGGAGATGTAATTATTTGGCGCTTCAGACTTAACTAGGTGAATTTCTTGGGGAAGCAGATTATATCTGATATTCAGCTCATCAAATATCTTCTTCATTTCAATGACCAGTTCTGATCTTCGTCTGCTCTTCTCTGCAAAATCTTGAAAGTTCATTGTATGATTGAAAAAGAGTGCCATCTTTATCTTGTTTACATCTTCAATTTCCTTTACCACCAAATTGTGGTTAGGATGCCAATATTGCGGTGTTCGCTCTAAATACCTGATCGTTGCAGAAAAAGAAGGATTAAGGGGATAAATCATGAACATATGGACAAGGAAACAAGTCACAAACTGATTCAGTATATCCAAAAACTCATACAGTTTAGCAGCTTTAACAAAAAATCAAATTACAGTATAAGTGCAGCCCCCTTATATTATGTTATTTTTGATGTACATATTGTTGCTTTACACTTTAAATTAATTACTCAAGAAGAACAGTTACAAGCTACTCGAGCAACCTCAGAAATCATGTGACGTTGATTCCTACTAAAGTACTAAATGACCCATCATGTATTAGATAATGCCTAAACTTTGTCAGAAGACGTGTTTCTCTAAAAGTGCATCCATGTAGTCCATTATGCAGAGAAAAAATATCAGATGACAGTGGTAGACCAGACAGTTTACATAAACCTTCTGATCTTGGTCAAGGAAATACCCACAAGCTAATATTATCATGGCAATATGGCAAACAGTGGATCCTTACTTTGCTACTCCAGTGTGCATTGCGTTCATTTTAGAAAGGAAATCATTCAAACTGAATAACCAAGGGAACTAGAGGTACTAACAAAGCATATGATGATTGAAAGCATTCTTGAGAAAGGAAATCATTTAAAATGTAGGATTAATTAGTTGATTAATATTTATACTACCAAGCATGATATATAATGACTCCAAAACTAGCAAGTAGCTTTTTGTTAAGATACAATATTGGATAAGAGAACCATATACATACCTTAAAATTTTCTCTTTTAAATCCCCAATCTTCTCCACTGGCGTCATAAAATCAATGGAGAACTCTAATGAGTCTCCCATATCCGGGCTCCTGTAGAAATTGCTGATGGCTTTGGTAGCCAACACCGAATTTGGGTAGTATATCTTTTCATTATCAAATCTCAGAAACACTGTTGTTAGAATATTCATCTCTTCTACTACCATCTGCAATATTGCATACAGTAATTACTCGATAACTTCGACTAACTAATTAAAAGTTGTTGAATGTATGTGCTGATAGTTACCTGAACACCATCAACAACACAACGATCACCAACATCAAAAGGATGCATCACAAATACAAATATGATAGCTTCAAATGTAGTCTTGCAAGTATTTCCAAACAAAAAGGCTGCCGCAACAAGCTGTGTTGAGAAAAACAAGAGTACTTTCGTTGTTGCAATTTCCACCAAAAGTAGCCACACAATACTCATAATAATAATTAGGATTCCCGTCAGAAGGGTATTCAGTTGCTTCACTGCTGTTTTGGTATCGTTTAAAGCGTGAGCCAGAGCTTTTCGACCATTATAAACCTTCACCTGCACTATTAACAAGTATGTGAGCACTGACATATGAGTCATTACGCACTGTTACTATAACTTTCTCGAATGTCACTTTTTCACTTATATTACTTTTTGTAAGTTGCCTAGTCCTACTAAATGCTTCAACTTACTATAGACAAGGCATTAAATGGGTTGCGAGAGTTACAACCCATCTAATGATCCCACCTCCCACCCCTCCTACCAGGAAGAGAAATGATAACTTTAACAATAATCGAGTTACTAAAACTGCTTATCTATACATACTTATGCATCATGGGAAGATGTAAGAGATCTGTTTTCTGAACTGTTTTAAAAAATGATGACCATCACTCATTTAGCAAGTTTAGTTGAAAAAAATACAGTTCTCAAAATTAAATTTGTGTAGCATGAACTCAGATTTACAAAAATGATTGTTAGAATATAATATAAGATCCATATAAGGCCTCCCTCTAATACCTTAAGGTTTTAGATGAGTTGGTTACTTAACAATGATGATTTAGGGATGTCAATTGCTGACAGTGTTAATATTAGTAGCTTACAATCTTTGTCATTCTATCAACTGGATTAAATGAACCTAACAATGCCTGTTTTAGAATGGAGTTGGACTCATTCTGCCAAAGACACTTCACTTCTCATTCCATATGATGAAAATATTCTAACTGAAAGTAATAAGTACGATCACAGTCTAGAATAGTGATACAATCATTGGTTAATTAAAAATTCACCTAAATTTCTGGTAGAATTATAATTTGGAAACTCTGAAACTATGTAACATGAGAGAGAGGTTTAAAACTCTATGCCACAAGTAACAAAAGAATAAAGTCTTACCACCCATTCTGTCAAAGTTTTCTTGTCTATTTGTCCTGTCTCAGCCACATCAATCAATGGAAACACATAATCAACCTCCTCCTTTATCATAAATCTCCTTAGGTCAAATTCATCAATGTACCTATGCAATTTGACAGGAAAAAAAATAATTTATATGAACCGAAGAAAGAGGAATGTGATAATTTAACATATATTTATAATTACTGTAAAGACATAATCCCCACAGGCAATCAGGTTGAGCCACATTCTTGAAGATGTGATAGGCAGCAGCAATTGCTTCCATCTCGCTGGTTATCTCCTTATCAGTGTGTTCAGCATTCCCATCAAAATCACTCTCATCTAGGGAATCAGAAATTGTGGACAACCCTTTATTTGATATCACATCAACTAACATCTTCATGGTCCACGCAGAAACTTTATCCTGCTTCATTCTATGAAGCTTGTGTATGTCAATCACTGCCGTTTTAGTTTTTTTCCTCCCTTGATTATCTTTCTTCGTTCTACGGAAACTAAATTGAGCAGTATTTGTTCTTTGGAGCATTTCTGATGATTCCAAAAGTGGAGGCCCTGAGAGGACTTGGAGAATATACTGATGAAAAATTGATTCCTGAATTCTATCAAAAAATGCGGTAACATGGAAAGACGATGCCAACATTTTAAGAACCAAAGTCTTCAGGAGCCACAAGACTGAACCAATGAGCAGGGAAACAATGGTCCAAGTAATATAAAACAGAACCTTTCCAGCACTTTTTGACCGCTTGATCGCATGATTGAACAATGAAAGCCAAGTTATAAGAACCAAAGTCAACCACAGACAAACCCGAGCACTCCTTTTTAAACCGTGGACGAAATATAACACCTTCTTTCTTAACAAAAAGTTCAGTTCAATCAACAGAACTACGAAATGCATAAACCAGGAGGTGAACAACAAACCAGAAAATATCACCATTACAAGAAGACACCATTTCCATATCTCCAATCCCCATATTGTTGTATGGTGTAACTTATCAATGGTCAAGCACGCAATCAAATTCCCCAAAATAAAAAGAAAGACTAACCATTCAATCAAAACCTTAATTTTGACCTTCTTGTACTTCAATTTGTTTTGAGTACTCACCTTTTTGTAAATCTCTTCATCTTCATCCGCTCTTCTAGCAGAATCCATTAAAGGTGTCTTCGGAGTAGTTATCGACACATTCCTCATCATTATGTCTCTGAAAGAACTAGTTGCCGAAACCACTTTATTGTTGGGGGAAGCACTTTCCGGGTTTATTATAGGTGAATTACCACTTGAATTCATATGCTCTGGCATCAATGAGCTACTTTCTTCAAACATATTCGAATCCACGGAAACTGGTTGTTCTCCAAATCTTGACTTAGGTTTTGAGTACACTGATCTAGCTAGAGATTTTCGACGTGTTATGGTTTCTTTTGTGGGGATTTTGGGAAGTCTACTGGGACTGGGACTAAACCTAGCATTTTCCTTGGAAGGAGAACTTGTTGATGCAAACTTTACATTTCCAACAGGCAAATCATCGGAAACTCTCCGTGGTGAACTCTTCACATCTTTTTCTTCACCAGAGATCATTACAACAACTTCACTGCTTTTATGGCTATCAGTCATACTTATCTCTCCACTACTTTTACTCTTACCATTTGCATCCATAATAACCCTATCCAAATTCCAAACAAACAGCAAAACCATTGTCATCACAAGGAAAGCTACTAAAATAAATAAAAACATATTCATAAATTTCGAATATCTAGAGTACACAACTCTCTGGGAAACCATTACACTCTTCAATATCAAGAACTAGACATCAATAAATTCAGCAGCATTAAATACAACATATAAACACTTTCTTAGCAACTCCAAGTGGGCTATTTAAAATTTTAAATTGACTTCCTACCCTATTGGAGATTTCCATCACACTATATAACCCACAATCATCAAAAAGACAAAACATTCAATATAATATCCATAAAAGTCCGATTTAATTCATTAGTTTAAGTTGAGATATCTATCACTTTCATAATGAACAAACAACAATAATGAACTAGTAGTGGACGTTTGGTTTGGTTTGGTTTAATTAGTTACTGAGCAACAAGCTAAAAGGGTAAATACTTACAAGAAAATGACATGCTGAGAAATAAGAGTGAGTTTTATTTCAAGGGCAAGAACCAAATGTGGGAGAGTTTGCTGTAAGAACTGAGCAAAGATGAGCAAGATTTTGTTGATTTTTAAGAACAAACTTTGCTTCAAGTAGTTTCCAATTTCCAAGATTCCTAGGCAACTACAGGGGTTTTACTTTTTACTCTTTATCATGGTGATGACTAATGTGAACTCAAACTTTACAAACTTGAACAATTGGTAATATCGGTGTTCCAGAAATCGCTACGCGACCCAGGACGGTCGGGGTATCGCCTAGCGTCTAATCGGGTAGGTGGGGATTAATCGGACAGATTAATCGGAGCATTAATCGGATATTATAATAATATTTAATATATTAGTTTAATTTACAATTAAACATATCATTTTAAATAAATTAAAAGGATTAATCGTATTTCAAAAATCGAATCGATTAGTTACCTTCCAGAAGATTAATCGGGGATTAATCGGTTGAATCGGGGATTTTTATAACAGAGGTAATATCCACAAGTACTAATTATTCAAGAATGTGGGGTCGGTCAACAACAAAACATAGGAGTAGTATTAACTTATGGGTCCTGTTAACAAAAGCCCAGGATTGGTGAATTTTTATTGGATGATTTATGTGAATGCATGAGACACGTACTTTTTTGTAAGTGGCACATAACACCTTAATCATAGCCCTAAGAGCTGTAGTTAACATTTTCTTAACTTATTTAGAAGATGTGTTCTTTTGGCACATTTTTAAAATTAAATGCTAAAATTTTGCCATTTTTGGCAGCACAAAACTTAACTTTAATCATCAACAAAGGTTGGTCCAAACTCCAATGGTAAGACTCTCGTCTCTGGTCAAGAGTTCAATCCCATGGTGTGCGTGTGTAATCAATTAGCAAAAAAAAAACTTAACTTTAATCAACAGTATATATATAAACTTTGATTAGCTAAACCTGGTTTGCCTACATCATATTTGGGTTTGGGTTTTTTCTTTTTTAGGTAAACCTGCGTTCACAAATGGCCAAATGGGTATGGATTTTTGGCCTTTTCACGGTGAACTCCTTTTTTAATAAACTTGCGTTTTTGCTTTTTGAGTAAAGTGTGTTTCTAGTTTGAGATCATTTGTAATATTAGAGCATCTCTAACCATCTCTTAATTCATTTTTAATAAATAATAAAAATTGTTGGTTCTTAAGAATTTATAAGGTGTTCATCTCCAATAATTTTATATTAACTCCTTAATCAATTTTTATTATTAAAAATAATTTGAATTCAATAAAGTACAAAAGGAATGAGAAGAGAGAAGAGATAGGATTATGAATATATAATATATAATATAATAATATTTAGGAAAGTATGCTTGGAGTTCCGGATTTCTCGTTCTGCCCTGTGATTCTGCTCTCGAAAGTGGTCCGAGTTATTTTGTTCTTGTGGTTTTGTTCCCCAGATCTAAGGATTGGCTTGTTTTTAACAAATTTTATTTGAGCAGTTGTAAGTTTGATTTTTTTGATGCCTCACCGTTTGTGTGAATTTTGTTATTTTCTCACCGTTGTGTGTGAGCTTTGGTATTTTCTCACCAGTTGTGTGAGTATGATGATTGATTTAATAATAAAAGTTGTTAGGGGTTTGCATTCACGGTCGATAGCTCAAACTGGAAGTGGAAGTGGCGAAGTTTGTGTAAATACCATTTTCAACAAATCACATAATGCCGGATGGCTTAATATCAGTGATTGTTTCTGTATTTTGTTTGTTCGACGCGACTGTTTATGTAGATGCCGTATGGTTTTTTGTTATTGAATTATCTCATTATTCAAAAAAAAAAAGTTTTTAATATTTTTAAGAGTCATTAAAATTTTTTTAAAACAACATTTTTGTTTTCTCTCCCAAATTTGTAAGTTAGATCTAGAATAGAGAGGCTATCGAAGATACTCTTAATATATTACTTTATCAATGTCATTTAGTATGCTGAAATTCTGTTTCCGATTTATTGTGTGTATTTTCTTTATAAATTAAAGAAAATAAGCCACTTCACTAGCTAGGAATAAGCCAAAAGAAAAGGATAAAATAAATATTTTTATTAAAGAATAGAGTTGGATGATGATATCTTGAAAGCTTGTCTTGAGATTTGCTGTCGAATGAGAATTTCGAAAACAAGATTTGCAAAAGCTTCTCCACAATTATGAACGGGTCTGCGAGGTATACTCATTTTTCTCATTTTATATGGTTATGCAAAGTGTTAGGTCAATGAACGGATAGTATGGGATATAATTACGTTTTTCTAGTTAGGGTGCTTGTATTGTTGTTATGAGTTGAATTACTAGTTGTTTTGTCTCTTGTTGTAGAATCTGTTGTGAAGTTGTATTGAATTTTGTATAATATGTGAATAACTTCGATAAGGTTTTGATTGTTGTTAAGGTAGTTGCTCATTGTTGTTTGGAGTTTACCTGGTTGAATCATCTTTGTGCGAGACTGTGATATTTTGAAGAAAATAGTAAGAAGAATCAAAGTTTTTACATCCGGTGAAGACCAGTTGATTGCAGTTGCTGTGAATTTGGAGTAGTTTAATATTATTATTGTGTGTTAAAATTGGTATAACTTCAATTTCATATATTCAACATTATAGAAAGTTTACAAGTAACACGACTATTTATAGACTTCATCTTAACTGCCAGACTTCTTATTTTTTTTTCTTTTATAGAGACTAAATGCAGTTCCCATCAAGAGTTTAAGCTCAAACGCGCAGTTCTCCCGCCTCCTAAATTTGCGGTTCCTATTGAACCTGCTATTTCTCCTAAACCTGTCATCCCTCCTAAACGAGCCGCTCCTCCACTCCCCCCTCCGGTTGTTGTTAATGTTTTTTGGTTGTTTGTACATGTATATATGATTTATAGCCAACTACCTAAGTGTAATAGTTAGGTCAATGATAAAACAAGATAATATTTAAACCCGTGCAACCATGTTTATCCTAAAAAGTCGTCCCTCCTAAACCAACCGCTCCTCCACCCCCCTTCCGGTACCCCTCCTAAACCAACCGCTCCTCCACTCCCCCCCTTAAGAACCCTTATTTTTGTAATATTTTTAAGAATGTAATATCATATGACATTGTGAATTCGGGACCTTTTGAGTCACCCATGTTGTTTAATGGAATTGATTATCTGAGAAATTTATGTTGTTACATTCACTGTGTAAGAAAAAGGGAAGATTATTGAATTGACAAGTGGTTTGGAAAATTATATTTACTAGCGTAATAACCCGTGCCAGGCATAGGTCATCTTCTAGAAGTTAATGTAAACTTATTTATTTTTACGATTTAAAGAATATATATTGACATGATTGTATAGTTTCCGTTAAAACATGTTTGTTAAATCTTACAATTTTGTTTTACAGAAAATTTGATTTAATTATTCAGATAAGCACTCAAAGTAAACTATTTCGTGGCATATAAATGTGTTGGATATAGAATAACACATTTACACTCATTTGTACAAATTTATGTCAGAAGTAGAAAACATATAGTAATTTTTTATTATAATAAATTTGGGTAAGAGAACATAAAATTTAAATAATAGGGGGGGTTTCTGTTTAATTCTCCTTAGTGTTTTTCATCACTATAAATCAATTTTTGGAGTGATATTTTTTAATATTTTATCCTCATTTTTTTCCCATTCTTTCATAAAGAATCTAATGAATACATAAGAGGGAGAAATAAAGTTCTTTTGATGTCTTTCTCTTTCAAGGTATATTTAAGATTACAATTATAAAATAAATGAGTCGTACAAGAATGACATATTTATTCATATTCCAGTTATAATTTTGTCAACTTAAGAAACCTGTTATTTACCCACGTAATGTTTCACAATAAAGATGTTATCCAATCAGTATATAAAAAACTAATTGCATAATTTAAAATTTTATCTTTTTAGGGAAATAATCTTAACTACCTCATAGTATATAATGTGATTGATCGATCATAATATTTTGTGTATGTGCATGCTATGAAATATACTAATTTCTAAGATATTTGTTAACTTGACAGTATTTTTAATCCTTTTACAATTTATTTTGAATTTTTTAATATTCTTTCCAACCAAAATTTCTCTATGTGTATTATTCTACTTTTAATCGATGTACATATGATATGAACTGATTCCTATATTTTTTTATTATTATATATTATATGATCTTTTTTCAAGGAAGTTTATTTTTCTCAACTTATCTACAAGGTTCATTTTTTTAACTTTTGAACTATCTGACATTTTTAAGGATCTCATCTTTTAATTATATATTGTTATGTAAAAATATAAAATATATTATAGTTAATATTATATGTAAGAAATGTTTAATTAATTGAAAATAAACCAATTTACATTGCGTGATATTATTATCAAAATTTTAAATTAGTTGTATATATAATCACGTACCATGTTTTGTAAACTAAAATACAATATTTTAAAAGTACTGTGAATCACCATTATTTTTTGTTCAAAAATTAAAGTAGCACTAAAAATAGAATAAATATGAGGTCGAATTTATCTAAAAAAATTTAACTAAAAACCAAAAATACATGTAGTACAATGATCGGAAGGATGAATTGTTTGGACGAGGTTAATGATTCAATTCACAACAAAAATAAACTAACTCATTTAAAATAAGAGCGTGGAATAAAATTTTGAAATTAGTGTATATAATTACGTACCATATTTTAAAAAGTAAAATTTCAAATTTTGAAACTAATATTTGTCATTACTATTTTTACTCATAAATTAAAATAATAGTAAAAATAGGATAATATAGAGATCGAACTTATGTAAAAAGAATCTTTACTCCATACCAAAAAACTTAATGTAGCATAATGATTTGGAGGAAGAAATATATGGAGGAGGTTGTGGGTTCAATTCCCAACAAACACAAAATAACTTATTTTTTCAGTTCAAATAAATAAGGGAGTGGTAAATCAATGTAGTTTTGTAATATGTGAGGGCAAACTCGTAATTTCAAAGGGGATTTATTGGCTCAAAATGCCCCTATGTGTACCATATTGTGAAACCTAAAATATAATATTTTTTAAAATAATGTGAATCACCATTATTTTTACTCAAAAATTAAAATAATAGTAAAAATAAGATAATGGAGAGGTCGAGTTTATGTAAAAGGTTTTTTAACTCAAAACAATAAAGTCCATTTAGCACAATGGTTAGTAAGATAATTTGTGTAGTTGAGGTTCTAGGTTCGATTCACAACAAAAACAAACTCATTTTTTTCATTTAAATAAGAGAGTGACATTTTATGTAATTTTATAACTTGTAAGGGTATAACTGTAATTTCACATGGTTAATTGGCTCAATGCCCCTAAATTATCAATGTGTTGCTCTATTATATATAGAAAGAGATTTATACAAACATTAAATTTAAATCACTTTATTTTAGATATTAATGTGGCTCATGAATGAATGTGAGTTACATATTTTTGTTAAAGGAAAGTTAATACTGTAGTTTTTAAATATTATGAGGTTGTAATTTTAAAAACTAAGTAGCCCTTATACCCGGGAATTTTGTAATGTAAGCTACATACTAGCTTTATAGCCCGTGCAAGGCATGAGCATGTTCTAGTTCTGAATATGTTGCTCTTAATTTGGGATGAAGTAATTAGGATACCTGCATACACACACACACACACACACACACACATATATATATATATATATATATATATATCACACATATATATATATATATATATATATACCCAGTAGCGGGGATTTGCTTATTAGACAATACAATATACGTTAACTGCCAAATTTTCATTAGTTCGGACTTTGCTTGACTATTGAATTTGATGTTCTTTTTTCGTATGGTTAGAAATAGAATTTACACTATTGAATAATTTAATAATAAATATAAGATTTCCTTCTTTTTGACTTGCCACAAATAACGTTCTTATCAAGTCACTAAAACTTAAATTTAGAACAGAACCTTGAATCTCTGGAATTGTCCTAGTTCCACGAATAAACTTTTAAACAGGAAAATGAACTCTGTTGACTAAAAATTTGTCAGTTCTAAACTATATCTAGCCTTCCAGGTCTCACTGCTTAAAAAGAAATCAATCAAAGTATTACCTACAATCAAATAGCTGCCTTAACTTAGTTATGAGGGGCTTTGCTCGAACCATGAAAAAGTTTGTAAATGACAGAATGGTGGATAAAAATTATTGTTGTAACCTAAGTCTTTGTTTGCTGGTCCAAACAATTTAGTGCTTATTCAAAGTTTGAAGTTTGTTGCTCTTTAGGATGAAGCTTTTGTAATGTTCATCAACCCGCAAGAAATGAAGCATGGATAACATTATAAATCTCCTAATTAGATCGGGAACATTGCTATTTGGTTATGAGGGACCAATCAAATTATTAGGCTCAGTATAAAATCATGCTTTGTTATCTGTATCCAAATATTCCTTTTAATATATAAGTTGGGTTTCAAAAACTGGTTGTTTCTTAGAATTAAGCCCATGGTAGATTTTTCTATAAAGTGAAATTTTCTTCCTCAAACACCGGCATGATCTCGTTCGCAATCACCACACCTGTCACTATGCTACTTTACAACACACAATTACATTTCGACACAGCTTGCACACAATGCAAAGCCTCTGGTTAAGTACATCTACACAAGCAATTGGAATAAACTTATTACCTAATTAAAAGTTTTTGTATCATCTTCTGACTTAACACTCATTCCCCTTTATTGCTGTATTTTAGATTAATCTTCTTCACATATGTTTACACCCAAATTTTACATGACCAACTGGTGCAAATCTATAACTTCTCTATCTAACTCAACCTGATATATAGGACCTTGCAATCGCACCAAATCTATAACTTTTTCTATCTAACTAAACCTAGACATATAGGCCCTCGCAAGCGCACCAAGCTGCTGAGATTAATTGTAGCATTAGAACATGTGGGAACAATTGTTATGCCATGTGTTTACACTTAAATTGTTCTATATATATATATATAGGATCCTAGTCAAATAGAAATGTAAAAGACAAGAGTTTACAAAGAAGTTACCAGGGATGTATGAAAGCAATGCATAGTTGCCATCTGCGGCAACAAATGACCGAACTTGACTGACCTATCCAATTCTAAAGTGATTAAGTACCAAACAATTTTCTTTTACTTGAATTTAATAACAGATTAACTGCTTTTATTTAAAGCTAGATTAAAAAGTGTTATTTATTATATTTAAAAATAAGATAAAAGAACTTGGCAAAAAAAAATGATAAAAACAGGTTATCCAGAGAATAACATAGAAAATTGACCACGCGACATGACCAACGTTTAGTGTCCCAACCATGTGATGTCTACCGACAATGCATACCACATATCAGGATTCAAAGCAAATTTAATGAATTTGACTTGTATAAGAGAAGTGTGCTCATGTTATTTTAATTTATTAGATTAATATCTTGTCAAGGGAAACTTGTTTGAGCACAACCTAATGGATTCACGTGGTTTAGAACTATATTAATTTTATGGTCAGAATGTAAACCAGAACCACTATTTTATAATCTGGACGCACCATAGCATGCCTTGAGCCATCAAAATTGCCAGGAGAAGTGTGAAGTGTGAAGGTGAATGTCTATGGTTGCAAGTCGTTTTAAGTATCATCATCACATGTAATGTAATATCATCAATGCAGTTGAATTTTGTATTTAATCTAAAATTATAAATAAGTTCATTTAGCTGGACACATTAAATGGAAGCAAAGTACAAACAATCCACCATCTTGCCTATGTTCAGAGGAAACAATCTAATCATTCCAAAAAACTATAATTCTAAGTACAGTGCCCACAAGGAGCGAGAAACTATAATTCTATATCCAAGCAAGCTAGGTATGCATACCTTTTATAACAAATAGGATTCTGTTGTGTGAAGATAATAAAGTTATCCTCTTGTGTATGTTTGTAGATTTTCTAATAAAACTTTAAGACAATTGTAGTTTTACCAAAAGAAAGGAGACAGTTGTGATTACACAACATTTTTGCAGGCAAGCCAGCGTCTCTAGCATATCCCTCGAATGGTGTCGATGTTCTCACAAGAGAAGACTGGACACTAGATCATGCGCTCATTCTTTTCCAGCAGAATTCCATTTCAAAAAAACTGCATCAGCATAAAATATATGATTCAATTGATAGATCAAGAAACTAAAGGCTTTTTCAATAAGATTCCTTCTTAGAAAAACTGCATCAGCAGAAAATATATGATCCACTTGATAAACGAATGAACTAAAATGTGTAGTTTGACAACTAAGTCTATTTTCAAACATTGGTACCAGTTTTGAGTTAAACATATCCCCCACGTCCGCGAGTCTAAGCCACTCCTTGATGAAGTACTGGGTCAGCAAGCTGAATTCGGCATTGTTATTTTATTCCCGAACATCGTGGAACTGCCTAAAAGATGTTGTTGGAAGTTGCTAACTGAAGCTAGTGATAGAATTACAAGATACTTTCTCAAGCTTTCTGTCATATTTGCATTAAAATAATTAGGTAATGTACCTATTTTCGGCATTACACAAATTTCCAAATAAGACATGTACAAACCTGGTTGCAAAGAAATAATGCAGAAACTCCCATATCTATTATAAACTTTTATTAAGAGTGATTGCGTGCAATTTATCTGAACATTTTATCAAGTAGGTAGGCAACGCTCCTTAATGCACAATTTTAGCCAAAGCCAAATAAAAGAACCAGGTTAATTTAACTCTTTGAATGTCAATTGAGGACTATAAAGTGTCCCACAACCAAGAAAGAACAAATATGAGGATAAATATAATAAATATAATATGTCACAGAACAAATTAGCACTTTGTTTATTTATGTTAACCTAAAAAATTGACAGACTTTGAACAGAATAGACCCCAATAGAAACATCATAATATCCTTTTGAACTCATTACACTACCTTTTTTGCAAGCAAAAAGTAAAATAATATAGTTACCAAATTATTCTGAACCTCAACAGGATACTTGATGTAATAGAGAAAGCTAGGGTCACTTGAATATTCTACCTCATTTGTAATGAAAGAATGTGCGCATAAAATATTATAATGAAATCATAATGGATTAGGCCCAATCACTATATGTTATCTACAAAATCCTAGACAGCAGCAATTTATATTTTTAAACCTAGCGCGACACTGAATATCATATACAATTCAAATGAAAATACAACACCTCAAAATTAATCAAAGCAAATGAAAACAAAGAAAATGAAGCAGCGATCGATAGTATCTTTTGAAAGTAACGGGTAAGACATGCACTGTCTACCTCCTGTGTCAACATTCAACCAAAGTAGGTTCAAACCTGTGAAAGAACCAGCAAAAAATATATATCGAGATTCTGCTATCTTGGCTACTTTGAATCTGCACTACTGTGGCTGCTACACCTTATTTTAACTGTCATCCATTAAGGCAGCAAATCAAGAACAAAACTTGAACTTCTAAATTACAAACCCCTACATACTTATAGTGTTGCAGGCGACAGACATTAACCAACATAATACATGCATATATCATATAACCTGTAAACCAACATGTAACCTGTAGAAGCAAGCAATATATGCATATTTCTGCATAAACTCATATAATCTCCAGGAAAACTGTACTGCTTCTAGAATATTCATTTATTCATCATGTACAGGAGAAGTAACACCTACAAAATGAAGGGTTAACAACATAATTTCATTCCAATTAGTCAATTACTTTATCACTTTAAAATTATGTGTCATCTCTAATAGGCTAATACAATTTTTTTTAACATTTACCTTCCTATCTGAATCTTCATTCCCCAATCTTCTCTTCTAATCCACAATGTAATCCTGAAAACTATAAAAATTAATCAAAAAATGTTCAATTCACATATTAAAAGTCACTTTGGAGTTGAACCCGCAATCTATTGCTTTTCAAGTTTGTTACGAAGATCACATCATAACACTAAACTTATATCTAAAATACACACATATTAGCATGAGCAAAAATAATATGCCAAGATCTTTAAAAGATAAGTAAAATTGCTGCGAATTGCAAATGAACTAACTAACATAAGACGGGAAAAAACATCAGTTTAAACCCAGCAAAATTAACGCAATAAACCCCGCATATAAGAATTTCATGATTACTGATAAAGATTTTGGATATGTATACCATCATGTCTCACGCAATCAAAAATGGGAAATAAAACACAGTGGAATATGCTCCCCCAAAGCCCTGCATGGACACAAAATGTTAAAATAGCAACAGTCTATCTCTTCCGTGTAATTCTGTATATCTCTCCCAAGATAATGAGAATAATTGCATCAACATCTGTTAGCGAGCTAGGCCATGATATTTTAAAGCAAAACACTCATCATCGAGAAGGCAATCCTTGTTAGTTTCACATGTAGATTTTAAATAAGAAAAATGCTAGTCCCTGGTTTTAATAATTTTACATTTAAGCCATTGCCACACAATTCACTCAATGATCTATGATCTAAATGAATAGATCATTTAAATGTACATTATTGATCATTTAAATGTAGCTGAAATAAACCATTGATACCGACCTAATCGCTACTATTTGAGGCAGTTTATTAACTCCATAGGATTCGTTTGCAAAGCATACAAATATAATTATATACATGGAGAAAGTACAATAGTATGTAGCAATATTCGTGAAAACGGGAAAAAGACCTTTTTTGAGAGGAAGCGATTGAAGCCGACAAATTTTCTACCATACACTCAGGCATCATCTGCAAGCATTCGTATAACTGAACACCAACAACAATCCAATTGTGCAGAATGATAGAAATTCACTCTGATCTTTCTCTAACCAGCATTTCTGGAATTAACTTGACCATGGTAGTGCTCCAGATTTAGTCAAGGGAGAAAATAATGGTGCTTTATATCAATTTACAAACATTACCAAGCTAATACATACATTACATTACATATATTACAAAGTTTAACATACATTACCAAGGTTAACCTAGAAGAACAATTCTATATATTTTCAGAAATGAGACGTTTAAATGTTGGGCTTCTTCAAGAGCTGTGATTCTATTTGATCCCTTAAATGATAACATCTAATCACCTGATCATCAAAACTATGGGGAACATTAAAGTGTATATGTCATGATACCATCCAAAAACCAAGGAAAGAAAAAGTAAAATGCACTAATTTGGATTGACAAATGAATAGATGAAAACCAGTTTCTTTGCATAAAACCTAATAAGATGCAAGAAAACTGACCTTTTTTTTGTCATGAGAAAACTGACTTAATAGATCAAAGAAAACGTAGCCTTGTTTTGTAAGCTGATACGAACCAAGTAATCCATCTGTATTTTATAAGGTAACCCGAAGAAATCCCCAATTGTTGAGACTGTTGTGACATTTTCATCCGGAGCAAATTCATCTGGACATTTGGTCAAACATGTAGTCTAATGCCATTGGTACTTGTCCAAATAGTTTAGCAAACAAGGGAAAAACATGACACCTTTTGGGCATCTTCTTCTTTCTCGCCACCTAAATTCAACTCCTGGTAGGCTGTTTCAAGAGTTCAGAGGAGCGCAAAAGATAAGAGATGCATGGAGGCAGACACAGTATACATATAGGTGTGTAGTAGATAACGGGGAAGTTAACGATTGGGGTTAAAAGGCTGACGTGGAATAAAATAATTCACGTAAGGGTATGTTGCAGTATTAGATATATAATAGATAGATGTGTCCAAAAATTCACAAAATAAAATAAAATACAAGTGCTACGATGCTTTTTTTAGCTTGCTATGATGCTAATGCGTATCCAATGTTTATGGATGATGCGAATGAAATTCTTGGTTGAGGGTAGTTTCCTCGTATGGTTCAAACTTTTCACTGGTCATTTCATCTACTAATTGTTGTGAAATCGGTCTATTAATTTTTTTGAGCGATGATTGACTGATAACCGAGTCATTGTTGCAAGCGTGTATAAATGACATGTACAGAGTAAAAAATTGGATAGGTCTATATTATGTTCATATTTTTCCCCTTTTTATGACTTGTTTTGCTTCTCGATAATACTAAAATATTTATGGAGCGGCACAGTGCCCTGGAAATCTAATGTGTAAACAATGATTAGAGCTGCTGGAACTCAAATTTAATTATAAAATTATGTTACTATATATTTTCAGAAAATTGCAGAGATAGCTCATTCTCATGGTGCCCTCCTGATGGTGGACAACAGCATGATGTCCCCTGTACTGGCACAACCCTTGGAGCTTGGAGCAGGTTTTGAAAATTATATGCTCTAAATGCACTATTTTTGTTGAAAATCACTTTACATGATTTTTTTTTTGCCAACTTGGAACTCTGCTGTGTGCAGACAGTGTAATTCACTTAGCTACCAAGTTCGTTTCTGGGCACAGTGATGTCATGGCGAGCGTGCTTGCAGTCAAAGATGAAAGGTTTATATAATCTGTAAACTTACTTGTTATAGTTACTATTTAAATTAACCGATTTCAACCCACATTAGGGCTAAATAACTAAAGAATTACATGATATACCATAGTTTTTAACAGACATGGGATCATGCTAACATGAATTTTAAAATATTGAGGTTTCAGTTTTCCTGGAAGATTTTTGTTGTTATCTGCATCAGTTTGTATTCATCATTCTGTAATCATTTTTTTCTTTGTTTATGATAGGTTGGGAAAGGAATTGTATTTCCTGCAAAATGCAGAAGGCGCTGGTTTAGCACCGTTTGACTGTTGGATCTGTTTAAGAGGCATCCAGACAATGGCATTGCGCTTTGAAAAGCAACAGGTACATTGAGTTACAGAATATGTTACTTGGAGTTTGGTTTTTGGACACGGTTACTGAGTACAGGGGACACAAAATAATCTAATCTATACTCTTTATTAAAAGCAGAAACCCCCTTTGAATAGTATGCCAAGTATACCGCGGTATGCACGGTATGCCAATTAATTAATAAATATTAATTAATTTAATTAATTAAAATCATAATATTAAATATTAATTTAATTTAATAATGAAGTTATATACTAGGAGTCTATTAACTAAAAATTGAAATAAAAGTCGAGAATATAGGACTTAGGGCTCCATTGGTATGCCAATTAATTAATAAATATTAATTAATTAAATTAATTAAAATAATGAAGTTAATTTAATTTAATAATGAAGTTATTAAATAATTTAATAATTTAATAATTTGCTGAGCAGTTTATATACTAATTTAATTTAATAATGAAGTTATTGATATGGGCTAAAAGTAAGCCCTAAAGACACATTTAATGTGGCATTAATTAGACCCGAGATGGTCCAAACGTGGGGCCCACCAGATGGGCCCAAACCCCAATTATAATATTAATTTCGTAATTAATATTGGGGATAATAAACAGCTCAGCAAATAAAAGTCAAACAAGGATATAACTCCTGCCTGACTTAGCCTCCAAGATACATATCTCAACATGGAAACTGATTCCTACAAAGAATAGATCTAGAACCTTCCTCAAGGAAGACTTGTCCACCAAGTCTCTGACTCCTACCATAATTCTAGGGCTTCTCAGCCTATATAAGGGCCCGACCCCTCATTCTCAGAACTACGTCTTGGCTTGATTCTCAATAACGAGATACGTAGGCACTCTGTGAGGACCGATCAGTCTCGAACACGGAAGCAGCCATTAAAGCTCGAAGCTCAACCACCCATAGCATTAAATACACACAAGCCCTAGCTGCACTATTCATAACCTAGTTTTTATTCCACAACATTCGGCACCGTCTGTGGGAAAAAGACATCAACCATGGTTCAAACACGAAGAACATACTACGGATCTTCCCAGGAATACCAACCCGATGTATGGTCTGCCTAACTACCCTCCTGGACCCAGTGGTCATGCTTTGCAAATCCGAGATCGAGAGTATCTTGACTACTCTGGCCCTTATACTGATGATTCATCGATTGATGATGATCGTGATGAAGCCCCGAGGAGGCGACGTGCTAGCAGAGAACCAAGACGGAGAACACAAACTATCCACGATGGACCCCCCTTGACAGCTGCTGAAAGAATCAAGGCTCATGAGGCCGAGATTTTAAGGATAAAGGAGATATTGCTAGAGAACAAGCTAGATTGAATCAAACTCAGCCACCTCCAACCTCAGGACCGATTCCCTTTATAGATCTGGAGGGGTCTTCAAGGAGGCAGAGAAGGGCTGATGCCCCAACTGGAAGAACGACGAGGGTGGAAACTGTAAGAACCCTAATTTTTGGTAATATTTTATTTTATTTAATATCTTGTGGCAGTGTCAATATGGAACCTTTCTGGTCATCCCTGTGATTAATAGAATTGATTGTCTGAGAAACTGTGTCGTTGTATTCCCTTTGTAAGATAAAAAGGGAGATTGTGAAGGCATGAGTCTTATTGATAGTGAGATTTATGAAACTTGGGATTTGAGAATGATTAGAGTGTTAAAAGATTTATTAAGAATTATGATAAGGAATTATGGACATTAGAGGAATTTACACAATTAGTACTTAAGGAATTATAGGGGAAATCTCTACGCGACAAATATTATTACGAGAGATGAATTAAGATACGATACGAATTAAAGATTAGATAATAAGCATTGGTGGGAGAATAATAATACAAGGAGTAGTATTGCATGCAAGCCCATGCAACCAAGTAGTTAGAAACCTAGCAAACTAGTTGGCCATTGGAAGATGAATAGTGTTTAGTTGCATTACTTTTTCAAAAGTGGAGACAAGAGTACATGAGAGCCATGCCTATAGCCACACCTAGGCTTGTACCATACTAATACACACAATAATACATATCAACCTCATCTAATACCACTCATTCACCCAACACCAAAATCAAACACAAAAACACTCTCCCCCCCCCCCTTGTTTATTGCTCTCGGCCAAGAACAAAAAGGTGAGGAAGAAAAATTCTTTCTCCCACTTCTCATCACTCATAAATCATAACATAATTCCTAGGTCATCTACATCATCTAATCAAGGTATGCTAGCAATTTCACTCCATTTCATCCATCCAATTCCAAGTTATAAATTGTTAAAGTTTGGATGAATAGTAACCAATTTTGTTCTTCCTTTAGATCTTGCATTGTGAGTGTTGTAGGAGGCCATCTAAGGTGTTTTTAAGTTGTATAAAGATTGTTCAAAGTCTCTAGGAGCTCAAGAAGGTATGAAATCTCAAACCACCCTTGATTATGTGTTGTTCATGTAGTATGGTAGTAGATCCATGCATTTTAGGGGTTATCTTGGATGTATGTGTATTGGATAACATGGATCTTAGGTGTTGATGTTGAGATGGTGAATTTTATGACTATGGTGAACATATATATCTCCATGAGTGTTATGAGTCATGATCTAAGTGTTTTAAGTGGTGTTTATGTTATGGAAGCATGATAAATGGTTGATCTAAGTGATTTGAGCTTGCTGATTTTATCCAGGAACTTTGACCTGTGTTGTGGCACGATTTTGAACACCCAAATGATGTCCCCTGATGTCCTACCTTATATTGATGGAAAGATAATTGAATGTAGTTTCTGGATATGTAAGATTCATAGCTAGGTGATGTGTGGATTTTTAGTTATGGCCGTAGAAGTGAATTTTGTTTCTGGACTATGGACTGCATAAAGTGACCCCCTTGTGAACCTTGTTTAAACACCTTAAAAATTATTTGGGATCATGGAAAAATTAGAGAAGCTATGAAATACAGTGGTGAAGACCACCCAAAAAGAATTGGATTAAAATATGAATTTTTGAATTTTATAAAAATGTTAGAGTAAATTTCGCGCAAGGGAAAAAGTCGTTAGTGGAGCATAATTCTAGGAGTAATGGTTATGGTTCAAACGTGGTAACTAAATTAAGTCGAGTAAGTGACGAGCGTAAACGAGTGATGTCATGGACCTATAGTGAGGCTAGGGAGTCATAAGACAAAGTCGTTAAGTTAATCTCGTATCCCCTTAAAACCCCGTAATTAGAAAGAAATTGTTAAGGTACTAACGAACGATTATTGCTTATGTATAGATCGTTCGAATTCGCACGCTCGACCACCCCAACCCAACCAAGGCAAGTTTTCCAACCCTCAGTATTTAATTTCAAAAGATTATATTCTTGATTTTACCCATGCAAGTTTACTTTTCAAAACTTATATATAAGGATTTTTCACTGTTGTGTTTGTAGTTCCGAACGTATTATATGCGTATGCTTTATGAGATTATGTTGAAGTTTGAGATATATGCATATGTGTTTGTACACCCTTGAACTTAGAATGAAAATGTTTCTTCGGACAACGACTCTAGCAATAGAGGTCGTAGCGGTCCAAATATACTATTGACCGGGGAGCGGTATATTATTGTATCATGATTAAATTACGAAAACCCGAAAGGTCATTCGGGAAGTATCGTATACTTACGTATTTATTATTTTTACGTTGTTAAAAATACTCAAAAATATCTATCTTGGATTAAAAGCTTATTTTAATTAAATAATTATTTTACAAATTGTTTATATATTAAATCTAAAAATATTATTTATTAATTATCGTTCATTATTTTAAAGACAAAACTAATCCAAGATACCTTCAGCGTTTTCAAACTTGAACTCTTTCGGACCCAAAACATTTTTTCGAAAACCCCCGGTCAGCATTTGCTTCTTGTACGTTTTTCAAGAATTATCGAACGACTGAGGTCGAACTTCAACTACTCAAGTTTTCTATCAAAATGATTTTGAAAAGAAAAGAAAAAGGGGACTCTGGCAGGTGTGGGAATCGTTGACGAACGATTCCCGGGATGTGTAAGCGGCCGTGAGCCAGGCGGTCCATCAATTATTATTCCGGCCCAGGTGTTGCCGAAGGATGATTACGGATGTAGTTTTCATCGAGGGTGATTACGGATGTAGTTTTCACCCGAGGATAGTTACGGATGTAGTTTCTATCCTTCTACCGGTAGAGAAGACCCGCGGATTATTGGACTTGGATGTGGCGACTGATCATCGTCAATCCTTGTCAGGTTTTCATGTTTTCTTCCAGTCCCATCCTCCACTTTGGAAAAATACTCAAACACTGCTTCTTGGGCCTAAGTGCCAAGTTGCCGATAGTGTGGTTTTTGATGAGAAAATATTGATATTGTGCAGTATCTAGAACTGCAAGATTTTCTATAAAGATTGGCACGTGTTAGTGCACTCTTGCAATTATTTCAAAAGAATGAAATGTTTTTGAATGAGAAACCTCCTAAGCTAATGGAAGGAAAGAGGTTTTGCAATAACGTATTCCCTGTAACAGTATGATAACCGTAGAGTGTTTTGCCGAAAATGATATGCTTATATACATATATATTCAAACTTGAGATATATTGAAATGAGAACCTTGTAAAGGATTCATATGTTATTCTTAAAGCTCCTTAGTGAGTATAAATGTTTTATACAAACTCGGGCATATATATTGTCGAGTTATGTTTTGTAATCTGAGATATACACCCATACAGTTGGGAACGTTTTCAAAATAAATCACTTTATTATTTTCCAAAATGGTGAACTTGCTGAGCATTATGTAGCTCATTCTTGCTTTATAAAAACTTTTCAAAAAGGGAAGAATTTGGCCGATTAACTCCGCACCAGCAGAAGAGGAGTAGAAGAATTACCCGGAGATGATGTAGTCCCTGATAAATACTACAGAGTAGTCTGATAGGTTTTCAACTGTAATAGTAAGACTTTCTTCAAGTGTAGTTGTATAAGTGGAATTGTGTAAGACTCTGGATGGTACAGATGAATTGTAATATTTAGTGTTACTTTTGATTATCGTTTCTGAGGCTCTAACTTGTATGTGCGTAAGATTGAGGTCTGGATGGATGTATTGTTGAATTGTAAAGTTAATACAGGTATGATATGGTTGAATGGTGATGTGACGACCTGAATCTCTGACCTCGGATTTGGGGGCGTCACAGAAATGGTATCAGAGCGATAAGTTACAGTACTCAGAAACGAGAGTGTTGAGAGTTAAGTCTAAGTAGGAGAATGACATAAGAGATTGTAGTAAACTTATTATTGGACTACCGGAAGAGGTACCGGTGAGTAGAATGGACTGGAGTGTTACTGAAGGTATTATACTAGGGTCGATAGAATCCCTAGAGACCTGCAGAATGATGAATGGAGATTTGAGAGTCGTATATGACCTATCATAGGTAATGACATAGGAAGCAGAGCGAAATCTCGAGAGCAGCTGAGGTAGAGGCGATATTGCAAATATGATCAGATGACTAGGCTGGCATAAATTTTGTAGCCCATATTCCTCCACAGTTTAGGAGGCGGCATTTTAAGAATCAAGAGTTTAGACTTCCCTACATAATTAAGGGTACTTAGTACTTGGAATAATGACAGTCTTTTACTTTGGCTATAAGATTCGATTTTCGATAAGTAACGGGTTTACCTGAAAGGTGGTTACTATGCCGTTGTGGATTTCATTACCCTTTTATGGCAAATTTTACATGTGTTATACGAGAATGTTATCATAAGACGAGCGTGCTAGATAATTCCACGCATGATTCGGACTCTAGAGCATGGTAGTTCAACTTAGAGAACAAACAAGCAGAATTAACAAAGCGACTCTAGTGAAGTTGAATATGGTTGCGACGAGCGATACAGTGATCTCAGAGTCTACCAAAGGAAGAGACCAGTGAGTCCATACTGGAATTATTTGATAGAAATTTTAGCAGAGATTACGCATATATACTTGTAAACCTATATATTGCTGGTAACGTATGTTCACGTGCACACACACCGCCACTGAACCTATGGACTGCATTGAGATCCCTGAGAGATCTTTTTGATCTGTTCCCAGGGGGAACTGGCCACTTGTGATTCATGTCGGAAGGCGTGAAGTAGGACCCTATGGACTTAGCAGGTATCCCCGAAATGATGTGAAGCTTGGTCTTCAAGATAAAGCATGGAAATGACAGATATATTTGTGAAACCCTAACTCGATAAATGACCTTAAGATGATGATTGAGAGACGCACTAGTTGGTGTCTTTTATTACGAAGACGAAGAGATGGAGTTACCCTCATAATGGTGATAATGAGATGCACGAATGGTTATTAACTTATTTTGGTAACTACCGGCTGGTGCACTACTTCATTTTAAACTTTTCATTAACCATGTTACCTCGATTAGTTTATATCAGGTAATCCTTCTAGCTTTCTACTTCAAACTTGTGGAATAACCACCAGTGATATACTTTCTCTAAACCGGGACTCATCCAAAGTATCTTATTTGACCCCCGAGTATTCTATTTGAAGTTTATAATTATTTCGTTCTGCTCAGGACTATTTACACTTCCTTTCAATTATCCAAGGAATGTTCAACAATTGTTTCCTTAATTAATCATTGAATATTCCTAAACGAATATTGATATTTGACTACTTCTTTCATACTTGCACTCTTCAGTCGAGCCCATAAATATTTATCAACTTGTTGAGAACAGGGATGATCTAACATCCAGATATTCCTCATGAATCCTTTCTTCTATTCAAAATGAGATTGTGCGTCGTACATTGAAATCATAGTAAGGATATCATTCTGATATTGGTATTCCGAATTTAATTCTATTGTCGGATCTGATAAAGCATGTGTACGGCGGCACCCTTGGGTGGACCGTTTCACTGATAAGTAATATTTGATGAGAGGTTATCGATTGTTCCGATACCTAGAACATTCTCTTCAGATTTTATAGTTTTCTTTTTCAAACTTAATAACTTCTTATTCCCATTCGTTGTCCGAGTAGCCTAAAGTTTCTTCAGTGGCTACGATGTTGAAATTCCGTTCTAGCCAATTAAAACTGGCTAGTCGATATGTCAATATGAATGACTAGTTGATTGTTCTAACTAGTCAAAATTGTAATGTTGTGAAGAACACCTAGCTAATTGTCCTAGCTAGTGGTGATGTCTCAAACGGGTGAATTAGCAAATTTTGTCTCGCTAGTTTCTAGTGTTTCTTGAAAAGGACTAGTTATTGTTCCACTGGTCCAACTCCCAATTTAATTCATTCCGCAATGCATTTTGCATGTGGTAAAGTATGATGATGAAAGTTTTGACGAATAACTGGATTGAGACCTAGTGAGGTCGCCCACTCGACTTGAACTCTTACCCATCTTCGTATCAGACTTTATATCACTTGAATATTTTATTCTTTCATTCATACAACGAGAATTCATTTGAAACCATTGATTACTTGAATGACAAACTACTTCAATCTTTAATTGTCATGGAGTAGAATTTCTTTCTATTGGCTGACCTTCATCAATGCGACTTTAGATTTCCTCTTATTTTTCAAGAGGAAAAGTATTAACCAGATGTAAGAATTGTATAAAGACCGTCTTTATGACTTTTGTATCCAACAATCATTGCCCTCGTGCAACATTCTCTATGATATCACATTACAAGATTATCAGGACATGAAGGAATAAACCATGTTGTATTCTTTTGTCCATCCTTACATCTCCGAAAAATCGAGACTCCTAGTATTTGGAACCATCAACATTCTTGGAACATCCAATGTGGAATTCTTATTGAAATTATCTATTGGACCTTGTTATTTTGAAACCATTCCTTTCAAAAGCGATTACTCTAAGGTGAACGGGAGGTACAATTGTGAACCGTTGCACCAATTTGAGATCAGAAACCAAATGTTGTAATTGTGCAGCCAGAGCGTTATGCCGAGTGATTATTTAAAGTAGGAATAACATGTCGGGGCATACCACAAGACCTTTAATATTAGTGTGAGGAAATTTATAGGAAATGATGAGGTGGTTGGGAGTACGTTCCTACCAACCGTTGTCAGGATGTTATAGTAATGAATTCTGGAGTTACCAAGCCTTTTTCCTGATCCAAGAAATTCAAATCGATTGTGATGTAAGACATATCCTTAGAGGAAACTAACATGGAAGTGAAATGGACAAGAAAGGAAGAAATATCGTGGCAAGAATGTGAAGCTTTACTTAGCAAAAAGGGAGTGATGCATATAGCGAGACATAAAGTTTAAAAGGCCCTTAATAGCAAATGGATGCATGGATATATCCCAATGATCCTTCGAGATTACCACCTAATCAAGTTTATTGGGAATCGCAGCAGCATACAGGCCTCAGGCTGATTGGCGCCAGTTGTGAAAGAGGACGAGCGCATGACATCTTACCTATACCATCGAGAACTGAAACCCTTATCGGAAATGGAGGAATTGTTGACTAGTTAAAGTGCGTAGTTGTTTTTCAAAGATAAGGTTAAAGAGAAGGTTTCACCAACTCCAGATCGACCTCTGTACTGCACCAAAGTCGGCATTTCACATTAATGTAAACATTATAAATTCTGGTAGTATCATGTGGATTGACTAATGAGTTAGAAGCCTTTATGGATTAATGAACAAAGCTTTGGAATGAAATGAGATATTAGCAACAACCTCGTTGTTAGCTATATTTGATGATAAAAAGGGGACTTTGAGAGTCACGATGATGCGTTTTTCAAGAGTTTAAGAGGTATGCTGATGCAGTAGAAAGGGGATGATAGCCTATACTTCTAAACAACATAAAGGTTACGGGATGGGATATACTAACCGTGAGTCTGGGATTAGTCATGATGGCGTTCACGCATAAAACTGAGACGTTAACTTTATGAGAAAAGTGTGAAAGTTTTCCACAAGTGCCATAAGTATATCTTCATATTAGAACTAAACATAAGAAAGAGAAGGTGACGAAAGGGAGCAGGGAGTATAATGGAGAAATTTGTTATTTCCCAGGAAAGGCCAGTGTGGTGACCGATACCTATAGAAGGGATTATTCGAAATTGGAATTCGGTCAGTATTGACCAAGAAAATAGAGTATATACAATAAAGATTAATGTTAGAGGAAAATGAGTAAATTATGGGGAAGGACAAAGATGTATAGAGAATTAAGAGAATGTTTGGCAAACGGAGGTGGAAAATGGTATTGGCAAACTATTAAGTATAAACGCGACATGTCAAAGGCAGAATGATAGGGATCTAGTGGATCAATTCCGCCCGTAGAAAATTTTGAACGTGGACAGAATTATAATGAATTTCATAAGTAGGTCGCCGAAGACCGAGCCAAGAGATGGCCCTAGTTGATTTATAATTGTTGGACCAAGTGATTTACCTACGAGAGACTTTCCATTTAGAAGATTATCGATTTATATACGGAAGAGATGGTGGTGCAATATAAAACTTCTGCAGCAATTACGTCAGATAAAAACTTAAGGTTAAACTTCGAATATTGAAGGTGCTTTCAAGAATATTTAACAAAGAGATTGAGCGTATGCTAATTTGATCTGTGGCTGACGGATAGGGAAGAAGAATTGTCCAGACGTTCGAATTTATAATTAGTGTCGTGCCTTAGATTTCACGGGGCAGTCGAGAATAAAAACTTATCCATGAAACGAATGTTGTATCACGATCGGCACCATGCGGACGTAAGGACGTCTCTTGTAAAGCGTACTACGAAAGAAGAAGTTTCGCTTTTCTTGCGTTACGAAGAAGTCAATGAACGAGGGATATAGTAGCTGAACTGGTTCGACGTATACCGAAGACTATATAGTATCCATAGCAAGTGGTAACGACCGACGGGAGGCAACACATGCGTGCTAATCAAGCCAAGGAAAATGAGGAATATCGAGCGTAATGACGTTGTCTCAGATTATAGAACACGACCACAAAGTATTCACAGCCCAATGATACAAGGACTCAGCACGGATACTATGAACAAGGTAGAAGAGTAACGTATAAGTAATGGGATAACAATTTTCATTCATAGAACAACCGATAAGGAATACAGGTCGAGGAGAGCATGCGTTGAGAAGCAACATTAAAGCGTTGGTGAGACTGCAATAACCCTAATTTTCATGAATATTCGAACCTGGATGAAAATTAATTTTATGGGTGGATGAGAAATTTTTGCAATCACGATATGTACGAATTATTAAATGAAGATTTCGAATTGATATTACGCTTTTACGGTGCAGACGAGTATATGTAAAAGTCCTTAGTTTTTACAAAACCCATTATTTCGAATGGTCAAATTTTATGAGATATCAAAGGAGTATGAGGTGGGAGACTTCGTGATGCTAAAGGTATCCCCCTGAGAAGGATTGAGGCGGTTTGGTAAGAAAGGGAAGCTAAGTCTGAGGTTATTGGACCTTTTGAGATTTTGAGGCATATTGGGAAGTTAGCCTACGAGTTAGCCTTGCCCCCAAGCTTGCAGCAAATTCATAATGTGTTCCATGTGTCCATGTTACGACCCTACCATACCGACTTCCGACATGTGATAGAACATGATCAAGTGGATCTGCAACCAGACTTAACATATGTGGAGCAACCCGTAGAAATTATGGATAGAAAAGAACAGGTGCTGAGGAATAAGGTTGTCAAACTAGTGAGAGTCTTGTGGAAGAACCAGAATGTCGAAGAATCAACATGGGAACTAGAAAGCGCAATGCGTGAAAAGCACCCCCAACTATTTTCAACCTGATTCCGGGACGGAATCCTTTTAAGGAGGGGAGGCTGTAAGAACCCTAATTTTTGGTAATATTTTATTTTATTTAATATCTTGTGGCAATGTCAATATGGAACCTTTCTGGTCATCCCTGTGATTAATAGAATTGATTGTCTGAGAAACTGTGTCGTTGTATTCCCTTTGTAAGATAAAAAGGGAGATTGTGAAGGCATGAGTCTTATTGATAGTGAGATTTATGAAACTTGGGATTTGAGAATGATTAGAGTGTTAAAAGATTTATTAAGAATTATGATAAGGAATTATGGACATTAGAGGAATTTACACAATTAGTACTTAAGGAATTATAGGGGAAATCTCTACGCGACAAATATTATTACGAGAGATGAATTAAGATACGATACGAATTAAAGATTAGATAATAAGCATTGGTGGGAGAATAATAATACAAGGAGTAGTATTGCATGCAAGCCCATGCAACCAAGTAGTTAGAAACCTAGCAAACTAGTTGGCCATTGGAAGATGAATAGTGTTTAGTTGCATTACTTTTTCAAAAGTGGAGACAAGAGTACATGAGAGCCATGCCTATAGCCACACCTAGGCTTGTACCATACTAATACACACAATAATACATATCAACCTCATCTAATACCACTCATTCACCCAACACCAAAATCAAACACAAAAACACTCTCCCCCCCCCCTTGTTTATTGCTCTCGGCCAAGAACAAAAAGGTGAGGAAGAAAAATTCTTTCTCCCACTTCTCATCACTCATAAATCATAACATAATTCCTAGGTCATCTACATCATCTAATCAAGGTATGCTAGCAATTTCACTCCATTTCATCCATCCAATTCCAAGTTATAAATTGTTAAAGTTTGGATGAATAGTAACCAATTTTGTTCTTCCTTTAGATCTTGCATTGTGAGTGTTGTAGGAGGCCATCTAAGGTGTTTTTAAGTTGTATAAAGATTGTTCAAAGTCTCTAGGAGCTCAAGAAGGTATGAAATCTCAAACCACCCTTGATTATGTGTTGTTCATGTAGTATGGTAGTAGATCCATGCATTTTAGGGGTTATCTTGGATGTATGTGTATTGGATAACATGGATCTTAGGTGTTGATGTTGAGATGGTGAATTTTATGACTATGGTGAACATATATATCTCCATGAGTGTTATGAGTCATGATCTAAGTGTTTTAAGTGGTGTTTATGTTATGGAAGCATGATAAATGGTTGATCTAAGTGATTTGAGCTTGCTGATTTTATCCAGGAACTTTGACCTGTGTTGTGGCACGATTTTGAACACCCAAATGATGTCCCCTGATGTCCTACCTTATATTGATGGAAAGATAATTGAATGTAGTTTCTGGATATGTAAGATTCATAGCTAGGTGATGTGTGGATTTTTAGTTATGGCCGTAGAAGTGAATTTTGTTTCTGGACTATGGACTGCATAAAGTGACCCCCTTGTGAACCTTGTTTAAACACCTTAAAAATTATTTGGGATCATGGAAAAATTAGAGAAGCTATGAAATACAGTGGTGAAGACCACCCAAAAAGAATTGGATTAAAATATGAATTTTTGAATTTTATAAAAATGTTAGAGTAAATTTCGCGCAAGGGAAAAAGTCGTTAGTGGAGCATAATTCTAGGAGTAATGGTTATGGTTCAAACGTGGTAACTAAATTAAGTCGAGTAAGTGACGAGCGTAAACGAGTGATGTCATGGACCTATAGTGAGGCTAGGGAGTCATAAGACAAAGTCGTTAAGTTAATCTCGTATCCCCTTAAAACCCCGTAATTAGAAAGAAATTGTTAAGGTACTAACGAACGATTATTGCTTATGTATAGATCGTTCGAATTCGCACGCTCGACCACCCCAACCCAACCAAGGCAAGTTTTCCAACCCTCAGTATTTAATTTCAAAAGATTATATTCTTGATTTTACCCATGCAA
Organism: Kitagawia praeruptora; assembly: GCA_037693485.1. NCBI lineage: Eukaryota > Viridiplantae > Streptophyta > Magnoliopsida > Apiales > Apiaceae > Kitagawia > Kitagawia praeruptora. Next base: position 89,273,434 of record CM075347.1, on the reverse strand, counting down.
GTTTACTTTTCAAAACTTATATATAAGGATTTTTCACTGTTGTGTTTGTAGTTCCGAACGTATTATATGCGTATGCTTTATGAGATTATGTTGAAGTTTGAGATATATGCATATGTGTTTGTACACCCTTGAACTTAGAATGAAAATGTTTCTTCGGACAACGACTCTAGCAATAGAGGTCGTAGCGGTCCAAATATACTATTGACCGGGGAGCGGTATATTATTGTATCATGATTAAATTACGAAAACCCGAAAGGTCATTCGGGAAGTATCGTATACTTACGTATTTATTATTTTTACGTTGTTAAAAATACTCAAAAATATCTATCTTGGATTAAAAGCTTATTTTAATTAAATAATTATTTTACAAATTGTTTATATATTAAATCTAAAAATATTATTTATTAATTATCGTTCATTATTTTAAAGACAAAACTAATCCAAGATACCTTCAGCGTTTTCAAACTTGAACTCTTTCGGACCCAAAACATTTTTTCGAAAACCCCCGGTCAGCATTTGCTTCTTGTACGTTTTTCAAGAATTATCGAACGACTGAGGTCGAACTTCAACTACTCAAGTTTTCTATCAAAATGATTTTGAAAAGAAAAGAAAAAGGGGACTCTGGCAGGTGTGGGAATCGTTGACGAACGATTCCCGGGATGTGTAAGCGGCCGTGAGCCAGGCGGTCCATCAATTATTATTCCGGCCCAGGTGTTGCCGAAGGATGATTACGGATGTAGTTTTCATCGAGGGTGATTACGGATGTAGTTTTCACCCGAGGATAGTTACGGATGTAGTTTCTATCCTTCTACCGGTAGAGAAGACCCGCGGATTATTGGACTTGGATGTGGCGACTGATCATCGTCAATCCTTGTCAGGTTTTCATGTTTTCTTCCAGTCCCATCCTCCACTTTGGAAAAATACTCAAACACTGCTTCTTGGGCCTAAGTGCCAAGTTGCCGATAGTGTGGTTTTTGATGAGAAAATATTGATATTGTGCAGTATCTAGAACTGCAAGATTTTCTATAAAGATTGGCACGTGTTAGTGCACTCTTGCAATTATTTCAAAAGAATGAAATGTTTTTGAATGAGAAACCTCCTAAGCTAATGGAAGGAAAGAGGTTTTGCAATAACGTATTCCCTGTAACAGTATGATAACCGTAGAGTGTTTTGCCGAAAATGATATGCTTATATACATATATATTCAAACTTGAGATATATTGAAATGAGAACCTTGTAAAGGATTCATATGTTATTCTTAAAGCTCCTTAGTGAGTATAAATGTTTTATACAAACTCGGGCATATATATTGTCGAGTTATGTTTTGTAATCTGAGATATACACCCATACAGTTGGGAACGTTTTCAAAATAAATCACTTTATTATTTTCCAAAATGGTGAACTTGCTGAGCATTATGTAGCTCATTCTTGCTTTATAAAAACTTTTCAGAAAGGGAAGAATTTGGCCGATTAACTCCGCACCAGCAGAAGAGGAGTAGAAGAATTACCCGGAGATGATGTAGTCCCTGATAAATACTACAGAGTAGTCTGATAGATTTTCAACTGTAATAGTAAGACTTTCTTCAAGTGTAGTTGTATAAGTGGAATTGTGTAAGACTCTGGATGGTACAGATGAATTGTAATATTTAGTGTTACTTTTGATTATCGTTTCTGAGGCTCTAACTTGTATGTGCGTAAGATTGAGGTCTGGATGGATGTATTGTTGAATTGTAAAGTTAATACAGGTATGATATGGTTGAATGGTGATGTGACGACCTGAATCTCTGACCTCGGATTTGGGGGCGTCACAGAAACCCCCAAGAGCAACCCCAAGGATCTGATGCCACTTGGGGATCCTGATGATCCCACACCCCCGTTTACTGAGGAGGTGATGAACGCTCGTATCTCAAAGAAATTTAAGATGCCAACGATCAAGGCTTATGATGGAACGGGCGATCCCGCAAATCACGTTAGGGCATTCTCAAACGCACTGCTGTTGCAGCCTGCAAGTGACGCCTTGAAGTGTAGGGCGTTCCCTCAAACCTTGTCGGGCATGGCTCAAAGATGGTATAGCCGGCTGCCTGCGAACTCAATTGGCTCCTTTAAGGAGTTAAGTGCTGCTTTCATTAGTCAGTTTATTAGCGGAAGAGTTCATGAGAAAAGTTCTGCATCTCTTATGTATGTGGTACAAGGGACGAACGAAAATCTGAGAGACTACCTTAAGAGGTTCACCAAGGAGACATTGAACATCACTGATCTTGAGAATAAGGTGGCCATGGTAGCCCTGGAACACGGAACCACTGATGAGTTCTTTAAAAGGTCGTTGGCAAAGCATCCTCCTGAAAGCATGGCTGAGCTCCAGCGAAGGGCTGACAAGTATATCAAGGCTGAGGATAGCATGAAGAAAGAAGCCGCGGGAGGTAATGGCAAGGGTAACAACGACTCTAAGAAACGAAAGCAAGACCAGGAGTATGATGCTAGGGACAAGTATCCCCATACTAGCAAGGACTCTGAGTCAACACCGAAGAAGAATATGGGACCAAGATTTTCTGACTATGCAAGATTGAACGCTCCCAGGAGCCAAATCTTGTTAGAAATTGAGAAGGATAAGGACTTCCGATGGCCGAAGCCACTCAGGGGTGATCCCACAAAGAGAAACAAGGATCAATACTGTAGGTTCCACCGAGACGTGGGACATGACACAGATGATTGCAGACAGTTGAAGGATGAGATTGAATTCTTGATCCGAAAAGGAAAACTGAATAATTTCATAAAGGGTGGAGATCGTGGAACCCAAAGAGGGGATTACAACAGGAGAGACAATGATAGAAGGGATAATGATCGTGATCGTAACACACAACCCCGAGGGCCAGTTATCAACATGATCTGGGGAGGCCCGACAGTGGCTGGTACAACTCGAAACTCTCGAAAGGCGTATGCCAGAGAGGTGATGCACATCGTGGGAGAAGCCCCGAAACGTGCTAGAACCGAAATAGTGATTGGTTTTGATGATTCTGACCTTGAAGGGGTGAATTTCCCCCATGACGACCCGTTGGTCATAACCCCCGTGATTGGGAACTTAGAAGTGAAGCGAGTCTTGATAGACAATGGAGCTTCTGTTGATATTCTGTTCCATGATGCATTTATAAAGATGGGATACACCGACTCTCAGCTTACCCCAACCGATATGCCAATCTACGGATTTAATGGAGTGGAGTCCAAGGTTGAAGGGACTATTCAGTTGCCCATGACTATAGGGTAAGAACCTAAAGAAGCTACTCAGATGTCGAATTTTCTGGTAATTAAGGCAGCCTCAACTTATAACGCAATCCTGGGAAGGACTGGACTTCATGCGTTCAAGGCTGTTGCCTCAACATATCACATGAAGATTAAGTTTCCAACCCGGAATGGGGTCGGAGAACAAAAAGGTGACCAGAAGATGGCAAGAAGTTGTTATGTATCCGCTCTAGGAGCTGATGGAGTCGGGGGCAGGTACTCCCGATTGAAGACATGGATGTCCGTGGTGATGATGAACACCGAGGGAAGCCAGCAGAGGATTTAATCCCCGTCCCTCTGGAGCTGGGCGACCCTGAGAAGGTTACATATATAGGAGCATCTCTGAAGGAACCCCTGAAGGGCGAATTGACAGCGTTCTTGCAAGAGAATAACGATGTGTTTGCTTGGACAGCAGCAGACATGCCAGGAATTGACCCCCAACTTATAACTCATAGGTTGAACGTCGATCCTGAATGGAAGAAGATAAAGCAGAAGAAGAGGAATTTTGCTCCTGAGAGGCAGGATGCCATTAAGCAAGAAGTTGACAAGCTATTGGAAGCTGGGTTTATTGAAGAGATTCAGTTTCCTGAATGGTTAGCTAACCCGGTGATGGTCAAGAAGGCGAATGAAAAGTGGAGGATGTGTATAGATTTCACTCATTTGAATGATGCATGTCCAAAGGATTGTTTTCCCCTACCAAGGATAGATATGTTGATAGATGCCACTGCTGGACATGAGATGTTGAGCTTCATGGATGGGTTCAGCGGCTACAATCAAATTAAGATGAACAAGGATGACATCCCTAAGGTATCTTTCATAACTGACTTTGGTGTTTTTTGTTATCTCGTTATGGCTTTTGGTCTAAAGAATGCAGGCGCTACTTACCAACGGCTGGTGAATAAGATATTCGCCCATCTGATTGGGAATACCATGGCGGTCTATGTTGATGACATGTTAGTCAAGAGTCTGTGTAAGGTAGACCACATTAAGCACCTCAGAGAGGCATTCGAAGTGCTGAGGCACCACAAGATGATGTTGAATCCAGCCAAGTGTGCCTTTGGAGTTGGATCAGGAAAATTTTTGGGACTGATGGTATCAAAGAGAGGCATAGAGGCCAACCCTGACAAGATCAAAGCAATTCTAGACATGGAACCACCCCGCTCTATACGAGATGTACAGAAGTTAACAGGCCGAGTTGCAGCCTTGGGGAGGTTCATTTCCAAATCTGGTGACAAGTGCTTGCCTTTCTTCCAAGCATTGAAGAAGGTGAAAAATTTTGAGTGGACTCCTGAGAACCAAGAGGCTTTCGAACAGCTGAAGAAGTACATGGCTGAAGCGCAACTGTTGGCCAAGCCTAGTCCCGGAGAGACTCTTTATTTATATCTGGCAATATCTGAACAAGCATTGAGTGTTGTTCTCATTCGAGAAGAGAAGAAAATTCAGAAACCTATCTACTATGTGAGCAAGGTGTTGCATGGGGCTGAGTTGAATTACTCAACTATCGAGAAGTTCGCTTTGGCATTGGTAACAGCCTCGAGAAAGTTGCGGCCTTATTTTCAGGTACATAAGATCCAAGTCTTGACAGACCAGCAATTGAGGAACATATTGCATAGCCCTAAGGCCAGTGGAAGGCTAATCAAGTGGGCAATTGAGTTAGGAGAATTTGATATCGCATACAAGCCTCGAACAGCCGTTAAGGCTCAGACATTAGCTGACTTCGTGGTTGAATGCACCATTAACAACCAAGAAGTCGGGGGGCAAGAGATAGTGACTACCCCTGAGAAGAAGGAAAAAGAAGATGAGCTCGTACCTGATTTGAAGGAGTATTGGGTGCTCTATTTTGATGGAGCATCAAAAATGAAATCTAGTGGTGCAGGTTTGGTTTTGCAAAGCCCCGATGGGTTCATAGTTGAGTACGCTTTGAAGTTGGACTTTCCTACCACCAACAATGAGGCGGAGTATGAGGCATTGATAGCCGGTTTGGGCTTGGCCAGAGTCATGAGGGTCAAGAACCTCAAAGTTTATGGAGATTCAAGATTGGTAGTCTCGCAAGTGAATGGCGAATTTGAGGCCAAGGATGAAACTATGGCAAAGTATTTGAGAGTCGTAAAGGCTGTTATGACTCAGTTTGATGAGTGCTATGTGGAGCATATTCCGAGAGAAGAGAACGTTAAGGCCGATGCCTTGTCTAAATTTGCTTCCTCTGAAATCGAGAATTATGCAGAGAGTGTTTACTTTCAGGTCTTGAAGGCCCCGACCATTAACTCGAAGTTGGTGGCACCAATTGATATAGGAAGCTGCTGGATGGATCCTATCAAAGCTCACCTCGAAATCGGTTGGCTCCCTGACAATGCCTTGGAGGCACGAAAGCTGTCAGTAAGAGCATTGAGATACACTTTGATTGAAGGCATCCTTTATAAGAGATCGTTTGTTATCCCATATTTGAAGTGTTTAAGGCCCCAAGAGGCTGAGGAATCATTGGAAGAAGTTCATGAAGGGATCTGTGGGCAACACTTGGGGGGCAGAGCCCTAGCCCACAAGATCACCCGTCTAGGATTCTATTGGCCAGAGATGTTGGCAGATGCCCAGAATTATGTCAAGAAGTGTGACAGGTGTCAAAAGCACGCCCCCATTGTAAGGCAGCCGCCCGAGATGTTAACCTCAGTTAGCTCTCCCATCCCGTTTGCAATGTGGGGGATGGACATACTTGGTCCTTTCCCTATGGCATCAGCACAAAGGAAGTTTTTGATAGTGGCCATCGACTACTTCACCAAGTGGACTGAGGCTAAACCTCTAGCCAAGATAACCACTAAGCAAGTTGCCCAGTTCTTTTGGGAGAACGTCATTTGTAGGTACGGAATTCCCCGAATTCTTGTGACAGATAATGGGACGCAATTCAACAATGAAGAATTTAAGAAGTACTGCGAGGAAAAGGGTTAAATAGCTAATACATCACTGTGTTGACCTAAAACTTGCAAGTGGGTCACCAAGTTAAAAAAAACTTTCAGTCAACTCATGAAGTATTAAAAAACTTACAAATTGGTCATTGCCGTCAATTCCGTTAAAAACCCTAACGGAAAGATGACGTCGACGCTGACGTGGCACAACGAAACTTGCAAGTAGGTCACTGAACTTGATAACAATTTTCAATTAGGTAACTAGCCAAAATTAATTTTAACTAATTAAATTTTAAAAAAAAATCCGAATGATTTTTCTTTAATAAAATTTTAAATTATGCATGCAAATTCAATACGTATGCTTATGAATAAATACAAGTGAACGAAAAGATAATAAGTTTTTTTTTCGATAATGATAAAAGGTAAAAAACAAATCAAATGTTTACATTTTTTCCAAAAAATTACACTTTAATTAAATGTAATTTGTATTACCGCTTTAACTCATATGCTTATAAATCGATACAATTGAACAAATATTTAGTATTAAGTTTAACTTTCAATTAGGTCATCGGTATTATAAATTTTTGAATAAATTTTTAAAATTTGAGAATTTTGAAATAATTTTTTTCGAATTTAAATTTTTGAATAAATTTTTAAATTTTTTTGAAATTTCGAAATTTTTAAATTTTTTCGAAATATGTGAATTTTTTGGAATTTTTTGAATTTTTTCAAAATTTTGAATATAAATTTTTTGAATATGAAATTTTATAAATAGAGTTAAGTTTTTGAATAAATTTTTAAATTTCGAAATTTTTGAATAAATTAATAAATTTTGAGAATTTAAATTAATAAATTCTAAAAATTTAATCAAAAAATTTAATTCAAAATTCTCAGTGACCTAACTGAAAATTAGCACATAGTTCAGTGACCTAAGCGCAAATGTGTTGTCTTTTAACGGAAACCGTTAAAAGTCAACGTAATTTAACGGACGCGCAAATTAGTTCTGACTTAATGATTCGATTGATAAATATGTGTAACTTAGTTATGCGATTGAAAGTTTTTTTTAACTTGGTGACCCACTTGCAAGTTTTAGGTCAACACAGTGATGTATTAGCTATTTAATGCTATTGAGCTTCGTTTTACTTCAGTAGCACATCCGCAAGCTAATGGACAGGCAGAGGTAGCCAATCGAATTATCCTTGATGGACTAAAGAAAAGAGTTGAACGCTCAAGGAACACTTGGGTGGATGAGTTACTGTCTATACTCTGGGCATATCGCACCATTTGTAAGGTGACAACTGGAGCAACCCCGTTTTTGCTGGCTTACGGAGCCGAGGCAGTTGTGCCCTTGGAGATCATGCATGCGTCTCCTCGAGTTGAGGCATATGAATAAGAGACCAACGAAGAAGGCATGAGGCTCGCCCTTGATCTAATTAATGAAGTCAGGGACGAGGCAAACACCAAGAACGTGGAGCATCAGAAGAAGGAATCCTTTTACTACAACCATAGGGTTAAGGAGAGATTCTTCCAGCAAGGTGACTTGGTTCCGAGAAAGATAGAGGCTTCTGGAGTTGGAGTAAAGGGAAAGCTGGCCCCTAATTGGGAAGGGCCATATCGAGTCAGGAAGACACTAGGTCGAGGGGCATATAAGTTGGAGACGTTAGATGGGAATGAAGTGCCACGAACTTGGCATGCTCTGAACTTGAAGATTTATTATGTGTAAGCCTTCCTCATAAGGACTTGGCTTTTATCTATCTATTAGGAGAAGTAGAAATAAGGTTCGATGAAACCATTCCAGGGCTTAGTACCCCGAGTAGGACAGTAGTAAATTATGTAAGGGTTGAACCCGTTTCAAGTTATTAATACAAGTTTGTTTTCCATTCTATGATTGTGTGATTTTATTTATGTGCCAAGCACCTGAGTGCGAGTCAAAGATGATCGAGTAATGAAAATAAAGAACACACAAATGGAAATAAAACAAGTGCATAAATAAGCAACCCCAAGGGGCCGAATTAGAGTTAAGTTATAAACCACAAATAAAAGTTAAGTCCCGAAGGACCTTGATTAAAAACTGGAAAGATAAAGCCACAAGCGGCTAACAAGGCCATGCAAGGCCACTTACCCCTCGGAGGATTCCCTTACCACTTCTTCCTCTTGCTCTTCTCCCTCATCCTCTTCACCTTCCTCGCCCTCCTCTTCGGAGCCTTCATCATCATCATCTTCTTCGGCTTCCATCTCCATAGGCTGCGCCGTTCCCTTCTGCACCACGACCCCTTCTTCTTCTGAAGTCTCAGTCGAAGATGCAACTCTGGCACGAAGTTGTTTACCAGGGAAAGATTGCCTCACGACTGCCTCCCTCTTAGACATGGCCTTTTTCCCGGAAGAACGGGAAGAAGATGATCCGGAGCTAACGACATTGGCCGCTTTCCTCAAGCCAGAACTGGAAGGGCGGTGACTACCCTTGGAACCTGATGCGTGTTCCGCTCGATTTTCAACACCAACAGCCCAGTTAGGGCAAGGAAAATCTGCTGGGTTGACCACTGTAGGATGCTTGTGGCTAACGGCACCAATGGCTTTGTTCCAACCGACGGACATGTTGAATGGCCGCATTTCATCATCATGCTTATCCATGAACTCGAAAAACCCTTCTGACTTATGGTAGGCATCAATCACTTTGTCGGCTTTGGAAGACAGCTTCTTGGCCATAGAACGGAGATTCACTACTAAAAAACTGTTAATAGACATCACCGTTTTTAACATCGATTACAATAAAACCGATGTTAAAAATCAATTTAACATCGCCCGTTTTAAAACCGATGTCTTTTAAACATTCAGACATCACTTGACATATCAACCGATGTCTAAATGTTTTCTTAAAAAATTTTAGACATCGCTTCATTTATGAACCGATGTCTAAATGTCTACTTAAAAAATAAACGTGCGTTCCCTCTGAATTATTCCCCCCTTAGTTTTATTTTCCCCCTTTTTACTTTCATTTGCCCGCCTACTTGCCAAATCTGTTCCCCCTTGACAAAATTTTTGTATTTCCCCCCCCTCAATTCTAATATCTACATTCACACAAATTAAATCAAAATAATTAATTAAACCTAAAAACAAAACCCACCTCTCTCTCTCTCTCTCGACAGACCTCTCCCTCTTTCTCTCTCTCTCTCGACTCTCACCCCCTCCCTCAAGAACCCTAAATCTCGCCCTTCTCTCTCTCTCTCTCTCTCTCTCTCTCTCTCTCTCTCTGTCCCTCTCCCTCTCGCTCTCCTCTCACCCTTCTCTCTCTCTATTATCACCCTTCTCTCTCGATTCACCCGGAGATTATTCGATTCGAAGCTACAAAACTATGAACTCAATTCAATTTATTTGAAGCTCAAATTGGTAAGTGCCTAAGCTTGTGTTTGATTTCAATTAGTTCAATTTAGTTTTCAATTGGGGATTTTTGAATTCAAACCCCTAATTTTTTTTGTACGGAGAATTAGTAATAGTTTAATACAGATACCTCGAGGAGAAGGGAACTACCTGCTGTGGGTATCAGTTATTTATGTACAGGTTTGGTGTTCTTTGGTTAAGTTTGGGTTAATTATTTTTTGGTTTAATTAGTAATTTATTTGTTTGTGTTTGTTGTTTATATTTGTGTTTGAGTAATTTTGTTTACGTGTATTCTATGCGTAGCCATGGACTGAAGCATTAAAATCTTACAATCCTTTGGATGTGTCCAAAAACTTAAAGTCTTCTTGTGGTTTACCTTATTCGAACACAGTTTTGTCTTTGTTACAGTTTTTAAAACGTACAGATTTGGATGGCTTGAAGCATAAAAAACACCACTGTTCTAATTGTTGCTTTGCAGGTCCGCTTGTGGGAATATGCATCTGGATCCCTGCTTCATACCTGCAGAGGTACATCTACTGCTTAAATCCCTGATTATTTTTTTGGTGTTCTCCTATTTTGACTTCTAAGATATGTTAATAGTATAGTATAGTATATAATTCTCTTGTTAGGTTTTGTTTGTGTGTCAGTTCTTATGCAGGCTATTGCACAAGCCTTGCGTGGTTAGGACTCGGAGAACTCCCAACAAGCTTTGAGGGTTTTAGATATTATCCTCCGATAGTAGGCAGCTAAACAGTATGTTATTGTGTATTAGTGTCAGGTGTGTAATTTGCCGGCTGGACTATGAGGAAGGAGACACCTTGACTGTGCTTTCTTGTAGACACTCATACCACCTAGAGTGCATAGACAACTGGTTACAAATAAACAAGGTACCTTAATCAATTTGTTGTGTATTAGTGTCATTGGTATCTGTAAGCACTAAAGATTTAGTAATCTTTGACATATTTTATTTTGCTTATTATACTAATAAATACCGTTTCCTACTTCTATCTTCAGGGGCCTCAAAATCTAACAACAATGCTATATTTCTTTTTGCACAGGAATGGGACCTTAGCACATCAGGATGATGATGAACTGATTCTTTAACCCTTTGAAGAAAGTCACTATACTTACATGTCCATTCTCTAAGAGATGCTTCCTTTATGTGTCTGACTAAGCATATAATGTCCAAAGATATATGTATTAAGCCACTATTGTCACATAAGTTTCATGGATAAATTTATAATAAGGTATTCGCATTTGCCTGAAGGCTAGGATTAAGTTGGAGTCATTTTCCTTGACAAAATTTTTAGACCTCCAAGTCGCATTATCATTATGCTAGATAGACATACACTTTTTAAAGATTTCATATTCCGTTGATCAATCAACTTATATTGCATTGTCATACGCGCTGCCAATTGCCTTACATCACATAATTATTCTGCCACTTATAAATTTATAATGCATCATGTATAACCTCTTTTAATTTATGATCGTTTCTGCAGATGTAATTCCCTGTATGTTTTCTAAAGATACCGTGGCAATTAAAAATCCAAGTTTAGTAGATGCAATTGGAACTGTATTAAGCTGTCAAGTTGTTATCTAATTGCCTGATGGAAAAATGCCAAAGCATAGAGCCAGAGGATAATTGGTTGTTGCTGATGGGATTGCATTTTTGCAGCAGATTTGAAGCAACAAGTAATTTTTTCTTAATTTGATAAACCTTGTATCCTTTAAGGTATATTAAGGGCTTTGAAACTTTGAAACTAGAAAAGATGGTATGCATACAATATTTACCTATGTAGAACTACATTGGTATAATTGTGCATCCTTTGGACCAATTTCCGATTACTGTCTAGTTTTCTAATAAGCACTTGTCTAGATTGTGCAAAATTGTTAAGGTAAGGATCCCACATGCAATAGCCGGAACACTATCTGGCTACATCCTTTCAATATGAATCAGATTCAGAAATGAAAATAACGAGCACTACAAAAAGAAAATTAGCTGACATAATAAGTGTTGAATTAAAAGTCTCCCTGTAAACATGTCTAATGGAAAAACTCCATAACCAGAGACCAGTGCATGGTGTGCCTCACTGTGCACAAAGAATCGACATTGTGACACTGCTTAGCACAGGTAACCTTAATTTGCTTAAGTTTTTTATTTTCTTATCACCTGTTGGCTATATGATTGTGAAAGCTTTGTGCTTATGCTTAAATCAACTTATGGGAGGCCTGAATTTTAGATGATCAAGAGGTTTTTATATAATTAGCATTCAGTTGTTAGTCTAGTGTAGCATGCAAGATAAGTGACTAATTGTTCTGGATGCAATGTCAGGTTATAATTATGATAGGAAGTGTTGCAAGTGTTGTTGATATATCTCGTGATGTTTCCAGGGTTGCCAAAGAAGTTCATATTGCATCAAGATCAAATAAAGACGGAAACTCGAGCAAGTTACCTAGCCATGATAATATTTGGCTTCATCCAATGGTATTAATCTGATACTCACATGGAAGGCTAGGAAGTCTAATAAGGGTATCTTTTGAAACTTGTTGCTAGTAGATCACAATTGCTAACCAAATTACCAATGCAGATAGAAAGTGTGCGAGAAAAAGGTACAATCATATTTCTGATTGTATATATATACTTTCACATTCGTAGTCTTGTGTACATGCAGTTATAGTCTGTAATTGGTTAATTAAATGTATTGTTGTAGCATTAAATCAATTTCTTTAGTAATCTTTGTCATATTTACTAGGTTTAATTCTTTTTGTGTCCATATCAGAATTGTTTTCTCATCTGAGTCCCATCGCAATGCAACAACTTTTTATCAATATATATGATCTGTATCTATTATTATCAAATAGTGTTCCATATTACTCCTTTCTTATCTACAGTTTATATATATATTATACATGTGTGTTCTGTTTGCAGATTCTGCCAATCAAAATCAAAGCCCTTGCTGGAAGTGTTGCAACACTAGCAAACTGGTTCATTGCCTGGGGGGTCACTATGATTGCACCATTTGTTGTTGTCTTGGAGTAGTGGAGGTTCCCACTATCCCTTATTTTTTCATGTTACATATTTATTTAAAGAAGTATGCAAGAGCTTATTTGCTGCTTGTACACAACATACCTATGTATAAATTTACATGTTAACAGCCTTCTATCCTTTTTAAAATAAAATAAAATTTATGTCATTATCATTATATTATCAACTAGAGCAGTCAAGCTACACAAGTGTTTGCGAAGTTGTTTTTTCATGTTTGCAGACTTTAATACTATGTCGATTTCTTTCTCAATGTCTTTGGGTAAGTACGTAGTTCCACTAATTTCTGTTAATGTTTTTCTGCAGGGGAGGAAATAATTTCAGGAGCTCAGCGTGTTCATGTTCCTGAATTTTTAGAAGAACGTGCAAAAGCTTGTGGGATAGATGTGAAGACAATATCAACCTATATTGATTCATTTTGGTATGTTCATTGTCCAAACTTCTTAAGCTTTATTGCATGCCTAATATTGGTACTAATAGTCTACATTAAGGTCATAGCCAAGTAATAGAATCAGGTCATTGACAAACCAGATTCGAGGTAGCTAGCAAGTCTTACCTCTAGAGCTTTATAATACATGAGAGATTGCTATATGGTATTTCCTTGTCCTAATACAGTAGAGAATGCTATTGTTTTCATATATAGATTATGAATTCCTCATATTTTGTTCTTCAAGGTACAAGGCCAAGAATGATTGAGAAGTGTATATTGTCCGTCCAATTCTTAATCTTCAATTCCGGAAGAGATTGTTGGGTATCATACCAGATTGTTGGGTATCATACATTACAAGCTCATGTATATTTCCAGTACTCTTAATGCACCCCTGTGTAGTTCTATTGCCACTGTTTATTATTTTAACTAGATGGATTATGTTTATCTGTGTCCTGTAGGTTTTCAATGAAACAGAGAGGCGAAAAAGATGAGAATGGGGAACCACTGACAACTGAATTATCTGTTTATGATTATTTTGTAAACATTCGTAATATTCCCCTGCGGTACTCTGGTGACCTTCCATGCATCAATGTTGGAAAACCCAAGCACTAAAGATTTCCATTGCTAATTTGCTATCTTCTTACAGAGGTCGAGAACACAATCCAGTGGCTAAGTCCAAGAACTCAGTAACATAGTGCACAATGAATCAGCGACAAATGGTGTATAGAAAATGCAGGCTGCTGCAAGGAAAGTATTCCTGGATCCAAAGAATCGTCCTAGTGAGTTACGATTTGGAAAAGAATGCATGAAGTAACCAGGAAATAGTTTCATATCTTTTTTATAATGCTTTGAGTTTGGCTAGTTCCGCAAATATTAGTTGTAGATTGATTCGGATTGGTATAGATGTTTTGTATTAAGGTACACATGAATGTTTGGATTATGATTGTTTGAATGATAGTGCTTGAATGTTTGGATTATAGTTGTCAATGACATTTGAGTAAATTTTGGTTATTTTGTTTTTTTATGCATCATTTTCTGTACTACAGCTGTTTGCACATCGTTCATCATTATAAAAAAACTGTTTTATTAGAAGTCTTAAACATCAGCTGAAAACGATGTCTGAGGGATCTCACACATCGGTTTTAAAAATAGGTAACCAATACAATAGATATCTTCAGCATCGTCTAAAATCGATGTCTATGATCACATTATACATCGGTTTTCTTTATGTTTACCGATGTTAATAAAGGCTTAGACATCAATATTTGGAGAAAAACAGATGTCTATGTCGAATTATTCTATGTTCGCTATATGTTAAATAACAGCTAAGGCCTCTAATCTAACAATTCAAAAGTTAACCTCATGCAGTTAATCCAAGAAGACAGTACATAAACATCAGAAATATTTTTAAAACTGATGTATTATATGCTAATAGACATCGGCCAGAAACCGATGTCTAAACGTTTAGACTTTAGACATCACCGACAAAGACATCGGTCAGAATTTTTCAAAGACATCGGCCAGAAACCGATGTCTATTAGCGTTTTTTTAGTAGTGATTCTTTTGAAGAGAATGGCAGTTGGCCTCAGCACGGACAGCTCGGGAGTCCAAGTCTCTTATCTGCTCTTGGAACTTTGCCTTCTCGATCTTGAGTATGGCATTGTCATCCCTATGAGCACGACCTTGACGAGTCGCGGATTGAAGATAGGCATTGACCTGTAACAAAGGAATTAGAAATGCGTTTATAACAAAGGAACATTAAGTGAACAACTTGGTACCTGATATATGGCCTGAGCCCCGAGGCGCTCGGATTCTTCGATCTTATCCCCCGCATTGACGGTTAGGACATCAGGAGGAGTGATAGAGAGCCTCGACCAATCTAAGGACAGAGCAGAGCTCCCCATAACAGAATCTTGCTCGCAGATGCCCCAGTCTGGAGTAAAGGGGATTCTAACGCCTTCACCAGCATTGCGGGACCTTTTTCCCCCTTGGCTGCACCCCGCCAGGAATTGAGGAACTTGTCATTCTGGGGGATTCAGCTGAGCTTCCGCATGCTTTATCATTCGCCTTGTAACAGTTGGTTGATTCTCAGGAAGATTGTCCAGCTCCTCAGCAGCTGAAATATGAAAGAAAAGACATCGGAATAATAACAAACATAGTTCATAATGAAGTCACGAAGGAAAAATTACCCTCAACAGAAAGAAAGCTTAAGCCAGCTTCGATGAGCTTCTTCTCAGTAAGAATAGTTCTATAATGAGAACGCCCTTCATCGGCAAGTAGTTGATCCCTGTCGAGCAATTGTTGATCAGTAAGGTCAAGCACGAAATGTGAACTATCCTCCACGACCCCGAATCTCTTAACAAAAAAGTGGCCCCAGTCGCCACCTACCCACTCCAAAACGGCAAATTCCCTATCCCAAGTATGATAAGAATCGAGAAAAGAGAAGGAGTTTACAATATGAGGGAGCCTGTTTCGGATTTGAAAACTAACATACCCTGGTGAGGAATCAGGAGAATTCTTGAACATGAAGATGCTTCTGAACAAAGTTGTGTCCAAAGTGATGTTCAGCTCCTTACATCTTAGCATGAAGATAATCAAGAACCTCCAAGAGTTAGGATATAGTTGACACGGGTGAATCTGGAGCTCCGCCAGGAACCTGATAATAAAGGGATGAACCGGGAACCTCAATCCCGCCTCCAAGGCACCTTTAAAAACACATAATCTTTCTGGATGCCAATTGCAAGTCCGGTCTCCCGGATTTGGTAAGCAAACCTTGATCACATCGGGAAAACTGTACGTACTCCTAATCTTCACAATGTCCTTCTTTTTCAACTTAGAATGACAATGGAAGGCAGCCAAATTTGAACTATTAGGAAAAGCTTCCCCCATGGTGCTCAACAAGTCTAATAAAGAAACAAATCGATGTTCAACATAACGAGGAGGCTTGAGTTTTAGCATACCTTTAACCGATTTGGCCATGCTCTTCTTCCTCATAGCTTCCTCCATAGAGATTTGAGGGACCGGGCGTCTGTCGGCCATATCGAGCTTGAACTTGAAGATGGGCTTGAAAAGCTAAAGAACTATAGAATTTTAAAGCTTGAGAGAGATTTGAGAAATGAAGAAGTAAGGAAAAATGAAGGATGCTCCCCTTCTTTTATAGAAAAGGGATGACCTGTTACTACAGGTTGAGATGCAGGCCGGATCGTGTTTACAGGTCATGTATCGGATAAATGCAAAAAAGAGACGAAAACTATCTGTTAATAAATGGAGGGATTCGTCAAAAACTCAGAATAAAGGACCGAGAATGTTAGTTAGTACCTGACAAAGGAAGGCTCATCAAGAAGTTAACATGAAGTACAGGATTAGCAGTGCTAATCAAGAAATAAGGGGAAGTCTTAAGCAAAAGTTATGAATGACCATATTGCTGATTTTCCATACTCATGGTCGTCAAGACCACGAAAACTCATAGTTGTCAAGACCACGAATATGCATGTTCATCAGGACCACGAATATGCTTGTTCATCAGGATCACGAACATACATGTTTATGGAAACATCGTGTTCAAGAGGGAAATTGAGGTATTGAAGCCAAGAACGAAAAAAAAAATTCGAAATCAGCCGACCGGAAGCCGACCGACCGGGGCAAACCGGAAGGCTTCAGCCGACCGGGAGCCACCCGACCAGGGCGAACCGAGAGGCTCCAGCCGATCGGTGGCTGGCCGACCGGTGGCTAGCCGACCGGCACATCCGGGAGGCTTCGGCCGACCGGGGTTCGTCAACACCACGGGTATTTTCTGTCTGACCCGGAGCGATCAGGGGTACGAGTATTTTCAGTCGACCCGGGTTCATCAAGAACATGAAGATTTCTGATTAGCCGGATTCCGTGAAAAATACGAAAATAGGTCTGAACTAAAATATGTTTAGCACCGATTAGTGCCGATTAGCACAGATTAGTGCCGTTTAAGCACAGATTAGTGCCGATTAGCACAGATTAGTGCCGTTTTAGCACAGATTAGTGCCGTTTTAGCACAGATTAGTGCCGATTAGCACAGATTAGTGTCGTTTAAGCACAGATTAGTGCCGATTAGCACAAATTAGCACTGTTTAGCGCCAATTAGTGCCGTTTTACGCCGTTTAACACTGTTAAACGTTGTTCAAGGCTGATTAGCGCTGTGTAGTGCCGTTTAACACTGTTCAGTGTCATTCAACATTGTCGTAAATGCGTCGGTCACTCCACGCTTTACGTTAAGATGATGTTGTTGAAAATACTCACGTAAGAGCAATGAACCCTGACCCAAGTCTCGTATAAGGCCGTTATAACTTCAAGGAAAACCTGATCAGTTTTCCTAGAAGTAGGGGGCAAATGATATGGGCTAAAAGTAAGCCCTAAAGACACATTTAATGTGGCATTAATTAGACCCGAGATGGTCCAAACGTGGGGCCCACCAGATGGGCCCAAACCCCAATTATAATATTAATTTCGTAATTAATATTGGGGGTAATAAACAGCTCAGCAAGTAAAAGTCAAACAAGGATATAACTCCTGCCTGACTTAGCCTCCAAGATACATATCTCAACATGGAAACTGATTCCTACAAGGAATAGATCTAGAACCTTCCTCAAGGAAGACTTGTCCACCAAGTCTCTGACTCCTACCATAATTCTAGGGCTTCTCAGCCTATATAAGGGCCCGACCCCTCATTCTCAGAACTACGTCTTGGCTTGATTCTCAGTAACGAGATACGTAGGCACTCTGTGAGGATCGATCAGTCTCGAACACGGAAGCAGCCATTAAAGCTCGAAGCTTAACCACCCATAGCATTAAATACACACAAGCCCTAGCTGCACTATTCATAACCTATTTTTTATTCCACAACATTCGACACCGTCTGTGGGAAAAAGACATCAACCATGGTTCAAACACGAAGAACATCACCAATCACTACAGATCCAATCACTACTGAGGCTTTACCAATTAGCTTTGCTCCGCCTGTCACTGAGCAGGTACCCCCATCCACAGGGGCGATTACTCAAACTCAGGCTTCTCAACCCCCAAGGACGAATCTCCATGCTGAGAGGACGTTACCTATGGTCATCCATCCGGGTCAGGGAACCAGCTCCATTCAGACGCTGGTTTCTCCTCTAGGTGATCCCAGTCGCCCGCCGCCAGGAGTACAGATCCATACTACGGATCTTCCCAGGAATACCAACCCGATGTATGGTCTGCCTAACTACCCTCCTGGACCCAGTGGTCATGCTTTGCAGATCCGAGATCGAGAGTATCTTGACTACTCTGGCCCTTATACTGACGATTCATCGATTGATGATGATCGTGATGAAGCCCCGAGGAGACGACGTGCTAGTAGAGAACCAAGAAGGAGAACACAAACTATCCACGAAGGACCCCCCTTGACAGCTGCTAAAAGAATCAAGGCTCATGAGGCCGAGATTTTAAGGATAAAGGAAGATATTGCTAGAGAACAAGCTAGATTGAATCAAACTCAGCCACCTCCAACCTCAGGACCGATTCCCTTTATAGATCTGGAGGGGTCTTCAAGGAGGCAGAGAAGGGCTGACGCCCCAACTGGAAGAACGACGAGGGTGAAAATCCCCAAGAGCAACCCCAAGGATTTGATGCCACTTGGGGATCCTGATGATCCCACACCCCCGTTTACTGAGGAGGTGATGAACGCTCGTATCTCAAAGAAATTTAAGATGCCAACGATCAAGGCTTATGATGGAACGGGCGATCCCGCAAACCACGTTAGGACATTCTCAAACGCACTGCTGTTGCAGCTTGCAAGTGACGCCTTGAAGTGTAGGGCGTTCCCTCAAACCTTGTCGGGCATGGCTCAAAGATGGTATAGTCGGCTGCCTGCGAACTCAATTGGCTCCTTTAAGGAGTTAAGTGCTGCTTTCATTAGTCAGTTTATTAGCGGAAGAGTTCATGAGAAAAGTTCTGCATCTCTTATATATGTGGTACAAGGGAAGAACGAAAATCTGAGAGACTACCTTAAGAGGTTCACCAAGGAGACATTGAACATCACTGATCTTGAGAATAAGGTGGCCATGGTATCCCTGGAACACGGAACCACTGACGAGTTCTTTAAAAGGTCGTTGGCAAAGCATCCTCCTGAAAGCATGGCTGAGCTCCAACGAAGGGCTGACAAGTATATCAAGGCTGAGGATATCATGAAGAAAGAAGCCGCGGGAGGTAATGGCAAGTGTAACAACGACTCTAAGAAACGAAAGAAAGACCAGGAGTATGATGTTAGGGACAAGTATCCCCGTACTAGCAAGGACTCTGAGTCAACACCGAAGAAGAATATGGGACCAAGATTTTCTGACTAAGCAAGATTGAACGCTCCAAGGAGCCAAATCTTGTTAGAAATTGAGAAGGATAAGGACTTCCGATGGCCGAAGCCACTCAGGGGTGATCCCGCAAAGAGAAACAAGGATCAATACTGTAGGTTCCACCGAGACGTGGGACATGACACATATGATTGCAGACAGTTGAAGGACGAGATTGAATTCTTGATCCGAAAAGGAAAACTGAATAATTTCACAAAGGGTAGAGATCGTGGAACCCAAAGAGGGGATTATAACAGGGGAGACAATGATAGAAGGGATAATGATCGTGATCATAACACACAAGCCCGACAGCGGCTGGTATAACTCGAAACTCTCGAAAGGCGTATGCCAGAGAGGTGATGCACATCGTGGGAGAAGCCCCGAAACGTGCTAGAACCGAAATAGCGATTGGTTTTGATGATTCTGACCTTGAAGGGGTGAATTTCCCCCATGACGACCCGTTGGTCATAACCCCCGTGATTGGGAACTTAGAAGTGAAGCGAGTCTTGATAGACAATGGAGCTTCTGTTGATATTCTGTTCCATGATGCATTTATAAAGATGGGATACACCGACTCTCAGCTTACCCCAACCGATATGCCAATCTACGGATTTAATGGAGTGGAGTCCAAGGTTGAAGGGACTATTCAGTTGCCCATGACTATAGGGTAAGAACCTAAAGAAGCTACTCAGATGTTGAATTTTCTGGTAATTAAGGCAGCCTCAACTTATAACGCAATCCTGGGAAGGACTGGACTTCATGCGTTCAAGGCTGTTGCCTCAACATATCACATGAAGATTAAGTTTCCAACCCGGAATGGGGTCGGAGAACAAAAAGGTGACCAGAAGATGGCAAGAAGTTGTTATGTATCCGCTCTAGGAGCTGATGGAGTCGGGGGCAGGTACTCCCGATTGAAGACATGGATGTCCGTGGTGATGATGAACACCGAGGGAAGCCAACAGAGGATTTAATCCCCGTCCCTCTGGAGCTGGGCGACCCTGAGAAGGTTACATATATAGGAGCATCTCTGAAGGAACCCCTGAAGGGCGAATTGACAGCGTTCTTGCAAGAGAATAACGATGTGTTTGCTTGGACAGCAGCGGACATGCCAGGAATTGACCCCCAACTTATAACTCATAGGTTGAACGTCGATCCTGAACGGAAGAAGATAAAGCAGAAGAAAAGGAATTTTGCTCCTGAGAGGCAGGATGCCATTAAGCAAGAAGTTGACAAGCTATTGGAAGCTGGGTTTATTAAAGAGATTCAGTTTCCTGAATGGTTAGCTAACCCGGTGATGGTCAAGAAGGCGAATGGAAAATGGAGGATGTGTATAGATTTCACTGATTTGAATGATGCATGTCCAAAGGATTGTTTTCCCCTACCAAGGATAGATATGTTGATAGATGCCACTGCTGGACATGAGATGTTGAGCTTCATGGATGGGTTCAGCGGCTACAATCAAATTAAGATGCACAAGGATGACATCCCTAAGGTATCTTTCATAACTGACTTTGGTGTTTTTGGTTATCTCGTTATGGCTTTTGGTCTAAAGAATGCAGGCGCTACTTACCAACGGCTGGTGAATAAGATATTCGCCCATCTGATTGGGAAAACCATGGCGGTCTATATTGATGACATGTTAGTCAAGAGTCTGTGTAAGGCAGACCACATTAAGCACCTCAGAGAGGCATTCGAAGTGCTGAGGCACCACAAGATGATGTTGAATCCAGCCAAGTGTGCCTTTGGAGTTGGATCAGGAAATTTTTTGGGACTGATGGTATCAAAGAGAGGCATAGAGGCCAACCCTGACAAGATCAAAGCAATTCTAGACATGGAACCACCCCGCTCTATACGAGATGTACAGAAGTTAACAGGCCGAGTTGCAGCCTTGGGGAGGTTCATTTCCAAATCTGGTGACAAGTGCTTGCCTTTCTTCCAAGCATTGAAGAAGGTGAAAAATTTTGAGTGGACTCCTGAGAACCAAGAGGCTTTCGAACAGCTGAAGAAGTACATGGCTGAAGCGCAACTGTTGGCCAAGCATAGTCCCGGAGAGACTCTTTATTTATATCTGGCAATATCTGAACAAGCATTGAGTGTTGTTCTCATTCGAGAAGAGAAGAAAATTCAGAAACCTATCTACTATCTGAGCAAGGTGTTGCATGGGGCTGAGTTGAATTACTCAACTATCGAGAAGTTCGCTTTGGCATTGGTAACAGCCTCGAGAAAGTTGCAGCCTTATTTTCAGGCACATAAGATCCAAGTCTTGACAGACCAGCAATTGAGGAACATATTGCATAGCCCTAAGGCCAGTAGAAGGATAATCAAGTGGGCAATTGAGTTAGGAGAATTTGATATCGCATACAAGCCTCGAACAGCCGTTAAGGCTCAGACATTAGCTGACTTCGTGGTTGAATGCACCATTAACAACCAAGAAGTCGGGGGGCAAGAGATAGTGACTACCCATGAGAAGAAGGAAAAAGAAGATGAGCTCGTACCTGATCTGAAGGAGTATTGGGTGCTCTATTTTGATGGAGCATCAAAAATGAAATCTAGTGGTGCAGGTTTGGTTTTGCAAAGCCCCGATGGGTTCACAATTGAGTACGCTTTGAAGTTGGACTTTCCTACCACCAACAACGAGGCGGAGTATGAGGCATTGATAGCCGGTTTGGGCTTGGCCAGAGTCATGAGGGTCAAGAACCTCAAAGTTTGTGGAGATTCAAGATTGGTAGTCTCGCAAGTGAATGGCGAATTTGAGGCCAAGGATGAAACTATGGCAAAGTATTTGAGAGTCGTAAAGGCTGTTATGACTCAGTTTGATGAGTGCTATGTGGAGCATATTCCGAGAGAAGAGAACGTTAAGGCCGATGCCTTGTCTAAATTTGCTTCCTCTGAAATCGAGAATTATGCAGGGAGTGTTTACTTCCAGGTCTTGAAGGCCCCGACCATTAACTCGAAGTTGGTGGCACCAATTGATATAGGAAGCTGCTGGATGGATCCTATCAAAGCTCACCTCGAAATCGGTTGGCTCCCTGACAATGCCTTGGAGGCACGAAAGCTATCAGTAAGAGCATTGAGATACACTTTGATTGAAGGCATCCTTTATAAGAGATCATTTGTTATCCCATATTTGAAGTGTTTAAGGCCCCAAGAGGCTGAGGAAGCATTGGAAGAAGTTCATGAAGGGATCTGTGGGCAACACTTGGGGGGCAGAGCCCTAGCCCACAAGATCACCCGTCTGGGATTCTATTGGCCAGAGATGTTGGCAGATGTCCAGAATTATGTCAAGAAGTGTGACAGGTGTCAAAAGCACGCCCCCATTGTAAGGCAGCCGCCCGAGATGTTAACCTCAGTTAGCTCTCCCATCCCGTTTGCAATGTGGGGGATGGACATACTTGGTCCTTTCCCTATGGCGTCAGCACAAAGTAAGTTTTTGATAGTGGCCATCGACTACTTCACCAAGTGGACTGAGGCTAAACCTCTAGCCAAGATAACCACTAAGCAAGTTGCCCAGTTCTTTTGGGAGAACGTCATTTGTAGGTACGGAATTCCCCGAATTCTTGTGACAGATAATGGGACGCAGTTCAACAATGAAGAATTTAAGAAGTACTGCGAGGAAAATGGTTAAATAGCTAATACATCACTGTGTTGACCTAAAACTTGCAAGTGGATCACAGATTAGTGCCGTTTAAGCACAGATTAGTGCCGATTAGCACAGATTAGTGCCGTTTTAGCACAGATTAGTGCCGTTTTAGCACAGATTAGTGCCGATTAGCACAGATTAGTGCCGTTTAAGCACAGATTAGTGCCGATTAGCACGAATTAGCACTGTTTAGCGCCAATTAGTGCCGTTAGTGCCTTTTTACGCCGTTTAACACCGTTTAACACTGTTAAACGTTGTTCAAGGCTGATTAGCGCTGTGTAGTGCCGTTTAACACTATTCAGTGTCATTCAACATTGTCGTAAATGCGTCGGTCGCTCCACGCTTTACGTTAAGATGATGTTGTTGAAAATACTCACGTAAGAGCAATGAACCCTGACCCAAGTCTCGTATAAGGCCGTTATAACTTCAAGGAAAACCTGATCAGTTTTCCTAGAAGTTGGGGGGCAAATGATATGGGCTAAAAGTAAGCCCTAAAGACACATTTAATGTGGCATTAATTAGACCCGAGATGGTCCAAACGTGGGGCCCACCAGATGGGCCCAAACCCCAATTATAATATTAATTTCATAATTAATATTGGGGGTAATAAACAGCTCGGCAAATAAAAGTCAAACAAGGATATAACTCCTGCCTGACTTAGCCTCCAAGATACATATCTCAACATGGAAACTGATTCCTACAAGGAATAGATCTAGAACCTTCCTCAAGGAAGACTTGTCCACCAAGTCTCTTACTCCTACCATAATTCTAGGGCTTCTCAGCCTATATAAGGGCCTGACCCCTCATTCTCAGAACTATGTCTTGGCTTGATTCTCAATAACGAGATACGTAGGCACTCTGTGAGGACCGATCAGTCTCAAACACGGAAACAGCCATTAAAGCTCGAAGCTCAACCACCCATAGCATTAAATACACACAAGCCCTGGCTGCACTATTCATAACCTAGTTTTTATTCCACAACAGTTATATACTAGGAGTCTATTAACTAAAAATTGAAATAAAAGTCGAGAATATAGGACTTAGGGCTCCATTAATTAATATTTAAAATATATCTATAATAGATTAATAATAAATACAATTAATTAATAATATAACTATTCTTATATTACCAGAGATAAGTTATATAAATTTAATTAATTAAAATAATAAAATTAAATATTAATTTAATTTATTATTGAAGTTAAATACTAAGAGTTTATTATTAATTAAAAATCGAAATAAAAGTCGAGAATATAGTATTATATACAACTTGGTGGTTCAAGATTTTATTCATTTAAAAATGTTAAAAATTAGGAATTTAAGATAATTTATCACAATCCGTGCTTCGCACGGGTTATCGGCTAGTACTATCAAACAAGTCTACAGTTGTATAAAGGACTTGGCAAATCAGGTGTTTTCTTCTTCTTTTTTTTTTATTTCCTTTTTAACCATTTCTCCTTTCTTTCTTCTTCTTATTCCTTTTGCATTCTAGGAGCATCTCCAATAGACTCCTACATTCACTCTTCAAAATAATATAAATAAATGGTTTTAACAAGTTATTACATTGGTTTATGTGTCAAACTCCAACAATCCTCTTTATATTAGCTCTTTATTTATAATTTATTCATAAATTAACCCCACTATAACCAAAAGTTGTGCAAGAATTGGTGGACATGTATATTTTATTATTAAAATACAACTTAAGAGCTACTAGTGACTCTTAGAAATCAGGAGAGAGAAGAGGCTCTTAGTCTTTTTAAGAGCCACTAAGAGTCTCTTGGAGCACCATTTTCATTCTCTCTCCTCATTTTTTGAGTTAAGAACTTGAATAGAGAGCCTCTTGGAGATGCTCTAAGTTCATTTCATATGTGATCTTTTGGTTGGTCAAAGTGTCCACATTTCAGTTGAACGATCCGACAGGAAAATAGGTCTCCTGTCCGAGTGTCCAAGTCCGATACAGGTCACGGCTGAAAGCAAAGAGTTGGAGAGCTACAATATAATTACACAACCATTACTTTCTGATCACTTGACAATTTCTCAGTAACTTATATATTGACATGTTTGGCAGAATTTCTAAAAAAATTGCAGAATTTCTCTCCTCCCATCCTCGTGTGAAAAGGTTCATTATACTGGTCTTCCTAGCCATCCTGGATACTCTTTGCACCATTCTCAGGTATCAAGTGCTTTCAGAAAACCATGTCATAGTTATTTGCATGACTGTCTACCACTTCGTATTCCTCTATTTACATATAAACCTATGCTCATATACTTATTGCAGGCAAAGGGGATGGATCTGTGTTCATTTTTTAGACTGGTTCAATTGCACTCGCCAGACATGTAACTGAGAATACCAAGTATTTCAGCATAACTGTCAGTTTTGGTAATTATGCTCAACAACAAGTGTTCCTTTTGACTTTCAATCTTCTGCTATAACTCTATAATCCAGTTTTTTTTCTAAACCATCAATAAGCCTATGGACAAAATTGGAAGATTATTCAGTGTTTCATGGATGATAGATGTTGCATTGTTTAACATAATTGTTTCCTACTTGCAGGGAATGTAAAGTTCCTCATAAGCATGCGGTGCTATACACTCAGTTATACCCGCTGCAGTACGAGAAGCTAGAGGCCTAGCCCAGGATCTTGTCCGTATAACTGCCGAAATTGAAGATGTAAACGACTTGATCGCGGATCTAGATCATGCACTTAGCACTGGACCTAGATAGATTTCATAGATATTATTACCTACTCTGCGCATTTTAAAGGTACACATTCATTTAAATACCAGAATAATATTCATATTTTTGTGTTCAGGGAGATGGTAAACAAATAGAGAGCAACGGCTAATATCATCTAATATCATCTCTTGATGTAGCCACCAAGAGTTTAGCACAATGCGAACACTTCCCACCTGAGTTCGCCTTAGAGCTAAAAATCCACATGCATCTGCTTGAGGTACTTGATCTCCCCGTCCTGTTATATCTAATGCTCGATTCAATGTGAGGTTAAAAACTAACCTTGTCTCGTCAACTTGGAATTACGAATTAACCTCATTCTAATTGATGCTAAGTTCATCTGCGATCATAAGACTTCTGATATTTATTTACTGGCAAAACACAATTGAACACCCATCCTTCTGCCCTCAACTGAAAATTATACCACTCGGATATACTCTTTTGGCAAGATAAATAATTAAAGAGACAAAAGAAACTTTGATCTCATACTGACTGGGTACTTTAATCTAATCAAAATACATTCTATGCAATGCCTGGCCAGAAACGAGACCCTGATGAAGTAAGTACAAGCATATTTCCATGCTGTTTTTAGTCCCCTGTTTTTATATCAAGTGGAGGTTCAAGTATATTGTTTATTTATATAAGTGATGCTGTCTTGCATTGTTATATAATCTTTGATTTTTTCAGTGGAGGATTTTTTACGAGTCTTTGCACAAGCAAGTGCCTACTAGTGAGATAGCTGCGCTAGTGGCTACTACTGAGATAGCTGCGCTAGTGCCTACTTGTGAGATAGCTGCGCTAGTGTTAGGTAGCCTACTATTTTAGGTAGCCTACAATTTGTACAATTTATTTCCAAATTCACACTACATCTACCATACCTACCACACCTTATACCTTCTATAAATACTCCTCTCCTCCTTCATTATCAAATACACCATAATTCTCTCTTCTCTCTCTCTATAGCTGCTAGATAGTCCGTCTAGTAGGGAAGCCGGTTTAGCCCGCTTTCAGGAAGTGTCGGGATAGAAGGTCCTCGTGCCTAAACTATTCCTTAGGGTACTTGGGTCTGATTGCAGCCATCGGAGGTGGTCCCGCTGCAGGGGTCTTTCTATCAGGTTGTGTGGCACTGTCCGGGTTGGGAGAGGTAGAGAAGGAAAGGTTGTCGGGAAACAGTGATAGGGGGAGGTTTTGAGATAAACACTTCAGTGAGTTGAGGATATACATAATAGGTATTGTAGGGCTGAATTTTTGTATGAAATTCAAGGGGCCGGATACCCGGATATTGTAATCTCTTTTATCTTGTGTGAAGTTGTTACTCTTGTGGATGTAGGCTGGGCCGAACCACGTTAAATCTCTTGTCTCTTTTACTGTATTGTTGGTTTGTTGCTTCATTACTATCACGTATATTTTTGGGATCTAAGCGCACATATTTACCAAATCGCTTCCGCATTCGCAGGGAATCGGGCAGATTCCTAACAGTTGGCATCAGAGCTAGTTGTGTCTAAATTATTGGTGCCGAAGGAAAGTCGTTAAGAAAAGTGGTTGTCTAATTTGGCGCCGTTTTGACGGAAGTGCTCCCATTGTTTCTTACACTTACCTGGCCAATTGATTTAGTTGTTTGGATTGGTTTGTGTGTGCAAACGGAGATCATGGCAAGTATTAAAGGATTCACGGTGACTCCATATGATGGTAAAGGAAGTTTTACTCTTTGGCAGAGAAGGGTAAAGGATATCCTAACCCAACAGAAGCTAGCAAGGGCTTTGAAGGGGAAGGAGGGAAAACCAACAAAGATGAGCGATGAAGATTGGGAGGATGCTGAGTCGCAATGCATGAGTACCATCAGGCTATGCATTGCTGATAACATTTTCAATAATGTTGTTGACGAAAGCACGCCGAAGGAATTATGGTCAAAGTTGGAGACATTGTATCTCGGGAAGAACTTGACTACAAAGTTAAATCTGAAGCGCGAGTTATACAAGCTGAAGATGGCAGCTCAAGGCAATGTTATTGAGCACATGAATGTGTTTAATGGTATTGTTGATCAACTTGAAAAGGTTGATGTAAAATTGGAGGAAGAAGATAAGGCCCTTATTCTTCTTACTTCGCTTCCGGAGTCATTCGATCATTTGGTCACAACCATTTTGTACGGAAAGGACACGTTAAAAATGGAGGAGGTTCAGTCAGCACTTTTGTCAAATGCTGGAAGGAAGAACCAGGATGGTGACAAGGACGGAATGACAGTTTTGGCTTTGCGTAGTCAAAATAATAGAGGAAGAGGTGCTGTGAGAGGATCTACCAATAGCAGGGGTAAATCCAGATACAGGGAAAAGGGCATGCAGTGCTTTGGTTGCAAGGAGTGGGGTCATATTAGGCCGAATTGTCCGCTTAATAAGAAGGATCCAGATGCATCATTGGCTGTGGTTACTCTCGATTGTGAAGATGTTTGCACCGTCTTCAATCGAGGCACTAGTTCTCCAGGAGAATGGATATTAGACTCTGGGTCATCTTACCATGTATGTTCCGAGAGGGGGCATTTTGACAAATTCCAAGATACAAAGAATGAAACAGTTTCTTTGGCTGATGGATCTACTTGTGAGATCAAGGGGATTGGAATTGTGAAAATCAAAATGTTCGATGGAATAGTTCGTAGCTTGAACGGGGTAAGATATGTGCCTAAGCTGAGGAAGAATCTAATATCTATCGGTCGGTTAGCTTTAGAAGGCTACAGATGCTCTGTAGTAGGGGGAGCTATGAATATCAAAAGAGGCCGTGTTGTTCGGATGAAGGGAGAGCTACGTGGGGGAATATATCGTCTGATTAGTACGTGGCCAGAACGTACTGGAACTTCGAAAATCTGGTTATCTCGTGCACGAGGGAAGAGTGACTTGAAGGATACTGCTGCGGTTGTATTGCCTTCCAGTCTAGACGATGGTGCAAAGACTGCTGGGATGGATGCTTGGTCGAAGGGCTTCCACGACATCAACGAGTAGTTGGTGTGTTGCAGCTGCATATGGGCATCGATCAACACAAATTAAGTGAGTAGTGAACCATGCAACAGATTGATTTGTTTGATATGCAGTTGGGGAGTAAATGAAAGATCGATGGTCACACTTGTGTGTGTGATGGTCACACTTACGTGTGTGATGGACTACATATGGGATTGGCCGACGTGAATCAAGTGAGTATGTGTGTATACAACAGATTGCTTCACATGTATGTAGTTGGACAAATAGAGGTCAATGGTACACTTGTGCGTATAGCAAGTGGGCATTCGAGAATGAATGTGCAAACTAGGGTATAGTTTGGAGTCTTGGACTCAGGGGGAGTTTTGTCGTAGGGAATGATACGGATCGAGGAAAGTTGGAGTTGTGCCAACAGGGCGCAGGTATGGAGTACAAGTGAAGAGCTGTGAGTTTGGAAAGAGGGGGAGATTGTTAGGTAGCCTACTATTTTAGGTAGCCTACAATTTGTACAATTTATTTCCAAATTCACACTACATCTACCATACCTACCACACCTTATACCTTCTATAAATACTCCTCTCCTCCTTCATTATCAAATACACCATAATTCTCTCTTCTCTCTCTCTATAGCTGCTAGTCCGTCTAGTAGGGAAGCCGGTTTAGCCCGCTTTCAGGAAGTGTCGGGATAGAAGGTCCTCGTGCCTAAACTATTCCTTAGGGTACTTGGGTCTGATTGCAGCCATCGGAGGTGGTCCCGCTGCAGGGGTCTTTCTATCAGGTTGTGTGGCACTGTCCGGGTTGGGAGAGGTAGAGAAGGAAAGGTTGTCGGGAAACAGTGATAGGGGGAGGTTTTGAGATAAACACTTCAGTGAGTTGGGGATATACATAATAGGTATTGTAGGGCTGAATTTTTGTATGAAATTCAAGGGGCCGAATACCCGGATATTGTAATCTCTTTTATCTAGTGTGAAGTTGTTACTCTTGTGGATGTAGGCTGGGCCGAACCACGTTAAATCTCTTGTCTCTTTTACTGTATTGTTGGTTTGTTGCTTCATTACTATCACGTATATTTGTGGGATCTAAGCGCACATATTTACCAAATTGCTTCCGCATTCGCAGGGAATCGGGCAGATTCCTAACAGCTAGTGCCTATTAGTGCATAGCTGCTTTCTGGTAACACTTTCTTTGTCCTATTGTTTCGAATTTATTACAAGTCCTAATTGTTGTTCTTTACTACATGGTTAAATTTCTTGTGAATATATGGATGAGTGCTCTGGCTAAGCCAAATTCCTCAGCTCTAGTACTCTGGTTTATAATTTTTCACTTTACAAATTAAACTTGTTAAAGTTATAGGTCTTTCAATTTTTGTATTGTTTATATTACTGTAATCATCTATGTCTATTTCAAATGGTTTGTTATCCTCATACTCTTTTCAAGTTTTTTTATTGTGAGATATCAGTTTATTGTATTTGACCAAATATGCTAGCAGGATAAACAAGAAACCTTGAAGGATTAGTTCCGAATAAACATGCTGGAATATTATCGGACCAAGTCGGTGACCGAAGACATGATTTGCATGTTATATTCTTGGCTTGAATAAGTAGTACGGTTGAACATTATGTGGTTACCAAATTTAACTTGAAAAGTGCCTGGATTAACTGTTTAGAAGCATAGTAGTCAAGTTTGAAGACAAACTAGTTTATATAACTTAATATGATATTACTATTGATCATAGTCATACAACTTGGTTCCATTGCAATTGGGCAAATTATTCTGAGTTTTTTTCATGCTCACTCCCTAATGCTAGTGAGCATTTACAGCTAATCTATATGGACCATGCTATCAGAGTCTTGTATGTGTAGCAGTATTTCCTTGAGTATAAACTAACATGACATTGTAGTGTCATACATGACAGAAACTTGCTAAACTTACCTTGAAATAAAAATCCATGTCGTACATACCATTTTAACTCCTATGTATGTGTCTGTTATGTAATTTACTGTTGCTTGGTTGAGCTGCTTTCTATTGTTCTTTTGTATGCTTAGTTAATTAAGTTGAGTCTGTAGTGTGCTCTCTAATTAATATCCGCAAAAATCAAGTAGTCTCTGTAAATTAAAACCATTACTGATCCACATGCAGCTTGTAATCAGGTGTTTGTTAAAATTCAAAAATAACTTTGATAGATTATTTTTTTTCCAGCCTTTTAGTTGTATTCTTATCTATTCTTTTACTTCATTCCATAAAAAACCAGTAGATTTTAATTAACATGGCCTTGCTCTTAACACCTTAGGTTAGATGAGTTGGTTACTTAACAATCACCTTACTTTATTCTTTACTTGTGTCCTAGAATTTGATCTTTTCACTAGTGACAATACAAACTCTTATTTTTGGTCTTGTTACGAAACAGTGTTGTAGCTTACCTCTTGTGGTCTCTTTTTGCATAATGCTCATTGCTGAAGGCTGAAGCCCATTTAATGTGTGTTTGTTTACAATTTTCACTTGTTACTGACATAATATCAGGCTAAGGTAGTATTATTAATTGAAGGCTGGCCACTACTTGGATTATTCATTAAGTTATAAGTAGACGTGATTTTATGCCATAATACATGGTTATTGCTTATCCTGTTGTGTGTCTGGATGATTGATGGGATTGGGAATGAAGGGTGAATGAGAATCGAGAATGGGGTGAATTGGATAATACATGTGTGTTTTTATCAATTTATGGCTATCTTTGTTGAAATTGCAATATTTTTTGCATATTTTCTTTTTTCCGTCCTTTTTTATTCTTAACATGTTTGCCAATGTGTATGTGCAGCAGCATGGACAAGGGGCTTAATTCACAGGGTGAGGAGTTTGCATTTTTCCACAATCTCCAGGACGAATTTGTTATTGAGATTTTCACAAAACTGAGCGACAGCAACACACCATTTGACACTCTTGATGACTTAAAATCATTAGGTCAGTCCTCAACAGTCTGCAAGCATTTCAGTTCTCTTGGTTCTCTCGTTCCTATCCTTTCTATAAAACATTTCTGCTGCAAAACATTATATGACTACTGCC
This sequence comes from Kitagawia praeruptora, assembly GCA_037693485.1. Classification (NCBI taxonomy): domain Eukaryota; kingdom Viridiplantae; phylum Streptophyta; class Magnoliopsida; order Apiales; family Apiaceae; genus Kitagawia; species Kitagawia praeruptora. Next base: position 89,241,660 of record CM075347.1, on the reverse strand, counting down.
CCAAGATCCTCAACAAATTCAAGCACATTAGTTCTCTCCAAGTGTTTACTGGTCTTGTACTGAAATACGTTTGAACAACTATAAGCAATTACCTACTATCTATTTTGATGCTGCCTATAAGCCTCATAGCTATTGTTTGATAGTTTTTTCATACAAGAAAGTATCCTATTACTCGGACCATCAAGTTCGTGACTCTCTCATGCTTTCAAGTGCTGATAACCGAGGATGGGGAAGTCCAACTGAATGCATCTTCTTGGGAGCATACCTATGACTTGTTTCGCCTTCATCACATGCTGGTCTCCTCGATCAAGGACCACAAGAATCTTCAAACTGTTGTGGTTACTGATTTCACGAATCGGGTGACCTTCACTCTGGAGAAGGAAATGCTAGCTGAGATGCCAAATTGTGGCAATATCAACCTCGAACAAGTCCGGGGATGTGATAGATTTGGAGCTGTTTCTAATTGGGATTTTTCATTTGGAAATGATCTGTGTGGGGTTGTATTGAACAACATATGCTTTAACATAATGGAATAATCTGAAAAGTCTGCGGATGATCCTATCCATGAGGCTGAGGCTGAGGCGGCTGCTGCTGCTGGGGTTTTTCCGACTTCTTTGCCTTTCAGAGGTTCCAGGGAGTGTTGCTAAAGAGTTACCTGCGAAGTCTATTAAAAAGCCCTGCTGACGTGCATGTCGACTATAACAATATAATATGTGGAATCCTTTCTGATTTACTTACTGATGGCAACTTGCTTTAGTTGGATGTATTTTTCTTCATGGTTAGTGATAATTGTGCTACCTTTTGGAGTATAATGAATAGTCTCTATGTGCTTCACTGTTTGATTTTATTCTTTTTGTATGCACTTTTGTTTCCTAAGAATTCAGTTAAATTTGATTGTTGGTAATTGTTTTGTCCATTAATCAAGAAAAGATCAAATTAGGCAGTTGAGCTGCCCATTATAAGATACTTTGTATATAACAGAAATTCAGTATAGGACTTAAAACTATTAGAACCCCTCTCTCTTCTAAGCCGCCTCCCTCTTTCTCTTTTCTTCTTCTCGCCTCCCCCTTGTTCAGCCGGGGCTTCCACCGGATTTTCACCGGTGGAAAGCCCCATCCCTCTATTTTCTTTCGTTTTTGCTTGTTTAAAGGTTATATTTCCCTAAAAAATCTTCCTTTTTAGGAAAGATTTGGTTTGTTTTTTCCGGATTAAAGCTATCGGATCTAAGGATTAAAAGCCTTTTTCGATATGGCCTACAAGTTCTTAAATCTCAATTACGAGGAGCTCCGAGTTATCTTGTTTTTGTGGGTTTTGTTCCCAGATCTAAAAATTTATCTTGGTTCAACGAGCTTTAATTTTTCGTAGCTGCAATTTATCCAGTTTGGTTGTAGTTGTTTGGTAATTTTAAGATTTGTTCGTAAGTTTAGTTTACTTTGTAAGTTCAGTTTGATTTCTCTCCTTGGTGAGAGTTGTGGTGTTCTCTCCTTGGTGAGAGGTGTGATTTTCTCTCCTTTTGTGAGAGTTGGTTCGGATTCAACGATATGAGCTTGTGCGGAACTTCATTTGTGGTCGTCAGCTCAAACGAATTTTGGAGAAGATATTGAGCGCAGAGCAAGTATCTATAGATATATCATTTTATTCAGACATCTGCTTATTTGTCTCATTTTGATTATGAAGACGAGCATGTCATCCTGTTCTATGTTTGATCGATTCGATCATTCTTGTAGATGCCGTATGGCTTTTATGTATTGAATTACCACCTCTTATAAAAAAAAATATACTTTGTATATAATTTTTATAACACTCCCTTGTAAATGTATACTCCCTCCGGTCCATTATATAAGGCATTTGACTTTTCTGCACGTAACTTTAGGTGCTTTGATTATATAGCTAAAATTATTATTTTTAAATTTTTCCTTTTTTGAATAAAAATATGATACTTTAATTTTTATTTAGAAAAAGAAATTTTAAAAAATAGTAATTTTAGCTATGTAGTCAAAACACCTAAAGTTACGTGCAGAAAAGTCAAATGTCTTATATAATGGACCGGAGGGAGTATTTGTTAGTAACGACTAAGGAGCCTTATTTAATACTCCCTCCATCCCAAAATAATAGTTCTGTTTGGAAAAAAAAAATATCCCAAAATAATAGTCTTGTTTGGAATACTCTTTGTTCAATACAATTAATTTGAATATTTCCAAGGTTGACTAGGTGAGTACTCATTAATTTGAATAGTCTTGTTGATTTTTTATATAGGATGAGAGTGCATGGTACTACTCCCTAAACAAGTCAATGATTGTAATTAATGCATAATGTGTAAAATGAGAATAATTAGTAACACAATTAAATTTTCTTAATATGTGTGTTTTTCCCAAACAGGACTATTATTTTTGGATGGAGGGAGTATTAAATATACATATAGTAATAATGTTTATTGATATTTCTGACAAGAAAATAATGTCATGTATTTTTTACTATAGCTAATGTTCCTTTGCAATGTTTAGATTTGAGAATCACTAAAATGTTACTCCCTCCCTCCCACCAGATTATATACAGTTTTTTTTCACTGCTTGACATGCATTTTAAGGCTCCTGTAAAGTATAGTTCCATAACTTATTTTTAAAATTTTCTTTTTTTTATAAAAATTTAACATACCTATTTTTATACAAAAAAAAAAAGAAAATTTAAAAAATAAGTTATGGAACTATCCTTTAAACCCCAATGTATACTTTCTGGGACAGAGGGAATGTATACTTTCTGGGACAGAGGGAGTAATAAACTAATTGACGTACAAAAGACTATCAGACAGTCGTTTTTCCTTTTTCTTTTTCTGGAAACGCTGATAATAATATATACCAAAGGAGCAGTCAAAACAAATAGAATACATGTAGCTCTGGTTCCTATCAGTGATAATTTTAAATAGAACATTGGAACTTCTGCAAGTTCTATAAGATTCCTATGCTCCAGAAGGACCAGATCAATCGCCATATTACCTATCTCCAGCAAACTTGAGACCTTTGTTACTTCCTACTTTTTGGTCTTTTTATCTTGATTTTTGCTCCCTCCTTTTGTACAACTTTTCAAGAACGCGCTTTGCTTCACATTGGGGAAAGTTTACAAGATCGAAGTAGTCTGGAGCAATATCAATCAACCATTCACCGCGAACATTTGTTACAGTGCGAATAAAATTCTTGCTTGTCAAGACGTACTCGTTATAAATTACCCACTCTGGTTTGTGATCGAGGCAGTTCGATGGGTGTAGATGAACCACTTGGTTATCTTTGACAGTTAAATATTGTCCGGTACGTTCCAAGTAAGCCACCTGCGTGAAATATCCTGATAACATGGCCTTTCTAATGTTGATGTAATAGTCCCGGCTGTTGAAATCTGTGCTGCAGAGTTTTAAATTAAGCCTAGCCATAATGCGAGCTAGCTGCTGCCTCACGTTATCTGCAGATTTGAGTGCCTTATGGTTGATAAAATTTTCATAACACCATGATTGGTCGTCACTGTTTTGTTTGTAAGCATGGTACACATTCAAGAGTGTGAGATGATCCCCATCTATGTGTGCAAACCGAGCTTTAGCTTCATCTGCAGCTTTCTGAGCCTTCCTAGACTGGACAAAGCAATTGGGTACTGAAAGCATAGCAGATATTGACAAAATTTCATTCGAACAGTTGAATTCTGGGCTGACAACAAGCATCTTCGCCATCTGTGGGACTAGGGGAAATTCACTCATGATTTCACCCAGCCTGGTCAAATTTCCATCATCATCCAAAGCTCCCAAGTAATTCAAAACCTCTAATGCACGTATTAGTGTCTCAGGGGCTGGAGGGTCCATAAAATCAAAATGGACCAGATCATCTATACCTATTTTTTTTAAAGTGAGAACCGTATTTGCAATGTTTGACCTCATAATCTCAGGGCATGTCTCAGGCTTAAGATCATTGTGGTAACTTTTCTCCGTGTATAGTCTGAAACACTTTCCTGGCTGTGTTCTCCCTGCACGCCCTGACCTCTGGCGGGCACTTGCCTTCGATATTGGTGAAACCTGCAAAGACTCAACCCGCACTCGTGGGTTATAAACCTTTTGTTTAGAAAAGCCAGGATCTATGACATAAACTATGCCATCTATAGTTAAAGACGTTTCAGCGATGTTTGTAGAGACAACAATCTTCCTTCCAGCTGGACCATTTGGAGTTAAAGGAGGAGGAGCAGGATCAAATATCTTCTGTTGCATAGCTGGAGGAAGTGTGGAGTATAGAGGCACAACTAAGGCAGGTCCAGCAGAATCTCCAAATTTACCAATTTCCTTTGTTATTTTGCGACACGCATCTTCAATTTCCTCCTCCCCTGTAAGAAAGACTAGTATATCACCAGGAGGTTCAGATGTATGTATCTGAATAACAGTAGAAATTGCTGTTTCTACATAGTCCGCAACACTGTCCTTTGTGTAAAAGATCTCCACTGGGTGTAGTCTTCCTGGAATTTTCATCAGAGGTGCACCAAAGAAGTAATCCTGAAACTTCTCAGTCTCGAGAGTAGCACTCATCACAACAAGCTTCATATCAGGTCTGTTTTGCAGAACTTGCTTCAAAAGCCCGAACAAAACATCTGTGGACAAAGTCCTCTCATGAGCTTCATCAAGAATAATCACTTTATATCTTTCCAGAAGTGGATCAGTCATGGCTTCTCTTAAAAGCATACCATCTGTCAAGTACTTTAAAACAGTTTGCGAACTAGTGCAGTCTTCAAAACGAATGCTATAACCAACTTCTTGTCCAATACTCACATCCATCTCTTGAGCAACTCTACGAGCAACCGACATTGCTGCAACCCTCCGTGGCTGGGTGCATGCAATCATGTACTTGTTACGTTTATCTTGGCTTTGTAATTCAACAGCTTCGAGAACAAACTGAGGAATCTGAGTAGTCTTTCCACTCCCAGTCTCTCCAACAAGAATTAGCGTCTGATTATCCTTGAACGCCTTTAAGAAGTCATCTTTTTGGTGCCAAACAGGCAAAGTTTTTCTCTTTTCCAAAATATCATAATATTTTTGTGTATAAACCCTTTCGAGACTATTCGAAACGTCGCCCTGGGTTTTGTTGAGCTTGGAGATTGCCCTATCATCAACCACATCAAACAAGCTAATTCTTTTCTTTTGTTGTATTCCCATGATACCTATCAGTCTATGTCTTGAGAACAAAACTTACTACTATTATTACAGGGAGATGCAAGAGTATTTATAGATAGAGATAGCCCTATCCTAATTTAAATAGGAATTTAGGATTCAAATTCAAATTAAAACACAATTAGAGCTTGGAGAGAATAAACAAAATCCTATCCCAAATAAAATTTGATCCAATTCAAATTCAAATCTCTTTTATAATTATCTGAGTAAATTATACTCCCTCTGTCCCATCCATTTCTTTACAATTTCCTTTTTGGGACGTCCCACCAATTCTTTACATTACCAAAAATAGTAACTTTTAACAATAAAATACATTACTACATCCACTACTTCACTTCACTTTTTCAACACTTTACACTATTACACCCACTACTTCACTTATTTTAACAATAAAATCACTATTACACCCACTACTTCATTTATTTTAACAATATTACACCCACTATCCTTGGTCTCCGTGCCCAGCCCCCATGTAAAGAATTGGCCGGGACGGAGGGAGTATATCAAAAATTTACCTCCAAGTTCAATTGGAATTACAAGAGAGAGATAGTTCTATTTAACTCCAAGTTCAATTAGAATTAGGGAGAGAGAGAGAGACGAAAATCATCGGGCTTGGTACAAAATTAGGGTTTGGAAATAAATTAAAAAGGCGACATCACAAGCTTGACGGCGGGGATGTTAACTCTAAGTCAAGTAAGTGTATTCGTAATTCGTACATTCTCTCGGTCCTAGCCAATTGTTATCATCGGAGACGGTTAAGTTAAGCTAATTGAGGTGAAGGCCAACTTTAACCCTTTTTTAATATAAAATACACAAAAATAATCATTTTCAAAATTTTGATTTTAACCCATGGGATACCCAACTGTCAGTGAATTATCCACTTTTATATGAGATACCCAACTGTTAGTAGAGTATCCAGTATATAGGATACTCAACTACCAGTGGAGTATCTTATACAAATTGGGATACCCAACTGCCAGTGGAGTATCCAAAAGGCTAAAATTGGCCACTTTTTTCATAATGGTTATTTTTGTTATTTTTACTCAAAAAATGGTTATTTTTGTAATTTTTTCAGCTAATTGTTATCATTGGACGAAGCGTGACATCTATACTTCTATTATAACTAGCATTCTACCCGTGCTACGCACCGATCGATAAATTGTATTAATAAATTAATATAAATATATTATTTTAATTTTCATTTAAAAATATATATAATTTTATTGGAATGTTAATTAACGTAAGTATAAAATTACTTATCCGTGAATTCATACCGATTGAATTAATATTAATATTATAACCACTCATCAAAACAAATACAACCCCCGTTGAAAAGTTCAAAATCCCTCTTTATTGCTTTTTTCAAATTTACCTTTCGTTTTATTTCTCTTTTTGTTAGAGAATATTTCTACGTATCATGTTAAAAAAAAATCACCTTCGATTACATATTAAAAATGTGTAGAAACTTAATCCTCACGTCTCTAATAAATCATTAGACCGTCTTTAAAAAAAAGTTGCATGTTTCAGCGATATGAGAAAGGATATCTACTGTGCAAAATATATGAAACGAACGTAGTTATATTAATGGAAACTTTCATCTAATCTAGTTTGCTATGTGATTGTTCAATATCATTTTTACAAATTATATGTCCTTTTATTAATGAATTGATTTATTATAAAAAAAATATCAACTAACCAAACAAATTCAATATATTGCGTTATTGGAGTAACATACAATTGTTAGATTTTATGGTTATTGCCCTTAGCTTATTTCTAAAGACAACTTAAAATGTGCATTTTCAGTTTGAAAGTTTGTATTTTGGTTTTTTTTTAAATTTTTTTCTTAGTAAAATATGGAATAATAAATTTTAGTTTTGTTTTATTCTTAAAATAAAACATATGAAAATGAGTATCACCTTGACAAACTTGTGAATATAAGCTACTGTCCATAAAATTGAAATCAAGTGTGTAATATATAAACACATAATTACATTATTATATATGTGTCCTTGTAATTCAGATTTTGGGTTAAATACATGAAATTCATTTTCCTTTAACAGTGTATATTTTCCCTACATATATAAGAAGAAATATCTTATGTAGACCTGACAAATTGTTTTGTACATTCATGTCATGTACTTTAGAGTCTTGAACGAAAATGACATGATATTAAATCGTGTACCTAAAATTTGAACACAAAATGACACTAAATTACACAAATTTTTTCGTGTACACGAAATGAAATCAAATACGCGAATAGAAAAAATATAACAATTATATGAAATATTACTATGTATCCAAGTTATGTAAATATGTAATTATATGTCTTAGAACAACATTGAGATGTTACAAAACAAAACTAAGAGTAGCACGCATGGTGTAAAATCTCCTAAACAAAATGAAACCATCCTTTTTATTTTTTCTTATTTCTCGTTAACAAATATCTCTCTTTGTGTAGAATCTTTCTACAAGTTATTTAGTTTTCTTAGCATTTTTTATGCTTTGTTGATATATATAAAAAAAGAAATTGACACTTTGCACCCATTATTTTTGTCACTTTTGTCAAAATGGTCCTATACTTTAAATTGTGACCCTTTACATCCATGATCCTACATTTCGCTTCGATTTGCAATTTTTCCGCTAATAATTATTAATTACGTTAATTTTGATTTTTTTTTTTCAAAATTTAACAGGGGTATTTTCGGTATTTAAAAAATTACTTTTCAGAAAAATTGAAAAAATTCAGAAAAGTTTATTTGTTTTATACAAAATATTTTCTGTGTCTAAAAATATATATGGTTTTAAAAAAAATCAAAAATAGAAAATATTTGTTGTGGAAGTCATATGTTTTTTGTTTTTAAAATTCAAAATATAATTTATATAATTATACAAAATATATATTTTTTTTTGAATATTTAAATATAATTTTTTGAATTTTTTAGAAAATATTCAGAAAATATAATTTCTAAATACCGAAAAATATTTTCAGTTTTAAAATTTTAAAAAAGCCATATATAATTTCTAAATACCGAAAAACATATTTAATTTTTGAAAATTTTTTCCCAAAGAATTATATAATTTTTTCCCAAATTTTTTTTTAAAACCATATATTTTTTAAAAACCCAAAAACATTTTTTTTTAAAAAAAATTTAATTTTCTGAATTTTTTTCATTTTTATGAAAAACAATTTTTAAAATACCGAAAATACCCCTGTCATTTTTTGAAAAAAAATTCAAACTTAACAGAGTTGATAATTATTAACGAAAAAAGTGTAAATCGAAGTGAAATTCTAAAATCAGGGATGCAAAGCGCCAAAATTTAAAGTATAGGCCCATTTTGACAAAAGTGACAAACATAATGGGTGCAAAATGTCAATTTCTCTAATAAAAAAAAATATAGTCAACCAACCAAGTAAATTCAATATATGCTCTTAGGTTAAGATATGAGAATTGATACTAATAATTCAAGAATACAAAATTCAAAAAGACATCCTTTTATTAAAAACAATATATAATTTTAAGTGTATCAACCTTTTTATTTATCATTATTAATAATTTTTATAACAAAAACCGTAGTTGCTGCTCTCTCTCTCTCTCCTCCTTTCCCAAAAGATGCTAAACTAAAGTTTATTAGCTAATATCAGTTTTTTAAGTTTTTTTTTAAAAGTCTTATATTGATTTTTCTTTATTTTTCAATAAAAATATCACTGAGAGTCTAGTACCTCGTTGCCCGTTGGTGGATTTTATCTACCAAAATATTAGATTTTGTACTAACTCCTTGTGAATGATAAGCCCTATTTTCTTTTTCTTGATTTTACTTTGGCTTTCACTAAATATCTCTCTTTATTGAGAGCCTAAAATATCCTGTTCGTGGATTTTGTCTACTCATATATTAGATTTTGTTATATTAGTTCACTGATTTGGATAGTATAGAATCACAGTTCTGGTCGGTTGTTTGAATACGTTATGACAAATCAGATAAACATATTCCTCACGTTTATAACAAATTGTTAGATTATCTCACCGAAAAGACTGTATAAATTAGTGACATAAGCTAGAGATGTACCATAATTGAAGATCTGTTCAATGATTGGATAAAGGAAATTAGTGAATAATTTACTTGTGTTTTTGTTCAATTTTAATTGTTTTTGTAGATGTTGTATGACCCCTTTATTGATGATTTTTGCAGGTTTGATTATTTTTGTGTATGACATACGTCCTTTTATTGATGAATTAATTGTCAATAAATAAATAGTGATTTATAAGAAAATTTGTGCTAAATTGAACAATTTATTATGAAAATATTCACTAACAATATTTTCATTGACTCTGTAATATTTTTTTATCTTTTGATTGATAATTTATACACCAAATAATGTAAAGTACTATTTAAGAGTATATTTAATATTTTGAATAATTCAAATATATTGTCAGTTCAAAAGTTGTTTCCATTAATTATTGCATAGTTACAAAATTTCGTAATTAAAATGTTAAAAGATGATTGGTTTAAAATTCATTCTAACATTTTAATTGGTTGATTAGCTTTTTTTTATGACTGAATTATTTAATACATTACATAACTTAAAATTTGAATGTGTATTTATAACCGTGTGGTAAATAGTCTTATATTGTTAATAATTTTTAATTCATGATTTTAATTATTCCTTATGATTTTGAATTGAAAGTTTGAGATATCAAAATATCTATTACAAATATAATAGATTCATGTATATATTAATGTATAAATTTTTAATTTAAATAATTATTGTATTTAGAATAAAATTGTTAAGTAATCACTGAATAACATTGACAACCCAACACTGTAAAAAAAACATTTATCTATAGGCACACCTAATAATGTAAACAAATCAGTGTAATATGATAAGGATTGATGCCTACAATTTAGTAAGTCGCTAAATTATATATTGAAGTTTGCTACTGAATATTCTAATGGGAAGTAACTGTTTGCACTAAATCACGCAAGCGTACGTGGTCACAAGTAATATATGAATAAGTCAAGTTCGTTCCCACAGAGATCTGGTTATGGTTTTAATTCAGTAGATGTACCTATGCAACAATGTATGATTATTGTTCACTGCTAAGACAATTAACAAATTGAGATTTGATTATCTAAATTAAACTAAGATGCAAATTATAAAACTAAGAATTAACTAACTAACGAGATTTTAAATCGAATTACTTATATGAGAATAAACATGGGATCCTAACTTCATTAAATACTTCACTTAGATCTGACGCCTTTAATCACTATATGCAATGGTTATGATATCTGATCAGACAACACGAAATAAGTAAACGCTACTTCTCAGTATACGTGTACCAAACTAAACATACATCCACAAAAGAGATAGAAGATGAATAGACACCAATTATGCTTAGACCCTATATCTCTATAAGATTTGAAAGCATAACGTTTGAAGAACAAGTTGTCTATTAAGATCACATAGGGTAGCATAATGTCTCTATTTACGCCACAAATCATGATGTTAAAACATCAACCTATCCTATGCTAGCATGGCAAGTTCTAAATCTCAAGATCCACTCTCGCTTCACAAGAGATTAACAGATTAGATGTAAGCTACGCATCTAAATTCATAAAGCACAACCATACGAGGATATCAGAAATACACCACACACAGATCTTTAAAGCATCAAGACACTAAAGCTCCATAAATAAATCCGTTAGAATCCCATGACAACGGTTAGCTCAAAATTGAACCGTTCGTCATCATGGGATCTGATGAAACCATGATATAAAACAAGATTTGGAAGAAAGAAGCAATAATATTATTACAATAAAGAGTTGAGAAAACAAATCTATAATCCAGAGTAACACAAAAGATGAAGTAGATCTAGATCCGTTGCTTGTCACGAGCGTTGAATCCTTCTCTCCTTTTCTCCCTTGCAGATCTAAGCTATGATACAATAATAAAAACGATGATACAAATTACAATGCTAAGATGTGTTTAAATAGGCTCTAGATTTCTTACCCAGCAAGAAATTACCTCTGTTACAATTAGAATTGAATTAAGGTACTAAAAACCGTCCCGGAAAATCCGAATTTTAATCAATTTAACCTCCAAAAACGATAGAAGCAACCACCTTAATCGACATTCTTGCAAACCTGCACAACTAAACAAAACACATCAAAACTACAACAAACTTGAGTCCAAAACAATCAATTTAAGCCGATATGGAACGCTCCAAGTGGTTATAAAATCCACTTATCAGTAACTTTGAGAGAATCCGGATTGGGGATGATGACAACCTAAATCGTTTTCTTTTTCTTTTTTTTTTGTTAGAAACGTTTTTCTGTTGAATTTATTGGACAATTAAAACATGACACATATAACACATATATAGAAATAAAAAGATAATCTGTCCAAGTATAGAATGCCATATAATAAAAAGATATAAAGTAGTACCTTAACCCAAATTGATATGATTTAGCCATGAGAAGAATTGATGCATACACTTAATTTATCATAGTTGGCTAAGTCTAATGGGAATAGGGAATAAGCGGCTTAGATTTCCTGTAATGTTTAAATTGATATAATAATTATATTTTTTAGTTTGTAAGAATTTTATTTTATATAAATTGTTTATTAGTTAACCGTTAAAATAAAAATTAGTAGTTATTATGTTCAGTTAATTGATGTGAAAAAATAAAAATTAATTGTTACTGAGTGTAACTTTATTTGAGTTTAGTCTTGGCTGAAACGTAGAATCTAGATCCAATAGAGAAACATGTTACATTAAGTTTAATTGATTTAAATTTAATAGATTCTGACTGATGTTAAAATAATTCACAATCTTATGATTGGTTAACTAATACAGTTCAGATTCGGGTATCCTTTATTATAATAAAGGATGTTAAAAAATAATTCATAATTAAAAGATAAATAACCATATGTAATATATTGTTATCTGGATTTAGAGAAAATAATATTTACGGTTAGTAGAATATATTTTTTAAAATTAAAAACCATGTGATATGCGAATTTATTAAATCAAGATATTTTATATTTAAATTTAATTTAACCGTGATTAGTAAATTAGAATAAGTATGGTAAATAATAAAAAATTGTATATGATTGATTGATTTAAATTTTAGAAGTAAATTCTGATTGCCTCTATAATAATTTTAATTTTTTGATTGGTACTTTATTCACCAACCAATAATAATACTCTTATAGCGTATATTTAATAATTAAAATAAATAAAATATAGTGTTCGTTTATATGAATTTATTAACTATTTTATTAACAAATTGTGAATAAATATATTTTTGAACCTTTTAAAAAATCGATTTTGTAAAGATATGAATTTTATCTAATATATTTAAAATTTGTTCAAATCAGATATTGTAGTGTTAGCTTATAGGTATTTATTTATTAATTTTTTAAATAAATTATGAATAAATATATTTTTGAGCTTATAAAAAAATTAAAATTTTGAAGATATGGATTTTATCCAAGTTATTTAAAATCTGATTTCAAATTCGATTTTTTCAGATTTTTAGTTAAGTTGGATTATAATTATTTTTTTTTGCCAAGTGGATTATAATTATTTAATATCGATTATAATTGTACAATATATATTATAAAAATTGTATGATAATATGATTGTGATTGACTTTATATTAAAATAGTGGTTGATTAATGAATGATTAATTATGAAATTTAATTTAAAATATATAATAGTATATCGTGATTGATTTCAAATTAAAATTGTGATTTTTTAGTAAATATTTTTTGATTTAAAAAATATGTATGTATGGATATTTTTAATAAAATCAATTTTGTATTTAAATTCGTTTATATGAATTTAATAATTATTTATTAACAAATTGTGAATCAATATATTTTTGAAAAAGATATATAACCATATGTAATATATTGTTATCTGGATTTAGAGAAAATAATATTTACGGTTAGTAGAATATATTTTTTAAAATTAAAAACCATGTGATATGCGAAGTTATTAAATCAAGATATTTTATATTTAAATTTAATTTAACCGTGATTAGTAAATTAGAATATGCATGGTAAATAATAAAAAATTTGTATATGATTGATTGATTTAAAGTTTAGAAGTGAATTCTGATTGCCTCTATAATAATTTTAATTTTTTGATTGGTACTTTATTCATCAACCAATAATAATACTCTTATAGCGTATATTTAATAATTAAAATAAATAAAATATATATAATGTTCGTTTATATGAATTTATTAACTATTTTATTAATAAATTGTGGATAAATATATTTTTGAACCTTTTAAAAAATCGATTTTTTAAAGATATGAATTTTATCCAATATATTTAAAATTTGTTCAAATCCGATATTGTAGTGTTGGCTTATATGTATTTATTTATTAATTTTTTTAATAAATTATGAATAAATATATTTTTGAGCTAATAAAAAAATTAAAATTTTGAAGATATGGATTTTATCCAAGTTATTTAAAATCTGATTTAAAATTCGATTTTTTCAGATTTTTAGTTAAGTTGGATTATAATTTTTTTTTTGCCAAGTGGATTATAATTATTTAATATCGATTATAATTGTACAATATATATTATAAAAATTATATGATAATATGATTGTGATTGACTTTATATTAAAATAGTGGTTGATTAATGAATGATTAATTATGAAATTTAATTTAAAATATGTAATGGTATATCGTGATTGATTTCAAATTAAAATTGTGATTTTCTAGTAAATATTTTTTGATTTAAAAAATATGTATGTATGGATATATTTAATAAAATCAATATTGTATTTAAATTTGTTTATATGAATTTATTAATTATTTATTAATAAATTGTGAATGAATATATTTTTGAAAAAGAAATATAACCATATGTAATATATTGTTATCTGGATTTAGAGAAAATAATATTTACGGTTAGTAGAATATTGTTTTTAATATTAAAAACCATGTGATATGCAAAGTTATTAAATCAATATATTTTATATTTAAGTTTAATTTAACCGTGATTAGTAAATTATAATAAGCATGGTAAATAATAAAAAATTTGTATATGATTGATTGATTTAAAGTTTAGAAGTAAATTCTGATTGCCTCTATAATAATTTTAATTTTTTGATTGGTACTTTATTCATCAACCAATAATAATACTCTTATAGCGTATATTTAATAATTAAAATAAATAAAATATATATAATGTTCGTTTATATGAATTTATTAACTATTTTATTAATAAATTGTGAATAAATATATTTTTGAACCTTTTAAAAAATCAATTTTTTGAAGATATGAATTTTATCCAACATATTTAAAATTTGTTCATATCCGATATTGTGGTGTTTGCTTATATGTATTTATTTATTAATTTTTTTAATAAATTATGAATAAATATATTTTTGAGCTTATTAAAAAATCAAAATTTTGAAGATATGAATTTTATCCAAGTTATTTAAAATCTGATTTCAAATTCGATTTTTTCAGATTTTTAGTTAAGTTGGATTATAATTAATTATTTTTTGACAAGTGGATTATAATTATTTAATGTCGATTATAATTGTGCAATATATATTATAAAAATTATATAATAATATGATTGTGATTGACTTTATATTAAAATAGTGGTTGATTAATGAAATACTAATTATGAAATTTAATTTAAAATATATAATAGTATATCGTGATTGATTTCAACTTGAAATTGTGATTTTGTAGTAAATATTTTTTGATTTAAAAAATATGTATGTATGGATATTTTTAATAAAATCAATATTCTATTTAAATTCGTTTATATGAATTTATTAATTATTTATTAACAAATTGTGAATAAATATATTTTTGAACCTTTCAAAAAATTGAGTTTTTGAAAATATGGATTTTATCCAAGCTATTTAAAATTTGTTCAAATCTGGTTTTGTAGCGTTGGCTTATATGCATTTATTAATTAATTTTATTAACAAATTATGAATAAATATATTTTTGAACTTATAAAAAATCAAATTTTTGAAGGTATGGATTTTATCCAAGTTATTTAAAATCTTATTTCAAATTCGATTTTTTCAGATTTTTAGTTAAGTTAGATTATAATTATTTAGTATCGATTATAATTGTACAATATATATTATAAAAATCAATTTATAATGTACGATAATATGATTATAATTGGCTTTATATTAAAAGAGTGGTTGATTAATGAATGATTAATTATGAAATTTAATTTAAAATATATAGTGGTATATCGTGATTGATTTCAAATTAAAATTGTGATTGTCTAATAAATATTTTTTGATTTAAAAAATAGGTATTTATGGATATGTTTAATAAAGTCATTATTGTATTTAAAATAGAAGTGTTAACTAACCATGGTTAAAGAGATAGGGTGAGATTGTAAATAAGAAAAAGTCTAAATTTTAGGAAATAGCTCTGATTCGTCTTAAAATAATTCCTCGATTCTTATTGGTTAACTAAGGTGTGGTAGACTCAGGGATGATAATAAAGGATAAGCGAAGGGGGTATAATTTGTAGTTTGATTATCCCCTATTTTTGGTTATCCCCCATTCACAATCGTTACATTTTCACTCAAATAAATCATAAACAATACTAAAAGTTGGAGGTCTAAGGTTCGAATCCCGCCAACAATATTTTATTATAAAATTAATACTTAGATTATGTTATATAGAAAGGTTGAAGGTTCGATTCCACCAACAACATACTCCCTCCGTCCCATGTAATTCTTTACATCTGCGGACCAATTTCCGGCACGGATTTTAAGGTGCATTTTAAGGATAGTTCTATAACTTATTTTTGATATTTTTTTTTGTATAAAAATAGAACAATCATATTTTTATACAAAAAAAGAAAATATTAAAAACAAGTTATAGAACTATCATTAAAATGCACCTTAAAATGCGTGTCAGATACGCAGTTTTTTATGTAAAGAAATGGGTGGGACGGAGGGAGTATTAATTTGGATTTAATGCTAAAAATTAATTATATACAAAGGTCTAAAATTCGAATTCTCCCAACATATTAAAAGTAATATTTATAATATTATATGAGTTAAGTTTTATGGAGACCAATATTTTAGTGGAGACCGGAGACCATATATCAATCAAAATATTGCAAAAACATATTCATTGAAAATCATGTTCTACGAAAATCACTATTTCATTTATTTAATTGAAAATCTTGAAAATCAGATATGTTCTACAAGCAAATTTCATTAAAAATCTTAAAGATCATATATGTTCTGCAAATAAAACAATGCAGAAAGTATTGTTCTTCAAAACATGTTCTGCTTGCAAATCATATATGATCTTTAAGATTTTGAATGAAGTAATAATGTTCATTGAACATTTTTTGCAAAGATATATGTTTTGCAATGTTTTGAGTGCATAATGTATATATGGTCTCCACAAAAATGCTGGTCTCCATAGAACTTAACTCTATATACTAAACTATAAGTAAATTAAAAAAAAAAAACTAAAAGTAACCCGTGCTTTGCACGGGTTATAAGCTAGTGTATTTTAATATACATTTTAAGGATAATTCTATAACTTATTTTCAAATTTTTTTTGGGTCTTTTTCTAATATGCCCCATTTTACAACGTCAATTATACTTGTGTCCCATATTTATTTGTATTTATAAATATGTCTCAAATTACAAATATGTCCCATTTTTTAGTATAACCATAATTAATTCATTAATTACACATTATCAAAAGATATTTTTATCCTCCTTTATTAGGGGTCCGGATCCTCTGTCCCCTTCCTTCATGTCCCCTTTGTGTCCCCTCCTTTTTCTAATATAAAAAGAGTGCCCCTGCGAGGCCCATTTTAATAAATAATTATTATTTATTAAAATGGGCCCCGTAGGGGCACTCTTTTTGTATTAGAAAAGGGAGGGGACACAAAGGGGACATGGAGGAATGGGACAGAGGATTCCAGCTCCTTTATTAGTCACACAAGATTAAATCGTATAGAGTATCATCCAATCCCTTTGTATTCACGAGGAATCCAACTATAAGGGCTGATAAGTGGATTTTATATCCACTTGAAACATTCCAAATCGGCTTAAATTGATTGCTTTGGCCTCAAGTTTGTGGTAGTTTTGATGTGTTTTATTTAATTGTGCAGGGTTGAAGAAATGTCGATTAAAGGTGTGGTTTCCGTCTTTTTTGGGAGTTGTTTTATGATATGGAATGAAGAATGGAGGCTAATGTCAACTACCAAGAAGTATACAAGTCATTAGTGTTAGTTACAGAGGCATGCCTGTACACATCTAATAACAAGCCTAATTGTTTGTAATGCTTTGCATTACTTACATGACCTCTTAACTGAGGGAACCTCTAGTTGTGGAGTTTATGTTTGTATTGTACTTGTAGTAGGCATCAAATCCTAGTTGTGTAATTGTACTTATAGAGTCTAGAATAATGCTTGAAAGAAGTTACAAGGTTCATGCCTCAAGCAAGGAGTTAAAGACTGTCAAATAATCACAGTTGGGATTTGAAGAAATGAAGAATTTGCCTAAGTACCAATTCGAGAAGTATATTTGTCTATTCGAGAAGTCCAGCATTCGAGAAGTCAGGGATTCAATATCTCAAGACACTATTCGATATCTCTGAATACACTGTTCGATATCTTATTCGATATCTCAGAGGTTCTATATGTCTACTACTCTATTCGAGAACTTAAGAAGTCAACAAGTCAAGATGGTATTCGAGTTCTCAAAGAGTCAACAAGTCAAAGTTCCATTCGATATCTCAAGGACTCAGAAAGCTATTCGATATCTCGAGGATTCGATAAGTCAAATGTTCTATTCGACATCTCAAGGAATCCTGATGGAAAAGAGCTATTCGAGAAGTGGTTCGATATGTCAATATAACAGTGTTCGAGAACTCAGAGTTATCGATCAAGTCAATTCTAGTTCTCGAATCACTTACTTAGTCACTTCTCGAATACATTCTTGGAGACAAAAATACTGAAGAAATTGTACAAGTCAGAAACCTGCAACAAGCCAATGCACTTTATGGACCACAATCTGTAACGTGCTTTGGAAAGCCTACAAGGAAGCTTGGAGAGATATAGAAGAGACAAGGAGCTAAAGAAGTGGATCTAAACAGGCTTTGCAAAGTCAAATCTGTAACCGTTTGGACACTTACTCAAAAAGGATAGACAGACTAGAAAGTAATTTGTTTAGCTACCTTATTTGCAGTAAGTAGGCTGTATCCATGTTCTATAAGGACACAGCCTCACTTTATAACTTAGTAACTTTTGTCTGAGTCGAGTTTTTCATACACTGTAAGCTATATCTCTTTGAGAAAAACGAAGCTGAGAATACTATCATTTGTATTCACAGATTGTAGCAACCTTTATCTAATAATACATTAGATTAAAGTGATATTGTGTTCTATGTTGTTTCTTATCCGCATATACATCTCTGCACACACAATACTTGTTTGCTACAAAGACTCAAGGCACGAAAAGTTCAAGAATCCATTCACCCCCCCTCTGTATTCTTTCTTTGTGTTCAATACTCAACAAGTGGTATCAGAGCGGGCTGTTTATTCAAAAACAGAAAAACGATCATAAGTTCGAATACACCAAGGACTATAGGAACGGTGAAGGTCCCTAAGTTTGACAAAGAAAACTTCAACCTCTGGAAGATAAAGATGATGTTGTTCATTAAAGCCTCTCATCCCTTGTATCCTGAGATTCTCAAGAATGGTCCTTTTGTTCCACAACAAGAGATACCAGAAAAGACTGTTGGAACCACAACAATCCCAAGATCTTATGAGGCCAAGGATCCATCAAAATGGACAGAATCAGAAAGGGAGAAGGTTGCTCTTGACAGCCACCTCATGCTGCTTATCATTGATTCCATGGACATGTCAATGTTTGCAAACATTGCATCATGTACGTCTGTTAAAGAGATGTGGGATCACATTGAGGTGTTATATGAAGGGACTGATGAGGTTAAGGAAAACAAGAAACAGATACTGGTCACACAGTATGAAGCTTTCATGGCACAACCCAAGGAAAGCATCACTGAAATGTTTGAAAGGTTTCACAAGCTAGTTACTGAGTTGCAGATGAATGGCAAGGTTTACAGCACCAAGGAGTTAAATATGAAATTTCTGTTATCTTCACCAAATCATCTAGAGCAAAGAGTCATTTTTCTAAGGGAGAGAGATTTGAACAAAGTCACCTATGATGTGCTCTATGGAGTCCTAAAGACTCATGAACTTGAGTTGCTTCAGAAAAGGGCTATCCAAGCCAACCAAGGTAGAATGATAAACACATCATGTGCCTTGATTGTCAACAAATCTATTCTGGACCTAGAAGCATCTACAAGCCAGCTAAGGATAGAGGAGGTAGCAGATGATGAAGAAACTGAAGTTGGGGTGAGTGAACCTGTTGAGGAAAAGGAGGAAGAAGAAGAAGAGTTTTACACTCTGGAAGAACTTGATGAGATGGAAAATACTTCATATGCTTTCATGGCCAGAAAATTTCCAAACATCAGATTTAAAAGAAATCAACCCTTCAAACCCAAACCTCAAAACCATTCAGCCAACAAGAACAAGGCACCTGTGAAACCAAACAGAAATAAATTCAAAACCAGTTATGTGGATAGGTCATCTGTAAGGTGCTATAGATGCAATGACCTAGGGAATTTTGCCAGTGAATGCAAGAAGCCTAAAAAGAAGGATAGAGATTATCTTGAGCTCGAAGCTAAGTATGAGGCCCTTCTGAAAAAGCAGACACAAGGTAAGGCCTACATAGCTGAAGGAAAGTGCTGGGATGATTCTGAGAGTGATGGAGAGGAACAAGAATTCTGCAATTATGCCTTGATGGCCAACTCCAAGGATGACTCATCTCCATCTGATTCTCAGGGCAAAGAAAGTGAAAAGAAGGTCATGTGGATTTTGGACAGTGGATGCTCAAACCATATGACTGGTGATATGGCCCTGCTATCACAGTATGAGGAAAAGGCTGGCCCAATGGTTGCTTTTGGAGATGACAGCATAGGTAACACATTGGGATATGGCAAGCTGAAAGTTGGTAATGTCATCATTGAAGATGTAGCACTAGTCAAGGGGCTCAAGCATAATCTACTAAGTGTTGGTCAGTTTACTGATAGAGGATTCAAAGTGAATTTTGACAAAGATGAATGTTTGATCACCCACAAGAAGACTGGTGATTTTGCTCTGTCTGGAGTGAGGAAGGGAAGCCTGTTTGTAGCCAATATGGACTCTGCAAACAAGGACAAAATTTGTTGCTTTTACTCAAAAGCATCAAATGAAGATTGTTGGCTGTGGCACAAGAAACTATCACACCTGAACTTCAAGGCCATTAATTCTCTAGTCAAAAGAGAGTTAGTGAGAGGCATGCCCACACTTGAATTCTGCCAAGAAGGAGTGTGTGAGGCTTGTCAAAAAGGAAAAATGAAAAGATCAAGCCACAAGTCAAAGACAGTGACATCAATAACCAAGCCATTACAACTCATTCATATGGATTTGTTTGGGCCTGTCAACATTATGTCACTTGGAAGAAAGAAGTATGCCCTGGTAATGGTTGATGATTTTTCAAGGTATACATGAGTGGAATTTCTGGCATCAAAAGATGAGGCTCCACAAGTAATTATTGAGCATATAAAGAAAGTTGACAAGGAAGCAAAGGCAAACAATGCAAGTGTGATTGCACTGAGAAGTGATAATGGAACAGAGTTCAGAAATGCCATACTCGAAGCATTCTGTAAAGAGAATGGTATTTCTCAGCAATTCTCAGCTCCAAGGACTCCACAACAAAATGGAGTTGTTGAGAGAAAGAATAGAACTCTAATCGAGGCTGCTAGAATAATGTTACTTGATGCAAAAATGCCTACATGTTTTTGGGCTGAGGCTGTGAGTACTGCATGCTACATTCAAAACAGAACCCTCATCAACAAAAACACTGGAAAGACACCTTACAACTTGATGACTGGAAAGAAGCCTACTCTAAAGTATGTTCATACTTTTGGAAGCAAATGCTTTGTACTAAAGGATAACTCTGAATATGTTGGAAAATTTGATGCAAAAGCATTTGAAGGAATTTTTCTTGGCTATTCTATGGAAAGAATTGCATACAAGGTTTATGTCATCAGTCAAAAGAAAATTATGGAAAGCACAGATGTAACATTTGATGACAGCAAACTACCTGGACTAGAAGAAGCCAATGATGAAGACAAAGATCCATTGAGGTTTGATAATCTAGATGATTCTGATGAAGAGATTGAAACTGGAGTTGAAACTCAAGTTCAACAAACTCAAGTGAATAATGATACAAGAGAAGAATTTGTGCCAATCGATAGTGGAGAAACAAGCATCCAAGACACACCTGTGAGTAATGGCAACTTCACAGGGGGGGGAAATGAGGATGACCATGATGAGGATGATGAAGCAACATCAAGAATGAGAAATCAGGCTGAACACTCGAGGAAATGGGATAGATCACACACTGCAGAGCAAATCATTGGAGATCCTAATGCTGGAGTAAGGACTAGGAGAGCAACTCAAAATGAGTGCCTCTATGGATGTTTTCTATCACAAGTTGAGCCTAAGAAACTTGATGATGCACTGTTGGATCCAGATTGGATTATTGCTATGCAAGAAGAGTTGAATCAATTTGAAAGGAACAAAGTATGGGAACTTGTGCCTGCACCAAAGAATAGAACCATTGTTGGAACAAAATGGGTTCTGAAGAATAAGATGGATGAAGATGGTGTAATAATAAGAAACAAAGCAAGGCTGGTTGCAAAAGGATACTCTCAACAGGAAGGCATTGATTATGATGAGACATTTGCCCCTGTTGCTAGACTGGAAGCCATCAGAATATTCTTGGCATTTGCTGCTCATTCAAACTTTAAAGTTTATCAAATGGATGTCAAGAGTGCATTTCTAAATGGAGAGTTGGAAGAAGAGGTTTATGTGCAACAACCACCTGGCTTTGAGGATCCACATTTCCCAGAATTTGTCTACAGATTGCTTAAGGCACTGTATGGACTTAAGCAAGCTCCAAGAGCATGGTATGATACTTTATCACAATTTCTTCTTGAAAATCAATTCACTAGAGGCACATTGGACAAGACACTGTTTTACAAGAAGCATGGTGATGATATTATCCTAGTCCAAATTTATGTGGATGATATCATTTTTGGGTCTACAAATGAGAAGCTATGTGAGAAATTTTCCAAACTCATGCAGAGCAGATATGAGATGAGTATGATGGGAGAGTTGACATTCTTTCTTGGGTTGCAAGTCAGTCAAAGGAAGGATGGTATCTTTATCAGTCAGACCAAATACATCAAGGATCTATTGAAGAAGTTTGACTTGGAAGACTGCTCACCTGCAAAGACACCCATGGCCACTGCAACTAAGTTGGATGAAGATGCTAAAGGCAAGAAAGTAGATATCTCAGTCTACAGAGGCATGGTTGGTTCTCTACTCTACCTCACTGCAAGTAGGCCAGACATCATATTTGCTACATGTCTATGTGCTAGATTTCAATCAAATCCAAAGGAATCACATTTGATTGCAATAAAAAGGATCTTTAGATATCTGAAGGGCACTCCAAACTTGGGCTTATGGTATCCTAAGGACACAGGGTTCAATCTGGTTGGTTATTCTGATGCTGATTATGCTGGATGCGGGGTGGATAGGAAAAGCACCTCAGGAAGCTGCCAGTTTCTTGGACAAAGGTTAGTTTCTTGGTATAGCAAGAAGCAACAATCTGTGTCAACTTCTACAGCTGAGGCTGAATACATAGCTGCTGGAAGTTGCTGTGCTCAAGTGCTTTGGATTATAAATCAACTTAGAGATTATGGACTTGTGTTGGAAAGAATTCCAATCATGTGTGACAACACAAGTGCAATCTCTATAGTTGCCAATCCTGTCAATCATTCTAGAACAAAGCACATTGACATCAGATATCATTTCATAAGAGAACATGCAACTAATGGAACCATTGAGTTGCATTATGTCTCTACAGATAAACAACTAGCTGATATATTCACTAAGCCATTAGATGAAGCCACCTTCACAAGGTTGGTAAGTGAGATTGGAATGCTGAATTCTTCAGATTCTGGCTAAGTGAATACAACATCTAGATTGTTGCAGCAGTAAACACTTACTTTATCTAAATTCTCAATATTTTTGGAGTAAGTGTTGGCTGAAATATGATTTATAAATATTTCAAATCTGTTGCATATGTTGAAAATCATATTTCTATTAACTTAAAATTTCTATGAAATTTTGAGAAAATCACTATTTAATTTGCTAGGATATTCTTCAATGAATATGTCTGGTAAATTTTAAAAGATAGTGAAAATCAAATTTTTATGAGTGATGGGTATAGTTTGATAAGTCAGACTTCTCGAATGATTCACTATTCGACATCTCTAACAAGTCTCATTAGAGTACTCTTGAGTTCTCGAATAGAGCCTTTCTGAGATATCGAATTGAGGTATTCTTGACTTCTCGAATATAGTAACTGAGTTCTCGAATGATTGAGTTCTCGAACACTATATTTGAGTTCTCGAATCATTTGAAAAGGCTGAATTCTCGCTGAATTTTAACCGATTTTGGACTCTTGTCTAAAAGTTTAATTCACTCATAAAAACACATTTTATTTAATTTAGAATTATTTCTGAGTTAGATAACCGCCAGCTGTGAGTTTCTATCTGCTTGAGTTATCGATTAAGCCTTTCTTGACTTCTCGAATAGTTGTTTTCTACTTCTCGAATGCCTGACTTGTCGATACAAAACATTCATCTAATCGACAATTCAAGTACTTCATACTTATACAATTCCACATCTATTCGATTCATTTCATTCGATTTCTCAAGCACCTGAACTCCCAAAACCTCTGAAACCCTAGCTACGAAAAGCCAAATTTCTTCTTCAACCTTCAATTTCTTTCCTCTCTTCTACACCAATGGCAACAGTAAAGTTCAACACCAACTTCATCGCTCTCACTAGTGATGTTGAAGCACCCAATGCCAATTTCAAGTGCTTTGTGAAATGGATGGCTGAGTCATACATCAAGGATGCACTCTCTGCCAACCCAACTCTGTATCTAGATATCCTGGAACAGTTTTGGGGTACTGCTATTGTGGAGGTTGTAGCCCTGGAAAACGCAATCACCTCATACATCATCTACTGCAAGATTCAAGATAAGGAAATCACTATCACTCCTATAGACATGAATCAAGCACTGGGCCTACAACAAGAGTCATTTGACAGACTCGCCACTAATGCAGAGTTAGAGGAATTCTTTGAGTTCATCAACTACTCAGATGGGATCAATCTTGGAAAGCTAAACAGAAAGAATCTGAGAAAGGAGTGGAGCTATGTGTTTGCAACTCTTCTTCAAGTCTTCACTGCCAGGAAATCAAGCTTTGATCAAATCAGTGCACCTGTGCAGAAAATTGGCTATGCATTGGCCTATGGAAAGAAGATAGATGTTGGCCAAATCATCCTCCAAGAACTATATGGAAGACTTGGTAAGAACACAACCAAGAGAGGTACTGATATTTTCTTCCCTCGCTTTATTCAATCTGTACTTAATTTTAAGAATGCTTCATTGATTGAATTGCCTGGGATTGATAAAAATAGAATAGGTTATCCTAAGTCCATGACCAAACTAATTTTTGGTAATTTGGAGACTAGGAATGATGTGGATGTAAGACTAAACATAACTCCCCATATGGAGAGTTTGTTTAGAACTTATCCCCACAACATGCCAACATTTGATGCAAAATCTAAGTTAGCACAGCCCAAGCAAGTAGAACAAAATGCTAACCCAGGGCCTGCTAACCAACCCTCTCAACCAAACACTCTACCACACACTGAGCCAACTGCATCATCCTCTCAAAAGGGTGATGTTAGTAAAAAGAAGAGAAAGGAAGTAATGTCTGCACCACTGAATATATTATCTGAAGCAGCATTGGCTGTGGAACTAGGGCTAGAAAGTGAGGAACCTGAGTCACCCTTACAAAAGCCAAAGAAGAAGAAAACTAAGACCACCTCTTCAGTCACACAAATGGCTGAAGTTGTAAAATCAGGGGCACACAGCTCACTAGGTGTATCCTCTCTACAGGGTGCACCTATAGAATCAAGCATCCTCCCCAATGCACCTTCTTGTACAGAGTCAGCACATGGGAGTGATAAGGCTGGCACTACACTGAGTGGAGAGCACATCACACTTGAAACTCCCTCTATATCTCAGGGGGAGTTGCCAAAATCTACTCTAAAACACACTTCTCTTCCAGAATCTAACACTGAAATTTCTTTGGAACCTGCAACTCAGGCAACTGAGATGCAAGGCATTGATCATCAAGAATTCTTTTCTCTTGATGAGCCAATAAGTTCAAGTGACTTAGTGCATGACACTTTGCTCACCACCCAGGACCCACATTTAGATGGTGAGGGAATGCATGCTGGGGCATATCCTAATGACACCATCACAAACACATAGGTTCCACTAGTTTTTACTAGAGACTCTGTGCCTGTGTCAACTGCTGGTGTAATTCATCCCACTTCTGTGGTGACACCAGTAGTAGAGTCAATCCATCCGGTTACAGAAGTTGCATCTGTAACTGAGGAGTCTAGCTTGCCTAGCTCTAGCTCTGACTTTATGTCACAATGGCTGAAGCCTATGCAACATGACAGTGCTTCAGGATCAGGGTCTGTTCCACAAACATTGACGGTTGAAGCACTTCAAAGCTTAATTGTGGATCAGATTCCTGAGATTGTTAAAATAGCTCAGAACCTTGTCACCTCCAATATCCCTAATCCAGACTATGAGACAATCCTATTATGCCATAGGGATGATGTGGAGATGCAGAAGGCCAAGATTATTGATGATGCTGAGAGAGATGGCAATGTAGATGCCTGGCTGCAAGGAAAGAATGATGTAACTCTCAGTGAAGCACTTCAATATCTTAGAGAGGAATACATCACTTCACTGGGCTCCAATGCAAAATCCCTGTCTCCTGGTGAGGTGTATGAAGCTGTCAATGATTCCTACAAGGGTTTCCTCAAGGCTGCACACTATCTTGGCAAGGGAGTCAAAACTGAAGTCAACAGGGTGTGTGACAAGACAGCCACTTCAGTAGCAGAAGTCAAGAGGGCCTTTGATGCTAAATTTCCTCAACTGGACAGTGTGGTCAAAGATCTCAAACACTGCAACACCACCTGCACAAAGATGGACAATGGCCTAGCCCTCCTCAAAGATACAGTCACAGGCCTAGGAAGCAGATTTCAAAATCTATCTGACCAGACCACAGAGGCCAATGCCATGCTGAGGACAATGTTCAAGAATCTTTATGGAGATAGGCTAGTGACTGAAGTCCCTGTGCATGAACTGTCTAAATATGAAGTGAAGAGGCTGCATGATCAATCTTTGTCTGGTTTCAAGGCCAATAAGCTATTCACTAAGGTGAACACTCTTGAAAAGGAGGTGGCTACTCTCACTGAGTCAAATGCTCACCTTACAGACAAGGTTGCCCTTCTCCATGATCAGTTGGACACTCAAGCAACCACCACAGCTAATATCCTGCTGCATCAGCAATCCATGTTGGCTGAATGATGAAGCACATGGGTCTCCCTCTACCTGAAGAATCTTTCAACCCATAGGTGGTTTCTACAGCCTCTGTGCCTGACAACAAGCCTAAGGGGGAGAAAAGGTCCAGGAACTCAAATCCAAAGGGGGAGAAACCTAAGGAGAAGGGCATACAGATAAATGAGGGAGGTCATCTCAGAGCACAATCTGCAACAAATGTGCCAGGCAAAGGCATATCCAAAGTTGATGAGCCTCCTACCTCACTGCCAGTTGTTACTCTACCAACTGTGCACATTACTACTTCTGGTGGTCAAAAGTAATCCATAACTACCACAGTGGTTGCAGGGAGTATGCCTTCTGACAAACTTCCATCCTCCATACCTGAGAGTGCCAAGCCTGTAGAAGTTAAAGTTGTTACTGAGGCCAAGCTACAAGAAGTTGCTAACTCAAATGTTTATCATGATAAAGCCTTCTTGGAGTTTCTGAAAGCCACAAGGGAACAGGTTGGTGACACTCAGTTCTATCTGAGGGAGTTGAAGAAGCAGATTGACTACATCACTGTCATCCCTAAGAAAGTCAATAATCTATGGATCAAGGAGATAGTGATGATATCCAAATTAAAGATATGGTATCTAACATACAAGACTCTACAAGATCTAAAACACTCAGAGATAGATGCCATACTTGAGCTTATTGAGAAGAAGAATGAGAACAACAAAAGTCTGTTTGATGATTTGAGGAATGGCCAACCTTCAAGGCTACCAGAAGTGATCAAGAAACCATGGACAATCATCTATCAGTTTGGCACCAGAATTGAAGACATCAAGCAATTGGTCATTCCCCATGATCTCACTTCTCGAAATCACAGACTGATCATTGCTATCATTGATCAACTACAGAAGAAGGTTGGAGCCAGAAATGCTGAAGAAATTGAAGCTCTGCACATTCTCAGATCTTTTATAGCAACTGGTGAACCTCCAGAAAGTGCTCAACCTAGGAGAAATAAGGATGATGATTCTGAAGACAAAAGTGATGGGAGGAGAAGACATCACAGGAGAGATAAGGGTGATGAAGACAAGAAGAAGAAGAAGGGTGACAAGGATAAGAAGAATGATGATGACCAAGGCAAAATCTATGAGAGGAAGGTTGGAAAACAGCAAGCCATGAACATTACTAATGACACTCCTACCACAACACAAGGCTCAATGTCTAGGGTGGATGTCACTGGTAATGATTCATCAAAATCTACATCTCTGGCTTCTGCAACTGTCTTGGCACCTCAAGAAGTGAAGAGGATTCAAATCAAGAAACCAGGTGTATGTATCCATAAGCAAACTGCTAGTGGAGTACTACAATGGTCTTCTAGCAAGGGTCACAAGTTACTGCCTGGCAATCATGTAAAGAAGATTAAAGTCAAACATGCTGCAAGAAGAGTGAAGCTATCCAAATCAAGAGCCCTAACAATCATTCCAGGATTGGAACTCAAGCCACTTGATGAAGACTTTGATGAAGAGCAACTGCAATTTCTAAGCGCTCAAAAGATATGCTATGCTGCAATTGTGGATGACCACCTTGAAATCAAGTACACTGATGGGAGAGAAATGAAATTCAAACAAGGGGGTTGTCAAAATTGGGGTAAATTGTATGAGATAGAAAGAATCATTGCATTGCTGGACTCTAAAGACAAGATGGAGAAAGTATGGAAGCTGGAATTGATTGACTTTGTGAAAATGAAGAGAGATTATGCTGAAAAGATGAGAAAGGGCTGCTATGAGAAGTGGTTAGAAAGGGAGAAAGAAATTGACAGACTGGAGATTGAAGCGGAAAAGCTAAGGGCAAAGGGATTGTGTAGAGTTCAGTTTGATCCCTATGTGGTGAAGTATAGGAGAAGAAATGGAGACAATGTCAATATAAGAATGAACCTACTCAGTCACTATCCTGCCAACATTCTGAAGCCAGTGCTTGAAGATTTCAAAAACTCTATCATGATTGAAGAATTGGATGCTATGGCAGAAATCATAAGAGCAATAGATGAGAATGCAAGGAAGGAGAAAGAAAGGAAACAGAAAGCATATGATGATCTACAAGCCAAAGCAATGGAGATGCAATCAAATGAAAATGGCTAGTACCTCATCATACTGTAAGAGTATTTACCTTGTAATTCCATTTATGTGTTCAAACAATATACATACCTGTACTTTTAAAGTCTTATCCTTATGTATGTTAGGCTTGTTATCAGACATGAAATTGTGACTAAGGGTCTCACTCACAATTTGGGGGAGATTGTTAGTTACAGAGGCATGCCTGTACACATCTAATAACAAGCCTGTACACATCTAATAACAAGCCTAATTGTTTGTAATGCTTTGCATTACTTACATGACCTCTTAACTGAGGGAACCTCTAGTTGTGGAGTTTCTGTTTGTATTGTACTTGTAGTAGGCATCAAATCCTAGTTGTGTAATTGTACTTATAGAGTCTAGAATAATGCTTGAAAGAAGTTCCAAGGTTCATGCCTCAAGCAAGGAGTTAAAGACTGTCAAATAATCACAGTTGGGATTTGAAGAAATGAAGAATTTGCCTAAGTACCAATTCGAGAAGTATATTTGTCTATTCGAGAAGTCCAGCATTCGAGAAGTCAGGGATTCGATATCTCAAGACACTATTCGATATCTCTGAATACACTGTTCGATATCTCATTCGATATCTCAGAGGTTCTATATGTCTACTACTCTATTCGAGAACTCAAGAAGTCAACAAGTCAAGATGGTATTCGAGTTCTCAAAGAGTCAACAAGTCAAAGTTCCATTCGATATCTCAAGGACTCAGAAAGCTATTCGATATCTCGAGGATTCGATAAGTCAAATGTTCTATTCGACATCTCAAGGAATCCTGATGGAAAAGAGCTATTCGAGAAGTGGTTCGATATGTCAATATAACAGTGTTCGAGAACTCAGAGTTATCGATCAAGTCAATTCTAGTTCTCGAATCACTTACTTAGTCACTTCTCGAATACATTCTTGGAGACAAAAATACTGAAGAAATTGTACAAGTCAGAAACCTGCAACAAGCCAATGCACATTATGGACCACAATCTGTAACGTGCTTTGGAAAGCCTACAAGGAAGCTTGGAGAGATATAGAAGAGACAAGGAGCTAAAGAAGTGGATCTAAACAGGCTTTGCAAAGTCAAATCTGTAACCGTTTGGACACTTACTCAAAAAGGATAGACAGACTAGAAAGTAATTTGTTTAGCTACCTTATTTGCAGTAAGTAGGCTGTATCCATGTTCTATAAGGACACAGCCTCACTTCATAACTTAGTAACTTTTGTCTGAGTCGAGTTTTTCATACACTGTAAGCTATATCTCTCTGAGAAAAACGAAGCTGAGAATACTATCATTTGTATTCACAGATTGTAGCAACCTTTATCTAATAATACATTATATTAAAGTGATATTGTGTTCTGTGTTGTTTCTTATCCGCATATACATCTCTGCACACACAATACTTGTTTGCTACAAAGACTCAAGGCACGAAAAGTTCAAGAATCCATTCACCCGCCCCCCTCTGTATTCTTTCTTTGTGTTCAATACTCAACAATTAGGGATTAAATACGGAAGCTTATGCAAAAGGAGTGGGAAGAAAAAGCTGAAAAAACGAAGAAAAATAAATTTTCGCAGATTGAGGCCGAGCTGAGAGCTCAACTGGCGCTCTCAGCCCCGTTTTGAGCAGATTGGACTGGTGCTCTCAGCTCAACTGGCGCTCTCAGCCTCGTGGTGTGCTGGGAAAATTCCAGTTTTGCCCTTTTTCGATCTGAAATTGTATTCTACGTAGTTTTTGACTCCTAAATCGAATTCTAGTTGTATTTTAAGGTATTTTCTTGCTGGGCAAGATGTCTAGAGCCTATATAAACACATCCAACCCTTGTAAACATAACATAACATTACATACAATTACATATCATAGCTTAGGTTTGCAAGAGAGAAAAGGAGAGAAGGATTCAAAGCTCGGTGACAAGCAAGGATCTAGATCTACTTCATCTTTTGTATATGTTGGATTATAGATTTGTTTCTCAACTCTTAGTTTTATAATATTATTGCATCTTTCTTCCATATCTTGTTTATTATCATGTTTTTATCAAATATCATGACGATGAACGGTTCAATTATGAGCTAAATCATTATCATGGGATTCTAACGAATTTATTTATGGAACTTAATATCTTGATGCTTTAAAGATCTGTGTGTGGTGTATAATTGATATCCTCGTATGGTTAGGATTAATAGATAAATGCGTCGTGAACATCTAATTTGTTAATCTCTTGTGAAGTGAAAGTGGATCTTGAGATTTAGAACTTGCCATGCTAGCATAGGTTCATAATTGTTTATCAATATGATTCGTGGTGTGAGATGAAAATACTTATACTGCCCTGTGTGATCTTTATGGATAACTTGCTCTTCAACCGTTATGTTTTCAAATTCTATAGACATATAGGGTCTAAGCATAATTGGTGTCTATTCATCTTCTATCTCTTTTGTGGATGATGTTTAGTTTGGTATGCGTATGCTGACAGGTAGCGTATACTTGTTTCGTGTTATCCGATCAGATATCAAAACCATTGCACATAGTGATCAAAGGCGTCAAATCTAAGGGAAGTATTTAATGAAGTTAGGATCCCATGTTTATTCTCATATAAGTAATTCAATTTCAATTCTTGTCGACTAGTTAATTTTTGGAATTATAAATTGCATCTTAGTTTAATTTAGTTAATCAAACTCCAAATTATTATTTTTCTTAGCAGTGAATTAAAACCATACATTGTTGCATAGGCATATTTACTGAATAGAACCATAACCAGATCTTTGTGGAACGAACTTGATTTATATTACTTGTGACTACGTGCACTTGCGTAATTTTGTGTTAACAAGTTTTTTGGCACTGCTGCCGGGGATCATCTGTGTTTTATTTTAGTTTATGTGCTTGTCAATAGTGGTCGTTAGCGTTCACTGACTCGGATTTCTTACTTAGTTTGTTTGTTTCGTGGTGTTTCAGGTACTTAAGTTTGTATGCGAACACGCGTACAAGCTCGTTTGGAAGAACTGGCGGAAGACACTCTTGTTGAGAATAAAGAAAATAAGAAAGAGGAATCTGAAGCTACAGTAGCAATGGCAGATGCAGCAGCAGCTAAGGCTTTGAAGGAGTATTCTCAGCCGAAAATCAATGATATCCAGTCTAGCATTATCAGGCCAGCTTTTGCAGCTAACACTTTCGAGATCAAGCCGGGCACTATTAAGATGCTACAGAATTCGGTTCAGTTTGGGGGTGCTTCTACGGAGGATCCTAACATGCATATTCGGGACTTTATCGAGATCTGTGATACTTTCAAGTTCAATGGTGTTTCGGATGATGCTATCAAGTTGAGGCTTTTCCCATTCTCTTTGAAGGATAAGGCCAAGGGCTGGTTACACTCTCTACCACCTGGGTCTATTACTACATGGGAGGATCTTGCTCAGAAGTTTCTTACTAAGTTCTTCCTTATGGCGAAAATTGCAGCAATGAGGAACCAGCTAACTCAGTTTCAGCACCAATATGGAGAATCTCTGTGTGAGGCTTGGGAACGATACAAGGAGATGATTCGTAGGTGTCCACATCATGGCATGCCTGACTGGATGGTGATCAATAGTTCCTACAATGGGTTGGGAGCACAATCTAGACCTATGCTAGATGCAGCATCAGGAGGAGCTCTATGGGCTAAGAGCTATGATGAAGCTTATGAACTAATTGAGACGATGGCTGCTAATGAATATCAGAATCCAACCCAGAGGCTTTCTCAAGGCAAGGTAGCAGGTATGTTTGAGGTGGATACAGGTTCAGCTATTGCAGCTCAGTTGAAGGCTTTGACTATGAAGATGGATTCTCTTGCAAATTATGGAGTTCAGCAGGTGGCTAGTGCTTGTGAGTTATGTGCGGGCGCACATGAGACCAATTAGTGTGCTATCTCTTCTGAATCAGCACAGTTCGTGAGTAATTTCCAGAGACCTGCTGCACCAGTTTCAGTTACTTATCATCCTAGCAATAGGAATCATCCCAACTTCAGCTGGAGCAACAATCATAGTGCACAACAACCTTATCAGCAAGCAAAGCCATTCAATCAAGGCTATCAACAGCCTTATGCTTCAAGGGCACCATATCAACCTCCGGGATTTCAGCAGCAATAGCCCCAGGCTCATGCGGGGCAAACTTCTAATGAAAAATCAGAGATGGATGATTTGAGGATGATGGTGAAGAATCTGCAAGCTTCTCAAAAGATCTTGGAGAGCCAGGTTGGACAGATTTCAAGCGCTTTATTTAGTAGGCCACAAGGAACTCTTCCTAGTGATACAAAGACTAATCCAGGTAGGAGGGATGGCAAAGAACAGGTGAAGGCAGTGACTTTGAGATCAGGAAAGGTGACATCAGATCCAAAATCAGACGCTAAGGAAGATGCAGAAGTGCAGAATCAGCAAGTTGAAAAATCTGGAGTGCCTGAAATTGAGAAATCTGACTTAGTAGCTGATGAGCTTGATGGTGAAGTAGAGAAGAGCAAAGAACCTGTTAAAGCTCCTCCGGAGCAGTCTACAAAGAATACTTAGATATATCCTCCTCCTCCATATCCTAGAAGACTCCAGAAGCAGAATTTGGACGAGAAGTTTGCTAAGTTTTTAGAGGTGTTCAAGAAGTTGCAGATTAACATTCCTTTTGCGGAAGCTCTTGAATAGATGCCGAGCTATGCCAAGTTCATGAAGGGTATTCTATCTCGTAAATTAAAGCTCGATGAATTAGAGAACGTTGCCTTAACGGAAGAGTGTAGTGCCGTTCTGCAGCAAAAGTTGCCACCTAAACTTAAAGATCCGGGGAGTTTCACCATTCCGTGTACTATTGGCAACCTTTTTTTCAGCAAGTGTTTGTGTGATTTGGGAGCTAGCATTAATCTCATGCCCTTGTCAGTCTACATGCAACTTGGTCTACCAGAGCCAAAGCCAACTAACATCTCTTTGCAGTTGGCTGATCGATCTATCACGTATCCTAGAGGCATAGTGGAGGACGTTTTAGTGAAAGTTGATAAACTCATATTTCCTGCTGATTTTGTGATCTTGGATTTTGAAGAAGATAAGAAGATTCCCATAATCTTGGGAAGACCGTTCTTGGCTACAGGAAAGACTTTGATTGATGTGCAAAAAGGGGAACTCACCATGAGGGTGCAAGATCAGAAAGTCACTTTTAACGTGTTCAATGCAATGAAATTTCCTACAAATGAAGAAGAATGCTTGAAGGTGGATTTTGTTGATTCTGCAGTTACTGTGGAGCTTGAGCAGTTGTTAAAGTCTGATTCTTTGGAAAAAGTTTTAGTTGGTGATGCTGATTTTGAAGAAGAAGATATAGCCGAGCAATTACAACAGTTAAATTCAGCTCCGTGGAGAAGGAGAGTTGACATGCCTTTTGAATCTCTTGGGTTAACAGAGTTGAAAAATTCTGAGGGGCGTCTTAAACCATCTATTGAGGAAGCTCCTACACTTGAACTCCCACTTCCAGAGTACTTGAGGTATGCTTTTCTTGGGGATGCATCTACATTACCTATTATTATTGCTTCTAACTTGTTAGCTAGTGCGGAAGAAAAGCTCTTGCGAATTTTGAGGGAGTTCAAGTCAGCAATTGGTTGGACCATAGCAGATATCAAGGGAATCAGCCCTTCTTATTGCATGCATAAAATTCTGCTAGAGGAAGGAGCTAAGCCTACTGTTGAACATCAGCGAAGACTCAATCCTATTATGAAAGAGGTGGTGAAGAAGGAAATTCTAAAGTGGTTAGATGCGGGTATTATCTATCCTATCTCAGACAGTTCTTGGGTGAGTCCGGTTCAATGTGTGCCGAAGAAGGGAGGCATGACAGTTGTTGTTAATGAGAAGAATGAGCTCATCCCTACTCGAACAGTCACGGGGTGGAGAGTTTGCATGGACTATCGGAAGCTCAACAAGGCCACGAGAAAAGACCACTTTCCTCTTCCATTCATTGATCAGATGTTAGACAGGTTGGCGGGACACGAGTATTATTGTTTGCTCGATGGTTATTCTGGTTATAATCAAATTTGCATTGCTCCGGAAGATCAAGAGAAGACCACATTCACATTTCCTTTTGGTACTTTTGCTTTTCGTCGAGTCTCTTTTGGACTTTGTGGTACTCCTGCTACTTTTCAAAGGTGCATGATGGCTATTTTTTCAGATATGATTGGCACGAATGTGGAGGTTTTTATCGATGACTTCTCAGTTTTTGGTACTTTATATGACGAGTGCTTGCATAATCTTGGCTTGGTATTGAAACGTTGTGTGGAGACTAATTTGGTGCTTAATTGGGAGAAGTGTCATTTTATGGTGCAAGAAGGAATTATTCTTGGGCACAAGGTATCTGGTAAGAGGCTTGAAGTGGACAGGGCTAAGGTGGAGACAATCGAAAATCTTCCTCCACCTATCTCTGTTAAAGGAATTCGCAGTTTTCTTGGTCATGCTTGATTCTATAGGCGATTCATTCAAGACTTCTCGAAAATTGCTAAACCTTTGTGCAACCTGTTGGAGAAGGATGTTCCTTTCAAGTTTGATGATGAGTGTCTTGCGGCTTTTGAGCTTTTGAAGAAGAAGTTGACTACTACACCTGTAATTACTGCACCTAGTTGGGAGGATCCGTTCGAGCTGATGTGTGATGCTAGTGACTATGCTGTTGGAGCTGTGCTTGGGCAAAGGAAGGATAAAAATTTTCATGTGGTTTACTATGCTAGTAAAACCCTCAATGATGCACAGCTTAACTATACCACTACGGAGAAGGAGTTGCTAGCAGTTGTCTATGCTTTTAAGAAATTCAGATCTTATTTGCTTGGTACAAAGGTGATTGTTTACACGGATCATGCAGCTATTCGATATCTCATATCGAAGAAGGATTCTAAACCTAGATTGATTCGTTGGGTGCTTCTGTTGCAAGAGTTTGATCTGGAAATCAAAGATAGGAACGGCACGAAAAATCAAGTAGCGGATCATCTCTCACGCTTGGAGGACCACGGTAAGGATTCACATGCCAATTCTCTTATTAATGAAACTTTTCCAGATGAGCAGCTCTTTGGAGTACAAGATGAAGAGCCATGGTTTGCAGATTATGTGAACTATTTGGTGAGCAATGTTATTCCTCCGGACTTTTTGTATGCTCAAAGGAAGAGTTTCTACATGATGTGAAGTGGTACCGTTGGGATGAGCCATTTTTGTTTAGGCAGGGAGCAGACCAGATGATCAGACGATGCATTCCGTATAGTGAGACTGAGAGTGTATTGCGAGATTGCCATTCAACCGTTTATGGTGGCCATTATGGTTGAGAAAAGATAGCAGCTCGTGTGCTTCAAGCAGGTTTTTATTGGCCTACCTTGTTTAAGGATGCTCATCGGTTTGTAATGAGTTGTGATCGATGTCAAAGGGTGGGTAATATATCTAGAAGGAACGAGATGCCTCTTAACATGCTTCTTGAGGTGGAGATCTTTGATGTATGGGGTATTGACTTCATGGGACCTTTTTTTTTCTTCATGCAATAATCAGTACATCTTGCTAGCTGTGGATTATGTGTCTAAATGGGTCGAGATTAAGGCATTGCCGACCAATGATGCTAAGGTGGTATTGAATTTTCTTCACAAGCAAATTTTCACGCGTTTCGGGACACCACGTGCTATAATCAGTGATGAGGGGACACACTTCTATAATCGTCAGTTTACTACCATGATGGCGAGGTATAATGTGACGCATCGTGTTGCCACTGCTTATCACCCTCAAACTAATGGTCAAGCGGAAGTTTCTAACAGAGAGATCAAGAGAATTCTGGAGAAAGTGGTGAATCCGTCTCGTAAGGATTGGTCATTGAAGTTGGATGAAGCTGTATGGGAGTACAGAACTGCCTATAAGACTCCTTTAGGTATGTCTCCGTTTCAGTTAGTTTATGGTAAAGCATGTCATTTGCTTGCAGAATTGGAACACAAAGCATATTGGGCGTTGAAGAAGTTAAATTTGGATATTAAGGCTGCGGGTGCAAAACGGTTGCTTCAATTAAATGAACTTGAGGAATTTGGTAAGCAAGCTTACGAAAATAATAAAATGTATAAGGAGAAGGTCAAGAGGTGGCATGATAAAAGGTTGACGCCCAAGGCATTTGTACCGGGTCAACAAGTGTTGCTATTTAATTCTCGTCTCAAGCTTTTTCCGGGAAAACTCAAGTCAAGATGGTAGGGTCCATTTATTGTTAAGACGGTGTATCCATATGGAGCTATTGAAATTTATGAAACAACACCGGATCATGCTTTCAAAGTGAATGGACAGCGGTTGAAGCATTATTATGGAGGACCATTTCAACGCGAGAAGGTTTCCGCCATTTTGGCGTCGACGTGAATTATCGGAAGAATGTCAAGCTAATGACATTAAATGAGCGCTTCTTGGGAGGCAACCCAAGCCTTGTTGTATACATTGCATCTTTCTTCCAAAAAGAAAACAGCTCGCTCCTTCAGCGCCAGAAGCACCCTCAGCGCCATATAACGCAGGAGCAAACCGCGCGCTCAGCGCCAGCCGCGCCCCCAGCGCCGTGTAACGCAGCACGAAGCTGCGCAGTCAGCCTCAATCGCGCTCTCAGCGCGCAA
The DNA here is from genome assembly GCA_037693485.1 of Kitagawia praeruptora. Classification (NCBI taxonomy): domain Eukaryota; kingdom Viridiplantae; phylum Streptophyta; class Magnoliopsida; order Apiales; family Apiaceae; genus Kitagawia; species Kitagawia praeruptora. The sequence continues at coordinate 89,204,160 of CM075347.1, read as the reverse complement.
ACCTCCTGCCTTGTCCATTTTTATGAGTTAAAACCTCATATAATTCATCTCTCTCTTCATATATTTTTTCATATCACTCTAAAACCTCACAAAAATCAAATCCCATTCCTATTCCATCTTGATTTTAAATCCTAAACAAACCCCAATCCTTCATTACTTCTACTTTCATCTCCAATTCCTTTTACATTGCTAATATACATACACCAATATCTATATATACACACACCTCACCTCTAAACACAAATTTCATTCAAAATTTTCAACCTTCATCCATTACAAGATTCAAGGGAGGAATCAAATTCGAATTTTTTGGGGATTAATCTAGCAATTTCACCTCTTTGATTCTATTGGGTAATATTCTATCTCATCTTTTATTCGAATTTATGAATTTTGCAATCTAGGGTTCTTGAAGTGTGTAATTTGGGGGTTTATTTGTTTGTGGTGAATTGTTTAGAGATTGTTGTTCTTTGCTTGATAATTGTTGTTGTGATGGCTCCTAAGAGACAACGATTAGTAGGTGGTAGTAGTAGTACTCGTCCATCTTCGGATGAGAATGCTATGGTGGGAGATGGATTTGTAAAGTTTGTGAATGAGATGGATTTGTAATGCTATGGGTGGTAGTAGTAGTAGTACTCCTAAGGGGGTTATTCAAGAAAGGAGGCTTGTGCCATGTAATAATGCGGAGATGGTGGCGATGATTAATGAACGGGGTTGGACTTTATTTTGTGAGTTTGCTAATGATGCCCCGTTGAATGTGGTTAGGGAGTTCTATGCTAATGCTTCGATAGCAAGGAATAACTCCACGATTGTTAGGGGCCAGAGTTTGGATTACTCACCTCGTGCAATTCGTACTTTGATTAGGCAGCAGCCTAAACCTAGGGGTGCTGCGGAATGGGGGAAAAAGACTAGGGATGACGTTGATCTTGAGGCTATCATTGGTGAGCTATGTGTTTCGGGTACGGAGTGGAAGTGTAGGTCGGGTACCACTGAGAAGAGGACTTTTCCGGCTAAGTCATTGACTAGGTTTGCACGGATTTGGTTTCTATTCATAAGTTCTAATATCCTTCCGTCATCCCATGTGTCCGATGTTATTGTTGAGAGAGCTATTCTGCTATGGGGCATTCTCAAAGGTGAATATGTTGATCTTGGGTACCTTATTAATCAAACTATTCTTCGATATTTGGGAAGTAATTCGACGGCTAGTATTCCTTATGCTTCTATCATCACGGGATTGTGTGATGCTGCGAAAGTGAAATGGTATGTAGGTGAGCCGGTGCATACAGCTATGACTCCTATTAATGATGCTACTATTGATAAGATGGGTGAATGGTAGGGCGGCATTTCACATCCTAGGGGTCTAGGCTATATAGTTGGTGGTGATGGTGGTCAGGGAGCGAGCGCTCCGCCACATGCTTCTAGGGCATCGGGAGTTGCTATGGCAGGTCCTCAGCGGCGTACGGTGGATATGTCGGTTTTTGATACCTATTTTCGGCGAATGACTAGACGGATGGATGCTATGCATGTTAGTAGTCGCCAGTATTCTGAAGACATGGGCATAGCTTTGGAGGCAAAGTTTCAGTCACCAGATACTACTGTTCAGTGGCCTATCTTTGGAGCTCGGACTCCGTATCCTCCACCTGATTCATCTGACGAGGATGATGAGAGCGAGGACGAGTAGGTATGTTTCTACTATCCCTTGTATTTACTTCCATTCAATGAGGGCATTGAATATCCTAAGTTTGGGGGTGGTTTGAGGGATATGTAGTTAGTAGTGTGTAATAGTTATTGTGACGCCCTCCCGACCCGGGGCCTAGATCGGAGGGTCACTGACACACTCTAGATACAAACAACCTAAAAATATATAAATATAGATATAGCATGCTGACTGGCCCCAACTCTACTATCCAAGATCTTTCACAGGTAATGATATGAAACAAGCAAGCCATCGTCTAACTACTTATTATTACAAACCATAATCAAATTATTATTACAAACCTTAAATTCAAATTCTTAACAACTCGTTCTCACAACTATCTTATCAACCAAACCACTAGAACATCCTCACTGAGCTGTTATTGCATCTACCTCGGGAGCTATCTGAAACTGGACCAACTTTGGACCACGGTAGGTGCGCTTCCTTGCGGTTTAGATAGTACGGACCATGATTCTTAAGTTACTGTCAAAAGGTTAGATAAAATAATAATGAGCTAACGCTCAGCAAGTAAATCATGATCTCAACTGAAAACTGAAAGGGTGACAGTAGGAAAGAATATGGCATAGCTCTCTGAAAGTAATAACAATGATCCTGGCGTATGGACTTGACAGAGGATCAACTGATAAGAGGATAGCAATAGATATGCTGGAGATAATAAATCAATACTGGCATTTGACAATGACTTGGCATAATTTGATAAATAAAGCAATAGTAGATATTTCAAAATCTGTGTAAAACAATTGACATTTCAAATGGTAAAACAATTTAATTTCACAATAAAGTAAAAGTAATCATCATTTTGATAAAAAATTGATTGGAGGTTTTATATCCCTTTTTAACAAGACATAATGGGTGATCAGCCCATAAAGTCCCCCTATATCGGACACAAAGTCCCTCTGGGTATCAATCCTCTCATTAGGATTACTTTGGTTCCCAAGAGGCAACACATTGGCCTATAAATAAAAGTGTCGAACTGGACAAACCAGAACTACACTGTAATACACAACCAGACGGAACCAGCATTACCCGTTCGCCCCGTCTCTCCAATCGTCAGGAATCCGTATATAAAAACATTTTGACGGAATTCCTAACACTTTTACAAAATCTCTTTTGGAAAACATTTTTTTGAAAACATTTTAAAATCTTGAAAACATTTTAGTACTCAAATCCTTTCAAAAGCCTTTACCCTAAAGTACCTTCGACTCACTGATAACAGATCAGCCCAGTCAAAGTAGCTTCAAAGCATTTTTTTAGAAAACATTTCATTTTGATTTACAATGATAAAAGTCAAAGAGTTTAACTCAGGATTCTGACATCACGAAATAGAGGTACAAGTCTGAATCAACAAGACATAAGCTCAAATGGAATCAAGGCTTCGATCAGGGTATAAGGGAGCATTTCAAATCAAAGGTCAAAGATATAGGATAAGTCTTAGTTTGAAAACATTTGATCAAGTCATAAGGTTTTAGAATCTTTGATAAAAGAAATCAAGTTTGTAAAATAGGGTTGAAGTCAAAAAAATGAGTTTTGATAAGTATTTTAAAATCGACATAGGGTATCCGGGTCACGGACATAGGTTAACTTTTAACAGTGGTTTATCGGTCAATCAATTAGGTTTGACTTTGGAGAGCAGTTAAAAAGAATTTAACAATAGGTATCAGGGTTATGGCATAAGCATATGAAAGCAGGATATATAAACATGGCTCAACATGGTATAACAATCTCAGGATTATGAACTTTCAAGAAGAGACAGAATTACTTGCCTTCGGTAGTATGCAACAGCTTAACAGCTCAGCTCAATGATACTCAACTTTAGCTTTTCCTTTATCGCTAGGGCCTACGTCCTTCAAATCTACATAAGCCATAATCACTTTCTTAGCACACTACACTCCTAATACGACTCATCCTAATCTACCCAAACGATTCTTATATCGCATCACCACTTAATATATATCACATACTTGTTATTCAAATAAGCACTTAACATATAGCAGTTAAGGCATGCAATTCATATAAGTCACTTAAGCACTTAACATATAAGGTCATCTTGATTTATAAATATCTTATACTATGATACTACACATTTTATGATTTATATTTCTAACGAAAATCGGGCAGAGTCTCCTTTATTTATAGGACTATCCCGTCGGAACATTACCGACTCAATTCACAATCAATTCCCTACGATGGATTTAAAATCCACCTACAAGCCCAAACATAATATACTTATAACTCATAAATTACTATCATATTGAACTAATTAACTTATTAATCAAACTCCATCGAAATTATTAACCTTCTTAATCAAAAACAAGATTTCAAACTAGAAACACGACTGCGCACACTTTACTCAAACATTTTTAATAAATTGAAAAATAATCATTTTAGTACAAAATTTGGTGTACACCTTCCTGAATATCAACACAATCTTGCATAAAAATTTCATCTCCAAAACATTTTAGTTAGACCAAAAACGAACTGAAATAACTCATAAATCGGACACTGAAAATTCTGATATGCGCGACATTTACTAAAACATACATAACTTTTTACTCGTTAACTTAAACGACACAAGGTTTTCGCGTGGACAAACTAGACTCCGAGTAGAACATTCCCATCTTATACCCACTGTCCAGAACAGGGGATAACCAGTTACGAAATACCAGACAAAATAGATCATTGCAGAATTCCATGGCAATCATTCATATAGCACTAACTTTAATCAAATTCATTACTAAATAAATCTGAAAATCCACAAAAATTCACATGCATCTTCGTATAATCATCTTACACATATTTAAAATTGGTATTTAGCAATTAATCATCAAGAACATCATTTAAATTCGAAAAATCAAACTTATATATTTATTTAATTCGAAAAATTAAAAGAAATCAAAGAACCTTACATGCAACCATGGATTCATATAAATCAAGACTCTAAATCACTTATAATTTTTATACAACCACGAATCCACCATCTCCGACCAACCACTCGCCAGAAAAACCATGGTCGGTGGAGAGGATTTCATCGGATGGTTCACAAACAACACCAATCTTGAATTTAACACCATAATCTATCTCTTATAATCATTTAAACATCAAATCAAGAACTAAACAAACTTGCATGTCAAAATTGGACAACACTCACATATATATACATACACAACTTCCATCAAAATCTCACCCAACTAATCATTAAACACAAAAGTAATTAATAGATGATTAAAACAAGAGTTTAAACATGATTTTTGGAGATTAAATCGAAAGAAAATTGAAGAGGAATGAAAGAAGGGAGAGAGAGCAGTACCCAGCTGATAACAACTCGTACAAATGAAGAAATGGGACGGTGAAACTGATATATACTGCCAGGGGCAGTTTGGTAAAATGCCAAAACTGAATTATCTACTTTTTATTTACAAAACTGATTTTAATGATTAAAAATCGAAATAAAACAGGGAATTAATAAAAATATAAATTTTAAAATTCTAAAATAAAGTTTATGAAATTACAAGGCTCCCCATATTTTTAAAATAATATTTGGCTCAAAAATGAATTTATTATGAATTTTCGAAATAAAGGCTCTTTAAAAGAAATTAAGCTTTTTAAATCATTTTAAAATATCAAAACTCTCAATCAAATACTCCCACTAATTTTAAAAACTAATTCACATCTCAAAGATGATAATGCAAAAGATTTCATGATTTAAATCGACTCCAATGATTTTATATGATTTTCTAAAGATTGAAAGTGCACTTTAAAAATAGTTTTAATCCTCCAAAAATATAAATAAAATTTCACAATCATATATGACACATATCAGTCATCATAGAATCACATAAACATGCTTTCACACATATCTTGATTTCACAAAAATTTATCTATCACATAATTCATATAATTTCCACATTTAACAATTAACTAAGCATTTATAAATTGCGAAAAATTCTAGGTCGTTATAGCCTTCCCCCCTTAAAAGGATTCTGTCCCCAGAATCTCACCTAAGTAAACAAATGAGGATACTTGTCAAGCATCTCGCTTTCAAGCTCCCAAGTTGACTCTTCAACTTTAGGATTCCTCCACAATACTTTAACCAATCTAACAGTCTTATTCCTGAGCTTCCTATCACTTCTATCTTGAATCTCTACCGGTTGCTCCTCATAAGATAAATCTGGTTGAATCTCAATAGGCTCATACTCGATTACGTGACTCGCATCAGGATTGTACTTCTTAAGCATAGATACGTGGAACACATTATGAATATGGTGCCTGTGCGGTGGCAACGCCAACTCGTAAGCAACCCTTCCAACTTGCTTCAAAATGTCGAATGGTCCTACATACCTGGGACTCAACTTTCCTTTCTTTCCGAATCTCGTAACTCCTTTCCATGGTGATACTTTCAATAATACTTGATCTCCTATCTCAAAACTCATGTCTTTTCTTTTCAGATCAACATACTTTTTCTGACGATCCTGGGCAATAATCAATCTCTTTTGAATAACTTCAACCTTCTCCTTTGTCTGCTGAAGCAGCTCTGGTCCTAAAATCTTTCTCTCACCAACTTCTTCCCAATACACTGGCGATCTACACTTCCTTCCATACAAAGCTTCATATGGGGGCATTCCAATACTCGCGTGATAACTATTATTATATGAAAACTCAACCAACGGTAAATGCTCATCCCAACTTCCTTTAAAATCCAATGCACAAGCTCTTAACATATCTTCTATCGTCTGAATAGTCCTTTCACTTTGTCCGTCTGTTTGCGGATGATAAGCGGTACTCATCTTGAGTTGGGTTCCTAGACACTCTTGAAGTTGCTTCCAAAATCTTGAATTAAATCGCGGGTCTCGATCAGACACTATCGAAATAGGAACTCCATGACGTGACACTATCTCCTTCAAATACAAATATACTAACTTGTCTAATGAAAACCTTTCGTTAATCGGTAAGAAATGTGCAGACTTCGTTAATCGGTCAATAATAACCCAAATCGCATCGTGATTCGCCTTAGTCTTCGGCAATCCTACTACGAAATCCATGGCAAGGTACTCCCACTTCCATTCAGGAATATCTAACGGTTGTAACAGTCCACTTGGCTTCTGATGTTCTGCTTTAATCCTCTGGCAGGTATAACACTTACTTATCCATTCAGCAATCTCTCGCTTCATATCCGGCCACCAAAAATTCTCCTTCAAATCCCGATACATCTTTGTACTTCCAGGGTGAATAGAATATCTCGAACTATGGGATTCACTCAGAATTTCATTCTTCAACTCTTCCACATTGGGAATCCATATCCTCTTTCCAAATCTTAAAATACCTTGATCATCTTTCTGTGTACAAATCTCTTCTCCGGTCAATGTATTCATCTCGCAACTCATTACTTCTTCCTGACATCTTCGAATCTTTTCTAACAACTCCGGTTGAAACGTCATCGTACTCAGAAACTCATCAGCATCCTTTGAATTATAAACTTCCAGACTTAACTTCTCAAATTCTTGAAATAACTCCTTAGGCATCGTCAACGTGTTTAACCTCTCCTTCCTACTCAACGCATCAGCTACTACATTCGCTTTTCCTGGATGGTAACTTATCGTACAATCATAATCTTTAATCAATTCCAACCATCTTCTTTGCCTCATGTTCAATTCTTTCTGGGTAAAGATATACTTTAAACTCTTATGATCGGTGAAAATTTCACACTTCTCTCCGTACAAATAATGTCTCCAAATCTTCAGCGCAAACACAATTGCAGCTAACTCCAAATCGTGTGTCGGGTACTTCTGTTCGTGCGGCTTAAGCTGTCTCGAAGCGTACGCAATAACATTTCCGTGTTGCATCAAAACATATCCTAATCCTTTGTGCGAAGCATCACTATATATAACAAAATCTCCCTTATCATCTGGCAATACTAACACTGGCGCGAAAACTAATCTTTTCTTCAATTCTTGGAAACTTTCCTCACACTTATCACTCCAAACAAACTTCTCATTCTTCCGCGTCAACCTAGTCAACGGCGAAGCTATCTTCGAAAAATCTTGAACAAATCTCCGGTAATAACCTGCCAATCCTAAGAAACTTCTCACTTCGGTAAGAGTTCTCGGTCTACTCCAATCCACAACAACTTCAATCTTTGCAGGATCCACTCTAATTCCTTCTTTCCTAATCATATGTCCTAAAAATTGCACTTCTTGCAACCAAAACTCACACTTAGAAAATTTTGCATATAATCTTTCCTTCCTCAGGGTTTCCAATGCGATTTTCAAATGTTCGGCATGCTCTTCCGGGTTTCTCGAGTATATAAGGATGTCATCAATAAATACAATTATAAACTTATCCAAATATCTCTTGAACACCCTATTCATCAGATCCATAAATACAGCTGGCGCATTCGTCAATCCAAAAGCCATTACTAGAAATTCATAATGTTCATATCGCGTGCGAAAAGCAGTCTTTGGAATATCTTCTGGCTTAACCTTCAATTGGTGATAACCTGATCTCAAATCGATCTTAGAAAAATAAGCATTATCCTTCAATTGGTCAAACAAATCATCAATCCTTGGCAGTGGAGACTTATTCTTGACAGTCAACTTGTTTAATTCCCTATAATCAATACAAAGCCTCATGCTTCCATCTTTCTTCTTCACAAATAAAACTGGTGCTCCCCACGGGGACACACTTGGCCTTATAACTCCTTTGTCCGATAAATCTTGCAATTGAGTTGCTAACTCCTTCATCTCAGCAGGTGCCATTCTATAAGGTGCTTTAGATACAGGCTCGGTTCCTGGTGCTAAATCAATCGGAAATTCAATCTCTCTATCTGGAGGTAATCCGGGCAATTCGTCGGGAAATACGTCTGGGAACTCATTCACAATAGGAATATCTTCCATCCTAGGGGTTTGCTTCTCCGTATCAACTACATGGGCTAAATAAGCTTCACATCCTTGATTTAACAATCTCTTCGCTTGCATAAATGTAAAAAATCTCTTATGTTGCTTCTGTCCTTGAAATACAACTTCACTACCATCTTCGGTATACAACTTAACTTGCTTTTTCTTACACTCAATCTGCGCATCGCACTTAGTCAACCAATCCATTCCTAGAATAACATCAAATTCTCCCAACTTAAAAGGTAATAGATCCGCATAGAAAAGAAGTCTTCCAATTTCAATATTACAATTAGGACACTCCCGGTCTACGGAAATCTTATCCTGATTAGCAACTTCTACTACTAACGCCTTCTCTAACGGACGAATCTCACAATGCAACTTAGAAAGAAATCTCTCAGATATAAAAGATCTAGTAGCTCCTGAATCAATTAATACTTTAGCTTCAAAAGAGTTGACAGGAAGCGTACCTGCAACCACGTCAACATCATTCATAGCTTCATTGACAGACATGTTGAAAGTACGAGCTTTAGGTTGGGATGCTTGATACGGTGCTCGCTGGGGTGCTAGTGGTGCGGTAATCCTCATTACTTTCGAAGTCTGGACAGGCTCCTTGCAACTACGGGCCATATGTCCCACCTTTCCACATTTATAACAAGTGACTCCTACTAACTTCACCTCTGGACATTCATGAGCATAGTGTCCCTTCTTCTGACACTTAAAACAAACAATGTTAGGCTTATTGCAGATACCCGGGTGCTTTCTTCCACAAATCTTACAGTCTGGTAGTACGGGTCTCGTTACAGCCTGAGGGTTCACTCCTTGGGGTCTACGGTCTTGTCCTCCATTACCACTCTTGAATCTCTGAAAATTTCTATTTCCTCCTTGTCTATTTCCAAATCTTTCCTTATTCTGAAAACTCTTCTGACCTTCAGTCTCCGGACTCTTTTCAACTTTCTCAAACTTTCTCTTCTTTCCAGCTTTCTCCTTCTGGTTAAAATCACTTTCTCCTTCAATCACCATGGCCTTCTGAACCACGGCAGTATAAGTCCTTAGCTTAAATGCAGCTACTCTACTCCTCAACCACGGTTTCAATCCATGTTGAAACTTCTTCGACTTACTGGCTTCATTACCTACGAACTGAGGTGCAAATCGGGACAACTCTGTGAACTTGGCTTCATACTCAGCCACAGTCATATTCTCTTGCTTCAACTCTAGAAAATGAACCTCCAACTGGTCCTGAAGATATCCTGGAAAATAGTTCTCATTAAACAGCTCTACAAACCTGGGCCAAGCAATCACTTCTCCTTCAGTAGCTCTTACTGATTCCCACCAAAAGTTGGCCTCTGATCTCAAATAAAAACTAGCAAACTCCACTTTCTTCCCTTCCTCAACTCCGACTAAAGCAAACGATTTCTCGATATCCATCAGCCATGATTTGGCTTCTACGGGGTTCAGGGTACCTTTGAATTCAGGTGGATGAACAGCTTGAAAAGACTTAAAGGTGACAGTAGGTTGGGCAGCTTGGTGTTGTTGGTGCTGAACAAAAGCGGCAGTTTGTTGTTGTAGAAGTCGAAACATTTGGGCCATTGTTGGGTTATCTTGGTTTTGCTGGTCTTGGTTATCATTGTTGGTAGTAGATCTTCGTTTGGGAGGCATCTTTCTGATAAGAAGGTAAACATTTGGTAAACAACAAGTAGACATATTCAAAAGAAAACAAGGTTCCTCCATCTGGTACCAATAGACGATCGGTTCCGATTAAATCAACATGATATGGGTACAGCTATAACGTAACGAAATAGGGTTTATATGAACAGGTCAATAAGTATGGAAATACGATAGGTAAAGATGATATGTAAAAGCGATAAGTAAAGCAGTGGACATAGGGGTATACGAAGAACATACGTCTCGAAAACGATGATAAACCAACATCCAGAGTTAGGGTATTCAAACCCTCCTACAACAAGGCTGAAATATCGAAAATATCCGTCTACTAGAAATAGGAAAACATCCTAGACTAGTAGTAATCATATATATACACGTAGAATATAAACGGGTCAAGCTAGGTTAGTCCTAGAAATCTATCGCGAAGGGAAAACCTAAACCTATAGTCACTCCATAACATCTATCACTCTTGAATCCTAGTTGTATCTACTTCTTTTATTAGTGATCCTAAATTTCCTGGCTTGTTTCAGTGACCAAAACCCGTGGCTCTGATACCAACCTGTGACGCCCTCCCGACCCGGGGCCTAGATCGGAGGGTCACTGACACACTCTAGATACAAACAACCTAAAAATATATAAATATAGATATAGCATGCTGACTGGCCCCAACTCTACTATCCAAGATCTTTCACAGGTAATGGTATGAAACAAGCAAGCCATCGTCTAACTACTTATTATTACAAACCATAATCAAATTATTATTACAAACCTTAAATTCAAATTCTTAACAACTCGTTCTCACAACTATCTTATCAACCAAACCACTAGAACATCCTCACTGAGCTGTTATTGCATCTACCTCGGGTGCTATCTGAAACTGGACCAACTTTGGACCACGGTAGGTGCGCTTCCTTGCGGTTTAGATAGTACGGACCATGATTCTTAAGTTACTGTCAAAAGGTTAGATAAAATAATAATGAGCTAACACTCAGCAAGTAAATCATGATCTCAACTGAAAACTGAAAGGGTGACAGTAGGAAAGAATATGGCATAGCTCTTTGAAAGTAATAACAATGATCCTGGCGTATGGACTTGACAGAGGATCAACTGATAAGAGGATAGCAATAGATATGCTGGAGATAATAAATCAATACTGGCATTTGACAATGACTTGGCATAATTTGATAAATAAAGCAATAGTAGATATTTCAAAATCTGTGTAAAACAATTGACATTTCAAATGGTAAAACAATTTAATTTCACAATAAAGTAAAAGTAATCATCATTTTGATAAAAATTGATTGGAGGTTTTATATCCCTTTTTAACAAGACAGAATGGGTGATCAGCCCATAAAGTCCCCCCATATCGGACACAAAGTCCATCTGGGTATCAATCCTCTCATTAGGATTACTTGGGTTCCCAAGAGGCAACACATTGGCCTATAAATAAAAGTGTCGAACTGGACAAACTAGAACTACACTGTAATACACAACCAGACGGAACCAGCATTACCCGTTCGCCCCGTCTCTCCAATCGTCAGGAATCCGTATATAAAAACATTTTGACGGAATTCCTAACACTTTTACAAAATCTCTTTTGGAAAACATTTTTTTGAAAACATTTTAAAATCTTGAAAACATTTTAGTACTCAAATCCTTTCAAAAACCTTTACCCTAAAGTACCTTCGACTCACTGATAACAGATCAGCCCAGTCTAAGTAGCTTCAAAGCATTTTTTTAGAAAACATTTCATTTTGATTTACAATGATAAAAGTCAAAGAGTTTAACTCAGGATTCTGACATCACGGAATAGAGGTACAAGTCTGAATCAACAAGACATAGGCTCAAATGGAATCAAGGCTTCGATCAGGGTATAAGGGAGCATTTCAAATCAAAGGTCAAAGATATAGGATAAGTCTTAGTTTGAAAACATTTGATCAAGTCATAAGGTTTTAGAATCTTTGATAAAAGAAATCAAGTTTGTAAAATAGGGTTGAAGTCAAAAAAATGAGTTTTGATAAGTATTTTAAAATCGACATAGGGTATCCGGGTCACGGACATAGGTTAACTTTTAACAGTGGTTTATCGGTCAATCAATTAGGTTTGACTTTGGAAAGCAGTTAAAAAGAATTTAACAATAGGTATCAGGGTTATGGCATAAGCATATGAAAGCAGGATATATAAACATGGCTCAACATGGTATAACAATCTCAGGATTATGAACTTTCAAGAAGAGACAGAATTACTTGCCTTCGGTAGTATGCAACAGCTTAACAGCTCAGCTCAATGATACTCAACTTAAGCTTTTCCTTTATCGCTAGGGCCTACGTCCTTCAAATCTACATAAGCCATAATCACTTTCTTAGCACACTACACTCCTAATACGACTCATCCTAATCTACCCAAACGATTCCTATATCGCATCACCACTTAATATATATCACATACTTGTTATTCAAATAAGCACTTAACATATAGCAGTTAAGGCATGCAATTCATATAAGTCACTTAAGCACTTAACATATAAGGTCATCTTGATTTATAAATATCTTATACTATGCTACTACACATTTTATGATTTATATTTCTAACGAAAATCGGGCAGAGTCTCCTTTATTTATAGGACTATCCCGTCGGAACATTACCGACTCAATTCACAATCAATTCCCTACGATGGATTTAAAATCCACCTACAAGCCCAAACATAATATACTTATAACTCATAAATTACTATCATATTGAACTAATTAACTTATTAATCAAACTCCATCAAAATTATTAACCTTCTTAATCAAAAACAAGATTTCAAACTAGAAACACGACTGCGCACACTTTACTCAAACATTTTTAATAAATTGAAAAATAATCATTTTAGTACAAAATTTTGTGTACACCTTCCTGAATATCAACACAATCTTGCATAAAAATTTCATCTCCAAAACATTTTAGTTAGACCAAAAACGAACTGAAATAACTCATAAATCGGACACTGAAAATTCTGATATGCGCGACATTTACTAAAACATACATAACTTTTTACTCGTTAACTTAAACGACAAAAGGTTTTCGCGTGGACAAACTAGACTCCGAGTAGAACATTCCCATCTTATACCCACTGTCCAGAACAGGGGATAACCAGTTACGAAATACCAGACAAAACAGATCATTGCAGAATTCCATGGCAGTCATTCATATAGCACTAACTTTAATCAAATTCATTACTAAATAAATCTGAAAATCCACAAAAATTCACATGCATCTTCGTATAATCATCTTACACATATTTAAAATTGGTATTTAGCAATTAATCATCAAGAACATCATTTAAATTCGAAAAATCAAACTTATATATTTATTTAATTCGAAAAATTAAAAGAAATCAAAGAACCTTACATGCAACCATGGATTCATATAAATCAAGACTCTAAATCACTTATAATTTTTATACAACCACGAATCCACCATCTCCGACCAACCACTCGCCGGAAAAACCATGATCGGTGGAGAGGGTTTCATCGGATGGTTCACAAACAACACCAATCTTGAATTTAACACCATAATCTATCTCTTATAATCATTTAAACATCAAATCAAGAACTAAACAAGCTTGCATGTCAAAATTGGACAACACTCACATATATATACATACACAACTTCCATCAAAATCTCACCCAACTAATCATTAAACACAAAAGCAATTAATAGATGATTAAAACAAGAGTTTAAACATGATTTTTGGAGATTAAATCGAAAGAAAATTGAAGAGGAATGAAAGAAGGGAGAGAGAGCAGTACCCAGCTGATAACAACTCGTACAAATGAAGAAATGGGACGGTGAAACTGATATATACTGCCAGGGGCAGTTTGGTAAAAAGCCAAAACTGAATTATCTACTTTTTATTTACAAAACTGATTTTAATGATTAAAAATCGAAATAAAACAGGGAATTAAGACAAATATAAATTTTAAAATTCTAAAATAAAGTTTATGAAATTACAAGTCTCCCCATATTTTTAAAATAATATTTGGCTCAAAAATGAATTTATTATGAATTTTCGAAATAAAGGCTCTTTAAAAGAAATTAAGCTTTTTAAATCATTTTAAAATATCAAAACTCTCAATTAAATACTCCCACTAATTTTAAAAACTAATTCACATCTCAAAGATGATAATGCAAAAGATTTCATGATTTAAATCGACTCCAATGATTTTATATGATTTTCTAAAGATTGAAAATGCACTTTAAAAATAGTTTTAATGCTCCAAAAATATAAATAAAATTTCACAATCATATATGACACATATCAGTCATCATAGAATCACATAAATATGCTTTCACACATATCTTGATTTCACAAAAATTTATCTATCACATAATTCACATAATTTCCACATTTAACAATTAACTAAGCATTTATAAATTGCGAAAAATTCTAGGTCGTTATAGTTATTGTGTGTCATGTAGGATATCATGATTTGCATATTAGTCGTAATTCATGCATATATTTGTTCGTATTATTTATGTTTGTTTCATATAGGACATTCTGTTATTTTCCTATACCATGTGAGTTCATGTTAGTTGAGTTCATGTTAGTTGCATTTTCATGGCATGCATAATTCATGATCCCTTAGGACGAGCTGATTCTGATTGATAGGTAGATGTTTAATTGAGTGTGGTGATGATGAGTAGAGGGTTGATTTATAGTTCCTACGAAATTGACTTGCATGTTACGGGAACAAAACTTTTACACAGTCTCATTGGGTGCTTTTGGGCTAGGTTGAGGTTATGCTTGTTTGGATGTTTTGAGATTTAATCACTTGATTATTTTTAGAATTTTCGTTATTCTCTTTATAGCGTAGGAGCACTAAAGTCTGAGTTTGGGGGAAAACAGGAATTTCATGCTAGTTGTTAATAATTGTCAATAATGGCTAGGCGTCAAATGGCTAGTAGCCAGCTCATATTTATATGAGTAGTCTAGGGTTGGAAATGAGAAAGGCTCATTCCAGATTGCATAAAAAAAAAAGAAAAAAAAGTCAATAAGTTATTTGTTTATATGCAAAATTAACCATAGTGAGCTCTTTAATACTTGAGTAATTAAGTCTGAGGGGACTTAGTCCTAGTAACCTAAAGCCTTTGTGGTTTGGGATTGCTGACCTAACACTCGCTACATGGGTATTATTGTATAAGCCTTTTGGGGTCTCATTCATTGCACGGTTAAGTAACCATGCGTATTTTATATAGTATTATGTGTCATAGTAATAAAGCATGAGTTTCTGTCTACCTTGGATAAGGGTGGAGGTGTTCCTAGGTTATGAAGCGTCTACAGTCTATTCTGTTTATAAACCTGTGATTGTCTTGACGGAAAGCATGTATGATTTTTGACCTAGTTTTGGGATTATTTCTGATGAGTATTGCGCACACGCAGGTTTCTGTTCATGTACTGTTAGTATACGGTGACTTAGTCGAGCTCTGCTTGGATTTGTTGCATTCTTTGAGATATTTGCTTGTTAGTTGGTTTTGGTGAGTTTGAAGGGGATCTTGCATTTTCATATTAGTTGCATTCATGCATTGCATTAGGTTAAATGGATTTTGTGGGTACATTCGCTATAGGCCCTCACGAGACCTTACTCGTCCACTAGGGCTGCCTAGGGGTTTTAAGGGCTTGTTGCATATGCCAAATGCAACCGTGATCACCTACGGAAGTGGTACTAGTTAGTTAGTTAGTTAGTTATAATTGTTTATGATTGAGGACAAGCATCGGTTTAAGTTTGGGGGTGTGATAAGTGGATTTTATATCCACTTGAAACATTCCAAATCAGCTTAAATTGATTGCTTTGGCCTCAAGTTTGTGGTAGTTTTGATGTGTTTTGTTTAATTGTGCAGGGTTGAAGAAATGTCGATTAAAGGTGTGGTTTTCGTCGTTTTTGGGAGTTGATTTTTGATATGGAATGAAGAATGGAGGCTAATGTCAACTACCAAGAAGTATACAAGTCATTAGGGATTAAATACGGAAGCTTATGCAAAAGGAGTGGGAAGAAAAAGCTGAAAAAACGAAGAAAAATCAATTTTCATAGATTGAGGCCGAGCTGAGAGCTCAACTGGCGCTCTCAGCCCCGTTTTGAGCAGATTGGACAGGCACTCTCAGCCTCGTGGTGTGCTGGGAAAATTCCAGTTTTGCCCTTTTTCGATCTGAAATTGTATTCTACGTAGTTTTTGACTCCTAAATCGAATTCTAGTTGTATTTTAAGGTATTTTCTTGCTGGGCAAGATGTCTAGAGCCTACATAAACACATCCAACCCTTGTAAACATAACATTACATACAATTACATATCATAGCTTAATTTTTCAAGAGAGAAAAGGAGAGAAGGATTCAAAGCTCGGTGACAAGCAAGGATCTAGATCTACTTCATCTTTTGTATACGTTGGATTATAGATTTGTTTCTCAACTCTTAGTTTTATAATATTATTGCATCTTTCTTCCATATCTTGTTTATTATCATGTTTTCATCAAATCCCATGACGATGAACGGTTCAATTATGAGCTAATTCATTGTCATGGGATTCTAACGGATTTATTTATGGAACTTAATATCTTGATGCTTTAAAGATATGTGTGTGGTGTATAATTGATATCCTCGTATGGTTAGGCTTAATAGATAGATGCGTCGCGAACATCTAATTTGTTAATCTCTTGTGAAATGAAAGTGGATCTTGAGATTAGAACTTGCCATGCTAGCATAGGTTCATAATTGTTTATCAATTAGATTCGTGGTGTGAGATGAAAATACTTATACTGCCCTGTGTGATCTTTATGGATAACTTGCTCTTCAACCGTTATGTTTTCAAATTCTATAGACATATAGGGTCTAAGCATAATTGGTGTCTATTCATATTCTATCTCTTTTGTGGATGTATGTTTAGTTTGGTATGCGTATGCTGACAGGTAGCGTATACTTGTTTCGTGTTATCCGATCAGATATCAAAACCATTGCACATAGTGATTAAATGTGTCAGAACTAAGGGAAGTATTTAATGAAGTTAGGATCCCATGTTTATTCTCATATAAGTAATTCAATTTCAATTCTTGTCGACTAGTTAATTTTTAGATTTATAAATTGCATCTTAGTTTAATTTAGTTAATCAAACTCCAAATTATTATTTTTCTTAGCAGTGAATTAAAACCATACATTGTTGCATAGGCATATTTACTGAATAGAACCATAACCAGATCTCTGTGGAACGAACTTGATTTATATTACTTGTGACTACGTGCACTTGCGTAATTTTGTGTTAACAAGTTTTTTGTAGGGATGGGTCCCTTTGTATTCACGAGGAATCCAACTATAAGGGCATCTAGGGATGGGCATTCATTCCGGCCCGCCCGACCCCGATCCGATCCCCGCACCGAACGGGACGGGGAATCGGGGATTTTTTCGGATACGGGCCAGGGAACGGGGACAATTTTAAAAAACCGGGAAGCGGGCCGGGACCAGGATTTTATGTCTCCCCGGCCCGACCCCCGCCCCGATTCTCAATCCCCGACTCGATTTCACCACATTATAATATATATATATATATATATAGGAGAAGGTTCAAAAGAAAACTTTTTTTTAGAGAAAACTAGAAACCATAATCTTGTCCGTCAATTACAATCTCATCTAATGGTTATTATTAATGCATTAATTTTCTAAATTTTAGTTTAAAAAGGAAAGTAAGTTTATTGTTATATATACTATGTCATAATTTTGTCATTTAATGAATGCACATTAAATACGTGATTTGCACATAATTTATAAGATATTGTTGACTTTCATAAATAACTTGCTATATTTATACTACTTTATTTTATATTGTTGACTTTTTATTTTATAAAACATTATGAATAGTATATTAATTTAAAATATTATTTTTACTACAACACGTACTAGAATCCTAAATTTAAATGTTTATGAAAATTGTAATAAAATTCTAAACTACAGGTATTCTACTCAATCAAGTATTTAAGTGAATTAAAAAATAATTTGATTAAGATCCACTAAGTGTTCTATTAAAATTTTATTTAAGATTTCTCTAAGGTTCCACTAAGTGTTCTTAATATTATGTTATTAATATCTTTTATCATCATAATTTCATCGTATTAAAATTTACTAGATTGTATTAAGTATTCTACTATGTACTCATTCTCGTGTTCTACTAATTTTATAATTTTAGTCTACTATGTATTTTTTATATTATATTAGCGAAAAAAAATTTAGGTTCCTTTATGTGTTCTACTAGGTTCTACTCAGTGTTCTTCATATTATTCTGATTTTATTATAAAAGTCGTAGATTCTATTATATGTTTTACTAATTTTACTTAAGATTTCACCAAGGTTCTTGTAAGTGTTTTAAAAATGGTAGATTCTATTAAGTGTTCTTAACATAATCATATATTTTATTATATATTCTACTAGGTTTTACCGAGTGTTCTTCATATTATATATATTATTAAAAAATATTATCATTATAATAATATCAAATTAAAAGTTACTATTACCCGTTTGTTAGGTACCCTAGTAAATGCTTAAAGAACGCTTTGAATCTTGGAAGAACACCTAAAAAATTTACTATTAGGTGTTCTAGTTAAAAGAACACTTGAGTGAATGGTGGAAGAACACTAAAAAATTGAATGAACAAAACAAGAGAATCTTATGAGAACACTTAGTTGAACATGTTGAATCTTAAATATATTTTTTTAAAATTAAAAATATATAATAGAACACTTAGTAGAATCTTTTTATTGTTATCTAATAATAATAATAAATTAGTCTAATTTTATTTAACTAAAATTACTTAAAAAATTCTTCAAAGAATCTAATTTAATATCTAACAAACGAAACACTAAAGAGAATTTTAAAGAACACTTAGTTGAACAGGTTGAATTTTAATAAATTTTTATTAGATTTAATGTTAAAATAATTAATGAAACATTGAGTAGAACACGTGGCAGAATCTTATTATTGTTTATGATAATGTAAATTAAATTTTATTTAAATAATAATTAATATAAAATTTATGGGACACTTAATAGAATCTTAAAAAGTGAATCTTGGAAGAACACTTGAAAAATGATCAAAAAGAATAAAATTTAAAATTTAACAAACGAAACACATAAGAGAATCTTAAAAGAACACTTAATGGAACATGTTGAATACTTGAATCATAATAAGAAAATTTTAAATTTTGTCATAAAATAATTAATGAAACACTCAATAAAACAAATGGTAAAATCTTATTATTGTTTTATAATAATATAAATTTATTTTATATAACTATTAATTAATAGAGAAAAAGGAATCTAAAGTTAACTGTAGGTGGATTTCCTAAAGTTAACCGTCAAAACTACGTAGTTTAGATCCATTTTTATAATTTATTTAAAAGGGCCCCGCAGGGGCATCAATAATTATGCATATGTGTCTTCATTTGAATGGTTAACTTTAGAAAATTATCTAAAGTTAACTTTAGGTTCCCTTTACTCTAATTAATATATAACTTGTGGAACACTTAATAGAATCTTAAAAGAACACTTGAATGAATCTTGGAAGAATACTTATAAATGCCTTAAAGAATCTAATTTAAAATTTATTAAACCAAACACTTAAAAAAATCTTATGAACACTTAGTTGAACGGGTTGAATCTAAAATATAATTTCTTTAATGATTAACAAAATATATAATAGGACACCTAGTAGAATCTTAATAAATAACTAAAAATAAAATGTTAAATAAATTAATTAAATGAATAGTTTTTAATTAATCTACAATGAAATAGTCAAGAGAATCTTTTTGAAATTTGAGTTTATTGTGCAATAAATACAATTATATGATTGATAGCATCAATTATTGATTTAAATCTGATTATACTATTGCCATTATTGGTCAAATTTTAAATTTGTTAATTACTATAAAAATGAACGGTGTATATTATGGTCTCTAAGTTTTCTTTATAAAAAGTTTTCCTTAGATCTTTACTCATATAGATCTATATGAGTAAGGATCTAGGGAAAACCTCGTTTAATGGAAAACTTAGAAAACTAAATCGAAATATAGCATATATGGTATGCAAACTAATCGTTGGGATATATATATATATATATATATATATATATATATATATATATAGGCTTTTGCTCAAATACAAACCAATCCTTAAATACAAACTACAAACTAACACTAAATTAATTATATTTCATCTATTCTAAGTTTCCCGCCAAGGGTACCTTCACGAAAGATGCTTAAAATAATTGGCTCTATCCAACAAAAAAAAATCAAAAAATCAAAAAAAAAAAAAAAAATCCCTGCCGTGGAAATGCGAAGCATTTAAGACAGTAAACGGATGAGTTAGGTAGTCATGAGGACCGAAGGTCCTCGACACACCCGTCAATCGTCTATTGCCTTTACCATTGATTGCCATTCCTTACAACTTTAGAATGATAAAGGCGCGAAGCGCCGTACAAGAAGGTGCGAAGCACCGTTAACCAGTGAAATCCACTGCCACGTCATCACGTGAACAGTGATTTATTTTTTTTTTATTTTTTTATTTTTTTTTGTTGGATAGAGCCAATTATTTTAAGCATTTTTTGTATTGGGATACCCCTAGTTTGATCATTAGATTAGCTTGAAATATTAGATTAGTGTTTAGTTTTTAGTTTGTAGTGGAGTAGGACCCTATATATATATATATATATATATACATATATATACATATACATATATTAATATGTACGAATTTTCAATACTTTATATTGGAAACAAAATGATATTTTAATCTTATATGTTTATCTTTCTAGTAGTTAAATAGCTTCATTTCCATGTTATTTATAATTGTTTATTTAAGTAGTATTTTTTTATCTTAATTTAGTGCTTAAAAAATTGTTTCAAACTCACTAGTTAGTGTTTAAAATTGTTCACAATGTTATTTTTTTGTTTAAAATGAAATTCCCCGAATCCCCGCGGGGATCCCCATTACCCGTTCGGGCCGGAGAATAAAAAATAATCCCTTATAGGGATCGGGCCGAGGACGAGAATCGGGTTTGAATTCGGGGATGGGGGCGGAGATAGCACTCCCCGTCCCCGAAGTGCCCCGATGCCCATCCCTAAGGGCATCTTTAAATGGAACCTTTGTGTTTTACACCACAAAGCAAATACATGATGGAGGAGATTAATAACTAGATTTTTCGTGTTTGTAAATAGTCAATGAGTTGTAGAGTTGGAGTAGTACATTTATAACTTGTAACCGTTGTTTCGTTTCTCATGATCTTGACTCTTGCTTTGCATCACCAAGTAGAATAAAGATTACACGTACAGTACATCCATTTTATTAAATGCAGTAAAAAGTTGGATTGATATTTGAACCCCCATTTCTTATTTTACCCAAACAGGACAGACATACCTTTTCTTAACAATGCCCCTATGGGGCCAATGTCGGAGGAGGAACGGTAGTAGTGGCGGTGGCAGTGGTGGGGTTACAAAGAAGAAGAAAAATGGATGTTTTTTTATTATGGATATTATAGTCATAATATATATATATATATATATATATATATATATTTTTATAATTATACATATATGAGTTAACTTTAACTGTAGGACATAATTACAATTATTTAATAAAGAGTGACATATTCTTAATTGATCTTTAGAAATGGGACATATCAAATTAATACCTTTTTTTTTATAAAAGTAGGAATGTTAAATTTTTATATAAAAAGAAAAGAAAATTTTAAAAATAAGTTATATAACTATACTTTTTAGCAGCCTTAAAATGTATGTCAAACAGTGAAAAAAAACTGTAAAGAAATGGGTGGGACGGAGGGAGTAACATTATTAACATGAATCTTTTTTTTTATCTTTGAAATTATATTATAAATTATTTTTAATGTTTAAACTTCAAAAAAAAATATAACTTTTTTATTCTAGTAATTCTTTTGATCTGTAAAAATATTATTTTATATTATAATTATTTTTGATATAATCATTATTTTCAATTATGTTAATAATAATTTAAGTAATTCATAAAAACTTAATTAATAATATGCATGACTTCAGACTCATATTATGAAATTTGAAATTTTAAATTAAATATGTGATTGACGCAAAAAGAATCTTGAAACTTGAGGTAATTCAATAATATAAAATATTTAATTATTAGATGTAACGATTTTATTTATTACTAAAACTTTAACGGTCATTATTCATTGGAAAGGGATTTTAAATATATATTTTATTTGTGATATGAAGATATTTTCATTAATAATAATGACATATTATTTTTAAAATTCAATTCCATCGGAGCACAATACCTTGAAGGTTCAGTAAATTTTACATAATCAATATTTTATATCATTTTAGTCAACACCATTACAAATGCTTTTAGTTTGTCAATGTAATTTTTTTGTGATAATTAGTAATTAAATTGTGTATAATTTATACTAGGTCTTTTCCGAAAATATGATGTTTTTACTTTTTTTTAAGTCTATGTTTTTTGATTCATTTTTTAATATTTTTTTAGAAAAAAAATAAGAATTTACAATCAAATGTAATTAAATGTAGCCAAAATTAATTGTAATTGTTTAAGAAGAATGCAAGAGATACCGATCTTGCTAAAAAAAATGTGTACTAAATGACAGGTGTGATTATTTGATTAATTACAAATCTTTTAAATATAATGGAATTTCCTATATTTATATCATTACCATCAATTAAAACATTCCATATTGACACACATAATTTCTCGTTACAATTAATTAGTAAATTTATAACACACATAAATTAGTGCACCAAGTGTGCCAAAAAATCACAATGTTAATTGACATATAATTTTAACCGTCGAATCTGATATTTTGAAAAATAGACGATCAATATCATATCATATTAAAAAGAAAATTATAATTTAAAAAGGATATAATTAAAAATGGTTGTACTGAAATGAATTTTAAAAAGAAAATTATAATATGAAAAGGATATAATCATGATTGAACGTGTAAAAACTAATATATATCAATTTTTTAACAATAATTTGATAGGTAATAACATATAAATATTAAAAAATTAATATATTCAATAGATATTAAAAAAAATCCCGTGAGGGTTGTAAGTAAAAAAGAGATAGCTACTATGTATCCATGATGCATACATATACAGACAACAAAGCACAACGTTGTACGCACATTATATTCAAATTAAATTCATATAAAATTATTAATATCTTAATATTGATATTCAAACTTTAACCACGTATAACTACTACCATAAAATATGTATAAAAAACTAAAATCAATTATAAATAAATACATAAATAAATAAATAAAAAAGATCTCTAGAATGAATTGGAAAAGAAATCCAAATACAATCATAGATAGAATTATAATTACATTATTCTATCAAACAAAAATCTATAAATACAAGACCATTAATTATAAATTAAAAACAAAAATTTTAACGTAACAAGAGATGTCGTGAACGATATGTAGAAGCTACGGAGCAAAAGGAGAAAAAAAAAAGATCTGATGAAAATAATGAATTTTTTTAAA
Organism: Kitagawia praeruptora; assembly: GCA_037693485.1. Taxonomy (NCBI): domain Eukaryota; kingdom Viridiplantae; phylum Streptophyta; class Magnoliopsida; order Apiales; family Apiaceae; genus Kitagawia; species Kitagawia praeruptora. The sequence continues at coordinate 89,180,322 of CM075347.1, read as the reverse complement.
AAAGAAAATTGATTACTTATATTGGTTTAGTGTTGCAATGATTTTTACAAAATTTTAAATCCTTAACTTAACAATGAGAAAAAAATATAATTATTCAAGGATTTATCTTTATAAAATATTATTTATAAAATTTAAAATTGTATTGTAAATTATTTAAAAATTTACTCTCAAATGTAATGAAATAATTTCGATGACGAAATACATAAAAATAGCAATTTTCAAAAAAAAGCACATAAAAATTAATTTATTAAATAAAGAAAATTAAAAAAACCCATAAATCGCACAAGTTATAAGCAATCCTACAAATTTAGGATCCGGATACGAAAACCAACCAAACTATCAAGGCGGAAACTTTTTGCAAAGGGGACCGGTTTATATTTCAACTAGCATAAAAGCCCGTGCAAGGCACGGGCCGGTTGATTAAATATATTTATAAATTGAATTATGTATTATTAATGTCGTTAGTTAAGTATGTGTAAGTTTATAATTTGAAATTTGATACGAGTAGTACTGATAGCAATCATAACATTTTTTTTAATTTGTTGTGGATCATAGGACATAATTGGAGTATTCGGTCGGTGCTTTCTAATTAAGATGACTTTTCAGAATACTTACAATTCTAACCATTGGTTCTTCGAAAATGGTGCATCCCTTTAGCTAATTTATAACCATTTTCAAGGTAAAATCTAAATATCCTTCAAGCTATTCCATTCCGAAAATGTAAGTTCTGGTCCTGATTTTAATAACAATTCTTTGAAACTCTGCCCAGGCCTTGTTCTTTAAGTTCTTAAAACTCTTTTTCTAACTTTTCCCTCTTTTTTCTTCTAATCTCTTGATATTTAAAAATTCATTGTCTTTGTTTTTTTTTTCGACATCTATTTATCTTTCAAGATATCAGAAAATTCAATTATAAATAATTGACTTAACAGATCTACCTTGCGTAACAAACTTATCATTCTTTTGACCTATGCGCTTGAGAATTGATGAATTACGTCTGGATATATATTTTTCGTGCTTCCATCATCATGAGGTAAAATTGTTCATTTCTCATTTCTCTATACTTTGACATTGAATTCATCATTTCCTTTATCGAATATAGCTTAATCCAGAGAAGTATATATCTTCAATAATAGCTCAGGTGAACATGTGATCTATGATTGGAATGAATATGTTTTTACTATTAATGTGCTTCGTATATGTGCCCGAGAAAGTTTTCTTTAATTATTAAAGTCAGTGTGAGGTACATGCCTCTAGTTTATATTGTTTTCGAAAATTTATTCTACTTTTTCAATTAATATCTATTTTTTTTGCAAAATTTCTAAAATTATACTTTATTATTAGGTGAACCTTGGTAAATGAATATTTGATACATCAACAAATTCATCAAATGAATTACTTTTATGGTTTCAAACATAAAAGTAAAATATATGTTGACCTTGATAAAAGAGAAATATAAATATAGAAAAATTAAATAATATAATAAATCTTACATTTATCGAAATTAGTCAGATATAACCAACTCGACTTCTACGTTAATAAATTTTTAATATACACTTGAAAAATAATTTTTTAGTGTTAGGTATATGATGTAGTTTTATATTATGTATGATCCTATTTTAATTTTAATATTTATAACTAAATTACACGTTGTAGTTTAATAATTTAAATATTCACAATATATGATTCTATTTTGAAATATAATTCTATTGCTAACTGAAATTTTAAATCTTTACGCAAATTTAAATAAATTTCACATGCAATATAATTTTTTTATTAATAATACTAAAATTTAAAATCTAATTGTTGTAAGTAACCTGGGTTTCACTAACGAATAATAAAAATTTCAATTCTCATACTTTGTTTTATGAACCTCTATACTAACTATATATATGCCTGATATAAAATAAATTGTAAAATAAATTATTGAATAAAATATAAATAAATAAATATTTATGTATGTAGTTGATGAATTTTAGTAATAACTCAAATGATCACATAGCTCAATCGGTTAGAAATTTAGTGAAATACTTGATCCATCTTAAATAAATAGTGAAATAGAACATAAACAAAAACAACATCTATGTATGTAGTTAATGATTTTTATTTTTATCTCAAATATTCATGTAGCTCAAATGGTTGGAGGGATGAATTTAGCTTTGTGAGGTCATGGGTTCAAATCCTTGTCACATTATTTTTTCAAAGGTTTCAGGTTAGGTTTGGAAGTTGGCTTGGAATGAATAAATTTGCTCAGGATAACCGAATGTGTTCTCCTATTATATATAGAAAGATTTTAAATCTTTTTTAAAATAAAAATTTTAATTGTAAAATGAATCATAAAAGAAGGAATTTTTATTCTGTTTTATTAAGAATTGAATTTACTAGCGTAATTGTAAGAATTTTTTTAATTTCTAAATATTTTAAAGTTAAAAATAAAAGAACTATATATAATAATGTGAAAACAAAGAAATTTAGGTATAAAAAATGGAAAAATAAAGAGGTAATTAACTAAAACCCAGTTCATGGGAATCGAACAATGCCAGGAAAATGTAAACCATCTATTTATCATCCCAACTGCTAACACATTACTGAAATATATAGATAATACGTCAATTATATTTGGAATTTTAGGGGCCAGGACCCCTCTGAACGAGCCCGAATCCTCTGTTCCATTCTTCATGCCCCCTTCTATGTCTCCTATACAAAACAAAATGGGTGCCCATGGCAGGCCCATTGTAAGAAAAATGAAAATAATATATTTTATTTCCATTTTCCTTACAATGGGCCCCGTCAGTGGCACCCATTTTATATGGGAGACACAGAAGGGAACATGAAGAAGGGGACAGAGGATCCTCACCCCCTCTCAACCCCCTCCTTCACAAGGAAAGAGAATAAACTCAAATATGGGTAAAAAAAAAACCACTCATGGAATACTAACATGTTGCATGATTAATTTGTTAATTTGTTCCTTTGTTGTTATGAATCAATTCGGGACATATAAAATTAGAGCCCATTTTTTAAAATTTGTCCTAATAAATTATTAGGCTACAAGTTTGTTTTCACAAAACAAGAAAAAAGCCTGATTCCAATATGTAGTACTCCCTCTGTCCCTTTATTTTCTTCACGTTTAGAATGTCGGGACTGTTCATAACAAGAGACAAATTACTAATTTACGTCTAATCTATAAAACAAAATATAGTCATGAGTGATCTTGTTGGATTCGTATTTATGAGTACTTTAATACAGTGAAGTTTTTATATTCAATACTAATACGAAATTAAAGATATTAACGAGTTAAAATGTGCGTTGGCAAACGTGTCCAAGAGAAACGGGAATAGTTTTAAGGGACGGAGGGAGTAGTAATTAGCATAAGCAACTTTAGCCCCATAATACCACTTATCCATAAAGATTTTCACAATAACTTGACTGCAGTGCCAGAATTCCACATGCGTGCATGCAAATCTGTACATTGGTGCATTTAAATATGCAGGTACCAGATTGGTGTGAGATATCTGGCCACAGAGAACATGAAACTAAAGCGATATTTATAGATAGGGGATGATCATCTGATTCTCCTTTAACTTTACTACTTTGAAGAAACAAAGTTAAAGCTGCTAAAGGAGTGTTTGATGCTGATGGAAACTGACTGATCTCGGGATCACCAATGTCCCATTCTCATGTCTCATTAATGCTCTCATTCATTTGTCTTGCTTTCATCACAAAGCAAAAGTTACCAATACACATACACTAATACATGTACATCCCACCTTGATAAGTGGATTTTATATCCACTTGGAACATTCTAAATCGGCTTAAATTGATTGTCTTGGGCTCAAGTTTCTTGTAGTTTTGATGTGTTTTGTTTAGTTGTGCAGATTTACAAGGATGTTGATTATGGTGGATGTTTTTGTTGTTTTTGTCGTTTTTGGAGGTTTAATTTATTAAAATTCGGATTTATTGGGCTGCACGCGTGAGATTCACTGTTTGGGCCATATCTTGAGTTCTATAAGTCTGTTTTCAGCCCGTAAGCAGTCCACGCGAAGATAACGAGATTCTCTATCATTCTAAGGTGGTCCAGAGGCCCAATTACGTCTGGAACGGCTTTGGAAAACTGAAGAAAAGTCAGCTACGAATTTCCCTTAAAAAATAGAATCAGTTTAGGAAACGTATTTTGCAGAAATTCTATTATAATTCTGTTTTGGTATTTTCTTGCTGGGCAAGACTTTTAGAGCCTATTTAAACACATCCTATCATTGTAATATAGATACACATTATCATAGTTTTATTATTGTAACCAGCTTAGATCTGCAAGGGAGAAAAGGAGAGAAGGGTTCAACGCTCGTGACAAGCAACGGATCTAGATCTACTTCATCCTTTGTGTTACTTTGGATTATAGATTTGTTTTCTCAAACTCTTGTTTATTAATATAATTACTTCTTTTATTCATATCTTGTTATTTACCATGTTTTCATCAAATCCCATGGTGACGAAAGGTTTAATTATGAACTAATCGTTGTCGTGGGATCCTAGTGGATTTATCTATGTAGCTTAGTAGTTTGCATGCCTTAAAGATTTATGTGTGGTGAATACTTGATATCCTTGTATGGTTGTGCTTATTGAATTTAGGTGCGTCGCGAACATCTAATATGTTAATCTCTTGCTAAACGAGAGTGGATCTTGAGATTTAGAACTTGCCATGCTAGCATAGGATAGGTTGATGTTGAACATCATGATTTGTGGCATGAATAGAGATATTATGCTACCCTATGTGATCTAAGTGGATAACTTGTGCTTCAACCTTTATGTTTTCAAATTCTATAGAGATATAGGGTCTAAACATAATAGGTGCCTACTCATCTTCTATCTCTTTTGTGGATGTATGTGTAGATTGGTACTAGTATACCGAGAGGTAACTTTTACTCTTTTCGTGTTATTCGATCAGATATCAAAACCATCGCATGTTTTAATTAAAGGCTGCAACTCTAAGTGAAGTAGATGATGAAACTAGGATTCCATGTTTTATTCTTATATTAGTAATTCGACTTTAATCTCTTTAATTAGTTAATCTTTAGTTTGATAATTAATTTAGTAGTTAATAAAAATCCAATTTGTTATTTGTCTTAGCAGTGGATTAAAACCATACATTGTTGCATAGGCATATTAATTGAATTGAACATCATTCTAGATCTCTGTGGGAACGAACTTGATTTAATCATATATTACTTGTGACAACGTGCGCTTGCGTAAATTTAGCATAACAAGTTTTTGGCGCCGCTGCCGGGGATCATCGGTGTTTTTATTTTAGTTTATGTGCTTGTCATCAGTGGTCGTTAGCGTTCACTGACTCGGATTCTTACTTAGTTTGTTTGTTTCGTGGTGTTTCTGGTACTTAGGTTTGTATGCGAACACGCTTACAAGCTCGTTTGGAAGAACTGGCAAAAGACGGTCGTGTAGAGAATATAGAGAATAAAGAGGAATCTAAAACTACAGTAGCAATGGCAGATGCAGAAGCAGCTAAGGCTTTGAAGGAGTATTCTCAGCCGAAACTCAATGATATCCAGTCTAGCATTATTAGGCCAGCTATTGCAGCAAACAATTTTGAGATTAAGTCGGGCACAATTCAGATGGTGCAGAATTCAGTCCAGTTTGGGGGAGCTTCTACGGAGGATGCCAACATGCATGTTCGGGACTTTATCGAAATCTGCGACACTTTCAAATGTAATGGTGTGACGGATGATGCTATCAGGTTGAGGCTTTTCCCATTCTCTCTGAGGGATAAGGCTAAGAGCTGGCTACACTCTTTGCCACCTGGTTCCATTACTACATGGGAAGATCTTGCTCAGAAGTTCCTTACTAAATTCTTCCCTATGGCGAAAACTGCAGCATTAAGGAACCAGTTGACTCAATTCCAACAGCAATCTGGCGAGACCTTGTGTGAGGCATTGGAACGCTACAAGGAGATGCTACGAAAGTGTCCTCATCATGGCATGCCTGATTGGATGGTTATTAATGGGTTCTACAATGGGTTGGGAGCACAGTCTAGACCTTTACTAGACGCAGCATCAGGTGGAGCTCTGTGGGCAAAGAGCTATGATGAAGCTTATGATCTTATAGAGATGATGGCTGCTAATGAATATCAGAATCCAACCCAAAGGCTATCTCAAGGCAGGGCAGCAGGAATTTTGGAAGTAGATACAGCTTCAGCTATTGTAGCTCAGTTGAAAGCTCTGACTATGAAGGTGGATTCTCTTGCTAATTATGGAGTTCAGCAGGTGACTAGTGTTTGTGAGTTATGTGCGGGCGCACATGAGACGAATCAGTGTGCTATTTCTCCTGAATCAGTACAGTTCGTGAGTAATTTTCAGAGACTTGCTGCACCAGTTCCAGCCACTTATCATCCTAATAATCGGAATCATCCCAACTTCAGCTGGAGCAACAATCAAAGTGCACAACAACCTTATCAACAGCCTTATGCTCCAAGGCAACAGTTTCAACCTCCTGGTTTTCAGCAGCAACAGTTTCATACTGGTTCTAGCCATCAGTCGAATGAAAACTCTGAATTAGAAGAGTTGAGATTAATGTGCAAGAGTCAGGCAGCAACTCTCAAGAGTCAGGAAGCATCTCTCAAGACATTGGAGAGTCATATAGGACAAATTGCAAGTGCCTTGGTAAATATGCAACAAGGAACTCTTCCAAGTGATACAATGGGTAATCCAGGCAAGAGGGAGGTCCATGAGTAGGTGAAAGCTGTGACTTTGAGATCCGGAAAAGTCACGAGTGATTCTAAATCAGCAACTGAAGAAGAGGAAGATGTTCAGAATCAGCAGGATGAAAAATCTGTATTACCAGTAATTGAGAAATCTGATTTAGTGGCTGATCAGCTAGATGGTGAGAAGAGCAAGAAACCTGTTGAAAAGTTTACTCCGGAGCAATCTTCAATGAATAATCAGATTTATCCACCTCCTCCATTTCCTGGACGTTTGCGGAAAAGTCAAGAGAAACAGTTTCAGAAATTCATGGATGTCTTCAAGAAACTGTCCATTAACATTCCTTTTGTTGAAGCATTGGAGCAGATGCCAAGATATGCTAAGTTCATGAAGGATATTTTGTCATGGAAGAGAAGGTTGGAAGATTTTGAAACAGTGGCATTAACGGAGGAGTGTAGTGCCGTTCTGCAGCAGAAGTTGCCTCCTAAACTTAAAGATCCAGGAAGTTTCACTATTCCATGCACTATTGGCAACCTTTCTTTCAACAAGTGTTTATGTGATTTGGGAGCTAGTATTAATCTCATGCCCTTGTCTGTTTTCAAGCAACTTGGTCTACCGGAGCCAAAGCCAACTAACATCTCTTTGCAGTTGGCTGATCGATCTATCACTTATCCGAGGGGTATAGTAGAGGATGTTTTGGTAAAGGTTGATAAGCTCATATTCCCAGCTGATTTTGTTATCTTGGATTTTGAAGAAGATAAGAAGATTCCCATTATCTTGGGAAGACCGTTCTTGGCTACAGGAAAGACTTTGATTGATGTGCAAAAAGGAGAGCTTACAATGAGGGTGCAAGATCAAAGTGTCACCTTTAATGTGTTCAAGGCAATGAAATTTCCGACAGAGGATGAAGAGTGTTGCAGTGTGGAAATAGTTGATACGGGTCAGAGAAAGAAGTTTGATCAATTGTTGAGCGAGAAATCGGACACACACATGCTAAAGCATCCCATTAGTGATTCCATTGACAGTTCTTCAGTTCAAGATCTCTCGAGTGTCAAGCTTGGAAAACTTCCACCACATTTGAGGTATGTCCTTTTGAATAATGAGCTAGTGATTTTTGAAGAGGGGCATGATAACGTGTTGCGACGGTGGAAAGCCGATGATAAGGAAGAAGAAATTTTTGTTCAGCCGGTTGAGTCGGAGAAGCATTTTAGAGGTGTGAAGAAGAAAAAGAAGAAGATTTGGCCGTTGGGTAGTAAATTTAAGTTGAAGTCTGAAGGAAGAGATTTGTGGAAAGCAAGCAACCAAGATGTCAAAGTTCGTATGAATGGTTTGTCTGTTGAGAACGGTTCAGTTATTCTTTTGAAACAGCCATGAGTTGAGGAAGTAACGTCAAGCTATTGACGTTAAAGAAGCGCTTCGTGGGAGGCAACCCATGCATTAGTGTAGGAAGGAAAAAAAAAATTTTTTGAGTGTTGTGAAAAAAAAAAAAAAAAACAGAAAAATAGAATTTTTTGGTGTGTCACGCAGGAGCAACCTGCGTTACAGGGCAAATTGCGCCCCTGTTGCGCAACTTGCGCCTGCGCAACTGGAAGGGAGGCAAATTGCGGGCAGACGCGCAAGTTGCGCTGCCGTGTCTGCAATGGAGGCAATTTGCCTTACACGCGCGCAAGCTGCGCTTCTTCCAGAGATTTCAGAAAATTTTCAGCTGCTCCCCTGTTCTTATGCGCCTGTGCATGTGTATTTATATAAAAAAAAAAAAATGTTCACCCCTTCATTCTTTTTATACCCCCATTCTAAACCTATTCTAATCCTATTTCAATTCCAAAACCTCCCATCTTTTCTCCAAAAATTCTAAACCTATTTCTATTCTAATTCTTATTTTTTATTATTATTATTATTATTATTATTATTATTATTATTATTATTATTATTATTATTTCTTTATTATTATTATTATTATTATTATAGTTATTATATATTATTATTATTATTATTATTATTTTCTTTATTATTATTATTATTTATTATTATTATTATTATTATTTTATATACACACCAATACATACAAATCCAATTCCTCTTCTATATTTTTTTTTATCTCTAATAAATTCAATTCTAAAGAGGAATTAATTGCAAGTTCACCTCTTTGATTCGTATTGGGTAATTCTTTTTCTCTAATCTTATTTTTATTACGAATTTGTGTTCTTGTCAATTGTGGGTTTTGTAGTATTCAGGCAAGGTGGCCAGTCTATGGAGCTCGTGCGCAATATCCTCCACCAGATTCATTCGAGGAGGGTGACTGCTTCGGTAGTCAGGTATGTTTTCTGCTATCTCTTGTATTTACTTCCATTCAATGAGGACATTGAATATTTTAAGTTTGGGGGTGGTTTGAGGGATTAGTAGTTGTTGTATTATTTGTTCATGTAGGATTGCATGTTTTGCATATTAATAGTAGTAAATTATGCATTATTGTTCGTATTATCTACGTTTGTTTCATATAGGACATTCTGTTTTTATTTTTGTATATCATGTGAGTTCATAATAGTTTGCATTTGCACCCATGCTTGATAGGAATTTTGTGTTGTTGACGCTTTTGATTGAGAAGTGATATGCTTTGTTCTTGTGCACACACATACACTAGTAAGTTGAAGCTAGTAGACTTATTGAATGTTGTAAGTGATTAGAAGGACATGAATATGTGCAAGATGATTTAGTTTGCATGCTTTGAATACAAGTTGGTGCGTTAGAGAGATTTTTGCTTGGGATTGAGTATGTTTTTCCACCAAGTGAGTTTTTGAGCCTTATTGCATATTGCATATTTGCAATTTATTCGTTTGCTTTAGTGTCCACGGATTGTTTGCATTGCTAGCAGTTGTTTGAGGTCTTTCTTGAAACGCATGACATTATTTGACGATTAAAATGATAAAGGCATTTAGGAATAACCACATATTTTCCCATATTACCACACCATGTTTACATGATCAATTAGTTAACCCGTTGAGCTTAATCCTATTTTTCGGTGACATACCACACTACTTGCCTAGACCTTTTTCTTGTATTGGCCTTACATTAATTTGAACCCACATTGTCAAAGGCTAGTAGAGTGCTTAAGGGAGTAATAAGGTGTGTAAGGAGGGGTTTATTGTTGGTCTTACTTTTGGGGGAAATATTGAAAATTGAGATTGTTTACTTGATAGTCGGCATATGTAATAAATTCGTGGGATCATTGTTATTGTTTGTGTTATATTTAGCTCTCGAAAAAAGAAGAAAAAAAAGAAAAAAAATACAAAAAAAGAAAAAAAAAGAGAAAAAAAGAAAAAATAGAAGAATATATATATTATGAGAGCATGTTTGTGTTTGTTGTGATCCTATTTTAGTCGACTAGTCGAGTGTTTGTTTTAGAAAAATTATGTGGGGGGGGAAATAGGGTGTTGTGTATGATTTATTATGGTACTTACTAGCTTTTGACACTTCACCTGTTTTGGCTTATTTGACATACCTTGTCCCTAGCCCCGTTACAACCCAAATAAAGACCTTTTGATTATCGTCATTGATGTATGTTGTGTTAAGAGTTAGATTGATACCAAATGTCAAGCATGTTTATGATTTTGTTGGAATTGAGTGATACACTTACCCTTGTTCTTGAGTGAATATTCTTTTGTGAGTGGATTGTGAGTGTTTGCTTGTTCTTACGTATGAGATCCCGAGTGTTTTCTCAAAGATGTGCTCTTGTAGGCTTAGCATGTTTACTAGCTTATTCTTACACTTGACATGGGCTTGTGAGAACTTATGCATGTTCATTGAGTAGACTATGTGAATACTTGCACTTTCGACACCAAGACATTGCGTATTTACTTTGATTCTTAAGTTGATATGGCATGAGAGGATTTGAAGGTATGGTAGATTAGATTAATTGCATTTGCATATTAGTTGCATTCATGCATTGCATTGCATTGGATTTTGTGGGTACATTCGCTATAGGCCCTCACGAGACCTTACTCGTCCACTAGGGCTGCCTAGGGGTTTAAAGGGCTTGTTGCATATGCCAAATGCAACCGTGATCACCTACGGAAGTGGTACTAGTTAGTTAGTTAGTTGTAATTGTTTATGCTTGAGGACAAGCATCGGTTTAAGTTTGGGGGTGTGATAAGTGGATTTTATATCCACTTGGAACATTCTAAATCGGCTTAAATTGATTGTCTTGGGCTCAAGTTTCTTGTAGTTTTGATGTGTTTTGTTTAGTTGTGCAGATTTACAAGGATGTTGATTATGGTGGATGTTTTTGTCGTTTTTGGAGGTTTAATTTATTAAAATTCGGATTTATTGGGCTGCATGCGTGAGATTCACTGTTTGGGCCATATCTTGAGTTCTATAAGTCTGTTTTCAGCCCGTAAGCAGTCCACGCGAAGATAACGAGATTCTCTATCATTCTAAGGTGGTCCAGAGGCCCAATTACGTCTGGAACGGCTTTGGAAAACTGAAGAAAAGTCAGCTACGAATTTCCCTTAAAAAACAGAATCAGTTTAGGAAACGTATTTTGCAGAAATTCTATTATAATTCTGTTTTGGTATTTTCTTGCTGGGCAAGACTTTTAGAGCCTATTTAAACACATCCTATCATTGTAATATAGATACACATTATCATAGTTTTATTCTTGTAACCAGCTTAGATCTGCAAGGGAGAAAAGGAGAGAAGGGTTCAACGCTCGTGACAAGTAACGGATCTAGATCTACTTCATCCTTTGTGTTACTTTGGATTATAGATTTGTTTTCTCAAACTCTTGTTTATTAATATAATTACTTCTTTTATTCATATCTTGTTATTTACCATATTTTCATCAAATCCCATGGTGACGAAAGGTTTACTTATGAACTAATCGTTGTCGTGGGATCCTAGTGGATTTATCTATGTAGCTTAGTAGTTTGCATGCCTTAAAGATTTATGTGTGGTGAATACTTGATATCCTTGTATGGTTGTGCTTATTGAATTTAGGTGCGTCGCGAACATCTAATATGTTAATCTCTTGCTAAACGAGAGTGGATCTTGAGATTTAGAACTTGCCATGCTAGCATAGGATAGGTTGATGTTGAACATCATGATTTGTGGCATGAATAGAGATATTATGCTACCCTATGTGATCTAAGTGGATAACTTGTGCTTCAACCTTTATGTTTTTAAATTCTATAGAGATATAGGGTCTAAACATAATAGGTGCCTACTCATCTTCTATCTCTTTTGTGGATGTATGTGTAGATTGGTACTAGTATACCGAGAGGTAACTTTTACTCTTTTCGTGTTATTCGATCAGATATCAAAACCATCGCATGTTTTAATTAAAGGCTGCAACTCTAAGTGAAGTAGATGATGAAACTAGGATTCCATGTTTTATTCTTATATTAGTAATTCGACTTTAATCTCTTTAATTAGTTAATCTTTAGTTTGATAATTAATTTAGTAGTTAATAAAAATCCAATTTGTTATTTGTCTTAGCAGTGGATTAAAACCATACATTGTTGCATAGGCATATTAATTGAATTGAACACCATTCTAGATCTCTGTGGGAACGAACTTGATTTAATCATATATTACTTGTGACAACGTGCGCTTGCGTAAATTTAGCATGACACACCTCTAACTTTGTCCTCTATAGCCAGCCTTGATTCATACAGTTTTACCATCTTTTCAGCTTCCACTTGTTTACTCACTGCTATTTATCTGTGACTAGTGACTCAGCACACAGCTTTTACGTGCCTTGAATTCACCACTTCAATCTAATAAGTAAATAATCCTTACTTAAAAATGTTTCAATTGCTTAATAAACTTCTTAGTACCCAATCAAATTAATTTAAATCTTCTTAGTACTTTAGCATGTTTCAAGTGTGTAATTTAATTATTTCGAGTGTTATCCTCATCACAAACATTATTATTCTAACATTTCTGGTTAAATTATATTTTGAATTGCACTAATAGTCAAAAAAAAAAGTCTAGTCTAGATTCCTTCCTTGTTTGCAATTTGCAATGGTGGCCAAAACTCCTAAACCCCATTTGCTTAGATGAGAGTATAATTTTTATAACGAATTTTCTAGTGTGTGCCGAAGAATAAATGCTAAAAATCCGTGCTTGATTAGTTGTCAAATTTTGATTGGTGGAGATTTCATTAATAATGATGACCCCCCTGCATTCACATAAATATCCACTAATCAAAATTTGATAACTCATAAAACACGGATTCTTAGCATATGTCCTTGTGCACACGCTAGATAAATCTTTTTATAATAAGTGCATGAATGTCCTCGAGAAAAAAGAGTCATGAAATATGATTATCAAAACAAATTTTGGAATTGACACAAACGCCAAAGATGATTAATAATGCTAGCTAGTAGTTAAGGAATTTCTTGATTAGGATTGAGTCAACACCTATGCATGGTGGTTGCCTTCTACCTTCATTTCCAACCCCCACCTACAAAAGAGATATTCTTATTCACCAACAATCCCTATATAATACAGATGCACCCTCTGTTTTTTTATATTAGTCGCGTGACTTTTTTGCACGTACTTTTAAGTGTTTTGACTGCATAGTTAAATTTAATTTTTTTTGTGAATTAAAATTTTGATTACATATTTTTATTCAAAAAAAATTCCAAAAATAATGATTTTAGTTATGTAATCAATGCACCTAAAAATGTGTACAGAAAAGTTAAACGACTAATATGACTAATATAAAAAGAATAGAAGGAGTATTTATACATGTCACTTTAGAGAAGCGAAGCTCAGTGGAATGCTCTAAACAAATCCTCAATCAAACTAACAATCTTAACCCTCAAATAACCTTTTCAAGCTCTTTATCTTAATACCATATTCTTTTTTTTTCTTTTAAGAAATACAATGGTTAATGAATTCAAGTCCAATTGATAAGACGAAATAAAATCGCACCAATTTTCGAAAATGACATCATCATAAGACTTGAGGGGTGCAGTGTATAGGGTACCAAAATGAAAATAAGTGGATTATTCGTTTAGCAGATAATTATATATACCAACCTAGCTAGTTATCATATATCACCAAAACAATAAAAAAAACTTACACCAACCTAGTTTATATGTATAATTATACCTATGATTGAATTAGTTAGAAGTCCACCATCTATGTATAAGAAACTTAAGTTGCTCTATATCTTATTTGTTGTCTAATCATTTGCTCATGTTACACTTGAATTGAAAATTACTCTTTTATTTATATCACCGTTTTTTGCATGCCCATCCCCTACTTATCTAATAAAAATCATCATTAGCTCTAATTATAGAATTCCAAAACTTGTACCAAGATTTCAACGTTAGAGCAATCAAACAAAGATGCTTGTGAAATAATGCTAATACTAATTTAGGAGTATAATTTGTTCATCCAATAATAGAAAATATATTTTAAAAAGATTCGTCTTTTGTCAAGCTTTTGATACTTATTATAGACTCATATCAACACAGTGCATGCATACCTAATAACATGGTAATAGAAAATTGACAAGGCTAACGGCGGGGATTATGTTATTTACGTAGAAAGGTATGCATACATTATAACCGAATGCATAATGCAAGGTAAACTACTAGTGTAGTATTTTCTTAGCATATATGTAATTAATGGATTCTTGATCATATCTAACGGTATCTATCTGGTTAATTATTTTCAAAAGAGGCCGATTACGATACACTTGCTTGGAAGAATGCACTAAATTATGTCACTATTTTGGAAGAATGCAGTTAATAATTATCACTTTTTTCAACTCTTGATGATGAATATGATCTTTCATATGACAAGATGAAAGGGATACATGGCTTCCAAATCCCCAGGACAAAGAAAACTTGGCACTTTTACTAGGAATACCGGTAATAATAACATGATATGATGCTCAAGAAAACAACTCATACAAACTTGTGAAAATTCCAACGTATAGAGAAAAAAAAAACCAAAAGCCCTCACTTTCTCATCTATTCCCATGGGCGAAGAAAATATGCCTTTCCCTTTATCATTAATTTTGCTTCTCATTTCGATCTCGAATCTTCATTTTTAATTTACATTTTATTCCCCCCTTCTTTTTCTTTTCCCATCTCTCTGTTTTATCAAAATCTGTCACTCTCTCATCACCTACTCGGGATCAGGCCCAGCCCCAGCTGCCCAACCCAGACATTTGTCTCTATTCTTCTCTTGCTTTTTTTGGAAAAATACGCGACTTGCTTAGCATTCAAGATGTCCAAATGATAGAATGGTTAATGTGTATAACTAATTTTCAGAGCAGTGCTTGGCAATATTCAAACTACAAATTATTTAGTTTCAGAACAGACATGCTAATTAAATTGGTAACGATGTTTGTATAGTAGACTTGCTGCACAAGAAATATCACAATGCCTTGAGTTAATCGCCCCAACTACGAAATAAGCTGAATGCTAATACAATTAGACTGCCAAAAAACAGATCATAACGCAGTAAAAGATACACCAATTAAAAATTTATCCAACTACCTAGAATAACAGAGGAAACTTGTAAACAAAAAACTTAACAGATCAAGCCGTTTGCTATGGCACGGTTCAACCCTAAATGAGTAGTTTCATACACAGGAAGATCCTCACAATATCTGTCATCCTTAAATGATGATTCCAAATGATCAAGCTCAAATAAGTCCGAGCTCGAATCACTAGCACAATCGTCTTCAAAATCGTAATCCTCGTCCTGATTGATTGTAGAAACGAAATCATTCTTCTTCAAGTTTTCATTGATTCTCAAAACGTTATTTTTCTTGTGATCCCCCACATGCAGTATTGGTTGTCTCAAATTTGTTTGGTTACGTGGCATTGGCTTCTTAAATTGCTTAACCTCTTCTTCATAAATGCATTTATGTCCGCAAGGACGACAATCTTCATCAACTATAACACTCATCGGATAGAATCTTACCGATCTTTTGATCCCATTGTTGCGTTTCTACCTTGAATTTGGTGAAGTTTTGCTCAAACATGATCTTGAAAATGTAGAAGCAGATGAACATGTAGACTTGGAGTTCCAATCAGCATTCACATCATTACCGTTTCCCTCATTGCGATGTGATTCTCTGCTTTTCTTTGGATTACCACTAGCAAATATAGAATTGAAAAAACTGGTAAGTCGTCCCCCTGGTGAGATTGGTTGTTTAATCTTCTTCAAATTCGCATAAATCTTCTGAGCACGGGCTTTTGTTTGCACTAAATCACGCAAGCGTACGTGGTCACAAGTAATACAGATATAAGTCGAGTTCGTTCCTACAGAGATCTGGTTATGATTTTAATTCAGTAGATGCACCTATGCAACAATGTATGATTATTATTCACTGCTAAGACAAATAACAAATATGGTTTTTAACTATCTAAATTAATTAAAAAGCAAATTAACAAAACTACAAATTAACTAACTAGCAAGAATTGAAATCTAATTACTTCTGCAAGAAAAACCATGGAATCCTAACTTCATTAAATACTTTGCTTAGATCTGACGCTTTTAATCACTATATGCAATGGTTATGATATCTAATCGAATAACACGAAACAAGTATACGCTACTTCTCAGTATACGTAAACCAAACTAAACATACATCCACAAAAGAGATAGAAGATGAATAGACACCAATTATGCTTAGACCCTATATGTCTATAGAATTTGAAAACATAACGGTTGAAGAGCAAGTTATCCATAAAGATCACATAAGGCAATATAAGTATTCTCATCTCATACTACGAATCATATTGTTAAACAATTATGAACCTATGCTAGCATGGCAAGTTCTAAATCTCAAGATCCACTTTCACTTCACAAGAGATTAACAAATTAGATGTTCATGATGCATCTATCAATTAAGCATAACCATACGAGGATATCAGATATACATCACACACAGATCTTTAAAGCAATCAAGATACTAAAGCTCCATAAATAAATCCGTTAGAATCCCATGACAACGATTAGCTCATAATTGAACCTCTCGTCATCATGGAATCTGATGAAACCATGATAAAAACAAAGTATGAAAAGATACAAATAAACCTAAGTAATTGATATGTAATGGTTATTCTCCTAATGATAATGATCAATTACAAGGGTTGGATGTGTTTATATAGGCTCTAGACATCTTGCCCAACAAGAAAATACCAAATCAGAATTATAATAGAAGTACGTTTCCTAAACTGATTCTGATTTAAAGGAAAATTCGTAGCTGCCTTTTCTTCAGATTTTCTGGAACGTTCCAAACGTAATTGGACCTCTGGACCACCTTAAAATGATAGAGAATCTCGTTATCTTCGCGTGGACTGCTTACGGTCCCCAAACGGAGTTGTAGAACTCAAGATATGGCCAAAATAGTAAAAACTGTAATTTTTCAGGGGCAACTTGCGCCCAACAGTCTGTTCTTCGCGCAAATTGCTCCTACCCGGCGCAATTTGCTTGTGAGAATCCTATTCCAAGTTGTAGAAAATCTCCCAGGCTTCGCGTGGGCAGTAAGATCGCTGAAAACAGACTTCTAGAACTCCAGATATGTCCAAAACAGTGTAGACTGCGCAACCGTCTCAGAAATCCGAATTTTAACTAATTTATTCTCCAAAAACGATAGAAGCATCAACCTTAATCAACATTCTTGTAAATCTGCACAACTAAGCAAAACACATCAAAACTACAAGAAACTTGAGTCCAAGACAATCAATTTAAGCCGATTTAGAATGTTCCAAGTGGATATAAAATCCACTTATCAGCTTTTGACTTAACCAAACCACCACCACCATTTCTTTTATTTGTTTGATGATTTCGATAATCATCAAATAAATAAAACTCAGTCTGTTGCTCACCCTGCGCAATAACAGAGTTACCAAATGCCTCATCAGATTGGACATTAGTCCGAATGGTTTTAGGCTTTTGCTCAATTCTTATTTTTCCCGCACCAAAAGATTCAGTTTCGGAGGAAGAAAAACCTCCGAAACTAGAATCCCAAGAACTAGAACTGAAAAATAAAGGATCATCGTCTTGCATCAACTTGTGATCAAACTGTGGCACCGATGATACTCTTCCTCTAGCCAAAGCCTTTTCATTGACCTTCTGTTCCATCCATTTCTCCAACAAACAAGCTCTTTTCAAACTACTCATTTCTTCATTTTCAATGCTACTTCTTCCCTTTGGTCTGCCTCCTAAACCACCATTGCTATGCAATTTCTTCACATTCGTTTCTTTGTTCTGCTTTATAATCTCCATTCGTCTTTCATCATCACCACCATCAATTTCCCTATAGATCTCGTCAAGAAGACTAGAGGAAAATGATTGGTTGGTTGGATTTTTCCTTTGCCTCATCGATTTGTCCCAATGATACATTGTATTTCTATGAACGTGTAGAGATTTGGAGAGAGGGAGAGAGAGAGAGGGGGAGAGAGAGAGGGAGAGAGAGAGAGAGAGAGAGAGAGAGAGAAAGAGAGAGAGAGAGAGAGAGAGGAAAGTGTGTAATGAGAGCAAATAGGGGGGGAACTTGAGGATGAATGGGAAAGACAGAGACGAGGAGGACATTTATAAAGGCGTGACATGCGCGTGCATGTTTCTTCTTTCTTAATTCTACCCCTATGTGCAGCCTTTACGTCCCCATTCAAATTTTACATTTTACATGTAACGTATTTCATCCTACCATCGCCCTTTTATTAGTTTACTCTAACAAACATATTAGGAATGCTGTTAAAACAAAATGATGAATAAGATTATTAGCTGGTCACCGAACTACCTTCTAATTAGTAACGAAACTTCACACGACCACCCTCTAATCACTCTCAGCTCTTTCCCACTTAATTGGGGTGAATTTAAGCCGAAACAAGCTCACGGTTTTTAGTATTCATTTTTATTTAAAGAAAAATAGTTGGATGGTGAATAAGCTAAGGCAGGACAGGACGAAGGAGGTTGCACAAAAGCCAAAAGCGCCAACAAAATGATTTTAAGCACAAGAGTATTAAGTATAGTCCTTAGATATTTTCTTGATTTTAACTTGAACAATTGTAGATTTTTTTTTTGGGTCAAATGAACAATTGTAGATTTTTATTGTTCTTTAAAACTTGAATTTTATTAAGATTTAACATCCCAGAACTTGAGTTATGGTTCCTGAATTTATCTCGTGTTATTTTGCGTCTCGGCAAGCCGAAGCGTGTACCACCTTTTATCCAAATCTATAAAATAGATGGTTGATGACCCTAAATGCCCACCTCCCAAAACATTTGATCCAAAATACCTATTTCCGGAATGGATGACCCTAAATACCCACGGAACACGCATGTGAGAAAGGAGTGTCCGGACACTCCTATGACACATGTGTGTCCTTCACAAACTGAACTCTACCATCGTGAACAGTTACCTTGGACACGCATATTGAACATGCGTGACTGAAGATACGCATGTTCAATATGCGTATCCAAGGTAACTGTTCATCGTCTCCCATTTTCGCCGTCGATGTTTTTTTGACCAAAATTTCGACCATTTCGTACACTTTCTACAGGCATCGAGCACTGATGTTCTACATACCAAAATGATCGTCTCTTCACCCTCTGCATGCCTGTACCAATCAATTTTTGTATGTTTTGCCGGATTTGAAAGGTCCAAATCGAAGCTTTTTCCGATTTTCGTTTTCCGATAAACCCATAAACGCCCCTGCGGGGCCAGAATCAACATACCAAACGGGGGGAAGGGACGAGGGAGGTGTGGGCTTCATTTTGGTAACCTCAGAAGCACTGGACATTGTCGGAGTTGAGAGAACGAAACAAGGCGATCGTAGTGCGATTTTTAGGGAGAGAGATGATCGGATCTGAAAGTGCAACAATGACGTCAGATGACGTCATTACGCATTCTCAGAATGCGTGACCCCTGTTGCGCAACTTCATCATGTGTGTCTCAACATACGCATCCTGTAAATGCGTAACACGCGGGTATATTGGGCCACTGTTCCCACACATAGGTATATCAGGCCATGAGGCTCCAAATCTAGGCATTTTGGGCATTTTCTCGTTAACAAAAGCACGTTCAGAAAAGAAACAAAATAGGTACATTTAATTCATACACTTAATTTTTTAAAATATTGTTCTATTAGTACAGAAAATTGTAATTAATTTCTTATCCATCCTTTATATATATTATATGCCAACATGGTTTTTCATGCAATTTAATAATTTATTAAAATACCCCTAAATTTTATAAATATATTAAAAATGTTGTTGTTGGCATGGATTGAATCCATGACCATTTGCTAGGAATCTACTTTATGGTCACACAATGACCACCATGCTAGAAATCCTCTTGATGAAAATTTGGAACTCATCCACTATATTCTTAAATAGCTCTATTCTACATTTTATTTAACATTTATTTTAGAAATAATTTAAAAAAAATAAAAGAATAACGTCTCCTTTCATTTATTATTATATATATTATAGACCCAAATGCTCTTTCAAGCCAATTTAGTAATTTATCAACATACCCCTCCTTATGTTAATGTTAAAAAAATATTTTTAGTAGGAATAAATTTTATAATCTCCCTTATTATACAAACAACTTAAATTTATACGCACAACCACTATATCATAGCAATTTCTGATACCTACATTTTTTCTAATTTATGCATGATAAAACTATTAAAAAAAATATTCCCATATCATGTTATTATTATTATTATTATTATTATTATCATCATCATCATTATTATATTTTCATGAAAATTTTAAAACTATAAAGTATTCTTTTTATATTATGTATGTGATACGAAAATACGACAAAAATTCACATTGTACACGTATTGATTTAAATTCAAATTTTGATTTCTCATACATGTATAATAGTATTTTTGTGCAATCATAAATTATAATATTTATTCATATTTGTTATGCTAATGACAAACACAAAACAAATTTACTTGGTACACGTATGGAAGAGAATTTCACTCATCCCGTCCGACCGCAATCCGATCCCCTTCCCATTTAGGTTGGGGATTTAGGAAATTTTTCTTTTTAAGTATGGGAAGTAGGAAATATTGTAAAATAGAAATTCGGAGGATGAGAATGAGAATGCAAAATAATCTTCGTTCAGGAACCGGCCGGGACATGTTCCATGATTATGTTCGAAGTTGGGGATCGCCATGGATATAGCACTCTTCGATCCTAAATTGACCTGATACCACTCTTACGTACACAAGATGACATGAATTCATTTATTGTCAAATTTGGACATCTATATATGAAAAACACTTATTGTAAACACTTATGCCTTAATTAAATAACAAAAGAATAGATACATAAATTTTTTTCCCAACTTAAAAACAAATGGTAACAGAACTAATTAGTTGATAAAATATTTTAATCTAACCTGTTGACAAATATTAGATGATTTCAATTTAAAATTTAAAAATTCTGATATTAGTAGAAAAAATTCGAAAGAAGTATACATGTTTAATGTGCAAGAAAGATATGACATTTAACTATTTTATTATCATAATACTTATTCAGTTCGTATCTATCAGAATAATAATTTAAAACATATGTGAAAAGGCAGGTCAATGAGAGGTTGTCAAATATTAATGAAAGATGATCGAAAAAAAAGGGAAGAATGGACAAATTTTAGGTCACGATTAATTCTTATTTACCATTTTTGTCGGTTATCGTTCTCACATTAAATAAACACCACTATAAAAATGATTCTCGAAGTTTAAAATACGCTAATAATTTGAATTTATAACATTTATTAATTGTTGACTTTCAATTGATCGTTGCACATGAAACGTAAAGCAGACTAATGGGAGAATAGAAAAGTCTCTATCGCAAAATTCGAAAGATATTATATAAATTAGAATGTGGTCCGTGCCTTGCACGAGCTATAAGTTATAATTAAAATTAGAAAAATATAGTGTTGACACAATGACATTCAAAATATATGTATAAGATTATTGTTGAGTATTGAATACAGTAAAAGAATACAGAGGGGAGGTGAATGGATTCTTGAACTTTTCTTTGCCTCGAGTCTATGTAGCAGATAAGTGTTTGTGTGTGCAAAGGTGTAGGTGCGGATAAAGAACAACACAAGACACAATATCACTTTAATCTAATGTATTTTTAGATAAAGGTTGCTACAATCTGTGAATACAAATGATAGTATTCTCAGCTTCGTTTTTCTCAGAGAGATATAGCTTACAATGTATATGAAAAACTTGACTCACAAAGTTGTTAGTTAATGACTAAGGAAGTGAGGCTGTATCCTTATAGAACATGGATACAACATACTTACTACAAATAAGGTAGCTAAGCAAATTACTTTCTAGTCTGTCTATCCTTTTTGAGTAAGTGTCCAAACGGTTACAGATTTGACTTTGCAAAGCCTATTCAGATCCACTTCTTTAGCCCTTTGTCTCTTCTATATCTCTCCAAGCTTCCTTGTAGGCTTTCCAGAGCACGTTACAGATTGTGGTCCATAAAGTGCATTGGCTTGTTGCAGGTTTCAGACTTGTACAATTTCTTCAGTATTTTGTCTCCAAAAATGTATTCGAGAAGTGACTAAGTAAGTGATTCGAGAACTAGAATTGACTTGATCGATAACTCTGAGTTCTCGAACACTGTTATATTGACATATCGAACCACTTCTCGAATAGCTCTTTTCTCTGGGAATCCTTGAGTTCTCGAATAGAGCATTGTGACTTGTCGAATCGCTGAAATCTCGAATAGCTTTCTGAGTCCTTGAGATATCGAATGGAACTTTGACTTGTTGACTCTTTGAGAACTCGAATACCACTTTGACTTGTTGACTTCTTGAGTTCTCGAATAGAGTAGTGGACATATCGAATCTCTGAGATATCGAATGAGATATTGAACAGTGTATTCAGAGATATCGAATAGTGTCTTGAGATATCGAATCCCTGACTTCTCGAATGCTGGACTTCTCGAATAGATAAATATACTTCTCGAATTGGTACTTAGGCAAATTCTTCATTTCTTCAAATCCTAACTGTGATTATTTGACAGTCTTCATCTTCATGCTTGAGGCATGAACCTTGGAACTTCTTTCAAGCATTATTCTTGACTATATAAGTACAGTTACACAACTAGGATTTGGTGCCTATTACAAGTACAGAACAAATAGAAACTCTACAACTAGAGGTTCCCTCAGTTAAGAGGTCATGTAAGTAATGCAAAGCATTACAGACAATTAGGCTTGTTATTTGATGTAAACAGGCATGCCTCTGTGACTAACAATTATTGTACAATCCTTTATATATCTATTACTATATATTAAACCGGGACAGAAGGGCAAAATATGCCAAAATATTCACTGTGAAAGGACCATTTTAACCTTACTTTACTGAAATTAACGGGAATGCCCTCGGCTATATTCTCCTACATAGCGTATGGAATTAGAAATACGCATTCTCATCATCATTCGTCGGGCCCTCCCTTCGCTTGCTTCCCAATTATCTCGCTGGAAACAGTCTTGCAATTGCTGCTACAGGGTATGTATGATTTCGAGCTAACCCGTCGAATTTGTAATCGAAAATTGGGGGAATTTAGGATAATTTAATTTAAAAAGTCCTGGTTTAGGGTTTATGCAAATGGGATTTGGTGTAATTGTTAAGTTCTTGAATATACGTGTCGTGTCTATAGTAGTTTTCAGTATGTACGATAGAGGTTTGTATTTTTTGTTACAAATATTGGGTGTATATATTTTTGCAGTATATTGAAATTCTTGGTTAAGGAGCATCAAAGATAGTGGATGAATCTCTTTAATTAGCATAATCCTTTTCTAAATTTATGAATGATCTGAGCTTTATTGCTAATTTTTATTATTGTCCTTGATGGGTTTTGATTGTTTGTCATGTTGGTTTATATTTTGCCATATTAATTTTGTTAAATAAATCCTTGTGCTTATTGTGGCTCAGGTTCTTCTCGAGCAGTGACCCAAAGTTTTTCAGTCGTATATTTGATGCACGACTATTGTCAGGCTGTTAGACTCTTGGGCCCTCCAACAAGATTTGAAGCATTAAAACTGAAAGTTGAGGTCAAGGACGATGAGACAAATCGATACACCAGAATAGTGCCAAGAACCAACACGCTCTCACATTGCGATTTCAAGACTTATTATCTTGATTAGGTAACCTATACTTTTTCGTGGAGTATTTCTTTTAGTTGAAGTTGAGCTTGTAGTTTGGTGCTACAAATGCAATTATGTTGTACTTGCTCGGTGTCGTGCATCTGTAATTCACTAAGTCTTTTCATACGAGATCACTATACAGGCAAAAATGAGTTGTTACATTTCATTATAAATTTAAAGAGTGAATGTTTGACTGGCAGTTGAAAGGATGATATAATAAAGATGACGTTGTGGCTCAGTGGACAGAAGTGGAGGGAGATGCGTGTCTCGATGTCCACTGCTATGTGAGTGGACCAAGTTCCTTTTCAGAACCAACTGCAGAGTTTAGATACCACATATTCTCCAAGGAGCTACGTTTGGTAAGTCCAGTGTATATTGTTTGATGCAAAAAAGGTACTCTTGTCGACCCAATTTGTAATGGTTGGTTACTATTTGAATGTAAATTAGGACATACGAAAGAAGTACATGTAGAAAAAACACAAAATTATTCATCTACAAGCACCACTTTGAGACTCTTATAGTAAGTGCAGAAGTGAGTACCTCACTACCTCATGCAAATTAGGACAGAGTTAATACTTATTTATTATTGAATATGGGACTGTAGAATTTTAAAACTTCAGATCTACATCTACATCAGTGGCCTTTTTAACAGACGGAAATGCATGGGAGTCTCCAATTATAGCTTTTCAGTTTTAAGATAAACTCTTTTGCTTGACACCCTAACCTAATATCTGATTATGTCCAGTACTCCAGTGCCTTGCTTGGTATATAGATATTGTACTTGGCAGAGAGATATTGTGCTTCATGTTATCATGTATAATAAGGCTAGATAGAGGTTGCATATACAAATCAATATTGTCTGGATTTGAGTCATTTGACATTATTCATCGTATATTAATTGTCTATTTTTTTTCACCAATCAAAACCGAAAAATACCTTCCTGATGACCCAACATTGTGCCATGTAAGAAAAATAAATGTTATCTTGAGAATTTTGACAAAAGAACGAGAGAGAAGAGGATCAGTAATTTATATAAAATTATAATTATTCAATAGAATGATGAAAATATGCGGGAATGTTTAAATACAGAATGCTGCACCAGTTCGAGTTTAAAATGCCATAGGATGCGGAGGAGAGCTCATGTCATGGCCGAAAATGAGCTCACTGCCATGTCAATATAACCTTAATCTGCATGGTCGCGTCAAGTGAAATTTACAGCCATTTCACTCTTTTGTTTTATCTCAATGTAAGTGTATTTGTGAACCATGTATTGGTGTAGTTAGTTGTTTGGAAATGTATTTTTATATAGGGGAAGGGCACAGATAAGAGTAGTGTTTTCTTTTCCAATTTATAATATGCTAAAAAGTAAAGATTTAGGATTTAGAAACACTTTCTTAAAATTATTAAATAAGAAAAAATTTGTTTTAGCATTGTCAATTTTAATATTCGTTAAAATTCTTGTATTGCTCGACAAACATCCAGGTCTTCTTCTCCAACTTTTCTGATCCAGTTCGATTGTTTATTAATGTCCCTATAGCATTAGATACTTGTACTTTAACAGAATATATAATGAAAAAGCTATGAATAGAATCATTGGTCATATTAGCAGGTTTTGATTGTATTGGTCGTACACTAATCATTATGCTTATTGTGGCTCAGGTTCTTCTCGGGCAGTGGATGCATCAGCACAAAGATTTTCTTTTACTCTGTATCATGGCGTGATTAGCAGACCTTGTCGATGACCACCCAGACGAAGGATAAGGTGAATGTGTTACTTACTATTGAAGTCTTGAAGTCAGTATAGAGTTTACAACAACTGTTTGTCATTGAATCGTGAACATTTTCTCAATAGTTTAGGCCACTATTACTATCTCTCCTTGTAACGCCTGCATCCTGACACGGCTTGGTAGCTTCAGGAGTTGGATCATTCGAGGTAATTTTACTGAGGATATGTCTTTAAAAATCAGATCTATGTTGTTTTTAAAAAAATAGTGAGATTAATATACAATGTAAGATGAAAATAATACGATTTTTTAGATCATATATATTGTAAATTTGCACTAATTATTAGTAATGACCATTTGAATTATTACGCGACTGTAAAATAAGATAATAAGATTTTATATAATACAAGCGGGTGATTTTTGAATTTGTTATCTTATTTGTATTTTATTGTTATATTTTTTTTATTTGCATTTCATAAAAGTAATTTTAAATTTAAATGGTTATATTTTTTTAATTTGATCTGATTTCTTAAATAATAAATCCATTAAAATAGGTTTTTAAAATAAAAAAGGCATTAGAGATTGTTTAAATTAGAATGATTATATTTGTCTTAGTTTTTTTTTTTTTGAATAAATATTTGTCTTAGTTAGAATATGTTTTGATATAATTAGGTTCGTAAAAATATGTTTTCTGGCCATAAAATTTAAAACAATGACTCATCAATATGGATTTGTTTTAATTAGAATCATTTTTATAATAAAGATCATTTATATATTTTTGGATGGCTGAATTAGTGGATGAAGTGTTGAAGGACCATTCAGTCTGATGGTACTATAAATCATTCATACACCTTTTACGTAATGATGCCACCAAAAGTTATTGTTGAGCCTCTGTTTCGTCTAAAATATGCACTATGGCCAGCAAAACAATAAATTTAATATGAACTCACTTCTTATTCCCTGTTTTTCTCCGACCTAACTTATACTAAAAACCATCGAGTCATGGTGATGCATGTGCGTAAATTCAAAGTTACTAGGATTAGTTGGAAGGAAGTGTTTAACATTAATAAGCTGAGGTGTCGAGTGCTCATTGGCTTGTCCGAATGTAAGTATCATACCAAGGTACTCATGCCGAAATTAGAAGTTGGAATAATGCAACATGTAGTAATGAGGTCATATAACCTAGGAGTGAGAATTAAAACACTTCCCCAACATTCTATGGTGGGAAAAGCAATGAAGCAATTGATGTTTGTGATGCTCGAGATATTTGTTGGTTCTTTTGTTAAACACAACCCCTATTTTTTAAGTTAGTTTTATTAGGATTAGGAATGAATAGATATACCAACACCTTTATGCTTAAGCTGTTGTGAAGGGCTGCTCTTAACTAGGATATAATTAACTTTTTTAGGAAAATCGTTATTTTTTTTTAACTATGTTGCCTCATTTGGTTAACATTTATAATGTTTTATCTTATAAAAAGATATCCTTTACAAATCTTTGTATCCGGGCTGATGATGGATACCATGGCATGAAGCAGGGAGATCGTGATATGATAGCCTGATTACTATGAGTACCTTCTAATTTCAGAGAATTATATTTTTCTTTTGGCTATCTTAAAAAAGGACATGGAAAACAGAGTTTGGTATAGGTAAAATATGGTTGAATTTTTTTTTTTTATACTTTTTTCCTTGTGATAAGATATATATTATTGATAAATTCATGTATTGCATCTCTTGCAGAAAATGAAAAAGGTAACTGCCTTTGTGGGATCTCAAAAGCTTTCTTTGGAGTGCTTTGTTGTACAAGTCCGAATATATTTTTGATCAGAAACCTGCACCAGTAACAGATGGATGTAGAGTCGAAGGTTTAGTACAACTTAGTTAAGTTAAACTAAGTGAATTATAAACATCCAAGTTTGGTGTGTTTTCACATTTAATAAAATTTCACAAGTATAAACTCTAACGATATACTTACCTCACTTTCGGAGAGCATTTTAAAAATGGTGGAAAACAGACGTGAAAATAGTGGCTCGTGCCTTGCACGGGCTTCTACGCTAGTATATATATTATATGTCAACATGGTTTTTCATACCATTTAGTAATTTACTAAAATACACTCAGATTTTAATTGTGTCCTTAGGATATTAGCCCATATCAACCTCCAATTGTTTTCTAAAGTTTACCTTGTGATCCTTATTCTTTAATAAAATAATGATAAAATTAATTTTTAAATGTACTTATTATAATATGTATAAAAGCATTTTATTAATATAGTTTTATCGAAATATTATCTTAAATATTAAATTATTTAATTAATTTAATTTAGTATTATTGTATAATTAATAATTTTTAGTATTAATAATAATATGAAAAAAATTAAACGAAATTTTATTAAGATAGGGAGGCCCAAACTATTTTAAGCAGCATTGAAAATTAAAATTAAGAAAAAGGCCTTGATTAAGGTCCCGTTTGATATTGCTGTTACAGATAGTTACATCAGCTTATTTTTGAAAAATAGGTAAAATGTTGTTTAGTAAATTTTAAAAACAACTTTTCTGAAAAGTGTACTTTTCAGGTTTTGCAGAAAATATCAAACCTAACCAAAAACATTTTTTTTAAAAAAATAACAGGCAAAACAAAAATATTACCAAACATATTTTTTTTTTGCCACACCAAATATTTACCTAATTTTCACAATAACAATTATTTTAACAATACAAAATTTCTAATAGCAATCCCAAACAAGCCTAAGTTTGGGCACTGAATTAGGATTTAGGAGGGGTTTGGGTAGGTGAACGAGTAGGGACTTTGTTTGAGGTAAGTAGGAGACATGGAACACGTGGAAAGCATCTTCACTCTACTCTAGAGCCGCCCCAATAATTAGATTAAGACTGAACCTCTCCTCTCTCTCTCTCTCTCTCTCCCCATCTTTCCGAGAAGCCGCGGCACCTCCCCTTTCACATGTCGCTCTCTTCCGCCATATCTCCTTCGTCTTACGCCGCCGCCTGTTCCACCATTTTTAATAAAAAGCCGACGCCGACTATTCTCGCTCCTCTCTCACTCCTCCATCATCCTCCCACTCTCTCCAGGTATTTTTCTTCCATCTTCACACTTCGCACCTCTATAATTTACTCAATTGCTGATTTACATTTAACTCATTGCGCAACTCCAATTAACCTAATTATCATGTAATTTCTGTGTGATTCATAAATTTGATTTACTGTTGTAACTATTCCAAGAATGTGTAATGGTTATAATGCGTAATGTCATTCTATACAAATGCGGTGAATCTCGTATTGTCTATATGCCTTGATTATTGAATTTCATATAAAATTTCCGCTTCTGTGCCCCATTTCGTACAAGAGATTAATCTCGTTAAAGAATTTATACGAGCAAGTGAAATGTTGTTACAAGTTACATCACTGTTTATACCACAAAAGCTAAATTGTTCCATAACTATTTCCGCGTGTAATATGTTATCCTCGCGGAGTGCTTATGTTGGGAATGTAGTGGCCAATTTAATTTACATCTTGACAAGTTACATGATCTCGGTCCACACAACTGTTATATTTCTCAAATTCTGAATTAGTTGGCTTTCCATATTTATTTCAGAACAGGTGTAACTTCGCATTGGGGAAGAAAGGAGCCATTGTCAAACTTTCACATTGCTGCTTCAGTTACAACTGCAGGTTCTTTACCAGTTTGTGACAAGTTAAACTAAGTTGTATTGTTTCTTATGATCGTTGCTCATTGGATGCCTTATGTGTACTTTGTATTCAATACATCTGCAGTTCCTTCTCTCGATGACTCTGTGGAAAAGGTTCAGCTTCCCAAGGGTGGTATGTGGTCTATTCATAAATTTGGAGGCACCTGTGTGGGAAGCTCCGAAAGGATTAGAAATGTTGCAGAGATAGTTGTTGGAGATGATTCTGAAAGAAAACTGGTTGTAGTCTCTGCAATGTCAAAGGTGACAGATATGATGTATGATCTAATTTACAAGGCACAAGCAAGGGATGATACTTATGAATCTGCCCTGGATGCTGTTATGGAAAAGCACAAGTTGACAGCATTCGATCTCCTCGATGGAGATGACCTTGCTAGATTTTTAACTAGGCTGCAACATGATGTCAATAACCTCAAGGCAATGCTTCGTGCAATATACATAGGTCCTCCCTCTTTTTTTCTCTCACTCTATATATATGTATGTATGGAAATCTTATGTTGAAGCTTGTTTTCTAGATGTGCATTTATAATATGGTTTTGGGATTGGGAGGGTGGGCTGTGTGAGCGTGGGGTGACTGTGGTCTAGTGGGAAGACTTTTGTTTACCTACAAGTAATTCATTTTTAATAAACTTGAAAACCTTATGGAAAATAATAGGGTACAATTAAGATTAAAATGGGAAATAAATCCCAGCTGCTGTGTTAAGACAGTAGTAGCACGAACACTCAGCACCTGACTAGTGATAATCTGTTATTAGATAACACAATGAAGTCACTTCTGCTAACTGCTATGTAACATTTACACTTCTCCTTTCTTTTTCTTTTAGTATCACTATCCCAATTGACCACGCCTCCTCCATTTCCACATTTTCCCCTTTCTTAACAATCTAGCATGCAAACATTTGGCTAAAGCGCCACAAGTCAATATCATGCTTTTCAGATTTGAATTGATAGCGCTTGCTAAAGTCATTTTCATTTCAGTGATTAGTGTCTAATTCACTATAATTTCTTTATAATATATGAGCAGTTTCTCGTAAAATACCGACTTAATATATGATTTATTGCAGCTGGTCATGCCACCGAATCTTTTTCGGATTTTGTTGTGGGACATGGGGAGTTATGGTCAGCTCAGATGTTATCATTTGTAATAAGAAAGGTAGTTCTCTTGTTCATGATCTTCATTTTATTTGCATTTTAATATTTTTATGTGGTGCTTCTATTCTCCTAAGTTTCTCTTCTACTACAGAATGGGGGGGACTGTAATTGGATGGACACACGAGATGTTCTTGTTGTAAATCCTGCTGGATCTAATCAAGTTGATCCTGATTATCTGGAATCTGAGAGGAGACTTGAGAAATGGTTCTCTGACAACCCGTCTAAGACAATTGTTGCAACAGGTTTTATTGCTAGCACACCTCAAAATATACCTACAACACTGAAAAGAGATGGAAGTGACTTTTCTGCTGCTATAATGGGTGCTTTATTAAGGGCCGGTCAAGTCACAATTTGGACTGACGTTAACGGTGTATATAGTGCAGACCCTCGAAAAGGTTTGCGCTGGCCTTGTTCTTTTTGTTTTCAGATCAATAATTACATAACTCTCCATTTTCATGGTGCAGTAGACACATAATTATCCTGATTTGTACATACCGCATTTTTCTCTATAATATTCTATGATCACCTAATAACCATTTAGAATTTCTGTACTTTGTGAAATGTTATAATATGAAAAAAACATTCTGATTTGCCAAGCTAATATGTATTGTATGCAGTTAGTGAGGCTGTGGTACTAAAGACATTGTCTTATCAAGAAGCCTGGGAGATGGTGAGTTTAACTTCTTCTAATGCCTGTCAAAGTTGTAGTTTGCTATCACCAAAATTTCTTAGTAAAGTTTGAATGACTGTGCAGTCATATTTTGGGGCCAATGTGTTACATCCCCGTACAATCATTCCTGTGATGCGATATGACATTCCAATTGTTATAAGAAATATATTCAACCTATCTGCACCGGGTACAATGATTTGCCGAGAATCTGTAGGTGAAACTGAAGATGGGTTAAAATTGGAATCTCATGTCAAAGGATTTGCTACTATCGATAATTTAGCACTCATCAATGTTGAGGGGTGAGCTTGTATTTTTATCTCTTGTTTTACTTGTACGATGTTGGAAGTGTATAGCATGTTTCTCCATTCTTCGTTCACCTTGCAATGTTGTTTCAGAACGGGAATGGCTGGTGTTCCTGGTACAGCTAGTGCAATATTTGGTGCTGTGAAGGATGTGGGAGCTAATGTTATAATGATATCTCAGGTTTCTGAATCCTTCAAAAAATGTGGTCAACATTTTTGAATCTGTACACTTGGTATTGATTTGCTATAAAATAAAAACAGGCTAGCAGTGAGCATTCTATTTGCTTTGCTGTGCCCGAGACTGAAGTGAAAGCTGTTGCCAAAGCTTTAGAGTCCAGATTTCGTCAAGCTTTAGATGCTGGTCGTCTTTCCCAGGTACACTACATTTTTCAATGTAAGAGCTCACAGTATATGATATATCACTGTTGTTTTGTGCTTATCAGTTAGGCTCCATGTAATGCATAAATGTATAACTCTGTTACCTGACTTAGACATAGATGTGTCCAAATGTTTGACTATTTTAATTTTTTTTGCATATTTTCGGCCTAAAATAAAGTGTTGAGTGTCCAAGACCATGTCCCAAGTGTCAAGTACCCGACACAAGTACGGGGATATAATTAAAGAGTCAGGGTGATATAGGAATGTTTATGCAAGGTAAGTTCATATGAATGCTAGGTCTTATTGAACAACTGGCCATATGAGAGATTTGTTGGCGATAAAATGGAGAGAAGTTGTTAATAGTTTATGAGAATGTTTTGAACAGCCAGCGGAGAACCCAGTAATTAGACAATAAATATATAATGTGGAATGTGTTTCAAATAAACAATAGATGTGATAGGAATAAATAATAAATAACTCAAATGCAAGAGAATGGTAAAAATATTTGGCAAGTTGTCAATCCACTGTCATCTGCCATGCTATCATATATCATACTTTATAAGATAATTAGACCGTGAAACCTTCGTTTTAAGCAAACCCTGCCTGTAGGGATCAGAAATTAACAAAAGTGCTCATGTCATGTTAGATAAATACTCGCAAATTTCTTTAGTTATCTATCTCACACATTTTAAATTTTCCAGGTTGCTATCATTCCAAATTGTAGCATTTTGGCTACAGTTGGTCAGAAGATGGCAAGTACTCCTGGCGTAAGTGCTACACTTTTCAATGCACTTGCAAAGGTTAGTAATCATAAATTTCTTATTAGACTAGTCTATGGTTCCTATGATTTTATCTCCATTAACATTTCTTTCGAGTTCAAAGAAATATGTTTTTAAGATAGGTGAATGCACTTTAATTATTTGGGCACCTGTCATGTTTATATAATAATACACAATATGTTTAAATAATTTGTCATCTATAACTGTCCTCCTGATAACCCTAACGATTGATTTTGGTACCAATAACATATGCAGGCCAACATAAACGTCCGTGCTATAGCTCAGGGCTGCACAGAGTATAATATCACTGTAGTTCTCAGTCGAGAAGACTGTGTGAGGGCTCTAAAGGCAGTCCATTCAAGATTTTATTTGTCTAGAACCACAATAGCAGTGGGTATTGTCGGACCTGGATTGATTGGAGCCACTTTACTTGACCAGCTCAGGGATCAGGTAGATAGTTAACTTCACATCAAGTTCTTTCTTCTACTTTAATTTTCTCAGTCCAGGTAGTTTTTATATTTGTCATTGTTTCAAATATTTGGGTTCTAATGTCTGTTCTTGGCTTGTCTCTGGTTTTGACATTTGATTTTTTCATATCATGAATATATGCTGCGTTTAATTTAATGTTTGTAACTTTAGTACTGCATTTCTGGACTAGACATATACTCTTAAAATAGTTACAAGGCAAGCTAGCATTTTGATAAATAAGGTCACTTATGAGTTGCCTTGGTTCTTGGAATTGTTCGTTGTTTTGACAATACTCATGAACCAGGTTTTTGCAGCCAAAATATAATGAAATATATGACACTGATGCATTAATTTTAAATGTCAGGCAGCAATCCTCAAGGAAAATTCTAAAATTGATTTGCGTGTAATGGGTATCACTGGATCAAGAACAATGCTTTTGAGCGAAACGTAAGTTGAACATTTTCATTGTTGCATAACATTATTTTTCCCACATACTAAATGTGACTGCCTATATACCGTTGCAAAACCAAAAGCAGTATCATTTAAGGTCTTTTATCAAGTCTCTGATATGGGAACTCAGCATACAAAAGGACTAGTGTGATGAAATTGCACTCTAATTGTGCAAATCACTGATAATCTATTACAGGTCGTATTTCCCTTTTAAGTTTCTCATTTTGTGACAATTGAACTTTTTCTTTGGGTATAGGGGCATCGACTTGAGTAGATGGAGAGAAGTCCAAAAAGAAAAAGGAGAAACAGCTGACCTAGAAAAATTTGTACAACATGTGCGTGGAAATCATTTTATTCCAAGCACTGTTATAGTAGATTGTACAGCAGACTCTGAAGTAGCAAGTCATTACCATGACTGGTTGTGTAGGGGAATTCATGTTGTTACCCCAAATAAGAAGGCAAATTCAGGACCCCTTGATCAGGTAATGATAGATGTGTACCTTGCAGTGATAATGGTCTATAAATATTTAGATTTAGCCAACTCAGTATTAGCAACCTGTAGCCTGCACCTGCAGGATTATGCACATATCATTCTCAATGTTTAGTTAAATCCATGTGTTTCGCAAATGTTTCATCCTCGTATCTGGAAGTAAGTCACTTCAGGTTGATGAATCTATGTTTAAGCACCTTACCCTATCTTTTCTTTAAATCCGGTTTCAGTATTTGAAGTTGAGAGCTCTCCAGCGGCGATCCTATACACACTATTTCTATGAAGCTACTGTTGGTGCTGGTCTCCCAATCATAACTACTTTGCAGGGTCTTCTTGAAACCGGGGACAAAATATTGCGAATTGAAGGCATTTTCAGGTTAGGTCCGCAATATATATTACAAGTACAATATCCATATTTGACCATTTGAGTAGAAATTCACTGTGCAAATTTACAATGACTCATACTGTTGTTTATTCGGCTTATTTATCGGTGTCCTGATTCAGTGGGGTCAAATCAGTCAAGTGCATCACTAATTGCTATCCGGTCTCAGTTTGATCACTAAAGATTGAGGGTACACTCTGTTATATTTTTTAGAGGTCAAAATCATCCTTGCCACTTGACCGTTAAGTAATTAGTCATTTTTTTTATTATGACTGAATTTTGGGGACAAACCTGAACTTCTAAAACCTAGGTTTCTAGTGATAATTGAAGATCCTGGTGTTTGATTCTCGTCGGGATGCCGAAGAATAAAAATTATGGACACCAAGGCACTGTACTACAATCCATTAGGCTGTAGAAGTCATAGGGGTTGATGAGGAACGGGATTGAAGACTTTTTATACTCCCTCCGTCCCAGCCAGTTCTTTACATGGCGGCTGGGCACGGAGGTCAAGGATAGTGGATGTAAAGTGAGTGTAATATTGTTAAAATAAATGAAGTAGTGAGTGTAATAGTGATTTTATTGTTAAAATAAGTAAAATAGTGGGTGTAATAGTGATTTAATTGTTAAAATAAGATAAGTAGTGGGTGAAATAGTGTAAAGTATTGTTAAAATAAGTGAAGTAGTGGGTGTAATAGTGTTAAAACTTACTATTTTGGGTAATGTAAAGAAATAGTGGGACGGCCCAAAAAGGAAATTGTAAAGAAATGGATAAGGACAGAGGGAGTATATGTTATTAATAGGTTTATTTGTATTTAGTCTAGACTTTAGAGAGAATTAAAATTATTGGTTTATATGTTTTATATGTGGGGTTAGGAATTTATTATTTAAGTAGTTTATATTATAAAGCCCAATTGTTTACGGACCTTAATCCATTAGGTTTAATATTAGGGTTTAAAATTAGGGTTTAAAATTTCTATATAAGTGATGTAATCTCCCACATTACTTTAGCTTAATCAATATGGGCAAAAGGTCACTTTCCCTACTGTACTATTGCAAAATTTCCGATTAGCTTACTGTACTAGCGAAGACATCACTGCAATTTCCTTTTTTTCTCTTTTCACCATCGTCGTCTGTTTGACTAAACTGCCGTCCATTTGACTAATGGACGGCTGACTTGGCTGCACAGTCACCAGTCCACGTAGATGGACACATCAGCAACACTCCTAATTAAAACCCCAAAATAAACCCTCATCAATTAAATCCAAAAATAAAACCTAACCCAATTAAAACCCACCCCCCACCCAACATCTCCTCCCTCTTCTCCCTTCACCAACTCACCTCCATTCTCCATTTTCTTCGACCTCCACCGTGCCTGCAAATCCACCCATTCCTCCGTCCTCTTCCACCCACTTCCATCACCCCTCTGCTCACGCCAATTTCACAGCCACCACAACACCAACCCACCCTCAATACTCCGCCATCACCGTCCACCCATCATTTCGTTCATCCCTACCAATCAACACCTACAACCTTCCTACTCTCCTTCAATTCAAACCCGCCGTTTCCACTACACAGCCGCCCCACAATCAACACCACCGCGCCATAATATACACCTAGACAGCCATATAGTCAGAATCAACCATAACTGTCAACAGAGATGGATCCAGGGTATTGAACTAGCGAAAGGGAAAAAAAAAAAGAATCCCAGGAGTGTTGGTGACGAGGTTGACGAAAGGAGAAGAGGCGATTGTGGGCGGAGCGGCGCGGAAGTTGCGCGAAGTGAAAGGGGACGGGTTGTTGGTGGTGAATAGCAGGTTGGGAGGTGAAGGAAATGGTGGGTTTGTGAAGCACGGTGACTGGGCGGTGTGCGAAGAAAAGAGCAGGTGCGAGGTGGGTGGAATTGGAGAAAAGGGAGATGAGCGGTGGAGAGGGGAAGGAGAGAACAGAGAAAGATATGGTGGAGGAAAAGAGAAGTGAAGGGTGGAGTGGAGGTGAATGGAGGGAGATGAGTGGAAATGGGTGGTGGTTGAGTGATGTAATGGTGAACAGAAGTGGGCTGAAGGAGAAGGGGCGCGACGGAGATGGGATTAGGAGGGTGGTGATGAACGGAAGAGATGATTGTGGTTTAATTAAGGGTTTATTTGTGGTTTAATTTGGGGTTTAATAAAGGGTTTATTTTGGTTTTATTTTGGGGTTTATTTTTGGTTTTGTGTCTACGTAGTGATAATTAGCCATAGTCAATATCTCCTTATGATGAGTTGACTTAGTTTGTTACAAGTTAGTTACAAAATGTAAGTAGTATAAATACAACTGTAGTGCAAAGTTTGTTAGTATCCATCATTCTTCATTTTGTATTCTTCTGTAATGTTCACTACAATCCAATGAGAGTAATTGCAGAGTGCTTCTTCTTCATTGTTTAGTTCTCCATTTCTGTAACTGTCTGGTGACTGTGCAGCCAAGCCAAGTCAGTCGTCCGTTAGTCAAATGGACGGCAGTTTAGTCAAACAGACGACGATGGTGAAAAGAGAAAAAAAGGAATGTGCAGTGATGCCTTCAATAGTATAGTAGGCTAATCGGAAATTTTGCAATAGTATAGTAGGGAAAGTGACCTTTTGCCCTAATCAATATGAACATTGGTTACATTAACGTAAACTTACATTACGGGAGTTAGATAATCAATATG
Source organism: Kitagawia praeruptora (assembly GCA_037693485.1). Lineage (NCBI taxonomy): Eukaryota > Viridiplantae > Streptophyta > Magnoliopsida > Apiales > Apiaceae > Kitagawia > Kitagawia praeruptora. The sequence continues at coordinate 89,143,260 of CM075347.1, read as the reverse complement.
ATGAACTTCAAAGATTGCAAATGAGGTACAATATTGAGTTGAGGAAAGAAAGGTACAAACGTGTAGATGAGGAACTAAAGAGGACTGTTAAGACTCTCACATCTCTGGTTGAACGTCTTGTACTTTTGGAAAATGAGAAAGTCAAAGGGGATATGGAAGTTGAGCATATTGAAGAAGCTGCTATGGAAGTATAAATTGAGGAGGTTACAAAAGTTACTGAATTATCAATTGAGGAGGTTAAAAAAGTTACGGAAGATCCAATTGAGGAGGTTAAACAAGTTGATCATACAGAGGTTGCTAGTGAGGAGCAAGTGGAAGAAACCAAGCCACAACCTGACTGCATTCAAACTATTGAGGATCATAAAGTAGTTGATGATATTATTAAGGTTGAGCATATCGACTTCATCATTCCAGAGTACTTGCCTAAGCTTCCTTCGCTTGCTAGTCAGTTTTCAGAAGTTTTTTGCATCAAAGCCGTACTTCAAGCGGAAACACTTTTTCTTTGTTACAGCTGAGTCTTACCTGGTTCTTGACTTTTACAAAACTCGTGGTCGAGTTTTCTCTAACAAGGGGAGAATGATGAGGAATGGGATTGAAGAGTTTTTATATATGTTATTAATAGGTTTATTTGTATTTAGTTTAGAGAGAATTCATGTTATTTATTTATATGTTTTATGAGAATAATGTTCCTGAGGTTGTTCTCAGGAAACTTACCTGAGGTTATGCTAGTTTCTAGCACAATTTTTTAATGGCAATCTATTATATATCTAATACACCAACAAGGGGTTTCCCTGGGCAAATTAATTCATAGGCTCGGTCCTTCCGAACCTCACTCCAAACCTAACTCTAAATATTTGTAAAAATAATGTTATTCAAAGGGTTTGAACCCATGACCTTGCATAACCAAATGCAACACCATAACCAGTTGAGCTGTGTGATCATTTGAGTTAATATTAAAAATCATTAGCAATATACATAAATATTTGTATAATGTATAATCCCAATAATTATACATACACATATATATACATACATACACATATACATACATACATACATACATACATAACATAAATAATTATACATGAATACGTACATACACACATACATACGTACGTACATACTTACTACATACATACATACATACATATATACATACATACATACATACATCCATACATACTTACATAATTATTAATTATACATGCATACGTACATACATACATTTATGTTAAAAAATCTATTAATATTTCATTATTTGTAATCTATTAATTGTTGTATAATTAATATGCATATACATACATACATACACATGTACCTAGAAAGCAGGGATACTCCATCAGGTGGAAGAACTGCGTATCCCGTGCGTTGTAGTGCGGGGATACGCGGGGATACGTACGGGATACGCCACGTGGCGTATCGGTGACGTCAGAGACGGGGATACGCGGGGATACGTAAATGGGGGTGCGGGGATACGTCAGAATAGCAAAAAAAATAAAAAAAAATCGATGAGTTATGTGTATATGTGTGTGTATATGTGTCTATTTTATAATTGTAATAAGGCAAGTAATTATTTAATTGATTAATTGGATTGTGGTAATAATCAATTTAATTTAATTGATTGATTACTTTATGGAAACATGTTACTAAAATTGCATGTATTTGGCTATTTAGGAAGTTGAACTTATTTATTTGATTACTTTGTTTAATTAAAATGCAACTCTTGAATTATATATATATGATATAAAATATATATAATATATATTTTTAATATTTTAATATTTGCCGTATCCCCCCGCACCCGAATCCCCATATTTTTGAATTTGCCGAACTCCCGTATCCCCGTACCGCGCACCCGCACCCCCGCACCCGCACTCATGCTTCCTAGACATGTACAAACGTAAATACATACATATATAAATTTCTATGGATATATAATAATATACTATAATATTATATACATACATACTATATAATATACATACATACATACATACATACATATATTTATGTTGTATAATCTATTAAAATTTCATTATTTGTAATCTATTAATTGTTGTATAATTAATATGCATATTTATACATACATACACATGTACAAACATAAATACATACATATCTAAATTTCTGTGGATATATAATAATATACTATAATATTATATACATATATACATACATACATACTATATATTTTTGTTCATATATATTAATTTGTAGATAAATCTCAATTGGCTTACCTCAGATAATGTATAATTATTAATTATAATGTATATTTGTAGATAATTATATATTAATGTATAATTATTAATTATACATGCATACGTACAAACATACATACATACATACATAATTATTAATTATATGTATACATACATACATACATACAATATATACATACATTTATGTTATACAATCTATTAATATTTCATTATTTGTAATATATTAATTGTTGTATAATTATTATACATATTTATACATACATACACATGTACAAACATAAATACATACATATATAAATTTTTGTAGATATATAATAATATACTATAATATTGTATACATACATACATACTATATAGCAGACATACATACATACATACATACATTTATGTTGTATAATCTATTAATATTTCATTATTTGTAATCTATTAATTATTGTATAATTAATATGCATATTTATACATACATACACATGTACAAACATAAATACATACATATATAAATTTTTGTGGGAAAGTAATAATGTACTATAATATTCACTAACATATACCATATCTTATTAATCATATTAGATCTACTGTAATTATTTACGAATTAAATATTATAAAAAAATATCACAATACAAAAAAAAGAACCTTCATGCGTATATATAAGTATATATAATACAAACTTGTATTAACATTAACTATCGTAAAACTCATCAATCACATCTTTAATACGTAAACGCATAAAACAATATAACAAACACAGATACACATACACACACGTATATATAATAGAGCAAATGGGGGGGGGGTTGTTTCCATGAACAAATTTATTCATATAAAAAGTTATATTTACCCCTGCTAATTACATCTATGTTATATTTCCGGTGGCTATTTGGGTATTGGAACACTAACATATTTATTACATAATAACAACTGATATGAACTAATATGCATTTATTATTATGTAATTAATACTTGTATGTATCTCTGTATCCATCCATGTTAACTCTATATATTTATATTTCGAAGTACGGTTTTGATCTTAACATTGACCAATTTATTACATATCGTTCAAGTTTGTTTTAACAAAACAAAACATAGCGTAAAATATAAACAGATTTAATTTAACAAGAATTATCATTTGCATGTCACGATCGGGTATTGCATAAATTCTATTTACTCACAACAATTGGTGCGAAGATATGAACAATCGAAGATATCAACAATCCAATACTACGTGATCACGAATAATTCATAAATATTTGTAATCTAGAGCATGCCCGTGTCTTGCACGGGCTACAAAGCTAGTTTTATAATAATTGAACATGCCCTATTTTATATTATTTTTCTTATAACCTCAGGATTCTTACCTAAGGTAATCTTAGGAAAAGCAAGCCCGGGTTAGGAATTTATTATTTAAGTAGTTTATTTTATAAAGCCCAATTATTTACGGGCCTTACTCCATTAGGTTTAATATTAGGGTTTAAATTTTCTATGTATAAGTGATGTAATCCCCCACATATTACTTAGCTTTGATTATACATCTTTCTTGGGAATAATATTTGACTGATTATTCTTGGGATTCGTACAAGTCATTGCTTATTGTCTTTTTTAATATTCTGTCGTCCTGCATCAGGGTTTAGTTGGTAAATTTCTGATGGATGTATGTATGCAAGAAACTGAAGATTGGTATACAAGTGGATGTTTAATCGAGACTTAAAAATTAACTTATATAAACCCTAAGGAGGGCTATGCATATATACATATTTAAGTCCAAAAGTAACATATAGTAACAGATAAATTCACGGTCAACATTAATTTTTACAAGAAGACAACTGATCCGAACAGAGTGTATGGTATAAGTCTTTAGTGAGCAAATTGAGACCGGATAGAAATGAGTGATACACATGTGTTTGGCCCTAACGAGGATATTGATAATCGACCCTGTTCTATACATGTATAGTATCTTTGAGTCAAGATTTTGGCATATTTAAGAAGTAAATGGCTGAATCATGTCCATGCTGCAACCATGATAGTGTCTTAACTACATGATTTCAATTTGCAGTGGGACTCTGAGTTACATATTCAACAACTTTAAGAGCACAACATCTTTTAGTGAAGTGGTTACTGAGGCAAAAGAGGCAGGGTTTACTGAACCAGATCCAAGGGATGATCTAGCAGGAACAGATGTTGCTAGAAAGGTACTAGTTTTAAAAATTTGCACAATGGAACTTTATTCTTTGCCCTTCACCTTGTATTCAAACATGGGTTGCAAGTTATAATTTACTTTTATGTTGAAGTATTGTAAATTGCAGATTCACTATGTTGCGATGCTTAATTGCTTTTACCTCAAAGACACTAACTAAACCAGGTTGAATTCTTGAGCTTAATAAGCTTGGTTAAAATTCTACCAGGTTTATATGTATCTAGAAAAAAAAAGGAAGATAAAAAACTAAAGTGAAATGCGTGTGAGAGGGTGAATTCAGTTAAAAAAAGATGACCTTTCCGAAGCGGATTTCCTTAATAGTTTTTTAGCCAGTGTGGGTCATATTCTTGTTGGTAGAGAGGAAGATATCAAAGGAGAAACTGTTAAGTTGACAATATGGACTGCTGCCTTTGTATCGTCTTTGCTGATATGTCATATGTCAGAATTTTGACATATTCATAGTTCATATGGAGTGCTAATTTCCCGAAATTAGTGGTTCAAAAAGTGTATTAGTTTAAGTGTAAATTTAGTGCGTGTGATTGGTTTTTTATTATTAAAGACGTGGACACTTGCACATATGCTGAGTTGGATAGGGAATGCAAGTGAAGAATGTAGAAGTCATATTCATTGTGAGAAGGTATTTTTAAAAAAATTGTGTGATAGTTATTGTTAGACTATATATATGTGTTTGTCAGGATCCAGGACTAGTTAAGTACTAGTAATCTGATTCCTCCAAGAAACTGAGATATTTACCTTGGAAATAAATGTGTTAATTACATCACTTGCCTGTATCATTCTGTGAATTATCAAGCTAGTTGAATCTTTACAAACCAGCAGGTAATTCTCAAGCTGGGTAAGTCTGCGAATGAAGTGATAAATCTGTACACTAGTATATTGTTTTGTTAATGCAGGTAATTATTCTTGCTAGAGAATCTGGATTAAAGCTCGAACTGTCTGATATCCCTGTACAGAGCCTTGTTCCAGAACCACTAAGGGTAAGGCTTTTTTTTTTTTCTTGAATTGTATATCCACATTTAATGGAAATTATTCTGTTATATTTTAGAACATATAAGATATGCAGCTCAATAAAAGAAAATTAATAGCAGTCCATTATGCTGGGGAAAAAAAAATTACAGAGTCCTAGAGTTTTGTGGACATGTTAAAATATTAAAGTACAAAACGTACAGCACGAAAATTTTCCATTGTGAACATGTAACACTGTTTTATTTAGAAAAGTCAAGTATTCAGACAATCAGAAGAAGTATGCTACTTATGGACCCTGGAAAAGTTAATACAGTAGAGTTTAATTCCAAAAAGGTAGTTAGAGCATCAATCTCTTCATGTATCTGTAGTGATAATTATTTTTAATGTTGTTGTCAAAGTGGCACTCCTAGTGCTAAATTATATATGTTGTGAATTATAAATTTTAGTTGGCCAATGTGTATATCATTTATCTTATTCCATATATTGATGCTTTTATGATTTTGTGATTATTTCCCTAGGGTATTGCGTCAGCAGAGGAATTTCTGCAACAGCTACCACAATTTGATTCAGATATGACCAGAAAACGAGAAGATGCGGAAAATGCAGGGGAAGTAAGTTTTTTCACAGCACTTCTCAGCTATATAGTATATTACCTCTATCCTTTTTGCATTATCAGATAAATCTATCATCTACTAGTTATTAGTATCAATTTTATTACTTATTATAATTAAAGCCCCACTGAAGACCTGTAACGACCTTTTTCTGGTACAGGTCGTGATAATAATTTATAATTGTTTTATTAAAGATTTTAGTAAATGCCTGGATATGCAGGGTTGGTATTAGATCCTATTAGGTGTGTCAATCTTTTTCTTATAACTTTTAAGTTTTCAGTTTGACTTGCGGTTGCTACAGTAGAACTTCAATAAATTAAAATTCGATAAATTAATAAGCTAGATAACTTTTTTTTTTTTCTGCTCCAAGATAGTAATTATTAGTAATTTGGAAGTCCTTTTAAACTTGAATAAAGTAATAAAAATTTTAAAGTCTCAAAACTGTTAATTTATAGAGGTTATAAATATTTTCGAAGTGGTTATAAACTTGGATAAAGTAATATTTAATATTTAACATATATGTTACTTTTTTATGGTATAAGATCCATTTAGGGACTTCCACTATCACATTAAGGTTTTAAAAGTGGTGGTCGCCAATATTATATATATGCTAAATGAAAGTAATTGTTTGTTAATAGAATCATAATTACGCGTGTTACTCCAAAAAGTTTCATATTAATTATTTTATTTGATATTTATACAAAATCAATTACTTGATATATATACAAAATGGATTAGAATAATATAATAATTTCCAACACCATCAGTTTAATATGTGATTATAAAGTTATCAAAATTTGATAAATTTCTTTTTTGTTCTCAGTTGTGTTATACTGTTATCACTACACTTGGTTTATCTATAGCCTGTGTTTGACACGATTATATGCTTGGAAACTTCGTTTCAAAATTTGTTTCTTAACTTTGTTACTAGTACAATCATATCTATTGAGCATAACACAGACCAAGTGAAGTCAGTCTTTGTTTTTGATCTGGAAAGTATTCAATCTTAGAGGAGAAATTAGGCCCGTTAGTTAATTATTTGCCACATTTGCATCCGAATTACTTTTATTGTTATAAAAAGTTGAAATGCCAATATGCCATAATCACAAGTTTAAGCGAGAAAATTGAAAAGAAATACATATTGAAGCTGATTTCTTCATAGTTGCTGGGAGACCTTATGTAAAGCAGTAGCTGTCAGTGTGATAGTATGAACCTCATACTTACTATGAAACACACTGGATTGACCATAGGGCATGTATATCTTCTTTATTCTTATCTGATATTAGACTTGTGAACTTGAATTGTCTGAAGGTGCTAAGGTATGTTGGGGTGGTGGATGCCGTAAATCAAAAAGGAGTTGTTGAATTAAAAAGATACAAGAAAGAACACCCTTTCGCGCAGCTTTCTGGGTCTGATAACATTATTGCTTTCACAACTGAAAGATACAACAAGCAGCCTCTAATAATTCGAGGTCCTGGTGCTGGGGCAGAGGTAACAGCTGGTGGAGTATTTAGTGATATTTTGCGGCTTGCTTCATATCTTGGTGCACCATCATAATCATTAGTTGAGGTCCCAATGTTTTCCCCCTTTGTTAGTCCAAATTATGTTATGGAATTTAGCGAGCTTGTGCCTGTTATTAGTTTAGTATCCAAAACATTCTCCCGTACTGCATAACAGAACACTTCAGGCAATTTGGTATTCTGTGTGATGAGTTCTTCAGTGGCTTTTTTAGCCTACCTAAATATGTAACCGTCATAGTCTATGATGAGGCAAAGTTGATAGAGTGACCACAATGGAATGTATTCTAGAACCAAGCCAAATTTTAAACTATGAAACTTTCACTATAATAGTACCAAAATGTTGTAATGTCTTAGTTTGCAAATAAATTTTCTGATGTCTAGAACATAATATGGCCAAAACGAATGAGACTTATTGTTGAAAACTTTAATATATTCTTTGATTGTCAATATACATATGACTCCGAATACTTATTTTAATTTATTTCGCAAGAGAACCCTTGTACTTTCAAGAAAAAAGGGGAAATTTAACCATCAGATAAAATTGTCTTTTAATGGTTTCACGTAAAATCGTTACTAAATTGTTTATGTTGTTAGGTTCGGTTTCTATCCTATAATCGTAATCCAATCATTCTAAACGATTTTTTTGGTTCGGTGAACCGGATGTTGGTTTTGATATTATTTTTAGGCAAAATGTTTCTATAGGACAATAAGAAATTTTATGAAGTTATAGGTCATAAAACCATACATTTTTGTTGTAGAATTCTTTTTTTTTTTTTGTTGACAAGATAAGTTCATCTCGTATGATGTGTACAGTGTATATATTTAAAATATAATTTTTTTAATTATATTTTATAATAAAAGTTCTTCATCGGCTAGTGCAACTTGGAAAATGATAGATATCGAACAATTTCACCTATCATCTTTGTCAACTATGTGTTCTTTTTATATTACGGCTTGTTTGGTAACTTGGAATTCATTTGAATTTCTGGAATTGATCAAATTTAGTGTTTGGTAAGATTAAAAAAATTTGGAATTGGAATTGATGAATTCCATACCAATTCAATATTAACTATTTTTTTGTAATTTGAAATTACAAGTGAAAGATAGTCATTTGAAATTCTTCTCCACCAAAATACATGAGCATCACTTTTTTTTTTGGAATTTTTTTAGAGAAATAGTTTTTCTCGGGAAATTTTTTCTTTGAAAAATTATTTTCGAGGAAAATTTTTTAGAGAAATTTTTAGAAATTATTTTCAGGGAAACATTTTTAGAGAATTTTTTCTTTTCCCGGGAAAATTTTCTCGAGGAATTTTTTTGGGGAAATTTAGAAATTTTTCCCGAGAAATTTTTTTCAGAATTTTTTTTTTTCTGGAAAATTGTTTTCGAGAACTTTTATCGAGAAATTCTTTCCCGTGAAAAATTTTCGAGAAATTTTATTCTGGAAAAATTTTTTCGAGAATTTTTTTTTTCTTGCAAATTTTCTCTAGAAATTTTTTTTCGAAAATTTTTTTTCGAGAATTTTTTTCCCGGTAAAATTTTCTCGAGAAATTTTTTTCTGAGAAATTCTCGAGAAATTTTTTCCGGGAAAAGTATTCTCGAGAAATTTTTCCCGGGAAAATTTTCTCGAGAAATTTTTTCTAGAGAACTTTTTTTTTCAGGAAAATTTTCTCGAGAAATTTTTTCTGGGAAATTTTTCTCGAAAAATTTTTTTCCGGGAAAATTTTCTCGAGAAATTTTTTTTCGAGAAATTTTTTTTCGAGAAATTTTTTTTTCGAAAATTTTTCTCTAGAAATTTTTTTCCCGGAAAATTTTCTCGAAATTTTTTCCCGGGAAAATTTTCTCGAGAAATTTTTTTCGGGAAAATTTTCTCGAGAAATTTTTTTCCGGGAAATTTTTCTCTAGAAATTTTTTTCCGGGAAAAATTTCTCGAGAACAGATATTTTTTAAGCAAAAATTTTTCAAATTTTAAAATTTCTGAATTTGAAATTCTCATACTTACCAAACAAAGAATTTGGAATTGAAATCATGGATTTCAAATTTTGGAATTGAAATCATGGATTTCAAATGAAATTATAGTTTCCAAACGCCACCTAATATTATTTCAATTTATCAATTTATGTCATCTTGTAAATTTTTTGTGTCGTATACTTTCATATCGTGTCTAAGATACAAACACAAACAAGATATATAATGAATTATCATCTTTGTTGTAAATCTTGATAATTATTAACCGAAATAGATATATGTATGAGAATAAATAGTAGAGAGAAAGTATAAGAGAATAGAAGATGTAGATAGAAAGTTATATGTATATCCACTAAATCTGTTTCACCAACTGGCCTATTTATAGGAGTTGGTTAACAAGGCTTACTAAGTAAGCTATTCAATTATTCTCTGATTAGCATTACAAGTCTTCTTAGATTTTGACAATCACTTTATATTTATTTATTATAACACTCCCCCTTGATTGTCAAAAGCGAGTTATTGTAGGGATTAACCGTCTCGTTAAAACCTTGCAAGAAAAAACCCAGTGGGATAAAAACCTTGACGAAGGAAAAAGAGTACAGTCTCCCCATGAATAAAACATCTCACAATTTGACATCTTCGTGTAATAATTTTCTAAATCTTCGCATGCCAATATCGCTTCGCAGCTTTTCAAATGTTGATGTAGATGGTGACATTGTAAGTAAATCTGCCAGGTTATCACATAAGCGAACTTGTCGTACATCAATGTCACCATTTTCTTGTAGCTCATGAGTGTAGAAGAATTTTGGCATGATATGTTTTGTTCGATTCCCTTTGATATAGCCTTCCTTTAATTGTTTAATGCAAGCTGAGTTGTCTTCGAACATAACTGTAGGACTGTTTGAAATATTTGATAAGCCACATGATTCTGAATATGTTGAATGACAGATCGTAACCAAATACATTCTCTGCTTGCTTTATGGATTGCAAGTAACTCTGCATGGTTAGATGAAGTTGCCACCATAGTCTATTTTGTACACTTCCAAGATATAGCAGTGCCACAATATGTAAATAGATAACCTGTTTGAGATCGTCCAAAATGAGGGTCGAACCTATACCCAGTATCCGCATATCCAACTAATTACGATTTTGAATTCTTTGGGAAGAATAGCCCAAGATCAATTGTTTCTCGGAGATATATGAATATATGTCTGATCCCATCCCAATGCCTTTTAGTTGGATCAGAACTGAATCTCGCCAACAGGTTCACAGTAAATGCAATATCAGGTCGTATGTTATTTGCAAGATGCATAAGAGCTCCAATTGCACTAAGATATTGAACTTCAGGTCAAAGTGCATATTCATCTTCTTTTCTAGGACGGAATGGATCTTTCTCAACTTCTAGTGATCGAACCATCATTGGCGTAGTTAGTGGATGAGCTTTGTCCATGTAGAACCGATCAAGAACCTTTTCTGTATAGGTTGATTGATCAATAAATATGTGAAGATAAGTGCTCCACCTGTATACCTAAACAAAATCTTGTCTTTCCAAGATCTTTCATTTCAAACTCATTTTTCAAATAGTTAGCAGCATTAGTAATATCTTCAGAAGTACCTACAATATTTTAATCATCCACATATACAACAATAATAACAAAACCAGACTATGACCTTTTGATAAACACACATGGACACACTTGATTATTAATATACCCATCATTCAATAAATATTCACTAAGTTTGTTGTACCACATAAGACCAGATTGTTTCAAGCCATATATTGATCGTTGTAATTTAACTGAATATAAATGTCGAGGCTTAGTTTCCTCTAACTTTAATCCTTCAGGGATTTTCATACAGTAGAACCTCCATATAATAATACTCCATATAAGAATAACCTCCATATTATAATAAAAATTTACGGTCCCAACTCGGGCAAGTTATATTTAAGAATAAACTCTACATTGTGATATTCCATACATTTTTCAAGTTCATCCTTTATTAAATTTCCTCTATATAAGAATAAATATGCTTAATATATATATATATATATATATATATATATATATATATCCAATAATATATAATCTTGTTACATGACCATTTATGATGACTTAAAATAGGTTTGGGTTAACACTACATCCTTTAGTTTGCACATGCATGCATAATGTATATAATGGTTAAATAAATACATATTCATTAATCTTAATACTGTATATGTTTTAAATTCATGCATTTGATGTTGTTTTTCTTTGTTTTACAAACTTTCCATATAATGTATTTTCTAAATTCATGTATTTATGATATACAATAAATATTTATTAATTAAATTTTAAAATTATAAATTTATATGTCAACATTTATTAAAGAATAACCTCCATATAATAATATTTTTTGTCGGTCCCAAGGATATTACTGTATAGAGGTTTTACTGTATAAATATCACTATCAAGTGATCCATAAAGGTAGGCTGTCACGACGTCCATTAGACGTGTTTCTAATCTTTCCATACAAGTCATACCCATTAAAAAAAGAAAAGTGACTCCATCCATTACAGGAGAGTAGGTTTCTTGGTAATCAAATCCAGGCCTTTGAGAGAACCCCTGGGCTACCAGCTGGGCCTTATTCCTTACAATTTCATTTCTCTCATTTCATTTTCATACAAATACCCATCTATTCCCAACGGGAACCACACCAGCTGGTGTTCGGATTGCAGGTCTAAATACATTTCTCTTGCACAAGGATTACAATTCTTCCTGGATTGCAATTTTTCATTTTTGGCAAATCATCTCTTTGTCGACATTCTTCCACACTTTGTGGTTCAGGATCGGAGTTCATAATAATATCACATGCCATGGAAAAAGCATATACATCATCAATCTTAATACTCTCACGATCCAATAATTTCCCATTATGTACATAACTCATTGAGATCTCATAATTTTTAGGTACCTTTGCTTCTATGGAACCATATGCCACTTCAGGGGCAATATCCTCTTCTGGAGGTAATACCACTTCGGGTAGTTTTGTCACAGCCACTTTAGGGGCTTGAACCTCTTCAGGAGGTGATACCACTTCTGGGGTATTTGATATAGTCACTTCAGGAACATTTGCCACTTCAGGGGCAAGTCCATTCAATTTCCGTGTTCGTGGTACAACATCTTTCGCTCCAACAGGTCTACCTCGCTTCTGGCGTGGTTTTGAATTACCAAGCAATTCTTTAGGATTTGATTTATGAACAGGGATTTCAACCCTGTCCGGAGCATTAACAGCGAATATATGCGATTTTATAACAAGTCTAGAATCATTAAAAGCATCCGGCATTTGATTAGCAATATTTTGCATATGAATGATTCTTAAAACCTCAGATTCACATTGTTTAGTACGTGGATCAATAACATTTAATCCTGATGCATCTCATGATAGTTCAGAATTTAATTTATGCAAAACATTTCTCCCCCTAATGGAGGGAACACAAACTCATCAAAATGACAATCAACATACCGAGCAGTAAATACATCACCAGTTAACGGTTCAAGATATCTTATGATAGATGGTGAGTCAAAACCAACATATATGCCTACTCTTCTTTGTGGACCCATTTTGGATCTCTGTGGGGGTGCAATGGGAACATATACGGCACAACCAAAAACCTTAAAGTGAGAAATATCAGGAACTTGGCCAAGAACTAGCTCATGGGGAGATTGTTTGTGGTAAGCAGATGGTCTTATCTTAATTATGTTTGATGCATAAAGTATTGCATGACCCCAAACAGATGTAGGTAATTTGGCTTTTAAAAGCAAGGGACGAGCAATGAGTTGAAGTCTTTTAAGTAGAGATTCTGCTAAGCCATTTTGTGTATGCACGTGAGCTACAGGGTGTTCGACTGAGATCCCTACTGACATACAATAATCATTAAAAGTTGTAGATGTATATTCAGCAGCATTATCTAGTCAAATTGATTTAATGGGATGGTCAGGAAATTGGGTTCGCAATTTGATTATTTGAGCAAGTAATTTGGCAAAGGCTGTATTTCGTGTAGAGAGTAGACAGAAATAAGACCATCTAGTTGTTGCATTAATTAGAACCATAAAATATCTGAATGGACCGGATAACGGATGAGTAGGACGACAAATGTCAACTTGGATTCTTTCTAAGAATTTTGGAGACTCGGTTTGAAGTTTAACTGGAGATGGTCGAACAATTAATTAGTTTTCGAGTAAAGTGCACTTTGTGTACCTCCACTTTGCCCAAGACACCACTTGAAATACTATAGTTTAGAAACTATCATTTGCAATGCTGAACAAACACTTTACTTAAACTTCGTGTACTATCATCTATTTGCTGCTAACTCCCTTAAATGGTCAAGGATAAATCAGTCTTTTGACATCTCCTGTACATCTTTGCAGCACCTTTATCTCTCTCTCTCTCTCTCTCTATCTCTCTCTCTCTCCCTGTAAATACAAAATATCTATACATCTATGAGCATTAAGGAGCATCTATACATCTATACACACATCTGTGTTGTGTGTATGGATTTTATCATTAAGGAGCATTGTTTCTCAGGCTCTAATAAAACACTGTTTTGAATGAAGCTTCCTTGCTCAAATTTACTGATCTTCCTCTGCAGGCCGATGAGCAACTCTCCAATTCGCATGCCTTGCAGCAACTACAGGGTCATCTGGAAATATCAACTTAATGAAATATGGGGTTCTTAGGGGTCGATGACCTGTCGTTAGTGGTAAGATTTCATCAAGGTATAACATGTATGGCTAGCCAGCAATCCCAGAAATCAGAAATATAATTTGTCAGCGTCTAAGGGACTAATACATCGATAATTTATTCCAGAGTGAATCTGAGCTAAACCACATGTTTACCAGCACAATGGATTTTCTAATCAATGTTTTATATTCCTTCAAAAGAAATAAGAAAGAGGAAACCGAACTTGTAAAAGAAAAGCTTGAGCCAAAATCACTAGTGAATCTTCCATTCAATCAATATCATAAACTAGTATACTTCAAATCCTCGTAAGTAAATAATTGTGAATCTATAAGACTACCTATATAACTGCTCTCCATTCCACAAAGTATTCTACCGCACCATAACAATTAAATTCACCTTCACTTCAGACAATGATATTGTTGTACTTGTTCCTCGCTATAACCTCAAAATTGTTATCACTTTCTCTATCGTATCCAAGTATTCTATACTTGCTGCCAGTTCACTTGTTATGAAGCATCTCAAACACATTCCCACTCTCTCTAACATTATTACAAACATCTAAAGTAAACTCCTCCAACAAAGGAAGACCCGAAAACACCTCAATCAATGTCCCCAAACTAATCCTAGCATCCTCATTCGCACCATCTTCATCATCCATATCACCCCTAACATTCAACAAAGCAACAAACCCATTGTACTTGGGATCAAACATACAAGCAACAAACAATTCTGTCAAATTTGGACAAGCTTTCGTAATCTCCTTAACCTCCTTAGCCTTAAACCCTTCCGAAAACGAATGATTCATCAAATCAAGGGTTAATTGAAATCTGTTGAGGATGTGTTTCCCTCCCTGGGTTGTTCGCCGGTTGTGGCTATGTGTGTGAGTTGCGGCGTCCCCTGTTCTTGGTGTGGTAAGGTGTTCGTGGGTGGGTATGGCTGCAGGTGTGTGTCAGTATCAGTGTGTGTAGTGTGTGTCTCCTTTTGTGATTTCAGTTTGTTAATTGATATGTCGAAGTGTATGTATATAGTGAAGATGAAGATGTGACTGGAAAAGACTGTTTTACCCCTGGCTATTTAACTTCGTTAGTGACAAATAGACGGTAGTACACGAAATGTAATTAAATAGTTTGTTCAGTATTGCCTGTGGTAGATTTTAAACTATGATATTTCAAGTGGTGTCTTGGCCAAAGTTCAGGTACACAAAATGCACTTTACTCTTAGTTTTCCTAAAGAACATGTTGTTGAGTTATGCATGGATATGGATGATGATAAACAAATACCACAAGACAGAAAATAAATCAAGGAATCGAAGCTGATGAACAAATCAGGAAGCCAACTAAAATGCAGATCAACTATAACAATATCTTAAGAACGAAACTCTGCATACAGTTAGGATTTATTTCAGTAACAAGCCTGAAGATGCTAAAGTCAGATATCAGTAATCAAAAGAGAGTTTGCTGAAACCATGCAAGTAAGTTCGAGAAATCAAGGAAAGAAGAGTTCGAGAAGTCATTCGAGAACTCTACTCAAAGGGTTTTATTCGAGAAGTCCTAGTTCGAGAAGTCAGACTGATCTATTCGAGAAGTCTGTAAAAAGAACTATTCGAGAAGTCTGTAAAAAGAACTATTCGAGAAGTCTGTGAAATGAACTATTCGAGAAGTGCCAATTCGAGAAGTCAGACTGCTCCATTCGAGAAGTCTACATCAAGCACTAATCGAGAAGTCATCTCATAGGGATATTCGATAAATCATCATTCGAGAACTCAAGATTTATCTGTTCGAAAACTCAACCTGTTTCACAATAATATCAGAGATCTCTAATGGAACATATCGAATGAAGATTAAACCCAGAATTACTTTGCAACCCGTGACGATTAGGCAGTGATCAATTACACAGAGGATGTTACGAGTAGGGAGTCAAATTGTAGATATTCGAAGGCTCAAACTCTTCCAAGTGAAAGGTGAAATCAGTCACTGTTTATTAGACTTCAATGGCAACAATAAGAGTGTAAGCAACCTCCAACATGATTACACACCTACTGAAAGATTCAAAGGATATTTCGACAAACACTACAAAAAAAAGTTCAATAGACATCACACATTAGACATCGGTTGTAAATGCCACTGATGTTAAAAGATGTATTAACATCACCCCGCATTAAACTGATGTCTTTGTATTTCGTAAACATCACTTTCTTTAAAAGCGATGTCTAAAATCAGCCTTAAAAAATCAAACGCGCGCCTTATTCATTTGTTTTCCCCCTTAGCTAAAATTTTCCCCTGTAAATCAAAATTTCCCCCCTTTATCACCAAATATTCTCCCCGCCTACAATTATTCCCCCTTTACAAATTAAATCACAAAACATAAAAACTAAAAACTGAAACTCTCGATACTCTCATTCTCTCTCTCTCTCTCTCTCTCTCTCGACTAAAACTCGATCTCTCACCTCCACCACCACTCACTGCTAGCTCTACTTACCACGACCACCTGCTCACTTTCGTCCGGCCTACTGCTCACCTTTGCTCGTCTCTTCTTTGCTGCTGTTATACTCACCTTTGTCGAAATTGGTAAGAATATTTGGGTCTCCTTCAGCCTTTACACGAATATCTCCTCTACGATTTCTAGGGTTTATCTTCTGTATTGAAATTGATGAGCTTCAATTTGGGGGTTTTTTAAAATCAAAACCCTAATTTCTTAAATTGGGGTTTTTTAATGAAAACCCTAATTTATTAAATTGTGTGTTGTTATTTACTTGGATGTATTACCCTAATTATTTTGAATGTATTTTTTTTACAGGACCTCATTCACTTGGTTGTGGTTCTCTGTCACTTGGTTGTGCTTGTGGCTGGTATCATTTTCTTGTATCTATAATTGTTTTTATGTATGTGTATTATGTGTGTTTATGTGTTTTTAGTGTAATTCTTGAAAGCCCTTTTTGTTACATGTTTTTTGGGTGATGAATTGTTGAGTATTGTTGGAATTTTTGTGGTGTTTGCAGGGGATTAGTTATGTAAAACTTGGAATTTGCCACCCATAATTGGACATTGTAAGTCTCATTTAACTCTGTTTGTACTAATTAATTTTCGATAGTTTTAGTTTAGCTGTGTTAAATTTTGGTAATTACTGAAGTAATTGATTCTAATGCTTGATTCTTGATTTTTAGTGATAGTTACTTAATTAATTTAATGCTATTTCTTGAT
Source organism: Kitagawia praeruptora (assembly GCA_037693485.1). Lineage (NCBI taxonomy): Eukaryota > Viridiplantae > Streptophyta > Magnoliopsida > Apiales > Apiaceae > Kitagawia > Kitagawia praeruptora. The sequence continues at coordinate 89,125,848 of CM075347.1, read as the reverse complement.
TTAATGTTGTTTTAGTAAGCATTAACCGTATTATAGAAGTTATCATATGACGTGATCCTTTAAATTTTTTATTTTAAAGAGAAGTGGACCTGGTCAGGTAAGGAGAGTAGTATATTTAAGATAAGCATCCTATGCTTGTAATTTATGTAATTAAACACATTGTACATTGGTAGATTTAACATCTGTACTTGTTAAAGATTTAAATCCGTGAGGTGATTTGTAAAAGAATTTCTTCGGATGTGTTAAAGTATCTGATGAATTTAATTTGGTTGCAAACTCGTGAAGTGGATTAAAATGGTGAACTTAGTTTCCATGATTAGTCACAGATATGTGGTGTAAATACCAGGTCTTGAGGTATCAAATAACATATCTATACCGTCTAAATCACTAACAATTCAAATTGAAACCTTGAGGCTAAATAATGTTTGCTATAATATTGTTAATACAGTACATTATGACTTTGGACATTACGCACTAGTGTTTACTGCGTCAACTAAGTGCCTTGGATGATGACAGAGTTTTCAGTATCTGTCAACATTCTATAGTAATGAATTCTGTTAAGATGTCACAATGTGTGTATATTATTAGTCAGTTAGCATATGTATAGTGTTTAAACTTGACTACTAGAGTCCGGGACTCAGGGTGATAATAATCATTGATTTTTTGTTGATGTAACCTAAGATCAGTTATGATGTGTCCTTGCCATTGTTGTGACTGTACAAGTATTATGTGTTGAAGTATAATCCAGTATAGAGGCCTGACCTAATACTATAGGTCTGTAAAGTGTTGTTTGAAGTCATTAAATAATCACTTTATACTTGATAACCTGTGTGGCTATGCTGTACGTTTTACTCATTTGTTGGCAATGTTGGCAATGTTACTCATTTGGACTATTGAATTTTAAAACTTGATAGTTGTGGAAATTCAAGTTAAATGTCTGAATTTGTTAGGTTATGTGTTTTGTTGTGATAAAGGTGGTACAAATTTGATATTTGATTATAACTACTACTCCTTTTTATTTGATTCTTCTTTACCAGCCTTTTAGTTGCTGATTGTAGAATGTATTTTATGTAGGAGAGCCTGGGAAGGATTTCAGGTTTGTGCTCAAAATTAAGTTTCTCGTATATTTTGATCAAAAATTAACCAGTGATACCTATTCTATATGCAGTTAAAAGGCATTGATGGTCAAGCTATCTTTATAGGTAGTATTCAGGTTACATCAAACACCACAGATTATCAGATCCAATTCTATACTGGTTCTATATACAGTTTTTTAGAAATAAATGTAGAAATGCTTCGTACAGTATGCTGCACAAACAAGTTTTTTAAGCTAATGTTATACATTTGTAGGGCTCGGATAACACTACTAGATTGGGACTGGCAGTGTTGAAGAACTTGGATATATATCAAAACCAGAATTGGGTTTGGATAGGTGCAGCAGCTCTTTTCGGTTTTGCAGTTCTCTTTAACATTTTGTTCACCTTTGCTCTTATGTATCTAAACCGTAAGTTTTAACTATATGTTTTTAAATATTATAGACATGGTTGTTGATTCCCTACATAGCACCGAAGCTAATCTTTTCAGTCCTGTTCTTGTGCCAGCTATTGAAACTAAACAAGCTATAATATCCAAAGAGACAGCCATGGAGATGAAAGCTAGCCAGGAAGAATCTGCAGAACCACAAAGACTTAAAGGCAGTTCGAGAGGAGCTGAATCACTTCCAAAATCTTTATCGAAATTTGATGAAAATAATACGAGTAAGACTTTTGAATGAACATGTTCATATGACATTCATTATTGTCCAAATAGAATTCCATTTTTCTAAGTGGTCAGATGTTTTTAGGGGAAATGGCACTTCAAAGAATGACCAGTAGAGGACTCAATAGAAATGAAGATGCCAAGCTTGAGGCTGCTTCAGGTGTTTCTCCCAAAAGAGGGATGGTTCTTCCCTTCACTCCTCTTGCTATGTCATTCGATAAAGTAAATTACTATTTACTGTGTTGATATGCCTCAGGTTTGAATCCGCTCTCTCTCTCTCTCTCTCTCTCTCTCACACACACACACATACACATACACACACAACTCATTAATAATAACTGCTAACATAGAGTGACATGGTTACAATGCTGAAAATTTGTTAACTTTTCTACAGGAGATGAAGGACCAAGGTGTAAACGAGGATAGACTCCAGTTGCTTCAGGAAGTAACAGGAGCATTTAGGCCTGGAGTCCTGACTGCACTGATGGAAGTTAGTGGGGCCGGGAAGACTACATTGATGGAATTACTATTTACTATGTTGATATGCTTCAGGAAGTAACAGGAGCATTTAGGCCTATTCATGATAAAGAGGTTTGCACATCCTGTGTTCAAAACTCAGTCGTTTTTTACTAAAAAACAGGGTTTTCAGTATGCTACAAAGCTAGAAATCCTAGTTACAATTACCACGTACCATTCACATTTATATATACTACATTCATTTAATTCTGAAGTATTTGCAGGTTGGATTTAACTATGGATCTCTGGTTGAGGACTTCTACATAGGCTATCGGATGCATTGCAAGGGCTGGAAATCCATTTGCAGCTTAAATTGTATTAATGTCTCAACTTAAATTGTATTAATGTAAGTGCTAATAGTATAATTGTTTGTTTGGACTACAGCTATGTGTTTGGAACATCGATGGGTGGGAAAAGAGAATTTCTCGGCCGATACAAACACCATCTGGTCACTTAGCTCCCCTGGCTGGGGAAACTAGAGTTCAGTTCCATAATGATCAAACTCATCTACTAGTGGTTCATGAAAGCCAAATTGGTATATATGATAACCAACTTGAATGCTTGCGATGGTATGTGAACTTACCTTGTAGCTCTTATCTTGCGAGTTGGATTCTGGTCTGTCAATTATTAGGCTATTAATATCTTATTTTGATGCCAAGTCTTGGTCATTAATCTTATGCTTCTTGTTTTTTTGCTTCTTGGTCATTAATCTTATGCTTCTTGGTCATTAATCTTATGCTTCTTGTTGCTATTGTTACTCATGTTTTAAGTCTCAACCCATTTTGTTTCTACTTGTTAAATCCATGCATTCTTTATGTTTCTTTTTTGTTTTCTTTTATTTCCATGTTCTCTCTTTAATTTATGCTGATGATTAAAATTAGTCCATTTTGTTGGCTTACGTAGTTTAATTCTTTATTAATGCATTAGTCTTAATGAGAGTTAATTAATCTTGTCAATAATATTAACATAGTAGTACTAAATAATGTTAATTAATGTTAATTAAATTGTTTGTTCATTTATGCTGGTTACCGGATTAATTTCTATTTCTACATTTTAATTGCTTGCTTTTCTCCTTCTAGCCCACTAGATTTTAAGCCCATGACATTTTCAGGCCTATTTGCAATTTTGGCTCTTGTTGATGTAGTATTAGGATTTCTGTTACCATCATTTTGTCAACATATTATTCATCCATTGCCTGCATTGTTTTTCTTTTTTTTTTTCTAACAAATTCTTTTGCTTCTTTTTCTTGTTTTCTTCTTCATTTTACTCATGTTGTCCGCATGCATCATTTTGTTAAAATATAGTTTTTAATCGTGCTTTTACATTTACATACCATTCATGCGGAAAACGTAGGTTTTTGTCTAATGTACAGTTGATAAGAACATATGGGAAACTAACACAATAAACATAAATGTACCGATGGACTTAATTTTAAAAATTGTACTATAAAGTTACCAGCAAAAATTAGTTTTATTTTTATCTTTAATTTAACAATACATATGAAGTTTTATCACACCATTTAAGCATTGTTGCTGGACTTGTACTTGCAGAGATCTGTTATCTCAATCATGCAGGAAATATAGTTCAACAAAAAAATGGAACTGTTGTATATTCAGGATATTGAAAAATAGTTGCTTATTTATTACGCAGGGTGGAGCTACAACATGGTGCATTGGCTTTCAGAAACTTCTAGGTCAAGATATTACAATTTTAGGAGGTATGCGCACCTAGATGAAAGAAGAAAGAAGAAAGATGCTAATATGTGCAAGATGTAACACAAGATATTCAGATATAGCGATTGTTTATTATACATGTAATTTACATGTAGGTATAATGGATTTTCTCCATTAATTATGTATATAAGGATGTTAAAAGTTTTTATGAATAAAGATCTATTTGTAACCAGATGAAAAATAGCATCAATTTTAGTATTAAGACATTAGTATACATCAATTTTATTATGGCAAAAATGATGTCTAAAACAAAGATATACATCACATTTTTTCACCAATATCTGATGTCTAATAAATAAATAGAAATCAGTATATGATGAAAAAAACTGATGTTAATAAGAACATTAGACATCAGTCTATGATGATGTTTAAGGTCACTATACACATCGGTTTTTTTATAAAGAAACTGTTGTTAATAGGAACATTAGACATCAGTCTAGGATGATGTCTAAGATAACTATAGACATCTTTTCCAAAGAAAGGAAGTGATGTGTATGTGAAAAATAACTTAGTTGATTATATGTTTTCTAGAATATAAGGCATGCAAGTTGTTTATAAAATTAATTATATCTAACCTATTTTGTAGAACAACTGATGTGTATTGAATGAAAAACTGATGTCTATGTTAGCATAGACATCAGTTTCTGACTGATGTCTAGAATAGACATCTCCCACCTAGACATCACATCCAAAATAACATAGACATCGGCCAGAAACTGATGTCTATTGACCCTTTTCTTGTAGTGAAATGCATAAAGATCAGCCGTTATGTCTGGGAAGTTCTAGCACAGCTCAATAAGCAGAAAGGCTTATTGACTTTCAAAAGGATTAACACTTTTGCTAAAGCTACTTTCAGAGACAAAGATCCAAAAGTAAAATGATCTTGTGCAGAAAGCATCACGTGGGCTTGGAAGCTAAGTCACCTCAAGGACTTAGTCACTTTTGAAGAAAGAAGCATACACTGTCTCAAAGCCTGCTGGGATTGTCCAAATCAAGAAGAGAAGACTTTTAAGATAATTCCAGAAATTGAAATCACTTTGAGTATGTGTGTGTGACAAGTTATGTCAAAAAAATGTATTAGTCCATTTTATGTAACTTACTTGTCTTCATATAGGTTTAAATAAGCTGTATGAGCAGCATAGTTTTAGGAGAGAAGAAAACACTGATCACAAGGCTGATAGCTTTAGGTTTTCTTTTAAACACTAAAACCGTGTAACCGCAACTGTGTATTATTACGCAGAGAATTATCTTCAAATACAACCATCAGGTGGATCAAGCTGATAAGCCAACCCACCTGAGATTTTTTATATCGTGTGTTGTATATGCTTTAGATATTCTACTTATCTTGTTTTGTTTACGTTCTTATAACAATCTATCAAGACCTCATAAATTTGAAAGAATTTTGTTGAGATTGTATTCAACCCCCCCTTCTGCAATCTCGTGGTGTACAACTGGGACATATCAATTGGTATCAGAGCAAGCTTCTAACTTACAAGAAGTCTAAAGATCACCACCATGGGAAAGAAGGATACAGGCGTGAAAATACCAATCCTCGACAGAGACAATTACTTTCACTGGAAAGTAAAGATGCATTTACATCTCTTATCCATCGATGAAGGTTATGTCAATTGCATAGAGAAAGGTCCTCATATTCCTATGAAGGCTAACACTGCAGTTGGAGAAGCAGCTGGAACTGGAGTTGCTGGAAGGCCTATTCCCAAACTGCCAGCAGAATTCACAGACGGGGACAGAGAGGAAGTCCAGAAAGATAAGAAAACCATGAACATTTTGTTCAATGGTATTGATCAAGACATGTTCGATAATGTCATCAACTACACTACTGCTAAGCAAGTGTGGGACACCATTCGAACACTCTGTGAAGGGACTGACCAAGTCAGAGAGAATAAGAAACAACTCCTCATACAACAATATGAACACTTTCACTTTAATTCAGGTGAAAACCTAACTGATATATTTAGAAGGTTTCAAAAACTGTTAAATGGGTTAAAATTGTATGGAAGAGTGTATGAAACCAAAGACTCCAACCTAAAATTTCTAAGGTCTTTACCTAAAGAATGGAAGCCAGTAACAGTCTCATTAAGAAACTCTCAAGACTACAAAGACTATACTCTTGAGAGACTGTATGGAATTCTAAAGACCTATGAGCTCGAGTTGCAACAAGATGAAGAAGTTGAGAAGAGCCAGAAGAAGGGTGGAAATGTAGCCTTGGTGGCCAATATTCCAACCAACCAAGATGGAGAGAGGATGAAGAATGAGGAAGCCACACCAAGTCAAAGAACTTGTGAAGGTGGAGCTGGAACTAGTAAAAGCAAGAGCAAAATGATAGAGGAACCTGATGCACTGAGTGAAGATGATTCAGAAGATCTAGATGAATATCTGGCATTTCTGTCAAAGAGATTCTCAAAGTTGAGATTCAAGAAAAATCCAGCAGGAGCCGGGAAATTCAAGAAAAGCTATCAACCTAACAAGGGCATGGTTGAAAGGTCAAAGATCAAATGCTATATCTGTGGAATTGCTGGCCACTTTGCCAATGAATGCAGAAAATCCAAAGTTGAGAATGAAAAGAAGTAGTATGAATCTACTGACTACAAGAAGAAATACTTTGATCTTCTCAAGCAAAAGGAGAAAACATTCGTATCAAAAGATGATGATTGGGCAGCTGAAGGAAGCTCAGATGCAGAGGAAGAATTTGTCAACCTTGCACTCATGGCATTTGGAAATGATGAGGAAGCTAGTTCATCAAGCAATCAGGTATACTCTACAAATCTAACTGAGCTTTCCAAAGATGAATGTGATAATGTTGTTAATGAAATGTCAAATGAATTGTACAACATGCATGTTACTCTGAAATCACTTAACAAAGAGAATAGCAAGATTAAGGAGCTGAATGCTAAGATAGGCGACAGAAATACTTTGTTAGAAACTCAGTTAATTGATTTTGAAACAATGAAGAGAGATTACCAGGATATGAAAGATAAATTGCTTGAGGCTTTAGATAGAGAAGATTGTTTAAAAGAACAGTTGAAAAAGGAACATGATTTAATTGCTAAGTGGAAAGGATCAAAGGCTAAAACTGAAGAAATTGACAGTAAGCAAGGAATTGATTCTTTCTGCAAATTAGCAGGAGCAAAGTTGGAAGTTGATGGGGAAGTTGCATCAGACAGTGACTCATTGGATAACAATTGTCCAAAGGAGTTGAAAACTGTTAGTAATGCAACCTTGATTAAATTGCATAAGAAATATGGTCCTGTCAACAAAAACTTTGTGTTGGGAGAATGTAGCAAAACCAAGTCAGTTGAACAAGAAAACACAGGCCACCTATCCACCAAGAAATTGAAGGATAAGTTAGAGAAAACTGAACCTAAGGCTGAGGCTAATAAGAAGAATAGGAATGGTAAGGTAGGAATTAACAAACACAGCAACTATACACCTGATAAATATGCTCCCAGAAAGGGATGTGTGAACTGTGGTAGTGTTAATCATTTATCTGCCAACTGTAAATCTGTTAAAAATGCTTCTGTGCCTAATATGCCTAAGTCAGTACCTGTGCCTGCCAAGAATGTTATGCCATATATGTCTGTCCAGCCTGCTAATGCATTTAGTCATTATGCCAACATGCCATTCATGCATAAACCATATCATGATGCTTACAACATGTCACAATTGTCATGGATGATGAATAACATGTTAGCACAGACTATGCAAAATTGCACATCTAGTCATAATGCATATGAGCAAGTAGAACAACCTGTTTTTCAGAGACCTACACCAAGAGTTAAGATTGATTTAACTCAATCTGAAACCATGGGTGGTAAGGGTTTGAAAAACAAGAAAAAGGCTAACAAGGCAGGACCCAAGGAAACTTGGGTACCAAAATCAACTTGATTTGATTTTGATGTGTGCAGGGAGATAGACAGAATCTTTGGTACCTAGATAGTGGTTGTTCTAGGCATATGACTGGAGATTCTACCCTGCTCACTAAGTTTGAGGAGAGAGCTGGCCCTAGCATTACCTTTGGAGACAAAATCAAGGGATATACTAGAGGATATGGCTTGATTTCACAAGGAAATGTTGTCATTGAAGAAGTAGCACTGGTTGATGGACTCAAGCACAACCTGCTGAGTATCAGTCAACTGTGTGATAAGAATCAAAATGTGTGGTTCACATCTGAAGCTTGTGTTGTTTTCAAGAAAAACGACAACAAGGTAGTGATGACAGGAAATAGAAAAGGAAATGTGTACATTGCTGACTTCAACTCAACGAGTGCCAACTCTGCTACATGCCTTTTCAGCAAGGCAAGCATGAATGAAGGATGGCTTTGGCACAAGAGACTGTTACACTTGAATTTTAAAGCCATGAATGAATTGTTCAAGAAGGATTTGGTCAGAGGCATCCCAAAATTGGAATTCTCCAAGGATGGACTTTGTGATGCTTGCCAGAAAGAAAAGCAAAGAAAGACCTCTTTTAAATCCAAGTCAATGTCTTCAATCGATCAACCCTTGCAGCTTCTGCACATGGATCTATTTGGACCAATCAATGTATTGTCGATAGCCAACAGGAAATACTGTCTTGTGATTGCTGATGATTTCTCCAAGTTCACTTGGACCTTCTTTCTTCATACAAAAGATGAGGCAAGTGAAATCATTATCAAACACATCAAGACAATCAACAACAATCCATACTTCAAAGTGAGAAGGATTAGAAGCGACAATGGAACTGACTTCAAGAACTCTGTGCTAATAAAGTTCTATGAAGAAGAAGGAATCACTCAAGAATTCTCTGCACCAAGAACACCTCAACAGAATGGTGTGGTAGAGAGAAAGAACAGAATTCTCATTGGAGAAGCAAGGACTATGCTTGAAGAATCAAAACTGCCAACATATTTCTGGGCTGAAGCTGTTAATACTGCATGCTACACTCAGAACATATCTTTGATCAATCAAGCAAAAGGCATGACACCTTACCAGTTGTTCAAAGGCAAGAAGCCAACAATTAACTTTCTACATGTATTTGGATGCAAATGCTTCGTATTGAAGAATTTTGGCGAGAGCCTTGGAAAATTTGATTCAAAGGCAGATGAAGCTATATTTGTTGGATACTCTGCTGGAAAATCTTACAGAATCTACAACCTAAGACTCAACATTGTTATGGAATCCATACATGTTTTCTTCGACGACAAGAAAATATCTGGTCTTGTAGATGAAGGTTTTCATGAGTCACTCTCATTCGAGAATGAGACGAGTAGTGAAGCAAGTAAAGATGATGAAGAAAGAATAACAATGGGTGTGGAGAACAGACATGGACCATCAAGAGAAGTGCAGAATGGACCATCTGTAGAAGAGCAACACACTCCATCTGTTGAAGATCATGCTGAAGCATCTGTTGAGAATCAAAGAGAAACATTAGTTGACAATTCTGTTAGAACTCAACTCAATACGAGGTCCATACACTCAGGGGGAGTTTCTCACAGTCAACACTCAATAACAAGTCAAAATGATCAACATCAAGAGATTGAAGTAACTTCATCAAGGTCAAGCCTGCCACCACAAAGAAAATGGACTAAGGATCACCCTTTTGAGCTGATAATTGGTGATTCCAATGCAAAAGTTCAGACTAGGAGAGCAACTCGAGAAGAATGTCTGTATAGTAGCTTTCTCTCTAAAGAGAAACCTAAGAAGGTTGAAGATGCTCTTCTAGATCCAGACTGGGTGTTAGCTATGCAAGAGGAGCTAAACCAGTTTGAAAGAAACAAAGTTTGGACACTTGTACCCAAGCCTAAGGGCAAGTCTGTGATCGACACCAAATGGGTATTCAAGAACAAGATGGACGAAAATGGCATAGTCACAAGGAACAAGGCTAGACTAGTTGCCAAAGGCTACTGTCAAGAAGAAGGGATTGACTTTGAGGAAACCTTTGCACCAGTAGTAAGGTTAGAGGCAATCAGAATCTTCCTAGCCTATGCAGCACATGCCAATTTCAAGGTCTATCAAATGGATGTCAAGAGTGCATTTCTAAATGGTATTCTGGAAGAGGAGGTGTATGTGAGTCAACCTCGTGGTTTTGAAGATCCAGACTTCCCAGAATATGTTTATTACTTGCTCAAAGCACTCTATGGCCTGAAGCAAGCACCTAGAGCCTGGTATGACACTCTTTCACAGTTCCTCATTGAGAATCACTTCACCAGAGGTACTGTAGATAAAACTCTCTTTTATAGATCTGTCAATGGCTCTATGATACTTGTCCAAATTTATGTAGATGATATAATATTTGGGTCTACTGATGAGAAGCTTTGCAAAAGGTTTGCCAAACTTATGCAAAGTAAATATGAAATGAGTATGTTGGGTGAATTAACTTATTTTCTTGGTTTACAAGTTAAACAAGTGAATGAGGGAATTTTTATAAGTCAAACAAAATATATTTTTGACCTTTTAAAGAGGTTTGACTTAGCAGATTGCTCTTCTGCAAAAACCCCCATGGCCACTGCCACTAAGCTTGAACTGAATACTAAGGAAAAGAAGGTGGACATTTCAAGCTATAGAGGCATGGTTGGATCACTCTTATATTTAACAGCTAGTAGACCTGATATTATGTTTGTTACATGTTTATGTGCTAGATTCCAAGCTGATCCTAGGGAATCTCATTTAATAGCCATTAAAAGGATTTTCAGGTATCTCAAGGGGACACCAAACCTTGGCATTTGGTATCCCAGAGATTCTGGTTTTAATCTAATAGGCTATTCAGATGCAGACTATGCAGGTTGTAAGATGGACAGGAAGAGTACCACAGGCACCTGTCAATTTCTAGGAAACAAGCTGGTCTCTTGGTTCAGTAAGAAGCAGAATTCAGTTTCAACTTCAACAGCAGAAGCTGAGTACATTGCAGCAGGAAGTTGTGCACAGATTTTATGGATGAGAAATCAACTGCTGGACTATGGAGTTAAGGTTGAGAAAATTCCAATTTTCTGTGACAACTCAAGTGCAATTGCAATTTCTGAGAATCCAGTGCAACATTCAAGAACCAAGCACATAGACATCAGATACCATTTCATCAGAGAGCATGTGATGGAAGGTACTGTGGAACTGCATTTTGTTCCAAGTGAGAAACAATTAGCAGATATTTTTACTAAAGCTCTGGATGAAGCAACTTTTTCAAGGTTGGTAAGTGAGCTTGGTATGTTGAATTTCTCATAATCTTTAGTATCTGTTCAAATTGTTGCAGCCAGTGAATTTTATTCTCTGGATTAATTTTTTTTTTGTTGTTTATTCTGGAGATATCGAACATCGAATTTGCTAAGAGATATCGAATGAATATGTGCACCAACTTGAGTTGTCGAATGGTTATTATGCTTGAGATATCGATCAACAAATTTTCTAGAGATGTCAAACTAGTCTTTTGATTAGAGATATCGACTAGTCACATGTTGAGAGATGTCGAATAAGTAAATGATCAGACAAATCGAATGGTCAATTATTTGAGATGTCGAATAGTACAATTATCTGTTGATATTATTTATTTGCTCTATTTTGTGACCAGAATTTTCAAATATGTTGTGTGTGATGTTCTCTAAGATTTTGTCTAAATTTGATTAGACATGAGTTGTCAGACTTAAATGATATTAGAACAAATAACACACACAATACTTTTTCTTTTTATCTTTTCTAAATGGACCGTCAGGATTAGCATATGACATCGTGTTTCTCTTTTGCATACGTTAGTGTGTATTAAACGAGTTGTGACCTTTGGTTAACCTTACACCCTTTAATTTCCTGAGTATTAAGTCGCGACCTTAGGACTTCAGGGCTTATATATAGGAAAGGGTAGACACCATTTAGCACACACTTAACCAAAAACAAAACCCTCTCATCAAAGATGACTAGGAGCATTCTCAGAGTTTCCGTAAAAGAGTTTGAGGCCATGCCCTTCTATGAGAAGGTGATGGTCCTCCAGGAGAAGATCGACGAGCTCCTCGCCGCAGAAGAGCGGAACCTTGCTGCCATGCGAGTGGCACTGGAGGTTCTCCGCGCTCGCAACCGGGAGGGCGCTGTTGAAGACCCTGCAGGCCCAGCCAAGGCTGCTTAGATGGCTTAGGTGGGGGGGGTCTAGTTTTTAAGTTTTTGATATTTTGTTCTATTTATTTCAATGGTCTTTTCGACCATTTTTGTATTTTTTTTATGAAATGGAGTTTCCAATCTTTGTCTCAATATTTCTATGGTTTTTAATCTGCTTGCATGTCTCTTTAGATCGTCTTCTGATTAGTTCATGTCTCGTCTTCCATAGAATGTTTAAAATAGACCAAGTTGGACTGTGCACAAATCACTTAAGTTGTTTTAATAATCTAATCTTTGCGAATTAGATTTCTTAACTCGACTTACGCGCCTTTCTGATCTATTTTGCGATTTGGCACACACTTTTCATTAAAGTTATCTTTACTCTTATCAGGCTGTTTTATTCACTGAATCAGACTGCATAGATATGATAACTTAGATACTGTTATGATGTTTTGATCATCTAACCCTAGCAGTGAGCTTTGATAAGCTACACAGTTGCATAGTTTTGTGTCAAGATTGCGGTAATTTTCATGACTCAAACTGACAACAGAGGCTAATGATGATGGAGTAATGGTGTACATACAGCAAACTTGGTGACTGCAATAACCAGGTTCTATATAGTTTGTCATATGTCATGTAACACCTACTCAGAATTAGAACTTAATGAGAGATAATTGGTTTGTACTCTGTTACACAACAAATCTTATTAGTTAACTCTAAAACTCATAAACAAGTTCTTCTGTTGATTGAACTCATACTTCAAATTGACTAACTATGGCACTAGGATCAAGTACAAACACTTTTGCAGATATCTCAATGAACATTCATAATTGTCTCTGCAAGTGGGTTCTTGTCCTAAGTACAGCATCAAGCAAATGTCAACTTGTCCACTCAAGACAATGAGTGTTCTGCATCTTACTTGAGAGATTAGTTCTTCATATGGAGAAGACTCTTACAGCAGTTCACCTAGCAAAGGTACTGAGTTCATTCTCTTTTAACTCAATAGCACTTGTCCTAAATCTTTGCCTTATTTTGCTGAACTGAGAATTGCTGGCATGTCCCCCAGATTCTCTACCCAATTAGCACACCATACTTTCATAATTTACATCTCTGAAACCCCCTCTACAGTTTCTCAACAAACTATAGTTGACAATTCTTGCAAATCTTAACTTGAGGGGAGTGTCCAAGAGGAAAGTGAGGGTGAGGGAAGTGGTGAACATCAAGAAACCACCAGAATAAGGAAGGTGAGGGTGTGTAAAACCAGCCTAGCCATCCTATGTCTTCCCAAAAAGGCGTGGTGATTAATAAGGACATCCATATTTCTAGTTTGAGTCTCTCAACAGACTTTAACTATTGAATCCAGTTCCCAACCAGGAACACAATCAGTGAGGGTAAGGGACACAATTGTGCAACCTATGACACTTGTCATCTAGCCAGGAGTTAGTACAAGATGCACAGACACAGGGGGGGCACACACAAATTACTCTTAACTATTTCTCAAATTCAGATTGATGAATTCTCTATAAATGAGAGGATTCAGCCCCACTCATGGATACCTAATTTGATAACTAAAGCACTTCAATATGTCTCCAAACACTCTTGATTCTTCATTCCAATTCATGAAGAAGCCAACACTCATTCTTTAGTTCACTCTGCTTTCTCTAAAAGCAATTAACTGAACCTTCATCTCTGTTTGGATTATTAATGCTAACATTCAATTCTCTTAAATCTATGTGAAACCTCATGGTTTTTCTTTAGGACTGAGGGAAGGGAGTGAAAAACAGGAGAGGCCTGGTTGCTCCAGGGCAAAAGGTGAGATGTGTGTACAGAGTGGTCTCCTATTTCTTCCAGGAGAGCAAAAGGAGAGATTGAGTACCCCTTTAGTAAGGGAAGGTAAGTTGTGAGAAGTGAACCAGGATGAGATCCTGATGCAAAATCAGAGAGATTAGAGTGAGCAGCTTCTCTTTATTTTATCTGATTTTACTGAGGTACTACATCACTTTATTCTTCTTTTTGCTGATAACAAAAAAAAGGGAGAAGTTATAGTTCAGAATCTTCTACACATACACACCCAAATGGGGAGAAATTTGCAACTAGTGGATACAGATCAACTCTTCGAATTGGATGCCATACATAGGGGGAGCAGTTCTTAGTCACTCAAGTGAAGTTGGTACAACTCAGATACTGTGTCAAGGAAGCTTGATCAAAATTTTTTGTCATAATGAAAGAAGAATCTGAAGAGTGGTTTTTGTTATCATCAATCTCTGGATTTATGCCTCTTTTTCTTGGAATCATAAATAGGGGGTGATAAGTGGATTTATATCCACTTGGAGCGCTTCATATCGGCTTAAATTGATTGACTTGGACTCAAGTTGTTGTAGTTTTGATGTGTTTTGCTTAATTGTGCAGGGTTGAAGAAATGTCGATTAAAGGTGTAGTTTCCGTCGTTTTTGGAGTTAATTTATGATATGGAATGAAGAATGGAGGCTAATGTCAACTATCAAGAAGTATACAAGTCATTAGGGATTAAAGACAGAAGCTCATGCAAAAAGAACGGGAAGAAAAAGCTGAAAAATTGAAGAAAAATCAATTTTCGTAGATTGAGGCCGAGCTGAGAGCCCCACTGGCGCACTCAGAGCCATTTATGGCAGATTGGAGCGGCGCTCTCAGCGCCGCGGTACGCTAGGAAAATTACAGTTTTGCCCTTTTTACGATTTTCGACATATCTTGAGTTCTAGAAGTCCGTTTTGGACGATCTTACTGTCCACACGAAGCTAACGAGATTCTCTATCATTCTGAAGTGGTCCAGAGGTCCAATTACAGCTGGAATGGTCCAGAATTACTGAAGAAAAGGCAGCTACGAATTTTCCTTTAAAACAGAATCAGTTTAGGAAACGTAATTCTATTATAATTCTGTTTTGGTAGTTCTTGTTGGACAAGACTTCTCGAGCCTATATAAACACATCCAACCCTTGTAATTTGTATCATTAGGAGTAGAACCATTACAAATCAATTACTTAGATTTTTTTTGTATTTTTTCATACTTTGTTTTTATCATGGTTTCATCAGATCCCATGATGACGAGCGGTTCAATTATGAGCTAATTGTTGTCATGGGATTCTAATGGATTTATTTATGGAGCTTTAGTATCTTGATGCTTTAAAGATCTGTGTGTGATGTATATCTGATATCCTCGTATGGTTGTGCTTAATTGTTAGATGCGTAACTAACATCTTATTTGTTAATCTCTTGTGAAGTGAAAGTGGATCTTGAGATTTAGAACTTGCCATGCTAGCATAGGTTCATGATTGTTTATCAACATGATTCGTAGTATGAGATGAGAATACTTATATTGCCCTATGTGATCAATGTGGATAACTTGTTCTTCAACCGTTATGTTTTCAAATTCTATAGACATATAGGGTCTAAGCATAATTGGTGTCTATTCATCTTGTATCTCTTTTGTGGATGTATGTTTAGTTTGGTATACGTATACTGACAGGTAGCGTGTACTTGTTTCGTGTTGTCCGATCAGATATCATAACCATTGCATATAGTGATTAAAGGCATCAGATCTAAGCAAAGTATTTGATGAAGTTAGGATCCCATGTTTTCTCTTGCAGAAGTAATTTGATTTTAATTCTTGTTAGTTAGTTAATTCTTAGTTTGTTAATTTAATTCCTTAGTTAATTTTAGTTAATTAAAACCAAATCTTGTTATTTGTCTTAGCAGTGAATAAAAACCATACATTGTTGCATAGGTGCATGAACTGAATTGAAACCATAACCAGATCTCTGTGGGAACGAACTCGACTTATATCTGTATTACTTGTGACCACGTACGCTTGCGTGATTTAGTGCAAACAAGTTTTTGGCACCGCTGCCGGGGATCATCGGTGTTTTATTTTTGGTTTATGTGCTTGTCAATAGTGGTCGTTAGAGTTCACTGACTCGGATTTCTTTTTCTCATCTATTCTTGTATAGTTCGTTGGTGTTTCAGGTACTTGTCAGAGAGCGTTGACGTTGAAGATGGATTTTCTAACTTACTATAGAGTTCAGCAGGTGGCTAGTGTTTGTGAGCTATGTGCGGGCGCACATGAGACGTATCAGTGCTGGAGCAACCAAGGTGGTATTCAACAGCCTCAGCAATGTGAGCGGTGTTTGGGCATTCATGATCCCTCGCAATATTGTTACTACAAAGGAGTTGATCCATATGTCACTTATGAGGAACAACCATATTTTCAATACCATCCTCAACAATACCAGCAAGATGTTCCAAATATGTCATATTTCTTTGGTAGTGAAGAGTTTCAACATCAGCAACCTACTACTACTTTTCAATCAGATGAGGTTGATGCTATGGAGGAGATTAGGATGCTTGCAAAGAGTTATGAGGAGTCTACCAAATCTATGGGGACATTAATTGCTCAAGTTGTGAGTGCCTTGGAACAAGAGAAACAACAATTCATGCTAGAGGCAATTCTAGAAAATAACGGTGACTTGGAGCAAGGTACTGTATGCATAATTGAGGAAGACAAATTCCAAGAGGAGGTTAGCGTTCGCAAGCCATGTGAGGAATTTGATCAAGCTAGTGAGGTGGATGATTTGGAAAGGGCACAATTCGGGACAGACACTGATGGGCTACACAAATTTCAAGAATTGGTATGTGCGTACCAAGAGGACACTGATGAGCTACGCAAATTTCAAGAATTGGTATGTGCGTTCCAAGAGGCTGATGAACATGGGAAAGATGCAGATCTTCTACTTGTCTCTGAGTATAAAGATGGAGGTAGCGCATTAGAGCCAATGGAGAAAGTTCTCTTTGAGGAACCAAAGGCTTCAGCAACTTACATTTACCCTCCTCCATTATATTCAAGCGAAGCCCGCGAAGGTGTGTTGTTCTACAAATTGTCAGATTTTGGGTCGACAGATGAAGGCATTGGAATAGGACATAGTTGTTACACGAATAGGCCAAGCGAGGAGAAGTGGTAGAAAGTGTGCTGCCGTGATGACGATGAAGTCTCACGAAGAGATGACCAGGCCAACTATTATCATCCTTAATGGAGGCTTGGACGTAGTCAAGCTAATTGACTCTAAACAAGCGCTTCGTGGGAGGCAACCCACGCTTTTCGGCAATTTTATTTAGGTATGTTTTCTACTATCCCTTGTATTACTTTCCATTCAATGCGGACATTGAATATTCTAAGTTTGGGGGTGGTTTGGGGGATTAGTAGTTGTTGTTGTATTATATGTTCATGTAGGATTTCATGTTTTGCATATTAGTAGTAGTAAATTATGCATTTATGTTCGTGTTATCTACGTTTGTTTCAAATAGGACATTCTGTTTTTATGTTCGTATATCATGTGAGTCCATAATAGTTTGCATTTGCACCCATGCTTGATAGGAATTTTGTGTTGTTGACGCTTTTGTTTGAAAAGTGATATGCTTTGTTCTTGTGCACACACATACACTAGTAAGTTGAAGCTAGTAGACTTATTGAATGTTGTAAGTGATTAGAAGGACATGAATATGTGCAAGATGATTTAGTTTGCATTCTTTGAATACAAGTAGGTGCGTTAGAGAGATTTTTGCTTGGGATTGAGTATTTTTTTCTCGCCAAGTGAGCTTTTGAGCCGTATTGCATATTTGTTGCAATCTTATTCGTTTGCTTGAGTGTCCACGGATTGTTTGCATTGCTAGCAGTTGTTTGAGGTCTTTCTTGAAACGCATGACATTATTTGACGATTAAAATGATAAAGGCATTTAGGATTAACCGCATATTTTCCCATATTACCACACCATGTTTACATGATCAATTAGTTAACCCGTTGAGCTTTATCCTATTTTTCGGTGACATACCACATTACTTGCCTAGACCTTTTTCTTGTGTTGGCCGTACATTAATTTGAACCCACATTGTCAAAGGCTAGTAGAGTGCTTAAGGGAGTAATAAGGTGTGCAAAGGAGGGGTATTGTTGGTCTTACTTTTGGGGGAAATATTAAAAATTGGGTTTGGTTGTTTACTTGATAGTCGGCATGTGTAATAAAATTGTGGGATCAGAGTTATTGTTTATATTATTGTTTGTGTTATATCTAGCTCTCGGAAAAAAAATATAAAAAATATAAAAAAAAGAAAAAAAGAAAAAAAAGAAATAGAAAAGAAAAAAATATATATTATGAGAGCATGTTTGTGTTTGTTGCGATCCTATTTCAATCGACTAGTCGAGTGTTTGTTTTAGTAAAAATTATGTGGGGGGAAAATAGGGTGTTGTGTATGATTTATTACGGTACTTACTAGCTTTTGACACTTCACCTGATTTGGCTTATTTGACATACCTTGTCCCTAGCCCCGTTACAACCCAAATAAAGACCTTTTGATTATCGTCATTGATGTATGTTGTGTTAAGAGTTAGATTGATACCAAATGTCAAGCATGCTTATGATTTTGTTGGAATTTAGTGATACACTTACCCTTGTTCTTGAGTGAATATTCTTTTGTGAGTGTATTGTGAGTGTTTGCTTGTTTTTGCGTATGAGATCCCGAGTTTTGTCTCAAAGATGTACTCTTGTAGGCTTAGCATGTTTACTAACTTATTTTTACATTTGACATGGGCTTGTGAGAACTTATGCATGTTCATTGAGTAGGCTATGTGAATACTTGCACTTTCAACACCAAGACATTGCGTATTTACTTTGATTCTTAAGTTGATATGGCATGAGAGGATTTGAAGGTATGGTAGGATATTAGTACTAGATTAATTGCATTTTCACTTAGTTGCATTCATGCATTGCATATTGCATGGATTTTGTGGGTACATTCGCTATAGGCCCTCACGAGACCTTACTCGTCCACTAGGGCTGCCTAGGGGTTTAAAGGGCTTGTTGCATATGCCAAATGCAACCGTGATCACCTACGGAAATGGTACTAATTAATTAGTTAGTTGTAATTGTTTTTGCTTGAGGACAAGCATCGGTTTAAGTTTGGGGGTGTGATAAGTGGATTTATATCCACTTGGAGTGCTTCATATCGGCTTAAATTGATTGACTTGGACTCAAGTTGTTGTAGTTTTGATGTGTTTTGCTTAATTGTGCAGGGTTGAAGAAATGTCGATTAAAGGTGTACTTTCCGTTGTTTTTGGAGTTGATTTATGATATGGAATGAATAATGGAGGCTAATGTCAACTATCAAGAAGCATACAAGTCATTAGGGATTAAAGACGGAAGCTCATGCAAAAAGAACGGGAAGAAAAAGCTGAAAAATCGAAGAAAAATCAATTTTCGCAGATTGAGGCCGAACTGAGAGCCCCACTGGCGCACTCAGCGCCATTTATGGCAGATTGGAGCGGCGCTCTCAGCCCCATTGGCGCTCTCAGCGCCGCGGTACGCTGGGAAAATTACAGTTTTGTCTTTTTTACGATTTTTGACATATCTTGAGTTCTAGAAGTCTGTTTTGGACGATCTTACTGTCCACGCGAAGCTAACGAGATTCTCTATCATTCTAAAGTGGTTCAGAGGTCCAATTACAGCTGGAACGGTCCAGAATTACTGAAGAAAAGGCAGCTACGAATTTTCCTTTAAAACAGAATCAGTTTAGGAAACGTAATTCTATTATAATTCTGTTTTGGTAGTTCTTGTTGGAAAAGACTTCTCGAGCCTATATAAACACATCCAACCCTTGTAATTTGTATCATTAGGAGTAGAACCATTACAAATCAATTACTTAGATTTTTTTTGTATTTTTTCATACTTTGTTTTTATCATGGTTTCATCAGATCCCATGATGACGAGCGGTTCAATTATGAGCTAATCGTTGTCATGGGATTCTAATGGATTTATTTATGGAGCTTTAGTATCTTGATGCTTTAAAGATCTGTGTGTGATGTATATCTGATATCCTCGTATGGTTGTGCTTAATTGTTAGATGCGTAACTAACATCTTATTTGTTAATCTCTTGTGAAGTGAAAGTGGATCTTGAGATTTAGAACTTGCCATGCTAGCATAGGTTCATGATTGTTTATCAACATGATTCGTAGTATGAGATGAGAATACTTATATTGCCCTATGTGATCAATGTGGATAACTTGTTCTTCAACCGTTATGTTTTCAAATTCTATAGACATATAGGGTCTAAGCATAATTGGTGTCTATTCATCTTGTATCTCTTTTGTGGATGTATGTTTAGTTTGGTATACGTATACTGACAAGTAGCGTGTACTTGTTTCGTGTTGTCCGATCAGATATCATAACCATTGCATATAGTGATTAAAGGCATCAGATCTAAGCAAAGTATTTGATGAAGTTAGGATCCCATGTTTTCTCTTGCAGAAGTAATTTGATTTTAATTCTTGTTAGTTAGTTAATTCTTAATTTGTTAATTTAATTCCTTAGTTAATTTTAGTTAATTAAAACAAGATCTTGTTATTTGTCTTAGCAGTGAATAAAAACCATACATTGTTGCATAGGTGCATGAACGGAATTGAAACCATAACCAGATCTCTGTGGGAACGAACTCGACTTATATCTGTATTACTTGTGACCACGTACGCTTGCGTGATTTAGTGCAAACAGGGGGAGATTGTTGAGTTATGCATGGATATGGATGATGATAAACAAATACCACAAGACAGAAAATGAATCAAGGAATTGAAGCTGATGAACAAATCAGGAAGCCAACTAAAATGCAAATCAACTATAGCAATATCTTAAGAACGAAACTCTGCATACAGTTAGGATTTATTTCAGTAACAAGCCTGAAGATGCTAAAGTCAGATATCAGTAATCAAAAGAGAGTTTACTGAAACCATGCAAGTAAGTTCGAGAAATCAAGGAAAGAAGAGTTCGAGAAGTCATTCGAGAACTCTACTCAAAGGGTTTTATTCAAGAAGTCCTAGTTCGAGAAGTCAGACTGATCTATTCGAGAAGTCTGTAAAAAGAACTATTTGAGAAGTCTGTAAAAAGAACTATTCGAGAAGTCTGTGAAATGAACTATTCGAGAAGTGCCAATTCGAGAAGTCAGACTGCTCCATTCGAGAAGTCTACATCAAGCACTAATCGAGAAGTCATCTCAGAGGGATATTCGATAAATCATCATTCGAGAACTCAAGATTTATCTGTTCGAGAACTCAACCTGTTTCACAATAATATCATAGATCTCTAATGGAACATATCGAATGAATATTAAATCCAGAATTACTTTGCAACCCGTGACGATTAGGCAGTGATCAATAACACAGAGGATGTTACGAGTAGGGAGTCAAATTGTAGATATTCGAAGGCTCAAACTCTTCCAAGTGAAAGGTGAAATCAGTCACTGTTTATTCGACTTCAAGGGCAACAATAAGAGTGTAAGCAACCTCCAACATGATTACACACCTACTGAAAGATTCAAAGGATATTTCGACAAATGCATAAAGATCAGCCATTATGTCTGGGAAGTTCTAGCACATCTCAATAAGCAGAAAGGCTTATTGACTTTCAAAAGGATTAACACTTTTGCTAAAGCTACTTTCAGAGACAAAGATCCAAAAATAAAATGATCTTGTGCAGAAAGCATCACGTGGGCTTGGAAGCTAAGTCACCTCAAGGACTTAGTCACTTTTGAAGGAAGAAGCATACACTGTCTCAAAGCCTGCTGGGATTGTCCAAATAAAGAAGAGAAGACTTTCAAGATAATTCCAGAAATGGAAATCACTTTGAGTATGTGTGTGTGACAAGTTATGTCAAAAACAATGTATCAGTACATTTTATGTAACTTACTTGTCTTCATATAGGTTTAAATAAGCTGTATGAGCAGCATAGTTTTAGGAGAGAAGAAAACACTGATCACAAGGCTGATAGCTTTAGGTTTTCTTGTAAACATTAAAATCGTGTAACCGCAGCTATGTATTATTACGCAGAGAATTATCTTCAAATACAACCATCAGGTGGATCAAGCTGATAATCCAACTCATCTGAGATTTTTTATATCGTGTGTTGTATATGCTTTAGATATTCTACTTATCTTGTTTTGTTTACGTTCTTATAACAATCTATCAAGACCTCATAAATTCGAAAGAATTTTGTTGAGATTGTATTCAACCCCCCCTTCTACAATCTCGTGGTGTACAACTGGGACATATCACATGCTGAACAAGGAAGGTCATTACATGGTATGACCTTTTGATCTTTAAGGGGATGTCCAACAGTATTTTCTATAATACAACGCATCATAGATACTCCTGGATGACCAAGTCTTTCATGCCAAAGGGTGAGTGATTTTGGGTCTATGATTTTCGGAATGATGTTACTATAAGACTCAATGACTTTAATTTGGGTAGCATATAATCCAGAAGATATTGATTGTAATTTTTCTAGGATTTTCTTTTGACCTGAAAAGGTTGAAGTGATAAGTAGATATTCTTTTTCTTTCTCACTAGTAGTTTCTACGTGGAAATCATTAAGACGAATGTCTTTAAAACTCAAAAGATTTCTAGTGGATTTACTAGAATATAGAGCATTATGTACGTGAATTTGTGTCTCGTTTGGCAACATAAAACTGACTTTCCCAAAACCCTCTATTATATTTGATGTTCCCGAAATGGTCCAGACATGTGAGTTGGTTTTAGTCAACTGTGAGAAATATTTTTGATTTTGTAGAATTGTGTGAGTGGTGGCGCAATCAGCAATGCATATATCTCCCATATTTTATACTGTGCACATATGTAAGTAAACAACAATTTTATTAAAGCAAACCCAAGTACATAAAACAAGTACATGAAAACATCAAAGCAAATACATAAGGAACATGAATTCAAATAGATACATATGAAAACTAGTCATCTAAGCCGTAGTAAAGATTAGCACCATTATTTAGTTCATTTGGAGTTTTATTGATTGGTTCATCGTTAAAGATAGCCAAATTTGTTTTCACCCTTTGTTCTTTCTCCTTTTTAGATGACTCGTAAAGTTCTACAAGATGTCTAGGTGTGTGACATATATATATATATATATATATATGGTTAAGTTCTATGGAGACCAACATTTTTAGTGGAGACCGGAGACCAATATCAATCAAAACATTGCAAAAACTTATTTATTGAAAATCATGTTCTATGAAAATCACTATACCATCTATTTCATTGAAAATTTTGAAATTCATATATGTTTTACATGCAAATTTCATTAAAAATCTTGAAAATCATGTATGTTCAGCAAACAAAATATTGCAGAACGTATTGTTCTCCAAAACATGTTCTGCTTGCAAATCATATATGATTTTTAAGATCTTGAATGAAATAATAATGTTAATTGAACATTCTTTCAAAATATATATGTTTTGCAATGTTTTGAGTGCATAATCTATATGGTCTCCACGGTCTCCACTCAAATGGTGGTCTCTATAGAATTTAACTCTATATATATATATATATATATATATATATATATATGTATACATATATAAGTGCGAATAATTAACTAGTTTATGACCTTTGTGTTTATTCGAATGCTTGGTTGCCTAAATCAAATAATTCTCAAATAAGAGGTATTCTCAAAGAATGCGAACTAGGTTCCGGGACTAGTATGTGTAGATATACACAACACTAAACAAAAATTAACTAACCTATACTCACTTTAAATGTACGTATAGAGAAATCAAGAAGAAAAAGCTAGAATCGAAATCTAAAAACATCAAAACTAGTGGTTGAAGGAGCATCAAATGAAAGATATTCAAGGGATTATCAAAGATGACTCAAAGACGCAAGAAAGAACGTTTAAAGGTAGTGGAAAATTCGAGTTAGGGGCTTGGCTGTAAGGGCTTGGCCGAGAGTTATAGAAATGAGCACGAAATGCATCAAAAATCACTATAAAAAAAAAGGCCGCCAAGATCAACAAATGAAAGCTATTTAAGGGGCACTTAAGGATATTTAAACACACTTTCAAAAAAACTGCAAAGACTACTAAAGACGAGCTAAAATGCTGCCTTAGAAGTTGTAAAGTATGAACGATGATTTTATTCATAGCATGATTCACTATATATACAAGTTGGATGAATACCTATAGCTAGTAGAAAACATATAATCAGGAACAGACATGATTCTAGGCTATAATACAGAAAGAATATTGCTACAGTTACATGATATCCTAAATATGTACTGCTGATATAAATCACTTTGATTGTGGGCTGTGATTGTGGGATTTATATTACAATACCCCCCCTCAAGTTGGACGTGGTAAAGAAATATCTTGAACACCCAACTTGCCAAGTATTTGCTGAAATGTGCTAGCTCCCAGTGGCTTGGTAAATATGTCGGCCAATTGATCATGTGAATGTACGAAGGAAGGTTTAATAAGACCATTTTGAATTTTCTCACGTACAAAATGACAATCAAGTTCAATATGTTTGGTGCGTTCGTGAAAAACGGGATTCGAAGCAATGTGAATCGCAGCTTGACTATCACAGTGTATAGAAAAAGGTTGAGAAATAGGAAATTTTAGATCCTTTAAAAGATAATGTAGCCATTGTAATTCAGCTGTGAGAGCAGCAAGTGAACGGTACTCTGCTTCAGCAGATGAACGAGAGACGGTATGTTGTTTCTTGGTTTTCCAAGAAACGGGGCTATGCCCAAGCATAACGAAGTAACCTGTTGTGGAACGACGAGTAGTGGGGCATCCGGCCCAATCAGAGTCGGCATAACCGACCAAAGAGGGAGGACTAGATGCAGAAAGTAAGAGTCCTTTACCAACTGATCCTTTTAGATATCGAAGAACTTGATAAGCGGCATCAAGATGAGCAGAGTGTGGATTTTGCAGGAATTGACTCAGGTTATTGACAGCATATTGTATGTCTGGTCGAGTTACTGTTAGATAAAGAAGACGACCTATAAGACGACGATAAGCACTAGGATCGGAAAGGGGAGTCCCGTCAGTTGGACGTAAGTGAAGATTTTGTTCCATAGGAGAATTAGATGGTCGTGAACCAGTCATCCCAGAATCAGATAATATATCAAGAACATATTTGCGTTGACATAGAAAAATGCCTTTATTGGATCGTGAGACTTCAATTCCTAAAAAATATCGTAAAGTACCAAGATCTTTGATGGAAAAAGAATCAGCGAGAAAGGATTTTACTTTGGAGATAGTCTCATCATTATTGCCGGTGATTATGATGTCATCAACATAGACAAGTATGTAGATAGAGGTGCTTCCACGATGATATGTGAAAAGGCTATGATATGAAAGAGATTGATGGAAACCTCGTTTGATGAGGGTGGATGAAAATTTAGAAAACCAAACACGAGAAGATTGACATAGACCATATATAGATTTCTTTAATTTACAAACCCGAGTGTCACTTCGTGAGGAGAATCCAGGGGGAAGTTTCATGTAAAGTTCTTCATCAAGTTCGCCCTGAAGAAAGGCATTGTTGACATCAAGTTGATGGAGAGACCAATTTTTTATTGCGGCAATAGAAAGGAGAAGACGTACAGTGACAAGTTTAGCCACGGGGGCAAAGGTATCGTGATAATCAACACCTTTTATTTGTGTATATCCTTTAGCAACGAGACGTGCCTTGTAACGTTCAATTGAACCGTCAGAACGGTACTTTATTTTGTATACCCATCGACAACCAATGGCTGTTTTGTGAGGAGGAAGTTCACACAAAGACCAAGTGTTGTTAGTTTCTAAGGCTTGTATCTCATTTGACATAGCCTTGCGCCATTCAGCAGATTTTATTGCTTGAGAAAAAGATCGTGGTTCATCATTTGAAATGACGTTAGAAAGAAATGTGCGATGGGTGTCGCTAAAACAAGACAACGAATGATAATTTTCTAAAGGAAATTTGGTTGAAGACGAAACATGATTACAAATGTAATCATTCAAATGAGGAGGTGGACGACGATTACGGCGTGGAGCGGGAGAATCAAGCTGGGGCTGATTATGTTCGATTGGAATAGAGTTTTCAGATTGAGATGGAGAATTTTCATTAGAATCCAAAATTGATGGAACAACTGGAGACGGAGTGTTCACGATTGGAGAGATGGCATCTGATGATGGATTGCTGACTGTGGGAATGAAATCATTAACTATATCATCATCATTAAGGGACTTGATAAAAATCGACTGGTTAGGTGATGGTGATGACATATCGCGATATGGGAAAGTGGACTCATGAAATATTACATCACGAGAGACATATATACGTGATGTTTGGATATCATAAATACGGTACCCTTTTTGTCCAAAAGGATAGCCAACAAAAATCCCTGGTTTAGCTCGTTCATCAAATTTATGACGAATCTGCATATTTTTAGCAAAACAGAGACACCCAAACACCCGTAAAGAAGAGTAAGATGGCGCTGTGCCAAGTAAAATTTGATGAGGTGATCGATATTGAAGTACAGGTGTAGGAAGTTTGTTAATAAGATAAGTCGTCGTGAGTATACACTCTCCCCAAAAAGAGAGTGGTAGGTTAGCTTGAAAACGTAAAGCTCTGGCAACATCAAGAAGATGACGATGTTTCCGTTCAACAATCCCATTTTGTTGGGGTGTTGCAACACAACTGCGTTGGTGAATAATGCCATGATTATGAAACCAAGTCTGCATTTTGTTTGAGAGAAATTCAGTCCCATTATCGGAACGAACTGTTTGTAATTGGGGAAGAAAAACTCCACCACTTCCAGAATTGATATGTGATATGCTTACTTTGAATTGTCGATTAATTTGATTGAAAAAATGAGTTAACATATGAAAGGTTTCAGATTTATGTTGCATCAAATATACCCAAGTGCAACGGGAATAATCATCAACAATAGATAAGAAATATCGTGAACCGTTAAATGATGGTATGGAAAATGGTCCCCAAATATCAACATGAATTAATTCAAAACAATGAGAAGAACATGTAGTACTTTGTGTAAATGAGAGGCGTGATTGTTTAGCCCTCGGACATGTATCACAAATAAAATCTTTAGAAGCAGCAATGTTGAGAACATTATTTAGAATATATTTAAAACGTGACACTGATGGATGGCCAAGCCTAGAATGCCATACATCAAATTTATTACAACTTTGAAATGAAAAAGCAGATGCATCAGGAGCAAATTTATTACAATTCTGAAGTAAAAAAGTTGAGCTTGGATCATAGCTTGAATCAGCAAGATAGAACAATCCATTACGAGCATTACCCTGACCAATCATCATCTTCGTTGCTCGGTCCTGGAAAAAACAACCCGATGGAGAAAAAAAAAACATCACAATTACTTGACTTTGTTAACTGTGATATTGACAGTAAATTGAATTTAAATGATGGGATATAAAAAACATTATGCAATGTTAGCATCGGAGAATAATTGATAGTGCCTATGTGAGTCACATGCGCATGAGAACCATCAGGTAATTGTACCGATAAGTTTTGCTTAACAGAGGTATATGTTGAAAACATGGATAATGATGTGCATATATGATTTGACGCACTAGAATCAATAACCCAGCATGCAGTAGAAAAAGTAAGAATTGTACCTGTGAGATGAGCCGAATGTCCACTAGAATCCCCTTTAGCTAAGAGTGCAAGAATTTTATTATATTGTTCAGATGTTAACGCTGGCGGGGATGCGACAGATGTGATCGACTGATGAGCAGCAGGTGTGTTTGGAGATGAGGCTGATCTTTTGATTTTATCAGGATATCCATGAATCTGGTAGCATGTTGCAAGTGTGTGTCCATGCTTATTGCAATGATCACAAAAAGGACGCTGGCGTTTGCCAGGTTGTCGATTAGGCGATTTGAATGCCTGAAGAGCAGCCGCATCGACATTTGGAGTTGATCGAATATTAATTTCTTGTTGTTTTTCTTCTTGACGCACCAAATTATAGATGCGCTGAACAGAAGGGAAGGGCTCCATTAAGAGGATTTGGCTGCGAATTGCCGAGAAGTTATCATGGAGGCCTTGCAGGAATTCCATAGCACGATCTTGGTGTTGTTGATCGATGACATTCTTAGCATTTGCACAGATACACGGAGAACTTGGGAGAATGGAAGTGAGTTCATCCCATAATGACTTAAGTTGTGTGAAGTAGGATGAGACAGACATGCCTTCTTGTTTTAAGGCAGTGATGGATAATTTTAATTGATAGATCTTAGGGGCATTTGATTGCGAAAAATGATCCTTAAGATCGATCCAAATTTGTGCTGCAATATCAGCATATAAAATGCTCGGACGAATGTCCGGAGAGACCGAGTTGAGAATCCAACTACTTACCAGATCATTGCAGCGTTGCCAGGAAGGAATATCGGCTTTGTCTTGTGGAACCGGAAACGAACCATCAACGAAACCCAGTTTATTTTTGGCTCAAAGTGCCATAGTGATTGCGCGGCTCCAAGATCCATAATTGTCACCAGTTAGGAGTGGAGATACGAGAACAGTAGATGGACTATCAGAATGATGAATGGCATAAGTTGAAGGATTGACGGATTCTGATGTGATGGTGCTTGTGATAATGTTGGTGTTTGAAATATTGTCAGACATGATGATGATGATTGATTCAAAAAAATCAGAAAATGTGTTTGTTGAGATCGTTAGGCTCTGATACCATGTAAAGTATGAACGATGATTTTATTCATAGCATGATTCACTATATATACAAGTGGGATGAATACCTATAGCTAGTAGAAAACATATAATCAGGAACAGACATGATTCTAGGCTATAATACAGAAAGAATATTGCTACAGTTACATGATATCCTAAATATGTACTGCTGATATAAATCACTTTGATTGTGGACTGTGATTGTGGGATTTATATTACAATAGAAGTGGTCTTGGCCAGAGTTGTTTTAGAACGAGAAATCGTGTGAAAAACAAGCTTAAAAGTGGTGTAAAAGATGAAGATTGAAGCTTGTTTGCTAAATACTTTTTATGCCTTTTAAAATCTGGGATATGGTGTATATCTAGGGAGTATTTAACAGTATTTCTTTGGCTCTTGAGATATGAGAAAATGGATTTGAAAGGCTTGATATTTATGGGCAAAACTAGGCATTTTTGGACCAATGGACATAAGACAAGTGGCAAGGCTAGAATAAAATACAAAAAGCATAAAGTAGCTTTTTAGCATCTTCATAGAGAGTCTCCATCAAATCAAAATGTGGGAAACAACAAGTATAAAAAATTTAGTAAGGTTCTATTGGTACGAAATAGTTGATAAATACGTAACGACGTGACAAAGCCATTTCGTTTGTTTTTCTTCATAACAATTTTGAAAAATATGAGACGAATGCCAAAAGTCTTTAAATATATCATAACATTTATGGTCGAATTCCACACATAGGTTTATATGAGTTTAATCAACTTTTCGAAAATCCCGAAATAAAAATCGAAGTATTTTTCGGGGTTCCGGAAACAATGTTCTCATAAAATCATGAAACATTGCCTAAAATTATTTTTAAATATTTTAGTGACAATCCCAAAGTTTCAAGTGAAAGTAACATGTGGAGGTATTTTATTCAAAAATATTTTGATTAAATATCCTTACGTGACGAAATAAAATACATTAGCAATTTGTTGTAACTTGTGGACGTTTTAGCTAGAGTTTGACTTGAAATATATTCATAAATAATATACATCAAATAATAATGACCACGAAATCCTCGAAATATTTATTTTGAATATTCTATATTTTTATCTATTTAAATGAAAAATGTTAAGAGTTCGAGATAAAATTTGCTATTGTATTTTGGGCAAGTCAATAAATAAGACATGTTTGAAAATAATATTTTTAAAAAATATATTTGAGGATAGAACATTTCAGCGGAACATTGTTGTATACAATGATGGTGAGGAATTGGATATTGTTAAGTGCAGAGAGGTGCATAGGGATATTGAGGGTAGTGGGGTTGAGTGTAATTTGAATGCTTTGATTTATATGTAATAAATCAAAATTTTTAAAAAAATTTAAAATTTAAAATGAGCTTTTTTTAAATTTAAATTTAAATAGTTTGAATTTTTTTAAAAATTCGATTTTTTTTAAATTCGACACAAATCATCAAAAAAAATTAAATGAAAAAATGTAACAACTTTCATAAATACTAGCTTATAAACCGTGCAATTCACGGTCCCTTTTTTAATATTTATAATTATATTATTTTTTAAATTTTATATGTTATTAATTTTCATATCAAATTATTGTTAAAAATTGATATATATAAGATTTTACACGTTCGATTTAATATTTGTACTCGATCTTGAATTCTTAAAATTTGATTTGGAGGATTTTACAACTCACGTCAAATTAATAAAATTATCTTTAATTTAGTGATAGTTTAACAATTATTTTCCAATTAATTTACGCAGAAACAAAAGAGGGGAGAAATTAACAGTTTTTTACGTTGAAAATTCTATTCGATTTATGAATTCTACTTATAATTCATTTTGATTATCAAAATACCATTGTTATTATTTGAAGATAGTTCTACTAACAACCAAATACAATTTTAATAATTATATCCTTTTATAATACAACCTTTTAATATGATTATATTAAACTTTTAATACAACCTTTTTTAATTATATCTTTTTGTGATTATAATTTTCCCTATAAATTCAATTCTAATACAATTTTTTTTAATTATATCCTTTTTAGATTGTAATTTTCTTTCTTAAAATCACTTATAATGCAACCTTTTCTAATACAAACTTTTTTAATTATATCATTTTTTAGATTAAAATTTGTTTCTAAAAATCACTTTTAATGCAACCTTTTCTAATTATATCCTTTTTAGATTATAATTTTTTTATTATGATGTAATCTTGATCGTTTATTTTTAAAAGATTAGATTCAACAGTTGAGATTAGTGTATGTCAATGATTTAAATCATATCTAATTAGGTTTTCGACATTGAATATCATTATCAATGTAGGACTTCTACACTGAATATGATTAATTTGAAAATTAGTAATTATACTTTCTCTTGAGATTTTGAGTGATTCCATTTGAATAATAATTATTAAATCATCACTAAATTAAAGATAATTTTATGAGTTTCGCGTAGATTGTAAAATCATCCCAATCTGATTTCTAGATTTCGACGTGGAGCCCAACCAAAAGGAAAAGACCCGTATTTTATAAATAGTAAACATGATTTTTTTAATACTAATAAAAAATAAGTAAAATTCAATTTTAATACAACATTTTTTAAATATATCTTTTTCAGATTATAATTTTACTTATAAAATTTAATTATAATACAATTTTTTTTAATTATATCCTTTTTAGATTACAATTTTCTTTCTAAAAATCACTTATAATGCAATCTTTTCTAATTATACTCCCTCCGTCCCAAAATACATGTCCCTTTTGCAAAAAAAAAAATTTGTCCCAAATTACATGTCTCTCTTTTCTTTCCATACAAATATCTCTTCTTTCTATACAAATTTAAGTCTAATTTTCAAAAATTACCCTTATATTTGTATTTTCAATGCTTGACTTCTTTAAAATTTAACTCTATTCTCATTTTTTAATGCATTTATTAAGGTTATTTATTGAAAAACCTTATTCAACCAAATTTTTTCTTAATATGCGTATTTTTTTCAAAAGGGACATGTAAATTGGGACGGAAGGAGTATCATTTTTAGATTATAATTTTCTTTTAACTATGATATAATCTTGATCGTCTATTTTTAAAAAGATTAGATTCAACGATTGAGATTATTTTGGACGTACAATGACCGAAATTATGGATAAGATCACTCTTATGTTTATTATATATAAGGATATAATATGAATTGGAGGAGTATGTTCAATAAATTAGAAATTTAACGTAGCTAATTTTTTTATCCGTTAAATCATTTAGAGCATCTCCAATGGCGTTGGCTAAATTACATAAAATATTGATTATTTAAAATTTGTTGAACCTGTAAGACATTGTGCTCCGATTTAAGATTAATCGGGTAATCGGGGATTAATCGGAAAGATTAATCGGAGTATTAATCGGATATTATAATAATATTAAAGAATACTCAGTAGAATCTTAACATTCTTATTAACTAAAATAAAAGTTTTGAAATCGTAATGAAAAAAGAATGTACAACAACAATTTTTTTTTAATACATATACTGATATCCAATCGCCTGACTAATGGCCAGCAAAATCTTATTCACAAAAAAAATATATATTATTGGTCCAATCCTTTTATACGGTCATTATTAAGATTCTATTATAAAAATACCTTCGATAAGATTTTAATTAAGAACAACTTGCCCTAAATAGATTTTAGTTACTGAATGATTGAATCATGTAAAGTAATCAAGGAAAACAAAGATGACATTGATTGATTGATTCTAATTTAAAACGTAAGATATAACTATTTTTTATCAGATTGATGAAATATATTTGTTTACCAGGATTACCCTTTTACAGTAAATAAGGTAGGTTTGTATTTCATTTTAAATTAAATTGTCATTATTTGATCACCATCGGATCAAATGGTAATCAATGGCTAACAAGATGGTCTCCTAGTTCTCTCATATAAGAAGGTTCTCCCTTGAGCGTAGGCCTATATATATATATATATATATATATATATATATATATATATATATATTATATAATTTATTCCTTAAAAATAAATACCCGTTACTTAGTTACACTAGGTAATTTTGTTCAGGCAATTTTGATACACATGCTGTGCTACTATGAAATTTCTTAGTTCAGACAATTTTGATACACATGTTGTGCTACTGCTAGTCTTCTAGTCTACACTCTGCCCATGTGTATATTTATTTGCAATTGTATTTTAATTTTTATGTTTTTAGATATTAGTAGTGGTGTAACTTGGACTTATTTATTTTCATGTCTATGAAATCTAGATATTTATTTGCTATTGTAATTTTAATTTTTATGAAATTTAGATTAAAAAAATATTACTACTTTTTTACAAAGAATTAAAATTTTCAGGTTTGGATAAAACCCGAACCCGATCCAAACCCGATGGATCGGGTTTGGATTTTGAATTTCCAAATCCATTTGAATTTGGATTTGGATTTGGATTAAGGATTCGGGTTTGGATTTGGATATCACAGATATCCAACCCGATCCAACCCGTTGCCATCCCTATTGGAGATGCTCTTGCAATCAAACTTGTGACCAATGGATAAAAAAAACATCCAGCGCGTAGTAATTTATGTAAGCGTTTAGCATTACGTAGTTTTTACTTTGCAGGAGTATGTTTATGTCGGTATAAATCGGTTGAGTACCGATTTAAGATTAATCGGGTAATCGGAGATAAATCGGAAAGATTAATCGGAGTATTAATCGGATATTATAATAATATTCAATATATTAGTCTAATTTACAACTAAACATATCATTTTAAATAAATTCATAAGATTAATCGGATTTCAAAAATCGAATCGGTTGCTTACCTTATAGAAGATTAATCGTGGATTAATCGGTTAAATCGGAAATTTTTAGAACCACGAGTATGTTCAATAAATTAGAAATTTAACCTCTAATTTTTTTATCCGTTAAATCATTTACAATCAAACTTCCAGCTGTAATAATACCACCGCGTAGTAATTTATAAGCGTTGCGTAATAATACCGCGTAGTAATTTATATAAGCGTTGCTTAGTTTTTACTTTGCAGGAAATAAACTCTCTCTCTCCTGCTCTGTCTGTCTCTCTATCTTATCTGTCTGTGTGCTCTACTCAATCTCTCTCTCTCTCTATCCGTGATCTCTCTCTGTGATCGTCTTTTGATTTTCTGAATTGAGTGAATGATGGGGTCTGAGAATACGGAATTACCTCCAGGGCATCGGTTCAACCCATTCGAACATGAACTCATCGAGTTCTACTTGAAGCCCAAAGTTTTGGGAGAAAAACTATTATATAATGTTGTGGAGGAGAAGAAATTGTATGGTTCCAATGCTAATCCATGGCAAATTTTCAATCCCCATACCCACCCTTGGATTTTGTCAGAAGTGTCTGTTGGAAAGTTCGAGAAGGTTGCTTATGTGTTTGTTAATTTGACCAAGAAAGCTGTGAATTCCGGTAACAAGAAATTGAAATCTAATAGCGGAAGAGAACAATTCATAAAGAAGGCCGGATGTGGAACTTGGGACGGCCAAACTAAAAGAACGGAGATAAGGGATTTTAAAGGTGATCTAATCGGGGAGAGGAGGATGCTTGTTTTCGAAATTAATGAGGAGCTGGAGGATTTTAGTGGGTTAGGTCATTGGAGAATGCATGAGTATAGTTTGTGTGGGGCTAATAAGGATATTCCTAATCCGGCTAATACCGTTCTTTGCAAAATCACCCTAGATTCTTCCAAGTGCCCTGCCATCAAATTGCATCCCCACAAAACCATTCATCCAGTAAAAGCTACAATCAGTCAGAAAAAGAACAAGGATACCCAAAAAGTGGATAATATTGTGTGTTCTTCTTCAATAACAAATTGCAATCTTACAACTCAAAGTTGCTGTGATGGTGGTTTGGTGACAATTGACTGTTGCGGGTCCAAAGGAGAGGAAAAAGTGGACGCTAATGTGTGTTCTTCTTCAGTAACAAATTGCGATGTTACAACTCAGAGTTGCTGTGATGGTGGTCTGGTGATTGACTGTTACGGGTCCAACGGAGAGGAAGATTGGTGTTTTGAAATTGATGACGATTGGATTAATAGATTTCTTGCAAGCGAACAAGGAGGTGTGAGTTTCCAGTGCCCAAGCTATCCTGACCAGCTAGTTGATGACTTCACTACCAACCTTGGAAAAAGGAAGCTTAATGTTGAGACTTCGTACGAGATGATGAGTAAGAGACTTTGTTGCTGATTTTAAGATTAAAACACATCTGATCGACTTTTTGTCTATGTGGCGTAGCAAGTAGTAATTTCCTGATTTTTTTAACTCAAAGATTTTATGTCTCTTCTGTTGTTGGTCTAGTATTGTGTATTTTCCTGATAACTTGATACGTTAAAAGCAGTACCCCCCTCCCCCGGTTGTCTCACCTGGTATAACATGTTCTATATTGTTAATCTAGTTATGCATACTTGATTTTGTCTTTTAATCAACGTGATGTAGGAATTTTACAAGTATTTGTCATTAAATTTTTTCAGTTTGGTTAAGTTTTATAAATTTCTGTGTGCCTGATACAAATCCTTGACTTGTTTTTTTTTTTGAAAAAGGATAGCTTTTAGATTTTAACACCTTTTCCTGTACATTCTTTCAAGTTATAACAAAACCTGCAAATATTTTTAATTCTGGGTACTCGTTCATAAAGGTTAAGTTTCCGTCCATCATAGCTGTTAATGTTTAACAAGTAAAATGATGGTTGTGGTACCTATATAAAATACTGCGTGAAATTGTATGAGTGGTTTCTCACTGCGTGTTATATCCTTTAAATTTACATCTTACTTTCTCAGTAAGTTGTCAGGATTAGGTTGTCTATAGTTCTTGTGAGGAGTTCATGATAGCTCGAAATGAAAAAATCGAGAAACCTTTTTTTTTTTTTACTAAATAAGTCGAGAAACTTATGTGATGAATGCCTTTGCTAAATTGTATATCTCGTCTCTTTCTTCAGTACACAACAGGGGTATAAATTGGTAACACTGCAGACTTGGTCAAAATGAAGGTGGTCTTGTTCTGTTCATATGTTGTGTGTCTACAAACAGAGAACCTATACTATTACCCTTTTTAGGATTGACATGACTAAAATTTATATCCTTTTTATAACTAGCAAAAAGATGATTTCTTTGGTCTTACAAAGTACATGAACAGCAAGACTGCTATGTATAGGGCAAAAGCTATCTGTGTTGTCTGACAGATCATTGTTGGCATCATGCAAATTTAAAGATACCTGAAACAAATGTGGTGCTTGTTAGTGGATGTCATTTGCTGCGGCTTGCAAGTAGTCTGAACTCCTAACCGTGTACATCAAGTTTTTTACTCTTTTCGCTAAGATTTCTAGTCTGAACTTCTTTTTGTTTTATATTATGTCGTCTTTAAACTCGGAATAGGCTGTTAATATTGTTGCTACTGGGCCAGGGTGCATTAGTTTGTTACTCTGTTTTAACTTTTCATTTAGAATGATTCATCTACGATCAATGATGTAACTGTTTTCTTATTTAACATATTGGAATTTGAAGTACTGGTAGAAATTGTTTATTTAATATGTAGATCTCATTGTAACCGACTAACAACTTTCTAACTGATTGTGAAATGATAATTAAATTTTAAACACCTTTTTCTCAACAATCTTTCTAGTTATTACAAAACTTAAATATATATTTAATCAGGGATTTCTCTGTCAGGATCGTTGATGGCACTCTTCTCACCCAAATTAAAAGATACCTGAAAGAAGCTAATGTTGACAAAAATCCTGCAGTTGCAAGTGTTGCGCTTGTTAGTGGAAGTTATTTACTGCAAGTAGTCTGAACTTCGTACAGTGTTTAACGAGTTATTACTCGTTTTGGTAAGATGTTTAGGCTGATTAGCTTTATGTATCTGCTGCTTTTTCAGACAAACCCAGAAACTGTTAAAAAGTGGAGTAATGAGGTGTAGGAAGCTGTTCAAATAAGGGCTGCTTTTGTACAGTTTCATGCACTTGCTCTGCTCCACGGCTCCACCACCACCAGGTAAAATACATTGTGGCATTATACCTGAGAAACTGATGATAAGATATCACTGGAGACTTTTATAAGTGGTCCTAGTTCTGAATTGGTATCTTTTTAAGAGACGGCCGTAATCTTTCGCTCAGTGAACTGTGTCCGATAAAGAAGCATTTATTGTTTCCTTTTTTCCATGGATAAAAAAATTGTTAAAACTACATGATAATATGTAAGAAATTTATTAGAACTATTACATTAAAAATTGGCAACCGATCGGCAAGTTCAGCCTTTATAGTGAAATTTATCTACTTCAGGTGGTTTGAATTTCTTGTACTGTACATTAGGTAACTCTTATATTTATTTCATTATTAGATGCCCTGGAGCAGCTCTATGTTTTGTACCCACTTTCCTTTCGTTTTTTAGGCATCTTTCCAAGTTATATTTGCAGAATAGGTCTATAGTTCAGCTCTTACCCTTCCCTCCTACACTTAAAAATAAAAAACATTGAAAGCTTTGTCAACCCCCCCCCCCCCCCCCCCAAAAAAAAAGATGGCTATTTCGTTTATTATCTTTTAGCTTCACATTGTATTAAATTGTACTAAATGATTGTAGATAGAACACTTATTAATTTTCTGGAGTATGCACTGGAAACATGAAATGCTAGTAAGATTGTCATTTTCATCTTTACCATGCCTAGACCGGGTTAGAGGCAACACACTTCAAATTGATCCTTTTCATGAGATGCAAACCAGTTAGTTTTTTAATAGATTTGCTTGCTAAGGTCATCTTTGCTTCTGATACAAAATTGAACATATACATATACTATAATCATTCCTTAGAAGATGTTTTGGTTTTCAAAAAGTGGCTTTTATTAGTCTTCTTTTTTGTGATAAGAAAGCGCTCTTAGTTCAGTTCGGTAGAACGCGGGTCTCTGAAACCCGAAGTCGTGGGTTCAAATCCTACAGAGCGTGATTTCATCCTTGTTTTTCTTAAATCAAATTAGTTTGAAAGAGCTTCACTAATTTTGAATGGCAACCTGACTTTCAGTGATAGGCACTTTGAGTTTATTACCATCATACCAACTTACCATGTGAACTTTTAAGGGTACTGCCAAAGTGCCATGAGAGATTTAAAGGGTACTTTTCTGCACGTGCTACGAGTAAATAACTTGTTTGTGGATGGCGGATTATTTGTACTGACTTCTAAAACTGATGGGTAGTTTGCAATTGCTATCCGTGTTCCAAATTGGATCAATAATAATACTCTTCTTTTGCAAATTAAAAGATACCTGAAACAAGATATTGTTCAAAAAACCTGTAGTTGCAAGTGCGGCCTCTGTTAGTGGCATTCATTTGCTGCTGGTAGTCTGAACTTCTAACAGTGTACATCAAGTTAATGCATTTTCCGGCCAGATTTTTAGACTGGTCAATTTTACATTCTTTTTTTTCTCAGACAAACCTACAAATTGTGAAAAGGTGGAACAAGATACAGGAAGCTATTCAATCAAGGCTGCTATTGTATATTTTCATGACCTTGCTTTACTCCAAAAGGTACAAAACATTGTGGCCTAATACTCGATGAACTGAAGAGGGTCGGCTCTTCTGAAATTTCACTTTTAAATTAGCCAAACACCCCCATAGATATAATTTATTTTAGGCTTTAGCCAAACACCCCCGTAGATAACGAATACCTGGAGTCTCGTTTCGAGTAGTGGTAGATCTTGCTGGTATCTTCTTAAGAGATGACCACATCTTATGCTCTGTGAAGTTTCTGTATTACTTTGTTTGATGAAGAAATGTTAGTCCTTTCCTTTTTGGCTTGGATAAGAAAATTGTTAAACTACATGAATGTGAATTGTAATAAAATATGATATCGTTCATTCATACAATATGTGTTGCTGTGATTTTTTTTTACTTGTATGTGAATACGGCAAAATGATCAATTGGCTGTTACTAAGCTACTTAGAAGCTTGAATATGGGAAATGTACCCTCAACATGCTAGTCAGGTGCTTTGTTTGGTATATATGATTCATATCTAGCTGATAGTTTTTCGATTTTCTGGATGCAGCAATGAGGCAAAAATATGTTTTTAGGTTAGCAGAGATTCAAGTACTAACAAGTAAACAAAACCGGAGATCGACCTTTTT
This sequence comes from Kitagawia praeruptora, assembly GCA_037693485.1. Taxonomy (NCBI): domain Eukaryota; kingdom Viridiplantae; phylum Streptophyta; class Magnoliopsida; order Apiales; family Apiaceae; genus Kitagawia; species Kitagawia praeruptora. The sequence goes on along the minus strand of CM075347.1, from coordinate 89,087,051 downwards.
AAAATTATCTTGAAGAAGCTGTTAGGGCGATAGCAGTGGTGTAAGTAGTCGAAAATATGTTTGCTTGCTTGCACCCATTGTGCAAGAAAAGGAACTATGAAATTTGTTCTTAAAATAACCATATTGTAGGGGCCTTGAATTGTTCCTGCTGTATCATAGGTCATAGGATTCAATAGTTCAAAATTCTTTTGCTTGTTGTCTGTTAAATAAAAGAATGGGGAAAAAAATATTCAGTATACTCAATCATGAGCTCTAATTTTTTGTTGCTGACTTCTGTCCTTTACTTAAAACATTATTCCATCACATACGGCATTAGAGTATGTAACATTTGAGGAAACATGAAGGTTCTTTCCTGCCTTTTTCTTCTTTTTTGCCCATGTGAAAAACAAATTTCATCCAGGGTTTTTTCTTGGTCCCTAACTAATTTTCCTTGAGTGCTTGGAAGGATCATCCCACAACCTTAAATTAGCACAGATGAGAGATATGACTAAATTGCTTATTTTGTTCGCTGCATTCTGGATATTCATGCTTTTGTATTTGATCATTGTTATGTAAGATTTTACAAGTATTTATCGGTGAATTTTCGGTTTAGTTAAGTTTTATAAATTTGTGTGTGCCTGATATAAGTTCTGGACTCGTTTCTCACAGCTGAGTACTCTCTCCTTTCCTTGAAATTGAGGAAGGAGCAGTTCTTCAAGAAGCTAGAGTTTTAAATGACACTCATCCAGAGCCATGGAGATGTTTGCAGGTAGTAATATGTTTTGGCTACTTATTGCTTCCTCCTTATGAAAAGAATAGCTTCTAGATTTATACACCTTTTTCTTTACAATCTTTCAGGTTATTATAAAACTTCCGAATCTTTGAATCAGGAATACTCGTTCACAAAGTTTAAGTTTCCATTCTTTATATCCATTAAGCAGAACAAGTAAAAAGATGGATGTGGTGCATATATAATACGGGGTGCAGTAGTACGTGTGGTTTCTCACAGTAATCTGTTATATCCTTCAAACTTATATTATACTTTTTCAGTAAGTTGTCAGGATTAGGTTGTGTATAATGATTTGAAAAGAGGTCATGAAAGCTCGAAAGGAGAAACTCGAGAAACTCATGTGATGAATGCCTTTCTAGCTTGTATATCTCGTTTCATTCTTCAGTACACAACAGGAATATAAATTAGAAACATTGCAGAATTGGTTAAATTGAAGAAAGTCCTGTTCTGTTTATATGTCATGTGTCCTGAAAATAATGAATATAATATTTTCCTTTTTAGGATTGACATGACTAAAATTTTATATCCTCTTTATAACTAGCAAGCGGGATGATTTTTTTGGTCTCACAAAGCTGTCTTAATAGGTACATGAACAGAAAGACTAATATCTTCACAGCAAAAGCTAACTGTGGTTTCTGTCAGATCATTGTTGTACTCTTCTAATGCGAATTGAAAGATACCTGGAACAAGGTATTGTTGAAAAGAATCTGGCAGTTGCATATGTGGCACTTTTTAGTGGAAGTCATTTTCTGCAGCCTGCAAGACTTCTGTATTCTATTTTATGTCTTCTTAAACTCGGAACAGGCTGTTAAAATATTGTTGCTGCTGGGTCAGGGTACATAAGTTTATTTCTCCGTTTTTACTTTTTTTAGATCGAGATATGAGTAAATGCAATTGTTTTTCATATTTAAGATATTGATAAATATTGTTCATGTAACATTTACTTCTTGTTGTACCCAATCAACAGATTTCTTCTGACTGCCGAATGATAATTGAATTTTGTGCATTGTTCTGCTTCCTCTGCCTCTATGTGTTTCTATTTTTTAAAAAAAAAATTGTTGTGCAAAATATGAGGATTTCAGAATTGGTGTGCTACCTGTCATTGTGAACATAATCGTTTTCCCATGCCATTTTAACATCCAAAAAAGCCTCACTTTTAAAAAAAATCAGGTTCGTGATAGAGCTACACTATATATCACACACTTGGAGGTGATGGTGCAGTTGTTGAATCAGATAAAGTTGTCGAGGAATTTCTCTTTGGTCACTTGATGTCCCTCTGATTAACTTGGAAACGAGTTTGCAGAACTATGTGCGTGTCCTTGATCACTTCTGATTTTTGTGAAATTTTTTATAATTACAACAGTTGTTTTATGGTATTGTAGGAACCGTCTGAAGAACCTTTCGATGTCTACTTTGTACCCAAGGACAAGGAGCTTAGATCTCAGCAGCTTGCCGAGAAAAGGCAGCAGGTAAAAAGCCCACTGGTCTGGGTGGTCTCCTGCTGCTCCGGCATCCACGGTTGATACTTATGGAAAGGTGCTATCCTCTATCCCAGAGTTCTCACGCCCTGTAAATCTTTTTAAGGTCATTTTACTAGATAAAATTTCCATTAACTTTCCCTGTTATAATCAGTTATGTGATTCTTATTACCTGTCATCATAATCTTTAGTCCTCAGCAGCGGTGGGGATCACAAAATCAGAAACGGAATATGCAATTAATGAAGTCAATCACATATTTGATGAGCACTTTGTATTCCAATACAATTGCACATACACCATCCCTGCAGTTACTAGAATTATCTACTGTAAAAATGTTGTCAAATTGTCAACAATTTTACGACGCTAAAGTGAAGGGGGTGTGTTGTCAGGTTTAAGTTACTGTAAAATGGTTCAGAAGCTAAAGAATTTTCCAGAGTAGCGATCTTAAAGGCTGAACGCTAGTAGCGATCAAGCCTTTAAGATCCCTTCCATCCGATTCACCAAAACAGACATTTGTGGCTTTTGAGAAACCCGAAGGCGTCACTGCTGGTTTGGGAAAATTTTAAATGTCTTAAGAGTTATCATGAAAGAGGTACTTAAGTTTCCTATGTACCTGATGATGGTTTCTGTGTTTCTTTTTTTTTTTTTGGTTTTGAGTTTTGCTGAAGGCAGCTTCTGTAATCTGTTAAAACTTATAAGATTTGAATAGATGCGTCTTTCATGTTTATCATCATGCTAAACTTGTCTATACTCGTAATTGTGTATATTATTATTTAGAATGCACTGGAACTGTATTGAATTTTAATTGGAATACATGTGATTGTATATTGATATTGTAGCACCAACAGTTTTATATCGTGTCCATGTCTCTTGGCCTTTGTGGTGTTTGCTTTCTCTAATGAAATGGAACTTTAAAGGCTGTTAATAACCATGTATTTGAAAAATAATGTTTGTACCTGTTAGGGTGTTCACAGCTGTATACTTCAATAATAATATACTTGCTAGCTTGCTTGTAATTTACGCTGTTTTCATCTCTTATTTAATCATTGGGCATAATCAGGTTGATCCCTCTTCTGGTGAAGCCGAGGATGTTGGTGTAGAAGATGAGTGCCAGTTGGAAGACCTTGAAGCTTTGCAGCAGATTACATACTAAAAGTTAAGGATTCAAATTTCAGAAATGCCTGTGAAAATATGGACCCAAATACCAAGAGCGGACAAGTATGGTCTTGGTCCAAGAAAAAGCTTGGCAGAAGCTGTTAGTGTTATAATCAACCTTCATGGTTTGCAGCCTTGCGAGGTATGTCATTCTGTTTTAAAAATAATTATTTTGTCCAATGAAGCTTCTTGGTGGCAATGAAGCGTGCTGTTAGATCTGATGATAGATCTGTCAACGATGCTATTCATGAAAATAGTGGCAAACGGTGAGCTGGTTGTCTAATGAACAATGTTCCACATTTCTTAATGTGTAAATGGGGTTGGAGGCAACTGGTTGCAACTAAATAGATCCTTTCTATGGGGGAAATAAACCAGGCAGTTTCTTAAAAAATTTGCTCGCTAAAGTCATCTTTGCTCTTTGATATGTAACCTTTATGTGGAAGGCACTTTGGAGGTACCGCCTCCTTAACAGCTGAGTAAATTAACTAGTTTATGAATGGCAGATTATCCGAACTGAGATCTCAAACTCCGAAGGACGGATTCATATGTCCTTCGAATATAGAAAATATAGTATAATTGTACAGGGAAGCTTCAGAGGCCCCAAGTCTAGTTTAATAATAATAATTTGACCTTTCCTGTGTTAATGCAGAAGAAGAATATTGTCACTAGCAGATTTTTTTATATTTGGGTTTTCAATTTTTTTTTTCATTTTTAGTATTTTTAATATCTTGAACCATAATTAAGCTTCTTTGAAATCTAGCAACAACTTGAAGCAGACTTTGAATGATTGCAGTTATTCTATAGTGTTTTCATTTGTGCTTTAGTTCAGTTTTCAGCTATAGCCTAAAAGTGTGGTACTTAAAAGTGATTTAGCAACCAAAAGCTAAAAAGAAGAGCTATATTTCCAATTTGCATAAAATCTGTTGTCACTCCATGACAACATTCTATTTATCTTAACTTCAACATTTTCTCCTTTAAATGGAAATGCGTAGGACCATTGGTGCTATTCTTCCATTTGAACGGAAAGCAAAATACTGAGGAGTATCCTTCCGGTATTCAAAAACTTCAAAGCAAGATGATATTGAAATAATGACTAAATTACCCACCATTGAGCAGCCATGGCCCGAAATACCTACGGGCGGGAATATGATGTTTTATACCCACTAACAACGCATGGTTATAATGCGTTTATTGTGTGAATTGATGAACTAGTGTTGCTTGTCCTGGTATTGGTCCATGCATGCTATCTTCTATAAATAAATGATAATGAGAGAGGGAACTTATTTCGGTGTTAACAAGATTACAAGATCTTAGTCGAGGTGCGCGCAAGCTGGCCCGAACACCGGATTATCAAAAAAAAATAAAAAATTACAAGATCGGTTTATACATAGAATGCATATTTTTCCCAAATATTGTTTTTACCTTATTCTTGAAAATTTGAGAGTATCATACTTTCACTCACCGATTAATCTACCGATTAATAAAGGTTTGCACTTCAATTTCAATTATTTATTTATAGTTTTAACTCGATCTGAAAGCTCGACGCCCTTAACATTAAGGCCTCGCTGCTATAAGATTACAATAAAAAAAGGCTGTATGTATTAGAGAGCAAAAATACAATTGGTTTAGGCCTTGAATGTGAATAGACTAGGAATGCAAATTGTGGAACATTGCAACAGATGTCAAAAGAAAGTGCAAATTCCTTAATATAATGAGTGTGTGAGCACACATGGATCCTGTAAATTTATACAAAAGATATGTGTATTTACATTAAGCGTAAAATTGTAATTGAAGAAGCCAATTTTTCCGTAAAGGTCTTCGACAAAATTGTACAAATTAATCAATAATAACTTAATGAAATCCACTTGTACCTCTAGTGTTAGGTCCGATAAGATTGTAGAAGGGGGTTGAATACAATCTATACCAATTTATCGAAATTTGTCTGTTAAATAAAATTTAGTTTAGACAAATTTGTGCGGAATAAATTGAAACAAATTTTCAAGTTGAATATAACAATATATTAACTTGATGGGTGTTACAATTTCAGTACAGATTAATTATCAAGATGATAAAAACTAATTAGAAAATTCGACATGAACTTTTCTAATTTAGTTAATAAAAATCAAGATAAGAACTAGGAAACTTAATTCGCTAGTAGTACAAGAATCACAAATAATCAAGTTCCACCAGATAAAATATTACAAAGGAGATGAACTTGATTTTACAGAAATTAATTTGTTCTTGGTGTGTTCTTGAGCTTTTTGAGAGAAAAGATGGAGGCTGTGTTGTTTTTGATGTTATTTTGTTGTCCGTGTATGATGCTCCTGGTTATATCAACAAAACAAAGCTTCTGTCTTTGTTTTACACTTGTTTAGACTATCCAGAGACTATCAAATGACTTGCAGACTATCCACAGACTACCGGTGTGACTATCAGCTCTCTTGTAGACTACCGGTGTGACTATCTGGCTTGGCAGACTACCCAACTCTTTCTCCAGACTATCAGAATGACTATCCTGATAGTCTTTAATACATGATTTTTCTGGCAGACTATCATGCAGACTTTCTGGTAGACTATTTCCTTAGCAGACTATCAACCTGTGCAGATTATACTTTGCAGACTATCTCACAGACTATCAGAGATAGACTTTTAACAATAAAACCATAGTCTAAAAACATTTCTGATAGTCTTTAGCAATTTACATTAATTCTAAATTAATTAATTCAATAATTAACTTAATAAATAAATTAATTCTTGAAGAATTAATTTGTTAATTAAGTTAACTAAATAATTTAAATTAATTAATAAAGAATTAATATAATTCTTTTTCTTGGTCATGCAGACTATCTTCTTTCCAGACTATTGAATTTAGTATGAAAAATCTGGCCACTTTTGAATTCAATGTCTTCTTTTACTCTCTGGTCGACGTCCCCACGTGCATCACAAACTGATCACTTCATTTTCAATTCACTTGTTTAATGTAAACAAATAAATGACCTGGTGACTTACAAATTCATTTACAAAAACCGGGCCTATTTTGTTTTATATTAAATGGGCTCCGTAGAAATGCTTTTTAACCCGCACAGCTTATAATCTTTAATTAATAAATAATTATTTTAATTCAGAAATTATAAAAATAAATATCTAATATTATTAGATATTTATAAATATAATTTTCCAAATAAATAAAATATTTATTAATATAAATAAATCCTTAAACTGTAAGCTGCGGTTACCTGAGCGTCTGGAACCGGACTCCTTTTGGTTAACAAAAAATATATCAATTCCAACCGGGGTTCCAGCTTTAAGAATATATCACTTTCCATATTTATGTGATAATTCTATTTTTTCATAACTCGTCCAGGTGTAAGCTACGGTCTCTTGAGGATGTGAAACCAGACTCCTTTTCCTTAGCAGAAAATACAACAATTCTAACCGGAGTTTCAGCATTAAGAATATATCATTTAGAATTTCTTTATGATAATTCTTTTTCCTCGTTGCCAGTCCACTTGATAATAAAATCCTTGTGGTTAATTAATTTAGCACTTCTGTTGCTTGCTCAATGATTTTCTCTCATATCAGTCTTGATAGCTTGAACCACTGAAGTTAATGATAAACAACCACTGTTTAATGTTGACACTCGATGTACTGTCTGGTTCATGAGTGACTAACCGCAATGACTGTTCTTCATATATTGACTTTAAAATCTGGTTCCTTTTCTTTTCTTCTCTCTCACTTTAATTCTCTGTACTGTCTCTGTCACCTTGAAATCTCTGTCACTTTAAACGAATCCACTTCTTAGCGAAAACTCCAATGAGGCTTGATCAGATGTCTGAACTTCTTTCAATGTAGTAATTCCCCAAGTCTGTAGATTGACCTTGATCTTTTTCTTCTGACAGATAATACAATCTGAGATTCCTTGTGACAGTCTATATACTATTTACTATTACAATCTTGTTTAAGTTGAGTTGTATCCTCGAAATACAAATAGGCTACATCATACGCCTTTCAATCTCCCCCTATTTGTTTGTTAGACAATAACAAGCAAATACCTAGAGGATAACTCAACTAACTCACTTAAACAAGAAAAAGATTAAGCATTTAGGAGCTTAGCAAATAGTACATTAAAAAAAAATTTCTCTGGTTTGAATTTAACAATTCCAGAATCCTCAGTTGATGAAATGATAGATGATTGTTCCTCTAGCACTGAACTGATCTTCAATAGATAACTCATCTTCATTTCTGATTCTTCATATCTCTGCCTGATAATCCTTCACATTTTACATTGGTGATTATCAGCAGTTCTTGATTTACAATCACTTCCCTTCTCTGACACAGCTTTTCTCACTAAAGAAAAACAAATGTTCCTACTATGTAGACAATGTTGAATCAATACCATTTCTACAACTTCTATAAAATCTACTACTCCTCCATTTAGCCTTTATACATAGTACATTGAAAGACTAATAGAATAGTATTGTGATGTAATCTTCTCCTTATATCTCCCCTTTCTTCTCAAATGAATCTCCCCTTACTTTTCCATCTAAGGCTCCCCCTTAGTAACTTGACTTGCTTCTCTTCCAAAGCACAGTCTGTAAATGCTCCCCCTTTCCAACCTACTCTCCTTTTTCTTGTACCCCTTTACTTCTCCCCCTTAGTTGAGGAATCCTCCAATCAACTAGTTGACAAAGTAGTTGTACCAATTATAGAGTTCTTTGTTAGAAAGGAAGTTTCATTTTCTTCCTCACTGTGAGTGTGTGATAGTGTTTAGTGTACCTCACAAGTGTTTCACTCTTCTCTCCACTCAATTGTGTTGAGTGTCTCACTTCTCTCTGTGTTTACACTCTTGCTCACTAGTGTATCACTCATATCACTCATAGCTCTAACATCCTTTAGTGTACCTGCAAGGAAAAATCACCCTAGCCCCTTCAAGAGAGGTCAGTGGTGGTGCAATAGGAGTTCGCAAATCCCAAATCCTCGTTGGACTCGTCAGACGAATCTGAGTCATAATCTACAAGTTGCTAATTTTCCCTTTTTAAGGTATTCAGATTTGAATTCTGAGAAGGTAAACAATGATCTAGAAATTTAGCATTGAGATCAAGATTTCCTTCTTATGTCTATGAAGACACTTAGTTCATTAAAGAACCTTTAACTTATAATCCTAACCGTCAAATGGTTGGATTACAGGTTTCCGTCAATTCATCCTTAGTGTGTGCATTCTCACTTTGTTCATATGAAATATTTTGGTTAGTTTATAAGGTAGTGACTCTCCAACTGAATATCCCACACATCCTTATTTGCTGCATCACGTGCAGTTACTCCCTGGTGACCTCTAGTCTGATAGGTTACTTCCTTTTAGGGTGTAAGATAGAATGTGTTTGAGTTTGACTGTAGTCTGGGATAAAAGTTGTTGGGTTTACAACCTTATGACTAAACATGTGAGAAAGCAAAACTCCATGTAGATGAACCTGCATCACAGAATATTAGCAATAGAGATAGAATGATATACAGTTATGATTTCAAAAGATTTACAATGTAAGCAATCACAACTATAGAAAGAGATTTTGAGTTAGGAAATATAAAGAGATTGAGTCGGTTTTACTAAACAAAAACATAAACAAAAATCCAATTAACAATAAATATTAATCAAATTAATGAATGTTAATGTTTAAACCACTACAAACAAAACTATTTTATCATGTTTTAGATCCTGTATGTTAGATACCAACTGTTACCACTTGTTAGGTCTTGTCTTCCAATTGTTAGAACCTGAAAATCAAACGTTAATTCCTAAACAATTGAATTGACATATACCATTTTGATACCAACAATGTTCTTATATAATAAAATCTGTCAACAACAACAACACAACAAAGAATTAGAATTAAAACTGCAGGTTATGTGTGTGTTAAACAGAAGAACAACAAAAGAACCAAATACAGTGACCTGTTTGTAAGTTTTGCAAGTATAGTGACTAAACTGAAAAACTATACAAACTATTTATATACACATAAAAAATAATATACAAAATAAGAAATAATATACATAAAAATAATATGAAATAAAAACTAAAAAGAAAAGAAAAATACGATTTTTTTTTTTAATTTATTTTTTTAATTATTCAAAAATAACTGTATTAATAATATTTACAGAATATTAGAAATAAAAGAAAATAATTTACAAAAATATTTACAACAACACACAAATATTAGGTCCGATATCGATTTGAGCTTTCAGAGTGAAGTTTTGAAAATTCTAAGTCTGGGAAGATTTTCGAGTTAGTGAGTTAGTGACTATCTCGAACTTCAACTCGAAACTCGACTTAGATTTTCGAGTTAGTGACTATCTCGAACTTCATCTCGAAACTGACTATCTCGAACTTTATCTCGAAACTGACTATCTCGAACTTCATCTCGAAGTTCGACTTAGGATTCGAGTTCGAGTTACCAGTGTGTCTAGTTTTTATCTTCAAAATTTTCGAGATAAGATCTATCTCGAACTTTATCTCGAAGTTCGAGATGAGGACCAATATAACTATTCTAAAAATCAAGTATTAACAGAATATGTACCCGATTATTTACATGAAGCAATTCTAACAATGAAGCAAATTTAATTATTAAAACAAGCTATAAAATAGCAAAATAATTTACACTAAAATTATAAAATCGAATAAAAATTATAAAAACAATCATATGTAGTCCCTTTTATGAAATCAAACATTAATAACAAAAGGACAAACACTACAAACCAATTAATAAACTATTAACTATTTAAATAATTATTTGTAATAAATTAATAAATCTATATATTTTCTTAATAAAGTAACTTTCTTATAGAAAATCATTTAAAGAGAAAATATGACTTATTAAATCAACACAAATATTCAAAAGTAATTTTCAATAAAAATAGATTTCTCACTAATTTCAACTTGTAAAATTTGAGAAAAATATTTTTAGAGAAAATAAAATATTCTAAAATTAAAAGAAGTAAGTAGGAATATATTAAGAAGATAATGACAATGATTTGAGAATTAACAAGCAAGAAGATAAGTTGATAAAATAATTATACAAGTGATTTTAATAACAAATATTAACAAAGTAATCACTTATAAATTATTAAAGAGCAAACCTCAGATATTAACTAGTTTAATTACTAGGACTATTTAACATACCCAATTCACCAACAATTCTGGTGAATGTGGATTCGTCAAGAGACTTAGTAAAAATATCTGCTGTTTGTTCTTCCGTGGGTACAAAATGTAACTCCACAGTACCATTCATGACATGCTCTCGAATAAAATGATACCTGATGTCAATGTGCTTGGTCCTCGTATGCTGCACAGGATTGTTGGAGATTGCTATGACACTTGTATTGTCACACAAGATAGGAATTTTGTCAAGTACAAAGCCATAATCCCGTAGCTGATTTCTGATCCACAAGATCTGAGCGCAACAGCTTCCAGCAGCTATGTATTCAGCTTCGGCTGTAGAGTTGGAAACTGTTTGCTGTTTCTTACTGTACCAGGAAACCAATCTGCCACCTAGGAATTGACAACTCCCAGATGTGCTTTTTCTGTGTACAACACTTCCTGCATAATCTGAATCTGTATATCCAATAAGATTAAAACCAGAATCTTTAGGGTACCAGATGCCTAAGTTAGGCGTACCCTTAAGATATCTCAAGATTCGTTTTACAGCAATGAGATGAACATCTCTAGGATCCGATTGGAACCTTGCACACAAACATGTAGCATGCATAATATCTGGTCTACTTGCAGTAAGGTAAAGTAATGAGCATATCATACCTCTGTAGCTTGTGATATCTACCTTAGCAGAATTTTCACATGCTCCAAATTTGACAGCTGTAGATGATGGTGTTCTTGCTGAAGATGAGTCCTCCATTTGATATTTCTTGAGGAGCTCTCTGACATACTTGGATTGACAGATAAATATTCCATCTGTCCTTTGACTTACTTGCAATCCAAGAAAGAACTTCAGCTCACCCATCATGCTCATTTCAAACTTACCCTGCATTAACTTAGCAAATTTCTTGCAAAGAAGATCATTAGTAGACCCGAATATTATATCGTCCACATAGATTTGAACTAATATTGTATCATTTTTATGTTTCTTTGTGAAGAGAGTTTTGTCTATGACACCTCTAACAAAACCATTTTCAATTAAAAATTCAGAGAGAGTGTCATACCATTTCCTTGGTGCTTGCTTAAGACCATAAATTGCCTTGAAGAGAAAATAGACATAATCCATGAATTCTGGATCTTCAAAGCCAGGGGGCTGTTCTACATATACCTCTTCATCTAGCTTACCATTCAGAAAGGCACTCTTGACATCCATTTGATAAACCTTAAAGTTTGAGAATGCTGCGAATGCCAAGAATATTCTGATAGCCTCAAGTCTTGCCACTGGAGCATAGGTCTCATCATAATCTATTCCTTCAGCTTGTGAATAACCCTTTGCTACCAGTCTTGCTTTATTTCTCGTCACTATGCCATCTTCATCTAGCTTATTTCTGAATACCCACCTTGTGTCAACCACTTTCCTGTCTTTTGGTCTGGGTACCAGCTTCCATACTTCTTGTTGTTTGAATTGATTGAGTTCATATTGCATAACAATCACCCAATCAGGATCAGAAAGAGCTTCCTCAGTTTTCTTAGGTTCCATCTCAGATAGAAACCCTGAATAGTTACATTGATTTTGAGTAGCACTTCTAGTTTTGACACCAACATCTGGATCACCAATGATCAGCTCAAAAGGATGAGCTCTATTCCAAACTGTTTGTCTTGGAAGATTTAATCTTGATGATTCGCCTTGTTCTTCATTGTGATGTTGAGTATGACTAGTTGATCCTTCATTATCTCCCCTTGAGTTGTTGCCAGGTTGACTAGATGAATGTTCAAGAGTGTCAGGTGTATCTTCATTATTCTCATTGTTTTCACCACCATTACCCTGATCATCATCGTTGTCATTAGCATCAGCAAAAATCTCAGGTGAATTGTCATCATCTGAATCTGTATCTGTCATGTCATCGAAAGATAGCTTTTCAGATGGATTCTCAGTTTGGATACTAGGGAGTTTAGTGTCATCAAATGTTACATTGACACTTTCCATCATCTTCTGTTCATCAATCACATACACCTTGTACGCCCTCATTGAATAACCAATAAAAATTGCTTCAAATGCTTTGGTATCGAATTTACCACCTTGATCATCACCTTCTTTAAGCACAAAGCATTTTGCTCCAAATACATGAAAGTATTTGAGTGATGGTTTCTTATCAGCCATAATTTCATAGGGTGTCTTCATATGGTCTTTATTGATTAGAGTTCGATTCTGGGTATAGCAAGCAGTGTTGACAGATTCAGCCCAAAAGTACAATGGAAGCCTTGATTCACTTAACATAGTACGTGCAGCTTCAATCAAGGTTCTATTCTTTCTTTCCACTACCCCATTTTGCTGAGGAGTTCTTGGAGCTGTGTATTGTCTAGTTATACCCTTCTCAGTGCAAAAACCATTTAGAACTGCATTCTTGAATTCAGTTCCATTGTCTGATCTTATAGCTCTCACTGGATACGTAGAATCTCGCTCAATTAATTTGATGTGATCAATCACCAGTTGTGGAGTCTCATCTTTAGAATTCAAAAACAGAACCCATGTGTATTTTGAAAAATCATCAACGATCACTAGAGCATATCTCTTCCTTGACATAGACATCACATTAACTGGACCAAACAAATCCATATGAAGTAATTGTAATGGTTCAGTTATTGAAGATGTGTCAGTGCTCCTGTGACTTGCCCTTTTTAGCTTGCCTTTTTGACATGCATCACACAGTCCTTCTTGAGTGAATTCCATTGAAGGCAAACCTCTCACCAATTCTCTTTTAACTAGAGAATTCATTGTTTTGAAATTAAGATGAGAAAGTTTCTTGTGCCATAGCCAACTCTCGTCATTAGATGCTTTAGTGTAAAAGCAAGTAATTTCTGCAGTGCTTCCTGAGTTCATATTGGCTACGTACAGATTGCCTTTTCTAACTCCTGTCAGTTGTGGCTTTTCATGTCTCTTGTGTAAAATTAGACAATTCTTCTTGTTGAAATAAACTTCATATCCTTTGTCACAGAATTGACTAACACTGAGCAAATTGTGCTCAAGTCCTTTCACAAAAGAGACTTCATCAATGATAACATTTCCAGCTTCAAGTCTGCCATATCCATCAGTTCTACCTTTGCTGTTATCTCCAAAGGTAACTACTGGGCCGACCTTCTCCACCACATTTGTCAGCAGGGTTCTATCACCAGTCATATGCCTTGAACATCCACTATCCAAGATCCAGGTCACTCGTTCAACCTGTTCAACACCCTGCAATGACAAACGGATTAAACCTTCTTCGGAACCCAAATTTGATTGGGTCCAGAATACTTAAAGAATTGGCCTTTGTCAGGCAAAACAACATTTTTCACCTTAACACCAATTTTACCATTAGTCAACAAGCATTTTACCCTATAAACAGATTTTATAATCTTTTGTTTCATTTTGGGTATCCATGTTTGTTTACCAGCAATAACACTTGTTTCATTGACTGGACATTTGACCTTGTAAACAGCCTTAGTAAAACTTTGTTTAGGCTTAGGTACAAATGTCTCTCTCCTAACATGAGGAGGACTAGCAGTCTTTGATCTAACATTATTATTCCTGTTCATATGTTGTCGAGGAGTAGTCTTATTATCACATGCATGATTACCATTAAAGTAAGCAGACATAACATTAAAAGCACAAGACATACAATTGACAACACCACATGCTTTATGAGAAGTATCAATAACAGGCATGGTATTCATGTTAGACATGTTATCATTCTGCTCCAACTTGTTATCACCTAACTCAATTTTAGATGAACTGGGAACAAACTTCACTGGTTTCATAGAAACAACCTTATTAGATTTAACATTTTTGGTTGTAGGTGCCTTAACAGATTTTTCATTAAGTTGGAAACTACCACTAGCAATGTCCTCAATACGCATCTCCTCTTGAATAACAAGAGAAGTCATATCTAGAGGCTCTGCAACAGACTTCTTAAAGAGTGGATCTTCAACATTCTTAAGCACATGTGGTATTCCCCTTTCTTTAGCACTAACAGGATTAGGGGAATTTATGCCTAACATTCCAACAGCTTCGTTGTAGCCAAACCCTATTCCTACGGTTTGTTCTACAGCTTGTTTATTGAATAACTCTTTAAAAATTTTAACAGAATTAAAACAAGCAGATAATTTGACATTTTGTTCCTTTATCTTAGTTTCAAGTTCAGCAACTTTAGCAATTTGTTTATGCATGTATTCTGATATCGACTTTTCTCTGTAGTTAAGTCGAGCTATTTCTTTTATTTGCTGATCATTATTATCAGGCACCTTTTTTGACTCTAACACTTCATTTTCAAGTTTAGTGTTTAATAAAGTTATTCTTTCAATTTGTTTCTTTGCATTACCCATGGAATTATATAAGCTATCAATCAACTCAGCGTCAGTAAGAATTACCGGTGTAGTATAACGAGTTGATGTTTCAGCATTTGCCACCAACGCAAAATTTCCATATTCTTCATCTTCACTATCTGTGTCATCCCAGCTTTTACCAGCAGCTACATAAGCTCTTCCAGTCTTCTTCTTTTCAGAAGCATGATCTCTTTTCTGTGCTTGTTTGGGTTTTTGACACTCAGTAGCAAAGTGTCCCAATTCATTACAATTGAAGCAACGAATCTTGCTTCTGTCAACAGTTCCAGTTTTGTATCCTCCCCTGTTACTAGAGGATGAAGAACCTCCTCTTTGAAATCTGCTATTTGACTTAAACCTGAACTTTGGATTTCGTCTGAATCTGAAGTTATTGAATTGTCTCACCATCATCGCCATGGATTCATCTTCCAATTGATCTAGCTCTTCCAGTGAATAGAATTCTCCACCATCCTGAGTGGCTGGTGTCTGTCCATGTTCCACTTCAGTTTGTTCCTTGTTGAAGCTTTTAGGTTGAACAATTTTATCTTCCACTTCCTTAGGAACCTCAACTACCAGAGCTGTAGAAGAACTTGCCACTCTCCCTTTGCCAGAGAACTCCTTCTGCTGTACTTGTTCTAATTCATACGTTTTCAGAACACCAAACAGCCTTTCAAGAGCGATCTTATTTAAATCTCTAGATTCTCTGATGGCAGTAATTCTATGCTCTAGGTGAGTAGGCATAGTCAGTAAAAACTTCATGTTGATCTCCTTCTGGGTATATTGCTTGCCATGAACTTGCAAATTATTGATTATTTTGTTATACCTTTCGAACACTTCCTGAATGCCTTCATTGGGGCCAGCTCTAAAGTGTTCATATTCAGAGGTCAAAATTTGAAGTCTGTTTTCCCTGACTTCATCAGTCCCTTCATTAATAGTCTCAATAGTTTCCCAGATGTGCTTAGCAGTTTTGCAATTCATCACATGGCTATACATTACAGCATCCAGGGAATCTATTAGAATTAGTCTCAAATTTTTGTCCAGTCCAGCTTCCTCTTTTTCTTCAGCAGTAAAGTTCTTAGAGTCCTTCAGATAGGATTTAGCAGGTATTGTTACAACTCCATCAGTAACAACTTGTTCTTCATGAACCATAGGAATTTTAGGTCCATTTTTCAGAACATCCAAATATTTGGAATTTGTAACATCAAGAAACAACTCCATTTTATTTTTCCACATATCATAATTATCCTTATTAAATATGGGAATCTTAACAATGGCTTTTGAAGACATGATGAATTTTTAAGTGAGTTAAAAATTCGAGATAAATTTTTGATTGAATAAAAATAGGATCTTGATTTGTATATCAATCAATAGGCTCTGATGCCAATTGTTAGGTCCGATAAGATTGTAGAAGGGGGGGTTGAATACAATCTATACCAATTTATCGAAATTTGTCTGTTAAATAAAATTTAGTTTAGACAAATTTATGCGGAATAAATTGAAACAAATTTTCAAGTTGAATATAACAATATATTAACTTGATGGGTGTTACAATTTCAGTACAGATTAATTATCAAGATGATAAAAACTAATTAGAAAATTCGACATGAACTTTTCTAATTTAGTTAATAAAAATCAAGATAAGAACTAGGAAACTTAATTCGCTAGTAGTACAAGAATCACAAATAATCAAGTTCCACCAGATAAAATATTACAAAGGAGATGAACTTGATTTTACAGAAATTAATTTGTTCTTGGTGTGTTCTTGAGCTTTTTGAGAGAAAAGATGGAGGCTGTGTTGTTTTTGATGTTATTTTGTTGTCCGTGTATGATGCTCCTGGTTATATCAACAAAACAAAGCTTCTGTCTTTGTTTTACACTTGTTTAGACTATCCAGAGACTATCAAATGACTTGCAGACTATCCACAGACTACCGGTGTGACTATCGGCTCTCTTGTAGACTACCGGTGTGACTATCTGGCTTGACAGACTACCCAACTCTTTCTCCAGACTATCAGAATGACTATCCTGATAGTCTTTAATACATGATTTTTCTGGCAGACTATCATGCAGACTTTCTGGTAGACTATTTCCTTAGCAGACTATCAACCTGTGCAGATTATGCTTTGCAGACTATCTCACAGACTATCAGAGATAGACTTTTAACAATAAAACCATAGTCTAAAAACATTTCTGATAGTCTTTAGCAATTTACATTAATTCTAAATTAATTAATTCAATAATTAACTTTATAAATAAATTAATTCTTGAAGAATTAATTTGTTAATTAAGTTAACTAAATAATTTAAATTAATTAATAAAGAATTAATATAATTCTTTTTCTTGGTCATGCAGACTATCTTCTTTCCAGACTATTGAATTTAGTATGAAAAACCTGGCCACTTTTGAATTCAATGTCTTCTTTTACTCTCTGGTCGACGTCCCCACGTGCATCACAAACTGATCACTTCATTTTCAATTCACTTGTTTAATGTAAACAAATAAATGACCTGGTGACTTACAAATTCATTTACAAAAACCGGGCCTATTTTGTTTTATATTAAATGGGCTCCGTAGAAATGCTTTTTAACCCGCACAGCTTATAATCTTTAATTAATAAATAATTATTTTAATTCAGAAATTATAAAAATAAATATCTAATATTATTAGATATTTATAAATATAATTTTCCAAATAAATAAAATATTTATTAATATAAATAAATCCTTAAACTGTAAGCTGCGGTTACCTGAGCGTCTGGAACCGGACTCCTTTTGGTTAACAAAAAATATATCAATTCCAACCGGGGTTCCAGCTTTAAGAATATATCACTTTCCATATTTATGTGATAATTCTATTTTTTCATAACTCGTCCAGGTGTAAGCTACGGTCTCTTGAGGATGTGAAACCAGACTCCTTTTCCTTAGCAGAAAATACAACAATTCTAACCGGAGTTTCAGCATTAAGAATATATCATTTAGAATTTCTTTATGATAATTCTTTTTCCTCGTTGCCAGTCCACTTGATAATAAAATCCTTGTGGTTAATTAATTTAGCACTTCTGTTGCTTGCTCAATGATTTTCTCTCATATCAGTCTTGATAGCTTGAACCACTGAAGTTAATGATAAACAACCACTGTTTAATGTTGACACTCGATGTACTGTCTGGTTCATGAGTGACTAACCGCAATGACTGTTCTTCATATATTGACTTTAAAATCTGGTTCCTTTTCTTTTCTTCTCTCTCACTTTAATTCTCTGTACTGTCTCTGTCACCTTGAAATCTCTATCACTTTAAACGAATCCACTTCTTAGCGAAAACTCCAATGAGGCTTGATCAGATGTCTGAACTTCTCTAGATTGGTAAAGTACCAATTATTTTCCAATTAATTTACGCAGAAACAAAAGAGGGGAGAAATTAACAGTTTTTTACGTTGAAAATTCTATTAGATTTATGAATTCTACTTATAATTCATTTTGATTATTAAAATACCATTGTTATTATTTGAAGATAGTTCTACTAACAACCAAATACAATTTTAATAATTATATCCTTTTATAATACAACCTTTTAATATGATTATATTAAACTTTTAATACAACCTTTTTTAATTATATCTTTTTGTGATTATAATTTTCCCTATAAATTCAATTCTAATACAATTTTTTTTAATTATATCCTTTTTAGATTGTAATTTTCTTTCTAAAAATCACTTATAATGCAACCTTTTCTAATACAAACTTTTTTAATTATATCATTTTTTAGATTAAAATTTATTTCTAAAAATCACTTTTAATGCAACCTTTTCTAATTATATCCTTTTTAGATTATAATTTTTTTATTATGATGTAATCTTGATCGTCTATTTTTAAAAGATTAGATTCAACAGTTGAGATTAGTGTATGTCAATGATTTAAATCATATCTAATTAGGTTTTCGACATTGAATATCATTATCAATGTAGGACTTCTACATTGAATATGATTAATTTGAAAATTAGTAATTATACTTTCTCTTGAGATTTTGAGTGATTCCATTTGAATAATAATTATTAAATCATCACTAAATTAAAGATAATTTTATGAGTTTCGCGTAGATTGTAAAATCATCCAAATCTGATTTCTAGATTTCGACGTGGAGCCCAACCAAAAGGAAAAGACCCGTATTTTATAAATAGTAAACATGATTTTTTTAATACTAATAAAAAATAAGTAAAATTCAATTTTAATACAACATTTTTTAAATATATCTTTTTCAGATTATAATTTTACTCATAAAATTTAATTCTAATACAAATTTTTTTAATTATATCCTTTTTAGATTACAATTTTCTTTCTAAAAATCACTTATAATGCAATCTTTTCTAATTATACTCCCCCCGTCCCAAAATACATGTCCCTTTTGCAAAAAAAAAAAATTTGTCCCAAATTACATGTCTCTCTTTTCTTTCCATACAAATATCTCTTCTTTCTATACAAATTTAAGTCTAATTTTCAAAAATTACCCTTATATTTGTATGTTCAATGCTTGACTTCTTTAAAATTTAACTCTATTCTCATTTTTTAATGCATTTATTAAGGTTATTTATTGAAAAACCTTATCCAACCAAATTTTTTCTTAAAATGCGTATTTTTTTCAAAAGGGACATGTAAATTGGGACAGAAGGAGTATCATTTTTAGATTATAATTTTCTTTTAACTATGATATAATCTTGATCGTCTATTTTTAAAAAGATTAGATTCAACGATTGAGATTATTTTGGACGTACAATGACCGAAATTATGGATAAGATCACTCTTATGTTTATTATATATAAGGATATAATATGAATTGGAGGAGTATGTTCAATAAATTAGAAATTTAACATAGCTAATTTTTTTATCCGTTAAATCATTTAGAGCATCTCCAATGGCGTTGGCTAAATTACATAATGTGCGACAAGAAGGTTCCTTTAAAGTTGAAAGGAAAATTCTATAGAGCGGCAATCCGGCCTGCGTTGCTATACGGTTCTGAGTGTTGGGCGGTGAAGAAGGCCCTCGAAGGCAAGTTGGAAGCGGCCGAAATGAGGATGCTTCGGTGGTCGTGTGGGCGCATTATGTTAGACAGAATCCCGAACGGAGTGTTTAGAAGCGAGCTTGAAGTGGCGCCTCTTTCGGCGAAAGTCAGGGAAGGGATGTTGAGTATTGAATACGGTAAAAGAATACAGAGGGGGGGTGAATGGATTCTTGAACTTTTCTTGGATTGAGTCTATGTAGCAGATAAGTGCCTGTGTGTGTAGAAGTCTAGGTGCGGATAAAGAAACAACACAAGACACAATATCACTTTAATCTAATGTATTATTAGATAAAGGTTGCTACAATCTGTGAATACAAATGGTAGTATTCTCAGCTTCGTTTTTCTCAGAGAGATATATATCTTCTAATGTATGAAAAACTTGACTCTAACAAAGTTACTAAGTTATGAAGTGAGGCTGTGTCCTTATAGAACATGGATACAGCCTACTTACTGCAAATAAGGTAGCTAAACAAATTACTTTCTAGTCTGTCTATCCTTTTTGAGTAAGTGTCCAAACGGTTACAGATTTGACTTTGCAAAGCCTGTTTAGATCCGCTTCTTTAGCTCCTTGTCTCTTCTATATCTCTCCAAGCTTCCTTGTAGGCTTTCCAGAGCACGTTACAGATTGTGGTCCATAAAGTGCATTGGCTTGTTGCAGGTTTCTGACTTGTACAATTTCTTCAGTATTTTGTCTCCAAGAATGTATTCGAGAAGTGACCAAGTAAGTGATTCGAGAACTAGAATTGACTTGATCGATAACTCTGAGTTCTCGAATACTGTTATATTGACATATCGAATTACTTCTCGAATAGCTCTTTTTCATCAGGATTCTTATAGATGTCGAATAGAACATTTGACTTATCGAATCCTCGAGATATCGAATAGCTTTCTGAGTCCTTGAGATATCGAATAAAACTTTGACTTGTTGACTCTTTGAGAACTCGAATACCATCTTGACTTGTTGACTTCTTGAGTTCTCGAATAGAGTAGTAGACATATCGAATCCCTGAGATATCGGATGAGATATCGAACAGTGTATTCAGAGATATCGAATAGTGTCTTGAGATATCGAATCCCTGACTTCTCGAATGCTGGACTTCTCGAATAGACAAATATACTTCTCGAATTGGTACTTAGGCAAATTCTTCATTTCTTCAAATCCCAACTGTGATTATTTGACAGTCTTTAACTCCTTGCTTGAGGCATGAACCTTGGAACTTCTTTCAAGCATTATTCTAGACTCTATAAGTACAGTTACACAACTAGGATTTGATGCCTACTACAAGTACAATACAAACAGAAACTCTACAACTAGAGGTTCCCTCAGTTAAGAGGTCATGTAAGTAATGCAAAGCATTACAAACAATTAGGCTTGTTATTAGATGTGTACAGGCATGCCTCTGTAACTAACAATCTCCCCCAAATTGTGAGTGAGACCCTTAGTCACAATGTCATGTCTGATAACAAGCCTAACTAACATAAAGATAGAGCTTTTAAAAGTACAGGTATGAATTTGATTGAGGAAATTACATAGAAGTATTCTTACAAGTTATGAGGAACTACTTAGCCATATCCTTTTGGATTCATCTCTTGAGCTTTGGCTTGCAGATTCTCATTTTTCATCCTATCTTCAGCTTCTTTGGCTTTCTTCTTTGCAATTTCTTCCATGGCAAGAATGATATCTTCCATTGCAGTGAGTTCTTCAATTAGAGGAGAGCCTGATAAATCCTTGAGCACTTCATTTAGCTGTTTCTCAGAGTAGGAACTGATGTAGTCCATTCTAATCTTCACATTTCTACCATATTTCTTGTACTCAATGATGTAAGGATTAAACTTGACTCTACACAGACCCATAGCTCTCAACTCATCAGCCTTAGCTTCCATTGCAGCAAACTCCTCCTCCCTCTTCTTTAGTAGCTTTTCACTGTTCTTTCTCATTTCTGCCTGGTGATCTCTTTTCATCTTGACAAAGTCAATTAACTCTAGCTTCCACACCCTTTCCACTCTGTCTTCAGAATCCAACATTGCAATTATCCTTTCTATGTCATACAGCCTGCCCCAGTGCTGGCATGTTCCTTGTCTGAATTTCTTCTGTCTTCCATCAGAATACTTAACTTCAAGAAAATCATCAACAATGGCAACATGATAGATTCTTTGAGCCCATAGAAACTGCAGTTGGTCTTCATCATAGCTTTCATCCAGAGGTGGTAGGTTTAATCCTGGGATAATTGTCAGTGCCTTAGATTTGGATAGCTTCACCTTTCTTGCAACATGTTTAAATTTCATCCTCTTGACATGGTTGCTTGGCAAAAATCTTTGACCTTTGTTGGTAGACCATAGTAGTATTCCATTAGCAAACACCATTAGCAGTTTGCTTTCTGAAACATACACATGGTTTCTTGACTTGAATCTTCTTCTCTTCTTGAGGTGGCAAAACAGTTGCAGAAGCCATAGATGTAGATTTTGCTAGGTCACCACTAACAGTATTCACCCTAGACTTAGAGTCTTGTGTTGTGGTGAGGTTACTGCTAGCAATGCCTAAGGCTTGCTGTTTTCCAATCTTCCTCTCATAGACTCTTCCTTGGTCATCATCATTCTTCTTATCCTTGTCACCCTTCTTCTTCTTGTCTTCATCACCCTTATCTCTCTTGTGATGTCTTCTCCTCCCATCACGTCTTCAGAATCATCATCCTTATTTCTCCTAGGTTGAGCCATCTCTGGAATTTCACCAGTTGCTATAAAAGTTCTGAGGATGTGCAGTGCCTCAGTTTCTTCAGCATTTCTGGCTCCAACCTTCTTCTGTAATTGATCAATGATAGCAATGATCAGTCTGTGATTTCTAGAGGTGAGATCATGGGGAATGACCAATTGCTTGATGTCTTCAATTCTGGTGCCAGACTGATAAATGATTGTCCATGGCTTCTTGATCACTTCTGGTAGCCTTGAAGGTTGGCCATTCCTCAAATCATCAAACAGACTCTTGCTGTTCTCATTCCTCTTCTCAATAAGCTCAAGTATGGCATCTATCTCTGAGTGTTTTAGGTCTTGTAGAGTCTCGTATGTTAGATGCCATATCTTTAATTTGGATATCATCACTATCTCCTTGACCCATAGATTATTGACTTTCTTGGGGATGACAGTGATGTAGGCAATCTGCTTCTTCACCTCCCTCAGATAGAACTGAGTGTCACCAACCTGTTCCCTTGTGGCTTTCAGAAACTTCAAGAAGGCTTTATCATGATAAACATTTGAGTTGGCAACTTCTTGTAGCTTGGCCACAGTAACAACTTTAACTTCTACAGGCTTGGCACTCTCAGATATGGAGGTTGGAGGTTTGTCAGATGGCATACTCCCTGCAACCACTGTGGTAGTTATGGATTGCTTTTGTCCTCCAGGAGTAGTGATGTGCACAGTTGGTAGAGTGACAACTGGCAAGGTAGATGGGGGCTCATCCACTTTGGATTTTCCTTTGCCTGGCACATTAGGTAGAGATTTTGAAGCTCTTTGTTGACCACCCTCATTTATTTTTATGCCTTTCTCCCCCTTTGTATTTGAGTTCCTTGTCCTCTTCTCCCCCTTAGGCTTGTTGTCAGGCACAGAGGCTGTAGAAATGTCCTTTGGGATTGAAGATTCGTCAGGTAGAGGGAGACCCATATGCTTCATCATAGCAGCTAACATGGATTGTTGATGCAGAAGGACAACAGCTGTGGTGGATGCTTGAGTGTCCAACTGGTCCTTTAGAAGTGCAACCTTGTCTGTAAGATGAGCATTGGACTTAGTGAGAGTAGCCACCTCCTTCTCAAGTGCATCTACTTTGCTGAATAATTCAGTAGATTTGAAGCCAGACAGGGATTGTTCTTTGAGTCTCTGCACTTCAAATCTAGTCATGTCATGTACTGGGACTTCAGTGATCAGTCTGTCTCCATATAGATTTTTGAACATGGTCCTCAGCATGGCATTGGCATCTGTGGTCTGATCAGATAGGATTTGAAATTGATGCCCCAGACCTGTGACAGTATCCTTTAGCAGAGCTATCCCATTGTCCATCTTGGTGCAGGTGGTGTTGCAGTGTTTGAGGTCCTTGAACACACTGTCTAGCTGAGGGAATTTGGCATCAAAGGTCCTCTTGATTTCTTCTACTGTGGTGGTTGTCTTATCACACACTCTATTGACCTCAGTTTTGACTCCTTTTCCAAGATAGTGTGCAGCCTTGAGGAATCCCTTGTGTGAATCATTCATAGCCTCATACACTTCACCAAGGGTCAGAGATTTGGCATTTGAACCCAGTGAAGTGAGGTATTCCTCCCTGAGATACTGAAGTGCTTCATCAAGAGTAATATCATATTTTCCTTGCAACCAGGCATCTATGTTGCCATCTCTCTCAGCATCATCAATGATCTTTGTCTTCTGCAACTCCACATCATCCCTATGGCATAACAGAATGGCCTCATAGTCTGGATTAGGCATGTCTGCAGTGAGAAGGTTCTGAGCAATTTTTGTGAACTCAGGAATCTGATCCACAATTAAGCTTTGAAGTGCTTCAACCGTCAATTATTGTGGAACAGATCCTGATCCTGAAGCACTGTCATGTTGCACAGGCTTCAGCCATTGTGACATAAAGTCAGAGCTAGAGCTAGGCAAGCTAGACTCCTCAGTTACAGATGCAACTTCTATAACCGGATGGATTGACTCTACTACTGGTGTCACCACAGAAGTGGGATGAATTACACCAGCAGTTGACACAGGCACAGAGTCTCTAGTAAGAACTAGTGGAACCTCTGTGTTTGTGATGGTGTCATCAGGAGATGCCTCAGCATGCATTCCCTCACCATCTAAATGTGGGTTCTGAGTGGTGAGCAAAGTGTCATGCACTAAGTCACTTGAAATTATTGGCTCATCAAGAGAAAAGAATTCTTGATGATCAATGCCTTGCATCTCAGTTGCCTGAGTTGCAGGTGCCAAAGAAATTTCAGTGTTAGATTCTGGAAGAGAAGTGTGTTTAAGAGTAGATTTTGGCAACTCCCCCTGAGAGATAGAGGGAGTTTCAAGTGTGATGTGCTCTCCACTCAGTGTAGTGCCAGCCTTATCACTCCCATGTGCTGACTCTGTACAAGAAGGTGCATTGGGAAGGATGCTTGATTCTATAGGTGCACCCTGTTGAGAGGATACACCTAGTGAGCTGTGTGCCCCTGATTTTACAACTTCAGCCATTTGTGTGACTGAAGAGGTGGTCTTAGTTTTCCTCTTCTTTGGCCTTTGTAAGGGTGACTCAGGTTCCTCACTTTCTAGCCCTAATTCAACAGCTAATGCTGCTTCAGATAAGATATTTAATGGTGCAGACATTACTTCCTTTCTCTTCTTTTTACTAACATCACCCTTTTGAGAGGATGATGCAGTTGGCTCAGTATGTGGTAGAGTGTTTGGTTGAGAGGGTTGGTTAGCAGGCCCTGGGTTAGCATTTTGTTCTACTTGCTTGGGCTGTGCTAACTTAGATTTTGCATCAAATGTTGGCATGTTGTGGGGATAAGTTCTAAACAAACTCTCCATATGGGGAGTTATGTTCAGTCTTACATCCACATCATTCCTAGTCTCCAAATTACCAAAAATGAGTTTGGTCATGGACTTAGGATGGCCTATTTTATTTTTATCAATCCCAGGCAATTCAATCAATGAAACATTCTTAAAATTAAGTACAGATTGAATAAAGCGAGGGAAGAAAATATCAGTACCTCTCTTGGTTGTGTTCTTACCAAGTCTCCCATATAGTTCTTGGAGGATGATTTGGCCAACATCTATCTTCTTTCCATAGGCCAATGCATATCCAATTTGCTGCACAGGTGCACTGATTTGATCAAAGCTTGATTTCCTGGCAGTGAAGACTTGAAGAAGAGTTGCAAACACATAGCTCCACTCCTTTCTCAGATTCTTTCTGTTTAGCTTTCCAAGATTGATCCCATCTGAGTATTTGATGAACTCAAAGAATTCCTCTAACTCTGCATTAGTGGCCATTCTGTCAAATGACTCGTGTTGTAGGCCCAGTGCTTGATTCATGTCTGTAGGAGTGATATTGATTTCCTTATCTTGAATCTTGCAGTAGATGATGTATGAGGTGATTGCGTTTTCCAGGGCTACAACCTCCACAATAGCAGTACCCCAAAACTGTTCCAGGATATCTAGATACAGAGTTGGGTTGGCAAAGAGTGCATCCTTGATGTATGACTCAGCCATCCATTTCACAAAGCACTTGAAATTGGCATTGGGTGCTTCAACATCACTAGTGAGAGCGATGAAGTTGGTGTTGAACTTTACTGTTGCCATTTGTGTAGAAGAGAGGAAAGAAATTGAAGGTTGAAGAAGAAATTTGGCTTTTCGTAGATAGGGTTTCAGGGGTTTAGAGAGTGTAGATGCTTGAGAAATCGAATGAAATGAATCGAATAGATGTGAAATTGTATAAGTATGAAGTACTTGAATTGTCGATTAGATGAAAGTTTTGTATCGACAAGTCAGGCATTCGAGAAGTAGAAAACAACTATTCGAGAAGTCAAGAAAGGCTTAATCGATAACTCAAGCAGATAGAAACTCACAGCTGGCAGTTATTTAACTTAGAAATAATTCTAAATTAAATAAAATGTGTTTTTATGAGTGAATTAAACTTTTAGACAAAAGTCCAAAATCGGTTAAAATTCAGCGAGAATTCAGCCTTTTCAAATGATTCGAGAACTCAAATATAGTGTTCGAGAACTCAATCATTCGAGAACTCAGTTACTATATTCGAGAAGTCAAGAATGCCTCTATTCGATATCGCAGAAAGACTCTATTCGAGAACTCAAGAGTACTCTAATGAGACTTGTTAGAGATGTCGAATAGTGAATCATTCGAGAAGTCTGACTTATCGAACTATACCCATCACTCATAAAAACTTGATTTTCACTATCTTTTAAAATTTACCAGACATATTCATTGAAGAATATCCTAGCAAATTAAATAGTGATTTTCTCAAAATTTCATAGAAATTTTAAGTTAATAGAAATATGATTTTCAACATATGCAACAGATTTGAAATATTTATAAATCATATTTCAGCCAACACTTACTCCATAAATATTGAGAATTTAGATAAAGTAAGTGTTTACTGCTGCAACAACCTAGATGCTGTATTCACTAAGCCAGAATCTGAAGAATTCAGCATTCCAATCTCACTTACCAACCTTGTGAAGGTGGCTTCATCTAATGGCTTAGTGAATATATCAGCTAGTTGTTTATCTGTAGAGACATAATGCAACTCAATGGTTCCATTAGTTGCATGTTCTCTTATGAAATGTTATCTGATGTCAATGTGCTTTGTTCTAGAATGATTGACAGGATTGGCAACTATAGAGATTGCACTTGTGTTGTCACACATGATTGGAATTCTTTCCAACACAAGTCCATAATCTCTAAGTTGATTTCTAATCCAAAGCACTTGAGCACAGCAACTTCCAGCAGCTATGTATTCAGCCTCAGCTGTAGAAGTTGACACAGATTGTTGCTTCTTGCTATACCAAGAAACTAACCTTTGTCCAAGAAACTGGCAGCTTCCTGAGGTGCTTTTCCCATCCACTCTGCATCCAGCATAATCAGCATCAGAATAACCAACCAGATTGAACCCTGTGTCCTTAGGATACCATAGACCCAAGTTTGGAGTGCCCTTCAGATATCTAAAGATCCTTTTTATAGCAACCAAATGTGATTCTTTTGGATTTGATTGAAACCTTGCACACAGGCATGTAGCAAACATGATGTCTGGCCTACTTGCAGTGAGGTAGAGTAGAGAACCAACCATGCCTCTGTAGATTGAGATATCTACTTTCTTGCCTTTAGCATCTTCATCCAGTTTAGTGGCAGTGGCCATGGGTGTCTTGGCAGGTGAACAATCTTCCAAGTCAAACTTCTTCAATAAATCCTTGATGTACTTGGTTTGACTGATGAAGATACCATCCTTCCTTTGACTGACTTGCAACCCTAGAAAGAATGTCAACTCTCCCATCATACTCATCTCATATTTGCTCTGCATGAGTTTAGAGAATTTCTCACACAGCTTCTCATTTGTAGAACCAAAAATGATATTATCCACATAAATTTGGACTAGGATAATATCATCACCATGCTTCTTATAAAACAGTGTCTTGTCCAATGTGCCTCTAGTGAATTGATTTTCAAGAAGAAATTGTGATAAAGTATCATACCATGCTCTTGGAGCTTGCTTAAGTCCATACAGTGCCTTAAGCAATCTGTAGACAAATTCTGGGAAATGTGGATCCTCAAAGCCAGGTGGTTGTTGCACATAAACCTCTTCTTCCAACTCTCCATTTAGAAATGCACTCTTGACATCCATTTGATACACTTTAAAGTTTGAATGAGCAGCAAATGCCAAGAATATTCTGATGGCTTCCAATCTAGCAACAGGGGCAAATGTCTCATCATAATCAATGCCTTCCTGTTGAGTGATACAACCTCACCCATTCTTGTACATTTATGACGTCATTTACATATCTAGTTCTCAATGATAAAATCATATAGACATAATTTATAAAAGTCTGTATTACAATGTAGAGGAGTAGGGACTCTGGAGCATCATCTGGCCGAATTGAACTTAACCTGAAAAATTTAGCGATTTGAATGAGTCGTAACTCAGTGAACATAAATCATTCTAACTTTACTCAAGCATATAATCTTTTTATATAACCCACAATCATTTAGTTCCGGTTTATAACGACATCCAATTTTCTTATAATGATCTCATAACGACATATACTATTCCTTCTATTTTATTTCCTATTTAGTGTTCAAACTCCTTCTATATTCCATTTTGTAGGCTTAATCATGTATTTAGCCAAAATACTCTTTCTTCCGTATTTACTAGATAAAAACATATTACCAAAATTTTCTAATTTATAAATCTGAAGCTTTTTCTTTGTGTAAACCAAAATCATACTTTTCTTTGAAATCACTAGCTACTTTCTTTGTATTGAACTATTTAATCACGCTCATATTCAATAAGCAAGTAGAATAAAAAATCATAATATCAACATATATATTCACATAATCTCTTTGAACACCTTTTTAAACACATACTCACATAATACTTCATGTCCCCTCATTCCAGAAAATCATCAATCAATCCAAGTAATCATTTACTATGCATGTATGCAACATATGCATGTGACTCCCTTTTCATTCACTTTGTTGTGACTGATCAACTTGACTTTAGAATTTCTCGGCATCCAATATTTGGATCCCATGTTTATAGTGATTATTATCTTTTCCCGGAATATCCCATTTTTATAGTCTCAAGGACTCGCATTATTTTTTTGTTCCCGGCCTCTAGGGCTCTTGTTATTTATAGTCGACTTTATTCCCGGGATATTCCATATTTATAGTCTCAAGGACTTTCCCGGCTAGCTAGGCCATTAATTTCCCTAAAGCCTTGACAGTCACAACGCCTTTATTTAGTGAAATGCAAATGACACACTGTGCACATCATATATCATGTTTCCTTGTTTCTTCCCATATACTTATTTACCTTCATATTCTTCCATGTAATCCATATTGATCACATAATAAATATATGCATATCCTTTCATGTAATCCACATTGATCACATCATATCTATATTCATCTTCTTTCATGTAATCCACATTGATCACATAATAATCATAATCATATTATTCCAGGTAGTCCACATCTCGAACATGTACTTATTCACCTTAGTATAACATTTCCATGACATTAATTACAGCCATGTAACAATTTCATTTATCACTTATCATATCAATTCATATAACCATTCTCATATATTCAGTCTGATGATTAATATCATTTCCAGTACTTACGTAGGGTCTTACAATCAATTATTTCCATTTCCATGTAATCATATAGATCTACATACTTCTTGTTTCTTATTCAAGTAACTCATCTCATTTGTCCAAGTACTCATATCGTTATTTCCATAAGTAGCACATATAATTTGTGAGTAATCAAGGTGATTAATGCTCACCTTAGCTCGCTTCCTTCCTTAGCGTGCTCTAATCCTTGTAATGGTACTGGACTCCTTTCTGGAAACCTTAATCCATATAAACTATAATCAGTCCCTAATATCCATAAAACACTTCTATGGATATAATTATGATATTTAAGTAAAACTATTGTTACTAAGAAAGTATGTTATTCTCTCTCCTTTTTGCTAATTACTACTATTCTCATTATACTTCCGAAAATTACCATATTTGGTATGGACATAATTCTCACATAACTCTACAACTTTCGTTCTTTAACTTATTTCAAACGAGTCTCCTAACTCATCCGAAATCTTATCCGAAAACGCTTCCTAAAATTTCACTTCTTTTAGAACCCTTATTAAACCCTTATGTTCCAACATTTTTCATAATTCCAAAACTTAACATTTTCACACGAACCTTTTTTCCATTTCATTCTCTAACATAAGGTTTTACTATCCTCCAAATTTCGACTTTAAACGATTAGTATAGCTATGTCAAATGCTCTCTCAAAGTTGATACAAAAAACTGTCAAGACAGTCCAAACACAGGGCATTTCCCTTACTGATCAGCCATACTCAAAAATTCACCATAAATCATAGAATTGTTATTTTAATATGAATCCACCTCTGAGATCTTCTATACTCATTGTTCTATCATTCCTCAAAATTTCAATTCAAATTAAGGTGTTTAGCTAGGTTAAATAATTCCCCAAAGTCCCATGTTCAAACAGTTTGCACCTTATGTGCTTATTTCACTAAAATGACCATAACTCCTTACTCGCTAAACGAAACCACTCGAAAATTTCGAGGGTGTAAACTAGACTCAAAATAGATTATAGACCCATCAAATCCACTGCCCTTACATGATCCTAAGTAGTTCGAATTGTTCCTCAAAAACAGGGCAGGACAGTGAACCTGGAAAACAAGACTTCACTGCGCACCTCTTACTCTAGTATTTTTAATAAATCCATAAATGTTCACTAAATTACCAAATTCCACAGAACTCTTTCTTAGTCATATATACATCTTACATAAAATTTTCAATTCGAATTAAAGAGTTTAGGTTGATGAAATATTTTCCCAAAATTTGGTTTCTACAAATTCGTAGCTTATTGACACCCTTATACTAAAACGGGCATATCTCCTAGCTCGTTAATCCAATTGATGCACCGTTTGAGGCCACGCAAACTAGACTCCGAGTACTACAAATTTCATTTACAACCCACTGCCAAAACAGGCCTTCATCTGCCTCGAATTAACTACACAAAACAGGGCAGAAACTGCTTTACTTAGCTTAATCTCTCTATAACCCCATAAATTCATCATTTATCGATAATATCCACCATCAAGCTCCACCTTATAACTTCATACAATCAACAAAAATCATTCAAGCTCAATACCCAAATTCCCAGATTATATAACCTCAATAAAATTACATAAAACTCAAAGCAAATCAAAGTTTGGAAGATAGAAAGTATATACCTTCTCCTAGCTTGCTTCTTGCTAATTAACCCTTGAAAACCCTTGTCCAAAAACTTGTATTCTATCCCCTTTTCTTCTTATAACAGCCTTGTCTAGTGTTTGTTTGGATAATACTTGATTTTGCAATTTCTTTTTATTACAAACTTGGCCACCAAGTTCTATTATAAAGCTTCTTTCATAAGCTTTAGTCATGCTTCCACCAAAAGCTTTCTTACTTAATATTTTAAATTACATATCTTTAAAAAATTCGGCCCTAAGCCTCTTTGGAGCGGGATTTGGTTTCCCATATTTTTAATATTTTCTTCCTTTTTATTACCTTCGCATAGAGTATTTATTTGCATCTTTCTAACTTATGGTTGATTTTCTATAAATCTCAGAAGTTCAACTACCTACTATAAAACGTTCCAAATTCCTTAATAAATACTTAGGAGTCTAATCCTCAAATGTCGTAGAAGGATAAAGTTCATAAAATAATATTTTACATCATATTCTATAAAACATTTTTCCACCAAAATCACTATTCATCCCTGAGTTACTATTTATTCCCCGAGAAATCTCAAAAACGAAAATTTTCGAAAACTAATCCAATACGCATACACTCATTATTAATGCTCGTTAATACTATGTTAACAAATCTTAAGTCCTATGAGTCGTATTATTCATAAACAAATCTTATTTAGTTTAATTAATCGTATATTAGGACAGGGATGTTACAACTCTCCCCACCTTAGAATATTTCGTCCTCGAAATTCTATACTGGTGTTACTTACTAAGTACTGATACTTACCTTTATTCTTTTGTATCCTTCAATCTTCTAATCAACTCTATCTTCTGAGTTCATCACTCGTTTATGATAAAACACTACTATTTACTCCATCAATCAACAAGAATTATCCCTTTCATCATACCCAACATTGATACCTCAAAAAAATTTCATATCCTTTCTATTACTGAAAAACATGGTCCGACTTTCTATGGAACAACTTGAATTCTATAATTTCCAACTCCAACCACCCTATCAATCATCACATTATGCAAAAGTCTTAAACTCTATTCATTTCCATTGAATCATAGAAATCTACTAAAATACAACCACATTCTAACCAATCAATTTATCTAAATTCCATTCTGAAGAGCAACCTTTTTGTATCACTGAATATATTTATATACTGCGTCACCTCCCTCTTCTCCGATTTTCTCTCCTACCTCCTTGCATCTCTCCGACATCTCTCCACGTAAATCTCTTCTTCTATCTTCCGTAATGCTCCCTCTGAAATATCTCTGCATCTCTCCCAATATTCAACTCCCAATATTCTATATTTGTCTCTAAACACATATTCTTCATTTTTCTTACTATAGTCATAATATAATTTTTTTTAGTAATTCATCCAAAAATATCCCATAAAATTTCTGGTTTAAAACTCAATCTCCTTATTTCCATATAATATATACTACTTTTCTTTTTCTAGGTACTTACCGATATCGATCATTTCGATTACTCAGGTGCCATCCTACTAGTCATTTTCATTTTCGTTCTTGTGACAACTTAATCTCTAATTTCATCTCTTAATAGAAATTTTCACTTATCAACTTATTCAATTTCCTAACTTTTGTTGTTACCCCTTATAGTCTTTACCATCAACTCTTAATTACTATGATCACAATAATCTTCGAGACATTTTAATCACTTATCATTTCTATATTGAAATCCAAATCAACCAATTTATACTAAGTAACTCCAAATTTAAATCTAATAATTTACTCGCTTCTTCTTTTCCCATATCGCTTAATTTCATTCACACCACATAATCTCTCATGATCTCAACTATTTATTTCTAGCTTTCATAGTTTATAACTCCTTAACCACTATTACCAGTCAACTAATCCTCAAATTTCAAATTTCGCTTACACCTTTTCACGCCTAATTTCCTTAGTATATTTGTTTTCCTCAATCACTAATCTCATATAACCCTTATATGTTCAGTTTATAACGATATGACCATTAATCAACCACTCAGTTCTATGAACATACTATCCTTGAATTAACAATCTCTTTTACTATATTATCTCAAACTTGTAGATACTTTATCTCTACAAACATTGTTTACATATACCTGGATTATAAAGATAATTCCCACGAGTATTAATCTCCGTGTAGCACTTTGTTCCCTTATGCCTTTACAAATCTCAACTATCATTAATATCATTTCTTCTACAACACAGCCCTTTACCTTAGATACAAAACTTTCTACTTTGATACCATATAATATTCCTCTGTAACTTCCGATGAAAAGCTAAACCTTATTTATTATTCTGATTGATACTTTCTGAATATTCTCAAAATATAAGAAACTTGAAACAATTTACTATGAGTCGTAACTAGAAATCTGAGTGATTTTGAATCAATGAACTCATCAACAATATTCATTAGAGATAAGAATACTTTGGATGTGACTGAGAACAACCATAATCGTACTTAAGATGATCAGTCTTTTGTACTCATTTGGTTTGCAACACATAAGTAACTAAGTGGCGTCCCACCAGATACCATATGTATTGTTTTTCTCAACCGGATGACAAATCGTTTGCAACAATAATGGAGAAAAAATGATTTCGAAAGAATCCTAGAGAACTTTCCTTTACAGTCCACTTTCTCACATGACAGAAAATCTCAAATATACTATATCATACTTATATTAATTTCTAGAATTTTAACATCAGATGAATAACTTTCTTCTTGAATCAATTAGAAGAAAATATTTGAAAAATCTCAATGACAAGAATCAACAACTCTTTGTCCTCTAGAAACAATTACAAGGACACTTTAATAACGTATAAAATATACTTCTCAACCGAAATGAATTCTTATCACTACTATCGTTCAACAATAATGGCTCTCGAAATCTCCATTGAGACAAATTCCTAATCATCTTATACTCAAGTAATAACCTTAAATAAACCTTTTTCTTTTCTTGTTTTTCTGTAATCTCTATATACTTTGTATAGATCGTCGCCACTTGTAAACAATGCTGATAAATAGTGACTCGGACAGCCTTCCGGCGTCCAAAAATAAATAACCAAAAATTTTCACTTAATCCGCTTTATAACTCCCTCTACTCAAGTCAAATCCGACATATAATCAACAATAACAAGCAACCCAAACATCCACTGATTATCACATCTAAAACAGCAAGTATAATCATAATCATCACATAAATGTAAAGATTTAGACATGTATCACATAAACATTCAATTCTTTGCATCTCGTAATTATTTTTCACATAACAATCATTTGTACCTCATTATTTTCTATAACTTCCATTTAATTCTAAATAAAGAATTACTTCAAGTAACTTCAATTCCATATGACTCTATATATTTCAAATACAATTCCTTATGCCTTTATCACATGTTAACCACTGTAGAGTTTCAGAACTCTTCATCATATCCATGTAATCAAACATATAAATGTATACTTGAACTCATAATTCACTATAGACTTGACTTTGGCCCAGATGCTCATCCCGTTCCTCCTTATGTAATATATTAATAAACTGACTATACTCGGGCAGTGCTAGTGCACTTCCGGCCGAGCGTTGCTCTGATACCAAGTTGATACAACCTCACCCATTCTTGTACATTTATGACGTCATTTACATATCTAGTTCTCAATGATAAAATCATATAGACATAATTTATAAAAGTCTGTATTACAATGTAGAGGAGTAGGGACTCTGGAGCATCATCTGGCCGAATTGAACTTAACCTGAAAAATTTAGCGATTTGAATGAGTCGTAACTCAGTGAACATAAATCATTCTAACTTTACTCAAGCATATAATCTTTTTATATAACCCACAATCATTTAGTTCCGGTTTATAACGACATCCAATTTTCTTATAATGATCTCATAACGACATATACTATTCCTTCTATTTTATTTCCTATTTAGTGTTCAAACTCCTTCTATATTCCATTTTGTAGGCTTAATCATGTATTTAGCCAAAATACTCTTTCTTCCGTATTTACTAGATAAAAACATATTACCAAAATTTTCTCATTTATAAATCTGAAGCTTTTTCTTTGTGTAAACCAAAATCATACTTTTCTTTGAAATCACTAGCTACTTTCTTTGTATTGAACTATTTAATCACGCTCATATTCAATAAGCAAGTAGAATAAAAATTCATAATATCAACATATATATTCACATAATCTCTTTGAACACCTTTTTAAACACATACTCACATAATACTTCATGTCCCCTCATTCCAGAAAATCATCAATCAATCCAAGTAATCATTTACTATGCATGTATGCAACATATGCATGTGACTCCCTTTTCATTCACTTTGTTGTGACTGATCAACTTGACTTTAGAATTTCTCGGCATCCAATATTTGGATCCCATGTTTATAGTGATTATTGTCTTTTCCCGGAATATCCCATTTTTATAGTCTCAAGGACTCGCATTATTTTTTTGTTCCCGGCCTCTAGGGCTCTTGTTATTTATAGTCGACTTTATTCCCGGGATATTCCATATTTATAGTCTCAAGGACTTTCCCGGCTAGCTAGGCCATTAATTTCCCTAAAGCCTTGACAGTCACAACGCCTTTATTTAGTGAAATGCAAATGACACACTGTGCACATCATATATCATGTTTCCTTGTTTCTTCCCATATACTTATTTACCTTCATATTCTTCCATGTAATCCATATTGATCACATAATAAATATATGCATATCCTTTCATGTAATCCACATTGATCACATCATATCTATATTCATCTTCTTTCATGTAATCCACATTGATCACATAATAATCATAATCATATTATTCCAGGTAGTCCACATCTCGAACATGTACTTATTCACCTTAGTATAACATTTCCATGACATTAATTACAGCCATGTAACAATTTCATTTATCACTTATCATATCAATTCATATAACCATTCTCATATATTCAGTCTGATGATTAATATCATTTCCAGTACTTACGTAGGGTCTTACAATCAATTATTTCCATTTCCATGTAATCATATAGATCTACATACTTCTTGTTTCTTATTCAAGTAACTCATCTCATTTGTCCAAGTACTCATATCGTTATTTCCATAAGTAGCACATATAATTTGTGAGTAATCAAGGTGATTAATGCTCACCTTAGCTCGCTTCCTTCCTTAGCGTGCTCTAATCCTTGTAATGGTACTGGACTCCTTTCTGGAAACCTTAATCCATATAAACTATAATCAGTCCCTAATATCCATAAAACACTTCTATGGATATAATTATGATATTTAAGTAAAACTATTGTTACTAAGAAAGTATGTTATTCTCTCTCCTTTTTGCTAATTACTACTATTCTCATTATACTTCCGAAAATTACCATATTTGGTATGGACATAATTCTCACATAACTCTACAACTTTCGTTCTTTAACTTATTCCAAACGAGTCTCCTAACTCATCCGAAATCTTATCCGAAAACGCTTCCTAAAATTTCACTTCTTTTAGAACCCTTATTAAACCCTTATGTTCCAACATTTTTCATAATTCCAAAACTTAACATTTTCACACGAACCTTTTTTCCATTTCATTCTCTAACATAAGGTTTTACTATCCTCCAAATTTCGACTTTAAACGATTAGTATAGCTATGTCAAATGCTCTCTCAAAGTTGATACAAAAAACTGTCAAGACAGTCCAAACACAGGGCATTTCCCTTACTGATCAGCCATACTCAAAAATTCACCATAAATCATAGAATTGTTATTTTAATATGAATCCACCTCTGAGATCTTCTATACTCATTTTTCTATCATTCCTCAAAATTTCAATTCAAATTAAGGTGTTTAGCTAGGTTAAATAATTCCCCAAAGTCCCATGTTCAAACAGTTTGCACCTTATGTGCTTATTTCACTAAAATGACCATAACTCCTTACTCGCTAAACGAAACCACTCGAAAATTTCGAGGGTGTAAACTAGACTCAAAATAGATTATAGACCCATTAAATCCACTGCCCTTACATGATCCTAAGTAGTTCGAATTGTTCCTCAAAAACAGGGCAGGACAGTGAACCTGGAAAACAAGACTTCACTGCGCACCTCTTACTCTAGTATTTTTAATAAATCCATAAATGTTCACTAAATTACCAAATTCCACAGAACTCTTTCTTAGTCATATATACATCTTACATAAAATTTTCAATTCGAATTAAAGAGTTTAGGTTGATGAAATATTTTCCCAAAATTTGGTTTCTACAAATTCGTAGCTTATTGACACCCTTATACTAAAACGGGCATATCTCCTAGCTCGTTAATCCAATCGATGCACCGTTTGAGGCCACGCAAACTAGACTCCGAGTACTACAAATTTCATTTACAACCCACTGCCAAAACAGGCCTTCATCTGCCTCGAATTAACTACACAAAACAGGGCAGAAACTGCTTTACTTAGCTTAATCTCTCTATAACCCCATAAATTCATCATTTATCGATAATATCCACCATCAAGCTCCACCTTATAACTTCATACAATCAACAAAAATCATTCAAGCTCAATACCCAAATTCCCAGATTATATAACCTCAATAAAATTACATAAAACTCAAAGCAAATCAAAGTTTGGAAGATAGAAAGTATATACCTTCTCCTAGCTTGCTTCTTGCTAATTAACCCTTGAAAACCCTTGTCCAAAAACTTGTATTCTATCCCCTTTTCTTCTTATAACAGCCTTGTCTAGTGTTTGTTTGGATAATACTTGATTTTGCAATTTCTTTTTATTACAAACTTGGCCACCAAGTTCTATTATAAAGCTTCTTTCATAAGTTTTAGTCATGCTTCCACCAAAAGCTTTCTTACTTAATATTTTAAATTACATATCTTTAAAAAATTCGGCCCTAAGCCTCTTTGGAGCGGGATTTGGTTTCCCATATTTTTAATATTTTCTTCCTTTTTATTACCTTCGCATAGAGTATTTATTTGCATCTTTCTAACTTATGGTTGATTTTCTATAAATCTCAGAAGTTCAACTACCTACTATAAAACGTTCCAAATTCCTTAATAAATACTTAGGAGTCTAATCCTCAAATGTCGTAGAAGGATAAAGTTCCTAAAATAATATTTTACATCATATTCTATAAAACATTTTTCCACCAAAATCACTATTCATCCCTGAGTTACTATTTATTCCCCGAGAAATCTCAAAAACGAAAATTTTCGAAAACTAATCCAATACGCATACACTCATTATTAATGCTCGTTAATACTATGTTAACAAATCTTAAGTCCTATGAGTCGTATTATTCATAAACAAATCTTATTTAGTTTAATTAATCGTATATTAGGACAGGGATGTTACATTGAGAGTATCCTTTTGCAACCAGCCTTGCTTTGTTTCTTACTATTACACCATCTTCATCCATTTTATTCTTCAGAACCCATTTTGTTCCAACAATGGTTCTATTCTTTGGTGCAGGCACAAGTTCCCATACTTTGTTCCTTTCAAATTGATTCAGCTCCTCTTGCATGGCAATAATCCAATCTGGATCCAACAGTGCATCATCAAGTTTCTTAGGCTCAACTTGTGATAGAAAACATCCATAGAGGCACTCATTTTGAGTTGCTCTCCTAGTCCTTACTCCTGCATTAGGATCTCCAATGATTTGCTCTGCAGTGTGTGATCTATCCCATTTCCTCGAGTGTTCAGCTTGACTTCTCATTCTTGATGTTGCTTCATCATCCACATCATGGTCATCCTCATTTCCTCCCCCTGTGAAGTTGCCATTACTCACAGGTGTGTCTTGGATGCTTGTTTCTCCACTATCGATTGGCACAAATTCTTCTCTTGTATCATTATTCACTTGAGTTTGTTGAACTTGAGTTTCAACTCCAGTTTCAATCTCTTCATCAGAATCATCTAGATTATCAAACTTCAATGGATCTTTGTCTTCATCATTGGCTTCTTCTAGTCCAGGTAGTTTGCTGTCATCAAATGTTACATCTGTGCTTTCCATAACTTTCTTTTGACTGATGACATAAACCTTGTATGCAATTCTTTCCATAGAATAGCCTAGAAAAATTCCTTCAAATGCTTTTGCATCAAATTTTCCAACATATTCAGAATTATCCTTTAGTACAAAGCATTTGCTTCCAAAAGTATGAACATACTTTAGAGTAGGCTTCTTTCCAGTCATCAAGTTGTAAGGTGTCTTTCCAGTGTTTTTGTTGATGAGGGTCCTGTTCTGGATATAGCATGCAGTGCTCACAGCCTCAGCCCAAAAACATGTAGGCATTTTTGCATCAAGTAACATTGTTCTAGCAGCCTCAATTAGAGTTCTATTCTTTCTCTCAACAACTCCATTTTGTTGTGGAGTCCTTGGAGCTGAGAATTGCTGAGAAATGCCATTCTCTTTGCAGAATGCTTCAAGTGTGGCATTTCTGAACTCTGTTCCATTATCACTCCTCAGTGCAATTACACTTGCATCGTTTGCCTTTGCTTCCTTGTCAACTTTCTTTATATGCTCAATAATTACTTGTGGAGCCTCATCTTTTGATGCCAGAAATTCCACCCATGTATACCTTGAAAAATCATCAACCATTACCAGGGCATACTTCTTTCTTCCAAGTGACATTATGTTGACAGGCCCAAACAAATCCATATGGATGAGTTATAATGGCTTGGTTATTGATGTCACTGTCTTTGACTTGTGGCTTGATCTTTTCATTTTTCCTTTTTGACAAGCCTCACACACTCCTTCTTGGCAGAATTCAAGTGTGGGCATGCCTCTCACTAACTCTCTTTTGACTAGAGAATTAATGGCCTTGAAGTTCAGGTGTGATAGTTTCTTGTGCCAAAGCCAACAATCTTCATTTGATGCTTTTGAGTAAAAGCAACAGATTTTGTCCTTGTTTGCAGAGTCCATATTGGCTACAAATAGGCTTCCCTTCCTTACTCCAGATAGAGCAAAATCACCAGTCTTCTTGTGGGTGATCAAACATTCATCTTTGTCAAAATTCACTTTGAATCCTCTATCAGTAAACTGACCAACACTTAGCAGATTATGCTTGAGCCCCTTGACTAGTGCTACATCTTCAATGATGACATTACCAACTTTCATCTTGCCATATCCCAATGTGTTACCCATGCTGTCATCTCCAAAAGCAACCATTGGGCCAGCCTTTTCCTCATACTGTGATAGCAGGGCCATATCACCAGTCATATGATTTGAGCATCCACTGTCCAAAATTCACATGACCTTCTTTTCACTTTCTATGCCCTGCAAACACAAAGGTATTACTTTTCCTTTGGTACCCAAACAAGTTTGGGTCCATGTGACTTAGAGACAGTTTTATCATAAACAACATGCTTGTCAACTTTCTTAGTATTAGTCTTCTTGTCACTGTTGGAAGTCTTAGAACCTGAAGTTTCAGACTTAGGTGACAGAGGTACCTTCCTAGCTTTAGGAGGACTTGAAGACTTTGACCTTGTGTAGTGTGTGTGTGAGAATTGTGACTGATACAACCATCAATGAATTGCCTTCTTAAATTAAAACAACTAGTCATAACATTCATATTGCATGGCATACAATCAAATTTATCACAAAAAGGTGCATCTCTATGACTTAGAGGCACAGAACAATCATAGAAAGGTTTAGACACACTACCAACAGGTTTCTTTGCATGAGTTAAATGATTGGTACTGAAACAGTTCTGACAAGTTTTCCTAGGGGCATTAGGCATATAAGCATAGTTGTTATCCTTGTTAATCCCTAACTTGCCATTTCTGTTCTGTTTCTTCTTAGTCACTTTCTTTTCTGATTCACTCTTCCCAGCTGAGACAAACTTAACAAACTTCTTAGGTCTTGGTCTATCAACTACTGGTTTCTTGGTCTTTGACTTGACACTCTCACTCTTAGAGGATGCTTGTTGTTCACTAGATTGTGCCTCATCCTCATCATTCAACATTTGCTTGATGTGTAAGCCATCCTCATCAATTTCAAATGTTGATTCCTTAAAAATTGGATTTTCAGTCTTTCTCAAAATGTGAGGCACTTTCTCATGAACAGCTGTGTCCTCTTCAATGACAGCATAGCCTTTCCTCTGTTTGAGAGAGTCATAGTCAAGTCCAATAGCTGCTTTGGGTTTAGCTTCAATTTTCTCACAGTAGGATTGCACTAAACCAGATGATTTCTTGAAAGTTTTCAGTTTGAATTCATTCTCAGCTAATTCATCCCTAAGAGCCTTCTCTACTTGACTAGCACATAAAACCTTGTTCTGCAAATATTCAACTTCTTTCTTAAGGTTTTCTACTTGCATAGCAGTTAGCTCAAGTTCCTCATTCTTTTTGGTTAATATTTCATTTCTAGTAGACAGTTTAGCAATCTCCTCATTAGCAGCAGTCATACTAGTATGAATATTAAACATTTCAACAGATAGTTGTTCGATCATGCATTTATACTCAGAAACAGACATGTCTATAGTAGTGAGAGATGGTACCTGAGAATCAGATGAAGATGAGTCATCCTTGGAGTTGGCCATCAAGGCATAATTGCAGAATTCTTGTTCCTCTCCATCACTCTCAGAATCATCCCAACACTTCCCTTCAGCTATGTAGGCCTTACCTTGTGTCTGCTTTTTCAGAAGGGCCTCATACTTAGCTTCGAGCTCAAGATAATCTCTATCCTTCTTTTTAGGCTTCTTGCATTCACTGACAAAATGCCCTAGGTCATTGCATCTATAGCACCTTACAGATGACCTATCCACATAACTGGTTTTGAACTTATTTCTGTTTGGTTTCACAGGTGCCTTGTTCTTGTTGGCTGAATGGTTTTGAGTCTTGGGTTTGAAGGGTTGATTTCTTTTAAATCTGATGTTTGGAAATTTTCTGGCCATGAAAGCATATGAAGTATTTTCCATCCCATCAAGTTCTTCCAGAGTGTAAAACTCTTCTTCTTCTTCCTCCTTTTCCTCAACAGGTTCACTCACCCCAGCTTCAGTTTCTTCATCATCTGCTACCTCCTCTATCCTTAGCTGGCTTGTAGATGCTTCTAGGTCCAGAATAGATTTGTTGACAATCAAGGCACATGATGTGTTTATCATTCTACCTTGGTTGGCTTGGATAGCCCTTTTCTGAAGCAACTCAAGTTCATGAGTCTTTAGGACTCCATAAAGCACATCATAGGTGACTTTGTTCAAATCTCTCTCCCTTAGAGAAATGACTCTTTGCTCCAGATGATTTGGTGAAGACAACAGAAATTTCATATTTAACTCCTTGGTGCTGTAAACCTTGCCATTCATCTACAACTCAGTAACTAGCTTATGAAACCTTTCAAACATTTTAGTGATGCTTTCCTTGGGCTGTGCCATGAAAGCTTCATACTGTGTGACAAGTATCTGTTTCTTGTTTTCCTTAACCTCATCAGTCCCTTCACACAACACCTCAATGTGATCCCACATCTCTTTAGCAGACGTGCATGATGCAATGTTTGCAAACATTGACATGTCCATGGAATCAATGATAAGCAGCATGAGGTGGCTGTCAAGAGCAACCTTCTCCCTTTCTGACTCTGTCCACTTTGATGGATCCTTGGCCTCATAAGATCCTGGGATAGTTGTGGTTCCAACAGTCTTCTCTGGTATCTCTTGTTGTGGAACAAAAAGACCATTCTTGAGAATCTCAGGATACAAGGGATGAGAGGCTTTAATGAACAACATCATCTTTATC
This sequence comes from Kitagawia praeruptora, assembly GCA_037693485.1. NCBI lineage: Eukaryota > Viridiplantae > Streptophyta > Magnoliopsida > Apiales > Apiaceae > Kitagawia > Kitagawia praeruptora. The sequence goes on along the minus strand of CM075347.1, from coordinate 89,043,851 downwards.
TTCCAGAGGTTGAAGTTTTCTTTGTCAAACTTAGGGACCTTCACCGTTCCTGTAGTCTTTGGTGTATTCGAACTCATGATCGTTTTTCTGTTTTTGAATAAACAACCTGGCTCTGATACCACTTGTTGAGTATTGAATACGGTAAAAGAATACAGAGGGGGGGTGAATGGATTCTTGAACTTTTCTTGGATTGAGTCTATGTAGCAGATAAGTGCCTGTGTGTGTAGAAGTCTAGGTGCGGATAAAGAAACAACACAAGACACAATATCACTTTAATCTAATGTATTATTAGATAAAGGTTGCTACAATCTGTGAATACAAATGGTAGTATTCTCAGCTTCGTTTTTCTCAGAGAGATATATCTTCTAATGTATGAAAAACTTGACTCTCACAAAGTTACTAAGTTATGAAGTGAGGCTGTGTCCTTATAGAACATGGATACAGCCTATTTACTGCAAATAAGGTAGCTAAACAAATTACTTTCTAGTCTGTCTATCCTTTTTGAGTAAGTGTCCAAACGGTTACAGATTTGACTTTGCAAAGCCTGTTTAGATCCACTTCTTTAGCTCCTTGTCTCTTCTATATCTCTCCAAGCTTCCTTGTAGGCTTTCCAGAGCAAGTTACAGATTGTGGTCCATAAAGTGCATTGGCTTGTTGCAGGTTTCTGACTTGTACAATTTCTTCAGTATTTTGTCTCCAAGAATGTATTCGAGAAGTGACCAAGTAAGTGATTCGAGAACTAGAATTGACTTGATCGATAACTCTGAGTTCTCGAATACTGTTATATTGACATATCGAATTACTTCTCGAATAGCTCTTTTTCATCAGGATTCCTATAGATGTCGAATAGAACATTTGACTTATCGAATCCTCGAGATATCGAATAGCTTTCTGAGTCCTTGAGATATCGAATGAAACTTTGACTTGTTGACTCTTTGAGAACTCGAATACCATCTTGAATTATTGACTTCTTGAGTTCTCGAATAGAGTAGTAGACATATCGAATCCCTGAGATATCGGATGAGATATCGAACAGTGTATTTAGAGATATCGAATAGTGTCTTGAGATATCAAATCCCTGACTTCTCGAATGCTGGACTTCTCGAATAGACAAATATACTTCTCGAATTGGTACTTAGGCAAATTCTTCATTTCTTCAAATCCCAACTGTGATTATTTGACAGTCTTTAACTCCTTGCTTGAGGCATGAACCTTGGAACTTCTTTCAAGCATTATTCTAGACTCTATAAGTACAGTTACACAACTAGGATTTGATGCCTACTACAAGTACAATACAAACAGAAACTCTACAACTAGAGGTTCCCTCAGTTAAGAGGTCATGTAAGTAATGCAAAGCATTACAAACAATTAGGCTTGTTATTAGATGTGTACAGGCATGCCTCTGTAACTAACAAGGGAGGTTGAGGTGGTTCGGCCATGTCCGTAGGAGGCTGGCAGAAGCCCCAGTGAGGAGGGTCGAGAGTCTTTCGGTGGTTGGGGTGAGGAGGAGAGGAAGACCGGGGAGGTCGTGGGAAGAACAGCTTAGGGCGGATCTGAAGGCCATAAACTTGAATGAGACCATGACAGTTGACAGGGGCTCTTGGAGGCGTCATATCAGAGTGGTGGATTCTCTTTTAGGGAGCGGCTCTGTTGTAGAGAGCCTCAGAGTTGGGTTGTCTCGGTTAGCTTTATCTTAGAAGTTAGGCTTTTTCGTTCTCTTTTCTCGTTTTTATTGTCTTCTATTTTCAGGTCTTATCTCTACGCGGGGTAGACTGGGATTGTGTGTCTCGGTTTTCTTGGTCTATTGTTGTTTGCTTGTGGTTTATTATGCAGGGGGTTCGTCAGGAGCTATCCTCTCAGGCCGGCAGGGTATCAGGTCAGGAGTAATTCAATGACAAGCAGGTGGGTAGGTCCCATGTGGAGAATGCCATGGGCTCAGGTATTTCTTTGAACTTTTTCGTAATCAATTGGTATTATTTGTATTTTTCACACACCGTATTTGTCGTGCACATAGCCGAGGGTCTTCACGGAAACAGCCTCCCTGCCGTAAAAAGCGGGGGTATGGTCTGCGTACATCTTACCCTCCCCAGACCCTGCTCTGAGCGGGATATACTGGGTATGTTTGGTTTGGTTTGATTTGGTTATTGATTATGTAAAATTTGTCGAACCTGTAAGACATTGTGCTCCGATGATATTGGCTATAATGATTGGCTATATTTTAAAAATGGTATGTTATTAATTTTTTAAGTTGTTATTAATGGAATATATTATTTTAATATAGAAATAAGTGATGTGGCAATTCACTACAGGTCTCTAGAGGTTCGACAAATATAGCCAACATCAAGAGATTATCTAAAATTTTAGATAACAATAATGTCCCATTGGAGATGATTTTTTTTACACAATATCTATAATTTTTATTTAAAACATGTTTAACATATTTTTAGGTAAGGGGTTAGCATGGTTGGAGATAGGGATGGCAAAAAAAACCGATCCGATGGATACCGATCCAATTCGACCCGATTGGATCTTACCGAACCCGATTTTTTGGATTTGGATTTGGATTTGATTTTTAAACCCGAAAGAGTTTGGATATGGATTTGGATATTAGCTATATCCAACCCGATCCAAACCCGAAACCCGAAAAAAACCCGATATATATATATATAGTAGAGTTCGAGGAAGAACCTCCCTATCAAGAAAACCAAGAGACCCATATCTAGACCATTGATTATTATGAAATATTAATTAGAAAATTATGAAAAATATAGTGTCAGTGTTGTAATTATTTTGAAGATACATGGGCACAAATACAACAGTTTCAATCTTATCTCTATATCCGATTCTGTTAATTTTGGAAATAATCACAATTAGTTGATCCTGATACCAATCATAATCATTGTGAAAATGGAAAGAATTAACAGATAATCTTTCCTTTTAATAACATGATTGTGATTTGTTATTACATATCATTACATCCGTTGAAAGAAAAGCAGATCAAGAACACCGGAGAAAAACAACACTATCAGTATGTGACGTTTTTTTATATTTGTACGATTCTTAACCATTGAAATCTTGTGATTATTTAGTGTTATTTGTGTATTCTTGTATGTATGATTATGATTAACTGATCTAGGGTTTTTGTTGTGATATTAGGGTTTATTGTTCCGTTCCTGTAAATATTTGGTGAGTGTTCTTGATGATGATAAGGATTCTACAAAGTGTTTTATTGATGATAGGAATTATTTGTAATAAAGTTTTTTGCTGACCCGTGATTCTTGGTGAATGAGAGATGAAAGTAGTTGAGAGAGCACTTTCACATGTATGAGCTGAAAAAAGTCATGGATGTCCTCTTCATTTACCTATGACTTCCATCAAACAACTAAACACCATGTGTTGCAGTCTATTTGTATTTGTATTTGTTCATGTTACTTTACTATTCTGCCCATCTTTTGACATAATTAAGAAAGTGATATGACTTGTAGAATCATTAGTATTCTGAATGTGTATGTAATAAGTTTGAGCTATGCGCTTTATATCATTTCCTTCTATTAGGGTTTAAATAACGTGTTATCTTGTACCATGGTGTCTTGTCTTTCCAAATGCAGTCTTTGATCTTGCATATGATGTTTTATCCTTTTTTCTCAAGCTGGTAGTATCTTTTAAAGCGTCACTACATTCCAGGACTGAATTTACAGAAGACCGATTGATCATGATCACCCGATGCAGGTCTATAGCGCGATTGGTTTTTTAGGGTAAAGAGGTTGTTAACTGTATAGAGAAGAGACCTAGAAGAAAGATTGAAATGCGACCACCAAAGGTAAATAAATTGTTTGCTGATGCATCTTTCATTAACAATGATCTTATGTCACACGATGCAATTGAAGCTTTATAAATGTTAACCTATTCTCTAAGTAGGCAAGGAAGATAGAAGTTAATCTTGACGAGGCAGTGGCCTGGCTAAATGGTTGGAGAAAGCATTGGAGGCCAAGAAGAATGAGAGGAAGAATGTAGAAATGGCGGAAGGTAGCAAGGAAGGGACGAACAATGAGAATATAATGGTCGAGTAGGATGAAGAAAAATTAAACCTAAGTCAAATTATTAGGCTATGGGTGATTTTCCTTGAGTCATTCTAGTTGCTTATGTTTGTTTTGCAGTGGTTTTTTTTGGTTTCTAGGGGAGTAGTATTTTTAATCTACAGTTGTTTGCAATTGTCGTTTTGTTTTGAGGTGTTTGTTAGTTGATGTAATATCGTGCAGCATAGCATGTACTAACTGTTTAAGTTGCAGCATGTAGTTGTAATGATATTTCTAGTTTACCAAAAAAAGATTCTTTAAGGTGTGCTGTGTGCTAAGATTTTTTAAAGTGTTCTTGTAAAAATTTTAAAAATCTTTTAAGTATGTTGCAAAAAATCTTTTTTTTTTGTATAACTTTAATTTAATATTTTTCCTTTATTGGCCTTTTTTTAGGTATCCTTAAAACCATGGATTGATTTAATGAGATTTAGTTGAATGGTTTAGTTTTATAAAACATTTAACAGAATCTATAATAAATTAATAATAATACTTAACAGAATCTTTAAAAAATTAATTAAATCACTTAACGGTAACTTTAATAAATTAGCAAAAAAATTTAATGGAATCTTTAATAAATTAATGAAAACACTTCACAAAATATTTAATAAATTAATGAAAATACTTGATGAAATCTTTAGTGAATTAAAAAAAACACTTAACATAATCTTTGATAAATTAATATAACACATAGAATAAATATAACACATATTAAATGTTTGAATTATAATAATTTTGAATTGATCATTGAAAAATTATTATGAAATATCTTTAAAAAAACCTAATATATAGTAGAAAATCGAAAACAAAATTAAATAAAACTAAAAAAACACCTAAGAGAATCTTGCGGTAATATTATAGTGTTGCGGTTTTATGTGTTTTAGACAAATCTGTAAAATCTAAATAAAACTAAAAAAACACCTAAAAGAATCTTGGTGTATTAAATAAAATTTTTATATACTTTTTTTCAAAAGAAATTTTTTTACATTTCTTTTAAAATTAAGCTACATGTAGAAATATTATAAAAATGCACCAAGATTCTCTTACGTGTTTCAAATCAATATATCAGTTGATTTACTTTTATTATTTTTTTGAGATTCTTTCGAGAATTGTTATAAAAGGCATGCTATAAAAATTGATTTTAATTTGGAAAATAATTATTTAAATTTTCTTAAATGTTGGATAAATTATTTATAGTACTCTACTTGTACATAACTGTATCGAAACTTATTTTATACTAATAAAATATTTAGCAGAATCTAAATGTAAATATCTAATAAAATTATATTACAATTTTAAAATAATTAACAAAAAAATGCCTAATAAAATCTTGGTGTATTACATGATATGTTTACATATTTGTTTTCTTAAAAAAATTAAACATTTCTTTTAAAATTAAGTTACATATAAAAATTTGATAAAGTAATATTATGATTTCAAGTAATTAACAAAACACCTAAGAGAATCTCGGCATTACATAATATTTATATATATATTTTTTAAAATAATTACGCACTTTTTTTTTAAATTTAAGTTACAAATAAAAATATTAAGTAATAGAACAAGATTTTTTTACGTGTTCCAAATCTGTAAAATCTAAATAAAACTAAAAAAACACCTAAAAGAATCTTGGTGTATTAAATAATATTTTTATATACTTTTTTTCAAAAGAAATTGTTATATATATGAGTATAAGATCCTTGAAAGGACCTTACCCATTGGGTAAGGTTAGGGATGGCAATCGGGTCGGTCGAAACGGGTTTGGCCAAATCCAAACCCGAACCCGAACCCTTTCACCGAACCCGAACCCGAACCCGAACCCGGAAAAACCCGAATTACTAAAACCAAACCCGAACCCGCCGGGTTGAATCGGGTTCGGGTTTACCCGAAACCCGAAAATATATAACTTCAAAATTTTAGCAAAAAAAAGTTAAAAACAAATGGCTTAAGCTTGTTTCTGAATCCTGATTAAAAATCTGATAGAGTACAGGCTCATACTTGAGACTACAGAGTAGAGATGAAATCAAAATAACAAATACATCCAAGTTCCAAGTACTGAGTATTAAAAAACTAAAGAAATCCGATTACAAAATCAGCATTTAGCACTAATAGCAGCAGCTGAGCAGCATGGTTCCACTTCCAGACAAACAAAGTGTGTATCCAAGTGCTAAGTAACACAGCAACCTGCACAGAATAAGTAGATGACTCAATTAACTCAAGCAAAGGTCTGGTGGAGTGGTGGATATTAATAAGTACCAAGTACCTTAGAGGTTTATACTTCTCGAGTAATACATGAATCCTCCACCTCCACATCTTTATATATGGTTGCATATCCAGTAGATGACTCACCTGAATTACATAAACAACTTCAATAAATACTGAAATAGTTTTGTATATTTTTTTCAAGTTGAAAAAATGATATAAATATTATTACCTTCCATTTCTGCAGCCCACAACCAACTTTGAGCACACATTAAGGCTTCAATTGTAGTAGGATGAAGTCTATTACGATGTGGACTCACCAATCTTCCGCCAGAGCTAAAGGCTGACTCCGAAGCTATTGATGATGCAGGGACAACTAAAAAATCTCTTGCCATGCAAGCTAAAGTTGGATACTTGGGTGCATTTAATTTCCACCAAAATAATACATCAAAACCCTCATGTTTTGTCCAAACATCTTCATCCAAGTAGTGATCTAACTCAGATTTTATGAAGTCCACCTTCTTACGTTTCTTGGTACTTATGAACAAATCATATTGTGAGGCATGTTGAGTACTAGCTGAATTTGATAGAGTAGCAGATTCATCATTCTCTTCGGCATTTGAATTAAGTTTCTCATGGTACTCTTTAAGCAAAGAATAACAAAGACTACGAATATTTTCAACTTCTACTATAGCGCGTGATCCAAATATCTTATCAAAATAAAACTCCAATACCTCTAACTTGTATCTAGGATCCAATACAGTGGCAATTGCAACAACACCATGCATCACATTCCAGTACTTTTCAAATTTCAACATCATTTTCTCCGCCATTGTTTGTACAATAAGAACTGGACTTTTGCGCCATTCGGTCATAGCTAGTCGAATCTCACAAATATTAATGAAACAAGTATTGGCAGTAGGGTATTTTGTTCCAGAAAAAACTTCAGTTGCTTTGTAGAAAAACTTCAATTTTTCACACACTTCTTTAGCAAATTCCCATTCTTCCTTAGAAGGCGTACTTTTATATTGAGGCTCCCTTTGACCCAATCGAATGAACACATCCCTATACAATAAGGCTGTTTCAAGCATCAAATAGGTTGAGTTCCACCTAGTTGCACAATCAAGTCCTAATTTTTTAGTATTAGGGTTACGCATTTGTCGGGCCATTTCTTCAAATCTTTCCTCCCTTTTAGGTGTTGCTGTCCAATAAGAAACAGAATCCCTAATTTTTTCAATCCCAACCCTTATTACATCTAATCCCTCTTTCACAACCAGGTTTAGGATATGTGCTGAACAACGCATGTGAAATAAATTACCCTCGGCTATAAGTAATGAATTATCCAACTTCTCTAATATCAATTCCATCATGGCATCATTAGTGCTACAATTATCAAGAGTAATACATGAAACCTTTTTATCCAAGTTCCAGTCCAGCAAACAGTCAACCAAATGATCACATAAGACGTCTTTAGTGTGTGGACAAGGCACATAAATAAACCTAAACAGTTGACAAAATTGAGGACCATAATTAATTTGAGAATACAGTATTAAACTTTAATGCATTTACATTTAAATTATCATAAATGCACTCTACATGACTAATATGACTAATATGCACTCTGCATTCTTAAAAAAGAAACTAACATTTTGGATCAAGGGTACAGTTAACATGACTAATATGCAGTAATGCACTCTACTTTAATTGAAGGCATACCTCATAATGCGACTTTGCAAAATCCACGAATCATCAATAAAATGTGTCGTGACTGCCATGTACCCTTTTTTCTGATTGCTCGCGGTCCACATATCTGTTGTGATGGCAATTCTGCTTTTATTGGTCTCCATCAAACTCACTGTCTTCACTTTCTCAAATTCATATATTCGAAAAATCTCATTCTTGATCGTGTTTCTAGATGGAACCTTAAACATCGGCTGAAGTGATGATGAATACCTCCTAAATCCAATATGATCAACAATGGAAAGAGGGTATTCATGCATGATTATCATACTTGCAAGCTCTTTCCTGGCTGCCGAATGATTGAAACTATAAGTTCCCATTTGTGGATTAACTTTGTTAAAGTTACTTGTGAGAAGTTTCTGCCTTATATCTTCATTCTTAAAATGCTTCTTTAAGTAATGATTCTTTAAGTGCGACGTTCCAGAGGAGGGATCACCACTGAGGTCATCTGGACAGTACTTGCAAAAAGCTCTAAGAACACCATCAACTAACCTCCTATCAAAATGCTTCCAAACTTCACTCCTTAATTTTGCACCACCCTTTCCCTTATTAAGATTTGATTGGGCCTGTGCATTATCATCAACGACAATTACCTCAGGGCCTGAATTGCTGTCTTTCAGACCTGACTGAAGTTCAGGTGATGGTGTTGTAGTTGAAGGTTGTGACTGCGATTTTGTTGCAGGTTCAGAACTTGCATCTGGTACTGGTACTGACTGAGAATCCATCTTGTATCTGCGTACAACGTACATAGACAGCTAGTAAGTAACTACAAATCATTCTGCAAATCGACATTTGAACTAATTAAGAGTCTATGTTATCTAGACTTGGCCAGTCAACATATAAACTACACAGTACACACTGTATTACACCTATTTGAACCAGGTTCCACGCACTATTGAACCTATCTCTACGAACTATAAACATTTAAAAGCATACAAAAATTTACATGAACCTAATTAAACATCACAAACGAAGCTAATTAAACATCACAAATGAATCTAATTAAATATCACAAACGAAGCTAGTAATTAATTAATTTTGAGATACTGGGGGTTCCAATTTCGGAAGCAATTCAAGCAAAATAAGAATATGGAATCTGGAATTAAGATTATACCTCACAGGAGAATCTGGAATCTCTTTAATTGAACTCAAAGTTCTCTTTAATCAGAAGTCTCGTTGAAGATTAAATTGAACTCAAAGATCGTTGAAGAATCGTTGAAGTCTCGTTGTTTAATTGAAGAATCGTTGGGTTAATGGGTTTTAATACTAGGGTTTGTGCTTCGTGCGGCGCCTTCGTTTGTGTATTGTGTTGTGTAAGCTGTCAGTAAGTGTAAAGTGTTTTTGTAAGTTTGACCTGTATAAACATTATTTCAAAAACAAAATATCCGTATAAATAGATTAATACAATAATACTCCTATATTATAAGATTAATATATATATATATATATATATATATATAATACATACGGGTTTTCGGGTCGGGTTCGGGTTTAGTCGGGTTCGAAACGGGTTTCGGGTTTTCGGGTCGGGTTCGGTACGGTAAAGCCAAAATCCAAACCCGACCCGGAATTAGTTCGGGTTTAAAATTTAAACCCAAACCCAAACCCAAATATTCGGGTTCGGTAAGATCCAATCGGGTCGGTACGGATCGGGTATCCATCGGGTCGGTAAAAATTGCCATCCCTAGGTAAGGTCCTTTCAAGGATCTTATACTCATATATATTTAACAGAAATTTTTTTACATTTCTTTTAAAATTAAGCTATATGTAGAAATATTATAAAAATGCACCAAGATTCTCTTACGTGTTTCAAATCAATATATCAGTTGATTTACTTTTATTATCTTTTTGAGATTCCTTCGAGAATTGTTTTAAAAGGCATTCTATAAAAATTGATTTTAATTTGGAAAATTATTATTTAAATTTTCTTAAATGTTGGATAAATTATTTATAGTGCTCTACTTGTACATAACTGTATCGAAACTTATTTTATATTAATAAAATATTTAGTAGAATCTAAATTTAAATATCTAACAAAATTATATTACAATTTTAAAATAATTAACAAAAAAAAACCTAAGAGAATCTTGGTGTATTACATGATATTTTTACATATTTGTTTTCTTAAAAAAATATTTCTTTTAAAATTAAGTTACATATAGAAATTTGATAAAGTAGTATTATGATTTCAAGTAATTAACAAAATACCTAAGTGAATCTCGGCATTACATAATAGTTATATGTATATTTTTAAAAATAATTACGCAATTTTTTTAAATTTAAGTTACATATAAAAATATTAGGTAATAGAACAAGATTTTTTAACGTGTTCCAAATCTGTAAAATCTAAATAAAAGTAAAAAAACACCTAAAAGAATCTTGGTGTATTAAATGATATTTTTATATACTTTTTTCAAAAGAAATTTTTTTACATGTCTTTTAAAATTAAGCTACATGTAGAAATATTATAAAAATGCACCAAGATTTTCTTACGTGTTTCAAATCAATATATCAGTTGATTTACTTTTATTATCTTTTTGAGATTCTTTCGAGAATTGTTTTAAAAGGCATGCTATAAAAATTGATTTTAATTTGGAAAATTATTATTTAAATTTTCTTAAATGTTGGATAAATTATTTATAGTGCTCTACTTGTACATAACTGTATCGAAACTTATTTTATACTAATAAAATATTTAGTAGAATCTAAATTTAAATATCTAATAAAATTATATTACAATTTTAAAATAACTAACAAAAAAAATACCTAAGAGAATCTTGGTGTATTACATGATATTTTTACATATTTGTTTTCTTAAAAAAATATTTCTTTTAAAATTAAGTTACATATAGAAATTTGATAAAGTAGTATTATGATTTCAAGTAATTAACAAAATACCTAAGTGAATCTCGACATTACATAATAATTATATATATATATATTTTAAAATAATTACGCACTTTTTTTAAATTTAAGTTACATATAAAAATATTAGGTAATAGAACAAGATTTTTTAACGTGTTCCAAATCTGTAAAATCTAAATCTATATTATTATATAAATTCCGAAACATTGAAAGTTTTGGTACCTGTTTTTTGGTACCTGTTTTTGGTACCAATTTTTTGGTACTTCGTGAATTTACTTATTTACCCTTCATTAAATAAAATATTCAATAATGGTAATTATTTAATTGCCCTTTTCACATTTACTTTTAGTTGAAGTTATTACCTTTTACAAACACTTAAAAATATCAATCGTATCATATCTTCCAATCAATATTATTTTCTTTCGAATTAAAATATGTTACCTTTTTTATTTATAAGGAAACATTAGTATAATTTTTTATTAAAAAGGAAAATATATTCGATATCTATAATATTAAAACACCTAAAATAAATAATAACATAAAATAATTAATGGTAATTACTAATTAGTCTATTTACATTTTCACATTTACTTTTAGTTGAAGATATTACCTTTTATAAACACCTAAAAACATCAACCGTATCATATCTTCCAATCTTTAATATTTTCTTTAAAATCATAAAAAATATTGATTATACAAAACATAATTGCAATATTAAATAAAATTTATAACATAATAAAAGAAACACCATATCAATAAATTTTATTTATGTTTTTTGGTACCTGTTTTTTGGTACTTTGTGACTTTACTTATTTACTCTTCATTAAAAAAGAAAAATATATTTGATATCAATAATATCAAAACACCTAAATTAAATAATAACATAAAATAATTAATGGTAATTATTCAATTGCCTTTTTCACATTTACTTTTACTTTTAGTTGAAGTTATTACCTTTTACAAACACCTAAAAACATCAATCGTATCATATCTTCCAATCAATAATATTTCCTTTCGATTTAAAACATGTACCTTTTTTATTAATAAGGAAACATTAGTATAATTTTACTTTTTCACATTTGCTTTTAGTTTAAGATATTACCTTTTATAAACACCTAAAAACATCAACCGTATCATATCTTCTAATCATTAATATTTCCTTTAAAATCATAAAAAATAATGATTATACAAAACATAATTGTAATATTAAATAAAATTTATAACATAATAAAAGAAACACCATATCAATAAATTTTATTTATAACACAATGAAATTTTATTATAATTTTATAAATTTGTATCTTCCAATCAATAATATTTTTTCCCAATTTAAACACGTTAACTTTTAATTTAAAACATAATATTGCAATAATTAATATATACCAAAAAATATCACACCTTATCTTCTAATAACTAACAAAATATAATAGAAATCCATATACTACGAATAATAATTGTTATATTTTTAGAAAACAATCAGAAACGTTAGGTCTAATGATTAGATATAGTATATGATTAAATTAATTTACTAAAATTTCAAGGTTCGAATTCCATGAACGATATATTTATTTTAAAATTTTAATATTAAAACACCTAAAATAAATAATAACATAAAATAATTAATGGTAATTAGTCGATTTACTTTTTCACATTTACTTTTAGTTGAACATATTACCTTTTATAAACACCTAAAAACATCAACCGTATCATATCTTGTTAGATATAATTGATGTGATTTAATGTCAGTGTTTAAGTGTTTCAGGTAAAGAGAGTTTAACTTGTTATTGAAAGCAGTGTTTAAGTATACGCTGATTGCTGGAAGCGCAAACGCTGACAGAGGAAAGCGTAAACACTGATAGCTGAATACATGGAAGCGCAAACACTGTTAGCGTGGAGAGAACAGAGTTTGCTAAAGTCTGTCTACTGGAAGCGTCTACAAGTCAACAGAGTTTGAAGATTAATTTAATATTAATATGGAAGCGATATCTTTGAAGATTGGATAGCTGTCAAAGAGATCGAGTTGACTTAGAAGACGTGTAGCAATCGTAATTGATATCAATTGTATAGCTTAATTTTAGGAGAATCAATTTACGATTGTACGTAGCTGTATATCTTATAAATACAGTTAGGTTAACCCTAGAAGGGTATCCATCGTGAACGAATATCATTCTTGTAACCTAAGCAGCTCTCTGTGATACTTTACATCACTGAGAGAGGAATTATTAATTCCAAACAGTTTTAAAGAGTTAAAACGTGTGTTCTTGTTACTTATTTATACAGTTCTTGATTATTTATTGTGTAATCGACCTAACAAGTGGTATCAGAGCCAAATCTGTTACTCTATTACAGTTAAAGATCCAATCACAATAGTAATCAATGGCAGAGATACCTCCACCAAATGAGAAAGCTCCTACTACTGTTAGTAGGTATGAAACAATTAGGGTTCCTATCCTGAGGCCATTGGAGTATGCAATTTGGAAGGTGAAGATGACCATGTTTCTGGAGGCTACAGATCCAGAATATCTGGACAGAATTTATGAAGGTCCTCACAAACCTACAAAGTTATCTGCTGCTGCTGCTGGTGAGGAACCAAAAGTAATTCCAAAAGAGAAGAAAGATCTATCTGCTGAGGATCTTTCATCTATTGCAAAGGATGCGAAAGTAAGACACTTACTTCACAGTGCATTAGACAATGTTATGTCTAATAAAGTGATAAACTGCACAACTGCAAAGGAGATATGGGATGCACTTGAGGTTAGATGTCAAGGAACACCTGCAATTAAGAAGAACAGAAGGAACATACTCACACAGGAGTATGAACATTTTGAAGCAAAATCTGATGAAACCATGACAGAAACATTTGACAGATTCTGTAAACTGCTCAATGATTTGTCATTGGTGAATAAAGAGTATGATTTGGAAGATTCAAATCTCAAATTTCTTCTCTCTCTACCTGAAAAGTGGGATGTGAAAACGACCACTATTAGAGATAATTATGAACTTGGTGAAACAGAGATTGATGAAATTTATGGTCTGCTCAAAACCCATGAATTGGAATTGGAGCAGAGAAACAAGAGATCTAGTAGAAAGTCAAAGTCTGTTGCTCTCAAGGTTGAGGAGAAACCATCAAAGAAGGAAGCATCAAGGAGAAAGGCAAATGGGAAAGCCTTAGTCATCCATTCAGAGAATGAGTCATCAAACACTGATGTTGACTCAAACACAGATGATTCATCTGATTCTGAAGATGATGAAGAAATGATGCAAATGGCTGCATTGATGGTAAAGACCTTCAAGAAGATGGGATACAAGAACTTCAAGAAAGGAAAGAGATTCTCCAAGGACTACTCAAAGTTTGATAAGAAGAATTTCAAGAAATCTGAGGGAAAGGACTTCAAATCTGGAAAGAAAGATAAGTCTGAGATTCAATGCTACAAGTGTAAGGAGATGGGTCACTATGCTCCTGAGTGCAAGAAGGGTAAAACTGAAAAGGCACTCTACACCAAAGGCAGAGATTGGGCAGACACTTCAGATTCAGATGAGGAAGTCAACTATGCTCTCATGGCTACTACTCAGACTGAAAATGATGATCTCAAGGTACCTCCAACCACTTATGCCTATAACACTGATAATATAACTGAATTAAGAATTTATCTTAAAGCATTGCATATCAGTTATAGGGATCAGACATTAGAAAATGAGAGGATAAAGTCTGAGTGTTCTCAATTCAAAGAAAGAAATAAAATTGTTGAGGAACAGCTAGAGAACATGAATAAAATTCAAAAAGAGAGAGATGATGCAGTGTTTATTGAACAGGAGTTGCTAGGTAAGTATAAGCAACTAGAATCAGAATTGGAGGATAGTAAACACATCATTAAAACTTGGACACACTCTGGTAAAGACACTCAAGAAGTGTTTCAGTCAGATACAGTAGGTCTAGGTTACTCTGTAGGAGATGAACTTAGATTTGAAAATAAGGTAAAAGTAAGACCATATTGTTCATCTGAGGGTAATGTCATGGGAAAAGGTGGACCTAAGACTGAAGCACAGAAAAAGGCTGTTAAAGAGTCATATGCTAAAACTTTTGTTAAAGAGGCTAACATTGGCTTAATGACAGATAAACAACTCAAGCATAAGCTTAAGGAGATAAAATCTGTAAACAAACAGAGTATGCCTAAGAAAAACAGAAATGGAAAGGTAGGCATAACCTCAGGAATTAAGCCAATGCTTGTTTCATTAGCTCCCAGGAAAACATGCTTTAATTGTGGTAGCACTAATCATCTTGCTAGTTTCTGCAATAAGAATAAGAACATTAATTCTTTACCTTCTAAAACTGCAGTAAAGAAGGATTATGTGAGAACTAAACCACAGACTTTATGCAAACACTGTGGAAGTACTTGGCATTCTATTTACACTTGCAGAGATTATCATGCTATTTACTATAATTACTATGAACCCAAGCCAAATTTGAAATGGGTTAAAGTAAACTCTGCAAATGTAAACTCTGAAAAAGTTAGCTTAAACTCTGTTAATGAAAATTCCGCTGCAAAAGCTAACAGATTTAAGAAAGCCAAAGGATCCAAGCAAGTCTGGATCCTTAAAACTAATAATCAGTGATTGTTTGTGATTGCAGGGCACCAGGGTCAGTACCCTAGTCGTGGACAGTGGATGTTCAGGACACATGACAGGAAATAAAGCCCTGCTATCAGAGTATGAGGAGAATGCTGGCCCAGAAGTTTCCTATGGAGATGGCAACATAGGACATACACTGGGATATGGCAACATTAATCTTGGAAATGTCATCATCACAAATGTAGCTCTGGTTCTAGGACTCAAGCATGATTTGCTATCTGTGAGTCAAATCTGTGACAGAGGATATCATGTAGATTTTCAGCCTGAATATTGCCAAGTGATCAGTAAATCTACAGGGAAAGTTGCTCTAGTTGGAAACAGACACAACAACATCTATGAAATAAAGTTGTCAACAAACACTGATGGCAAAGCAGTATGTCTGTCAACAAGAATGTCCAGTGAAGAGAGTTGGAAATGGCACAAGAAACTCTCTCATTTGAATCTGAACAACATCAATGAGCTCATAAAGAATGATCTTGCAAGAGGACTACCAAAGTCGTTGTTGAATGTAGAAGGCCTGTGTGATTCTTGTCAAAAGGCCAAACAGAGAAAAACATCTTTCAAGAGCAAATCTGAGTCTTCAATTGTTGATCCTTATCATCTTCTACATGTTGATCTTTTTGGACCAGTAAATGTTATGTCACTTGGAAAGAAGAAATATGCTCTAGTCATTGTTGATGAATACACCAGATACACATGGGTGTATTTTCTAGCAAAGAAGGATGAAACTGCTTTAACACTGACAGAACATATATTACAACTGGACAAAGAGTCAGAGAATCAAGTGAAGATAATCAGAAGTGACAATGGAACTGAGTTCAGGAATTCATCAATGGAAGAATTTTGCAAAAGTAAAGGGATCAAACAAGAGTTTTCTGCACCTGGCACTCCACAACAAAATGGTGTAGTGGAGAGGAAGAACAGAACTTTGTTAGAAGCTGCCAGAACCATGCTAGATGAAGCAAAATTGCCAACATATTTCTGGGCAGAGGCGGTTCAAACTGCTTGTTTTACTCAAAATGCAACACTGATCAACAAGCATGGTAAAACACCATATGAAATGGTGAAGAAGAAGAAGCCAAATCTAAAATATTTTCATATTTTTGGATGCAAGTGCTTTGTGTTGAAGACTCATCCTGAACAGTTGACCAAGTTTGACCTAAAGGCAGATGAAGGAATTTTTGTTGGCTATCCACTGTCAACAAAGGCATTCAGAGTTTTTAATCTGAGAACCAGAGTGATCATGGAGTCTATTCATGTGTCATTTGATGACAAGAAAATAACTGGACTTGAAGATGTTAATGAGCATGATCAACTGCACTTTGAAAATGAAGATTTATTAAACTCGGATGATACAGATCTGACAAACACTGTTAAGGTCAATTCTGAACCTCTACTGGTAAACACTGAAGAAACTTTTCAATCAGAAACAAGGGAAGAACCAGTTGAGGGGGAGCATGAAGAATCACATCAAAGTGATAAGTCAAACACTGAAAGTGACTCAATTGATGATTCTGAATCAAACTCTGTTGATTCAAACTCTGATCATTCAAATTCTGAGCAGTCACATTCAGGGGGAGCATCTGAAAATGAAGAGAGACATCAAGAAAATCAGGAGAGCATGGATCAAGGGGGAGGATCACATGATGACAGAAGCAATCTGCCTTCTGCAAGAAAATGGACTAAGTCACATACACCTGATTTAATTATTGGTGATCCAGATGCAAGAGTAAGGACAAGAAGTGCAACAACAAATGAATGTCTGTTTCATGCATTCTTGTCACAAACTGAGCCAAAGAAAGTGGAAGAAGCTCTTAAAGATGCTGACTGGATAACAGCAATGCAAGAAGAGCTAAATGAGTTTGAAAGAAATGAGGTGTGGACCCTTGTACCAAGGCCAAAGAACAGATCTATTGTTGGTACTAAATGGGTTTTCAGAAATAAAACTGATAGTGATGGTGTGATCACAAGGAACAAGGCAAGACTGGTTGCAAAAGGCTATTCACAGCAGGAAGGAATAGATTATGATGAAACATTTGCTCCAGTTGCCAGGTTGGAGGCAATAAGGATGTTTCTTGCCTATGCTTCTCACAAGAAATTCAAGGTTTTTCAAATGGATGTGAAAAGTGCTTTTCTGAATGGAAAACTTGAAGAAGAAGTATTTATTGAACAACCACCTGGTTTTGTAGATCCAAAATATCCAGATCATGTCTACAGGTTAGACAAGGCACTCTATGGACTTAAACAGGCACCTAGGGCATGGTATGAAACACTTGCTAAATTTCTGCTAGAAAGTGGGTTTCACAGAGGTACTATTGACAAAACTCTGTTTTACTTTCAATCTGGTAATGACCTGCTCTTAGTACAGATATATGTAGATGATATCATTTTTGGATCTACTAATGATAAACTCTGTAAGAAATTTGCCAAGCTCATGCAGTCAAGATATCAAATGAGTATGATGGGAGAGTTAAGCTATTTTCTAGGCTTACAGGTGAAGCAAACAGATGATGGGATTTTCATAAATCAAGCAAAATATACCAAAAATCTTCTCAAGAAATTTGGCATGCTTGACTGTTCATCTGCAACAACTCCCATGGCAACAGCAACAAAACTGGACAAAGATACAGGTTCATCAGTGGATATGACAAGCTACAGAGGGATGATTGGTTCTTTACTTTATTTAACAGCTAGTAGACCTGATATCATGTATGCCACCTGTCTGTGTGCAAGATTTCAGGCAGATCCAAGAGAACCACATTTAACAGCTGTGAAGAGGATTTTCAAATATCTCAAGGGCACTGTAACCTTAGGGCTTTGGTACCCAAGAGAATCAGATTTTAAGCTACTTGGTTACTCTGATGCAGATTTTGCTGGTTGTAAGATTGACAGAAAAAGCACAAGTGGAAGTTGTCAATTTCTTGGTGACAGACTAGTGTCTTGGTACAGCAAGAAACAGAAGTCAATATCTACATCTACAGCTGAAGCAGAGTATATTGCTGCTGGTAGTTGCTGTGCACAGATTTTATGGATGAAGAATCAACTACTGGATTATGGGTTGAGGTATAGTAAAATACCTATTTTCTGTGATAATCAAAGTGCTATTGCAATGACAGGTAATCCAGTACAACACTCAATGACCAAGCACATCAGCATAAGGTATCACTTTATCAGAGAGCATGTAGAGGAAGGCAATATTGAGCTTCACTTTGTGCCTACAGATCAACAACTAGCAGATGTTTTCACAAAGCCTCTAAGTGAAGCAACATTTACAAGACTGGTCAATGAACTAGGGATGGTATCTGGTTTTGACTAAACATGTTGGTTAGACTCAAACTCTGTTGAATAAAATGTGTTGCTCATATCTCTGCAAATTGCTAAAGTGCTATGTGAACCTTATTAGTTAAACTCTGTTAGCATGACTGTTGGTCATACACTGTTAATACGTTTGTTAAACTCTGTGAATTCTGAGTTGATTTTTTTTTTTTTTTTTTTGTCTGAATGAAAATACCAATGAAGAAAAATGTATAGAGCATGATTTTCAGTGATAAATCAAGAGTCTTTTTGAGTCACTGTAATCTAATCAGAAATTGCACAGTAAGTTAACACAGCATGATACTGTTTCATATTTAGAGCATCTCTTAGTTTATTTGATCCTAAACTCTGAATCTATGAATACTGTATGCATTGCCTCTCATGAATAATACTGATATTGATGAACTCTAAACTCTGATTAGTGACATTCTGTTTTCAAATAATACTTGATTCTTGATGATTCTGTGTTTGCACTTGTGAAAATTTTAAAACTTGAGATGTGTCATTGTTTATTTTGGTGAGAAACAGTTCATGTCTAAACTCTGTGAGATTTTGAGCCGAATAAGTGATTGATACATTTTATGTCAATCAGATTTTATTGTTGTGTGATATTCATCAGTGAGTATGTTGCTCTAGAACTTGTATTAAACCATTTTGGAACTACATGATATATGTGTGCATGAAGATGACAAAGGCAATTAGGATTAACCAATTTTTGACCATTTCTTCAAACACTGTTCAAAATATTTTTGAACACTGCTCATAAACTCTGTTCATAAACATGACCCGTAGTAAACCCTTTTTGAGCCTAATTAACTGCTCATTTTCTTGAATACTAAAGTATTAAGAGCAGTTATATTCTTTTGTTAAATCTGATTCAAACAGGTGAGTATTCCTTATACTATATCTTACTCAGTATATATATATATATATGTCAATAAAAAAAAAAAAAAAAATGTATATATACTGATCATCTTGTACAAAAATGTACTAACCATTTGACTGAACATTTTGATCAAATAAATTGTTCAGTTCGGAATTCTCATTCGAAAACATCTCTTCTCATCTGTTTGATATCACTCAATTACAACCCTGAACAAAGTCCTTTTGATTTGTGCATATATGTAATCGAGGTGGTGTAAATTTGGTGGACATTCAAGCTTATGGTAGTATCTGCTTTTACTGATTGAATCTGAGAGTAAACACTTCACCTAAACACTTGTGTGATGTGAGAGTTTGTGAGACAATCCTTGACATGTAACTCACTGAATGATGCTTTGATGTTTATCTCCTGATCTTTTTGTCTTTAATGACTGTGTGCTTACGTGGATAATCATGATCATAAACTGAAACAGGGATATTCAGATTTCTGTAATTAAGGAACTACAGAGTTTAGCATTCATCATATACTCTGTGTTTAATATGAGAGTTTGTGCATTCAGTGTTTATTGTTTTGATTTATGGATTCTATGAAATATTAGATGCTATAAAAATTGATTTGGTAAACTCTGCTACTCACACACGAAAATCACGACTGTGCGTTTTTGAAAGGGTTTTTGTGATAAAGATTGAAAATTTGATAAATACTGATTGATTGTGCTATGTACTCTAAGGTATATTTTCATTAAGGTAATTTGAAAATTTTGGAGTAAATGGAGTAGTTGACAACTGTTAATTAGTGTCATTAGTGGTAACGTGTCTTGATAAACGGAACGACAGCGGTAATAATGGCTTTTACTGCGCCTGTATTAAGTGAACCGTTGCATGTGTGACACCTGTCCCACTCACTCATCATTATGTCTCCCTTTTACACTTTTCAAGGGAACAGTTGCGTGTTTTCAAGTAAAAACGTTTGAGTTTAGTTTTTAACTACAACTCAAATTACTTTTTGCCACAATCATTTTTATCCACACGTATTCACTTTACCAAAACAGAGAACATCTTTGTTTTTCACTTTGGCATTTTCACAAACACCTTTCTTGCAAAACCTTTTTCACAGTTGATTCTTACTTATTTCTTGATTAAATGGCAACTAAACCTTTCACTGTCTTTGGTCTACGTTTTGTGCCTAACAACTATGCAGCTTTACTTGAGAATGACCGGGCACCAGAGCCGTTTCATCTTATGCAAAATTTTCTTCGAGATTCTGAAATTGGGCAAGCGCTGGTTGAACCGGCTACTCTATCTGCTTCCCAAGTCGTTAATTTCTGGCAAAACTCAAGATATATTGAAGGAGGAGAGACTGGAACTCCGTCTATCATCTTCTCTCATGAAGAACAAGAGTTTGTGATTACTCCACAAACTGTTCGCGATGTCATGGATTTTGACACACATACCTCATATGCTGTTGTTTCTGAGCAAAATCTGAGGGAAATGCTCACAGAGATTGGTTACATGGAATCACTTGCCAAGCTGGGCAGTGTGAGGCGACCAAACTTAAGGAAAGAGTGGAACTTTTTCTTTGATTGTATTACCAGGACATTCCAGAAGAAGGTTACCAACTGGGATGCTATTCCAATGGACAGTCTACAAATTGGGTATTCTCTACTTTATGGTAGCAATTTTGATTTTGGTAGATATGTCTTAATGAATTTGGGTGATAAGTTGTCAGAGTCTACTACAGTTTATTTTGCTAGATTTTGTCAACTTCTATTCAATGCATGTGTTCCTGGTTTAACTGTTGATGAAGCTGATGAAATTCAACCTTTTAGAGTCACTAAGAGAATATTTACTGATATGACTAACAAAGATGTTGGAAAAGATTTGCCTCCTTTAGCATTGCCGCTTGCTTTACAAAATTTTGTTAATCAGCCACAAGACAATGATACACATCAAACACACCAACCAGAATCACAGCCTATGCCTGAACCTTTAGCCACTGATCGTACGGAAAATATACCATCTCAACCTACTCAAACACCTGAGCCCACACCAACAACCACTGAACAACCCATATCACCTCCAACACAAACAGAACCTCAAACACAACCTGACCAAATGAACACTGAACCAACACACCCTGTCTCTACTACTCATTCACAACCACCACCAAAACCAAAAAGGAAGAAACATACTGCAATCAACACTGAACGTGCTAAGGCTAAACAGTCAACTCCAAAGGCTGTTTATTCTAGAAGATTCATACAAAGAGCAAATAGACCTTCACCACCATTGATTGAGGAAAGTTCTAGTGAGAGTTCCAGTGAAAGTGCAGAACAGATTGCAGTACCTCAAGCTAAAAGGAGGAAGCTTATTCTGACTGATTCTGATGATGAGCCTGTTGCAGAGGCTCAAGACAAAATCTCATTTGATATTCCTACTGGTGAGCCAGAGGTTATCATAGAACCTGAAATTCCAGAATCAGGAGTCAAGGTTGCTGAACCAGAAGTTGATAAGGTTCAAGAAAATGAAGCTGTTAGAGATGTTTTGTCTCCAATGGAAGAGTTTGCTGAAACTCCAATTTCTTTTAATCATGAAGCATCTACTCCACCACTCATGGAGGTTACACTGTCTATTGATACTGGTGTTGCTGATGGGCCTACTGTTGTTCTTGAAGACACTGTGGTTGCATCACACACTGAGTTAAACTCTGATGCCAATCATATTTCTGCTCATGGTGAGGAGGTTGATAAACCAGAGAAGGTTCTTTCTTCAGAGCAAACTCCAGTTGATAAAGGAAAACAGGTTGCTCAAGAACCTATTGTTGCTCAAGAACCAATTGCTGCTCCAGAACCTAGTCCTTCTGTTGCCTCTACTAGTGAATCAATGAGTGATTCAGTTGAAGCTCATAGTACAGGAGTTGACCAACCACAAAATCAGCCTGATGGTCAGAAAACAGGAGAAAAACCAGATTTTGCTGGGCCTTCTGTTAATGAAATTGATGATGGTTATTTGGCCAAGCAAACTGCTGAATGGTATAAATCAGAGTGTATTTTTCCACCTGGCAGGGCTGCAATGTTTCTTGAGGTCAATTCCAAGAAGATTAAAAATCCAGAGATTTTCACTTGTTTGCAAGGAACAGTGATTCAAATCAAAACGTTGAATAATAGATTTGATGACACTCAGAAATCTATAGTTGATCTTCGCACAGAAGTTGCTACTCATGAGGAGAAAGCTCAACTAGCTAATGCTAAACTCTTTCAACAGTTTGCCAAAGCTCAATCTAATCTTAATGACAGACTGAGTACAGTTGAAAAGAATCAGACTTTACTGGCTGAGAAAGTTGATTCTATAGCAAATTCTCTTGAGTTAATCACCTCAATCCTGATTCAAGATGGTGATGATGTCAAAAAGGGGGAGAGAGTTTCTAAAACTAAGTGTAAGAAAGATCAAACTCTGTCAAAGAAAGATCATCTTGATGATGAAGGCACCAATGCTGATAAGGGCTTAAGAAATGAAAATCTCAGACAAGGACATGGAAGGTCTTCAAGGTCAAAGCCGAATTTGGTGATAGATTCAAATGCTCAGAATACTTCAGGTTCAAGGCCAAGGGATTTGTCATTCTCTGACAATCCACAAACTGATGAAGAATTGGCTGCAAAACTTTTTCGAGAAGAGAATGCTGAAGCTACACTTGAGGATATTCAAGCTGAAGAAAAGCTGTTGCAGAAAGAACATTTAAAAGCTGTGAAGTCCAAGAAAGTGAAGAAAGTTGTTAAAGCTTCAAAGCCTGCAAAGCCTGTGATGAAAGGAATTGTAATCAAAGAAAAACTATCTGGTATTCAAGAAGAAGAAGAAGAAGATACTGGAAAGCTGGTTAGAAAGTCTTCTCTTGATGCTAAGTTGAAGTTAAAAGGGAAAGTTGATGAAGAAAGCAAGGGCAAGATGATAGTTACAACCTCTGTTGCTACACAAGTTGTACAGACTCAAAGTAAACTTTTACCTGGATCAAGAAGAGATTTGAGAGTTGGTAACAGTCCAAGAGATCCCTCTGCACTTGTATCTCTTGGTTCTGGTATAACTCAAGAAAATCTAGACAAGTTGGAGTCAGTTCAGGTAGTTCATCAAAGGAGCTTAGATATTCACTTTCTACAATACTTTATGGCAGATGGGTCAGTGTATAGAGTGAATGAAGAAGCAATCAAGTTAAAATTATTTGAGGAACTTCAGTATGTCTTGCATATCTTCAGAGTTAGAAATCAAAGAACACAGCTTATTGCTAATTCTATAAGGGAGTATATGCTGAAAGCTAAAGTTGCTACAGGAACAAAGTCTGCTGAAAAATATGTTCCAAAATACAGAGACTGGAATGGAAATCTGATTGAAATGCAGAAGGGAACTACAAGGTTGAAGACTGATCTTGGAATTACAGTTCTGGATTTCAATGTAAAGTCTGAAGAATTAAAGTACATCAGATTGGGTAATGAAATGAGGAGAAACAAGATCTATGATCTCAGAGCTGCTATTTTTCAAACGGATGAGAATGATCCAGAGTTAAGAGAGATCAAGCAAGCTATGGAAATTGAACTTGAAAATGCTGAAAGGAGATTGTTGATTGATTATCTCAGAACAACTCCAGATCTTGAGGAGGTTAGGTAGATAGAATTTGTAAGTGATTCGTATTTTCTGTAAATTTTGCTAAGTCAAGTTTAAACTCTGATTATATGTTAAACACTGTGTTTTTATTTGTTCGTTTTGACATCATCAATTATTGTGAACTTGTACATTTTTCTAATGAACAAGTTGGGGGAGATTGTTAGATATAATTGATGTGATTTAATGTCAGTGTTTAAGTGTTTCAGGTAAAGAGAGTTTAACTTGTTATTGAAAGCAGTGTTTAAGTATACGCTGATTGCTGGAAGCGCAAACGCTGACAGAGGAAAGCGTAAACACTGATAGCTGAATACATGGAAGCGCAAACACTGTTAGCGTGGAGAGAACAGAGTTTGCTAAAGTCTGTCTACTGGAAGCGTCTACAAGTCAACAGAGTTTGAAGATTAATTTAATATTAATATGGAAGCGATATCTTTGAAGATTGGATAGCTGTCAAAGAGATCGAGTTGACTTAGAAGACGTGTAGCAATCGTAATTGATATCAATTGTATAGCTTAATTTTAGGAGAATCAATTTACGATTGTACGTAGCTGTATATCTTATAAATACAGTTAGGTTAACCCTAGAAGGGTATCCATCGTGAACGAATATCATTCTTGTAACCTAAGCAGCTCTCTGTGATACTTTACATCACTGAGAGAGGAATTATTAATTCCAAACAGTTTTAAAGAGTTAAAACGTGTGTTCTTGTTACTTATTTATACAGTTCTTGATTATTTATTGTGTAATCGACCTAACATATCTTCCAATCACTAATATTTTCTTTAAAATCATAAAAAATATTGATTATACAAAACATAATTACAATATTAAATAAAACTAGCTTCAATTCCCGTGCAAGGCACGGGATTGCTCTATTTTATAATTGGTATTGCATTTTTTTTCGTTACGGTTTGACATTAATATTAGCAATTGATAATGTGACGATTAAAATTCTTTAGTTTGTCGTGTTCTTATATAATTAATTGCAATGTAAAGAAAGTGTTATAATTAAGTAGATAGTATTAAATAAACATATTAAATACTAATTTTAATTGATGTGTATTAATGAATGCAGAGGGGCAAAATAGTAATTTAAGATGGATTAAAATGGTACATGTTCGGGTATTATATATATAAGAGATTTATAACATAATAAAAGAAACACCATATCAATAAATTTTATTTATGTTTTTGGTACCTGTTTTTTGTACTTCGTGACTTTACTTATTTACCCTTCATTAAAAAGAAAAATATATTTGATATCAATAATATTAAAACACCTAAAATAAATAATAACATAAAATAATTAATGGTAATTAGTCGATTGCCTTTTTCACATTTACTTTTAGTTGAAGTTATTACCTTTACAAACACTTAAAAACATCAATCGTATCATATCTTCCAATCAATAATATTTCATTTCGAATTAATACATGTACCTTTTTTATTTATAAGGAAACATTAGTAAAATTTCACTTTTTCACATTTGCTTTTAGGCGAAGATATTACCTTTTATAAACACCTAAAAACATCAACAGTATCATATCTTCCAATCATTAATATTTCCTTTAAAATCATAAAAAATAATGATTATACAAAATATAATTGTAATATTAAATAAAATTTATAACATTATAAAAGAAAAACCATATCAATAAATTTTATTTATAACACAAAGAAATTTTATTATAATTTTATAAATTTGTATCTTCCAATCAATAATATTTTTTCCCAATTTAAATACGTTAACTTTTAATTTAAAACATAATATTGCAGTGATTAATATATACCCAAAAATATCACACCTTATCTTCTAATAACTAACAAAACATAATAGAAATTTAGATACTACGAATAATAACTGTTATATTTTTTAGAAAAAAATCAGAACCGTTAGATCTAATGATTAGATATAGTATATGATTAAATTAATTTACTAAAATTTCAAGGTTCGAATTCCATGAACGATATATTTATTTTAAAATTTTATCATATAAGTTTTAAACCATGCATATCATTAATTAAATTTTTATTAAATAATTTAAGTTAAAATTAAAATAAAAAATTATAAATAATAATTATATAAAAATATAATTATAACATAAAATAAAATTCATTAAATATCAAAAAAATCTGTGCATCGCACGGGTTATAAGCTAGTAAAACTAAAAAAACACCTAAAAGAATCTTGGTGTATTAAATAATATTTTTATATACTTTTTTCAAAAGAAATTTTTTTACATTTCTTATAAAATTAAGCTACATGTAGAAATATTATAAAAATGCACCAAGATTCTCTTACGTGTTTCAAATCAATATATCAGTTGATTTACTTTTATTATCTTTTTGAGATTCTTTCGAGAATTGTTTTAAAAGGCATGCTATAAAAATTGATTTTAATTTGGAAAATATTATTTAAATTTTCTTAAATGTTGGATTAATTATTTATAGTGCTCTACTTGTACATAACTGTATCGAAACTTATTTTATACTAATAAAATATTTAGTAGAATCTAAATGTAAATATCTAATAAAATTATATTACAATTTTAAAATAATTAACAAAAAATACGTAAGAGAATCTTGGTGTATTACATGATATGTTTACATATTTGTTTTCTTAAAAAAAATAAACATTTCTTTTAAAATTAAGTTACATATAAAAATTTGATAAAGTAGTATTATGATTTCAAGTAATTAACAAAACACATAAGCGAATCTCGGCATTACATAATATTTAAATATATATTTTTTAAAATAATTATGCTCTTTTTTTTAAATTTAAGTTACATATTAAAATATTATATAATAGAACAAGATTTTTTTACGTGTTCCATATCTGTAAAATCTAAATAAAACCAAAAAAACACCTAAAAGAATTTTGGTTTATTAAATAATATTTTTATATACTTTTTTTCAAAAGAAATTTTTTTACATTTCTTTTAAAATTAAGCTACATGTAGAAATATTATAAAATGCACCAAGATTCTCTTACGTGTTTCAAATCAATATATCATTTGATTTACTTTTATTTTCTTTTTGAGATTCCTTCGAGAATTGTTTTAAAAGGCATGCTATAAAAATTGATTTTAATTTGGAAAATTATTATTTAAATTTTATTAAATGTTGGATAAATTATTTATAGTGCTCTACTTGTACATAACTGTATCGAAACTTATTTTATACTAATAAAATATTTAGTAGAATCTAAATTTAAATATCTAATAAAATTATATTACAATTTTAAAATAATTAACAAAAAAATACCTAAGAGAATCTTGGTGTATTACATGATATTTTTACATATTTGTTTTCTTAAAAAAATATTTCTTTTAAAATTAAGTTACATATAGAAATTTGATAAAGTAGTATTATGATTTCAAGTAATTAACAAAATACCTAAGTGAATCTCGGCATTACATAATAGTTATATATATATATTTTTTAAAATAATTACGCACTTTTTTTAAATTTAAGTTACATATAAAAATATTATGTAATAGAACAAGATTCTTTTATGTGTTTCAAATCAAAAGGAATTTATAAAAATGTACCAAGATTCTCTTACGTGTTTCAAATCAATAGGAATTTAAAGATAAGAACTTTTTTGAAAAATATTTTTTATATATTATACATGAAAATAAAAATAAAGACGATACACATTCTTTCAAATTCCTTACAAGGCAAAGAATACTCAGTAGAATCTTAACATTCTTATTAACTAAAATAAAAGTTTTGAAATCGTAATGAAAAAAGAATGTACAACAACAGATTTTTTTTAATACATATACTGATATCCAATCGCCTGACTAATGGCCAACAAAATCTTATTCACAAAAAAAAATATATATTATTGGTCCAATCCTTTTATACGGTCATTATTAAGATACTATTAAAAAAATACCTTCGATAAGATTTTAATTAAGAACAACTTGCCCTAAATAGATTTTAGTTACTGAATGATTGAATCATGTAAAGTAATCAAGGAAAACAAAGATGACATTGATTGATTGATTCTAATTTAAAACTGTTAGGTCCAAATGTGTTGTAGAGGGGGGGGGGTGAATACAACTTTTCGAATATGAGTAGCAATAAATACGATGCAAGAAATGAACACGCAGATTCAAGGAATATATTTCTTTATATATAACTTGAAAAGGTTGCTACAACATTCATTACAAAGTATGACAGAAGTTGAGAGAGAGAGTAAATGATACTAAGCTCTGTGAATGCACTCTCTCTCTTTTTCTTGTGTTTTCTCAATATTGCTCACTAACTAAAACATTACACAAGTGCTTCTATTTATACTACATGTAATCTATGTCCTGTAGTCTTCAAAGACTAAGATGTACGTGGCCCAATGATGTCCACATAAATCTTGCCTTATCTTGAAAGCTTGGAAATCTGCCAATCAGAAGATGCCATGTGTCATGTTGAAGCTGCACTCTAAGTAGAACTTCTACTTGAGAATTTCTACTTAGCCATCTCGAAATTTCTAAGTCGAACTTCTACTTAGAAATATTCTACTTGGCCATCCAGAACATTTAGTACTTAGAAAATATTCTGGTCTTCAACTTGAAACTTCAATGCACATCTTGAGCTTGTGATATCTTCATGTTTTCTTTATTCTTCACCAAGCTCTTGAACATGGATCTTTATTACTGACATAAACTTGCTATCAATGTCCTGACACTTGATGCACTGGTCTGGTTCATAAGTGACTAGTCTTGATAGTGTTTCTGCTTCTTGAATAAATTACCATATTCACTTAGTAACTTGGCTTTCCAATATTTGCTTTCCTTCTTGTTCACTTGAAATCAATTGGTCTTGTTGATACTGATAGTTATGATCTTGATTCTCGAATTCTCAAATCACTGAGGCATGAACAACTTTGAC
The DNA here is from genome assembly GCA_037693485.1 of Kitagawia praeruptora. Lineage (NCBI taxonomy): Eukaryota > Viridiplantae > Streptophyta > Magnoliopsida > Apiales > Apiaceae > Kitagawia > Kitagawia praeruptora. The sequence continues at coordinate 89,014,596 of CM075347.1, read as the reverse complement.
TTGAACTTCTCTCAATGATTTCTTCTTGGCTTGATCATAGTTAACATGTTCAATTGTATCAATTACCTTGTCTTCATTTAGTGTTGATTTCTTGTGACTTCTTGTTCTTGATTGTCTTCTGGTTAAGTATCTTTTCTTTTAATTGAGTTACATTAGTTATAGTGTTACAAGTTTATACACTCTGCCTTTCAATCTCCCCCAATTTGATTGTCTAACAATGACATTCAAATTAATGAAGGATAACTCAACTAAACAAGAGACGAGAAAAGATAATTAACATTACAGTCTTGAAAAATATACAATTGACAAGTATTTGAAAACAATACAAAGAACTTAAACTAGAAACAGAATTCGAACCTCGAATTAAAGATCATTTGAATGATTCCTATCACCTGGATTATTTCATATCTTTTAGTCAAACTTATATCACCTTATTGGATTCACTCTAAGGTGAATTTTCCTCAAGTGAGTTAAAGCAACCGAAAGACATGAAGTTTTTCCAACTTCAAGTTCACACCACTCTGACCTTTAACCCTAATTCCGTTTCCTTTTCCTAGCTTCAGCAGCTTGGTCTTTTTCTTCTTTCTGCCTTCTGCGCTTCTCCTCCTGCTGCTTTTGTTTTTTATATACTGGATCATGAAGTTGCGTCCACCTAGCATTCAACAAACTTACTGCTTCCATTTCTAGAGGGTTCCTGGGTTCTGGGTAAGGATGTTTGAAAAGCCTTCTGAGTTTGTCCACCTCCTGAGTAGTCCTGATCTTTGGAATGTCCTCAAATATCTTCATTATAAGCCGAGGTTTCCTATGAGTTTTATCAGCTTTAAACTGACAATAGATCATTTTGGGATAGCCCTTGACACGGTTAGTATTGTGGACACTAGCCGCATCTTGCTCCAATCGCTTCTTTTCCACTACTACATCAGACAGGTAACTCACGAGTCTCTGCTTTTCTGTCACATACTTAACTTCCACATCTTCCCATTTGAACACATATAACACTTTCTCCAGAAATGCAGCATCTTGAGTCTGCAGCAGCCATTGTCTACTCATATGCAAGAATGTTTGATTCTGGTCTGCATCCATGAATACTAAGGCATCAGCTGTATTATCAACAAAAGAGTGTATCCAGTATACACTGTCTCTTCCTGGAACACCAACTACCTCCCTTATCTCTCCTTGTTCCAGTTCTCCAGTAGGAAGATTCAGAGCTTCATCTACATTCTTCATAGCTTGAAGAATATTCCATTTCTTCTCTATTAGCTCTGGTTCAATCTTCACATTATCAAGAGGGTTTGGAGCAATGACATCACACTTCCACACCTCATTGCTCTTCTTGAATATGGCACTTTCAATGATCTTCACTGATTTATCTTTAAGCTCAGAAGCGAATCCCTTACCCATCATTTGTCTACAGACGGCTTTAAGAGATTCCACTGAAAGTTCCATTAAGTCCTTTTCCTCCAAGCTCACCCTCTTCAATTTACTGTCAACCACCATCCGGACAACATTTGGATATGCTGAGAATTCTGGACCCTTGTCCTCTGCTAGCTGCATTAACTGATCCCTATACAGAATGCTTAGATTCTCAGAATGAGAGTATTGAATTTTTGTTGCTAGCAAGAACAACTCTGATGCAGATCTTCTCGTCATGAATTGGTCATCCACATACATGAAAGACATTGGGACTCCTTCTGTCAAAGACAAGATAACCTGCCACTCCTTTTGCGTTGCATTGTATCCAACCCTGACTTTAGAAATTAATCTCTTTAAAGCACTCATGTAGTCAGCAGCCATTGGATTCTGCAAATTTAGGTTGTAGAACAGATCATCTGCCTCCTTGTTATGAGCTCCTTTCGTACATGGTCCCATCAATATCTTCCTTGCGTCATCCCACTTCTGCCCTAACCTTCTATTGTCCAGATCAATCTGAGGATCAGCTAGCCTTGCAAGCTCATAATCGTACTGCTTCCCTTGTAGCTCCGCTTTCTTTTCCTGAAACGCAGCACGATCTTGCATTGCCTTCATTTTAAAGAACTCAGCTTGTTCCAAGGCTAACCGTTGAGATTTAAGGGTTTCCTCATCAACAGTAATTTCTTCAGGCCTTCCGACAGACATCCCAGCACCTCCACCTTGATCTTTCAATGATCTCTTTATAGCATGTTTCAAAGGTGCGTCTTCCATATCGGAATCTGAGTCAAGTACCACCTGTACTTTTTCTTGATAACTCAGGTCAACGAATGGCTCATCTTGCTCAATCGCTATGGCCTTACCCTTTTTCCTTCTCAGAGCCTCTTCATCAATAGACGGGTCAATTTCTATTTCTTTTACAAGATCAGCTTGTTCTGGAATTTCTTCGATTTGAACTCCCTGCTGTCTCGTCTCCTTTATACTCTCCCCCTTAGGTGAGTTATCCTGAACTCCACCCTGGTCTCCAGATCCACCAGCTACGTAAGAATCTTCAAAACCAGAACCATAGGGTCCTGCTCCACTAGCACCACCTGTACCAGCATCGGGGGGAGGTTGTTGCGGCGCGAAACACTCTGGGGGCACAAAACTTCTGATTGCGAACATAACTCTACTGATCTCCACAGCCAGAGTATCCATTGTAAGCTCCATTGCTCCCATCCTGTCATTCAGAGTGTTTCCCAAGACACCAGCAGCATGGCCCAAGTCATTTACCTTGTTTGTCAAATCATTAAAAGCTGTAACTTGACTTGCCATTCGTGCTGCGTAGTCGTCAAGAGCCCTTTGATTGTTTCCAACGTTCATCCCTAACTGCCCCATCGTCTGCCCAAACTGCTTCATTTGATTTTCCATAGAAGTCATACGTGTATCAAGATTTTTAATATTAAGGGACGGTGTTTGGTTTAGGTGACCTCGCTCTAATACTCGTTCTGTTGGTATTTGGCGCTCGGTTTCGGGCCTTAATAATGAAGGTCCCTCTCTCCCTAACCTCTCACACACACTCCCTGTCTCACGCTCGTGTATGTCTTCAATAATTGATCCAAAATATGAAGCAGTACCTGCAGAAACTGGATAAGCAATATAATTTGCAGTTATGGGATCAATTGCTGTTGGTTCCTGAGTTGGAATCTCAGGCTGAGAGGCTACAAAGTGTTCTTGTACGACATCAGAACCGATCCTCTTTGTAGCATCAGTACGTACCGGTGAAGGTACGGCTGAAGCTTTTAAAGCTTCATGTCCTCTTGAAGCAACAGTATTTTCAAGAGGTACATAATCATCATCAAAATCCCTATGTGCAGATTGTTCAAGGGGTGAACCACTCTCGTGAGGTGGAGTGGTTGCGTGTGACACGCTAGGGTTTGACTGAGGTTTAGAAGTAGCAGCATGAGAAATTTTGGCTTTCTTTCGAGTAAGAGGCTGCTCTTCGGGGTCACTCTCCTCATCATTTCCTACATCTATATGTGCTGGCTGTTTGGATTCCGGTGACATGGGTGACAAAGAATTAGAAATATAGCTCTCACCATGGGATAGATCCTGCGGGCTAGCAGTCTCTTGGGTCTGGGAATCAGAAACATAGGAAGAGGAATGAGTAGAATGTAGAGAGAGATTACCTGATTCATTACCTTGTTCGTCACCGCTTTGCTCATCAGGAATCTCTTCAAATGCCTCAGCATGAGCAGACCGATTCTGAGCATATGATGAAACTTGCGATGATTCCATCAAAGTGGTAACTCCCTCATCATATGTAAGCCACTGTTGTAAGGTATCAGGAATAGACATCGGTTTTCCATGATGTTTATTCTGATTATCAATTGTTGAAAGTGACTTAGTGCCCATCCCTAGTGGTGCAGATGTTTGACTTCTGGCAAAACTCTGTCTAACTGCAAGAGCATCCTTCGGTATTAAATGATTAATCAGCATCTGTAAGAACCGAGGAAACCAGCAGACAACATCTGTTGTGTTGAGGTCTCTGCTTGCAGGAGATCCCATCACAGCCACTATCTCAGAGAGAACTATTCGTCCATAATTTATATTCAGCTCTCTTGCTAGGGCAATTCCAAGGTTTTGCATGGGAATGGAAATTTGATGGAAATCGCTTTCTCGTGCCCGAAAACATCTTGTGATGGCCTCGAAAAAGTAATTCCATTCCACATGAAAGAATTGTTTTTGGATGTTTCCAGTGATCCGGCCAGTCGGAGGATAACATCCTATTTCTTCAAAGAATCTGAGGCGTTCTGCAGCTGTAGGTTCTGGATCATAAGCATCTCTTATCGGGAATCCCAGAACCCTGTTGACAATTTGTTCAGTCACCTCATATTCCTGACCCGCTAAGGTAAACCTGAAACCAAAGGGGGTTGATTTGCTCCCAAAAGAAACCGCACTAGTCCACAATTGCTGTAAAGCATCATGTACTAGTGTAGGTTTAGCAGTAAAAGCATCGCTAGCTTTGGAATACAAATTGAGAAATCGTATCCAAGACTTAAAGCGCGGGAGTTGATCACCAATTTCCGTAGAAATATTATAAAAATTGTTTTTAGCAAGTGAAAATTGGTGAGCCATTTTAATTAAAAGTTTTTCTTTTATAGATGTGAAAATTAATTTTAATTTCTGAAAAACAATTAATTTTAGAATTAACCGTTATATCCCTTTTAATTTATCAAGAACAACACAAGTCCCTTTTTGAAAAATTAAACTACGGGATCCAAGTAACAGTTAATGGAAGGCCAATTTCGAACCAATGATTAAATCTCCACTAACAGTGAAATGCGTGTGTGAAATCGTGTATGAACAGATCTGTGAAATTTTGTGTGTATATACGTGTGTGTATATAGCGATGAAGAAAGATGGACCGTTACACAAACACACAAGAACAGAGATTAATGATAACACACAGATGATAGCAGTCTAAAATTGGGCATTAATTCGTTGTCCGTATGAGATTAGTCACAAAAATCACGAACAGTGATTGTAAGTCGAAATCGCCTGAATGAATATGGATGCGGCTGTAAAACTGAATTAGGTAAAAGTGAAAGAATAGATCGAGTTAGAGATGTATATATAGACATGAATGTGAAATGACAGAAATGCCCCTGTTAAAAAGTGTGAAAAACACCAAGTACATACAGGGAGAATCTAAGTCGAAGTCTTATCTCGAAGTCTATCTCGAAGTCTATCTCGAACATTTTAAGTCGAACTTCGAGATGGAGTTCGAGATAGCTGTTAACTCGAAAAACTTGAACCATTTATCTATTAAAGACCATGTAAACAGCACAAACCACCAACATTACTAGGGAAACCTATCTCGAAATTTAAGTAGAAATTCGAGATAGACTTCGAGTTAGGAGTTAACTCGAAAAATCCCCTTAAGACCAACTGAGAGCTCTATCTCGAACATCAAGTCGAAATTCGAGTTGAGTTTCGAGATAGAGGATAACTCGAAATTATTAACTAACTCGAAGTTATTCTCTCAGATCATTTCAAAAAATATTCCCTGTAAGATAGACATTATATGAAATATTTTGTCTAGGGAAATAGGCACACTGGTAACTCAAATTCGAACCCTAAGTCGAATTTCGAGATAAATTTCGAGATAGAGGCTAACTCGAAATTCTTCCCAGACTTAGAATTTTCAAAACTTCACTCTGGAAGCTCAAATCGAAATTCAAGTCGAATTTCTAGATGAGTTTCGAGATAGAAACTAACTCGAAATTTTGAAGATACTTAGAATAATTTGACAATTTTTTCTTTGAAAAACTCAACAATTAATTTTGTCAAATTAATATAAATATCAATTCAAGGATTTTAATATATGACATAATTAAAACATTCCTTGATAATTCTAAGGCCTCTAATTACATGAAAAACACAGGTAAATTCATCTAAAAATCATGCAAAATTTAGAATATTATGAATTTAACTCCCCCTATGATCATGCAATCTAACAAGCATAAATTCAAAGATTTGTGCTATAAAAGACACTTAAAACACACTGAATTCATGCAAAATCACACTATATGCACCCTATAATAATCATTAATTAGGCATTTTAAAGTCTAAACACATAATGACTAAATAGCTTGCATATACAAACATAACCATGGATTTTACAGATAGAAGGCTTTACTAACTTGTGTTAAGCATTCCCAATTCACCAACCAACCTATTGAATGTTACTTCATCAAGAGGTTTGGTGAATATATCTGCAATTTGTTGCATTGTGGGCACGAAATGTAGCTCCACAGTCCCCTCCTCGACATGTTCTCTTATGAAGTGATACCTGATGTCGATGTGCTTGGTTCTTGAGTGATCTACAGGATTGTTGGTTATGGCAATGGCACTTGTGTTGTCACACATAATTGGAATTTTCTTGTGCTCCATGCCATAATCCTTCAATTGGTTCCTCATCCACAGTATTTGAGCTACACAGCTTCCAGCAGCAATGTACTCAGCTTCAGCAGTAGAAGTAGATACTGTATGTTGCTTTTTACTTTGCCAGGACACCAATCTTCTGCCAAGAAATTGACAAGCACCAGATGTGCTTTTTCTATCAATCCTGCAACCTGCATAGTCTGAATCCGTATAGCCAATTAGATTAAAACCTGTATCTCTTGGGTACCAAATTCCTAGATTTGGTGTGCCCTTGAGATACCTAAAAATTCTTTTGACGGCTATGAGATGTGATTCTCTAGGATCCGCTTGGAATCTTGCACATAAACAAGTTGCGAACATTATATCGGGTCTACTTGCAGTTAAATAGAGAAGTGAGCCAATCATACCTCGATAGCTTGTGATGTCAACTGATTTACCTGATTTGTCTTCATCAAGCTTCGTGGCTGTTGCCATGGGAGTCTTAGCTGCTGATGCATCTTCTAGATTATACTTCTTGAGTAAATCTCTGACGTACTTGGATTGACAGATAAAGATACCATCTTTTCTCTGACTGATCTGTAATCCAAGGAAGAAGGACAGCTCTCCCATCATGCTCATCTCGTATTTCTCTTGCATTAGCTTAGCAAATTTCTCGCACAAGCGCTCATTAGATGACCCGAAGATAATATCGTCCACATAGACTTGAACAAGTATTAAATCATTCTTCACATTCTTATAGAACAATGTTTTGTCAATTACTCCCCTAGTAAAACCACTTTCAATTAAGAATACGGATAGGGTTTCATACCAACATCTTGGGGATTGCCTGAGGCCATAGACAGATTTGAAGAGAAGATACACAAAATCTACAAGTTCTGGATCAATGAAGCCAGGCGGCTGTTCCAGATACACTTCTTCTTCTAACTCTCCGTTCAGGAAGGCACTTTTCACATCCATCTGGAAAACCTTGAAGTTCTTATGTGCTGCAAATGCCAAAAACATCCTGACTGCCTCAAGTCTTGCAACTGGTGCATAGGTCTCATCATAATCAATTCCTTCTCGTTGAGAATAACCTTTTGCAACCAAACGAGCCTTGTTTCGTGTTACAAGTCCGTTTTCATCCATTTTATTTCTGAATACCCACCTTGCTCCAATTACTGATTTGTTCTTTGGTCGGGGTACCAGCTTCCAAACTTTCTGCCTTTCAAACTGATTGAGTTCCTCTTGCATTGCAATCACCCAATCAGCATCACCAAGAGCTTCTTCTATTTCTTTAGGTTCAAGCTTGGATAAGAACCCAGAATATAAGCAAATATTAGCCAGGTCAGCTCTTGCATTTCTTCTAGTAGACACACCAGCATATGGATCACCAATAATTAATTCAAACGGATGGTCTCTATTCCATACCCGTTCTCTTGGAAATTGTCTTGATGATTCAGCATGACTTTCTGAGTTGTGGTGCTGACTACTTTGATTACATTCACTAACTCCCCCTAAGTTAGTACCAGCTCCTACAGAACTAGAGTCAACTCGACTCGAGCCTTGAACAGTAGTTCTTGAGCTGCTATTTACTCCCCCTGAGTTGTTGCCGGTTCGTACTGAAGAAGTCTCTCCTGATCTTGTAGAATTAGCTTGTTCACTAGACTCAGGTTCTTCACGTACACTTGGAACATTTAATGGGACAACCAACTCAGGTTCATCTTCAAGTTCTTCTAAGTCCAGATTCTGAAATTTTAGGGACTCAGGTTCACTAGAATCTCTTGAAATTGATGAGAGTTTGGTATCGTCGAATCTGACGTTGTAGCTTTCAGTCACTTTTCGATCATTTACTAAGAACACCCTATAAGCTGCTACCACATCTGTGGAGTAACCAACAAAGATTCCTTCACGAGCTTTTGCTGCAAACTTGCCTAGATTTTCATCATCTATAAGTACATAACATTTTGCTCCGAAGACATGAAAGTATTTGATTGTTGGTCTTCTTCCATTCATTAGCTCACATGGTGTCTTTTCTTTATCTTTTATGATCAAGGATCGATTTTGAGTGTAACACACGGTACTCACTGCTTCTGCCCAGAAATACAGAGGAAGTTTCGAATCATACAACAAAGTTCTTGCTGCTTCAACCAATGTTCTATTCTTCCTTTCAACTACTCCATTTTGTTGTGGAGTTCTCGGGGCTGAATACTGACGACGTATTCCCTTAGATACACAGAAGTCATTTAGCACTGCGTTTTTGAATTCAGTGCCATTATCTGATCTAATCGTCTTCACAGTAAGTGTTGAAACATTCTCAATTTGAGTGATATGATCAATGATTAGGAAAGGTACTTCGTCTTTCGTCATTGCGAACAATACCCATGTATACTTGGAGAAGTCATCCACGATTACCAATGCATATCTTTTCCTAGATAAAGATAGGACATTCACTGGGCCAAACAAATCCATATGAAGAAGTTGCAGAGGCTCAGTGATACTAGAAATTTCTTTGCTTTTATGCGATGCTCTTTTCGACTTTCCCATTTCACAAGCTTCACAGAGTCCTTTCGGAGCGAACTCCATTTGAGGTAGATCTCTCACCAATTCTCGCCTCGCGAGAGCATTCATCGTTTTGAAGTTTAAGTGAGATAACTTTTTGTGCCATAACCAGCTTTCATCATCCGAAGCTTTGCTGTAGAAACAGGTGACTTCATTCTGATTTGCTGAATCCATGTCTACAACAAAAAGATCTGCCTTTCGAACTCCTCTCAAAGCCAGTGAACCTTCCTTGATGTGAGTGATTGATACACCTTTCTTGTTGAAGACAATTTCGTAACCTTTGTCACAGAATTGACTGATACTCAACAAATTATGCTTTAATCCCTCAACATAGGAAATATCTTCAATGATGACATTGCCAGTTTTCAGTTTGCCATATCCCTTTGTCACACCTATGCTGTCATCTCCAAAGGTAACATAAGGGCCAGCTTTCATAACCATCTCTGTAAGCAGGGACTTGTTTCCAGTCCTATGCCTCGATGCTCCACTGTCTAGCACCCATATAACTTTATTTCTTTTCTGCTTAATGCCCTGCAATGACAGATTGGTTAGACATTCTTCGGAACCCAACTTTGATTGGGCCCGGCTTTTCGATAAGATCGATAATCAACAGATTTAACAACAGGAGATGCACTTTTCTTAACATTACTAGAGCTTTCGACTTCCTCCTTTCCTTTCTCAGACTTGACATGTTTGTCAGTCCTAGGAGAAGGTTTGTCACTCCTAACTTTAGGAGGACTGACAGTCTTAGCTCTCACATGCTTTTTCTTGATGTTTGAACTAGCAGCAGTATTTAAACATGACTGGCTAGATGCATTCATTAAATTCACAAAAGTTTGCATGACATTAAAAGTGCATGGCATACAATTTGGTTGACCACACTGTGCATGATTCTGATGCAGATTATTCATTGTATGTGTGACAGGCATGGCATGTGTAGCAGGAACATTTATGTTAGCTTTACATGCATAAGAAAGATGTTCAGTAGATTTGCAGTGATAACATGCTTTCTTTATTCGTTCAGCCTTAACCTCTTTTATGCCTTTCTTCCCTTGCTGTTTAACAGCCTTAGCTCCTAATCCTGGTCTAGATTCATCACTAGGGAAATTGATTTTAACTTGTTTAATAGGAGTTATAGGTTGTGCTTTCTGACGATCTTCCATCTCAATCTCATATCTAGCTATCAATTCAGTCTCTTCTTCTTCTATTCTAGGAACAAGGTGTTTGTAGATGGGTTTGACAGAAGGTTTAAAAATGCTAGGAATATCATTTTTAAGGTCACTGGAAGTAGTGTCGATAGGTCTCTTCCCTTCTTTCTTAGAAAGGTTAGAATAATCAAGTCCTACACCTACTCCAGTTATCTTCTTAAATACGTCATTATCTACATACACTTTACTAGCAGCTAGTTTGTAAGCTTCACATTTAGTTTCTAACTCAGCTAGTTTGTTCCTTAAACATGATTCTATTTCTGCCTTAAGGACGAGCTTGTGTTCCAAAGATTTAATAAAATCTCTTAGGGAAGTATCTACAGTGCAAGCAGCCTCTAACTCTTCCACTTTTGCCTCAAGCATTCTGCTTTTGGCGACAAGTGTTTTCTGTTCCTTTTGAGAAGTGTCTAGGCTTTTGCACAACATGTAGATCTCTTCGCTAAGAGCCCCGTTCTGTTCCTTATAATCATCAATAGACATTTCTACTTTAAGGGCTAGAACTGGTACCTCTGGTTCCTCTGATGTCTCAGCCATGAGCGCAAAGTTTGCTACATGAGTAACATCTTCCTCATCTGAATCATCCCAAGCTCTTCCTTCTGTTACTACTAAAGCTCTTTTACCATGTTTTTCTTTCACCAACGATTCATACTTGCTTTTGAGGGCTTCAAATGTCTTTTTTGGATAAGTCTGTTTAGGCTTTTTGCAGTCCGAGGCAAAATGTCCAGGTTCACCACAATTATAGCAATTGAACTTCATTTTGAAATCCAAAGGAGATTTGTAGCTGGTACTCTTGCCTTTGCTTTTGTAGCCTGATGAACTACCACCACCCTTAGCAGCCCGATAGTAAGATGAAGAATTTCTCTGTGGTCGGTTGCTCTTTCTAAATCTCATGTTGCTGAACTTCCTTGCCATGTATGCCACGACACTATCGTCCATGTTGTCCAGCTCTTCTTGGGTGAAGTAGTCATCATCACTGTTAGATGCACACTCGTCATCATTATCAACTTGATGCGGTGCAGGTGATGATTTAGGCTTTGCTGCAACCATTGCCTTCTTAGACTCTTCCTCATCAGCAACTAATCCTGATGCAGTTTCTTTTCCTTTTGAATCATTGTCCCATGCTTGATCTTGAAGTGTTTCCAGCTCATAGGTCTTCAGAATTCCATAATATTCTTCCAGAGAAGTTGTATGCAAATCTCTGGTTTCTCTGATTGCGTAGACCCTATGTTCAATGCTCTTTGGCTGGTTCCTCAGATATCTCGTATTGGTCTCAACCATGGGGAGAGTAACACCTCTCAGATTCAAATCTAATACCAACTGACTGAATCGTAGATAGACGTCTGTTATGCTTTCTCCTTTTCTTATTCTGAAGGTGTCATACTCCATCTTGAGTATAAGTGTCTTGTTGCTTCTAACCTCTGCAGATCCTTCCATGACAACTTCTATCTTGTCCCAAATCTTCTTTGCTGTATTCAAACCTTTGACTATGTTGAACATTTCATGATCGAGAGATTCCATCAAGGTTTGTCTTACAGAAGTATCATAAGCTATTTGCTCCTTGTCAGCATCCGTAAAGTCCGCTGCCTTTTTAGGCTCAGACCGAGCAGGTATAACCTCCTCTCCTTCCGTACGCTCAGGAATAGCTTTCATTGGAACGAATTTACCCTTTTCAAGGACTTCCAGATACTCAGGGTTAATAGTCTCTAAGTAGAGTCTCATTCTGAAAACCCATTCTTCATAGTGATCTCGGTTGAACATTGGGATCTTGAAAGAATTTTTAGGAGCCATTTTAAATCTGGTCACTAAAAGTTTCTAAGTACCCAAGACTAGGCTATGTAGAATATCTATGTAGAACTTCTGCCAAGTCGAAATTTTTCTAAGTAGAAATTTTGCTCAAGTCGAAATTTCTCTAAGTAGAAATTGTCCAAGTCGAAATTCACCAAGTAGAAATTGTCCAAGTCGAAATTCTATGTAGAAAATCTCAAGTAGAAATTCTATGTAGAACTTTTGTCCTTAGAATAAATTTTTCTGCAGATTACTTTAATATTGAATAAACAATATCACCTTTTTGACTTTTGATACTTTACACACCGAAAGCAACTAACCCACTTGCTAGGCACTGAGTATGTCTTGTACACTTTCGGCCAAGGAATAATTATCAAATCAAAAGTACAAAAACACCTTTTTGACTATCTTATTTGTTTGAAAAAGGAGATCAAAAAGTTGTTGGGTTATCTTCTTTGATAAGAACAGATGATGAACACTCAAGAACACCAAATATCAATGAACCCAGATTAATTCACAAAAATTAATTAAAATACACCCAAGCCAAATAATCACACCTGGAGTATTTAAATAATTTTTCCCTGATGAGTTTTCACTGGAAACGAATTAAAGCACACTTTTTGAAAAAATGAAAAGTAGATCTAGAAAATGAAAACTCACGATTCTTCTACCAAACACAAGGATCTATGTTTTGTATGTTAAACATCCGCTCTGATACCAATTGTTAGGTCCAAATGTGTTGTAGAGGGGGGGTGAATACAACTTTTCGAATATGAGTAGCAATAAATACGATGCAAGAAATGAACACGCAGATTCAAGGAATATATTTCTTTATATATAACTTGAAAAGGTTGCTACAACATTCATTACAAAGTATGACAGAAGTTGAGAGAGAGAGTAAATGATACTAAGCTCTGTGAATGCACTCTCTCTCTTTTTCTTGTGTTTTCTCAATATTGCTCACTAACTAAAACATTACACAAGTGCTTCTATTTATACTACATGTAATCTATGTCCTGTAGTCTTCAAAGACTAAGATGTACGTGGCCCAATGATGTCCACATAAATCTTGCCTTATCTTGAAAGCTTGGAAATCTGCCAATCAGAAGATGCCATGTGTCATGTTGAAGCTGCACTCTAAGTAGAACTTCTACTTGAGAATTTCTACTTAGCCATCTCGAAATTTCTAAGTCGAACTTCTACTTAGAAATATTCTACTTGGCCATCCAGAACATTTAGTACTTAGAAAATATTCTGGTCTTCAACTTGAAACTTCAATGCACATCTTGAGCTTGTGATATCTTCATGTCTTCTTTATTCTTCACCAAGCTCTTGAACATGGATCTTTATTACTGACATAAACTTGCTATCAATGTCCTGACACTTGATGCACTGGTCTGGTTCATAAGTGACTAGTCTTGATAGTGTTTCTGCTTCTTGAATAAATTACCATATTCACTTAGTAACTTGGCTTTCCAATATTTGCTTTCCTTCTTGTTCACTTGAAATCAATTGGTCTTGTTGATACTGATAGTTATGATCTTGATTCTCGAATTCTCAAATCACTGAGGCATGAACAACTTTGACTTGAACTTCTCTCAATGATTTCTTCTTGGCTTGATCATAGTTAACATGTTCAATTGTATCAATTACCTTGTCAGATTGATGAAATATATTTGTTTACCAGGATTACCCTTTTACAGTAAATAAGGTAGGTTTGTATTTCATTTTAAATTAAATTGTCATTATTTGAACACCATTGGATCAAATGGTAATCAATGGCCAACAAGATGGTCTCCTAGTTCTCTCATATAAGAAGGTTCTCCCTTGAGCGTAGGCCTATATATATATATATAGGGTTGGACTCCATAAAGAACACTTTAAATAAAGAACAACAAAGAACACCTCATATCTAATAGATCCATTGCCCCTGGCGGGGCCACCCAATACAAAAAGTTCTTATTTTTTTAGGCTCTATCCATCCAGCAAAAAAAAAAAAAATTAAAAATTTTACTGTTCATCGATGACGTCATCAGTGACGTCATCATGAACAGTAAAATTTTCAAATTTTTTTTTTTTTTTTTGCTGGATGGATAGAGCCTAAAAAAATAAGAACTTTTTGTATTGGGTGCCCCTGGCGGGGCCAATGGATCTATTGGAATAAATGATTTTATAGTGTTCTTTATATAAGAGTGTTCTTTATGGAGCAAAGGCCTATATATATATATATATATATATTATATAATTTATTCCTTAAAAATAAATACCCGTTACTTAGTTACACTAGGTAATTTTGTTCAGGCAATTTTGATACACATGCTGTGCTACTATGAAATTTCTTAGTTCAGGCAATTTTGATACACATGTTGTGCTACTGCTAGTCTTCTAGTCTACACTCTGCCTATGTGTATATTTATTTGCAATTGTATTTTAATTTTTATGTTTTTAGATATTAGTAGTGGTGTAACTTGGACTTATTTATTTTCATGTCTATGAAATCTAGATATTTATTTGCTATTGTAATTTTAATTTTTATGAAATTTAGATTAAAAAAATATTACTACTTTTTTACAAAGAATTAAAATTTTCGGGTTTGGATAAAACCCGAACCCGATCCAAACCCGATGGATCGGGTTTGGATTTTGAATTTCCAAATCCATTTGGATTTGGATTTGGATTTGGATTTGGATTAAGGATTCGGGTTTGGATTTGGATATCACAGATATCCAACCCGATCCAACCCGTTGCCATCCCTATTGGAGATGCTCTTGCAATCAAACTTGTGACCAATGGATAAAAAAAACATCCAGCGCGTAGTAATTTATGTAAGCGTTTAGCGTTGCGTAGTTTTTACTTTGCAGGAGTATGTTTATGTCGGTATAAATCGGTTGAGTACCGATTTAAGATTAATCGGGTAATCGGGGATAAATCGGAAAGATTAATCGGAGTATTAATCGGATATTATAATAATATTCAATATATTAGTCTAATTTACAATTAAACATATCATTTTAAATAAATTCATAAGATTAATCGGATTTCAAAAATCGAATCGGTTGCTTACCTTATAGAAGATTAATCGTGGATTAATCGGTTAAATCGGGAATTTTTAGAACCACGAGTATGTTCAATGATTAATTTGAAAATTAGTAATTATACTTTCTCTTGAGATTTTGAGTGATTCCATTTGAATAATAATTATTAAATCATCACTAAATTAAAGATAATTTTATGAGTTTCGCGTAGATGGTAAAATCATCCCAATCTGATTTCTAGATTTCGACGTGGAGCCCAACCAAAAGGAAAAGACCCGTATTTTATAAATAGTAAACATGATTTTTTTAATACTAATAAAAAATAAGTAAAATTCAATTTTAATACAACATTTTTTAAATATATCTTTTTCAGATTATAATTTTACTTATAAAATTTAATTATAATACAATTTTTTTTAATTATATCCTTTTTAGATTACAATTTTCTTTCTAAAAATCACTTATAATGCAATCTTTTCTAATTATACTCCCTCCGTCCCAAAATACATGTCCCTTTTGCAAAAAAAAAAATTTGTCCCAAATTACATGTCTCTCTTTTCTTTCCATACAAATATCTCTTCTTTCTATACAAATTTAAGTCTAATTTTCAAAAATTACCCTTATATTTGTATTTTCAATGCTTGACTTCTTTAAAATTTAACTCTATTCTCATTTTTTAATGCATTTATTAAGGTTATTTATTGAAAAACCTTATTCAACCAAATTTTTTCTTAATATGCGTATTTTTTTCAAAAGGGACATGTAAATTGGGACGGAAGGAGTATCATTTTTAGATTATAATTTTCTTTTAACTATGATATAATCTTGATCGTCTATTTTTAAAAAGATTAGATTCAACGATTGAGATTATTTTGGACGTACAATGACCGAAATTATGGATAAGATCACTCTTATGTTTATTATATATAAGGATATAATATGAATTGGAGGAGTATGTTCAATAAATTAGAAATTTAACGTAGCTAATTTTTTTATCCGTTAAATCATTTAGAGCATCTCCAATGGCGTTGGCTAAATTACATAAAATATTGATTATTTAAAATTTGTTGAACCTGTAAGACATTATGCTCCGATTTAAGATTAATCGGGTAATCGGGGATTAATCGGAAAGATTAATCGGAGTATTAATCGGATATTATAATAATATTAAAGAATACTCAGTAGAATCTTAACATTCTTATTAACTAAAATAAAAGTTTTGAAATCGTAATGAAAAAAGAATGTACAACAACAATTTTTTTTAATACATATACTGATATCCAATCGCCTGACTAATGGCCAGCAAAATCTTATTCACAAAAAAAATATATATTATTGGTCCAATCCTTTTATACGGTCATTATTAAGATTCTATTAAAAAAATACCTTCGATAAGATTTTAATTAAGAACAACTTGCCCTAAATATATTTTAGTTACTGAATGATTGAATCATGTAAAGTAATCAAGGAAAACAAAGATGACATTGATTGATTGATTCTAATTTAAAACGTAAGATATAACTATTTTTTATCAGATTGATGAAATATATTTGTTTACCAGGATTACCCTTTTACAGTAAATAAGGTAGGTTTGTATTTCATTTTAAATTAAATTGTCATTATTTGATCACCATCGGATCAAATGGTAATCAATGGCTAACAAGATGGTCTCCTAGTTCTCTCATATAAGAAGGTTCTCCCTTGAGCGTAGGCCTATATATATATATATAGAGGGCTACTCTAGTGAGACCCCTGTTATAGTGAGAACTGCACATTGGGCCACAAAATTAGGCCCAATAATCAACCACGCGCGCGACATTTTAAACAGAAACCACACCTGCTGTAAGAAAAGGAAAAGATACATATGCGTGCCACACCTGCCCAATTACACATACTCATACATATAAGAAACAGCAATAGACACAAATTAACTAAAAAGAAGAAGCAAAAGATTAAAATAATGGGGGGTAATTGAATTAAAGATTACATCTTTATAAGTGGGGTTATTGGGCTTGAAAGCATGAGCATCATATGTACCCAATCCAAGAGCTGACATTCGTGTTTGTATAATTTTAACCATGAACAATCAAGATTATTAAACTACAACCACTTACTGTTGTAAATCATTACTACTAAGAAAAGGGTACAAAAATTCTATACAAAATGGAACACATTATTATTGATTTATATACCGAAAAAGCCAGCAACTTTGTGCCAGATGCGAGGATCCATAGTTCTCTTTGCTTCACTACCGTCTACTCACATCTCCTCTTCTTTTCTATTTCTAATGTCTTTCTCTTTTTTTTGTGAAAATACTTATTTCTATATCAAACCACTACCTAAAACAAACACCAAATTGAAATACAAATCACCAAAATTTGAGCTAACATCACCAATTTCTGTATATAAATCGAAATATACATACACAAATCACCAATTTTACACCCAAATCAACAAAAATTCTGGGCACAAAAACACAAAAAAAAACAGATTTAAGTTCGTAATAGTATCAAATTCACCAGATCTGAGTCATCGTCACCATTTCCCTAGCCTATAAACCCACTATCGTGCTCGCCGATTGTAAGCCCTTCATCAGGGTGAACTCAAATTTCAATCGATCCATGACGTCTCCTTTTTCTTAAACATACAATCTAAAATTCTATCCAATCTACCACCCTTATCACCAATCTACCACCTTCAGAAATCACCATCAGATTGCTACTATTATCACAACATACAGAATCACCAAAATTCTATCCAAATTACTAAACTTTCAACCCAAATCACCAAATTTCGATACAAATCACCAAATTTTTTTTAAACAAATCACGTAAAGCGCCGCCTTCACCATACCTACCACCACCATCTCCACCATACATCATTCATCTTGCCCATTACAGATGTCGCAACCACCATAACCACCACTAGATGAGAGAAATCAGATCTAGATGAAAAGAAATCGGATTTGAAAATTATAAATATAAAGTAAATCTACCTGATATCTAAAGCAACATGGAGGGAAATAAAGTGTGATTGTTGGGGGTAAAGGAAAGGGGAAGATAGAAATGGAGCAAGTGTGATTGTTGGTGGATGAAGATGTGCCCCTGCGGGGCCAGAAGTCTTAACGGAAAAGGAGGTGGTCGACCGGTTCCAATGTCGGTGCCGATGAGGGATGTGGGTGGCCGGTGCCGATGAGGGATGTGGGTGGCCGGTGCCGATGGGGGGGGGGGGGTGGGGTGGGGTGGGGGTCGGGGGTAGGAAATGCGAGAGAAGAGAGATGTCAGAGAAAGAAAGGGAATTTAGATCTGTAATTATGTGGTAAGGATTTAATATACGTATAAAAATTATGTGGCTGTGATTCATTCTCAGTTCTCATTTTAAGTGGGGGTCTCATTTGAGCACTTGCCTATATATATATATATATATATATATTATATAATTTATTCCTTAAAAATAAATACCCGTTACTTAGTTACACTAGGTAATTTTGTTCAGGCAATTTTGATACAGATGCTGTGCTACTATGAAATTTCTTAGTTCAGGCAATTTTGATACACATGTTGTGCTACTGCTAGTCTTCTAGTCTACACTCTGCCCATGTGTATATTTATTTGCAATTGTATTTTAATTTTTATGTTTTTAGATATTAGTAGTGGTGTAACTTGGACTTATTTATTTTCATGTCTATGAAATCTAGATATTTATTTGCTATTGTAATTTTAATTTTTATGAAATTTAGATTAAAAAAATATTACTACTTTTTTACAAAGAATTAAAATTTTCAGGTTTGGATAAAATCCGAACCCGATCCAAACCCGATGGATCGGGTTTGGATTTTGAATTTCCAAATCCATTTGAATTTGGATTTGGATTTGGATTTGGATTAAGGATTCGGGTTTGGATTTGGATATCACAGATATCCAACCCGATCCAACCCGTTGCCATCCCTATTGGAGATGCTCTTGCAATCAAACTTGTGACCAATGGATAAAAAAAACATCCAGCGCGTAGTAATTTATGTAAGCGTTTAGCATTGCGTAGTTTTTACTTTGCAGGAGTATGTTTATGTCGGTATAAATCGGTTGAGTACCGATTTAAGATTAATCGGGTAATCGGAGATAAATCGGAAAGATTAATCGGAGTATTAATCGGATATTATAATAATATTCAATATATTAGTCTAATTTACAACTAAACATATCATTTTAAATAAATTCATAAGATTAATCGGATTTCAAAAATCGAATCGGTTGCTTACCTTATAGAAGATTAATCGTGGATTAATCGGTTAAATCGGAAATTTTTAGAACCACGAGTATGTTCAATAAATTAGAAATTTAACCTCTAATTTTTTTATCCGTTAAATCATTTACAATCAAACTTCCGGCTGTAATAATACCACCGCGTAGTAATTTATAAGCGTTGCGTAATAATACCGCGTAGTAATTTATATAAGCGTTGCTTAGTTTTTACTTTGCAGGAAATAAACTCTCTCTCTCCTGCTCTGTCTGTCTCTCTATCTTATCTGTCTGTGTGCTCTACTCAATCTCTCTCTCTCTATCCGTGATCTCTCTCTGTGATCGTCTTTTGATTTTCTGAATTGAGTGAATGATGGGGTCTGAGAATACGGAATTACCTCCAGGGCATCGGTTCAACCCATTCGAACATGAACTCATCGAGTTCTACTTGAAGCCCAAAGTTTTGGGAGAAAAACTATTATCTAATGTTGTGGAGGAGAAGAAATTGTATGGTTCCAATGCTAATCCATGGCAAATTTTCAATCCCCATACCCACCCTTGGATTTTGTCAGAAGTGTCTGTTGGAAAGTTCGAGAAGGTTGCTTATGTGTTTGTTAATTTGACCAAGAAAGCTGTGAATTCCGGTAACAAGAAATTGAAATCTAATAGCGGAAGAGAACAATTCATAAAGAAGGCCGGATGTGGAACTTGGGACGGCCAAACTAAAAGAACGGAGATAAGGGATTTTAAAGGTGATCTAATCGGGGAGAGGAGGATGCTTGTTTTCGAAATTAATGAGGAGCTGGAGGATTTTAGTGGGTTAGGTCATTGGAGAATGCATGAGTATAGTTTGTGTGGGGCTAATAAGGATATTCCTAATCCGGCTAATACCGTTCTTTGCAAAATCACCCTAGATTCTTCCAAGTGCCCTGCCATCAAATTGCATCCCCACAAAACCATTCATCCAGTAAAAGCTACAATCAGTCAGAAAAAGAACAAGGATACCCAAAAAGTGGATAATATTGTGTGTTCTTCTTCAATAACAAATTGCAATCTTACAACTCAAAGTTGCTGTGATGGTGGTTTGGTGACAATTGACTGTTGCGGGTCCAAAGGAGAGGAAAAAGTGGACGCTAATGTGTGTTCTTCTTCAGTAACAAATTGCGATGTTACAACTCAGAGTTGCTGTGATGGTGGTCTGGTGATTGACTGTTACGGGTCCAACGGAGAGGAAGATTGGTGTTTTGAAATTGATGACGATTGGATTAATAGATTTCTTGCAAGCGAACAAGGAGGTGTGAGTTTCCAGTGCCCAAGCTATCCTGACCAGCTAGTTGATGACTTCACTACCAACCTTGGAAAAAGGAAGCTTAATGTTGAGACTTCGTACGAGATGATGAGTAAGAGACTTTGTTGCTGATTTTAAGATTAAAACACATCTGATCGACTTTTTGTCTATGTGGCGTAGCAAGTAGTAATTTCCTGATTTTTTTAACTCAAAGATTTTATGTCTCTTCTGTTGTTGGTCTAGTATTGTGTATTTTCCTGATAACTTGATACGTTAAAAGCAGTACCCCCCTCCCCCGGTTGTCTCACCTGGTATAACATGTTCTATATTGTTAATCTAGTTATGCATACTTGATTTTGTCTTTTAATCAACGTGATGTAGGAATTTTACAAGTATTTGTCATTAAATTTTTTCAATTTGGTTAAGTTTTATAAATTTCTGTGTGCCTGATACAAATCCTTGACTTGTTTTTTTTTTTGAAAAAGGATAGCTTTTAGATTTTAACACCTTTTCCTCTACATTCTTTCAAGTTATAACAAAACCTGCAAATATTTTTAATTCTGGGTACTCGTTCATGAAGGTTAAGTTTCCGTCCATCATAGCTGTTAATGTTTAACAAGTAAAATGATGGTTGTGGTACCTATATAAAATACTGCGTGAAATTGTATGAGTGGTTTCTCACTGCGTGTTATATCCTTTAAATTTACATCTTACTTTCTCAGTAAGTTGTCAGGATTAGGTTGTCAATAGTTCTTGTGAGGAGTTCATGATAGCTCGAAATGAAAAAATGGAGAAACTTTTTTTTTTTTTTGCTAAATAAGTCGAGAAATGTCAGATTTATACATATATATGACTGAATATAGAGAGAAAAGAGATAGATAGACAAGAGAGAGATGGTGCAGTGAACTGTGTATTTTATTATACTACTTCTGCTGCGTTTTATGTTATTGTGTTGTGTTTTACAATAGAGGAGAACACCTCCATTTATAGGCTGCATCTCTAGCCATTTACATCATGGATTACATCGTAAATTAGGCAACCTACCAACCTACCAAAGTTGAATAGTCTACCTAACTTGCATATGTAATCAATTACATCACTAATTTAACAATATTTAACACGCCCCCTCACTCGAAATCTCATCTTCGGATGAAAGACCTATCTTGGGGTTGAAGAGTGGACACTAGTAGCCCCTTGAGCCTAATCTGAGCGTCCAACTATACCCATTTTTAGGATCGACCGATCTTGAGTTTATTGAGTCTTTTGGGATACCGGTTATCGAATTTTCGACCACACAGTATATTTTAGGCCGTCAAAAATACAGAAGGTGCTGATGCAAGTGCTATAGTAGATAGCCACTTTATTAAGGGGTTTCAACCCCTTTACCATTGCCAAGCATTTTGTTTGTCGCCTGATTCTGCAAGGGCAGAATTGGCAGATGAAGTCACTGGTAAATCAGTCTCCATTCGAGACAATAGCTGACGGAGAGCATTGAGTTCTGTTGCACTTATTGCTCCCGTTGCTGAAGTAGCAGAGTCAGCATGGTTTTCAGACGTCGTATGATGAGCACTATATTGGGTGCCTCTTCCTGAGCTCCTACCGGATGAACTACCTCGGCTTCGTCCTCGACCATGATCTCGTAAGTGTGGGTGTAAGATATAGCATTCTTCACGAGAATGGTATAACTTATTACAATAGTCACACCGGAGAACATCTTTTTCACCCTTTGAAGCCCCAGTCACCTGTTCTGCTTTGCCTTGATTTTGAACACTTCCCGTAAAAAGTGCAGATCGATCAGGCACAGTATCAATCGGAGCCATGCTTTCTCTCCGACTCTCTTCGAGCTGCACACGGCCATGTGCTTCTTCAACTGTAGGAAAGGGAATCTGACCAATGAGTTGATTCTTGATTGAATCATACTCCATTGTCAGTCCAGCAAGAAACTTCATCACTCGTTCTTCTTGTACCAATTTTTGGTACTTCTCTTGGTCTTCAGCCTGTTTACACTCGAACACAGTGTAGTGGTCTGACTCCTGCCATAGAGATGTGAGTTCCGAATAATATTCGGTCAATGTTCTGCCCCCTTGAGTTAGAGACCATATTTTCTGCTTTACCTCGAAATGTTTGGCCATATTACCCGAATATGAGTATGTTCGGTTGATGGAATTCCAAACAGCTTCCGCAGTATCAAGAAACAGATAACTTTTGCGAATACGTAACTCCATAGAGTTAAACAACCATGACTTGACCATGGCATTCTCGCTATCCCAATCATCAAAACTTGTAGCAGTTGCCAAGGGCTTCTTGGCCTTCCCATTGATATATTTCATCAATCGATGGGATTTAAGTGCGAGTGTGCAAGATTCCGACCATTCCAAGAAATTCTTTCCGTCAAATTTGGGGTTAACATATGGAGTACCGTGGAAACCAAATTTAACACTCCCTTGACCGGTATTGTTCCTTGCAGCCGACTCATTTACAACTTCCGCCATTATTCAAGACAACAACACTACAAGAAGATTTGCTGAAAAACAGAATTTGCAGAAATAAAAAAACTGGGCAGAAAATTCTGCTGGAAACAGAATCTGCATAAAAAAACTGGCCAGAAAATGGCAGAAAATTACTCCCCTCTGCTGAAAACAGAATCAGCAAATTTCCCTTGAAAAACTTGTATATTGTTGTGTCTTTTCTGGGCAGAATTTGACAGAATCTGGGCTGAATCTGGTGTGTTTTCTGGGCAGAATTTCTGGGCAGAATGGGTGATGTTTATAGCAGTTTTTGGCAGAATCTGTGTTTGTGTGGGCAGTATTATTCCCTTAGGAACTGAACATGCTCTGATACCATGTCAGATTTATACATATATATGACTGAATATAGAGAGAAAAGAGATAGATAGACAAGAGAGAGATGGTGCAGTGAACTGTGTATTTTATTATACTACTTCTGCTGCGTTTTATGTTATTGTGTTGTGTTTTACAATAGAGGAGAACACCTCCATTTATAGGCTGCATCTCTAGCCATTTACATCATGGATTACATCATAAATTAGGCAACCTACCAACCTACCAAAGTTGAATAGTCTACCTAACTTGCATATGTAATCAATTACATCACTAATTTAACAATATTTAACAAGAAACTTATGTGATGAATGCCTTTGCTAAATTGTATATCTCGTCTCTTTCTTCAGTACACAACGGGGTATAAATTGGTAACACTGCAGACTTGGTCAAAATGAAGGTGGTCTTGTTCTGTTCATATGTTGTGTGTCTACAAACAGAGAACCTATACTATTACCCTTTTTACGATTGACATGACTAAAATTTATATCCTTTTTATAACTAGCAAAAAGATGATTTCTTTGGTCTTACAAAGTACATGAACAGCAAGACTGCTATGTATAGGGCAAAAGCTATCTGTGTTGTCTGACAGATCATTGTTGGCATCATGCAAATTTAAAGATACCTGAAACAAATGTGGTGCTTGTTAGTGGATGTCATTTGCTGCGGCTTGCAAGTAGTCTGAACTCCTAACCGTGTACATCAAGTTTTTTACTCTTTTCGCTAAGATTTCTAGGCTGAACTTCTTTTTGTTTTATATTATGTCGTCTTTAAACTCGGAATAGGCTGTTAATATTGTTGCTACTGGGCCAGGGTGCATTAGTTTGTTACTCTGTTTTAACTTTTCATTTAGAATGATTCATATACGATCAATGATGTAACTGTTTTCTTATTTAACATATTGGAATTTGAAGTACTGGTAGAAATTGTTTATTTAATATGTAGATCTCATTGTAACCGACTAACAACTTTCTAACTGATTGTGAAATGATAATTAAATTTTAAACACCTTTTTCTCAACAATCTTTCTAGTTATTACAAAACTTACATATATATTTAATCAGGGATTTCTCTGTCAGGATCGTTGATGGCACTCTTCTCACCCAAATTAAAAGATACCTGAAAGAAGCTAATGTTGACAAAAATCCTGCAGTTGCAAGCGTTGCGCTTGTTAGTGGAAGTTATTTACTGCAAGTAGTCTGAACTTCGTACAGTGTTTAACGAGTTATTACTCGTTTTGGTAAGATGTTTAGGCTGATTAGCTTTATGTATCTGCTGCTTTTTCAGACAAACCCAGAAACTGTTAAAAAGTGGAGTAATGAGGTGTAGGAAGCTGTTCAAATAAGGGCTGCTTTTGTACAGTTTCATGCACTTGCTCTGCTCCACGGCTCCACCACCACCAGGTAAAATACATTGTGGCATTATACCTGAGAAACTGATGATAAGATATCACTGGAGACTTTTATAAGTGGTCCTAGTTCTGAATTGGTATCTTTTTAAGAGACGGCCGTAATCTTTCGCTCAGTGAACTGTGTCTGATAAAGAAGCATTTATTGTTTCCTTTTTTCCATGGATAAAAAAATTGTTAAAACTACATGATAATATGTAAGAAATTTATTAGAACTATTACATTAAAAATTGGCAACCGATCGGCAAGTTCAGCCTTTATAGTGAAATTTATCTACTTCAGGTGGTTTGAATTTCTTGTACTGTACACTAGGTAACTCTTATATTTATTTCATTATTAGATGCCCTGGAGCAGCTCTACGTTTTGTACCCACTTTCCTTTCGTTTTTTAGGCATCTTTCCAAGTTATATTTGCAGAATAGGTCTATAGTTCAGCTCTTACCCTTCCCTCCTACACTTAAAAATAAAAAAACATTGAAAGCTTTGTCAACCCCCCCCCCCCCAAAAAAAAAAGATGGCTATTTCGTTTCTTATCTTTTAGCTTCACATTGTATTAAATTGTACTAAATGATTGTAGATAGAACACTTATTAATTTTCTGGAGTTTGCACTGGAAACATGAAATGCTAGTAAGATTGTCATTTTCATCTTTACCATGCCTAGACCGGGTTAGAGGCAACACACTTCAAATTGATCCTTTTCATGAGATGCAAACCAGTTAGTTTTTTAATAGATTTGCTTGCTAAGGTCATCTTTGCTTCTGATACAAAATTGAACATATACATGTACTATAATCATTCCTTAGAAGATGTTTTGGTTTTCAAAAAGTGGCTTTTATTAGTCTTCTTTTTTGTGATAAGAAACCGCTCTTAGTTCAGTTCGGTAGAACGCGGGTCTCTGAAACCCGAAGTCGTGGGTTCAAATCCTACAGAGCGTGATTTCATCCTTGTTTTTCTTAAATCAAATTAGTTTGAAAGAGCTTCACTAATTTTGAATGGCAACCTGACTTTCAGTGATAGGCACTTTGAGTTTATTACCATCATACCAACTTACCATGTGAACTTTTAAGGGTACTGCCAAAGTGCCATGAGAGATTTAAAGGGTACTTTTCTGCACGTGCTACGAGTAAATAACTTGTTTGTGGATGGCGGATTATTTGTACTGACTTCTAAAACTGATGGGTAGTTTGCAATTGCTATCCGTGTTCCAAATTGGATCAATAATAATACTCTTCTTTTGCAAATTAAAAGATACCTGAAACAAGATATTGTTCAAAAAACCTGTAGTTGCAAGTGCGGCCTCTGTTAGTGGCATTCATTTGCTGCTGGTAGTCTGAACTTCTAACAGTGTACATCAAGTTAATGCATTTTCCGGCCAGATTTTTAGACTGGTCAATTTTACATTCTTTTTTTTCTCAGACAAACCTACAAATTGTGAAAAGGTGGAACAAGATACAGGAAGCTATTCAATCAAGGCTGCTATCGTATATTTTCATGACCTTGCTTTACTCCAAAAGGTACAAAACATTGTGGCCTAATACTCGATGAACTGAAGAGGGTCGGCTCTTCTGAAATTTCACTTTTAAATTAGCCAAACACCCCCATAGATATAATTTATTTTAGGCTTTAGCCAAACACCCCCGTAGATAACGAATACCTGGAGTCTCGTTTCGAGTAGTGGTAGATCTTGCTGGTATCTTCTTAAGAGATGACCACATCTTATGCTCTGTGAAGTTTCTGTATTACTTTGTTTGATGAAGAAATGTTAGTCCTTTCCTTTTTGGCTTGGATAAGAAAATTGTTAAACTACATGAATGTGAATTGTAATAAAATATGATATCGTTCATTCATACAATATGTGTTGCTGTGATTTTTTTTTACTTGTATGTGAATACGGCAAAATGATCAATTGGCTGTTACTAAGCTACTTAGAAGCTTGAATAAGGGAAATGTACCCTCAACATGCTAGTCAGGTGCTTTGTTTGGTATATATGATTCATATCTAGCTGATAGTTTTTCGATTTTCTGGATGCAGCAATGAGGCAAAAATATGTTTTTAGGTTAGCAGAGATTCAAGTACTAACAAGTAAACAAAACCGGAGATCGACCTTTTTAAAATTATCTTGAAGAAGCTGTTAGGGCGATAGCAGTGGTGTAAGTAGTCGAAAATATGTTTGCTTGCTTGCACCCATTGTGCAAGAAAAGGAACTATGAAATTTGTTCTTAAAATAACCATATTGTAGGGGCCTTGAATTGTTCCTGCTGTATCATAGGTCATAGGATTCAATAGTTCAAAATTCTTTTGCTTGTTGTCTGTTAAATAGAATGGGGAAAAAAATATTCAGTATACTCAATCATGAGCTCTAATTTTTTGTTGCTGACTTCTGTCCTTTACTTAAACATTATTCCATCACATACGGCATTAGAGTATGTAACATTTGAGGAAACATGAAGGTTCTTTCCTGCCTTTTTCTTCTTTTTTGCCCATGTGAAAAACAAATTTCATCCAGGGTTTTTTCTTGGTCCCTAACTAATTTTCCTTGAGTGCTTGGAAGGATCATCCCACAACCTTAAATTAGCACAGATGAGAGATATGACTAAATTGCTTATTTTGTTCGCTGCATTCTGGATATTCATGCTTTTGTATTTGATCATTGTTATGTAAGATTTTACAAGTATTTATCGGTGAATTTTCGGTTTAGTTAAGTTTTATAAATTTGTGTGTGCCTGATATAAGTTTTGGACTCGTTTCTCACAGCTGAGTACTCTCTCCTTTCCTTGAAATTGAGGAAGGAGCAGTTCTTCAAGAAGCTAGAGTTTTAAATGACACTCATCCAGAGCCATGGAGATGTTTGCAGGTAGTAATATGTTTTGGCTACTTATTGCTTCCTCCTTACGAAAAGAGTAGCTTCTAGATTTATACACCTTTTTCTTTACAATCTTTCAGGTTATTATAAAACTTCCGAATCTTTGAATCAGGAATACTCGTTCACAAAGTTTAAGTTTCCATTCTTTATATCCATTAAGCAGAACAAGTAAAAAGATGGATGTGGTGCATATATAATACGGGGTGCAGTAGTACGTGTGGTTTCTCACAGTAATCTGTTATATCCTTCAAACTTATATTATACTTTTTCAGTAAGTTGTCAGGATTAGGTTGTGTATAATGATTTGAAAAGAGTTCATGAAAGCTCGAAAGGAAAAACTCGAGAAACTCATGTGATGAATGCCTTTCTAGCTTGTATATCTCGTTTCATTCTTCAGTACACAACAGGAATATAAATTAGAAACATTGCAGAATTGGTTAAATTGAAGAAAGTCCTGTTCTGTTTATATGTCATGTGTCCTGAAAATAATGAATATAATATTTTCCTTTTTAGGATTGACATGACTAAAATTTTATATCCTCTTTATAACTAGCAAGCGGGATGATTTTTTTGGTCTCACAAAGCTGTCTTAATAGGTACATGAACAGAAAGACTAATATCTTCACAGCAAAAGCTAACTGTGGTTTCTGTCAGATCATTGTTGTACTCTTCTAATGCGAATTGAAAGATACCTGGAACAAGGTATTGTTGAAAAGAATCTGGCAGTTGCATATGTGGCACTTTTTAGTGGAAGTCATTTTCTGCAGCCTGCAAGACTTCTGTATTCTATTTTATGTCTTCTTAAACTCGGAACAGGCTGTTAAAATATTGTTGCTGCTGGGTCAGGGTACATAAGTTTATTTCTCCGTTTTTAGTTTTTTTAGATCGAGATATGAGTAAATGCAATTGTTTTTCATATTTAAGATATTGATAAATATTGTTCATGTAACATTTACTTCTTGTTGTACCCAATCAACAGATTTCTTCTGACTGCCGAATGATAATTGAATTTTGTGCATTGTTCTGCTTCCTCTGCCTCTATGTGTTTCTATTTTTTTTTTAAAAAATGGTTGTGCAAAATATGAGGATTTCAGAATTGGTGTGCTACCTGTCATTGTGAACATAATCGTTTTCCCATGCCATTTTAACATCCAAAAAAGCCTCACTTTAAAAAAAAATCAGGTTCGTGATAGAGCTACACTATATATCACACACTTGGAGGTGATGGTGCAGTTGTTGAATCAGATAAAGTTGTCAAGGAATTTCTCTTTGGTCACTGATGTCCCTCTGATTAACTTGGAAACGAGTTTGCAGAACTATGTGCGTGTCCTTGATCACTTCTGATTTTTGTGAAATTTTTTATAATTACAACAGTTGTTTTATGGAATTGTAGGAACCGTCTGAAGAACCTTTCGATGTCTACTTTGTACCCAAGGACAAGGAGCTTAGATCTCAGCAGCTTGCCGAGAAAAGGCAGCAGGTAAAAAGCCCACTGGTCTGGGTGGTCTCCTGCTGCTCCCGCATCCACGGTTGATACTTATGGAAAGATGCTATCCTCTATCCCAGAGTTCTCACGCCCTGTAAATCTTTTTAAGGTCATTTTACTAGATAAAATTTCCATTAACTTTCCCTGTTATAATCAGTTATGTGATTCTTATTACCTGTCATCATAATCTTTAGTCCTCAGCAGCGGTGGGGATCACAAAATCAGAAACGGAATATGCAATTAATGAAGTCAATCACATATTTGATGAGCACTTTGTATTCCAATACAATTGCACATACACCATCCCTGCAGTTACTAGAATTATCTACTGTAAAAATATTGTCAAATTGTCAACAATTTTACGACGCTAAAGTGAAGGGGGTGTGTTGTCAGGTTTAAGTTACTGTAAAATGGTTCAGAAGCTAAAGAATTTTCCAGAGTAGCGATCTTAAAGGCTGAACGCTAGTAGCGATCAAGCCTTTAAGATCCCTTCCATCCGATTCACCAAAACAGACATTTGTGGCTTTTGAGAAACCCGAAGGCGTCACTGCTGGTTTGGGAAAATTTTAAATGTCTTAAGAGTTATCATGAAAGAGGTACTTAAGTTTCCTATGTACCTGATGATGGTTTCTGTGTTTCTTTTTTTTTTTTTTTTTGGTTTTGAGTTTTGCTGAAGGCAGCTTCTGTAATCTGTTAAAACTTATAAGATTTGAATAGATGCGTCTTTCATGTTTATCATCATGCTAAACTTGTCTATACTCGTAATTGTGTATATTATTATTTAGAATGCACTGGAACTGTATTGAATTTTAATTGGAATACATGTGATTGTATATTGATATTGTAGCACCAACAGTTTTATATCGTGTCCATGTCTCTTGGCCTTTGTGGTGTTTGCTTTCTCTAATGAAATGGAACTTTAAAGGGTGTTAATAACCATGTATTTGAAAAATAATGTTTGTACCTGTTAGGGTGTTCACAACTGTATACTTCAATAATAATATACTTGCTAGCTTGCTTGTAATTTACGCTGTTTTCATCTCTTATTTAATCATTGGGCATAATCAGGTTGATCCCTCTTCTGGTGAAGCCGAGGATGTTGGTGTAGAAGATGAGTGCCAGTTGGAAGACCTTGAAGCTTTGCAGCAGATTACATACTAAAAGTTAAGGATTCAAATTTCAGAAATGCCTGTGAAAATATGGACCCAAATACCAAGAGCGGACAAGTATGGTCTTGGTCCAAGAAAAAGCTTGGCAGAAGCTGTTAGTGTTATAATCAACCTTCATGGTTTGCAGCCTTGCGAGGTATGTCATTCTGTTTTAAAAATAATTATTTTGTCCAATGAAGCTTCTTGGTGGCAATGAAGCGTGCTGTTAGATCTGATGATAGATCTGTCAACGATGCTATTCATGAAAATAGTGGCAAACGGTGAGCTGGTTGTCTAATGAACAATGTTCCACATTTCTTAATGTGTAAATGGGGTTGGAGGCAACTGGTTGCAACTAAATAGATCCTTTCTATGGGGGAAATAAACCAGGCAGTTTCTTAAAAAATTTGCTCGCTAAAGTCATCTTTGCTCTTTGATATGTAACCTTTATGTGGAAGGCACTTTGGAGGTACCGCCTCCTTAACAGCTCTGAGTAAATTAACTAGTTTATGAATGGCAGATTATCCGAACTGAGATCTCAAACTCCGAAGGACGGATTCATATGTCCTTCGAATATAGTATAATTGTACAGGGAAGCTTCAGAGGCCCCAAGTCTAGTTTAATAATAATAATTTGACCTTTCGTTAAAACGTGTATTTTCAGGACACGCTAGTCTGCCTGAGATTATTTTGCCCAGGACCGGCCGACCAGCCCCGTGGTCAACACCGGCAGGTAAATCATGCTAACCGTGCAGTAAGACTCAGTGGCCGGGTACTTAAGCGATACGCTCAGTAATCCACGATTACCTTCGTCAAACCTTCCACTGTCTCTCCAACACGGCTACACGCAGCGGGCGGGTGAGGTTCGAACCCGTGACCCTTTGGATCAACGCTAGGCCTCGTTTCCACTGAGGCAGCTCTCACGCTCTATGACCTTTCCTGTGTTAATGCAGAAGAAGAATATTGTCACTAGCAGATTTTTTTATATTTGGTTTTTCAATTTTTTTTCATTTTTAGTATTTTTAATATCTTGAACCATAATTAAGCTTCTTTGAAATCTAGCAACTTCTTGAAGCAGACTTTGAATGATTGTTGTTATTCTATAGTGTTTTCATTTGTGCTTTAGTTCAGTTTTCAGCTATAGCCTAAAGGTGTGGTACTTAAAAGTGATTTAGCAACCAAACGCTAAAAAGAAGAGCTATATTTCCAATTTGCATAAAATCTATTGTCACTCCATGACAACATTCTATTTATCTTAACTTCAACATTTTCTCCTTTAAATGGAAATGCGTAGGACCATTGATGCTATTCTTCGACTTGAACGGAAAGCAAAATACTGAGGAATATCCTTCCGGTCTTCAAAAACTTCAAAGCAAGATGATATTGAAAGAATGACTAAATTACCCACCATTGAGCAGCCATGACCCGAAATACCTACGGGTGGGAATATGATGTTTTATACCCACTAGCCATGCATGGTTATAATCAGTGTTCTAAAAATCGGCCTAGGCGGCCGATTAATCGCCGCCTAGGCGCTAGGCGGCCTCTAAACGCCTAAAATCGGCAAAAATCGGTCATTAGGCGTTTTTTTCAATAGGCGGCGCCTAGGCGGTCTAGGCGAGGCGGTATTTTTTTCATTTTTTTTTCAATTTTTAAATTTAATTCTTTTCTCTTTTAAAAACTTTTTGTTTGATATAATAATAATTGACTAAAATTCCCTCATTTTAACTAATAGTAATGGTCAAATTTAACGGAAAATCAACAAAGGGGTGAAAATTGCGAGGGTACTCAAAATTATGGGATGTAAAGTGCATAAACTAAAACAAACGAACCTTAATTGCAATTATGTTAAATCAAAGGAATGCAAAATTATTTATTAACATGAAAATTATTATTTTTTAATATAAAAAATAATATTAAAATACATCCGATTAATTTTCCGATTAATCTCCGATTAATCGCCGCCTAGCCGATTAATCGCTAGAAGGTAGGTTCACCGCCTAGACCCGCCTAGCGCTTTCTGGAACATTGGTTATAATGCGTTTATTGTGTGAATTGATGAACTAGTGTTGCTTGCCCTGGTATTGGTCCATGCATGAATTTTAATGCAAGTACGAAATTTGTCAAAAAAAAAAATGATAATGAGAGAGGGAACTTATTTCGGTGTTAACATGATTACAAGATCGGTTTATACATAGAATGCATATTTTTCCCAAATATTGTTTTTACCTTATTCTTGAAAATTTGAGAGTATCATACTTTCACTCACCCATTAATCAACCGATTAATAAAGGTTTTCACTTCAGTTTCAATTATTTATTTATAGTTTTAACTCGATCTGAAAGCTCGACGCCCTTAACATTAAGGCCTCGCTGCTATAAGATTACAATAATAAAAAAAAGGCTGTATGTATTAGAGAGCAAAATACAATTGGTTTAGGCCTTGAATGTGAATAGACTAGGAATGCAAATTGTGGAACATTGCAACAGATGTCAAAAGAAAGTGCAAATTCCTTAATATAATGAGTGTGTGAGCACACATGGATCCTGTAAATTTATACAAAAGATATGTGTATTTACATTAAGCGTAAAATTGTAATTGAAGAAGCCAATTTTTCCGTAAAGGTCTTCGACAAAATTGTACAAATTAATCAATAATAACTTAATGAAATCCTCTTGTACCTCTAGATTGGTAAAGTACCAGTCTACTTTTTGATTCCAGCAACAGTGTTTCAATGTCAGGATCTTGCACCAAATGTCCTTGCTTTAATCCCCATTCAAGCACTATTAGCACTTCTTCTTGGGCTAACTCTTCACTATCAGGAACATGCAGTGCAATGTAACACAGTAGAATCAACGACGGTATCTGCACCATTTGTTCCGCAAAATAAACATGTTGTATCAGATGCTTAGTTCCTCCAGCAGCGATAATTGCCTTGGAATGATTAACATGAAGGAAATTATCTGTGCCAGCAAACTTATTCAGTGCAAATGCAGCCTCCCTAGTGATCTCAGGTTCCCTTTCATCAAGAAGTCTGACCAAAGGGGGTACAATTCTTGTTTCAGTAGCCCGAAAAGTTCTTGCTAAGTTCCCGATAGCATTAATACATGGACCCAACAGGTCTGAGTCAGCTGCCTCAATTATTTTAAGTAGTTGATCCACAACTGCTTTGGCAGCTGGTGCAGTTGGCTTAAAAGCTGTTTTCCTTAAATCTGAACTTTCTTCGGCTACAGCTGTAATTTCCATTAGTGCCAATGCCGAATTGTATTGGACATCATCAGCCCCCTTCTCTAACAAGACTGCAAAACATAAAAGAGCTCTTGATTCTGTTACACTTTTGCATATCGCCACATTATTTGCACAGAGGTGCCTAAGTGCCCGAGCAGCCATTGCCTTCATTTCAGCCTTGGTGACTGGATCCTCAAACTCTCTTCCCTTAATGCTTGTTCCAGTTAGTGCAACAGTTGGGTGGTGGTGTTGTTGCTGCTGATGCTGTGGTGGTTGATGGTTTTGCATCGCATCATTGTTATCAGCTTGAAAATTCGAGTGTTTTTGTGTAGCGGACTTCAAGGCCAGTGTATTAGCTACCACATTG
Organism: Kitagawia praeruptora; assembly: GCA_037693485.1. NCBI lineage: Eukaryota > Viridiplantae > Streptophyta > Magnoliopsida > Apiales > Apiaceae > Kitagawia > Kitagawia praeruptora. The sequence continues at coordinate 88,980,831 of CM075347.1, read as the reverse complement.
TGCATTTGGCTTGGACTACTTACCCCACTTGGCCTAGAAACTTTACTAGACATATCTTCTTCAACTTCATTGTTCCTACTAGTATCATTTTTCGTCATAACAACTGTATGAAGCGACATGTTTGGCTTATTAGAAATAGCATACTTACTATGTTCTTGAATCGTCTCAAATGCCAAATGACTCACCAACAACCGAATAGCATTGTTTTGTGCAAAATGGTCTTGACATTTGGGATGATTAGCAGCTAACTCAGACACAGCCCAAGCCACCACAACTTGAACCTTCATATGACCTTCTTTGAGAATTTTCGCAAACACTGAACAAACACCTGAATTCACTATCTGCTCAACGCTCTCTGGATCACGCCCCAACAAACCAATCGCCCTGACAGCATTCTCTTGACCTTCCATTTTTCCTTCTTTTACCAACTTCAACAATGGCGGAACACCACCCTCCTCAATAATTAATTTCCCATATCTATCATTGTCTCGAGCCAATGAAACAAGCGAAGCGGCAGCATCAGACCTGTCCTCAATTGAGCCAGAACACAAAATGGCAACTTGTTCCCATATCAAACACAAAATAGGCTCATTGGCCGCGATAGGAGGAAGCCCAAGATACTCATCATCCCTGTCATCCGCAGGAGCAGAAACACGAAGAAGCCACGAAACATCACCAATAGAATTCTCAAGTTGCTGTGACGTTTTCCTAAATGCAGCTGCAGGGATGATGGTAAATATCCTTCTAAGCCCACTGGCCCGACATTTGAATACAAGCACAAGAGTTTTATCGAGAACTTGTTCCGTATCATCAATAATTCTACGCGTGGGACGTTCGTAGAGGTCATTGCTTGCACGAGCAGCTTGTCGTAAAAGGCCTGCAAGCTTCTCTGTTTTGGCCTTGATTTCTGCACATTCTTGTTTAAAATTGTTGGTCACATCTGCTGCTTTGACAACATTATCAGCCAATTGTATTGGCTTTGCCAATATTTGTTTCACAATGTCCGCCATCACCTAGCCAGCGGACCAACACAGAAAACACAAACACAACTCAATATCTATGGTAATTCAGGAATGGCTTTCTAATAAATGTTGTAGGTGTTTTCTTAAAAAAAGGCTCTGTTTCTAACACATGCATGGGAAAAAAAACAGACAGATGAAGGCTTATTTAAGGTATTATAAATATGTCTGTCATGGTTTAAAAATATTAATGTAATGTTGGCTACACTATTATGGGAGGGTGGTGGTGGTTGTTTGGGGTTGCGGCAGAGGTGGTGGCCGGAGAAATGGGGAGGATAAGTGTTGAAACTTCTCTCTCCCCCCTTGTAATTTTTTTTATATAGTTGTAATGCTTATTTTGTACTGAATTTTTTTTGACCAATGAACCAAAAATGGACAGTTACAACAAAACCAGATTTATAGGGAATTGTATGTCGTTAAAAGCTCTAAACGCGCAATATATGCAATTTTAGAGCTGAGCTATCTGTAAATCATAATATACGCCGGTGCATCTCGTAAAGGCATGGACAACTGAAAATGAGCATGTCAGCATCACATTTTAACTAGCATGCTCTGTTTTTAATTTTATATTATAAATTTTAAAATTTGGGTCAAGTATGGCAAAAAAAAATTTGGGTCAAGAGATTTATTTTATTTTAAGTCTGTATATAAATGGTCAAAATTCTTTTTATATCTAAAATTAAATAATCTAAATTGTATGATTAGTTTTTCATAAAAATAAATGTCATATAAAAAACGATGGAATACTTGGTAATCAAAACAACTCTATCTTGGAGAGTAATATTTAAAAACATAATTGCTAAATGCTACAAAATTTTACTACAATTACTATAAGTATCGCCAAATGATTGTCAAAATAATTTAAAATAATGATTGGCTAATACTTTATCGAACATGTAAGGTGTTGTATTTTAATGAGATTGGTTATAATGTTTAAAATTAGAGTAAAGTGCACTTTGTGTACCTGTACTTTGGGCAAGACATCACTTGAAATACCACATTTCAAAAACTGCCACGGGCAATACCGAACAAAGTAACTTTTTACAGAGTGTGTACTACCGTCTATTTTTGTCTAACGGTGTCAAATGGGCAGGGGTAAAACAGACATTTGCAGTAGCAGTTTGCGCGCCACAGAAGAACTACGCGGGAATTACACCTATATATACAACATAGCAGCCCCCTTTGCTATTGCAAACCCTAATTGATTCTCTAATCTGAAAAATGGAGGCTAGTCGTCGTACGGATGAAGAAATCGATGCCATCTTGGACCTTGCTTGCTATTGCGACCGGATGAGTGTAATGAAGACTCAATGGTTTGGCCCAAATGCAGGGAGGCGATTCAGGGCATGTCCTAACAACATTTGCGGCTACCAGGAATGGATTGATGAAGAACTTGGGCCTTGCACTCTAGAGATTATTAAGGAGTTGCAGGAGTCTCGGCTGGAGAGTGATGAAAGGTATAGGCGCAGGATTGTTCGTATGAGGGAGAGGCATCAAGCTGAGATGTTACAGTTGAAGTCTAAGCAACAGTGTGTAGCTATTATTGGGCTGTTTGTGCTTGTTAATTTGATGATGAATATGGCTTTGAACACAATGAGGGATGGCACCGAAGTTGAGGATGATGACTACGATTCTGTTGATGAGTGAAGCTTTGATTAGGTTGCACTAGGACTGTTAGGTTTAATGAATGTCATCGTCTGTTTAATGCCAAAGGTTTGTTAGGATTGAAGCTTTGGTTAGTTTGTTCTAGGACTGTTAAGTTTGTTGAATGTGGCTGTTCAATGTTAAGCTTGTTAAGCTTTGGTTTGTAATGGAACCATTTTGTTAAGTGCTTTACTCTTGTTTTTATGTACCTTCTTTGCACATAGAATCCAAATCTAAGTGACAATAAACTTGGTAAATGAAAGAAACTATGCTGTTAAAAGTGCTTACACATTGCACCTAATAATACCAAATGAAACCAAAGTTGTTAAATCAATACCAAAAGGTATCCTTCATTTCATTACAAGCCAAAAGGTTCTTACAAGGTTCGAAAGAGACCATCAAAATTGACCATTACAAGGTTCGAAAACAGACCATTAAAGGAGACCATCAAAAGAGACCATTACAAGGTTCATAGAGATCATTAGAGACCATTAAACAGCATTACAAAGGTTCTTACAGACCATAATTCAAAATAACCATAATTCAAATAGATCACTGCTTCCAAATTGGCTTTTGTTTGAGCCTGCTTTCTCTTTTCTTTCTAGCAAGATCCAGGTTCTTCAAAGATGTAACCTTGCTCTTGTCCTTGGTTGTAAAGCTCAGGGGCTGCACACCCAGAGGATTGTTGCTTGCTTCAGGATTGTTGGGTGTTTGAGAAGTCTTAGGGTTGGTAAACACCCCTCCCTGGCTGCCTTCACCTAATGTTGTAGTTCTCCTTCAAGTGTCTATATTGGCTTGTTCAGGAGTTGTCAAATTCACTTTTGTTCCACTCTGATCCTCATCAGCCTTCTTGGTCTTTTTGTTCTTCTGCTTCTCACATCCATTAGCCCTATCATGTACCTGTCAACACAAAAGCATATGCATTCAGTTATCAACTAACATAGACTAATATGAGTGCAAGAAAAATCATAACCATACCCTAGCTGGACAAGTCCTTGTGTTGTGAGAAAATTCAGTGCAATAACTACACTTGATCTTGGTGTTCTGTCTTTTTAACCTAGTTGCACCAGGTGTTGTAGCATCATTTGTCTTATTCCTACTTTTTTTTGGCCTCCCTGTCTGCACCTTGACCACAGGAGGTTGTGGTCTGGGATACTCAGTCCTAAACCATTCTTCTTCACCACATATGGGTTCAAGGGTGTGGCTGTAGCAAGCAATAAAGGTGTCCTTTAAGTAGCATTCATGAAAAAATTCCTCATAGTTCTTTTTTGACCATGCAATGCATGCACATGCATGGTAACAGGGTATTCCACTCAACTCCCACTTTTTGCATGCACACTTTTTAGCATCCAGGTCCACCACCATCTGATACCCCCCTGCAGACATGGTGACCAAGTATTCCACTCAACTCCCACTTATATGTACAATTTTGTTAGAGATTCCACAAATATAGTCAATGTGAGGAGCTTGGCTATATTTTCACCTAAAGATTTTACATGGTTACATAATTTATACAAATTATGTGTAATATTTGCCACCTAGATTTTTTTTGCTAAGGACTTCTTACATCGGAGATGCTCTAATATGCTAAATCTATTCTATCATGTGGGCTAGGTTTCACATAGAAGCACTTAAAAGTAAAATCCTTAAAATTATCTAATATATTATGCTGAAAAATATTATACAATTTTATAGTCTTTTTATTATTATCAATTAATTTTTTCATAATTATTATTTTAAAACATATTACAATGATGAAACATAAGTTGAGTTACGTGAAAAATAACTTATTCTTTAAAAAAATCATGTTATTTAGAAAATAAATAATTGTGTATACCATACTCTTTAACTAGAGTAAAAAGCACTTTGTGTACCTGAACTTTGGCGAATACACCACTTGCAATACTACTTTTCTAAAAGTACCACGTGCAATACTAAGTGATGGATTTACTTAAATTTCGTGTACCGCCGTCTATCTCTTGCAAACGACGTTAGATCGTCAGGGGCAAATCAGTCATTTTATCCACTTTTATTCCACTATATTGTAAATCTTTCTCTCTCCCGATTTGTATACACACACCCCCACACACACTCACCTTAATTTCGATTTTTCTACTTTGTTTTGCATCAATTTGAGAATGCAATTACATGATATTAACCTACAAATTCATAGCTTCATTTTGATATATGATTTGTGAAGATCCATGAAATTTTTTTTAACACCCATTTTGATTTTTGTTCGATTTTTGTGTTATAGCGATTTGTTATTATTTTTGATGTTTAATCTTTGTTTATCTTGATGTGTACAGTAGTTTAGAGTGATAGATATTGTGTTTTGGTAAAGAAATTTCTGGGTTTAAAACTCATTTCGTTTTTTATGATTTTAATTTTTGATGATGTTGTGGATGATGGGTTAGTGTAGAATAAATTTGGAGCATGTTGGTAGTAAGTTTGTCGATTTTCGTTGAGTTTTCGAGTTCGTCGGAAAACCACCGGCGGCGGCGGTGTGTTCTTGATCCGGCGGCGTTGATTTTGGTTGTGTTTTTGGTGGGTGTATAATTGTTTAATCATGCCGATGAACAGAATAGCTGTGGGAGCACCAGGAGAGGCTAGCCATTCTGATGTACTCAAAGCCGGGCTTGCAGAGTTTTTTTTCCATGATCATTTTTGTTTTTGCTAGCCATGGCTCGGGCATGGCTTTCAGTATGTTTGAAACTTTTCTTTTCTTTAAATTTAGCATTATTGTTATTATTCTGAGGATTAGGTTCGTTGATGTGTTTTGGCAGGTAAGATTACAAATGATGGGTCAAGTACTCCATCTGGCCTTATTGCTGCGCGCTGCATTATCTCATGGCTTCGCACTCATGGTCACTGTCGTAGTTGGTGCTAATATTTTGGGTGGCCATGTGAATCCTGCAGTAACATTTGGTGCCTTTTTTGGTGGAAATTACCATTGTTGAGAGCTATTATATATTGGATTGGTCAATTGTTGGGCGCAGTTGTCGCCTGCTTACTCCTTAGCTTCGCCACTGGTGGAATGGTGAGCTTCCTTTTTTTTTTTTACGATTTTTCAGAATTGTCAACACAGCTACATTGTGACAACAAAAAGTTTCACTTGTGTTAATTGAGTGTAGGAAACATCATCATTTGCGATGTCAGCTAGTGTATTTGTTTGGCATGCAGTGATATTCGAGATTGTGATGACCTTTGGGCTAGCTGGTATACACTGTGTATGCTACTGTAGTCGATCCAAGAAAGGAAAACATTGGGATTATTGCAACTCTTGCAATAGGTCTTATTGTTGCCGCCAACATTTTGTATAATTTAGCAAATAATGTGCAACCAAAGTAGAATTGCTCGTGTGAACTGCCCAACCTTAGTTCCTCGGAAATATTTAGAAAAGGGAGACCTGATGAATAAGACGAGGAACATATATTTCTGGGAGTTAAATGGTCAGAAGAATCTCCAAAATTACTCAACCTTAGCCTTCTCAAGTTTGACCCAGTAGCTACAGTTTTTCCAAAGCTAATTGACCATATATCTTTCTGTACCAATACACTAGATTCATCTGTGTATATATAGGATGCTATGTATATATAATATATACGTGAAAAAACTCTGCATATCACAAGCTGTAGGTGGAAAAAGATTGTTTTGTCCCTTATCATTTAACGGAGTTGGAAACAGATAGACGGCGGTACACGAAATTTAAGTAAATCCATTACTTAGTATTGCACGTGGTACTTTTAGAAAGATAGTATTGCAAGTGGTGTCTTCACCAAAGTTCAGTAGACAAAGTGCATTTTACTCCTTTAACTATAGATGTGTGCTACAGCAAACTAAAATATCATGCACTAAATAATAAATCTTAATCGTTGATTCACATAATCCGCGATTGGGATTAGTCCTAATATCTAATTTAATATAAGGTTCTAATTTGAATCTACCCATATATTATTATTATTATTAATCCTATTCAATGTATAAGTCCTACATTTATAATGTTATTCAATGTAGAAAACCTAATTATATACAGTATGATTTAAATCATGGGAAATTATGAATGATGCCCCTCTATTTTTGGCTTTTATGAATGGTACCACTACTCATTTTTGACTTACAAACGGTACCACCGTATATTTGTGTGTCAACTAAAAATAACACTATGTCACACCAAACGTTAAATAAACTGTCAAAATCATTTTCTTTTTACTAACTTCACCAAAACTGAATCAAAATCGGGTCAACGGAAACGGGTCAAAAATGGGTCGCCAAGAACATTCAAAGCTCTTTCCAGATTCCGGTGATCTTCGTTTCATTTGTTTTAGTTTTATTCGGTAATACAGTGAAAAACAAACAACTCCACAATTAAAACTAAATAAGCAACTCAGCAAGAACGCATAAGGAAACTAAACAAACTCATCAAGAAGACTCTGCAATCACTACTCGGAAATTCAACCAACAGAACCAAAACGTGCGCAACGAGAAAATAAAACAAACATCGACAACTCGAACACAACAGGAACACACGACCACAGTAACACTACTCAGAAAACGCAGTAAATGAATAAAACTGGAATCAAACAGCAAAGCAACTCGGAATTTACACTATAGCAACTCAACGAAAACTCAGAAATAAACTCGGTAAACCAACTACAATCCGCAAAACTTAGAATTCAAACAAAATCAGACAGCAACACACACGCAACACATCAATTCAAACAACTAACGAACACTGATCACTACAATTAATTAAAGCAGGGGAAAGGGGTTTTGACTCGAAATAAAAAAAAGGAGAAAGGGTGGGTTGTGTCTTTACAGAGAACAGAGGAGATGAAAACTGAGGAGTAGAGTTCGAAGAATAAAGAAGAAAAGGAGTTGGGTTTGGTTTTGTGTGGAAAACAGGGGTTGTGTGTTAAGCTACGAATAAAACTAGATTAATCAACAATTCAAACTAACCCTCCGTTTATCTCTCTCTCTCTCTCTCTCCCAATCCATACTCCGCCCAATCTCTCCCTCAATCTCTCTTTTTCCGATCTCCTCTCTCCCTCGTCTTCTCTCTTTCTCCGATCTCCTCTCTCTCTCGTCTTCTCTCTTTCTCTCCCTCTCCTCTCTTTCTCTCCCTCTCCTCTCACTCGTCTAGTCGTCTTATCTAATACAGTATCATTTAGTAAAAAAACGTATTTAGAGTGTATTTTCTTTTTTTAATAAAGTAAAATACGGATTGATGGACGGAGTGGCAGGTTTAATAGCAAATCATTTACACGGTGGTACCATTTGTAAGTCAAAAACAAGTAGTGGTACCATTCGTAAAAGCCAAAAACAGAGGGGTACCATTCATAATTTCCCTTAAATCATTGACATACAACTTTTCGTATTTCAATATAAATACACTTTTTAGTTCATAACATATTAAAATATAAAATATTTTTTTATGCATGATCCAACGGTTAGAGGGATAATATAAGAGTACTACTATAGATCAAAGGTTCGATACTCACAAACAACATATTTATAAATTATATTTTATTATATATATAATAATCATATTTAATGTATTATAAGAATAATTATGTTATAAGAGTATTACAAAAGGATGATCGATTTTTACATTTAATCCTATTCAATGTAGAAAACCCAATTACAGTTAAACCTTGATAAATGAATACGCTCGGGAGCGAAAATTTTTATTCATTAATTGAGATTATTTATTTATCGAGATAAAAAATACATTTTCTTTATTATGTCGGGACCGGGAAAAATTATTCATTTAATGAGGGTATTCGTTTATCGAATATTCATTTATCGAGGCTTTATTGTATATATGATTTATATCATTGAAATACAACTTTTCGTATTTCAATATAAATACACTTTTTAGTTTATAACATATAAAAATATAAAATATTTTTTATGCTACATCCAACAGTTTTCATCTATTTATTTTAAGACCTAATGATTCATATTTATTTTATCGTACAGAGGACCATACTATCGATTATCAAAGTTTTGGACAAAATCTTTCATACACTTATTATTAAAATTGTATTTAGTTGTTAATAGAGTTATCTTCAAATAATAATAAGGACATTTTGATATCAAAACGAATTATGAACAAAACGAATTATAAGTAGAATTCATAATTTGAATAGAATTTTCAATGTAAAAAATCTTCAATTTCTTCTCTATTTTGTTTCTGCATAATGTTAATTGGAAAATATTTGTTAAACCATCACAAAAGTAAAGATTATTTTGTTAATTTCAAGTGGGTTGTAAAATCGTCCAAATCAAATTTTAAAAATTCAAGATATAGTACAAATATTGGATTGAACGTGTAAAATCATATATATATATATATATATATATATATATATAAAGATATATATATCAATTTCTTAACAATAATTTGATATGTAAATTAATAACATATAAAATTTAAAAATATTAATATAATTTTAAATATTAAATAAGAAGGCAAGGAGTCGTGCGTTGCATAGGTTATAAGTTAGTATATATAATAGAGCAACTAGGAGATTGTGTGAGCCTTTTTTCGATTAAATTACTATATTACCCTTAATTATTATATTTTAATAATTTATAATTAAATACATTTATTTATTACATCTAACCCATAATTACTCATTAGTACATCTATATTTATTACTCCTTTATTATTACATATTAAAAATTTAAATTATCTTAATCTATCTATTTAATACTTAGATAATAAAATAATCAATATGCAACTATATCTAATTCATTACTAACTTCGTTCGCTTCAATTGTTTATACTTTTCAAATAGTGTTCGACACGCATTTTAAGATTCATTTTAAGGATAGTTCCATAACTTATTTTTAAAATTTTCCTTTCTTGTATATAAATTTAATGTTTACATTTTTATACAAGAAAAGAAAATTTTAAAAAATAAATTATGGAACTATCCTTAAAATACACCTTGAAATGCGTGCCGAACACCCCTTAAAAAGTGTAAACAATTGGGTGAAACGGAAGATGTATTACTTAATAATAGTTTCAAATTAATATACAATACATGGATGTATATATCTAAATTATATTATCAAAACTAAAATATTAAAAGATACCGGATACATACCGGATTTATAGTTTTCAAATTTGTCGCTTGTCTTACTTTAAATATTAATTTTATTACAATAATGGACTAAAATTCACATATAGACAAATAAAAACAATTATTTTATATACATAAGTATAATAAATCAAACTTGTCAAAAAAAAGTATAAAAAACAAATTAAAAGATGGGTGAAGGCCCAAAATAGCCACAAATTAAACACCCATGACCAAAATACCTACCGCCAACTCGGGCGGCCTTAAATACCCACCGGACACCCTACTGGTAATGGAGTGTCAAGGAGACATGCTACTGGTGGTGGAGTGTCTTGTAAACACGCTATTGTGCAAGGAGTAACACGCACATACGCAAACAGGAGGTAGTCACTGTAACTCGTGATACGCATCTAACAAATGCGCATATGCAGATACGCATTTGTCAGATGCGTATCCGTCATCTTCTCCAAAGCTCCCTCTGGCGATTATCTGGGCGATTTCCGATCAAAACTCGCGGAGCTCCGTTCGTACGCTTCCGTTATTGTCCATGTATGTCCTATACACCAATCGAATCGTGCTTCTACAAGCTACACAACCATACCCATTTCAAAACCATTTCATTCCCGGATTTCAAACCCCCAATCGAACCCAACAATCTCGCTTCGATTTTCCGGTAAGTTCGTAACTGTCCCTGCGGGGCCAGATTCGTTAAATCGATTGGGGCAAAACGAAGAGCTGGTAATGGTGATTGTTTTGGTATAATCAAAAGCAGTGGTGGTGGCCGGAGAACGCGAAGAGAGGCGGAGAGAGTTCGGGAGGTGGAGAGATCCGGTGAAATCGAGAGAGATGGGAGAGAAAACAAGAGAGACGATAGAGATGGGATGCGTCACTGTGAGTGGCGTGTCCCGTGGATAGTGCGGGCCAACTATTCCGAAAATCAGTATTTTGGGCCATAAATACCTCATTTTGAGGTATTTTGGTCATTTTCTCTTAAAAGATGACTTCACATACATTATCGATACTCCCTCCGTCTCTAAATACTTTTCCCATTTGAGTTGGACACGTTTGCCAACGCACAGTTTTGATCATTAATATCTTAAATTTCGTATTAGTATTAAATATAAAAACTTCATTGTATTAAAGTACTCATAAATACGAATCCAACAAGATCACTCATGACTATATTTGGTCTTACAAATTAGACGTAAATTAGTAATTTATCTCATGTCATGAACAATCCCGACATATGAAACGAGCGTAGTATTATGAGACGGAGGGAGTATCAATTATCACATAACTCATTCATTATAGTTCTATAACTCGTAATACATGACGTACATGTTTATAATCATGATTGAATGAATTATATGTGTTTCGGCATTCATGTCATCTATATCTGCATAGGTAGATAGGCTTATAGTGTACATGTTTTAATATTCCGATACATTATATTTATTTTAAAACCAATAAAACTACATCCTAAATAGTTAAGATAATTGACTCATAAGAAATTGATAAAATTAATGAAAGAGACAGTTGCTAACGTGCATAATACATACGTAGTACCAAACATAAAAATTAAGATAATTGATGAAAATTAACCCAACATATCACTTGCATCTTATCAACTAATAAATGTTCATGTTCAATGACAACTAAAGTAAAAATCATACTATTAGAGTATTTCCAAGGGTTCCCGTTCACTGGCAAACATTTGTCAATGAACTGTTACACAACATATGGTGTCCCAGCCGTTGAATCGTTTATCCAACGGTTGGGGTTTAAATTTTTTTTTACGCTGTACCGTAAAAACTTTCCACGGTACGGGGTAATTACAAAAATTCCCCCTATTTTCACATCAAAAAGCTACTGTTCACCGTAACGTAGAAACTTTCTGCGGTACGTGAACAGTGAGGGCATTTTTGTAATTACTCCATATCGCGGAAAGTTTTTGCGGTACGTTGTATTTTTTTTTAATTCAGGACCGTTGGATCAACGATCCAACGATCATGAAGCCATATGTTGGGAAACAGTTCCCTAGCAAATGTTTGTTACGAAACGGACCCCATTTCCAAGATATAGTGTTAGTGGCTGAGTCGAGGGGGGAGGTTAACGAGAAGTTGGAACTTTGGAGATCTACTTTGGAGTCACAAGGATTACGTTTGAGCCGTTCTAAAACCGAATATCTATGGTGTAACTTCAGTGGTGAGGAGAGCGAGGGAGGAGTAGCAGTCAAGATCCAAGATCAGATCGTACCTAGTACGGATAAGTTCAAGTATCTAGGGTCGATCATTCAGAAGGAGGGAGAGGTTGAAGACGATGTCAAACATCGTATCAAGGCTGGGTGGCTAAGGTGGAGGGCAGCGTCAGGGGTGATGTGCGACAAGAAGGTCCCTTTAAAGGTGAAAGGGAAATTCTATAGAGCGGCAATCCGGCCGGCGATGCTTTACGGTTCGGAATGTTGGGCGGCAAAGAAGGACATCGAAAGGAAACTGGAAGCGGCTGAAATGAGGATGTTGCGGTGGTCGTGTGGGCGCACGTTGTTAGATAGAATTCCAAATGGGGTGTTTAGGAGCGAGCTTGAAGTGGCGCCTCTCTCTGCGAAAGTCAGGGAAGGGAGGTTGAGATGGTTCGGCCACGTCCGTAGGAGGTTGGCTGGAGCCCCAGTGAGGAGGGTAGAGAGTCTTTCGGTGGATGGGGTGAGGAGGAGAGGCAGACCGAGGAGGTCGTGGGAAGAACAGCTTAAGTTGGATCTGAAGGCCCTGAACTTGAATGAGAACATGACAGCTGACAGGTGCGCGTGGAGGCGTCAGATCAGAGTGGTAGATTCCCTTTTAGGGAGCGGCTCCGTTTTGGAGAGCCTCAGAGTTGGTTTGTCTCGATTAGCTTTAGCTTAGAAGTCGCATTTTTCGTTTATTGTCTTCTGATTGCCTTGGACCGGTATATTCTTATAGAACTCGGTTGGTTTTTTTTTTTTTTTTTTTCACGGGTCACGACCGGAGATATTCTCACAAGTTGAAAAAATGGAAAGCATCAGGACCTCAATATCAGAATATCAGAATTCCAAACAGGCGGGTAGGTCCCATGTGGAGGACGCCATGAGCTCAGGTATTGCTTTAATCATTCTCGTACCTGTAAGATTCCTGTGTTTTCATCACCCACCGTATCTGTCATGCACATAGCCGGAGGTCTTCACGGAAACAGCCATTCCGCCTTAAAAAGCAGGGGCATGGTCTGCGTACAACTTACCCTCCCCAGACTCTGCTCTGAGCGGGATATACTGGGTATGTTTGGTTTGGTTTATCTTATATGAATAGGGAAAGGTCTTGTAAAAAAAACATTTAATAACATATTGGATATTATATTTTTATAACATATATGCAATTTAATAACTTAAGTTTAGAACATACTTGTGACTCGCACCGAATATGAAAATAATTTATTTTTAGTGCACGATTATGCAAAATTATAGAAAATTGTGCACGATTGATTCGAAATAATACATCAAATACTTTCATTTATAAAAGATTCATTCATGATTTTAATTTTTTAGTACATCTAATAAAAGTTTTATTATTTTTAATACATTCAAAATTTGCATTTACGTATATAAAACAATAAGAATGTCTTTTAGATTCCATATGGTTAGATATAACTTAAAGGGCAAGTTAAAATTGAATATTTAAAATTATTTTTCGTTTTTATTATATTTAATTGTAAGTTACTAAAATTAGAAAAATAATAAAATTTCTAAGCACTACATTAAATGATAGGTATTAAGTTTTTTTGAAAAGAATTTAGCAAAAAATTTTTTTTTTTTGAAAAGAATACATAATTAAAAAGAAAATGAGTTAATAAAAGAGTTTACTCCCATGGACTTTTTTTAAGGCTTTTTATAAGTACTTAGAGCATCTCCAATGGAAGAGTCCCTTAGCAAAAAAATTTTAAGTGGCAAATATTTTAGATAATTTGTATAAATTTTGAATCTCCAACCATTCAAAACCCTTGGCTATAATTATAGCCAACCTTTCCAAGTTGGCCAAATTTGTCGAACCTATCAAGAATTGTAACAAAGATGTACATATAAATTTTATTAATATAGCCAAACACATTAGAATACAACACCTTACAGGTTCAGCAAATACCTTACAGGTTCAACAAATATTATTTTAATCAACCAATTTTAACCAGCCCCATTAAAAATGCTCTTACAATTATAAAATGAAATTACCTTTTAACTGAGATAGTATTAAGTTTATACAAAGTTAAGTGCTCATAAATTGCGCTCCGAATTGATTTCTTTCGTTTTAATTTTTAAACTTATGAAAATCCAAGGAAAGGTGAACATATTTGGCGGGCCCAGTTTCTTACAAGTGGCAGCATTCCATTGGGTGCAAAAATTGCAGATAAGATTTAAAAATCAATGTATCCAAAAAAACACATAAACACTCTGTTGTAGTTGAAAATGGGCACTCTACTTTACCGTTGTCCTTGATGTGTATGTATAGATTGTAAAGGGAGGATGAGCATGGCAATGGCAGCCACATTATGCAACCTAAACCCCAGTAGCTCTGGTGTCATGCAAATCAATCACCACCAGGCCACTCAAATCATCTCAAGGTTTTAACTATTATTATTATTATTATTTCTTTTTTCTTTCATTATCTGTAACGATTTTATTTTATTTGTATGCATTTTGAATAGCACCCACAAGTTAAAATAAACAATGATCATCTTTTTTGATGGGTGTATATGTTTTCACTGATATTGGCCATCTCAATGATTCTGCTTGATTATGTTTTTGTGTAAGAAATTTTTGGGCTTTCAGTGGATATGAACCTTGTCTAAAAAATGACAATTTTTTAGTATGATTGCAGATAGTACTCATCTGTTGAGATTTAACCAAATTGCTACTGTGTTGTTGGGTATCTAGACCTAATTTCTAATTTTCAGGCCAAGAGATGCTTGATAGGCTATAGCTTCCTAATTGTTAAACTTCTATTTGGTATAAAGCATTAACCACAGAAAGGATGTTACAAATGTAGCATCGACCAAATATTCCAACACATATAAAGGAAATATTCCAACACATATAAAGGATTAGGGATCATTTTTGGTCAAGAATTATCATTGAGCAGGAAATAATATATCACCTATCAGTATACTCATTAAAATTAAAGAGGCCTGAAAATCTGAAAAATTAAAGCTACCATACTTCATTGTTATGCCTAGGGCTGAACACAAGAAAATAAATATTTGATATAAAATTAATAGTTAAGCATGTAACTTGTCGGGGTTCATTGCTACTTGATCTTGTCTTTGCTACACAATAGGATAACTTTTCACAAAACTTGCCCCCACTTACTCCCTATCTTTTAGATGTATCAATATTTTGTTAATTTAGCAAGTGTAGAACTTGAATCTCTTCTGGTCTTTGGATGTTCTTTTATCAAGATCAGATTCACAATAAGTAAGCAAATCAATCATTTCTTGGTGTGAGTATACCCACAAATGATAACACTCAACAAAGCATATCAAAAGAATTTTACACTTCAGTTACATATTTGTATAACCACAAAACTATATTCGTTTATGGTCTCCATTTACCGATCAGGCGATTAACTTCAATTTTTATCTACAATACACATGTAGTTTTGACCTGGATATTAAAAATTAAGGATGTTTACAATTACACTGATCACAAGTTGTCTTTATATTTGGTTCACAAGTAAAGCACAGAGAATGTGGATTCACAAGCAAAGCATAAACAATGCCTTTAAATATCTCTGTGCAAATGCTTTTTACTATATGTATTTACTATGTTTACTATGCTTTTTACTATATGCAAAGCACAGAGAATGTGGTCACAAATTCCATTCTGTCAGCTATATGTATTTACTATGCAATTTCTACAGTAACAACTATACCTAAGAAATAGCATATTGTGTTGTGCCCCGTTCATTGCCTTTGAGAATAGACTCCCATAGCTTATAAATTACAAATGGCATAACCTCCAGTTAGATTCTAGTGTTAACAGGATATTCCTCATATTGGACAAAAGCTTCTGATTAAGAAGTTCTTTATTATTCATATTATTATTTTTCTTTCAAATACAGTTCTGTTGATTTCCTTCATCCATTATCATTTGAATCATTATAAATGGCTTTCAGTGAATTAGTACCTAACCTAGTAACCTTTCTCATCCTTAATCTTGGCTTTAGCTGGCCCATATTAAGTAAACCGGGAAGGCTCCGAGGAGTTCTTTGTCAGAACTATATGGCAATGAACTAATGAAGAGCTGAATAGGTGGACCATAGGCACTTTTCATTAAATGGGGTGGGGGTGGAGAATTTCATAATAAGAATCCCGCATGCTACACTATGGTATGACTGATTGGTTTTTTATTTAACAGCTATTATTCGGTGTTTACTTTGTCCTCTGAGGACAAAAAATCATCATGTTGCTGCATTGGCGGTCAAGTCTATAAAAGCAGCAGACCAAGCAGAAGAGATATTAAGATCAAAGGACAGTATCGTTGGTCCTCCAACAGTAGAGAACAACATTCTGAAGCCGCAAAACAAGATGATGTACCTAGAGAAACATTGATATGGAGGGCCATCAAATTACCAATATATTCTGTTGCTTTGGTTCCCATCACTGTAAGATACTTACTTTGTTTGAGATGTGAAGTATATAGTGTAATTGCAATTGTTTTCCATAATGGAAAAGGAAATATTCTGTCAAATACTAGAAGTCAAGACTAGCACATAAGTCAGGGGTTGGTTTAGTTAGGCATGAACAAAGTCATGGTTAGGCAAGAGTTAGTATTGAAGATTAAGGCTTCAATATCTCTATATATAGCCTAGCATTCCTCTTGTATTTTTTACATCAATACACAAGCTATAAGCTTGCTTCCTTCTCTCTTTCTCAGATTCTAACATGGTATCAGAGAATGTACAATCCTAGGGGAAGAAACACAGCAGCAAAGCTAGAAACACAACAGTAGACCATAAGCCCAGAACCAAAAATACCATCTGCTTCAAAAACTCGAAAATCAAAACACACCCAAACAGAAATGTAAACATACCACAGTATAGTACACACACACAGGAGCTCCCAGAAATTTTCAGATCTCAGAAACAGCCAGCTACGCGCCGCCACGCGCCACCCCACGCGCGGCAACGCCGTTTCACGCGCGTCACGCGCCGGCGCGTGAGGCTTCTCCACACATTTTCTGGAAAAATTTCTTAAGGCAACCTTGTTCTCCTTCCCATTCCGAATCTATGTGTGGTAATATCTTATCTATCTAGCACAGTTCATATAGACTATATATATATATATATATATACGTGTATATATATAGAGGAGTCTGTCTGTTTCTTTGGATAACCTGCTGGATCGAGTCGGCCAGAAAAGGAGTTTGTTGTTGCTTTTAGGCAATGAGTCATAGCCAGTTGTGGTTAGATTACAAAAACGTGTTACCTCCCTTTACTTTACAACTCTGGTCTTTTTGTTAAATCATTAAAGGGCCTTATAATAGCTGGGCCTGAAATCTACATTTGGGTTGTTATTAGTGGGCTTGATAAATACTAAGGTATTTATTGGTCCTTTTTTTCTAATATATATAGCAGTCTTGTTGGTTCGAATATATAAATAATGGCGGAGGTTGTGAATGATTCGGCTGCAAAGAAAAATACTAATCAAGGGACTGTTAAATATGGATTTCATGGTACACCATATGTTAACCTCAAATTTGATGGGAAGAATTTCTTGGAATGGTCGGAATCTTGCACACTTGTACTTAAATCCCATCGGTTGATGAAGTATATTAATGGGAAGGCTAAGAAACCCTTGGAGAGTGATGAATGTTTTGATGATTGGGATAGCGAAAACGCCTTGGTCAAGTCATGGTTGTTTAACTCTATGGAGTTACAAATTCGTAAAAGCTATCTATTTCTTGATACTGCAGAAGCGGTTTGGAATTCTATTACCCGAACCTACTCATATTCGGGGAATATGGCTAAACATTTCGAGGTGAAGCAAAAAATATGGGCTTCAACTCAAAGAGGCAGAACATTGACCGAATATTATTCGGAACTCACATCACTATGGCAGGAGTCAGACCACTACACTGTGTTCGAGTGTAAACAGGCTGAAGACCAAGAGAAGTACCAAAGATTGGTACAAGAAGAAAGAGTGATGAAATTTCTTGCTGGACTGACAATAGAGTATGATTCAATCAAAAATCAACTCATTGGTCAGATTCCCTTTCCTACAGTTGAGGAAGCACATGGACGAGTACAGCTAGAAGAGAGTCGTAAAGAAAGCATGACTCCGGTTGATACTGTGCCCGATCGATCAGCGCTTTTTACGAGAAGTGCTCATCATCAAGGCAACCCAGAACAGATAATTGCGAGTGAAAAAGATGTTATTCGGTGTGACTACTGTTATAAGTTAGGCCACACTCGTGATACATGTTTCACTTTGCATCCTCATCTCAGAACTCAAGGACGAGGAGGACGAGGCCGAGGTAGCTCATCCGGTAGAAGCTCAGGAAGAGGCACCCAATATAATGCTCATCACACTACGTCTGGAGACCATGGTGACTCTACTACTTCAGCAACGGAAGCAATAAGTTCAACTGAACTCACTGCTCTCCGGCAGTTATTATCTCAAATGGAGACTAAACCACCAGGACCTTCTTCCGCCAATTCTGCTCATAAAGAATCAGGCGTCCAACAAAATGCCTGGCAGTGGTAAAGTGATTGGGTGGCCATCCATCCATCCATCAAAATAAGGTGGACATCCACCAAGTACTAATTTGTTTATTTTCCTTAAAGTGATTGCAAGACTGACGACCTCCAGTCTTACGCCAGTCCTGACTGAGTTTTTGATATAGCTTGAAAAATACTGCGTGGTCGCGAAATCGATTCCCGGTATTCCCAAAAGGCTCCATTCCTACAGATGGGATTTGTTGGAAGCTTGAGTTATGCAAATATGCTACTAAGTGTTCCACTCTTCAATCCCATGATAGGTCATCCCAAGATGGGATTTCGAGTGAGGGGGCGTGTCAAATACTAGAAGTCAAGACTAGCACATAAGTCAGGGGTTGGTTTAGTTAGGCATGAACAAAGTCATGGTTAGGCAAGAGTTAGTATTGAAGATTAAGGCTTCAATATCTCTATATATAACCTAGCATTCCTCTTGTATTTTTTACATCAATACACAAGCTATAAGCTTGCTTCCTTCTCTCTTTCTCAGATTCTAACATATTCACGCCACACTGCATATTGAATTTTATTTCCAGTTAAAGTAAGCATGAACCAGTCCGATTAGATTAAACTTGTACCCTTTAACAAAGTTTTATCCCAACATATAGAAACCAAACCAGTGAAGCACTCTGGGTCTTTACGGTATCCTGTATATATCTGTAAACATCATCTTTGTCGTCCACTACCGCTTGCGCGGGTGCTTCCCTCTAAGGCTTTGAGCCTGTATACTTGTAATCCCCGAGACAGAAGTCACAGAACTCTACTTCTCAAGTGAATTGCAAACTTGTAACCTTTGATTTTCTATTTTCTGTTTAATTTGTAAACATGGTACTGGATCAGATATTCAATTAGACCTTGCTTTCTTGCTATGATTTGTAGAAGCGTATCGAATAATGTCTCATTGTCTCACTTTCATCTTCTCTGCCTTCCAGGTTGGAAGCGCTGCTGCATATTCTCTTACTGGGCTATGTTCAACCAGGCGTTATCTAGTGATCTTGGCATCTTCAGTTCTTATAATCACTTGGCTGAACTTAAGGTAAGACTCCCTAGTGTTTTACTATCAATTTTCCCTGGGAAGCACCTGTAAAATTAACAAAACCTCATATCTAGAAACTGCACATTGGTATACCGATTTATAAGTAACTTTTACAGAAAGAGATTGTTGTCGAGATGGAAATTTCATTTAGACTGGACTAAGTGAGCACTAGATATGTTAGTCTTTTGCTTATGAACTACATGTATCTTTCCAGAGGATACATGATTGCAATATTCATGTCTTCATCTTATTTTTCCTTTCATCTTTTTGCCCTTGTGAAGCCTATTCTTCCTTAAGGTTGTCCATAATATAGATCATCATCATCTCAGTTACTTTTTTTTTCTGTGTATTTACAAGTGTGTAATATGGGCAGCAACGACGTTTATGATTTTGATACAGGAGCAGATATTAACAAGAAAGAATCTGTTGTTAACTTAGTTGGCAGGTACGGACTTATATCTCACCACTTCTTTCAGTATGTTAAATGATCTTTCATTTCATCGTTGGCTGATAACTGATGATTTGTATTGAAAATTTGAAGTCGTACAGGGACCCTGATTGCTGCTTACCTACTATTAGTTCTCGGTTTTATGGGGCTTGCTTTGGCATCTGTGGAGGCTGGAAGTGTGAGATCCATTTTATTATTGGCAAGTGCAATTACCTGTGGCTACATATATCAGGTACTAGGTCCTACTAAGCAGTATTCGCGGCACATCTAAAATGATAAGAAAGTAATAAGTTGGAGTCCTTTCAATTGTTTTACTAATAGCATAATAGAATCTGTATGTATCACTTATAAATTGTTTTATAAATAACATAATAGGGTTCTTTATCGAAAAAATTATTATAATATGAGAATGTTAGAGAATCTGCAGTCGCATGATTGGAAATCCCTGCAATAGAACTTCCCTAGTAGTTGGTAAGTTCGTTATCAGTTGCAACGTTCATAATATTTGAAGCACCAAGTGCTCTTGGACTTCTTTCTCAAAGTCTCAAATACAGTAATGTCTTTAAAAATATAAACCAAGTGAAACAAAATAGTACGCATTTGTTGAACTGCTATTTATCAGAACGAATGACACAACAAGTTGTTAAAATCTTTTCTTTTTTCGGTAGATTACATAGATCTTTTAGTACAAGGGGAAGGGAGTGAGGCTTTCAACACATGACCTTCTCATGGTCAAAGGGAGTGGGGGTGTTTAAGATATAATATGATTCAACTGATTCAACTCCTAACACCTTGAGGTTTTCGGAGAGCTGGTAACCTAACAGGGAAAGAGGGGAGAGCCTTCGCCACTAGGTTATCGATGAATCCTCATCATTAGAAATCTTTGTTGTTCAAAGAACAGAGACTTCACTCCAAATATCTTTCCTCCCTTGTTGGATTAAAGAAATATATGGTGCAAATCCGGTATAGAAGCAAACTAATAAAAATACTTGACAAGATAGATTTTCAAGATTTGGTTGACTGTTACTTGACTTAGAACCCTGTTCGTAAGGTCCAGAATTATCAATTTCCAAGCCTTTCTTCTTTATTGCTCAAGGTATGTAAAGTGATCTGAGAAAGTATCATGATAAGTGGCATAATCAGTTATCCTCTGCATCCTTGCACGTGTTTATATCCCATGTGACGTACAATCAGCAATTTAGGAGTGATGAACTGCTTACAGCATGCTAGACGTGACACTTCTGTCACATTCAAAACAATCGTGCTCTGATGATGTGTTATTAGTAGTTTTTCCTATGCTGACTATAGAAGAGGCCAGTTTTTTATGTTTACTATTTAAATGCAGTGCCCACCATTTCGTTTAAGCTACCATGGCTTAGGAGAACCCTTATGCTTCGCAGCATTTGGCCCCTTCGCTACTACAGCTTTTTATCTACTACAGAGTAGCACCAGGTTTGATTAATCTATGCAGTTTACTCTAATAGTGAGATTTGAATATAAGTTACCTTGTTAAAACTAATTTAGAATAACATATTATAGAGAGCTTCCAATAAATGGCACAATCCTCTGCGCGTCACTTCTTGTTGGCTTCACTACAACCCTCATTCTTTTCTGCAGTCACTTTCATCAGGTAATCTCCCTCTCTTTTTTGTTATTCCAGCAACTTTTGTTTTAATTGTTCGGCTAGTTCCTCAAATTTATGATGGAAATTTCAGATAAATGAAGATATACCTGTAGGAAAACTGTCTCCCTTGGTGAGTAAACTCCCGTTGAAAGTCAAATCTAATTAAAGAGATTGAGGAACAAGCAAATAATTCTTCTTTTGGTATTCAGGTAAGGCTTGGCACAGATGCTGGTTCAAAAATAGTAAGAGTAACAGTGATAGCACTCTATGCATTTCTATTTGCATTCGGTCTTAACAGAGCTCTGCCCTCTTCTTCAGTTGTAAGTTACTAACAGTAGTTTCAAAAATATGCTTAAAATTTCCTTCAATAAATTATTGATTATTCAGATATGCTTCCCTTTCTGTATATTAATATATATTTTTTTGCTAAATTTTCTCGTCCGTAATTTTTTGGCTCCGTCCTGAATGTATTTATGGTTCCATTTCAGTTGCTTTGTGCCCTTACATTACCCGTTGGAAATCTTGTGGTTAAATTTGTCAGTGAGAATCACGAGGTGAGTAGAAAACTTTATAAACTTTCAACCGAATTGTTAGAGGAATGTTATGCTAGTTTAGAGTTCTTAATAAACAGTATAAGTAGAGACTCGAGGTCAAGTAATTTAGAAAAGCATTATGTAACATCCCAAACAAATTCCTTGTTTTATGGCTATGTCCTATGTGTTCCTTTATTAAATATGTTTGTGCATATTCGATTTTCAAGGACAAAAATAAGATCTTTATGGCCAAGTATTTCTGTGTGAGATTGCACACCATATTTGGAGCTGCTTTGGCTGCCGGGCTAGTGGTTGCCAGAATGATCCCAGGAAGACTTCTAGCTGGTGGTCCCTGAGGAAGTTATGAAACTATATTTTGGAAATTTTGATCATGAAAATTTATCAACAATTAGACATCAATCATGTACCTGGATTGTGTATCTCACGTTCGGTTAGGTTGAAAAATGAAATTATATCTTGATACTTCCGACTTCAAGAGTTCAGACAGCAGACAGATTCAAGGTCTGAACAACATTTAAGAGTCATTTTTTGAAGCACCAAACAAAGAACCACTGGCCTCCAGTTTCTGTGGTTTAGAGATGCAGGCTCTTCATTGACCTCCATGTTTAAGCAATCCATGCTTAAAATTGCTTCTAGACTATGGAATCTAGAGTTTGCAACAAAATGTAAATAAATTTTGTTGGCCTAGAGAGTTTTTGGATTTTTAGTGATTCATGTTAAACTAGTTTGATTTTGATACAAGCAAGCAGAATGTCATAGATTTGCGAAATTGCTGATTAGTATTTATTATTTTCAAGAAGTGTGTCATCCTTTAAGAAGTCTAACATTTTTCCAGCTTTTTGGTAAAAAGTAAAAGTGTTTGTTGCAGCTTATGCAATATCTGCTATTTGTAGTCTTTTGTTTTATGAGGGAATATCTGAGTAAACATCAATCCCAGGCATTATAGCCTGTGGCTGATCCTGTGAAAGCACAACCAAATTCGATTCTGGATCAACCTGAACAGCAGCTCCATTGAGTTTGTGGGTTCACATCTCGACAAATAGCGTGCCCACCAACAATGATGGTGCGATTGATCCTTTGCAATCAGTAGAATCCTTGAACAGTGCAAATGCATTCTGTATAATCAGATTTTGCATCTTCTCACATTAAAGCATGTAGAAAAATCTTTTTACTTCTGATTAAAAATTATTTACTTGCAGTTTTTACTTCTGATTAAAAATAATTTATTTGCTAACCTGTCTAATATGTCAAAAATTACACAGGCGCTCCATATATGATTCCGAAGTGAAATTAAAGAACGAGACATTAAAAACTGTCGAAGCTCCAAGTTTTGAGAGATGAGCATAAATCATCAAATGTTGTGGCTTATACTCTCTACTAAAATTAAATGCATTTTCACATCCCGGTAACACTCCTAAGTACATAAACTTTGTAAAACTAATTCTTCACCTTTGAAAACTTAAACCTAGTGCACATCATTCATCATTGTCTTCAGGTGTTTCAGCAAACCAATCACACTATTGGTGGGAGGATGTTTGCAACATAAAGATAAGCAAGATTCACAATCATCAACATCTTCCGGACACACACACGCAAAGATTGCAGTGGAAAACTTACTTTGCTAGCTGAGATGTGTAGCCAGATATATTGAACTGGAATCCTTCATAATACACGGATATTTAATGAGTACTTACAGATTCATTTGGGTTAAATTCATAAAGTTCTGCTGGACTTTTTTGTTCTTATTTTCTTTTTAACGCCATGTGGTTCACTGTCAGCATCAACCAAATTCTCTTTTTCTATCCAGACAAAACATGATTGCCCCTGTGTTAAATGCGTCATTTGGAAATCAATCTCTGATTTGGAGAAGGTTTCTTCTTCCGTAACTCCAATACTTACCAGGTATTATGAAGAAAAGGAATGTGGAATCAGATCATCAAATACCCTTCTGCAAGGGTTCTGGGTTGGTTTTGCCAATTAATGGTTAAGGACATATCACAGGACTGTAATAGGTAGGAAGCGCGCCCATACCATACAGTCTGCAATTTAAGCATAGTAAATAAGTCGGACAACAAATTGATGAAAAAAATGGATAAATGTGTTAAAAAAAATATTTTGTAAAATAAATGGATGCAAGGAGATGCAGTGAAGACACGAAGACACAAGTCACTACACCTCTATAAGCTGGAAACTTTAGCTACATACTGTACAAAAACATGAATAAACCACAAAAGGTAGTGATACTTACCTTTTCAATGAGACTGCAGTTTTAGGAAGTGTAATGTATCAGCTGATTCTGTACTTGCATGCTTATGACCATGATATGACAACTACTGGACAAAATTCCAAATGCTAAACGCAGAAAGGTACAAGATTACAAACTTCGGCAACTCATACATAGATAGCTGCAGAAATATCATCATAATACAAGTCTTTGTTCTTTCTTATAATTCTTTACCCATTCTTTATCTGGTAAAGTAAAATTCAGCATATCATAACATGGAGAGGAGCATATCTGTAGATGAGAAACTGGGGGCAGTAGACTACAGATGTCTCAATTAGAGGATATTAACTCTGTTGATATTTATAACGCCCAACAGAAGTTGGTAACATGAACTACAAGTATGTAACTTCAGCTACCCATAAATTGTAAAATAGATTCTTTTGCAACACAGAATCAGCTATCCAAAAATTGTAAAATATATTCTTTTGCAACACAGAATGAAGTTTATTATTTGATCTAACTTCGACCAAAGCAGTTCCAAAAGCTTGTACCTTGAACTCCACATTAACAGATCTTAATCTTATGTGACTACTGTCACAGTCTCATAGCCTCGATCCCCTCCCCCGCACACACATGCACTAAAAGAATTAAGGGAAAAAGAGAACTCCATAAGATACTGTACACTGTCTCAGGTCCCTCCTTTTTAGAGTTATTGCTGTTTGTTTTCTAGTTTTAGTTCCATCAAAAAGAATCATAACTTATTACTGGAGACTGGCAGTTCATCGCAACTGCACAAAATTACCATTTACATGAAATCATTTCATACATTAACTTGTATCTTTCACTGACACGATAAGATAACATTTTATCCAACACACAAGTGCGCATATTTTTCATGATCCGAAGAGAATACAAAAATTTCTTTTATTTGATAAGAATTTTGAAAAAGAAATCCCTTTTCTATATTCTGAAAATACAATGAAACAAGCAACAATAGAACACCAGAACCTTATCAAAATTTCACACAACTCTCTTACTTGATAAAAGATAAGATTGTGTAACACCTATATGTCCTGTAAAAATGTAATTCTATGGTGTCAAATTTAACAATCTAATTTCAGAAGCCTGCCTATTAGACAAATTAACAAAATTGTACAAGCTAAGACATGATAAGGTATAACTCTCGTTTGCTCCTGATTTTCGATTAGCAAAGAGTAAAACTTGCAAGAAATACCTACAAGTAGCAAGCAGCAACTCATCATCTTCCACGTGCTTGGCAGTTCCAAATTTCAATATTCAAAACCATGAAAAAGTGAAACCTGTATAAATCTGCTCATGGAGCTTATATCTAGTTCTTTACCAGCTAAGTGCTTGCTCTTTCTTCAAATTTCTGTTGTTCATAATCTGTCTTATGTTCTCCGCAGATTCCCACTTCCCAAGAGTTGCGTATATACTTGACAATGCAATATAACCCGCACAAGATAAAGGGTCCAATTTAATAAGGTGTTCAGCTGCCATTCTTCCCATTTCGATATTTCCATGAATCCTAGATACACCTAGTAAGGCATTCCAAACCCGACTATCAGGTTCACAGGGCATCCTCTTGAGCTGCTTTAGCACCTCATCAAAATGTCCAGCTCGACCCAGAAGATCAATTAAGCATGCATAATGTTCTTGATCCGGAAAGATACCATGGTCACTTTTAATGGATTCAAAAAAGCGAAGCCCCTCCTGTAGAAGCCCCGAGTGGCTGCAAGCATTTAGAATGACGATAAAAGTTATTCTATCCGGTTGCAAGCCTACACTTACCATGTATCTAAACATTTGTATTGCTTCTTCACCAAAACCATGTTGTGCCAAGGCAGATATCATGGTGTTCCACAGTATAATATCATTTTTATCACCCATAACATTAAAAACCCGTTCTCCTATCCGTAACTTTCCACACTTTGAATACATGTCGATGAGAGAACTCACAACAATTGTATTAGGTCTGAAATTACTTCTTACCAAAAATGCATGAATTTCCTTACCATGCTTAAGTGATGGTATACCAGCACAAGCACACAGGCAACTACTAAAAGTGAATTGATCTGGTTTGACTCGAGACCTTATCATCTTTGTAAATAATTCAAGGGCCTCATATCCCATATTCTTTCTAGCATATCCGGAGACCAAAGCAGTCCAAGAGACAGAATTTTTCTCAGGCATGGCATCAAACACTTCCCTAGCTAATCTAATCTCTCCCCACTTGGCATATCCAGAAACCAAGGTGGTCCATGCCAAAACATCCCTAACTTTCATCTCATCAAACAATCTTCTCGAGTCCCCTAATTCCCCACAACTTGCATATGCATCAACAATAGAACTTGCAATCACGACATTGGACAAAAACCCATCAACCAAAACCCGACAATGAACCTGTCTAGTAAACCCAAAATCCCTTAATTTCACACAAACAGTCAAAACCCCAGAAAAACTAAACTCATTAAACCCAATTGACGACCTCCTCAACTCCTTAAAAAACCTCACACACTCACTATACTCCCCACTCTTCGCATACCCAACAACCATACTATTCCAAGACACAACATCCTTCATCGGCATTCTATCAAACAACTTCCTAGCAGGACCCACCATCCCTAACTTAACATACCCAGAAACCATATTATTCCACGAGTACAAATTTCTCTCAGACATTTTATCAAACAGTTGGCGTGCAACAACATGATCACCACATTTACAGTACATATTAATCAAGTGATTCAATAAAAACGTATTGGGGTGTTCGAAACCAGTTAGCTTCAAATGAAGATGAACCCATTTACCCTCTTTAAGGGACCTAGAATCAGCACATTCACGTAAAAGAAAAGCAAGTGTATTTGAGTCTAAACGAGTACCTTTACGAGCAATTATATCTAAAGAATGAATGGCTTGTTTGAAATGACCTTGAGAGCAAAGATTGATAATAGATTGAACAATACATGGGCGCTTAGAGAATTTGGGCATTGCATGACACCATGTGAGATGGGTTGTTCAAGATTCATTTAGGTGTTTACAGGTTGTATGTAATTGTGTGAGTACATTAGATTCGACGACAATCGCCAACGTGTGTGTGTGTGTGTATACGTATGTATAATAGCCGCGTGAAAATGCTGCTTATTTATGTAGATTTCAAACTTTTTAAAGAAAATTCCAACTTTAGTTAAATTTTTTTTGGGAAATTCCAAATGGTACCACTGTACAATTGGCTTTTCCATTTGGTACCATCCAACATTTTTGACTTCCAAGTGGCACCACTGTACTTTTGGCTTTTCCATATGGTACCATTCAACATTTTTTACTTCCAAATGGTATCACTATACAATTGGTTTTTCCATATGGTACATTCAATATTTTTTACTTCTACGTGGTACCATTTTCCTTTTACTAAAATCAAATCAGAGAAAAATGGTACCACGCAGAAGTCAAAAATATTGAATGGTACCATATGGAAAAGCCAATTGTATAGTGATACCATTTGGAAGTCAAAAATGTTGAAGGGTACCATATGGAAAAGCTAAAAGTACAGTGATGCCACTTGGAAGTAAAAAATGTTGGATGATACCAAATGGAAAAGCCAATTGTACAGTGGTACCATTTGGAATTTCCCTTCTTTTTTTTTTTGCCAAAACTTTGTTGATGTACTTCTCCTAGAAAAATATTATTTTTCTATTTTTTATCACAACATAATACTGTAATAATCCTGAATGTTTGGTTAAAAAAAAGAGTTAAATGCATTATGTGTACTCGAACTATCCACTTTCTGCACTTTGTGTACCTCAACTATCAATTAAACACTTTGTGTACCTCAACTATGCAAATGTGTGCACTTTGTGTACAAACGTTAATTTCAAACTAACACCGTTAGTTTCCTTTCGTTTATTAATT
Organism: Kitagawia praeruptora; assembly: GCA_037693485.1. Taxonomy (NCBI): domain Eukaryota; kingdom Viridiplantae; phylum Streptophyta; class Magnoliopsida; order Apiales; family Apiaceae; genus Kitagawia; species Kitagawia praeruptora. The sequence continues at coordinate 88,952,493 of CM075347.1, read as the reverse complement.
TAGGGTCCGTTTGGCTAAGCTTATTTTCCAGAAAAATTGACTTATTTTAAGAAATATTATAAATATTTCCATGCAAATTAATAAGAGAAAAATAAAATTATAATAAAAAATGGATATAATTAAAGAGTAGTGCTAGGGACCCCAAAATGGTTCCCGAATTTGCTCCTGAATGCCAAGTGGCGTGATTTAATTTGTGCTATCTACGTGCATGCAGGGGGGCCTCTTCATTTTTAAAATACACATCCAATAGCATTTTGCCAACTAAGCATTCGGGAATAAATTTTGGAACCATTTTGGAATTAAAAAAGGTTGTATTCCCGAATGGTTCCCAAATTTATTCCCCAAAATGCTAGGAATCCCAAAATGGTTCCCAAATTTATTCCCGAATGCTTAGTTGGCAAAATGCTATTGGATGTGTATTTTAAAAATGAAGAGGCCCCCCTGCATGCACGTAGATAGCACAAATTAAATCACGCCACTTGGCATTCAGGAGCAAATTCGGGAACCATTTTGGGGTCCCTAGCACTACTCTTTAATTATATCCATTTTTTATTATAATTTTATTTTTCTCTTATTAATTTGCATGGAAATATTTATAATATTTCTTAAAATAAGTCAATTTTTCTGGAAAATAAGCTTAGCCAAACGGACCCTAAATTAATAAACGAAAGGAAACTAACGGTGTTAGTTTGAAATTAACGTTTGTACACAAAGTGCACACATTTGCATAGTTGAGGTACACAAAGTGTTTAATTGATAGTTGAGGTACACAAAGTGCAGAAAGTGGATAGTTCGAGTACACATAATGCATTTAACTCTTTTTTTTAACCAAACATTCAGGATTATTACAGTATTATGTTGTGATAAAAAATAGAAAAATAATATTTTTCTAGGAGAAGTACATCAACAAAGTTTTGGCAAAAAAAAAAAGAAGGGAAATTCCAAATGGTACCACTGTACAATTGGCTTTTCCATTTGGTACCATCCAACATTTTTGACTTCCAAGTGGCACCACTGTACTTTTGGCTTTTCCATATGGTACCATTCAACATTTTTTACTTCCAAATGGTATCACTATACAATTGGTTTTTCCATATGGTACATTCAATATTTTTTACTTCTACGTGGTACCATTTTCCTTTTACTAAAATCAAATCAGAGAAAAATGGTACCACGCAGAAGTCAAAAATATTGAATGGTACCATATGGAAAAGCCAATTGTATAGTGATACCATTTGGAAGTCAAAAATGTTGAAGGGTACCATATGGAAAAGCTAAAAGTACAGTGATGCCACTTGGAAGTAAAAAATGTTGGATGATACCAAATGGAAAAGCCAATTGTACAGTGGTACCATTTGGAATTTCCCTTCTTTTTTTTTTTGCCAAAACTTTGTTGATGTACTTCTCCTAGAAAAATATTATTTTTCTATTTTTTATCACAACATAATACTGTAATAATCCTGAATGTTTGGTTAAAAAAAAGAGTTAAATGCATTATGTGTACTCGAACTATCCACTTTCTGCACTTTGTGTACCTCAACTATCAATTAAACACTTTGTGTACCTCAACTATGCAAATGTGTGCACTTTGTGTACAAACGTTAATTTCAAACTAACACCGTTAGTTTCCTTTCGTTTATTAATTTAGGGTCCGTTTGGCTAAGCTTATTTTCCAGAAAAATTGACTTATTTTAAGAAATATTATAAATATTTCCATGCAAATTAATAAGAGAAAAATAAAATTATAATAAAAAATGGATATAATTAAAGAGTAGTGCTAGGGACCCCAAAATGGTTCCCGAATTTGTTCCCGATTGCCAAGTGGCGTGATTTAATTCGTGCTATCTATGTGCATGCAGGGGGCCCTCTTCATTTTTAAAATACACATCCAATAGCATTTTGCCAACTAAGCATTCGGGAATAAATTTGGGAACCATTTTGGGATTCCTAGCATTTTGGGGAATAAATTTGGGAACCATTCGGGAATACAACCTTTTTTAATTCCAAAATGGTTCCAAAATTTATTCCCGAATGCTTAGTTGGCAAAATGCTATTGGATGTGTATTTTAAAAATGAAGAGGCCCCCCTGCATGCACGTAGATAGCACAAATTAAATCACGCCACTTGGCATTCAGGAGCAAATTCGGGAACCATTTTGGGGTCCCTAGCACTACTCTTTAATTATATCCATTTTTTATTATAATTTTATTTTTAATATGATATCATCTTGATCGTCTATTTTTAAAAATATTAGATTCGACGGTTGAGACTATTTTGGTAGTACAGTGACCAAAATTATGGATAAGCGCTTATTATATATAAGTGCAACGCACGGTTCTTTTTTTAATATTTATAATTATATTAATTATTTTAATATTTTTATGTTATTAATTTGCACGGAAATATCTATAATATTTCTTCAAATAAGTCAACTTTTCTGGAAAATAAGTTTAGCCAAACGGACCCTAAATTAATAAACGAAAGAAAACTAACGGCTGTTAGTTTGAATTTAACGTTTGTACACAAAGTGCACGAATTTGAATAGTTGAGGTACACAAAGTGTTTAATTGATAGTTGAGGTAGCAAGTGTATAGTTTAGGTACACAAAGTGCATTTAACTCTAAAAAAAAATAGAGACCTAATTTACAAAACAATTACTCCCTCTGTATCAAATTACATTTCCTGTTTTTGACTTTGAACACTGTTCATTCTAAGTGATTGACTACTAATTTACACCTAATCTATAAGACCAAATATAGTCATGAGTGATCTTGTTGAATTCGTATTTATTAGTACTTTAATACAGTGAAATTTTTATAATTAATAATAATATAAAATTAAAGATATAAACGATTAAAAGTGTGCGTTGGCAAACGTGTCAAAAGTAAACAGGAAAAGTATTTTGAGACAGAGGGAGTAGTGGAAAGTTGTGATACAATCTGGTCCCACTCCTTACTTATAACAAAATCCATTCTCATAAGTTCCAATATCTTGAATTATACTCCCTCCGTTCCAAAATGTAAGATCCTCTGACTTTTTCACGCATTTCAATGTGCTCGGATCGGGTACTTGTGAATTATATTTTTTAATTTTTTTCGATTTGTATAAAAATATAGAATCTATATTTTTATACAAAACAAAAAAAATTAAAAAATATTATCTATAAGTACCCCGTCCAAGCACATTGAAATGCGTGCAAAAAGAAGAGTGTCATACAAAATGGGACGGAGGGAGTAGAAAACTTCCGAACCCACTTTAGTAGCCAATAGTATCCTTATCCACTTCATTAGAGCCTCTTCAACAGGGATTGTTAAGTCCTATGTGGCATGGCATCCTTGGTTACCCACCTATTGGAGTATCAATGTTGCCAATAAGTTGATAACCAAATTTGTCAAAAGTGGACAACTTCCCCATTTCATTTAGTTAAAACACATACAACTCCCAAAAATGTATTTAACTTTACCCATTTTTATATCTACCATATTTTAAATATATTTATAATATAATATAAAATTTATGTATGGGACCACATTGACAACTTTTAAAGTTGCCAACTAGTGGAGTAGATTTGTAACAAAAGTTGCCAACAATGATATGAATGAGAGAAGAAATAAAAATAATAATATATGTGATAATGTGGTAGAAGTTGGCAACTATGTTGGCGAACTCTATTGGAGATGCTCTTAGAGCAAGTCCAATGCAATCCTATCATTGGTGCTATTGCTATATTATAGCATCAAGTGCTAAAAAACTCATCTTCAAAAGGGATGCTATAGTTGGATGCATCCTTGGTGTTATTGCTATATTATGCATCCTTGGTGTTAAATTTGAAACAAAGGATGCATTTATGCATCCATGCCACATCATCATTTAACTAGAATGAGATGAGTTTGTTGAGAATATTCAATAGAAGTTAAAAGGGTAAAAGTTAAATGAATTGGATAAATTTGAAACTAGTCATAGAACTAGCTTTGGACGGTGAGTTTTATTTTAGCAGTACCAAAATTCACTTTTTGGTTCTATATTATAACAATAGAAATAGCAATTTAGCATCTAGCATTGGACTTGCTCTCATAAGAGAAAAATGAAAAAGAGAAAGGAAGAAAACCATAACCAATTTCCTGGTAACTTCCCTCGTATTTGACCGGTTTTCAATTAGTCGCATAAGTCATAACTCGTCATGTAACAAATCCAGACAACCCAAATTGTGTCAAAGGAGAAGATCCTATCAAGTCAACACACACATCACGATCTCGATACCAAGAATAGAGTAACACGTCTGCAGGTCGGATAACACCAATGTTCCCTCCAGACAGTTCAATATCAACCACTTTCATTGCCGAAATCCCAGACCCATAACAAACATTAACAAGGGTATCCCGAACAACATTATGCTGATGTTTAATAACCACAATACCTGTTGAGTATTGAATACGACTAAAGAATACAGAGGGGGGGTGAATGGATTCTTGAACTTTTCTCCTTCTTAAATCTGTGTAGCAAGATATGTGTTTGTGTGTGCAAATGTGTAGGTGCGGATAAAGAACAACACAAGACACGATATCACTTTAATCTAATATTTTATTAGATAAAGATTTGCTACAACCTGTGAATACAAATGGTAGTATTCTCAGCTTCGTTTTTCTCAGAGAGATGTGCTCTTGTAATGTATATGAAAAACTTAATCTCTAAAGAAGTGAGGTTGTATTCTTATAGAACATGAATACAACCTACTTACTACAAATAAGGTAGCTAAACAAGTTTACTTTCCAGTGTGTCTATCCTTTTTGAGTAAGCATTCAAACGGCTACAGATTTGACTTTGCAAAGCCTGTTCAGATCCACTTCTTTAGCTCTTTGCCTCTTGTACATCTCTCCAAGCTTCTTTGTAGGCTTTCCAAAGTACATTACAGAATGTGGTCCATAAAACACTTTAGCTTGTTGCAGGTTTCTGACTTGTACAATTTCTCCAGTAGTTTGTCTCCAAGAATGTATTCGAGAAGTGGCTAAGTGATTGATTCGAGAACTAGTATTAGATAACTCTGAGTTCTCGAATACTGTATATTTGACATATCGAATCACTTCTCGAATAACTCTTTTCTCCAGGAATCCTTGAGTTGTCGAATGGGAAACTTGAGTTGTCGAATCCCTGAGATGTCTAATAGCTTTCTGAGTCCTTGAGATATCAATGAAACTTTGACTTGTTGACTCTTTGAGAACTCGAATACCACTTTGACTTGTTGACTTCTTGAGTTCTCAAATAGAGTATTAGACATATCGAATCTCTGAGATATCGAATGAGATATCGAATAGTGAATTCAGAGATATCGAATAGTGTCTTTACAGATATCGAATCCTTGACTTATCGAATGCTAGACTTCTCGAATATAACAAACATACTCCTCGAATTGGTACTTAGGCAAATTCTTCATTTCTTCAAATCCCAACTGTGATTATTTGATAGTCTTTATCTTCTTGCTTGAGGCATGAACCTTGGAACTTCTTTCAAGCATTATTCTTGACTTTATGAGTACAGTTACACAACTAGGATTTGATGCCTATTATAAGTACAAAAACAACCAGAAACTCTACAACTAGAGGTTCCATCAGTTAAGAGGTCATATAAGTAATGCAAAGCATTACAAACAATTAGGCTTCTTATTAGATGTATACAGGCATGCCTCTGTGACTAACAATCTCCCCCAAATTGTGAGTAAGATCCTTAGTCACAATTTCATGTCTGATAACAAGCCTAACATACATAAAGATAAAACTTGAAAAGTACAGGTATGTAATTTGATTAAAAATGCAAGCAGGCATCCTTACAAGTTATGAAGAATTACTAGCCATAATCTTTTGAATTCATCCCTTGAACTTTGGCTTGCAAATTCTCATTTTTCCTCTTTTCTTCAGCATCTTTAGCCTTCTTCTTTGCATTTTCTTCCATTGCAAGAACAATGTCTTCCATTGCAGTGATTTCTTCAATAGAGGGGAGCCTGATAAATCCTTGAGTACTTCATTCAGCTGTTTCTCAGAATAGGAACTGATGTAGTCCATTCTAATCTTTACATTTCTTCCATTATTCTTGTATTCAACAATGTAGGGATTAAATTTGACTCTACACAGACCCCTAGCCCTCAATTCATTAGCTTTAGCTTCCATTTCTGCAAACTCCTCCTCTCTTTTCTTTAATAGCTCTTCACTCTTCTTTTCCTGTTCTGCCTGATGATCTCTCTTCATTTTGACAAAGTGAATTTACTCAAGTTTCCATACCTTTTCCACTCTATCTTTAGAATCCAACAATGCAATTATCCTTTCTATATCATATAGCCTGCCCCAATGCTAACATGTCCCTTGCCTGAATTTCTTCTGTCTTCCATCAGAAAAATTGATTTCAAGACAATCATCAACAATGGCAACATGGTAGATTCTTTGAGCCCGTAGAAATTGTAGTTGGTCTTCATCAAAATCTTCATCTAGAGAAGGTAGGTTTAACCCTGGAATTATTGTCAGTGCCCTAGACTTGGATAGTTTCACCCTTCTTGCAGCCTGTTTGAGTTTGAACTTCTTTACAAGGTTGCATGGCAGTAACATGTGACCTTTGTTGGTAGACCATTGTAGTATTCCATTAGCAGTTTGCTTTTTGAAACACACAAATGGTTTCTTAATTTGAATCTTCTTCTCTTCTTGAGGTGGCAAAACAGTTGCAGAAGCCATTGATTCAGATTTTGGTAGGTCATTACTAACAGTATTCACCCTAGACTTAGAGTGTTATGTTGTGGTGAGTTTACTGCTAGCAGTGCCTAAGGCTTGTTGTTTTTTATTCTTCCTCTCATAGACTTTGCCTTGATCATCATCATCTTTCTTGTCCTTGCTATCTTTCTTCTTCTTCTTCTTCTTCTTAACTTCATCACCCTTATTACTCCTGTGATGACTTCTCCTCCCATCACTCTTATCTTCATCTTTATCATCCTTATCCCTCCTGATTCTAGCCATTTCTGGAATTGCACCAGTTGCAATGAATGTTCTGAGGATGTGTAGTGCTTCCAACTCTTCAGCAGTTCTGACTCTATCCTTCTTTTGTAGTTGATCAGTGACAGCAATGATGAGTCTGTGATTTCGAGGGGTGAGATCACTGGGGATAACCAACTGATTAACAATTTGAATTTTAGTACCGGACTGATAGAAGATGGTTCTTGGTTTGGTGCATACTTTAGGAAGTCTAGCTTGTTGACCATTTCTCAGTTCAGTATACAGACTCTTGTTGTTCTCCCCTTTCTGCTCAATTAGTTCCAAGATAGCATCAATCTCAGTGAATTTTAGGGCTTTCAAGGTGTCAATAGATATGTGCCATATCTTGCCATTGGTCACCATCATAATTTCCTTGAGAAAGATTTGATTTAGCTTTCTTGGAATAACTGTTAGATATTTGATTTGATCTTTAAGGCTTCTTCTGTATAGCAAAGTATCTCCTCCAACTTTGCCTTTGAGGATTGCAGAAACTTCAAGAATGCAGCATCATGATAAATATCTGAATTTGCTACTTCTATCAGCTTGGCCTCTGTAATCACATTAACTTCCACCGGATCATCTTCATGTCTAGAGGCTTGGACTAGATCACTTGGCATGGAACCTGCCACCACTGTAGTAGTGACAGTTTGCTTTTGGCCACTTGGAGTAGTGATGTGCACAGGTGGTAGAGTGACCACTGGCAGAGAGGATGTAGGTTCATCAACCTTGGCTTTCCCTTTGCCTGGAGCATGAGTTGTGGATTTTGAAGTTCTTGTTTGTTGACCACCCTCAGTTATGGTAATGCCTTTTTCTTTAGGTTTCTCCTCCTTTGGATTTGAGCTCCTTGATGTCCTCTTCTCCCCCTTAGGCTTGTTGTCAGGCACAGAGGCTGTAGTAGTGACCTTTGGGGTGGAAGATTCTTCAGGTAGAGGAAAACCCATGTGCTTCATCATTGTAGACAACATCAATTGTTGATGTAGAAGAACATCAGCTGTGCTGGTGGCTTGAGTGTTCAACTGCTCAGTTAGAGTGGTTACAGTGTTTGTAAGATGAGCATTGGATTGTTTGAGTGAGGTCACCTCTTTTTCCAGGGAATCGCCTTGGTGAAAAGCTCAGTAGACTTAAAACCAGATAGTGATTGCTCCTTGAGTCTCTTCACTTCATACTTGGTCATTTCATGCACAGGGATCTCAGTGACCAGCTTGTCTCTATATTGGTTTTTAAAGAGGGTTCTGAGCATGGCATTTGCATCAGTTGTCTGATCAGATAGAGTTTAAAATTTATGCCCCAGACTTGTGACAGTATCCTTCAGTAGAGCTAGACCATTATCCATCTTGGTGCAGGTGGAGTTGCAGTATTTGACATCCTTGAGAACATTGTCCAACTGAGGGAATTTTGCATCAAAAGTTTTCTTGAGTTTTTCCACTATAGTGGTTGTTTTGTCACACACCTTGTTGACTTCAGTTTTAACTCCCTTCCCAAGATAGTGTGCAGCCTTGAGGAATCCTTTGTAGGAATCATTCATAGCCTCATACACTTCACCAGGAGTCAGAGATTGGGCATTAGAACCCAATGAAGTGATGTATTCCTCTACATTGCCAGGCATATTTTCCTTGCAGCCAGGCATCTACATTGCCATCTCTATCAACATCATCTATGATCTTGGCCTTTTGCAACTCCACATCATCTCTGTGACATAGCAGAATTGCTTTATAGTCTGGATCTGGCATGTCTGTAGTGAGTAGGTTCTTAGCAATCTTTGTGAACTCAGGAATCTGATCCACAATTAGATTTTGAAGAGCTTCAACCTTCAATTGTTGTGGAACAGACCCTGATCCTGAAGCACTGTCATGTTGCACAGGCTTCAGCCATTGAGACATGAAGTTAGAGCTAGAGCTAGGCTGGTTAGACTCCTCAGTTACAGATGCAACTTCTGGAACCAGATGGATTGACTCTACTACTGTTGTCTCCACAGGAGTGGGATGAGTTACAACAGTAGTTGACACAGGCACAGAGTCTCTAGTGAAAACCAGTGGATCCTCTGTGTTTGTGATGGTGTCATCTGGATATGCCCCAGCTTGCAGTCCCTCACCATCTGAATGTGGTTCCTAGCTGGTGAGCAAAGTGTCATGCACTAAGTCACTTGAGTCCATTGGCTCACCAAGAGAAGGAAATTCTTGGTGATCAATGCATTGCTTCTCAATTGCTTGAGTTGCAGGCTCCAAAGAAATTTGTTATGAAGATTCTGGAAGAGAAGTGTCTTTTAGAGTAGATTTTGGCAACTCTCCCCGAAACATAGAGGGAGTTTCAAGTGTGATGTGCTCTCCACTCAGTATTGTGTCAGCCTTATCACTCCCATGTGCTGACTCATTACAAGAAGGTGCATTGGGGAGGATGCTTGATTCTATAGATGCACCCTGTTCAGAGGATGCATCTAGTGAACTGTGTGCCCCTGATTTTGCAACTTCACCCATTTGTATGAATGAGGAGGTGGTTTTAGATTTTTTCTTCTTTTGTCTCTGTAAGGGTGACTCAGGTTCCTCACTTTCTATGCCTAATTCTACATCCATTGCTGCTTCAGATAAGATGGTTAAAGGTGAAGAAGCAACCTATTTTCTCTTCTTCTCCTTTTTACTAACACCACCCTGTTGAGAGGATCATGTAGGTGGCTTTGTGTTTGGTAGAGTGTTTGGTTGAGGTGGTTGGTTAGCAAGCCCTGGATTAGCATTTTGTTCTACTTGTTTGGGCTGTGCTAACTGTGATTTGGAATCAAATATTGGCATGTTGTGAGGGTAAGTCCTAAATAGACTCTCCATATGTGGAGTTATTTTGAGTCTTACATCCACATCATTCCTAGTCTCCAAGTTACCAAAAATGATTTTGGTCATGGACCTAGGGTAGCCTATTTTAGTCTTATCTATTCCAGGCAATTCAATTAACTTATTATCTACAAAGATAACTGCAGATTGAATAAAACGAGGAAAGAAAATTTCAGTACCTCTCTTGGTTGAGTTCTTACCAAGTCTCCCATATAGCTCCTGTAGAATGATCTGTCCAACATCTATTTTTCTCCCATAGGCCAAGGCATAGCCAATTTACTGTGCAGGTGCACTGATTTTGTCAAAACTAGACTTCCTTGCTGTGAAGACTTGAAGAAGAGTAGCAAAGACATAACTCCATTCTTTCCTCATGGACTTCCTATTCAACTTTCCAAGATTGATTTTATCAGAGTAGTTGATGAAATCAAAGAAGTCTTCTAACTCTGCATTTGTGGCCAGTGGGTCATACTCCTCTTATTGTAAATCCCGTGTTTTATTCATGTCTGATGTGGTGATAGTGATATCCTTTCCTTGAATCTTGCAATAGACTACATATGAGGTTATAGCATTCTCAAGAGCGATGACTTCCACAGTAGCAGTCCTCCAAAACTGTTCTAGTAAGTCCAGATACAGAGTTGGGTTGGCTGAGAGTGCATCCTTGATGTATGATTCAGACATCCATCGAACAAAGCACTTGAAGTTTGCATTTGGTGCTTCCAAATCATTAGTTATTGCGATGAAATTGGTTTGAGTGGGGATGGTGAGTTGAGTGTTTGCCATTTTTATAGAGAGAGAAAGAGAACGAAGGTTGAAGAAGAAATTGAGCTTGTGAAGTTAGGGTTTTCAGAGGTTTTGGAACTTTAGATGCTTGAGAAAGTGAATGAAATGAATCGAATAGATGTAGAATTGTATAAGTATGAAGTACTTGAATTGTCGATTAGATATATGTTTTGTATCGACAAGTCAGGCATTGGAGAAGTAGAAAACAAATATTCGATAAGTCAAGAAAGGCTTAATCGATATCTCAAGCAGATTGTAACTCACAGCTGGCAGTTATTTAACTTAGAAATAATTCTAAATTAAATAAAATATATTTTTATGAGTGATTTAAATTTCTGAATAAAAATCCAAAAACGATTAAGATTCAGCGAGAATTCAACCTTTTCAAATGATTCGAGAACTCAAACATAGTATTCAAGAACTCAGTCATTAGAGAACTAAAACACCTTATTCGTGAACTCAAGCATTTCTCTGTTCGATTTCTCTAAAAGACTCTATTCGAGAACCCGAGAGTGTCCTGAATAGACTTGTTAGAGAAGTTGAGCATTAACAAGAAATGAATCACTCGAGAAGTCTGACTTATCGAAATGTTCCTTTCACTCATAAAAATTCAATGTTCACTATCTTTTAAAAATTCACTAGAATTATTCAATGAAGAATATTCTAACAAATTACATAGTGAATTTCTCAAAATTTCAAGGAAATTTCAAGTTAACAGAATATGATATTTCAACATATGCAACAGATTTGAAATATTTATAAATAATATTTTAGCCAACATTTACTTCAAAAATATTGAGAATTTAGATAAAGTAAGTGTTTACTGCTGTAAAAAATCTAGGTGATATATTCACTTAGCCAGAATATGAAGAATTCAGCATTCCAATCTCACTAACCAACCTTGTGAAGGTGGCTTCATCTAATGGCTTAGTGAATATGTCAGATAGTTGTTTATCTGTAGAGACATAATGCAACTCAATGGTTCCATTAGTTGCATGTTCTCTAATAAAATGATATCTGATGTCAATGTGCTTTGTCCTAGAATGATTGACAGGATTGGCAACTATAGAGATTGCACTTGTGTTGTCACACATGATTGGAATTCTTTCCAACACAAGTCCATAGTCTCTAAGTTGGTTTTTAATCCAAAGCACTTGAGCACAACAACTTCCAGTAGCTATGTATTCAGCCTCAGCTGTGGAAGTTGACACAGATTGTTGTTTCTTGCTGTACCAAGAGACTAACCTTTGTCCAAGAAACTGGCAGCTACCTGAGGTGCTTTTCCTATCCACTCTGCATCCAGCATAATCAGCATCAAAATAACCAACCAGATTGAATCATGTGTCCTTAGGATACCATAAACCCAAGTTTGGAATGCCCTTTAGATATCTAAAGATCCTCTTTATAGCAATCAAGTATGACTCTTTTGAATTTGATTGAAACCTTACACACAAGCATGTAGCAAACATGATGTCTGGCCTACTTGCAGTGAGATAGAGTAGAGAACCAACCATGCCTCTGTAAACTGAGATATCTACTTTCTTGCCTTTAGCATCTTCATCCAATTTAGTGGCAGTGACCATGGGTGTTTTTGCAGGTGAGCAGTCTTCTAAGTCAAACTTCTTCAATCGATCCTTGATGTACTTGGTTTGACTGATAAAGATACCACTTTTCCTCTGACTTACTTGCAACCCAAGAAAGAATGTCAGCTCTCCCATCATACTCATCTCATATCTGCTCTGCATGAGTTTAAAGAATTTCTCACACAGCTTCTCATTTGTAGAGCCAAATATGATATCATCCGCATAGATCTGAACTAGGATAATATTAGCAATGTCTTGTCCAATGTACCTCTAGTGAATTGATTTTCAAGAAGAAATTGTGATAAGGTATCATACCATGCCCTTGGAGCCTGCTTAAGTCCATACAATGCCTTAAGCAATCTGTAAACAAATTCTGGGAAATGTGGATCCTCAAAGCCAGATGGCTGTTGCACATAAACTTCTTCTTCCAACTCTCCATTCAGAAATGCACTCTTGACATCCATTTGATAAACTTTAAAGTTTGAATGAGCAGCAAATGCCAAGAAGATTCTAATGGCTTCCAATCTAGAAATAGGGGCAAATGGCTCATCATAATCAATGCCTTCCTGTTGAGAGTATCCTTTTTAAACCAACCTTGCTTTGTTTCTAACTATTACACCATCTTCATCCATCTTATTCTTCAGAACCCATTTTGTTCCAACAATGGTTCTATTCTTTGGTGCAGCCGCCGTGCAGGTACAAGTTCCCATACTTTGTTTCTTTCACTGTTGATTGACACAAATTCTTCTCTTGCATCATCATTCACTTGAGTTTGTTGAACTATAGTTTCAACTTCAGTTTCAATCTCTTCATCAGAATCATCTAGATTATCAAACTTTTATGGATCTTTATCTTCATCATTGGCTTCTTCTAATCCAGGTATTTTGCTGTCATCAAATGTTAAACTTTCCAACATATTCTGAATTATCCTTCAGTACAAAGCATTTGCTTCCAAAAGTATGAACATACTTTAGAGTAGGCTTCTTTCCAGTCATCAAATTGTAAGGTGTATTTCCAGTGTTTTTGTTGATGAGGGTTCTGTTCTGGATATAGCATGCAGTGCTCACAGGTTCAGCCCAAAAATATGTAGGCATCTTTGCATCAAGCAACATTGTTCTAGCAGCCTCAATTAGAGTTCTATTCTTTCTCTCAACAACTCCATTTTGTTGTGGAGTCCTTGGAGCTGAGAATTGTCGAGAAATACCATTCTCTTTGCAGAATGCTTCAAGCATGGCATTTCTGAACTCTGTTCCTGTTAGGTCGAATACACAATATATAATCAAGTACTGTATGAGAGAATAACAAGAACACACATTTTAGTACTTAAAAACTGTTTGGAATTAATAATTCCTCTCTCAGTGATGTAAAATATCACAGAGAGCTGCTTAGGTTACAATGAATGATATTCGTTCACGATGATTACCCTTCTAGGGTTAACCTAACTGTATTTATAAGATATACAGCTACTTACAATTGTTAATTGATTCTCCTATAATTAAGCTATACAATTGATATCAATTACGATTGCTACACGTCTTCTAAGTCAACTCAATCTCTTTGACAGCTATCCAATCTTCAAAGATATTGCTTCCATGTTTATCTTGAATTAATCTTCAATCTCTGTTGACCTGTAGACGCTTCAGTAGACAGACTTTAACAAACTCTGTTGCGCTCCCAGCCAGCAGTGTTTGCGCTTCCTTCTGTCAGCCAACAGTGTTTGCCCTTCCTTCTGTCAGCGTTTGCGCTTCCATCTGTCAACGTATACTCAAACTCTACTACGACTGCTTTCATTAACAAGTTAAACTCTTTTTCCCTGTAACACTTAAACACTGACATTAAATCACATCAATTATATCTAACAATCTCCCCCAACTTGTTCATTAGTAAAAATGTACAAGTTCACAGTAATTGATGATGTCAAAACAATCTAATAGAAACACAGTGTTTAACATTTAATTAGAGTTTAATCTTGACTTAACAAAATCTACAGAAAATTCGAATTACTTACAAATTCTGTCTACCTAACCTCCTCAAGATCTGGTGTTGTTCTGAGATAATCTATCAACAGTCTTCTCTCAGCATTTTCAAGTTCTCTCTGCATAACTTCCTTGATTTCTCTTAACTCGGGATCACTTTCATCAGTCTGATAGATAGCAGCTCTTAAATCGTAGATTTTATTTCTCCTCATCTCATTTCCCAGTCTTATGAATTTTACTTCCTCTGATTGAGAATTAAAATCAAGAACTGTAACACCCAGATCAGTCTTTAATTTTGTCGTTCCCTTCCTCATTTCAACAAGATTTCCATTCCAATCTCTGTACTTAGGCACATACTCTTCAATAGTCTTTGACCCAGTAAAGGCTTTGGCTCTCAGCATATATTCTCTTATGGAATTAGCAATGAGTTCTGTTCGTCGATTTCTGACCCTGAATATATACAGAACATACTGAAGTTCTTCAAACAGCTTGAGCTTGATAGCATCTTCATTTACTCTATACACTGTTCCATCTGCCATGAAGTACAACAAGAAATGAATATCTAAACTCTTTTGGTGAACCAGTTGAACTGACTCCAGTTTGTCCAGATTCTCTTGAATAATACCAGAACCAGGAGAGATAAGTGATGAGGGATCTCTTGGACTATTACTAACTCTCAAATCTCTTTTTGAACCCAAGCCAGAAGTATTCCTGCCAGGAGGCTTTCCTGAACAAGCAATGCTATGTTGATAACTACCAATCTCTTCTGTTTGTGCTGGAACTGGAATCTTAGGTCTAGAGAACCCAGGTAAGAGTTTGCTTTGAACTGGTAGAGATTCACTCACAACTTGTGTAGCAACAGAGGTTGTGTCTACCTTTTTACCTTTGCCTTCTTCACCCATCACCCCTTTCAGTTTTAACTTAGCATCAAGAGAAGATTTTCTTATCAATTTTCCTTCTTCTTCTTCTTCTTGAATACCAGATAAATTTTCTTTAATCACAATTCCTCTTCTTACAGGCCTTGAAGCTTTGGCAATCTTCTTTCCTTTCCCAGACTTCAATGCCTTCAAATGTTCTTCTTGTAAAAGCTTTTCTTCAGCATGAATATCTTCAAGTGTAGCCCCCTCAGCATTTTCTTCACGAAAAATCTTAGCAGCCAGCTCTTCATCTGTTTGTGGATTGTCAGAGAATGACAAATCCTTTTGTCTTGAAGTACTCTGAAGATTTGTATTTGCTACTGAACTTGATTTTGATCTTGTAGACCTTCCATGTCCATGACTTGCATTTGCAGTTCTTAACCCTTTATCTGAATTTGCACCTTCTTCATCCAGATGATCTTTTTTTGACAGAGTTTGAGACTGCTTGCACTTAACTCTAGCAATTCTCTCCCCCTTTTTGACATCATCACCATCTGGAATCAGAATAGATGTGATTAACTCAAGAGAGTTTGCAATGTAGTCAACCTTTTCAATCAGCAAAAGCTGATTCTGTTCAACTTTACTCAATCTGTCAGTTAGAGTCTCCTGAGCCTTGGAAAATTGTTGAAACAACTTTGAATTAGCTCTGTGAGATTTCTCCTCATGAGTAGCAACTTCAGTTCTCAGATCCAGAAGTGCTTTTTGATTGTCATCAAACCTTTGATTCAAGGCCTTAACCTGAATCACTATTCCTTGTAGACAGGTTAGAACATCAGGATTTGAAATCTTCTTTGAATTTTCCTTGAGAAAAGTAGCTGCTCGTCCAGTAAGAAAGATGCAATCTGCTTTGTACCAATCTGCAGTTTGCTTTGCCAGATAATTTTCATCAATTTCTCGTACAGAAGGTCCAGCAAAGTCTGGTTTCTCCCCTGTTTTCTGTCCATCAGTTTGAATATGATCATTTTCTGCTTCTGCACTCATTGTTTCAAAAGAATCATTATCAGAATCATCTGTAACTGAGGCAATTTCTTCATTAATTTCAGCAACTGGTTCTTTAGCTACTGAGTTTTCTTGAGCAACTTGTTTTCCTTGATCAACTTGTTCATGCTCTGAAGAAACAACGTTTGCTGGTTGTCAATTTCCTCACCATGATCAGAAACGTGATGTGCATCAGAGAATAACTCTGTGTGAGATGCAACCTCTGTGTCTTCTAGCACTACAGTAGGTTGATCTGCAACACCAGTATCAACAGAGTTTGTGGTAGCCATGGTTGTTGGAATTGGATTGTCATCTTCAGCAGAGAATGTCTGAAAATTTTCAGCAAAATCTTCCATAGGAACAAAATCTTCCACAGGAACAAAATCTTCCATAGGAGTAATAACTGGCTCCTCAGCTTGAGATTCATTTTCTGCTTGCCGTGCATTTTCTGTTAGAACAGGTTCAGTGATAACCTCTGTCTCAACAATAGGAGTCTCCTTAGAGATGTCCATTGGAGCTTCATTTACTTGCTTTTCATCAGATTCTGCAAGTATCAACCTCCTCCTTTTTGCTTGAGGCACTTCAACTACCTCTTCTTCTTCAGTAGAGCTGTCCTCAACTAGCGGTGATGAAGGCCTATTTGCCCTTTTGATGATTCTTCTGGTATAAACAGCTCCAGGAGATGTCTGTTTAGCCTTGGAATGCCTTGTATTAAGGGCAGTATGCTTTTGCCTTTTTGGTTTAGATTGTGGTTGAGGTTGAGTAGAAGGGACTGGTATGATTTCAGGTTGTGTGGGAAATGAAGGTTGAGAATGTGATGTAGAGTTTAGTGAAGTTTCAGGTGATGGAATAGGTTTAGAGTGTATGGTTTCAGTATGGTCGGTGGCCAATGGGTCAGGCATTTGTTGTGGTTGTGTTTTTTTTGGTCATTTTGTGGTGATTGTGGATCTTGGGGTTGGTTGAGAAAGTTTTGCAAAGCAAGTGGCAAAACGAGGGCAGGTAGGTTCTCTTTACCAGCATCCTTATTAGTCATATCAGAGAATATTCTCTTCTTGACTTTAAAAGGCTGAATTACATCAGCTTCATCAATATCTAACCCAGATACACAAGCAGTGAATAATAGTTGACAAAATCTAGCAAAGTATACTGTAGTAGACTCTAACAGTTTATCACCTAAATTCATTAAAACATAATGACCAAAATCAAAGTTACTGCCATAAAGAAGAGAATACCCAATTTGCAGACTATCCATAGGAATGGCATCCCAATTGGTGACCTTCTTTTGGAATGTTCTTGTGATGCAGTCAAAGAAGAAATTCCAATCCTTTCTGAGATTTGGCCGTTTGACACTGCCTAGCTTTGCAAGAGAATCCATGTAACCAATTTCTGTTAGCATTTCCTGCAGATTTTGCTCAGAAACAACAACATATGAGGTATGTGTGTCGAAATCCATGGTCTCTCTAACAGTTTGTGGAGTAATCACAAACTCTTGTTCATCATGAGTAAAGATTATAGACGGAGTCCCATTCTCTCCTCCATCTACATACTTTGAGTTTTGCCAGAAAGTGGCAATCTGAGAAGCAGATAGAATAGATGGTTCAGTAAAAAGTCAAGCTTTTCTTCAATTTCTGGTATGAGTTCTTTAATTTATATCATTGTTGCTTTGATCATGCTTGGCTAAGAGCCCTTTATAAGGGGCGGATGTAGTTGGTCGAATAATATGATTTATGTGGTGTAAGTGCTTTAAATGACATATTTGTTTTGCTAGTCATTCCCCAATATCATGTTTATGTGAGTATTTTCATGCGAGCCACACAAGTAGAGTTGGGAGTTCGTATAGTTAGGATCCATAAAATTTTGAGAATTGACTTGATTGGTAAGATCGATACAAAGTGGTTTTTACAACTTTGAATTATATTTGATTCGAAATCATTGGTTGTCTTTATTTCGAATGCTTATGTGTTTATTGTTAGTGGAGATCAATTTTTATGCTACACCATAATTTCGTGTTTGACTGATGAAATCCGTTCCTTAGTTGTTTTTATAAGTGATATTTTTAAGCATTAGTTAATTACTTTTGTTGGTTTTTCATTTAAGAACTTTAATCGCGTTCTTTGTGGATCGACCCGTACTTGCTATAACACCCCCAGATCCGGGGTCCGGGATCTGGTCGTTACGGTCTCAATTTCCATCCATAAAATCAATATAAACTGAATAACAACCTTGTGACCCAAACAATAATATAGAACACACACGTTATAGTCCCAGAGATGTAATCAGAGTAACCAAATTTATTAATCACACAGTTGAGTTCTTACAACCCAAAGAATTACAATATATACATTACTTACTCTTTGCCATCCATTTGTATATGTCATATAATAAATACATTTGATATTCAAATTCTAACAACTAGCCTTCCAATAGCTTACTCTTTAGCAATGGTAGCTACGATCTCAGCGGTGATTCCTCTGACGGCTGACACCTGCTCGCACCAAGTGCACCTTGTGCGGCCATCTGATCTCACTGTTGTTGTGATATAAATAATAAAGCAAGGGTGAGCAATAGCCCACCAACAAGAATATAACTGAACAGTAATATATATGACAGTTCAAAGATATATTTTGAAACCATATGCCATGCATAACCGAAAATGGTGCCAAATCAATATAAAGGATGAAGTTACAGGGAACTCAACAGGTATAAATTTCGTGGAAGCATATGCTATGCCAAAATTAGCAAGATAGCATCATTCTCATAAAATAGGAACTTGCAAGAAAGATATTGCAATTCCAGTTTGAAATACTTTTCAACTCTGCCAACTATGATGATGTTGCAGAAAATTTCCAACATTGAGTGATGAACTAATACTGGAGTTTGACGCGCCAGGAGACATAGCATATACACGATGATCAGTCGCATGTTATGCTCCCCACCTCTTGTTTACTACATGTAGAAGGAAGCACCGACGGATTTACTTGTCTACCGCCCTTTGGAACCCCCTCGGCCAACGGTTGGGCCATTTGCTGGACCGGCGCCACTGGGTCACTTACGCATCTCCTAGTTCATTTCACATCCATAACTTGAAACGTAAAGTTCGTCTCCCTTTCCCCAAGTATAATACTTGTTGATAAGACTCCACAAAGTAATCGTATCTAATTGGAAAGGAAAATTCACCAATATTTCCCAAGCCGCTGCTTGTTAATGGATACCAACTTGTTCCAACATTCTTACCCCTCGAATAATGAGTGGGTATACACAATTCCATGAATAATAGCAACCAAGTTGCGAACGAAATGAATAATTTATGACCGGGCAGTCACAAGATAAATAACATTCTTCAAGTCAGGTTCCCTTATATTCGAATCGAAGGAAGAATGGAATTACTGAGACCCTTCCTTGATAATAATAATAATAGGACTCTAAAATAATATATATAACATTCGAGGGTTGATGATACTATGTGAATGAAACCAAGTATCTTTGAAACGAGTTAGAAGAATTAAATAAATATTCCAAGAATATTTATTCAGTCACAGATATTGAAAAAGGGTTGCTCGGAATAATCTTTGAATAAATGTTCAGAATAATATTCATTGAACAAATAATGAATATTCAAATCAATAACAATGTTTATTGATGGAGTAACCGTCAGATGGACATTGGAGATGATATTTATTGAATCAATAGTGAATATTCACAAGAAGGGTACATATTGATGGAATAATTATCGACTTAATATTTGGGACAATATTCATTGAATAAATAATGAATATTCAACTTAATAATATTTAGCGAAGAAATGATTATCGAATGAATATTTGAAATTATGTTCAATAATTGAATCGAATTTAAATAAAGGTCGAAGATAATATTCCTTATCTCAAGGGTCTAAATAATTTCCGGCTTATAACTGATATATATCTATCTAGCTTATAAGCCAACAATAAATCAGGGAACAAGTATCACAATATAACTTGAAAATAGGCATGCATGCTATGGCATATGTATAACAGAAATCATATATATATATATATATTCACAACAACAGCCTTTAAAAAGGTTTGAAAACTTGCCTGGAAATCGAGTACGGGTAGGGGTAGTGGTAGCGTATCCCGGGTCAGCCTGATGATCTATAAATAGCCAAGGCATTCGGGATTAATCACTTAACTCCTTTCAAAGGTTAAGTATAAACTTAACTCAAATCGAAACACGTTTTCAAGTCGTTTCGTTATACCCCTCTAATTCACTCTTGTTATTGCTTTTATCATCCGACACTTGTTCGTTAATAAAGCATGTCATTACCCTTACATATGGTAAGCATTCGATTTGTAAAAGTTTTAAAGTCGAAAGATTATACCTCGAGATTTATCGATCGTTTGCTAAGTGGTTTACCGTAGTTATATCCAAGTATACTCTTTAGGGGTACTTTCGTACTTAACCTTGGTTCGAACATTTTTATAAAATCGAAAAACGATCTTTTTAATATGAGGTCTTCTCTCACACCACCCTTATGATCTCTAATATTTAATTACCAAGATTCGCCACTGCGATACTTATTTTACACGGTTCAATTTCAATTACGAATTCGCATTCTCGGTTTCGAACCACTTTTACGAATTTAATCATAACTCCTAAACCGTAAGTCAGAATGTTTCGATTCTTTTTCCAAAATGATCTATGGCTCGAGATCTATAAGGTTGGGTTAATTATTCATCAAGATCAGAGGTTCAATCTTACTGTCAAAAACGGATTTTAAGTGCTAACGAAATTTCGTCATTATAATGGCTATATATCGAACGTTCCGAAAATCATGTCGTCAATACCAAGCCACATCGGGCATCAATACAAGTTATACACATATTATACATCTCCTACTGTCCAAGAACATCATCTTGACCAACATATCACAATCATGTTTAGATCCACTAACAAACTTCATAATCATGCTTATAATCATACTACTACATCACTTACACTAAATCCATCAAGAACTTAAAAAATATCAAAGTAAGACCTAGGGTTTCAAGTGATGATTACCTTCCTTGGAGTGTCCTAGAGCCTCACTAAGACTTGATCTATCCTTGTGTGGCCTTAGAGTTGCTAGATCCACCATAAGAATTCAAGAAATCAAGATTAGTTCATAAAAGTTACTATTCATCCGCACTTTGATGATTTATTTGAAAATGGAAAAAGATGAATTTGAAGCTGAAATTTCTAGGAGATCATCACCATGATATGTAGTACTTACCATAAAAATTTGAAGAACAAGTAATGGTTGGAAGTTGGACTTCCAATTAGCTAAGAATGGGCAGATTTTTATGGAGAAATGGAGAGAAAATGTTGTTTTGTTTTGTTGTTTTTGATGTGTAAAATGGTTAAATGCATGTATCTTTATGTATATACTTGGATGCATCTCTTTTTAATGTGTTGTTGGCAATCTATTGGTGCCACTTGTTGGCTTCTTATTGGACCATGTGTTGGCTCCGTATTAAGCAAGTCCATTTTTGGTTAAATGCTAAAGAATCATCCTAGTTGTAGTTGACTTACAAGTATGCCACTTAGGTTCTTCTTTTTCCACCAATTGCACATGTATGCATCTTGATTCTTTGCTTGCTCTTTTGTCCGGTTATTGCTCAATTTGATTGATCGTTCGTAGGAATATCTCAAAGATTTCTAGTTAGGGTTTTACCGGAAACCTTCTTAATAATTAGAATACCATTCTCCATCTTACTTAATACTTCTCGAATTTAAATTCCTTAAATACCTTTAATAAATCCTTAAGTCTGGCAGTGTCCAGAGAATTCTCGGAGAAAATAAAAGTGCTATTTTTCTGAATCCGACAGCTTTTACATACACTTATTTTCCCCTCGGATCACTAATACGAACCCAGAAATTCATTCCGGGTACTTCTATATAGTGTCGTCTCATAATATTCTTATTTCCATAAAAAACACTATTCATCACTTATTCTCTTTTTAGTCCTGGTACTTAGAAAATATCTTTGTGCTTCCTCGAGCGTTCCTTAACTCTTTCATGGAACCTCCGTACTTGTAACCGATATCGATCTGGATGACACGAGGGTAACTATTTCTCTCTAGGGAATCTTATCTTAACATTCTAGGAGATAGATTATTCTAATCTAAGTTATCACCCAATAGCATCCTTCAGGACATATATCCTTGGAATCTATATCCTTTCATTATTCATTCCTTAAAACCAGTATTACATGGCAGTTGTAACCATTGTTCACTCTTACATCAATACATAATAAAAAGTTTTAATTTTGCCCAAAATCTGGGTTCTTACAGTCTTCCCTCCTTAAAAGGATTCCGTCCCGGAATCAGGTAGAAGACAATTGGGTACTTGTTGGTTATTTCACTTTCCAATTCTCTGGTCGGTCCTTACACATTCCAGTCTCTCTAAAGCACATCGTACTGGTGTTACAATACACCCTTTATACGTTCTACCAATTCATTAGTACTTTCGCACAACACATTATCCGGTATACGCTCTTGTCCGGTCTTATACTATTATCCTTATTGGTACGTGCAGTGACTTCGGTATCACTAACGCGCTACGAATTCCGGAGATAACCTCACTCGTAATTTTGCAATTCCTGACCGCTTTAATCTTCGCAATCTCGCTCAATATATAGAATTAGAAGAATTTATTGAGAGATCACTATGATCAATGAACATTTGTTATACTGCATAGCTAGTACAGAAGGGGGCCAGCCTTTAGTACTTGACAAGCAATTAAGCAATTAATGGCATTCCACTTAGACTCATATCACACAGACAGAGAGTCACGTAGTATTACCTCCCCTCCTTAAAGGGTTGTTCTTCTCAATTTAGAAGAAGATAAGTAAGGGAGAAGAAAAGGAAAGAATTTCAAAGAACTATATAAGAAAATTTTCCTGATTGTCAAAAATATCATACTTAGAATTTACCTCTGAACTATAGAGGTTTATTAGAGAAGAAAATAATCGTATTCGTATAAAATATTACTTTTTCATAATCTTACATATCACATGTCCTTGCTACTCTGTCCATCATTCTGTGGACCTATATTCTTGTTCGATATTGGTATCACCTACTTTTGGAAAATCCTTCAACCTCTCAGGTTAAAATCATGGATTTCTCGCTTGACATTATTATTACTGGCATTTCACGCCACGACACTGGCCATTCATATTCATAATTCTAACACCATCAGATTGTCATTCCGATAGCTCATTAGGAAAACCCATTCATCAATCCATTCATAACATTTCTTGCTTCACTTCCATAATTATTTCCCAATCTTTTCTTTATCAATCACATCCTTCGTATTATCTAACTCTTATTTACTTTTGTTGTTTATCTCCACCTTCATCTCAGGGTTGAGGCACTCGTCACCTTTATTCAATACGTGTTACACGTTTGGGGCCAAATTTTCCTTTGTTCCACCATCTAGATTTCACTTTTTCATTCCATGAGTCTCTTTATTACTCAATCCATCTATTTCAAATTTCCTCGACTTTTCCAATCTTAACATGAGTTAATCTTTATGTCATTTATGCTTTAAATTTAAGCTTTCCATTATGACCGATATCTCCAATGCCAACCTCATACTTTTCTTACCTCATTTCTGGGGTTTCTCAGGAGTCCGCATATCTCTTCCTTTATTGATTCTCAATTCTATGATCATTTCTACCAGTCCCTTGGTTTCTATTTATACTATAATCACTCTATGAACTATCATGGCATTACCATTTATTTCAAGCATCATGTCATTCCCAAACTTAAACCGTCCGAAATAAACCTGGACGATTTCTTTAACTTGGATTCAATACAATCTATTTGTCTTTTATTCCGACATTTCCACAGTTGTTATCATCTAATTTCTCAGAAGAATCACCACTGCATTAATGTAGTCCATGGTTGAATCACCATCGGGTCCATTTACATAGGGCTTTAAAAGCTAGACATACGGGTTTCATGATTTGTTAAATCACCACTCTCTTAGGAAGACAAAATAATCACTATTCCTTACCCATAAGGAATACTTCCTGAACTTGATACAGATATCACATGAAGAAGATAGAATTGCAGAAGAGCTTCAAGCATTGCAGCTAGGATAGGTTGAGGAGATTATTAATCGTATATCTCTAGTTGAAGACTAGAGCTCAGCGTTTTACTTAATCACTTTCCAAATCTCGTTAATCCAGGGATACCTTTCAGCATCACGAATCTTTAACTTCATGTACTCTATCTTGTTTGCGCAGAAATATACCAACATAAACTTGCTTGTCATTCATCATCATGCCATTTAGCTTATCAGTATTTGTACCATCTCTGTTTC
Organism: Kitagawia praeruptora; assembly: GCA_037693485.1. Taxonomy (NCBI): domain Eukaryota; kingdom Viridiplantae; phylum Streptophyta; class Magnoliopsida; order Apiales; family Apiaceae; genus Kitagawia; species Kitagawia praeruptora. The sequence continues at coordinate 88,928,084 of CM075347.1, read as the reverse complement.
TGGTCATCTACTACCAATTCCTTGTTACTTAACCTCCCCCCTCTCTTTCCAAAGGAAAGGCGAGTCTCTTGGGGAATTTGGTCTGGCCTGTCGTAGAGCCTCCTAATGTCGGTAAGGTGCTACCGGCAACATCAGGAATCGAATCTTTACTTAAACTTTTCTTATAGTTTATTCTGGCACAATCATCAGACGGAATGTAATTTCCTCTACCACCTTATGACCATCAAGGTCCTTTACCATATCATTCTATCTCTTTAGTATGAGCATATATACTTACTCCCTTATACTTAAAGTGTCGGCCACCTCATTGGCCTTTCCTGAATATAATATTTCCTTGAAATCAATATTTTCTGGATCTATTCCAACTCAGGGTGGAAGCATCCTCCCTTGAACTCTGCTAGATGAGAGAAAATATATTCCAGTCTTTTTCCAAAAAAAAAAAATCATTGCTTCCACCTTTCTGTGGGAACTTTATCACGGTTACTCCCAATCATATCTAGGATATTTCTTATCTCAGTCCTTTCTTATTTTAGGAAATCTCAACCTTATTGGTTCAATCCATACTTGCTCATGGTTTCATACCTGCTTTATCTGGCCTTATTGTTACTATGTCATACATTCCTTACCAAACTTTACTCCTTTCCTTATAGGGTTTCTTATGTCATTCTCACTATTCCTCCTGTATCTTCTGGGCACAGGGTATATCAAACATCATTAACCAATTCTATAACGATTCTGCCTTTGTACTTTTCGAGACTCCTTTCCATAAATCCTTATAGGTTATTGATACCTTGGTCGATTCAACTTATATCGTCTGATTTCACAATGTCTTTATTAGGGGTGAGGCTATCCTTTGTGCATCCCCCAGGGTTCGTCTTAATCTCTGGACATTCTATCCTCAATTCTATTTGCAAGGAATACATACATCCTGTATGTGGAAATTCAATCATATATCCTTAATAAGGGTCTCTTTTCAATCATTCTCATCTTGATAATCTATAGGTAGCCTAATGCTAATCTCTTCTTTCAAACGAATGTCAGTCTATATAACCTTCCAAAAGACAACATATGTCTATCTGTCTTTCTTACAGAACTTGGTAATGGTAGCAATGATGCTCTGGAAGATATTGGTCGTGTTTAACGTGAATCTCTTAGTGTCTAATGCTCTTTTTGAGGATGCTAAGCTTCAGATAACATTTATACATCATACTACGCCATCTTTGACAATCTTCGTAACTCTTTATTGGTCACTATCCTCAATCCCAATACTTCCATGGTATATATAAAATCCATCATCATGTTTCTCAATTCATTTTATATCAAAAGACCTCGCGGTTTGCACTTGGTTAGAAGCACCCCGCTTTGTCCTTACCTTGCTGGTTTAGTCACTCGATAATCTTTAGTGACTTGGCCCCAACTGGCCATGCTAAAATATGTGAGTTTAGGGGTCGGCTAATAGCATTACTTTTCTAGCAATTGCTGGCATAGTGCCTTCTACTTTGATACCTTTTGATCTTTTCAAAACTTCACTCCATATAAGTCTCAATCGACTTCTCGGTGCCATCTCCGGTCACCTTCCCTTTTCTTTTATTCTTCTAGTTACTCTTATCAATTTCATGTGCCACAAAAGCTTAACATTTCTGGCATGACAACTTTTTCATTTAAGTCCATCCCGAACTTTCTTAGTCCGGCTTGTTCCTTGATTACATTTCCCTTTTTACCATCCAATCTTATCTTCATTAGTTTATTTCTAAAATCAATCGTAATAATCGGGATCTATCTACCAATCCGTATAGCGGCTACCTTACCCAATTCATAGGGTTTGCTTCAGTTTCCACTCTCCTCAGTGATGTATTCAGATAATCAGAAAGACAAGGTTTGCCAAATTTTGTCCAAATGCTTTCCAGGATTAGGGAAATTTCAGTCAATCTATCCACCCACTGGTTACATTAAGAAAATCAATTTCGATACCCAAAGAATATTTCTATGAACATCCGAGCTGGTCGAACCATAAACAGTTACAGTAGTGAAATGATTGACATAAAGCTGGGAGTTTAACCATTAGAAGGAAACCAAATATACATCTTCCCTAGAAGGGGAATCAAAAGTTTCAAACTAAACATGCCATACCTCCCCGATACATGTTTGTCATAATAGTCGATACTACCGAATACCAGTCTACTTAATAACTAGTCTCGGAAGGAACACTACCATCGGAGTCAGTCGCTTCCCAGAATTTGCACTACCAAGGTCATCCGAATCTGGTGAACCGTGTTGTCCAATTGTGTTCGAAAATTATGTTGTCCTGTTGCACAAGCACAACACCTAAACCTGTACGAGGTGCATCCTAATATATTCCAAAATTTTCCTTCTTCCATTAGGTAACGCCAATGCTAGGTCGTCATCAGTTTTTATCTTTAACTCCAGGGAGATTTTCCCCCATTTATCTTGTCCATTCAAACTTTTAGTCTTACCAATAAGTCGGGTTACGGGACTGCACTCTTTGTATAGTCCTGAGCAAATCTTTGGTAATACCTTGTAAATCTTATGAAATTTATCACCTTTGTCGGTGTGGTTGGCCAATCTCCATTTGAAACTGTCTTTAATTTGGTGGTGTCAATCAATCACTACTTCCTATTAATCATATGTCCTACTGTCTGGACTTTATTTTGCCAAAACTCTCACTTCGAGAACATGGCCTATACCTGTTCATTCAGGTTTCATCTAAAAGCATTCTCAATTTCATCTCAACCACTGCTTGCCTTACTCAATCCATTTATGATTCAGTGTCAAAATAAACTTAAAGTAACTACCATAATCCATTCAAGGAAAAGAAGGAATTTACTATTCCTTTAAATCACATGCATCTAATGTTTCTGGTCCATCATTCCACTGAATTGAACTAGACTTTACTTGGTTCCTGACGATAGCCTTATTACTAGTTTATCACAGACTCATTGGTCTTCTCCTCTTGTAGGTTCTGAGATCCTTGTCTCGCTTACTACTTCCTTATATACTTTATTCAATCATGCCATCACCTTTCAATGTCTTTATTTTCTAAGTTGATCCATTCATAAAATGGACATTTCCTTGAACCCAACCACCTTATCAATCTAAGTTTGACTTTACAAATTATCACTTATGAAATCTGCCTTCTCATGGTGAATTATCATTACAATATTCACACTAATTCATTTATCACCTGATATGGCACTTGCTGCCTCTATCTTAACTGCTCCTGGAGACTCTGCTCCTTGTCCTCTATTGTTGTCTTTGATAATCATGTACCACTCTATCTCTTTCCTCATTAATCTAAAGGTCTCTAAGGATTTTAATCTATCCCTATATAGGATCTCAATTAATTCCTCAAATCCATCCTACCTGCTGGTACTTCATCTAGCAGTCCAGCTATGAATCCAATATGCATCTTTAGTTCTCTTAATAATATCTCAGTTCTTTATGCTCACTTTTATGAGCACTATACCTTAACTCTTACAGTCTCTCTGGCTGTAGCCCTCATTTCCTGAAGTGTAAACTCCTTATACTTATCAATATTTCTTTCCTCTGCTGGGACCTCAACCGGGTCCTCAGTAGGGTGCTCAATCGAATCCACCATCCGATCTTCAACATCAAAACAAGCATCATTATGTTACTGCTCGTAATCCCCAAGGTCTGTCGCCTTACTAGTCGATACAAGAACGAGCTAAGTTACTATCATGATACTTTAGGGTTCCCATAAGGGTTTTATATGTCAATACTACATTATGTAGTCTGACTATGAACTTGGCAAGAGTTCTTATTATCTTAATGAATTTATTGTTTTAACGTCACGTCATCTCTGGGATTTATAACGCTCTCTCTGATACCATTTCTGTAACACCCCCAGATCCGGGGTCCGGGATCTGGTCGTTACGGTCTCAATTTCCATCCATAAAATCAATATAAACTGAATAACAACCTTGTGACCCAAACAATAATATAGAACACACACGTTATAGTCCCAGAGATGTAATCAGAGTAACCAAATTTATTAATCACACAGTTGAGTTCTTACAACCCAAAGAATTACAATATATACATTACTTACTCTTTGCCATCCATTTGTATATGTCATATAATAAATACATTTGATATTCAAATTCTAACAACTAGCCTTCCAATAGCTTACTCTTTAGCAATGGTAGCTACGATCTCAGCGGTGATTCCTCTGACGGCTGACACCTGCTCGCACCAAGTGCACCTTGTGCGGCCATCTGATCTCACTGTTGTTGTGATATAAATAATAAAGCAAGGGTGAGCAATAGCCCACCAACAAGAATATAACTGAACAGTAATATATATGACAGTTCAAAGATATATTTTGAAACCATATGCCATGCATAACCGAAAATGGTGCCAAATCAATATAAAGGATGAAGTTACAGGGAACTCAACAGGTATAAATTTCGTGGAAGCATATGCTATGCCAAAATTAGCAAGATAGCATCATTCTCATAAAATAGGAACTTGCAAGAAAGATATTGCAATTCCAGTTTGAAATACTTTTCAACTCTGCCAACTATGATGATGTTGCAGAAAATTTCCAACATTGAGTGATGAACTAATACTGGAGTTTGACGCGCCAGGAGACATAGCATATACACGATGATCAGTCGCATGTTATGCTCCCCACCTCTTGTTTACTACATGTAGAAGGAAGCACCGACGGATTTACTTGTCTACCGCCCTCTGGAACCCCCTCGGCCAACGGTTGGGCCATTTGCTGGACCGGCGCCACTGGGTCACTTACGCATCTCCTAGTTCATTTCACATCCATAACTTGAAACGTAAAGTTCGTCTCCCTTTCCCCAAGTATAATACTTGTTGATAAGACTCCACAAAGTAATCGTATCTAATTGGAAAGGAAAATTCACCAATATTTCCCAAGCCGCTGCTTGTTAATGGATACCAACTTGTTCCAACATTCTTACCCCTCGAATAATGAGTGGGTATACACAATTCCATGAATAATAGCAACCAAGTTGCGAACGAAATGAATAATTTATGACCGGGCAGTCACAAGATAAATAACATTCTTCAAGTCAGGTTCCCTTATATTCGAATCGAAGGAAGAATTGAATTACTGAGACCCTTCCTTGATAATAATAATAATAGGACTCTAAAATAATATATATAACATTCGAGGGTTGATGATACTATGTGAATGAAACCAAGTATCTTTGAAACGAGTTAGAAGAATTAAATAAATATTCCAAGAATATTTATTCAGTCACAGATATTGAAAAAGGGTTGCTCGGAATAATCTTTGAATAAATGTTCAGAATAATATTCATTGAACAAATAATGAATATTCAAATCAATAACAATGTTTATTGATGGAGTAACCGTCAGATGGACATTGGAGATGATATTTATTGAATCAATAGTGAATATTCACAAGAAGGGTACATATTGATGGAATAATTATCGACTTAATATTTGGGACAATATTCATTGAATAAATAATGAATATTCAACTTAATAATATTTAGCGAAGAAATGATTATCGAATGAATATTTGAAATTATGTTCAATAATTGAATCGAATTTAAATAAAGGTCGAAGATAATATTCCTTATCTCAAGGGAATATTCAAAGTAATATTTATCGAAAAAATGGAGTTCGAATCAATGTTCAACTGATATTTATAAAATAAATAGAGATTGAATGAATATTCGAATTAATATTCATTTAAATAAATAAGGCTCGAATGAATATTAAAATAATATTCATTAAATAAATAAACTTGAATGAATATTCAAAATAATATTTATCGACTAAATAAGAATGAATATTTTTTAAGCAAATAACTTAACTGAGGGTTCGAATAATATTCGAATATTTAATCGACTTTAGATGAATATTAAATATATAATATTCCTCGAATAAATAAACATCTGATGGATAATCCGAATAATATTTATCAAATAATCTCAAAGGAATATCTCAATAATATTCGCCAGATAATAAATGGGAAATATTTACTTAATTATTTTCCTCTGAAAATAATATCTATATATATCAAAAATTATCGACTCCCGGTCTATAATCAAAGAATGAGATTCACTGCCCTTCGATTAAGGGTCCAAATAATTTCTGGCTTATAACTGATATATATCTATCTAGCTTATAAGCCAACAATAAATCAGGGAACAAGTATCACAATATAACTTGAAAATAGGCATGCATGCTATGGCATATGTATAACAGAAATCATATATATATATATTCACAACAACAGCCTTTAAAAAGGTTTGAAAACTTGCCTTGAAATCGAGTACGGGTAGGGGTAGTGGTAGCGTATCCCGGGTCAGCCTGATGATCTATAAATAGCCAAGGCATTCAGGATTAATCACTTAACTCCTTTCAAAGGTTAAGTATAAACTTAACTCAAATCGAAACACGTTTTCAAGTCGTTTCGTTATACCCCTCTAATTCACTTTTATTATTGCTTTTATCATCCGACACTTGTTCGTTAATAAAGCATGTCATTACCCTTACATATGGTAAGCATTCGATTTGTAAAAGTTTTAAAGTCGAAAGATTATACCTCGAGATTTATCGATCGTTTGCTAAGTGGTTTACCGTAGTTATATCCAAGTATACTCTTTAGGGGTACTTTCGTACTTAACCTTGGTTCGAACATTTTTATAAAATCGAAAAACGATCTTTTTAATATGAGGTCTTCTCTCACACCACCCTTATGATCTCTAATATTTAATTACCAAGATTCGCCACTGCGATACTTATTTTACACGGTTCAATTTCAATTACGAATTCGCATTCTCGGTTTCGAACCACTTTTACGAATTTAATCATAACTCCTAAACCGTAAGTCAGAATGTTTCGATTCTTTTTCCAAAATGATCTATGGCTCGAGATCTATAAGGTTGGGTTAATTATTCATCAAGATCAGAGGTTCAATCTTACTATCAAAAACGGATTTTAAGTGCTAACGAAATTTCGTCATTATAATGGCTATATATCGAACGTTCCGAAAATCATGTCGTCAATACCAAGCCACATCAGGCATCAATACAAGTTATACACATATTATACATCTCCTACTGTCCAAGAACATCATCTTGACCAACATATCACAATCATGTTTAGATCCACTAACAAACTTCATAATCATGCTTATAATCATACTACTACATCACTTACACTAAATCCATCAAGAACTTAAAAAATCTCAAAGTAAGACCTAGGGTTTCAAGTGATGAATACCTTCCTTGGAGTGTCCTAGAGCCTCACTAAGACTTGATCTATCCTTGTGTGGCCTTAGAGTTGCTAGATCCACCATAAGAATTCAAGAAATCAAGATTAGTTCATAAAAGTTACTATTCATCCGCACTTTGATGATTTATTTGAAAATGGAAAAAGATGAATTTGAAGCTGAAATTTCTAGGATATCATCACCATGATATGTAGTACTTACCATAAAAATTTGAAGAACAAGTAATGGTTGGAAGTTGGACTTCCAATTAGCTAAGAATGGGCAGATTTTTATGGAGAAATGGAGAGAAAATGTTGTTTTGTTTTGTTGTTTTTGATGTGTAAAATGGTTAAATGCATGTATCTTTATGTATATACTTGGATGCATCTCTTTTTAATGTGTTGTTGGCAATCTATTGGTGCCACTTGTTGGCTTCTTATTGGACCATGTGTTGGCTCCATATTAAGCAAGTCCATTTTTGGTTAAATGCTAAAGAATCATCCTAGTTGTAGTTGACTTACAAGTATGCCACTTAGGTTCTTCTTTTTCCACCAATTGCACATGTATGCATCTTGATTCTTTGCTTGCTCTTTTGTCCGGTTATTGCTCAATTTGATTGATCGTTCGTAGGAATATCTCAAAGATTTCTAGTTAGGGTTTTACCGAAAACCTTCTTAATAATTAGAATACCATTCTCCATCTTACTTAATACTTCTCGAATTTAAATTCCTTAAATACCTTTAATAAATCCTTAAGTCTGGCAGTGTCCAGAGAATTCTTGGAGAAAATAAAAGTGCTATTTTTCTGAATCCGACAGCTTTTACATACACTTATTTTCCCCTCGGATCACTAATACGAACCCAGAAATTCATTCCGGGTACTTCTATATAGTGTCGTCTCATAATATTCTTACTTCCATCAAAAACACTATTCATCACTTATTCTCTTTTTAGTCCTGGTACTTAGAAAATATCTTTGTGCTTCCTCGAGCGTTCCTTAACTCTTTCATGGAACCTCCGTACTTGTAACCGATATCGATCTGGATGACACGAGGGCAACTATTTCTCTCTAGGGAATCTTATCTTAACATTCTAGGAGATAGATTATTCTAATCTAAGTTATCACCCAATAGCATCCTTCAGGACATATATCCTTGGAATCTATATCCTTTCATTATTCATTCCTTAAAACCAGTATTACATGGCAGTTGTAACCATTGTTCACTCTTACATCAATACATAATAAAAAGTTTTAATTTTGCCCAAAATCTGGGTTCTTACACTTGCCCTCGTACTCACGTACGCCCGTGCACTTGCGGTTTTTATTACTTAACAGATTTTTCTTTCAACAAGTTTTTGGCGCCGCTACCATATGCTTGAATGTCCACCAAATCTACACTACTTTGAGTACACGTATGCACAAATCAAAAGGACTTTATTCAGGGTTGTAATTTAGTAAAATCAAACAGGTGAGAAGAGATGGATTAAATGAATAAATGGCGAACTGAACAATTTAATAGAGCAAAGTGTTCAGTTGCACTGTAAGTACATATTTGTACAAGATGATCAGCATATATACATTTTTTTTATGTATATATATTCACTGAGTAAACTTTTCTTTGTAGAGAAACTCTCACCTGTTTGCTCTTTAATATACAAATGAATATAACTGCTCTTGATATATCAGAATTTAAATGAAGCAGTTATTACAGCTCAAAGGGGTTTTCTAAGGGTGGAATTTATGAACAGTGTTTGGAGAAAGATGGTAAATCCTAGTGCCTTTATCATTTTCATGCACACACATATCATGTAGTCTCAAAATGGTTTAAAACAAGTTCTAGAGCAAAATACTCACTGATGAACATCACACAACAATAAAATTTGATTGATATAAAATGTATCAATCACTTATTTGGCTTAAATTCTCACATGGTGCAGACATGAATTGGTACTCACCAAACTAAACAATGACACATCTCAAGTTTTATAATTTTCACAAGTACAAACAAGGAATCATCAAGAACCATGTATATGTTTTGGGAATAGAGTGTCACTATCAGAGTTTAGAGTTCATCAACATCAGAAGTTATTCACGAGAGGCAATGCACATAGTATTCATAGACTCTGAGTTTAGGACCAAATAAATTAAGAGATGCTATAAATATGAAACAGTATCGTGCTGTGTTAACTCACTGCACAATTTCTGATTAGATCACAGTGACTCAGAAAGAGTCATGATTTAATTACTGAGAATCATGCTTCATACATATTTCTTCATTGGTGTTTTCATTCAGACAATAAACAATTCAGAATTCACAGAGTTTATCAAACATATTAACAGTGTATGACATACAGACATGCTGACAGAGTTTAACAGTGTTTAAACACAAACATGTTAACAGAGTATGCATACCAGAGTTTAATCAACAAAGTTCACATAGCACTTAACAATTCATAGAAAAATGAGCAACACATTATATAATAAAAATTTTGAGTCTAACCAACATTACTAGTCAAAACCAGAGACCATTCCTAGTTCATTGACCAGCCTTGTAAATGTAGCTTCACTCAAAGGCTTGGTGAAGACATCTGCAAGTTGTTGTTCTGTAGACACAAAGTGGAGCTCAATGTTGCCTTCCTCTACATGCTCTCTGATAAAGTGATACCTTATGCTTATGTGCTTGGTCATTGAGTGTTGTACTGGATTACCTGTCATTGCAATAACACTTTGATTATCACAGAAAATATGTATTTTACTATACCTCAATCCATAATCCAGCAGTTGATTCTTCATCCATAGAATCTGTGCACAACAGCTACCAGCAGCAATATACTCTGCTTCAGCTGTAGATGTGGATATTGATTTCTGTTTCTTGCTGTACCAAGAAACAAGTCTGTCACCAAGAAATTGACAACTTCCACTGGTGCTTTTTCTGTCAATCTTACAGCCTACAAAGTCTGCATCAGAGTAGCCAAGTAGTTTGAAATCTGATTCTCTTGGATACCACAGCCCTAAAGTTATAGTGCCTTTGAGATACTTAAAAATCCTCTTCACAACTGTTAAATGTTGTTCTCTTGGATCTGCCTGAAATCTTGCACACAGACATGTTGCATACATGATATCAGGTCTACTTGCGGTTAAATAGAGTAGAGAGCCAATCATTCCTCTATAGCTTGTCATATCTACTGATGACCCTGTATCTTTGTCCAATTTAGTTGCAGTTGCCATGGGAGTTGTTGCAGATGAACAGTCAAGCATGCCAAACTTCTTGAGAAGATTTCTGGTATATTTTGCTTGATTGATAAAGATACCATCATCTGTTTGCTTCACCTGTAAGCCTAGAAAATAACTAAGCTCTCCCATCATGCTCATTTGATACCTGGACTGCATGAGCTTGGCAAACTTCTTACAGAGTTTATCATTAGTAGATCCAAAAATAATGTCATCAACATATATCTGAACTAAAAGCAAGTCACTTCCAGATTTGAAATAAAACAGAGTTTTATCAATTGTATTGAACCCACTTTCTAAGAGAAATTGAGCCAGAGTTTCATACCATGCTCTTGGTGCCTGCTTAAGTCCATAGAGTGCCTTGTCTAGCCTGTAGACATGGTTTGGATATTTTGGATCTACAAAACCAGGTGGTTGTTCAACAAACACTTCTTCTTCAAGTTTTCCATTCAGAAACGCACTTTTCACATCCATCTGAAAAACCTTGAATTTCTTGTGAGAAGCATAAGCAAGAAACATCCTTATTGCCTCCAACCTTGCAACTGGAGCAAAAGTTTCATCATAATCTATCCCTTCTTGCTGTGAATAGCCTTTTGCCACAAGTCTGGCCTTGTTTCTTGTAACAACCCCTTCACTATCAGTTTTGTTTCTGAATACCCACTTAGTACCAACAATAGACCTATTCTTGGGTCTTGGTACAAGTGTCCAAACTTCATTATTCTCAAATTAATTTAACTCTTCTTGCATTGCTGTTATCCAGTCAGCATCTTTAAGAGCTTCTTCAACTTTCTTTGGCTCAGTTTGTGACAAGAATGCATGAAACATACATTTATTTGTTGTTGCACTTCTTGTTCTTACTTTTGCATCTGGATCACCAATAATCAAATCAGGTGTATGAGATTTGGTCCATTTCCTAGCTGAAGGCAAATGACTTCTCTTAGAGTTTGATCCTCCCCCTCGATCCATGTTGTCCTGATTTCCTTGGTGTCTTTTTTCATTCTCTGAGGCTCCCCCTGAATGTGACTGCTCAGAGTTTGATTCAAAATTTTCAGCTGAGTCACTATCAGAATTTGAGTTACCACTTTGATGTGATTCTTTATGCTCCCCCTCAACTGGTTCTTCTCTTGTTTCTGGCTGGGAAGTCTCTTCAGTATTTACCAGTAGAGGTTCAGAGTTAAGATCAACAGAGTTTATCAGATCAGCCTCATCAGAGTTTACTTCATCTGAGAATAATTCTTCATTTTCAAAGTGCAGTTGATCATGTTCACTTACATCTTCAAGTCCAGTTATTTTCTTGTCATCAAATGACACATGAATTGATTCCATGATCACTTTGGTTCTCATATTATAAACTCTGAATGCCTTAGTTGACAGTGGATAGCCAACAAAAATTCCTTCATCTGCCTTCAAGTCAAATTTGGTCAACCGTTCAGGATGAGTTTTCAGCACAAAGCATTTGCACCCAAAAATATGAAAATATTTCAGGTTTGGCTTCTTTTCTCTCACCATTTCATATGGTGTTTTTCCATGCTTATTGATCAGAGTGGCATTATGAGTAAAACAAGCAGTTTGAACAACTTCTGCCCAGAAATAGGTTGGTAATTTTGCTTCATCAAGCATAGTTCTGGCTGCTTCTATCAAAGTTCTGTTCTTCCTCTCAACTACACCATTCTGTTGTGGAGTGCCAGGTGCAGAAAACTCTTGTTTAATTCCTTTGTTCTTGCAAAATTCTTCCATTGTTGAATTCCTGAATTCAGTTCCATTGTCACTTCTGATAATCTTCACTTGATTCTTTGATCCTTTATCCAACTGCATTATATGCTCTGTCAGTGTTAATGCAGTTTCATCCTTCTTTGCTAGAAAATACACCCAAGTGTATCTGGTGTATTCATCAACAATGACTAAAGCATATTTCTTCTTTCCAAGAGACATAACATTCACTGGTCCAAAAAGATCAACATGTAGAAGATGATAAGGATCAACAATTGAAGACTCAGACTTGCTTTTGAAAGAAGCCTTTCTCTGTTTGGCCTTTTGACATGAATCACACAGGCCATCTGCATTTAACAAGGATTTTGGAAGTCCTCTCACAAGATCATTCTTTATCAGCTCATTGATGTTGTTCAGATTTAAATGAGAGAGTTTCTTATGCCACTTCCAACTCTCTTCACTGGACATCCTTGTTGACAGACACACTGCTTTGCCATCAGAGTTTGTTGACAATTTACTTTCATAGATATTATTGTGTCTGTTTCCAACTAGAGCAACTTTCCCTATAGACTTACTGATGACTTGACAGTATTCATGCTGAAAATCTACATGATATCCTCTGTCACAGATTTGACTCACAGATAGCAAATCATGCTTGAGTCCTGGAACCAGAGCTACATTAGTGATGATGACACTTCCAAGATTAATATTGCCATATCCCAGAGTATGTCCTACGTTGCCATCTCCATAGGAAACTTTTGGGCCAGCCTTCTCCACATACTCTGATAGCAGGGCTTTATTTCCAGTCATGTGTCCTGAACATCCACTGTCCACGACTAGAGTACTTTCCCTGGTGCCCTGCAATCACAAACAATCACTGATTGTTAGTTTTAAGGATCCAGACTTGCTTGGATCCTTTTGATTTATTGAATATGTTAGTTTTTGTAGCGGATTTGTCATTATCAGAGTTTAAACTAACATTTTCAGTCTTAGCACCTGCAGAATTAACTTTAACCCATTTCAGATTAGGTTTCAGTTCATAGTAATTATGATAAATAGCATGATAATTCTTGCAAGTATAAATTGAGTGCCAAGTACTTCCACAATGTTTGCACGGAGTTTGTGGTCTAGGTTTGACATTATTCTTTTTCACTCCAGATTTGGAGGGTAAAGAATTAATGTCTTTGTTCTTCCTGCAAAAACTGGAAAGATGATTAGTACTACCACAGTTATGACAAGTTTTTCTAGGTGCAAGTGTAGCAAGCATTGGCCTATTTCCTGATGTTATGCCTACCTTTCCATTTCTGTTTTTCTTAGGCATTTTCTGTTTATTGACAGATTTTATCTCTTTAAGCTTTTGCTTAAGTTGTTTATCTGTCATTGAACCAATGTTAACCTGTTTTGCATAGGTTTTTACTGGCTCACTTTCAACAGCTCCATGTTCAGTTTTAACTGTACCATGAACAAATTTTCTAGTTGGAAGAGTTTGCCTAACTTTCACATGATTTAGAAATCTAAGCTCATCTTCCTCACAGTACCCTAAACCGACAGTGTCAGCTTGAAAAACCTCATGAGTGTCTTTTCCAGAATCAGTCCAAGTTTAACAATGTGATTTGCATCCTCCAATTCAGATTCTAGTTGCTTATACTTACCTAGCAACTCCTGTTCTATAAAAACAGCATCATCTCTTTATTTTTGAACTTGCTGCATGTTAACAAGTCTTTCTTCAACAAGTTTGTTTCTCTCTTTAAGTTGAGAACACTCATTCTTGATTCTCTCATTCTCTAAAGTCTGATCCCTATAACTGATATGTAATGCTTTAAGATAAATTCTTAATTCAGTTATATTATCAGTATTATAAGCATAGGTAGTTGGGGGTACCTTGAGTTCAGAATCTTCATTCTGAGTAGAAGCCATGAGTGCATAGTTAACTTCCTCATCTGAGTCTGAAGTGTCTGCCCAGTCTCTGCCTTTTGTATAGAGTGCCTTTTCAGTTTTACCCTTCTTGCACTCAGGAGCATAGTGACCCATCTCCTTACACTTGTAGCATTGAATCTCAGACTTATCTTTCTTCCCAGATTTGAAGTCCTTTCTCTCATATTTGCTGAAATTCTTCCTGTCAGACTTTGAATATTTCTTGGAGAATCTCTTTCCCTTCTTGAAGTTATTGAATCCCATCTTCTTGAAGGTCTTTACCATCAATGCAGCCATTTGCATCATCTCTTCATCATCTTCAGAATCAGATGATTCATCTGTGTTTGAGTCAACATCAGAGTTTGATGACTCACTTTCTGAATGAATGACTAAAGCTTTTCCTTTTGCCTTCTTCCTTGATGGTTTCTCTTCAACCTTAAGAGCAACAGACTTCAACTTCTTGCTTGATCTCATGTTTCTCTGCTCCATTTCCAATTCATGAGTCTTAAGCAGTCCATAGATTTCATCAATCTCAGTATCGGCAAGATCATAGTTATCTCTAATAGTGGTTGTTTTCACATCCCAATTTTCAGGTAGAGAAAGAAGAAACTTGAGATTTGAGTCTTCTAGATCATATTCTTTGTTAACCAATGATAAATCATTGAGCAGTTTACAGAATCTGTCAAATGTTTCTGTCATGGTTTCTTCAGACTTTGCCTCAAAATGCTCATACTCCTGTGTGAGTATGTTCCTTCTATTCTTCTTGATAGCAGCAGTTCCCTGACACTTAACCTCAACTGCATCCCAAATTTCTTTTGCAGTTGTGCAGTTAATCACTTTGTTAGACATAACATTGTCTAAAGAACTGTGAAGTAAATGCCTTACTTTTGCATCCTTAGCAATAGATGAAAGATCCTCAGCAGTTAGATCTTTCTTTTCCTTTGGAATCACTTTTGATTCCTCACCAACAACAACAACAGTTAACTTTGTATGTTTATGAGGGCCTTCATAAATTCTGTCAAGATATTCTGGATCTGTAGCCTCCAGAAACATTATCATCTTCACCTTCCAGATTGCATACTCTGCTGGCTTAAGTATAGGAACCCTAATTGTCTCATACCTACTAACAGTAGTAGGAGCTTTCTCAGAACCTGATGGAGGAGGAATCTCTGCCATTGATTACAATTGTGTTTGGATCTTAAACTTTAATAAAGTAACAGATTGGCTCTGATACCACTTGTTAGGTCGAATACACAATATATAATCAAGTACTGTATGAGAGAATAACAAGAACACACGTTTTAGTACTTAAAAACTGTTTGGAATTAATAATTCCTCTCTCAGTGATGTAAAATATCACAGAGAGCTGCTTAGGTTACAATGAATGATATTCGTTCACGATGATTACCCTTCTAGGGTTAACCTAACTGTATTTATAAGATATACAGCTACATACAATCGTTAATTGATTCTCCTATAATTAAGCTATACAATTGATAGCAATTACGATTGCTACACGTCTTCTAAGTCAACTCAATCTCTTTGACAGCTATCCAATCTTCAAAGATATTGCTTCCATGTTTATCTTGAATTAATCTTCGATCTCTGTTGACCTGTAGACGCTTCAGTAGACAGACTTTAACAAACTCTGTTGCGCTCCCAGCCAACAGTGTTTGCGCTTCCTTCTGTCAGCCAGCAGTGTTTGCCCTTCCTTCTGTCAGCGTTTGCGCTTCCATCTGTCAGCGTATACTCAAACTCTGCTACGACTGCTTTCATTAACAAGTTAAACTCTTTTTCCCTGTAACACTTAAACACTGACATTAAATCACATCAATTATATCTAACAGTTCCATTATCACTTCTCAATGCAATCACGCTTGCATTGTTGGCCTTTGCTTCCTTGTCAACTTTCTTAATGTGCTCAATGATTACTTGTGGAGCCTCATCTTTTGATGCCAGAAATTCCACCCATGTATACCTTGTAAAGTCATCAACCATCACCAAGGCATACTTCTTTCTTCCTGGTGACATAATATTGACAGGACCAAACAAATCCATATGAATTAGTTGTAGGGGCTTGGTTATTGATGTCACTGTCTTTGACTTGTGGCTTGATCTTTTCATCTTTCCTTTTTGACAAGCCTCACACACTCCTTCTTGACAGAATTCAAGTGTGGGCATGCCTCTTCACTTGATGCTTTTGAGTAAAAGCAACAAACTTTATCCTTGTTTGCAGAGTCCATGTTGGCAACAAACAGGATTCCTTTTCTTACTCCAGATAGAGCAAAATCACCAATCTTCTTGTGGGTAATCAAACATTCATCCTTGTCAAAATTTACCCTTGAATCCTCTATCAGTAAACTGACCAACACTTAGCAGATTATGCTTGAGTCCCTTGACTAGTGCTACATCTTCAATGATGATATTACCAACTTCAAACTTGCCATATCCCAATATGTTACCTATGCTGTCATCTCCAAAAGCAATCATTAGGTCAGCCTTCTCCTCATATTGTGATAGCAGGGCCATATCACCAGTCATATGATTTGAGCATCCACTGTCCAAAATCTACATGACCTTCTTTTCATTTTCTTTGTCCTACAAACACAAAGGTATTACTTCTCCTTTGGTACCCAAACAAGTTTGGGTCCATGTGACTTAGAAACAATTTTATCATAAACAACATGCTTATCAACTTTATTGGTGTTAGTCTTCTTGTCACTGTTAGAAGTCTTAGAACCTGAGGTTTCAGACTTAGGTAACAGAGGTACCTTCCTAGCTCTAGGAGGACTTGAAGACTTTGACCTTGTGTAGTGTGTGTGAGAATTGTGATTGATACAACCATCAATGAATTGCCTTCTCAGATTGAAACAGCTAGTCATAACATTCATATTGCATGGCATACAGTCAAATTTATCACAGAATGGAGCATCTCTATGTCTTAAAGGCACAGAACAATCATAGAAAGGTTTGGGTACACTACCAACAAGTTTCTTGCATGCATGAGTTAAATGATTGGTACTCATACAATTTTGACAGGTTTTCCTAGGGGCATTAGGCATATAAGTATAGTTATTATCTTTGTTAATCCCTAGCTTGCAATTTTTGTTCTGTTTCTTCTTAGCCACTTTCTTCTCAGATTCATTCTTCCCAGCTGATACAAACTTAACAAACTTCTCAGTAATAGATCTACTTTCTACAGGCTTCTTGGCTTTTGGCTTGACACTCTCACTCTTAGAGGATGCTGGTTGTTCACTAGACTGTGCCTCATCCTCATCATTCAACATTTGCTTGATGAGTAAGGCATCCTCATCAATTTCAAATGTTGACTCTTTAAAAATTGGAGACTCGGCCTTTTTCAAAATGTGAGGCACTTCCTTCTGAACAACTATGTCATCTTCAATGACAACATAGCCTTTCTTCTGTTTAAGAGTGCCATAGTCAAGTCCAATGGCAGCATTGGGTTTAGCTTGGATTTTCTCATGATAGGATTGTACTAGACTAGATGAGTTCTTAAAAGTTTTCAGTTAGAATTCATTTTCAGCTAATTCATCCCGAAGAGCCTTTTCAATTTGACTAGCACATAGACCCTTATTCTGTAGATATTCAGCTTCTTTCTTAAGGTTTTCTACTTGCATAGCAGTTAGCTCAAGTTCCTCATTCCTCTTGATAAATAATTCATTTATAGCAGACAGTTTAGAAATTTCCTCATTAGCAGCTATCATACTAGTATGAATATTAAACATTTCAATGGATAGTTGTTCAATCATATTCTTGTACTCGGAAACAGACATGTCTATGGTAGTGAGAGATGGTACCTGAGAGTCTGATGAAGATGTGTCATCCTTGGAATTGGCCATCAAGGCATAGTTGTAGAATCCTTGCTCTTCTTCATCACTATCAGTATCATCCTAGTACTTCCCTTAAGCTATGTAGGCCTTGCCTGGTGTTTGCTTTTTGAGAAGGACCTCATACTTAGCTTCAAGCTCTAGAAACTCTTTATTCTTCTTTTTAGGCCTCTTGCATTCACTAGCAAAATGACCTAGGTCATTGCATCTATAACACCTCACAGATGACCTATCCACATAGCCAGTTTTGAATTTACTCTTGTTTGGCTTCACAGGTGCTTTACTCTTGTTGAATGAATGGTTTTGGGGTTTAGGTTTGAAGGGTTGGTTCCTCTTGAATCTAATGTTTGGAAATTTTCTGGCCATGAAATCATATGAAGTTTTTCCATGCCATCTAGCTCTTCAAGAGTATAGAACTCTTCTTCTTCCTTTTCTTCAACAGGTTCACTTACTTCAGCTTCAGTTTCTTCAGTACTGTAAACCTTTCCATTCATCTGCAACTCAGTAACCAGCTTGTGAAATCTCTCAAACATATCAGTAATGCTTTCCTTGGGCTGTACCATGAAAGATTCATACTGTGTGACCAGTATCTGTTTCTTGTTTTCCTTGACCTCCTCTGTTTCTTCACATAGAACCTCAATATGATCCCACATTTCTTTAGCAGAAGTGCAAGATGCTATATTTGCAAACATTGACATATCCATTGAGTCTATGATTAACAGCATGAGGTGACTATCAAGAGCAACCATCTCCTTTTCCAATTCTGTCCATTTGGATGGTTCCTTGGCCACATAAGATCTTGGAGTAGTTGTAGTTCCAACAGTCGTCTCTTGAATCTCCTATTGTGGAACAAAGGGACCATTCTTGATAATCTCAGTATATAGAGGATGAGAAGCTTTGATGAACAACATCATTTTTATCTTCCAGAGATTGAAATTCTCTTTGTCAAACTTAGGGACCTTCACCGTTCCTGTTGTCTTTGGTGTATTCGAACTCATGATCGTTTTCTGTTTTGATCAACAACCTGCTCTGATACCACTTGTTGATTATTGAATACGACTAAAGAATACAGAGGGGGAGTGAATGGATTCTTGAACTTTTCTCTTTCTTGAATATGTGTAGCAAGATATGTGTTTGTGTGTGCAAATGTGTAGGTGCAGATAAAGAACAACAGAAGACACGATATCACTTTAATCTAATATTTTATTAGATAAAGATTTGCTACAACCTGTGAATACAAATTGTAGTATTCGCAGCTTCGTTTTTCTCAGAGAGATG
Source organism: Kitagawia praeruptora (assembly GCA_037693485.1). Taxonomy (NCBI): domain Eukaryota; kingdom Viridiplantae; phylum Streptophyta; class Magnoliopsida; order Apiales; family Apiaceae; genus Kitagawia; species Kitagawia praeruptora. The sequence continues at coordinate 88,908,845 of CM075347.1, read as the reverse complement.
TGCTCTTGCAATGTATATGAAAAACTTAATCTCTAAAGAAGTGAGGTTGTATTCTTATAGAACATGAATACAACCTACTTACTACAAATAAGGTAGCTAAACAAGTTTACTTTCCAGTGTGTCTATCCTTTTTGAGTAAGCATCCAAACGGCTACAGATTTAACTTTGCAAAGCCTGTTCAGATACACTTCTTTAGCTCTTTGTCTCTTGTACATCTCTCCAAGCTTCTTTGTAGGCTTTCCAAAGTACATTATAGAATGTGGTCCATAAAACACTTTAGCTTGTTGCAGGTTTCTGACTTGTACAATTTCTCCAGTAGTTTGTCTCCAAGAATGTATTCGAGAAGTGGCTAAGTGATTGATTCGAGAACTAGTATTAGATAACTCTGAGTTCTCGAATACTGTATATTTGACATATCGAATCACTTCTCGAATAACTCTTTTCTCCAGGAATCCTTGAGTTGTCGAATGGAACACTTGAGTTGTCGAATCCCTGAGATGTCGAATAGCTTTCTGCGTCCTTGAGATATCGAATGGAACTTTGAATTGTTGACTCTTTGAGAACGCGAATACCACTTTGACTTGTTGACTTCTTGAGTTCTCGAATAGAGTATTAGACATATCGAATCTCTGAGATATCGAACAGTGAATTCAGAGATATCGAATAGTGTCTTTACATATATCGAATCCTTGACTTGTCGAATGCTAGACTTCTCGAATATAACAAACATACTTCTCGAATTGGTACTTAGGCAAATTCTTCATTTCTTCAAATCCCAACTATGATTATTTGACAGTCTTTATCTTCTTGCTTGAGGCATGAACCTTGGAACTTCTTTCAATCATTATTCTTGACTTTATGAGTACAGTTACACAACTAGGATTTGATGCTTATTATAAGTACAGAAACAACCAGAAACTCTACAACTAGAGGTTCCCTCAGTTAAGAGGTCATGTAAGTAATGCAAAGCATTACAAACAATTAGGCTTGTTATTAGATGTATACAGGCATGACTCTGTGACTAACAATACCCGCATACGACACCGCATGATCACCGAAGATATCACCCGCAAAAATCCTGGAACAAGCAGAACATGATGTCGAAATAGAGAACAAAGGAACACCCAACTGGTAACACAACACACAGTGGTAAATCTTAGCATTCATTGTCTGTCCTAAACCTGATATGAGGACCTCCCGAAGCCAAGCAGAGGTGTGATCTCCCTGCTGCGATTTTCATAATGCCAATTGTCGAGGAGATAAAGAAAATCTGAGATGCATTAACCTTTGTGAAATATATATGCCAATTCATGATTTTAGGGGCAACGACCTCACTAGGATTACTCAAAATGTCAGACTCCACAGTTCTACTAAAAAAACTCAACGCATCCTCAAAGGCTCGACCAAGACCAACAATACCAGCGTCGTAGAAGTTTTATGTGCAAAGCATAAAGACGAACATCACCAGCGGAATAAATACCAAGCCCTCCAAACGCAAAAGGGAAGGTGGCAAGCTGCCACTGCCAATCACCAAACCCAGGTCCCGAAGCATTAACAATACGCTCCAAGGAAGATCGAATATCCCATCAAATGTGCGCTGAACCACCTCAAAAATACAAGGAGGACAAGTATGCAAAGTAAAGTAGAGTTCAGAAATTCCGGTACATGCCCTAAGTAACAACAACTCACACTAAGGATCAACAAGCTTAGCAACCTTATCCATAAGCACAATGGTCTTGGTCACCCTTTTCGTTAGAAAAATATTATCATATTTAAAAGTATCTGATACAGTATAAGTTAGTCGAAGCTTAAAACCAGTGCGATGCACAGATTTTCTAATAATTATGTGATTTTTTTAATTTGAATTAAATTTTTTAAGACATGAATATTGTAGACTTTAATTTTTAAATAATATGATTTGATAATAATCATATATATGTAACCCGTGATATTTTTAAAAATGATGATTTTTAGTTAGAAAATATAGAAAGATGATATATTTTAACTAAAAAAGGTAATCGGTTAATTATTATTTTATCTTATTAAGTAGAACCGCCTGTGATATAATTGGAAAAGAAGAAGTTTTCATAGGGGTATTTTTACTTTCTCTATATACCATGTTTCAGCTACATTCAGTCATATACTAGAAAAAATCAACAATAAGATTGAGCAATAATAAATTTAATCCGATGTCCAATTAAATAAATAAGCTTGCCCTTCTAATCCATGCATCTGCCTTGTATTGTATACATCAGCCCCGATAGAAGAAGCATCTTTCACCAATGAACTTATCTAAGAAACATTTTGCTCATCGACAATGTATGGAGCCATATTTAGACTCCTCCTTGCAGAACTCACATTAGAATATGTGAAATACATTGATTTCCTTAACGTGTGCACATCATCTCCTTGGTATCCCCAATCCAGCTTTCCACTAAAAGAACTCAAATCTGATTGCTTAGAAGACATCACTACTGTTGAATACGGACTGGATGATGTAAAGCATGGAGGCGGGTGGCTCACAGCTCCACGTTCAACAAAGTTATGGTTGCGATTGACAAATGCTAATGACATTGCATTCATTATTGTTGTTGCCACTGCAACCGAAAACCGAAGTATCAACCCCATATGCAGGTACTTTTCTAGAAGGAGAGGATGAAATGTTGGCTGTGAAATTCACCCTGAGTTGTTGATTCATGTTTTGGCTACGCAACTGATGACTAGTTGGAGATTGTATTTGGGAGGACGAATATGAGGAATCAAGAGATCAAAAAACCTCATCATGATTAGTTCCTTTCATTTTCCCAAAATCAATTATTTTTTCACATTGGATTAGATGACAAACTAGAGAATTTGTCAATCATTTATCTATGCTGATGCACGCGAGCACTCTCAAGTCCAAGTAATTCAGGGGGGAAAATCTTACCAAAGTTGTTGATGTAAATCCCAATAATCATGTACAAGAAGACGAGGTTGTTGAAAAAACAAAAGAAGCCTAGGCGCTACTATTGCAACTCCAAAGAATCATCTATAAGAAGCCGAGGTTGAAGTGAAAATAAAAAATGTCGAGGCTGCTGTTGTATTTCTAGGAAAATTGGTAACCATGAAAAATTCGTTGAAAAAACTGAAGAAATTCCTGAAATTGAAGTCGAGACTACTAATGCATCCATTTAAAATCTTGAGAAACAAATTGATAAATTTGAAGAAATTCTAAGACACAAGTTGTGGCTACTGATGCAACCCCTTAAAATATAGTTGAACAAATCTAGTAGAATAGATTGATAAATTTGAAGAAAATCCAGGAATTGAAACCAAGGCTACTGATGCTACCTGACAAAATGTGGTGACAGAATCTTACATATAATTGAAGAAAATTTGAAAAAAGAAGCTGTCAAATATGGGGATGAAAGAAATTCATGAAGTTATCGATAAATTGAAGAAATTTAGGGGGGAAAGCTAGTGGATATATAGCGCATAGGTTTAATGAAAAGAGAGCAACACCCTTGAGAAAATAGACATTGTTAGCGGAGGCACGATGGCACACAAAGTTTAAGTAAAGTGGAATAGTAATATAACAAGTGCGAGTTTTTGATCTTGAGTATCTGAAGTGTTCTAACACATAAAGTGCAGATACATAAACTACATTTTATTCTTAGATCAGGTGCTAAGAAATATTATATATTTAAAGTACTCTACTAAATATCCAAATTTCGAATAACAACATATTTAAAATAAAATATATTTCATTTTAAACCATGCATGTCATTTAATTAAATTTATAATAAATTAAAATTATTAACTATTAAAAAATTGATTATATAAAAATATGTTTTAAGGTAAATAAATAATATTCATAAAAAAAAACCCGTGAATTCACGTGTTATAAGCTAGTTTTATACTTAAAATGATTCGTTGATTTAAATTAAAAAACTAAATTCTTAGGAATTTTAAGAATTGTCTTAATTAAAGAGAAAATGACCAAACTACACTAGTTTCCTATAGAAGCTGCCCAAAATACCCACAAACGCTGAGTTCCGCTCTTTTTACCCACTGTGTACGCATATTTCACATGCGTACACAGTGTACGCATCTTAATATTGCGTAGTCTTCGAACCACGCATTCCAATAATGCGTAGAGTATGTAATGTGAGTTTTAGCATTCAATGAACAGTTGCTACGACACGCATGTTGAGAATGCGTGGCCAGAGATGCGCATGACCAACATGCGTGGCCAGAGATGCGCATGACCAACATGCGTGTCCGAAGCTACTGTTCATCGTCTTCTCCCAGTTGCCGGACCAACTTCTCGACCAAAACTTTGAGCCATTTGTTCACTACTTTCAGGCAATCTTTCACTACCATTATATATACCAAACTGATCGTCTCCTCACCCTCTACAAGCCTGTACCCTTCTTTTTTGGTTTGTTACACCGGATTTAAAAGCCCCATTTCGAGTTTATTTTCCGATTTACTTTTCCGATGTGTTCGTTCAAGCCCCTACACAGCCATAAATCAACAAAACGATGGATAAAAATGATGATACAAGTCTGATCATCATTTTTATGTTCTCAGAAGTGAGGGATGTGGCCGGAAATGCGAAGAACGAAGCTGGGCGATTTCAAGGCAATTTTTGGGTCCCCTCATTACCGGAGCTGGTTGTGAGATAATGACGTCATATGATGTCATTACGCATGTTGAACATGCATGACCTGTGATACGCATTAGAGGAATGCGTATCCCAGGCAACGCATGCCCAGCATGCGTACCCCGTGGTCAAAAAAGGCAGAGCTCAGCGCATAACGGTATTTTGGGCAAGTTGATTTGAATGGTGAGTATTTTGGTTTTTCACCCTTAATTAAATACAAAAATATCTGTATTAAGTTGTAGTACCAACATATGTGATTTTTGAGAGAAAAACTAGAGAAATGACGGTAATACCGAAGATTCTAAAATTTTAATTATTTTACATTTATTATTTATTAACTTAAAACTCGTGCGATGCACAGATTTTTTTTAATATGATTTTTAAATTTGAACTGAATTTTTTAAGACATGAATTTTGTAGATTTAAATTTTTAAATGATATGATATAATAATTATTATATAAATGTTACCCGTGATATTTTAGAAAATGAGATATTTTAGTTGGAAAATATATAAAAGATGATATTTTTAACTAAAAAATGTAATCGGTTAACTATTAGTTTTTATAACATTTTTATTTTATTTTACTCCGTATTAAATAAAAACATCCATGATATAATTGGAAAAATAGAGATTTTAGTTAGAGAAAATAAAAAAGTTAACGTGTTTTAGTTGAAAATGTAATTGATTAGTTAATAGTAATTATAATATAATAATTTTATTTTATTAAATAGAATGCTCATAATGTTTTTAAAAAAAGAGAGTTTTTATTTAGATAAAATATAAAATATATTGTATTTTACATGAAAAGTAAAATTGATTAGTTATTTAAAAACATAAAAAAGTAATATTTTTAACCTGAAAAAAGAAACTAATCTATACTACCTATACTATACTATAATAAGTAAAAGTGGGCATATTAGAGTTTAAAAAAGGGGTATATTTTTAGTTTGGTTTTGGTTATACCTTCCATTCATAACTGTTAGATCGGTAGCTCAAATAGATGATGATCGTTGGGTACAATACTAAAAGTTTATATAAAAGTTGTTACATACAAAGGTCTAAATTAATACTAAAAGATGTTAAATAGAAGAGTTGAAAGTTCGATTCCCGCCAACAACATATTAGTTTAGATTTAATATTAAAATTTATTATATACAATGGTGAAATATTTATAATATTATGTAATTACACAATAAATAAATTAAAAAAATAAAATTAACCCGTGCTTTGCACGGGCTATAAGCTAGTTAATTATTAGGAAGAATTTTATCTATAATTAAATTTAACAGCCCGACTTTTCAGACTATTATTTCTAAATCAAAAACTTAAATAAAATACATTTCTTAAATCAATAAATCCAAAATTAACGAAAGTCAAAACATCGGTCTAATTCAATAATCCAAAAACATAAAATTGGAGGCTCAACTCCAGAAATTCAATAATCATAATCTTGCACACAACAAAATTTATTCTTCTAACACGATAAATCTTATCCAAATAATTGCATCAAATCACGTAGCACAAAGTTCACAAGTTCACATCTCTATTCACAATCAGCTTCCAAAAGTCCGGACCTGAAATATATTAAAACAATGAGCTGCGAAGCCCAGCAAGTAACGATCGCCCGACGGCTCAAAATAATACTTTAAAAAAACAAAAGTTCAAAAGCTATAAATCGATAAAAGAATCTTTCAGTAAAATCACATTTTATTCCCACAGTTCTAAGTTACGGTCACACTATGCCAGTGACACGGCTTCTATAGTTCGATGGGGGCTAGTTTACGTCCCTCATTAAGTCAAACTCAACAAGGTATCTATGTGTTCCGGAACATGCGTAAACTAGTTCTATGTTTCACACTATCCAGTGATCGGATTCTATGATTCGATACACAACTAAAACTGGGGATTCTTATAAAAATCTTTTCTAAAATCGATTTTCGATGACACAATTTTCAGAATTCAAATCGATCACATATTTCAAATAAAACAATATTTAATCAAATAAAAATAGATTTAACAATACTAATGAGCAACGAAAAGTTACTTACCTCGATGTCGATATCGTACCCCTGAAAATAAAACCACAACCAATCATAAATATTAATTCATTATCTATTAACAATCAAATATAGCAAACAAGCACACACCTTAATAGAACTCATGCGGCGCTACATATAACTTACTCAAAGAAAATTCCAAAAATCACACACCAAAATATCTTACAAAATAGACCATTGTTAACAAAATCAGCCCTGATCAGTTCTGGAAATTGGAAAATTAATCTATGAAAATGATTTTATATGAAAAATCATAAAGCATGAAAAACGTAGAAAATTCCGATACCTTTCCAGAATGGTAAGGCTCGTCAAAAACGGATAAGTAACGAATTCAGAAATAAAGAAAATGCAGACAGGTAGAACTGAAACAAGCACTGATCACAGTAATAATTCGATATTTAACACATTAAGTTCACAGAATTTGTTAATGGAACGTAAACGCAAAATGCAGATATTGAAACGAGCATTCCAGAATGGTATTGCTCATAGTTTTTGAACAAATTTCCGATTTACTATGAATTTTCGAAGTTCAGACATCAGAACTGAATTTAACCCACCAGATTACACAAACAGCAGATTTTGACATGCTTACATGCAGAATTTCACAAAACACAGAGAATGAAAGTTGTAGATAATTCAAATACCTTTTCAGAAAGTCTAATTTCACGAAATTCCGATGAATAGAGAATCAGATACGATTTTTACAAGAATTCATATCCAAATATACTATACATACAAAATGGGAGTAATGATACCAAGACAATGATCATATAACAAATAACTCATGGATATATACAAAACATCACCACATATACAAAACTCAAGAAAACAACTAATCAAAATCAATCGAATATAATACACATGAATTAACACGAATATCAAGAGAATTAAAGAAAGTTACCCCTTCTTTTTCAATTTGTTATGAATCTTCCTCTTCTCATGTTTATCTTCTCTCTTCTCTCTCTCTTTCTCTATCTTTTTCCTCTCTCGGCGTTTCTTTTCTCTTCCTCTCTCTCTACGTTTCTTTTTCTTTCTTTGCCCAATTGAATTCTCTTGCTAGGATTTTTTAATTTTCCGTAACTGATGTCTCTCTCTTTTTTTCTATTTTTTCTCAATCTTTTTCAATTTTCTATATAAGTATACATACATCATCCTATATCTATTTTATTCTTAATAATTACTCTTTGATGATACATCATTTTTAATAAAAAAAAACTTAAAAATTGATTATGATTTACAACCTATTAATCTTCTATTTTTAATAACTTTCTACAATAACTCCTCTAAAATTGAAAAATGCTATAATTTTAAGTCCTGAATTATTAATACTAAATTATCAATTTATTTACTAAAATTAATCTAAAAACCTGGGATGTTACATTAAATAAGAATAATTAAGTAAAAATACGAAATATCATATCAACCGACTAAATTTTAATATTTCGTATTTAATAATATAATATAAATATCCTATTATTATAATAAAATAATACTGGCATAAGTTAAAAGATTGATTCTTATATGCGACATAGTAAATATTAAAAAAACTAATTATATAGATTTACATCTATAATAAAAAATCTATAAAAAGTCTATCTATACTATTTATATACTATAATAAGCGAAATGATGTATAATTTGTAGTTTGATTAACTTCTATTTTTTGTTATCTCCTCATTTTTTGTTATACCTTATTCACAATCGTTAGAGTTTCAACTCAAATAGATCATGACCGTTAGATCTATTAGATACAGAATACTAAACATTGTTATATACAGAGGTCTAAGATTCGATTCCCGTCAACAACATATTAATTTATATTTAATACTAAAAATTATTATTTACAAAGATGTAAGTTTCGAATTCTTACCATAACATATTAAAATTAATATTTATAATATTATATTAAATTATAAACAAATTATAAAAAATTAAAAGTAACCCGTGCATAAGCTAGTTATAATAACGAGTAAGAGAGATGATTTTTTTAAAAGTACTACTCCCTCTGTCCCTCTCATTTGTTTACAAATGAGTTGGGCACGGAGTTTAACAAAAAATGTAAAGTAGTGGTGAAAACTAAGAAAAAAGAGTAAAGTGGTGAGACTAATCAATATTTTATGTAATAAAGTGAGTTTAGTGGAGAAAGTAGTGGGTGTAGTTACTTTTTATATTATACAACTTTATTATTTTAAGTAAGTTTTGGAATTTAAAGAATTGAGAGGAAATTCCAAAAACAAAAGTGTAAAGAAATAAAAGGGATAGAAGGAGTATCAAACAAAGGTCAGGATTCGAAATTTACTAGCAGTATTTGTAAATTTATTATTTAGAACTCAAAATATATTAATATAAGTTAAATGTTCGAATCACATTAATAACATATAAAACCTAATATTTATAACTTAAAAATTATTAATATTATGTTATTGGTAATCTGATAATAGTCTGTATTTTGGATCGAAATATATCTATATATATTATAATGCCCGGAGATCGGAAATGCACCAGAACAGTTCAAGGTATTTTTCTTGAATTTTAATTTTTTTGATTTTTTTTATTAAAATTCTTTTCTTGCATTAAATAGCTATTAATGACATTTTAATTAGTCATTAATTACACCTATTAAACATATATTAAATTTACTCTATTTAATTTGTTTAAAAATTAGCAAACTTTAGTTGAACATTATAGTTATTTTTTCAATATTAAATATTAATTATATATAGTTTTATTTATTTTTAGTTAAAATGACGAATAACAATTGTTTATGTTGCGTTATTTTTTATTCCCTATTCAATATCACTATAATTTCTTTTCGGATGATTATAGGGTACACGACCTTAACTTCTCAAGCAATTTTTATTATCAATAATTATGAAAATCGTAATAAATTATGGAAGTACAAGATATTTATTTAATATCTGGAATTGTATACAAACAGTACATATAGATTTTCAATTTTGCACATGAATAAATAATACATGAGTTATGATCAAATCGATTAAATTTAACAAATCCAGTCATTTATCGGAAGATAAAATTGATAAAAAAACTATACACCCATTGTTTCGTTATATTGTGTTGAAATAATTTTTTATTGGAATTAAACAAATTCTTATACTATTATTGAATATGTATATTATGATAGGGCTGTCGGTTTTAAAAAATATTATTAACCAACTTCTCAAATAATCTTTATTATCAATGATTGTGGAATCGTAGTAAATTATGGAAATACATGGATCTTTACTTAATATCTGAAATTTGTAAACAAATCATGCGCATACACACATGAGTTATGACCAAACTAATTAAATTGAACAAACTCAACCATTTTATCGGAAGATTAAATTGATAAAAAAAATTATATGCCCATTGTTTCATTATATTGTGTCAAAATAAATTAATATTCAAATTAAATAAATTCTTAAACTATTATTGAACATGTATATTATGAGAGGGGTGTCGGTTTTAAAAAACGTTATTAAGTTGTATTCAATATTTGTAACTTTTGATTGTAAATATTACGTTCATACTGTAATTTTTATTTTTATATGTTTGTGATGTTTTTAAGATTATCAAAATTTTAGATATATATAATGAAAATATTTTTCCAATTAATAATTCATGTAAATTATTTTTAAATTAATTTTTAATAGAAAATTCATAAGAGACCAATCAATTTTTAAGAATAATAGAAATTAATTTATCTATTACAGTACTTTTATATAAAAATTTATTATAATAGCAGGAAACTGGAGAGACTTGGAAGTTTCAAAATATTTTTCTTGAATTTTCACATTTTTATTTTTTAGTAATTATAACACTTTCGTTACATTACAATTAACTAAGCATTCAAAAAAGTTTGTGTCTCGCACGAGTATAGAAGCCTTGGAACTCATTATAATTGAAGAAATAATATTGGAACATTAACTTGAGATTGCTAACTACATATTTTTGCTATGCAATCTACAGATTTTGTGTACTGTAATTTAATATTTTTACTTTATAAAAATGTGTCTAATACAATATTTCTTAATACTTTCTTGACTTTGGCACATTACTTAACATTCTGTCATATCAAATACAAGAAATATATGACTATGAGCACTTTGGAAAAATAAAGAGTACATTTGAATATTTTAACCAAAATGGGAGATCTTGAAACGAGAATAAAATAAACATTGGTTAAAAAAGAATGCTCTAAACTAAAAAAATTTTAATCATCATAATATCAATTGCTAATATTAATATCAAAACGTAATGAGAAAAACTGCAATATCAATTATAAAATAGAACAATCTCGTGCCTTGCACGAGAATTGAAGCTAGTTTAATATAAAAGTTTAACAATTTTATTAGAACATTATTAAACTACCCACATTTCCATTCCATTTGCCCAAAATACATGTTTCCATTTCCGTCCGCCCTTTTTACCCACGGGCCACACATTTCCTTCATGCGTAGAGGGGTATACGCATTTCGGGAATGCGTGGCCACAGACTACGCAAGAGCACAATGCGTGCCTTTTGTTAAATTCAAATCAGAGAACGTGAACAGTGACTTTGAATACGCATTCTGCAGATGCGTGGGTTGTGATACGCATCTTCAGAATGCGTATTCAAAGTAACTGTTCATCGTCCTCTTCCTCGTCACTGGACGTCTTTTGCTCGATTATTTCAACCACTTCGTGTGCTCTCTACATGCATCGAACAATTGCATACTATACACCAAACGACTCGTATTTGCATCCTCTACAACTCTATAATTCTCAATTTCAGTTTCTTTAGCCGAATTAAAAAGGCACAAAGCGGAGGTTTTTTCCGATTTGAATTTCCGATCGTATTGTACATGCCCCTGCGGGGCCAAAACTCAACAAATGAATATGGATTGATGTAGAGGAAGGCCTGGGCATCATTTTGATATGCTCAGTTGTTGTAGAGGTGATCGGAATTTGCTGGACAAGAAGAGGCGATTTTCAGGCGATTTTTCGCCCGTCTGAGCTCCGTTCACGTTTTTGAAGAAATGACGTCATCTGACGTCAATACGCATGTTGGTCATGCGTGACTCGAGAAACGCATTCTGGAAATTCGTATTCTAAGCGACGCATGAGCAACATGCGTACTCCGTCGGTATTTTGGGCGACTTCTTCCGAAAATGGGTATTTCGGGCAGCTTCCATAGAAATGTTGTGTAGTTTGGGCAATTTCTCTTATTATTATTATTATTATTATTATTATTATTATTATTATTATTATTATTATTATTATTATTATTATTATTATTTTGTTATAAAATATTAATGATTTATATAAAAATACCATTATTTTAAGGTAAAACAATAAAATAAAATAATTTTTATCGTCATTTCTAATCCTTATTCAAAATCATTGCAAATTTTTTGGTAATAATTAACAGACGATTTTAACTTTTCGATAAATTCGTAATCAATGATCGTGAAATTCATGATAAGATACATAAGTATATATATTTTTCGATTAACATCCACAATTTAAATAAAAGTAATATCGTGGAATTTACATTTATACCTGAACAAATTATACACGGGATGTGACCAACTCGATTAAATTGAATCAAGTGTACCCTTTTTTTCGTCAATTAAATCAATAAAAAAATTACCCATTCGTTGTTTGATTATTTTGTGTTGGAAAAATTAATATTCTAATTAAACACATTCTTATACTATTACTAATCAATTAATCATGCATGTATGTTATGAGATGGGAGACGGTGTTTAAAATCGTTAATTAGTTATATTTAATATTTACAAATTTTTATTATAGGAATTATGTTGACATTGTAGTTTGGTATGGGAAAAAGTAAAAGTTGTTTAAGGAGTTGTTTTTTGCTATTTTAAACAAATTCTCACTTTTTGAGCATTAAGTAAGGGTGTTATAAAACGAGCATCGGCTTTAAAAACAATTATATGTACAAATTTATTATAAAATTTAATAAAAGAATATTAGAATATGTGAGTATCACTTTGATGTGTCCATGAATTTAATTTTAATGTTACAAACAAAACAGTTCTTATAAAATGCTCTGAAAAATTAATTAAATGTAGAGATACGGGTGTCGGATCACTCCAAAAAAACATTGAGCATGACTTACAATATGCATTTGAATTTTGCTTTTTTCGTCATAAAACCAAATATATCGACAAGTGAAATCAATCATACCTCTCATCACATTTACATTCTAATTCTTTTCATCCTACAATCAATTTTACTAACAAATAATTTAATAACAAATTAAGCAATCACGTCTTTTATGATGTCATCGACAATATAAAAGATTCACAAATGTTATTTTTACTTATTCAATGTCAAACTTTGCAAATGTTTGTCAATATTGGATTTCAATAGCATTTTTTATGCGACAAAATAGGTTCGTCAATATCTTCAAAATTATTATTATTATTAATATTCAAGAATTTAACTGAAACATGTTTTTTTTTCACCTAATTCTTTTCTCTTTTTAATTTTTAAACATTCAAATTTAATTACATTTCACATAATTTTTAATTTATCATATTAATTTTCAAATAATAAAATTTAACAAACAATAATATTATGTGTATAATTTTTAAAAATATTTTCATGCCGCGCATAGCGCGGCTTTGTTACTTAGTGTACTTTAATAACTCAAACATCTTATCGGAATATATGTACTTTAATAACTCAAATATATTATAAACAATAACTTTGATTGGGTTCTAAATTAAATTTTAACCCATAATTGATTATCGTTTTCAACTAAAATATTTTGTTTTTTCAATAAATTTTAACTAAAATTTCTGATTTTCTAAAAATATCACGAAAAACATATATATAATCAATAATTTAAATTTTATCATTTATAATTTCTAAGCATGCAAAATTCATATCTTAAAAATTTGAAAAACAAATTAAATAAAAAGTTATATAGACATTAATTTCGATTGCACCTTAAATTATATTTTAATCCATAATTGATTACCTCTGTCGGCTTAAACATTTCCTGTTTTTCATATTTTTTTAGTGAAATCTCTTCTTTTTTAAAAATAATCACGGATATATTAGTTTTTATTATTAAATATTGTCATATAAAAATTTTAAGCCCTACAAAACTATGTCTTTAAGTAAGAACAAATTTAAGTAATAATTATATGTTCAAATAGTGAGCAAATTGTTACAAAGAAGAAAAATATGACATATACAAATTGCGGAGCAAGTTCATAAATTAGATATTTAGATGTTCTTAGGTCCCATCACTCTACCCACTTTTCATCTAAATTTATTCATTTTTTTATATATTTTCTTGATCTCCGTGCACATTCCCAACGTAAATAACCTAGAGAGGGACGTAGGGAGTAAGGATCACTTGGGCAAACAATTGTCATCGATAAAACAAGTTTAGAAGTGAACATAATTGAAATGACATCCTCTTCCATAATAAAATTATAAATGAAAAATTATTTTTAACTAATTACTCCTTCCGTTCTAATTTATGTGAACTATTTCCTTTTTTGGATATCTCAAAAAAATGAATCTACCCTTACTTTTTTGGAAAATGCTAGAATTACATAAAGTTTTATAAAATTTTTCATAAAATAGTAGGTATCTTAGTATGATTGGTTATAATTTAATGGACTCCCTGCATTAACTTTAATATCAACCAATAAAAACATCAATTAATGAAATCCAACTTATTATGTATGTAAATTTTCTAGGACATATTTTCTGTGCATCTAGCACTACTCTACTTTTTTTAAACAAAATGTAATGTTGACTGACTCCCATAAAATGGGAGGGACGAAAGGATTATTAATCATGTTTAAATTAGCCAAAAAAAAAAATATCAATCATGTTTGTTTTTTTGACTAGGTATCTTATTAGAGAACCAACTTAACATTGCAAAGTATCAAACGAGCTAGTAGTACAGTTTTAATGCCTCGTTACACAACGCAAACGGAATTCAAAACAAAACAACTTGGAAAGGCAACTTAATAATGTTGGACTAATATATTGTACTCAACCGTTGCATTTCCTCCGGGAACATCAAAGTAAATGTAGTTTAAGAGTGCAACCCCGCGTGCCATCCGAAAAACACCAGTTCCTCCGATGACCGGTAGCTCTCGACGTTGGCGGAGAACCGGATTGTAACCTAGAATGGTTAAAGTGCTACCATTGTACTTGTCATCACTGAAAATAAAGTTCATGACACAGAGTAAACTGACTTCCTCCATAGACGCAGCCGAAAAGAGACCTTGGGCTCGCCCCACTGGCTTGGAGGTGAACTCCGGCCCAGCTGTTAATGGATCGTCCATTACATTGGTCATGCCAAAGAAAGTTGGTGATGTAGCACTAGAATTTGCTTGAGCTACAAGAAGAGAAGTTCTCCCACGTAAATCATGAAAGTAAAAATGAAGTTTAGTAACCTTCTCCTTGTAATTTCCCAGCTTTCCGAACCATTTTTCCACCTCTTCTGGCTGTGCCGCAGTACCGGAAAACACCGGACTCGTGAAAGCAGCCACTGCAAAAAAGATTAGAAATAAGCAAATAAGCTTAGCCATCTCTGTTTTTACTTACCTATCAATAATTTCTTACGAGTACTATAGATATTCCAATGGTATGTGTGTGTACAAAGAGTGGCAATATATAACAAGCAGGAGATAACACTGCAGCATGTAACCATATAACTTTTTACTTATTATATGCATTCCCATGTCGTTATCTCCAGGGCCGGCTTGGTTATCTCAATGGCTGCATACGAAAACACCAAAGACACACTGAGAATAAAGCAAGGAATCTTGCATGTGTGTAGATATATATTTTTAATCTTTCAAGAAAATAAAAATGTCATATTCTGATTGTAAGTATATGTAAACTGAATAAATGATTTTAAAAATATGAGAGAGATTATGGTTTGGTTTTGTATTACAAAATTTTTTAAATGGTTTGAGCAAGCGACTACCCAGCTAACTTTTAACCTTGAAAGCATTGTTTAGAAAACATACAGTGTATAAAATCTGGAAGTTTTTAGTGCAAATGTAGTTGGGATTGGGACTAGTTTCTTCACTAAAATATTCAGATGAAAAATAAATGGTGATTCTCTACTTGTGGTTTAGAGAAAGAATGACATAAATACCACATTTTTTAATAAAACTGACGAGAATAACATAAATCTTGGGTGGTGGTCATAAATATCCTTCTATTACGCATTTGGGAAAGGAGTAATAGATTTTGGGTTAAGTATCAAGTAAGTCACTCAAGTGAGCTCAATATATCAAGTTGGTCACTGATTTAAAACCGGTATCAAGCAGGTCACTTTAATCACATAAGAGTACATTCCGTTAGTTTTTCAATTACTTAAAGACGGAAAACTAATTTTTCATCGAGCTCTACACATTTTTCTTAAATGCTACTGTAATCAAATGAAAGGTTATGAACTTTAGTATGTTTGATAATATATTTAGAATTTAAAAAGTTTATTTACTATTTATTTTTAATTAAAACAAGAAAATGTCAATAAAATTAAAAATAATTAGTAAATGAATTTTTAAAAATCTAAATATATTATCAGAAATACTAGAATCATTAACCTTTCGTTTGTGTATATGCCACATCAGATGCTTCTTAACACGTCAGCATTTTCAGTCTTTAAGTAATTGAAAAACTAACGGAGTGTACTCTTATGTGATTAAAGTGACCTGAGTGTACTCTTATGTGATTAAAGTGACCTGCTTGATACCGGTTTTAAATCAGTGACCAACTTGATATATTGAGCTCACTCGAGTGACTTACTTGATTATTAATCCAATAGATTTTATACATATATATTACACATTTGGAAGAGGGGTAATAGACTTGTCAGGGAAGCCTATTACGCATTTTGGAAATGGGTAACCCCTATTACCCATTCTCCAAATGCGTAATAGATAAAAAAAATCTATACTAGTTACCCCAATATCAAATGCGTAACCATATTACTCTCATATGAAATGCGTAATAGACGGGTATTTAAGGCCATCATCAGTGGTTTGAGATATTCTTGTTATGTGATATAGTTTTTTGGGTATTGTTGGCTAAAACTCTAGTTCAGATCATGAGAATCCAAAGTGTACATCTCATACATGCCTCCTTTTCATGTAGTACATGCTAATAGATCTACACACCAACAAATTCTCCACACAACCCACTTTCCAAGTAAATCCCTCTTCGCTACAGCTTCTTTATTTTCTCCATGTATTGTCATTTGTCAGCTTAGCGTTTGGAAAGTTATCTGAACAGAACCTGATTGAAAATTGTTAAGTACTTATCATCCAAGAAAGTACTTTGCATCAAAATCACAACGAATAAATGTAACTTGAATTAATATCAACTAATCTGTTGGCAATGCCTCTCTAATTAATTAATTATCTAGAACCACGTTCTTCAAATTGGTGTACTGCTGTTTGATTTGGTTCATGATTCTTTATATTTTCTTCAACCCTAATTAGAATCTGTATAAAGAAATAATATATAGCTAAACCCCAGAGTTTTGTAGCAACAGAATGGGTTTGTTAATGAAATGAACTTTAGTAGGTCCACTATATGTTGGCAATGATTTTCTTTGCACTAAGCCACTAAGTCACTAACTAAAATATCCAGAACCACACAAAAAACTCAGTAATGTGTCGTCAACATCATATTTCTCAGCAATGAGTATATGTCCAATGTTTAGAAGTAGAAATTCGAACAAGATTCAAAAGTTCGCCATGATAGTATATGATATTGTTCTTTTCCTTTTTGATTTAACTTTAATCCGTCCAAGCATAAGCATTGAGGATGTCAAATTGAATAAATTCCTAACTTAAGAAATTACTGTACAAGATATTGATCAGCTAGCTTCTAAGCAAAACAAGCTCACCTCGAGGCAGCTAGTCGAATTGTATATTAGAGAGATTCAAAGACTCATATCAATCAATCATATGGCTGCAGTGTCACTAGGTACAGAGACTGGATGCATCAATCATATGTCCTTCCATTTGCAACTCTGTTGTAGGAATAGAACCTAAACTAGGCTTGACAAGCCGGGCAGGGGTTGTTCCAATTACACCTAAGCAAGACACTGTTATGTGAGCAATGTTTAACCAGCCTCTTTTATGTTTCATTCAATGAAGTTAGACTACAAGATAAAGTTGGATAATTATTGTACAAAACACCGACACGCCTATTTGCAGGACAGTAGCAGATGCTGTTTATGTACTCAATGCCATTGTTGGTTTTGATCGCATAGATTCAGCAACAAGAAAATCTCTAAAAGTACATAACAAAAGGAGGCTATTTACAATTTCTCAAGGCTAATGGGCTCGGAGGGAAGAGAATCCTTCGATATCTACTGAGAATCCTTCGTTTCTCCAACCATGACTCATTGGCAAGCGGTTAAGAGAATCCTTCGATATCTCCAACCATGACTCATTGGCAAGCGGTTAAGAGAATCCTTCGATATCTGAGTGGTACCATTTATGTTGGATTACACATTAAACCTACTGAGAAGCTATTTTTAACCGGTTTTTCGGATGCTGATTGGGCTAGTTGTCCGGATGATCGACGTTCTGTAGCAGGTTATTATGTTTATTTTGGTGACACACTCGTCTCCTGGTCCTCTAAGAAACAACATGTTGTAGCACGGTCAAGCACAGAATCCGAGTACCGTGCGTTATCTAATCTTGCTGCTGAAGTTGCTTGGCAAACCTCTCTGTTGAAAGAGTTTTCTTTTCCAATTCCTTTTAGACCAATTATGTGGATTGACAACCTAAGTGCATCAACACTTGCAGCAAACCCAGTTTATCATGCTCGTACCAAGCACATTGAGATTGATGTTCATTTTGTCAGAGATATGGTGTTACGAAAACAGCTAGACATCTGATATGTACCGTCACATGATCAGATAGCTGATTGTCTCACCAAGGCGTTATCTCATTCTCGTTTCCAGTTCCTGCGTGACAAACTCGGTGTGATAGAATCACCCATTCGTTTGAGGCAGGGACGGACCTGGGGTCCCTGGCCCCTTCTAGGTTGGGGGAGAAATTTTAAAAAAAAAATTTTTTTTTTTGAAAAATCTAGTTATACCCTATAATTTACTTATCCATGGCCCTCTATGGTTTATTTGT
This sequence comes from Kitagawia praeruptora, assembly GCA_037693485.1. Taxonomy (NCBI): domain Eukaryota; kingdom Viridiplantae; phylum Streptophyta; class Magnoliopsida; order Apiales; family Apiaceae; genus Kitagawia; species Kitagawia praeruptora. The sequence goes on along the minus strand of CM075347.1, from coordinate 88,889,989 downwards.
CTTCTTTTATATCCATTTTTGTATGATTTAGTGGAAAATATCATTTTTTGTCTGATTTAGTGAAAAAAATTCATTTTTTGCATGATTTAGTGGAAAAAAAAATCCGCGCTTCGCGCGGTTCGAAATTTTAAAAAAAATTTGGACCCCCTCCCATTTTGCTCTAGGTCCGTCACTAGTTTGAGGGGGCAAGTTAAAATATAATGAATGATGCTCTGCATACGGGAAGATTCTGTTTGAAGTTCTTTTATTACAAGTAGTGGATGAGATGATGGGTTAGTTGTAGGAGTTCTTTACAGGTTGTTCATGTGTGAGTTCATCATGTTGTCTTCTTTACAGACTGTTTATGATGTGTGTGCGCGCTATATATTTGGTCTTGTAGTAACGGTTGTAATAAGCAAGCAAGTTATAAGATTGTAATGCTTCTGAGTTTTTACTCCTTGTAATTTCCCAACAATTTTTCCACCTCTTCTGGCTGTTGAGAAGTACCGGAAAACACCGGCACGGTGAAAGCATCCACTGCAAAAAAGATTAGAAATAAACAAATTAGCCTAGCCATCTCTGTTTTTACCTATCAATAATTTCTTATGAGTACAGATATTCCAATGGTATGTGTGTACAAAGAGTGTTACTCCCTCCGTCCATTTCATTTCTTTACACTTTCTATTTTGGGCCGTCCATTCCATTTCTTTACATTACTAAAAATAGTAACTTTTAACAATAAAATACATTATTACATCCACTACTTCACTCCACCTTTTCAACCCTTTACACTATTACACCCACTACTTCACTTATTTTAACAATAAAATTACTATTACACCCACTACTTCATTTATTTTAACAATATTACATCCACTATCTTGGTTTCCGTGCAAAAAACAAACATAAGGAAATGAAAAAAACAGAGGGAGTAATATATAACAAGCAGGAGATAACACTGCAGCATGTAACCATATAACTTTTTACTTATTATATGCATTCCCATGTCGTTATCTCACTGGTTGCATACGAAAACACCAAAAACACACTGAGAATAGAGCAAGGAATCTTGCATGTGTGTAGATATATATTTTTAATCTTCCAAGAAAATAGAAATGTCATATTCGGATTGTAAGTATATGTAAACTGAATAAATGATTTTAAAAATATGGGAGAGATTATGGTGCATTTGTATATTTTGTATTACAAAAAATTTTAAATATGGTTTGAGCAAGCTGCAACTAAGATTAGAAGTCCCAGCTAACTTTTAACCTTAAAATCATTGTTTAGGGAACATACAATGTATAAAAACTGGATTCCCCGAAAGTTTAATGTAGTTGGGAATGGGACTAGTTTCTTCACTAAATATTCATTCAGATGAAAAATAAATGGTGATTCTGTACTTGTGGTTCAGATCATGAGAATCCGATGTGTACATAATACTTGCCTCCTTTTCATATGCTAATAATTATGTACACCTACAAATTCATTACCCACAACCCACTTTCCAAGTAAATTGTAAATCCCTCTTCGCTACAGCTTGTTTATTTTCTCCATGTACTGTCAGCTTATCTTGATCAGTGAAATGAATTAAGTTCTTTGCTCATCGCCAAAAATAACATATGTTGCAGTCGTATCTGAACAGAACCTGATCGAAAATTGTTGAGTATTTATCATCTAGGAAAGTATTTTGCATCAAAATCACAAAGAATAAAGGTAAATCATGTTAAGTAATATCTTTCCCCCACATTAATTAAATTTGAACTAATCTGTTGGCAATGCCTCTCTAATTAATTAATTATCTAGAACCACGTTCTTCAAATTTTGGTGTACTGCTGTTTGATTTGGTTCATGATTCTTTATATTTTCTTCAACCCTAATTAGAATCTGGTGTAAAGAAAAAGAAAAATGCTAGAGGTACCAAATTGGGTACCAAAAATTGTTACCAAATGAATGTGATTGGTTATAATTAAAATGGGCCCGCCAGGGCCATCCAATTAAAACATTACAATTTGCCAAATCACTCATGCCATGTCATTTGGGGACTTTTTGGGGACTAAATTTTGGGTCCCTAGCACTACTCAAAAAAAAAATAGCTTTGTTAATGAGAAATAATATTTATAGCTTAACTACGTAGTTTTGTAGCAACAGAATGGGTTTGTTAATGAAATGAACTTTAGCAGGTCCACCATATGTTGGCAATGCTTTTCTTTGCACTAAGCCACTAACTAATATCCAGAACCACACAAAAAACTCAGTAATGTGTCGTCAACATCATATTTCTCAGCAATGAGCATATGTCCAATGTTTAGAAGTAGAAATTCGAACAAGATTCAAGATTCACATTTTTTGAATCAAAAGTGAATTTTTAAATTTTTTTTGAATTTTTACTTAAATTCTGAAATTTTTCTGAATTCACTTTTTGTTCACAAATAAATTTAAATTGAATTTTTAAATTTTTCAAAAGTGAATTTTTACAAATATGTTAAGTAAAAATGTGATATCTTAACATATTTGTTCGCATGTATCGATTTATACGCATATAAATTGAATGGGTATGTTCATTTTTAAATTTAATTAGGTGTTAATCATTCGAAAATACTCATTTTTTTTTACAAAATTTTTCTGAAAATTTCATATAATTTTAATTTTATAATTTTTCAGAATTCTTTACTTTAATTCATATAATTTTTCTGAAATTTTATGAAATATTTCTGAATTTTTAATAAAAAAAATTGGAATTTTTCTGAATTTTATGAAATATTTCTGATTTTTTAATTTTTTTTCGAATTTTATCCACTAACGGCGTTAGCCTTATTTGGACGGAGGGACCTTAATCAGAAAAATTGAAAGTTAAGGGATCGAAAGATTGACTTTTTTCTTATTTGGATGGAGGGACCTTAATCAGAAAAATTGAAAGTTAAGGAATCGAAAGATTGACTTTTTTAGTTTAGGAACCCAAAGTTTAGGGACGAAAGAATTAATTTTCCCTTTTTTAATTTACATCCTGATGCAGTCGTCATCACCATCAGCATCCACATGGTTTAAATGTTCCTAATTTTAGTGTTTATCATCTAATTACCGAAACACTTCGCATCAAAGTATAATATTCCCTCTGTCCCATCCATTTTTTTACATAAAAAGTTACGTATCTGACACGCATTTTAAGGTGCATTTTAAAGATAGTTCAATAACTTATTTTTGATATTTTCTTTTTTTGTATAAAAATAGAATAGAATTGTTCTATTTTTATACAAAAAAAGAAAATATCAAAAATAAATTATAGAACTATCATTAAAATACACCTTAAAATCCGTGCCGGAAACTGGTCCGCAAATGTAAACAATTCATCGGGACGAAGAGAGTAAGAAATAGAGGAATTTGTGAATGAATTAAACAAACAACAATGCCTTTTAGTAATGCCTTTTGCTAATATTTGTCAAACAACAATGCCTTTTAGTAATGCCTTTTGCTAATATATGTGAATGATATATGTTGGCGACGGCTTTTTTTCCACCAACTATGAACTTAAACTAAGAACCACGTGATAAAGTCAACAATGTCACTAATTTTGTTTTGACAATAAGCAATGTAACCTCAACATCATCTTTCTAATACAAAAACAATGAGAAATGTTTCAAATAATTAGTATAAGATTTTGCCATGACAGGCTATGCTCTGTTTCTTGTTCTTTCCACTATAGTAACTTTTATCAGTCCAAGCACTAGTGTTGATGATAGCACATTGAGAAAGTTCAGAACTCAAGAAATTACGGTACAAGAAATTCAGATAGCTTTTAAGCAAAACAAGCTCACCTCGAGGCAGCTTGTTGAGTCGTATATCAGAGAGATTAAAAGACTCAATCCAGTCCTCAAGAGTGTTTTGGAGATTAATCCTGATGCACTCTCTCAAGCTGATAAGGCAGATCAAGAACGGAAGGCCAAGGCACCTGTGTCGTTATCCATCATTCACGGTATTCCTATTGTGCTCAAGGATAATATTGCAACAAAGGATAAGCTTAATACTACTGCAGGGTCATACGCTCTTCTTGGGTCAGTTGTGCCACGCGATGCAGGTGTGGTGGAGAAGTTACGGAAAGCAGGCGCAATTATTCTTGGAAAGGCTAGCTTGAGTGAGTGGTCTCATTACAGAGCAAATTCTATTCCTAGTGGTTGGTGTGCTAGAGGTGGCCAAGCTGTGGTACGTAATCTTATTCATTCCATTAAGTTTTTCTTAGTCTGACTAAATTACAAATCGCTTGTATAAAGTTGGAACTTTACCTGAAATCGGAACTTGGAAATTTCTGTGCAGTGTCACTCAGAGGGTACTAAGTCTGTAGTGTAGGTTACCTTCTCTGCTTCTTTTCGATAGACATTCTTTAGCTACTTGATATTGCTAATCCAGCTCAACGTGGCACCAGTATTTCAATTGTACTTGGCATTGCGTTCTTGAAACTTTTTTCATGTCATGTAGAACCCGTATGTAGCATCTGCAGACCCGTGTGGATCAAGCAGTGGATCAGCCATATCAGTAGCTGCGAACATGGCTGCAGTGTCACTGGGTACAGAGACTGATGGTTCCATATTGTGTCCATCCAGTCACAACTCTGTTGTTGGAATTAAACCTACATTAGGCTTGACAAGCCGGGCTGGGGTCGTTCCAATTACACCTAGGCAGGACACTGTTGGGTGAGCAACGTTAGATATATTAACAGACCAGCCTCCTTTAAGTTTGATTTATTGAAATTAACTACAAATAAAGTTGGAATTAATTATCTCTGTACAAGACAGGCCAATTTGCAGGACAGTAGCAGATGCCGTATATGTACTCGATGCCATTGTTGGTATTGATCACAATGATGCAGCAACAAGAAAATCTTCCAAGTTCATACCAAGCGGAGGCTATATAAAATTTCTCAAGGCTGATGGACTCAGAGGGAAGAGATTGTTGATAACACATTATCCTGGATTTGGGTTTTTAAATGACTCTGGAGTTAATCCTTTTGAACCACATTTACGGAAATTAAGGTAAGCTGTATATGGTCCTAGTCTCCTGGCATTGAACCTTTCTTATTCATAGCATAGAGACTGCTTCAAGATGATGGAGTTCTAGATCCTTTACAATTATATATGGACAGAATGTTTCCAACTAGGATAGCTTTATTTCCATATATCTACCATTCTCAAAAGTCTAATGATAACTCTCAATCTTGTTAAAGGGAAAAAGGTGCAATTTTGGTCGATAAGCTGCTGGAAATACCCAACGTCAATGATTACTTTGGCTTAAGTGGTGAAGGGACAGCAATGTCCGTCGAATTCAAACCAGCTATAAATACTTACCTGAAGGAACTCGTGGTCTCCCCAGTTCGTACCCTGCAAGATCTAATAAAATTTAATCACAAGTTCTCTGATTTGGTGAGTACAAAGAGTGTATACACTCCATTTCTTTTCAAAATATTCGAAGACTAATAAACTATGATGATATTGGCTTGTTAGGAAATGTTAAAAGAATTTGGACAATCATTGTTCCTGGCTTCAGAAGCAACAAATGGTACTGATATTGCATATATAAAAGCGATAAAGAATTTGGAGAAACTTAATAAAGGATATGAGAAGATGATGCAGAACAATAAGCTTGATGCATTTGTGACTCCTAGCCCGAATTGTTCTCCCGTTCTTGCAGTAGGAGGATATCCAGGGATCACTGTCCCTGCTGGATATGATAGTAATGGAGTGCCTCTTGGAATTTGTTTTGGTGGCTTAAAGGGATCAGAGCCTACACTGATCGAAATCGCATATGGTTTCGAGCAAGCAACTAAGTTCAGAAAGCCGCCTACATTTAAGCCTTGAGCCTTCTTTATCTTTGATAAATAAACCTCTAATCTTCATGATATGTTTCATGATCTGAAAGTTAATTCACATCAATATGATAAGTGAGGCATTCTCAACTGGAAACTACTGTATAAAAGAAGGTTGAAGGTTTAAGTCCTTTTAATGCATTTGACTATCAGCATAGTAATGACCTCAGTCAAAACTAGGGATGGGAATTGGGTCGGACAGGCTCGGATATCGCAAAATCCAATCCCAAAATTTTTTGCCTTACCCGAACCCGATCCAAACCCGAAAAATACCCGAAAGTTAATATCCAAATCCGATCCAACGGATTTTCGGATCGGATTCGGATATACCCGATACCCGGAATTTTTTGGATACCCGAATTTTAATACCCGAAACCCGAAAATTTAAACAATTTAACATTCAAATTTTAAGAGCAGTAATTCAGCAAATATTATCCTGACGTTGCAGTACATTACAACAATTCAACAACAATGAAATTGTTAAAATCAAATTACATTAATTTAATAGTCAGTTCAACAACAATGAAATATCTGAACTTCCAGTCTTCCAATCAGCAGCAGTCTTGCACAACAGTTTTCAGATAAGCCTGTAAATTGTAATAGTCCAAGCACTTAAGCAGCAGCACTAATCCATTTTTAAAAAAATATATAAATGACAGCAAACTAAAGACAAATCGGATCAGAAAATGGCCCCATTATGCATTCAACATATGGACAAGGCATTGAAATCTCACTGAACCTCATTTTCTCTGGCAGAAAGTAATTCGGATAGTGCCAGGTTCTTGATAGTACCAAACAAAACAGTCAGAATTCAAAAGCTATGAGCATTCCAACAAATACTATAAGCTTGGGAGCAAACTAATGTTGCTCTTCCCTAGTCTAGTGTTTCTGATGAGTGATGAGCAGTACAGAACAAAAGATTGTAGTCTTATAGAGGTACTAAGTAACGAATTAGTTGCAAGTTACAACCAATCCACGCTGCTGCAATAGCAACAGTTACAGTTACAGAGTTCTAAGAAAATAAACAAGTCCTTTACAACATCGCATTAAATGGACAAGTTGTGATAAAAAAAAGGCTGGGAAACAACAAATAATTAGGCTGAGTGCAGATTGCAGACACGTAGGAATCATATAGAAAAATACTATGAAAAAACTTACATCATGTCATCAACCACAAGTCACACTGTTGCAGTCATTACCAGCAACCACACATATCATCATGCCTAAGATATACCAACAAAAAAAAATGGACTTACTTTGAAATCTGGTAAAGCATTAAACATAAGAAAACATTAAACTTTACTGTTTCAACAGTTTTAATTACCTCGCGTGTTATACATGAATCTTCCACTTCAAAATCTTTGTATATAGTTGCATATCCAATAGACGCCTCACCTAAAATTTTGACGAGTTGCAAACATAAGCATTAAATTTGTAAAGCTTCATCAAAGCATTAAACCATAAAAAACCATCAAAAAATCATGTGATTACCTTCCATTGCAGCCGCCCACAACCAATTTTGAGCACACATTGATGTGATATTTGTGTTATTTTATTGGGTTTCTGATTTTTTTTTCATTAAATCATAAAAAACCATCAAAAAATCATGTGATTACCTTCCATTTCAGCCGCCCACAACCAATTTTGAGCACACATTGATGTGATATTTGTGTTATTTTATTGGGTTTTTGATTAATTTTTTTATTGTTGTATGTTTTTGATTTACAGAAGTGAGGTTTTACAAGCTAGGTGTCACTATAAGAAAGCTATTGTTGATGGGATTGTTTATAATCTTTATGACGATGCTTATATTCAAGTAAGTATCATTCATTCCGGCCGGTGTTTGATTATGTAGTGTGTATGCATATTCATGTGAATCTCTCTCTATCTCTCTCTCATGAATATGCCTACACACTACACAATCAAACACCGGAATGAATTATACTTACTTGAATATAAGCATCACCATAAAGATCATAAACAATCTCATCAACAATAGCTTTCTTATAGTGATACCTAGCTTGTAAAACCTCACTTCTGTAAATCAAAAACATACGACAATAAAAAAAATAAAAAACCCAATAAAATAACACAAATATCACATCAATAAAATAACACAACACCATCAATTTTCACCCTATAAAAGTGCAACCAAGCTTCACTCTTCATTTTTTTACCAGCTTGTTCTTCAACCTTAGCATCATCATTACTGATTTCAATCACCAGAGGTTCAGGGCTCGAATTACTGTTAGTGCCAGTAACAGCAGGGGCTGATTGTAGCTCCGGCGTTGATGACAGTTGAGAATTTACATCCGGAATGGACTGCGAATCAGGGGCTGACAATTTAGTTGACATGGCTGCATATACAAAAAAAAACTATAAACATACAGTTCGTGTATTTCATGTATCAACTGGAGCTGGAAAAATCAAAATGGGAAAAATAATTAACATAGATTCTAGGTTTTATATTAAACTGAATCGAAATACTACATATATTATTATTACTATATACGAAACAAAGAGAGAAAACGAATCAAAGATACACAAACATCAGGATTAACATATGTATATGATATCTATACATAACTAATCAAAGATTCTAGGTTTAATTAATTGAACATCTAATTAAAGATTCAAAATCGAGATCGAAACAACTCTTAATCCAACTCTTAATCGAAACAACTCAAACTCAAATCAAAAGTGAAATAAGAAAAGTAAATTAGGGGCTGACCTTTGAATCCTAGTATGTCAGTCGTGTATCTTTTCTAGTATGTCATGGCGGCGAAGTTTTGAAGTACTGACGATCTGCGTCGACTACTCGACTGTCGAGTGAACTGAAGTATACTGAAGTTTTGAAGTACCCTAATTTATTTTCATTTTTCTGATTATTAAACTGTAAATCTTTTTTTTTTGCTCTTGAATTAAATAGTATTAGGCAACTTATCCGCGCTTTCGCGCGGTTCATAAATTTTCATTTTAAAATATTAAAAATAAATAAATTATTTTTTATTATTTTTAAAAATTGATTGGTCTCTTAAGAATTTTTAAAAAAATTGATTCAAAACAATTTACATAAATTATAAGTTTGAAGATGCTTTCTTTATATATCTAAATTTTTCATAATTAATCTCAAAAATATCATAAACATAAAAAGTAGCAATTATAATAAAAACGTAGTCTTTACGATCAAAATTTATAAATATAATAACACTTTTTAAAGCCGACGTCCCTCTCATAACATACATGTTCAGTTGTAGTGTAAGAATTTATTTAATTAGAATATTAATTTATTTTGATATAATATAATGAACAACGGGTGTACAATTTTTTTATTGATTTAATCTACCAATAAAACTGGGCTTTTTTTAATTAAATCGGTTTGGTCATAACCCATGTAATTTTTTCATGTGTAAAAATAAAAAACTATTTGTATTATTTTTATTACAGGTGTTTTGCGAAGATTTATATACTTCTATAATTTATTTTGATTTTCATAATCACTAATCATAAAAATTGATTGAGAAGTTAAGGATCGTCTGCCATGTGTAAAAATAAAAAACTATTTGTATTATTTTTATTACAGGTGTTTTGCGAAGATATATATACTTCTCTAATTTATTTCGATTTCCATAATCACTAATCATAAAAATTGATTGAGAAGTTAAGGATCGTCTGCAATGAAATTGTCCGAAAAGAAATCGGAGCAGTATTCGATAGGGAATAAAAAAAGGACCCAATGTAAACAATTTTTATTCGTCGTTTACCTAAAAATAAACTTAATTATATATGTAATTAATATTTTTATTAAAATAATAATTATAATGCTCAAATAAAGTTTTATAATTTTGTAAATAAATAAAATAAACAAATTTAATACACATTTATTAGGTATAATTGATGACTAATTAATATGTCATTAAGAGGTATTTAATGCAAAAAAATAATTTTAAAAAATAAATCAAAAAAATGAAAATTCAAGAAAAATACCTTGAACGCTTCTGGTAACTTTCCGATCTCCAGGCATTATAATATACTAGGTAACAAAGTCGCGCTACGCGCGACACGAAAATATTTTTGAAAATTATATACATAACATCATTATTTATTAAATTTTATTATTTGTAAGTTGATATGATAAATTAAAAATTGTGTGAATTATAATTAAATTTGAATTTTTAAAAATTAAAGAGATTAATATTAGTAAAAAAAAATCTTTCAGTTAAACTCTTGAATATTAATAATATTAATTTCGAAGATATTATTGACACCTATTCCATCGCATAAAAATTTGCTTTTGAAATTCAATATTGATAGACATTTGCAAAGTTTGACATTGGATAAGTAAAGTAAATATTTATGAATATTTTTTTTATTATTGATGGCATTATAAAAGACGTGATTGCTTAATTTGTTAGTAAATTTGATTCTGTGATGAAAAGAATTTTAATGTAAACAAAATGAAGATCCTCTTACATATTATCAACATTTAAACTCCTTAAAGTCCTCTTACTTTTTTTCATACCAAATTACAATGTCAACGTATTTCTTATAATAAATATATATAAATATAAATATAACTAATTAACGTTCTTATACCCCGTCTCCAATCTCGTAACATACGTGAATGATTAATTGATTAGAAATAGTATAAAGATTTGTTTACTTTTTATCGTTTTACTTTAAAATAATTCTACTTTTATATGAAAAATGATATTTCATATAAAAATAATAATTATAATGTCCTAATATAGATTGCTAAACTTTTATATTAAATATGAAATAAAGTGCATTTAACATATATTTAATAGGTACAATTAATGATTAATTAAATGCAAGAAAATTATTTAAATAAAAAAAATAAAAAATGTGAGAATTCAAGAAAATTATTTTGAAGCTTCTGAGTGAAAGCCTCTCCGATCTCCTGGCATTATAATATATATAGATACTTTCAATATCTCATACGTTAATAATGTACAGTAATATACATATTATATATACAACTTATATTTTTATACATTACAAATAATGTAATATACATATTATATATATATAACTTATATTTCTCTATTTTTGAATTTATAAATTAATAATTAATTCTTTAAATTTTCAATGAGTATTAGTCAAAGTATTAGTTGACCATTAAATTAACCTATCAGATAAATTTATTTTTTCCTGAAACTTTGGCAAAAACATTTAAACGGATGGATTTTAACATTTGTACGGTTGGATTGTCGACAAATATTTTGAAAAAAATTGAAACACGAATCAAGGACGAAACCTTGCATAAGGGTACTAGTCAAAGTACTAGTTGAGTCGTTGACCGTTAAATTACAAAATCAAATAAATTTTTTTTTTTTTTTGAAATTTTGGCAATAACATTAAAAAAGATAGATCTCAACATCCATACGGTTGGATTGTTTAGAAATATTTTTAAAAAAATCGAAAATCGAAAAAAGATGGATATGAACATTCATATGGTTAGATCGTTTAGAAATATTTTTAAAAAGATCGAAAATCGAAACCCTAGAAACCCTAAACCCTAGTCAACCACTAAATTTAAAATTTCTAAAATTTCTAACATCTGTACTAGTACTACTACTACTGCTACTACTATTTTTAGTTGTTTTGAAATGTTCATAATAAGTATGACTAATTGGGTGCGTATGAATTTTTATCCAAATTTTGGCTTTTTTCTTATCTAAATTCATTTTTTAACTTATTTACAAATTACTTAAAAATGAATGGAAAATCAAATTATTAGAAAATCAGGTAATATCATCACAAAAATAGTTAACATGCATACTTGGATGTGTATAAATTATAAATTAAATTCAATATATATATATATATATATATATATATATATATATATTCGGGGTTTTTTTCGGGTCTCGGATTCGGGTCGGGTTTCGGTTTTCGGATCGGTAAAGATAATATCCAAATTCAAAAATTTTCGGGTCTAAAAATCATATCCAAATCCAAATAATCGGGTATGGGTTATCCAAAATTTCGAGTTTTGGATCGGATATCTGTTGGATCGGATTTGTTTCCCATCTCTAGTCAAAACTCTACTTCTCTTTAGAAAAGAAAAAAATTAAGCCATCATGTGAGCTATTTTTTTTTTTTGGATGTCCCAAAAAGAATGAATCTATTTTTTTAGTACTAATTTAAAATTATTAGAGCATCTTCGACCATACAAACCACTTAGGTAAAAAAGTGTTGGCTATGCCATAAATAAAAATTATATTATAGAGAATGTATAAAAATTTTTTATCTCCAACAGGACATTACTGTTAGCTGAAATTTTAGATAATCTCATATTGGCTATATTTGTCGAACCTCCCGTAATGAAACTTCATATCATCAATTACCATATTAAAATAATAAATTCAATTTTTAAAAACTTAAAATAATAATAACATACCAATTTTCAAATATAACCAATTGATATTGCCAACCTTATTGTAGTAAAACACCTTACAGATTTAAAAAAATTTACATAATTATTTAATTTTTTTTATCAGAAATAACTTTTTAATTAATGAATTGCATCAAAGTACAATATCCAAATAGCTGGAGAAAGAGTTTCTTTCATTCAAGAAAGTTTATCATATAACCGAAAAGCACGCAAGTTGCTTCCGGACGCTTAGACAATAGAACTTTAATGTCTGAATAGAAAACCCACCAAATAAGGCCTCGTTAAAACCCCGCAAGAGTAAAACCCTATGGGACAAAAACTCAGAGGGGAAAAGAGTGCCCTACAAAAATACAACGTTAACACAGAGATTGAAATAAAAATTGGTGACTCCTTGTAGCTATAGAATGTCCCTGCTGCCATCAATATTAGTTGTTAAACTAATACCCACATCAAAATCTTTGTATATAGTTGCATATCCAATAGACGCCTCACCTAAAATTTTGACGAGTTGCAAACATAAGCATTAAATTTGTAAAGCTTCAACAAAGCATTAAACCATAAAAAACCATCAAAAAATCATGTGATTACCTTCCATTTCAGCCGCCCACAACCAATTTTGAGCACACATTGATGTGATATTTGTGTTATTTTATTGGGTTTTTGATTTTTTTCATTAAATCATAAAAAACCATCAAAAAATCATGTGATTACCTTCCATTTCAGCCGCCCACAACCAATTTTGAGCACACATTGATGTGATATTTGTGTTATTTTATTGGATTTTTGATTATTTTTTTTATTGTTGTATGTTTTTGATTTACAGAAGTGAGGTTTTACAAGCTAGGTGTCACTATAAGAAAGCTATTGTTGATGGGATTGTTTATAATCTTTATGACGATGATATTCAAGTAAGTATCATTCATTCCGGTGTTTGATTATGTAGTGTGTATGCATATTCATGTGAATCTCTCTCTCTCTCTCTCATGAATATGCCTACACACTACACAATCAAACACCGGAATGAATTATAGTTACTTGAATATAAGCATCACCATAAAGATCATAAACAATCTCATCAACAATAGCTTTCTTATAGTGATACCTAGCTTGTAAAACCTCACTTCTGTAAATCAAAAACATACGACAATAAAAAAAATCAAAAACCCAATAAAATAACACAAATATCACATCAATAAAATAACACAACACCATCAATTTTCACCCTATCAAAGTGCAACCAAGCTTCACTCTTCATTTTTTTACCAGCTTGTTCTTCAACCTTAGCATCATCATTACTGATTTCAATCACCAGAGGTTCAGGGCTCGAATTACTGTTAGTGCCAGTAACAGCAGGGGCTGATTGTAGCTCCGGCGTTGATGACGGTTGAGAATTTACATCCGGAATGGACTGCGAATCAGGGGCTGACAATTTAGTTGACATGGCTGCATATACAAAAAAACTATAAACATACAGTTCGTGTATGTAAGAACCCGAATTTTTCGATAGAATTAAAACTTTTTATATATTGATGAAAGAATGAACAGTGACTCCGACTACAATGTATTAACAATGAGTGTGAATGGGTATAGATTTAAATGATTATAAGTCATGAAGAATGCAATGGGTTGACAACCTAGATTAGAATAATCTATCTCCTAAGAAATAAGTTATGGCACTCCAAAGAGGAAGTAGATATTCTTGTGTCATCCAAATCAATATCTGTTGTTAGTCCAGTGGTTCCGTAAAAAGGTTAAGGAATGCCCGAAAGAAAACAAGGACATTTTTATAAATATAAGGAATAAAGATGGAATAAAGAATGAATAGTGTTTTTGGTGAAAATAAGAATATTATTAGACGACGCTATATAGAAGTATTCAGAACGGATTTCTGAGTTCGTATTCATGATCTAGGGGCGAAATAAGTGTATGTAAACGATATCAGATTCAGAAAAATAGCATTTTTATTTTCTCCGAGATTTTCCTGGACACTGCAAAACTTGAGGATTTATTTAAGGGATTTAAGGAATTTAAATTCGAGAAGTATTAAGAAAGATGGAGAATGGTATTATAATTATTAAGAAGGTTTTCGGTAAAACCCTAACTAGAAACCTTTGAGATATTCCTACGAACGATCAATCGGATTGAGCAATAACCGGACAAAGAAACGTATAAGCAACAAAGGATGCATCCAATATAGATAGTGGGATATGACATCATCACTTTATCAAAATATCTTTCACCAAAATGCAATTAACCAAGGACTTAAGTGCAAGAACACAAGAGTTAGGGACTTGGATGCAATTTCTAAGGATAAGGAAATCCAAAAAGGATCAATTAGAGCATGACACCTAGCCAAAACAAGATGCATCCATTAGATATTAGTGTATGTCACTTGTATTACACATTATTGATCAAGAACCAAGCAAACAAACTCCATTTTTTCTTTTCTTACAAACTGCCCAGCAGAACTGTCAAGATTGTTGACAGTTTCTGTGATGATTTTCAAACGGCCATATCTCCTTCATTACTCCATGAAATTTCGTGTTCTTTAGCTTTTTGGAAAGCTGGTTAGATGCTCTACAACTCTCCATTAGAAGCCATGTCCAGATAACCTCGGTAAGGTCTTCGTTTTTCATGATCTTTCAGATGGGTTTTAGAAGCTCCGAAAATCTTTAATTGTATCCTTGATGTTTCTTGTTAGATCAAGATTAGTTAAGGTTGTACAAGGATTATTCAAGGCTTAGTAAGGCTCTAGCACTCACCAAGGAAGGTATATCTCATCAAAACCCTAGCTTTTGTTTTGAATATTTAAGCATGTTCTTGATAGTTTAGTGTAGTTAAGGTTATGATGATGATTATAAGCATGGGTTGCTTGTAATTTAGTGATTAAGCAATATGATACATATGATGAATAAGTGATGAACTTTTGGACTTATTAAGTTGATAATCATGTATCTGAGTTGTATGGATGCCCGGTGTGGCTTGGTATTGATGTTACGATTTTTGGAACGTTCGATTTATAGCCGTCGTAATGCTCGATTTTCGTAAACCTTAAGAAACCGTGTTTGACAGTAGCCTTAGCTCACTGTCCAGTTTCATATTATACCAATACAAGATAGATTATGTTATAAGCTTCGTTTTGATATAAAGATCGTGTGAAATGGATTTACGGTTTAGGAGTTATGGTTAAATTCGTAAAAGTGGTTCGAAACCGTAAACTAAAGTCGTAACTGAAATTGGATTCCTTTAATACTACGAAATCAGTGGCGAATCTTGATAATTAAATACTAGAGGTAAAAAGGAAGGTGTGAGAGAAAACCACATGTCGAAGGGATCGTTTTCCGATTTTATAAAAATGTTCGAATCAAGGTTAAACGCGAACGAACCCCTAGAAGCATACTTGGTTATGACTTTGGTAAATGACTTAGAAAACAGGCGATAAATCTCAAGGTATAATCTTGGTTCGTAAATGACCAACCTTAAAAACTTACATGACTTAAGTATATACCAAGTGTAAGTATAGTGACGTGTCTTAGTAGCGGACGAATGTCGGGTCATAAGTGATAATAAAAGGGAGTTACACTAAGAGGTGTATAACGAGATAATTCGAAAGCGTGTTTCGACTTAAGTTAAGTTATAATTAGCCTTTCGAAATGTTAAGTGATTGACCTCGGTTATTGTGACTATTTATAGATCACTGGATTGACACGAGGCACACTACCCCTACAGGATTACCAGGCAAGTTTCCAATACTTGGAACTGTTGTTGTGATAATATATATGATGATTGTTGTATACATATGCCATAGCATGCATGCCTAGCTACTTTCAAGTCTATTGATATGCTTGTTCCCTGAATTGATATTGACTTATAGACTAGATATGAATTATCAGTTATAAGCAGGATTGTTTTGCTAAGACCCTTAGTGAAGGGCGTATGATATTTATTATTTAAATATAAGACCGGGAGTCGGTATTTTGGGATATAGAGATAGTCGTGGAAACCCGGAGGGATTCCAGTGACAGTTTATTTGAGGAATGTTATTTATGAACATTATTTATATTTCCATAAAGTATTGATTACTTGGAAATTATTCGAGGAATGCTATTTGAATATTATTTCAATCGAGATGTATCATATGAATATTATTTTGAATATTCATTCGCGTATATTTATTTACTGAATATTATTTTAATATTCATTCGAGCTTTAATTACTTAAGGGAATATTAGTTTCGAATATTCGTTTAGAATTTGATTATTCAATGAGTAATTACTTTAATATTCTTGGAAATTTATTTATTAAATGAATATTATTGTGAATATTCATTTATGATTTTATGTACTTGATGAATATTATTTTAAAATCTTCATTTGAAGTTCTATTTACTTAAGGAATATTGCTTCGAATATTCCTTTAAAGTTTTGATTACTAAAAGAATATTATTTGAATATTTATTTAGAATATTATTTATTGAATGAATATTATTTTCAAATATTCATTTAAGGTTCGATTTATTGAGAAGAAAATTACCAAAATGCCTATTTTTCCTAAGTTTTTGCCCAAAATACTGATTTTGAAAAAAATGGCCCGAAATACCGACGAGATACGGAGTTTCGGCCTTCGTATTACCCTAATACGGTACACCGTGTACCGTATTATGCATGATACGGAACACGGTCTTCCGTGTTATGCATGATACGGAACACGGTCTTCCGTGTTAGGTGGGTGCGCAGCACTGTCACGGAACACCGTCCACCGTATCATGCATAACACGAAAGACGGAGCTCCGTATCATGCCCTGTTACGGAGGACGCTTCTCCGCATCACACCCCCTATCACGGTACACGATGTACCGTGTCCCGTCAGTAAAAAGGGCCATCCAGTTTCCCAGGTGATTATTTTGGGCCATCACCCTTTATTTAGTGAATATTATTTTAAACATTTATTTGAGTTTATTTAATTAATGAATATTATTTTGAATATTCATTTAAAGAAGAGAGTTATTTAGTAAATAATTCTATATATTCATTCGAGAATTACTTATGAGCAATATTATGATTTATTCATATTCCTTAATTATTACTGATTTAATAAATATTCTTGGAATATTTATTTAAATTCTTTTAAGTTCTTTTTATAATGATTCATATTATTCAAAGATTATCTGTCACCTTCAGATATGGTGTAAAATATTTCGGAGTATTTTATGACTATTTTATCAAGGGGAGGTTCCCAAACTTTATTTTCATTTAAATCTATCTTAAAGAAGATTTAAATACTCGCTCAACTTCCAAACGTATATAAGGGACCTCACTTGAGAGATGTTATTTATTGGACTGCCCGGTCCTATACTTGCTAAACTATCTTGTCACTCACATCTTGATTCTTTCAAACATCGATATGAATCTGTTTGGTTACCTCCTCAACACTCGAGGGGTAAGAATTGATGGAACAAGTTTATATCCATTAACAAGCATCAGCTTGGGAAATATTGGTGAATTTTCCTTTCCAACCAGATACGACTACTTTGTGGAGTCCTATCAACAAGTATTATACTTGGGGAAAGGGGGAGGAACTTTATGTTTCAGAGTTATGGATGTTAAATGAACTAGGAGATGCGTAAGTGACCTAGTGGCGCCGGTCCAGCAAATGGCCCAACCGTTGGCCGAGGGGGTTCTAGAGGGCGGTAGACAAGTAAATCCGTCGGTGCTTACTTCTACATGTAGAGAACAAGAGGTGGGGAGCATAACATGCGACTGATCATCGTGTAAATGCTATGTCTCCTGGCGCGTCAAACTCCAGTATTAGTTCATCTCTCAATGTTAAAAATTTTCTGCAACATTATCATTGTTGGCAGGTTTGAAAAGTGTTTGAACTGGAATTGCAATATTCTTCCTGCAAGTTCCTCTATTATGAAAATTTGATAATATCTTGCTTATCTTTGACATAGCAGATATTTCTTCGGAACAATTATATTTTGAGTTACCTTGTAACTTCATCTCATACCTTATATTGGTACTACGTTCGTTAATGCATGGCATATGGTTTCAAAGATATTTTGGACTGTTATATATTAGCACTATTCAATTATATTTTTGGTGGGCTATTGCTTACCCTTGCTTTATTTATTTATATCACAACAACAGCTAGATCAGATGGCCGTGCAAGGCGTACCCAGTACAGCCAGGTGTCAGCCGTCAGAGGATTAACCGCTGAGGTCATAGCCACCATTGCTGAGGATGCAGCTTCTGGTAGGCTAGTTGTTAGCATTTGATCATCAAATGTATTTATAATATGGCATATACCAATGGATGGCAAAGAGTATGTAATGGTAAAATTGTAATTCTTTTGGTTGTAAGAACTCAAACTTATGATTAATAATAATGATGGTTACTCTGATTTCATCTCTGGGACTATAACGGGTGTGTTTTATGCTGTTATTTTGGGTCACAAGGTTGTAATTCAAATTATGTTGGTTTTGTGGATGGATATTGAGTCCGTAACGACCAGATCCCTGACCCCGGATCTGGGGGTGTTACAGAAATGGTATTAGAGAGATCGTTATATATCCCAGAGATGACGCGACGTTAAAACAATAAATTCATTAAGATAATAAGAACTCTTGCCAAGTTCATAGTCGGACTACATAATGTAGTACTGACATATAAAACCCTTATGGGAACCCTAAAGTATCATGATAGTAACTTAGCTCGTTCTTGTATCGACTAGTAAGGCGACAGACCATGGGGATTACGAGTAGTAACACAATGATGCTTGTTTTGATGTTGAAGATCGGATGGTGGATTCGATAGAGTACCCTACTGAGGACCCGGAAGAGGTTCCAGCAAAGGAGGAGAATCCTGATAAGGATAAGGAGTTTACCCTTAAGAAAATGAGGGCTACAGCCAGAGAGATTGTAAGAGTTAAGGTACAGTACCCAGAGAAGTGAGCGTAAAGAACTGAGATATTATTAAGAGAACTAAAGATGCATAATGGATTCATAGCTGGACTGCCGGATGAAGTACCAGCAATTAAGTCAAATTGGAAGGATTACTTGAGGTCTTATATGAGGATAGGTAAAGATCCTTAGAGACCTTCAGATTAATGAGAAAAGAGTTAGAGTGATACATGATTATCAAAGACAACGACAGAGGATAGGAAACAGAGTCTCCGGGAGCAGTTGAGATAGAGGCAGCAAGTGCCATATCATTTGATAAATGGATTAGTGTGAATATTGTTAATGATAATTCGCCATGAGAAGGCAGATTTCATAGGTTGTAATTTATAAAGTCAAACTGAGATTGGTAAGGTGGTTTGGTTCAGGGAAATGTCCATTTTATGAATAGATCAACTTAGAAAATAAAGACATTGGAAGGTGATGGTATGATTGGATAAAGTATATAAGGAAGTAGTAATTAAGCGAGACAATGATCTCAGAACCTACAAGAGGAGAAGACCAGTGAGTCTGTGATAAACTAGTAATGTGGCCATCATTAGGAACCAAGTATAAGTTTGGTTCAATTCAGTGGAATGATGAACCAGAAACATTAGATGCATGTTATTCAAAGGAATATTAAATTCTTTCTTTTCCTTGAATGGATTATGGTAGTTACCTTAAGTTTATTCTGATATTGAATCGTAAATGGATTAGGTAAGGCGAGCAGTGGTTGAGATGTAATTGAGAATGCTTTTAGATAAAACCTGAAGGAACAGGTGTAAACCAAGTTCTCGAAGTAAGAGTTTAGCAAAATGAAGTCAAGTTAATAGGACATATGATCAATAGGAGTAGTGTTGGTCGACCCCACCAAGTTAAAGACAGTTTCAAATGGAGAAAGGCCAACCACACCGGCAAAGGTGAGAAATTTCATAAGATTCACAAGGTATTACCAAAGATTTACTCAGGACTTTACAAAGAATGCAGTCCCGTAACCCGACTTATCTGTAAGATTAAAGAGTTTGAATGAACAAGATAAATATGAGAAAATCTTCATAGAGCTAAAGATGAAATTGGTGACGACCTAGCGTTGGCGTCGCCTAAATGAAAGGAGGAGAATTTTGTAATATTTTATGGTGCATCTCACGCAGGGTAGGCACTGTGCTTATGTAGCATGGCGGTGTAACTTCGAATATATTTGGACGACACGGTTTACAAGATTCGGATGGCCTTGATAGTGCCAATGTTGTGGGATGACTAACTACGATGGTAGTGTTCCTTCTGAAACTAGTTGTTAGAACGACCGGTATTCGGTAGTATCGATTATTAGGACGAATATGTATCGGGAAGATGTGGCATGTTTCATTTTGGAAAATTTGATTTCCCCTTCTAGGGAAGGTATATATTTGGTTTCTTTCCAATGGTTAAACTCCCAACTGTATGTCAATCATTTCGTTATTATAACTGTTTATGGTTCCACCCGCTTGGATATTCCTAGAAATATTCTTCGGGTATCGAAATGGATCTTCTTAGTATCACCAGTGGGTGGATAGATTGACTGAAATTTCCCTAAATCTGGAGAGAACTTTAATAAATTTTGGCAAACCTTGTCTTTCTGATTATCAGAAGACGTCACTGAAGAGAGTGGAAACTGGAGCGAATCTTGTGGATTGGGTTAGGAAGCCGCTATACGGGCTGGTAAATAGACCCCGATTATTATGACTTATTATAGGGATAAAATTTTGAAGTTGAGATTGGACAGAAAAAGATAAATGAGATTAAGAAACAAGCCAGACTGAGGAATTCCGGGATTGACTTAAATGAAATGGCTGTTATGCCAGAAGTGTTAAGCTTTTGTGGCATGTGGAATTAATAAAGATAGTTGAAAGGATAAAAGTAAAGGAAAAGGTGACCGGACATGGTACCGAGAAGTCGATTGAGACTTATATGGAGTAAAGTTTTGAGAAGATCAAAAGGTATCAAAGAAGAAGGTACTATGCCAGCAATTGCTAGAAAAGTACTGCTATTAGCCAACCCCTAAACTCAAATATTTTAGCATGGCCAGTTGGGGCCAAGTCACTAAGGATTATCAAGTGAATAAACCAGCAATGTAAGGACAAAGCGGGGTGCTTCTAACCAAGTGCCAACCGCGAGGACTTTTGATATAAAATGAATTGAGATACATGATGATGGATTTTATATATACCATGGACGTATTAGGATTGAGGATAGTGACCAATGAAGAGTTACGAAGATTGTCAAAGATGGTGCAGTATGATGCATAAATGTGATCTGAAACTTATTGTCCTCAAGAGGAGCATTAGGCACTAGGAGATTCACGTTGAACACGACCAATATCTTCCAGAACATCCTTGCTACCATTACCAAGTTCTGTAAGAGAAACAGATAGACATAGGTTGTCTTTTGGAAGGTCATATAGACTGACATTCATTTGAAAGAAGAGGTTAGCATTAAGCTACCTATAAATTATCAAGAGGGGAATGATTGAAAAGAGACCCTTATTAAGGATATATGAGTGGATTGCCAATTACAGGATATAACTGTTCCTTGAAAATAGAATTGAGGATAGAATGTCCATATATTAAGATGAACCCTGGGGGATGCACAAAGGATAGCATCACCCCTAATAAAGACATTGTGAAATCAGACGATATAAGTTGAATCGACCAAGGTGTCAATAACCTGTAAGGAATTGAGGAAAGGAGTCTCGAAAAGTACATAGACATAATTGTTATAGAATTGATTAATGATGTTTGATATACCCTGTACCCAGAAGATACAGGAGGAATGATGAGGATGACCTAAGAAACCCTATAAGGGAAGAGGTAATGTTCTGAACTTGAAAAGGCAAGTTTGGTAAGGAATGTATGACATAGTAACAATAAGGCCAGATGAAGCATGTGGGAAACCATGAGCAAGTATGGATTGAACCAATAAGGTTGAGATTATCCAAAAATAAGAAAGGTCTAAGATAAGAAATATCCTAGGTATGATTGGGAGTAACTGTGATAAAGTTCACCCAGAAAGGTGGAAGCAATGACTTTTGGAAAAGACTGAAAGATGCTTTCTCTCATTCAGCAGAATTTAAGGGAGAATGCTTCCATCCTGAGTTGGAATAGATCCGGAAAGCATTGATCTTAAGAAATCATTATATTCAGGAAAGGCCAATGAGGTGGCCGACACTTTAAGTATAAGGGAGTAAGTATATATGCTCATACTAAAGAAATAGCGTGAAAACGAGAAGGGCCTTGAAGGTCAGAATGTGATGGAGGATTTTACGTTCTCCCTGACGATTGTGCAAGGATCAACTATAAGGATAGTTTAAGTAAACATTCGATTCCTAATTTTGTCCGAAGTACATTACCAACATTAGGAGGCTCTGAGACGGGCCCGACCAAATTCCCCTAGCGACTCCCCTCTATTTTAGAAGGAAAGAGGAGAGATGAGGTAATAAGGGATGATTGAATACAGAAGTTAGATTGGTACTGATATTGATAAGCTATTGGCATGATGATGAATGACAAGCAAGTTTATGTTGATGTATTTTTGTGCAAACAAGATAGAGGATTATGAGGTTGGAGAATCGTGATGCTGAAAAGTATCCTTGTGAAAAGAATTAACGAGGTTCGGAAAAGCGATTAAGTAAACTGCTAAGCTTCCAGTCTTATACTGGAGACATATGAATAATAATCTCACCAGCTTGTTCCAGCTGCGATGCTGGAAGCTCTTCTGTAATTTTATCTGCTTCATATAATATCTACGTCAAGTTCAGGAAGCATTTCTTATGGATAGGGAATAATGATTATTTTGTTTTCCTAGAGGATCTTGATTTGACGATGATGAAACCGTATGTTTAGTTATTAAAGCACTGCGTAAACGATAAACGATGGTGATCCTTCTGAGAAATTAGGTGATAACGATTGTGGAAATGTCGAATTGAATCTAGGTTAGAGAAATCATTCAGGTTTATTTCGGGTGGTTTAATTTTTGGAACGACGGGATATTTGAAATAAATGATTAGGCTATGATGATTCATAGAATGGTTATAGTAGAAATGAAGACAAGTGACCGATAGAGATGGAAATAGAGTTGAGGATCAATAAGGGAGTCAGATAGGCAGACTCATGAGAAGCTCCAGTAATGAAGCGAGAAAAGTATGGAATTGGCAGGGCAAGGGTATTGGCCAAAATGGAAAGTTGGAATTAGGAGCATAAATGACATACAAATTGACTCCTTTTAAGTTTGGAAAATTCGAAGAAATATGGAATAGATCGATTGAGTAATAAAGAGACTCATGGAATGAGAAGGTGAAATCTAGATGGTTGAACAAAGGAAAATTTGACCCAAACGTGTAACACGTATTGAGTAAAGGTGACGAGTGTCTCAACACTGAGATGACGGTGGAAGTTAACCAACAGAAGTAAATAAGAATTAGATAATACAAAGGATGTGATTGATAAAGAAAAGATTGGGAAATAATGGAATGTGAAGCAAGGAATGTTATGAATGGATTTATGAATGGGTTTTCCTAACGTGCTCTCGGAATGACAACCCGATAGCGTTAGAATTATGAATATGTAAGAGCCAGTGTCGTGGCGTGAAATGTCAGTAATAATAATGTCAAGTGAGAAATCCAAGATTTAACCTGAGAGGTTGAAGGATTTTCCAAAAGTAAGTGATGCTAATATCAAACAAGAGTATAGGCCCATAGAATGATGGACAGAGCAGCAAGGACATGTGATATGTGAGATTACAATAAAGTAGTATTTGATACGAATACGATTATTTTCCTTCTCTAATAAACCTCTATAGTTCAGAGGTAAATTCTGAATATGATATTTTTGACAATCATGAAGAATTTTTTTTTTCTTTGAAATTCTTTTCTTTTTTTCTCCCTTATTTATCTTCGTCTAAATTGAGGAGAACAACCCTTTAAGGATGGGAGGTACTACTACGTGACTACCTGTCTATGTGATAGGAGTCTAAGTGGAATACCATATCTTGTCTAAATTGCTTGTTAAGTACTAAAGGCTGGCCACCTTCTGTACTAACTATGCAATAGGACAAATGTTCATTGATCATAGTGATCTCTCAATAAATCCTTCTAATTCTATATATTGATCGAGATTGCGAAGATTAAAGCAATCAGAAATTGCATAATTACGAGTGAGGTTATCTCTGAAATTCGCAACACGATAGTGATACCAAAGTCACTACCGATACCAATAAGGAAAATAGTATATGACTGGGTAAGAGCATAACACGGATAATGTGTTGTACGAAAAGTAGCGAAGACTAATGAAAAAGGATAAAGGATGTATTGTAGCACTAGTAAGATGTGTTGAATAAGGATTGGGATTGATTAAGGATTGACTAAGTAACTGGAATGGGAAATAACCAGCAAGTACCCCATTTGTCTTTTACCTGATTCCGGGACGGAATCCTTTTAAGGAGGGGAGACTGTTATGCAAAATTTACGCAAGCGCACGTTGTCACAAGTAATATATGATTAAATCAAGTTCGTTCCCACAGAGATCTAGAATGGTGTTCAATTCAATTAATGTACCTATGCACCGATGTATGGTTTTTATCCACTGCTAAGACAAATAACAAAATTGAGATTGATTATCTAAATTAACTAAGTGTAAATTATAAAACTAAGAATTAAACAATTAACGAGAATAAAAATCGAATTACTTATATGAGAATAAAACATGGAATCCTAGTTTCATCATCTACTTCACTTAGAGTTGCAGCCTTTAATTAAAACATGCAATGGTTTTGATATCTGATCGAATAACACGAAAAGAGTAAAAGTTACCTCTCGGTATACTAGTACCAATCTACACATACATCCACAAAAGAGATAGAAGATGAAAAGGCACCTATTATGTTTAGACCCTATATCTCTATAGAATTTGAAAACATAAAGGTTGAAGCACAAGTTATCCACTTAGATCATATAGGGCAGCATAATATATCTCTATTTACGCCACAAATCATGATGTTAAAACATCAACCTATCCTATGCTAGCATGGCAAGTTCTAAATCTCAAGATCCACTCTCGTTTTGCAAGAGATTAACAATTCAATTTAGATGTCAGCTACGCATCTAAAAGCATTAAGATTAACCATACGAGGATATCAAGAATTCACCACACATAAATCTTTAAGGCATGCAAACTACTAAGCTACATAGATAAATCCACTAGGATCCCATGACAACGATTAGTTCATAATTAAACCTTTCGTCACCATGGGATTTGATGAAAACATGGTAAATAACAAGATATGAATAAAAGAAGTAATTATATTAATAAACAAGAGTTTGAGAAAACAAATCTAGAACAAAAGATGAAGTAGATCTAGATCCGTTGCTTGTCACGAGCGTTGAATCCTTCTCTCCTTTTCTCTCTTGCAGATCTAAGCTGGTTACAATAATAAAGCTATGATAATGTGTGTATCTCTATTACAATGGTAGGATGTGTTTAAATAGGCTCTAAAAGTCTTGCCCAGCAAGAAAATACCAAAACAGAATTATAATAGAATTTCTGCAAGATACGTTTCCTAAACTGATTCTGTTTTTTAAAGGAAAATTCGTGGCTGACTTTTCTTCAGTTTTTCTGGAACGTTCCAAACGTAATTGGACCTCTGGACCACCTTAGAATGATAGAGAATCTCGTTATCTTCACGTGGAATGCTTACGGGCCCCAAACGGAGTTGTAGAACTCAAGATATGGCCCAAACAGTGAATCTCACGCGTGCAGCCCAATAAATCCAAATTTTAATAAATTAAATCTCCAAAAACGACAAAAACATCCACCATAATCAACATCCTTGTAAATCTGCACAACTAAGCAAAACACATCAAAACTACAAGAAACTTGAGCCCAAGACAATCAATTTAAGCCGATTTAGAATGCTCCAAGTGGATATAAATCCACTTATCACACCCCCAAACTTAAACCGATGCTTGTCCTCAAGCATAAACAATTACAACTAACTAACTAACTAGTACCACTTCCGTAGGTGATCACGGTTGCATTTGGCATATGCAACAAGCCCTTTAAACCCCTAGGCAGCCCTAGTGGACGAGTAAGGTCTCGTGAGGGCCTATAGCGAATGTACCCACAAAATCCATTTAACCTAATGCAATGCAATGCATGAATGCAACTAATATGCAAATGCAATTAATCTACTACCATACCTTCAAATCCTCTCATGCCATATCAACTTAAGAATCAAAGTAGATACGCAATGTCTTGGTGTCGAAAGTGCAAGTATTCACATAGTCTACTCAATGAACATGCATAAGTTCTCACAAGCCCATGTCAAGTGTAAGAATAAGTTAGTAAACATGCTAAGCCTACAAGAGTACATCTTTGAGACAACACTCGGGATCTCATACGCAAGAACAAGCAAACACTCACAATCCACTCACAAAGAATATTCACTCAAGAACAAGGGTAAGTGTATCACTCAATTCCAATAAAATCATAAACATGCTTGACATTTGGTATCAATCTAACTCTTAACACAACATACATCAATGACGACAATCAAAAGGTCTTTAATTGGGTTGTAACGGGGCTAGGGACAAGGTATGTCAAATAAGCCAAATCAGGTGAAGTGTCAAAAGCTAGTAAGTACCATAATAAATCATTCACAACACCATATTTCCCCCCACATAATTTTACTATTACAAACACTCGACTAGTCGACTGAAATAGGATCACAACAAACACAAACATGCTCTCATAATATTTTTTTTTTCTTTTTTTCTTTTTTTTTTCTTTTTTTTCGAGAGCTAAATAGAACACAAACAATAATATAAACAATAACAATGATCCCATAATTTTATTACATATGTCGACTATCAAGTAAACAACCAAACCCAATTTTCAATATTCCCCCCAAAAGTAAGACCAACAATAAACCCCTCCTTACACACCTTCTTACTCCCTTAAGCACTCTACTAGCCTTTGACAATGTGGGTTCAAATTAATGTAAGGCCAATACAAGAAAAAGGTCTAGGCAAGTAATGTGGTATGTCACCGAAAAAATAGGATTAAGCTCAACGGGTTAACTAATTGATCATGTAAACATGGCGTAGTAATATGGGAAAATATGCGGTTATTCCTAAATGCCTTTATCATTTTAATCGTCAAATAATGTCATGCGTTTCAAGAAAGACCTCAAACAACTGCTAGCAATGCAAACAATCCGTGGACACTCAAGCAAACGAATAAATTGCAAACATGCAATATGCAATAAGGCTCAAAAACTCACTTGGTGGAAAAACATACTCAATCCCAAGCAACATCTCTCTAACGCACCAACTTGTATTCAAAGCATGCAAACTAAATCATCTTGCACATATTCATGTCCTTCTAATCACTTACAACATTCAATAAGTCTACTAGCTTCAACTTACTAGTGTATGTGTGTGCACAAGAACAAAACATATCACTTCTCAATCAAAAGCGTCAACAACACAAAATTCCTATCAAGCATGGGTGCAAATGCAACTATTATGAACTCACATGATATACGAAAATAAAAACAGAATGTCCTATATGAAACAAACTTAAATAACACGAACATAAATGCATAATTTACTACTACTAATATGCAAAGCATGACATCCTACATGAACACATAATACAACAACAACTACTAATCCCTCAAACCACCCCCAAACTTAAAATATTCAATGTCCGCATTGAATGGAAGTAAATACAAGGGATATCAGAAAACATACCTACTCGTCCTCATCCTCGAATGAATCATGCGGGAGACGAAAATTTCACAACACTAGCACCACCTCTCCCACGCTTAGGAGCCATAAGAATCAATACCCAACTCACAAAATTCACCAAAATCCACAAAAAATTCGAATTCACAAATACCCCCAAATAATCAAGAACACACAACCCTAATAATGCAAGAACACAATTCGTAATATCAAAATAAAAGGAAGAAATATACCCCAAATATGAACCGGAGAGGTGAAACTTGCAATTAAAAATCCCCCAAACTTGAATCTTGAAGCCTTGAAATTAATTGGAATTGGAATATAATTGGAATGGGGTAGGAATTGTGTGTCTATAGGTGTATATATATATGGATATATAGATTTGGGGAAAAAAAATATTAAAAATAAATAAAAATTAAATAAAAATAAATATGAGATGAATTGGGAATAATTTGGAATTAATATAGGACTAGAATTAGGATTTTAAGTGGAGAAAATAATTAGAAAAGAGGTTGGAATTGATTTAGGAGATGAATAATTTTTTAATATGTTTAAAACATATATATAAACGTACATAAGTCATAAACTTTACTCACCTGGCCAGAGAGTTGATCACGCCATGTCACAGAATTGGCGCTACAGCGCGCGCGTGAGAAAATCTGTTGCATTTTTTTTTTTTGCATGTGTTAAAACACATCACATATGGCTAACACTCCTGATCTCCTGGACGGACAGAAACTTGGCTCGGCCATGTCCTGGATTGTGTGCCGTGGCGCGTATAAATTTCTGTTTTTTTTTTTTTTGAATACTACACTCAAATTTTTTTATTTTTTTTTTAAATTTTTTTTTCCTACACTAATGCGTGGGTTGCCTCCCACGAAGCGCTTCTTTAACGTCAATAGCTTGACGTTACTTCCTTAAATCAAGGTGGTTTCAAAAGAATAACTGAACCGTCCTCAACAGACAAACCATTCATACGAACGTTGACATCTTGTTTGCTTGCTTTCCACAAATCTCTTCCTTCAGACTTCAACCTAATTTTACTATCCAACGGCCAAATCTTTTTCTTTTTCTTCTTCACTCCTCTAAAGTGCTTCTCCGACTCAACCGGTTGAACAAAAATTTCTTCTTCCTTAACATCTGCTTTCCACCTTCGCAACACGTTATCATGCCCTTCTTCAAAAATCACTAGCTCATTATTCAAAAGGACATATCTCAAATGTGGTGGCAGTTTCCCAAGCTTTACCTTCGAAAGATCTCGAACAGAAGAACTGTCAATGGAATCACTGATAGGATGCTTTAGCATGTGCATATCCGATTTTTCGTTCAATAACTGATCAAACTTCTTTCTCTGACCCGTATCAACTATTTCCACACTGCAACACTCTTTATCCTCTGTTGGAAATTTCATTGCCTTGAACACATTAAAGGTGACACTCTGATCTTGCACCCTCATTGTAAGCTCTCCTTTTTGCACATCAATCAAAGTCTTTCCTGTAGCCAAGAACGGTCTTCCCAAGATTATGGGAATCTTCTTATCTTCTTCGAAATCCAAGATCACAAAATCAGCAGGAAATATGAGTTTATCAACTTTCACCAAAACGTCCTCCACTATGCCTCTAGGATATGTGATCGTCCTATCAGCCAACTGCAAAGAGATGTTGGTTGGCTTCGGCTCCGGTAGACCAAGTTGCTTGAATACAGACAAGGGCATGAGATTAATACTAGCTCCCAAATCACATAAACACTTGTTAAAAGACAACTTCCCAATGGTGCATGGAATTGTAAAGCTTCCTCGATCCTTAAGTTTAGGAGGCAATTTCTGTTGCAACACCGCACTGCACTCCTCTGTCAATGCCACTGTTTCAAATTCTTCCAACCTTCTCTTCCTTGACAAAATATCCTTCATGAACTTTGCATATCTTGGCATCTGCTCCAACGCTTCAACAAAAGGAATGTTAATGGACAGTTTCTTGAAGACATCCATAAATTTCTGAAATTGTTTCTCTTGACTTTTCTTCAAGCGTCCAGGATATGGCGGAGGTGGATAGATCTGATTATTCATTGAAGATTGCTCCGGAGTAGACTTTTCAACAGATTTCTTGTTCTTCTCACCATCTAGCTGATCAGCCACTAAATCAGATTTCTCAATTTCTGGCACTGCAGATTTTTCAACCTGCTGATTCTGAACATCTTCATCTTCTTCAGTTGCTGATTTAGGATCACTCGTGACTTTTCCGGATCTCAAAGTAACAGCTTTCACCTGCTCATGGACCTCCCTCTTGCCTGGATTACCCATTGTATCACTTGGAAGAGTTCCTTGTTGCATATTTACCAAGGCACTTGCAATCTGTCCTATATGACTCTCTAATGTCTTGAGAGATGCTTCCTGACTCTTGAGAGTTGCTGCCTGACTCTTGCACATTAATCTCAACTCTTCTAATTCAGATTTTTCATTCGACTGATGGCTAGAACCAGTATGAAACTGTTGCTGCTGAAAACCAGGAGGTTGAAACTGTTGCCTTGGAGCGTAAGGCTGTTGATAGCCTTGATTGAATGGCTTTGCTTGCTGATAAGGCTGTTGAAAAGGTTGTTGTGCACTTTGATTGTTGCTCCAGCTGAAGTTGGGATGATTCCTGTTGTTAGGATGATAAGTGGCTGGAACTGGTGCATTAGATCTCTGGAAATTACTCACGAACTGTGCTGATTCAGAAGAGATAGCACACTGATTTGTCTCATGTGCGCCCGCACATAGCTCACAAACACTAGCCACCTGCTGAACTCCATAATTAGCAAGAGAATCCACCTTCATAACAAGAGCCTTCAACTGAGCTGTAATCATTGAAGCTGTATCTACATCAAAAATTCCTGCTGCCTTGACTTGAGATAGTCTTTGGGTTGGATTTTGATATTCATTAGCAGCCATCATCTCTATAAGATCATAAGCTTCATCATAACTCTTTGCCCACAGAGCTCCTCCTGATGCTGCATCTAGCAAGGGCCTAGACTGTGCTCCCAACCCATTGTAGAACCCATTAATAACCATCCAATCAGGCATGCCATGATGAGGACACTTGCGTAGCATCTCCTTGTAGCGTTCCCAAGCCTCACACAAGGTCTCACCAGATTGCTGTTGGAATTGATGAAAAAATGAACAGTGACTCCGACTACAATGTATTAACAATGAATGTGAATGGGTATAGATTTAAATGATTATAAGTCATGAAGAATGCAATGGGTTGACAACCTAGATTAGAATAATCTATCTCCTAAGAAATAAGTTATGGCACTCCAAAGAGGAAGGAGATATTCTTGTGTCATCCAAATCAATATCTGTTGTTAGTCCAGTGGTTCCGTAAAAAGGTTAAGGAATGCCCGAAAGAAAACAAGGACATTTTTATAAATATAAGGAATAAAGATGGAATAAAGAATGAATAGTGTTTTTGGTGAAAATAAGAATATTATTAGACGACGCTATATAGAAGTATTCAGAACGGATTTCTGAGTTCGTATTCATGATCCAGGGGCGAAATAAGTGTATGTAAACGATATCGGATTCAGAAAAATAGCACTTTTATTTTCTCCGAGATTTTCCTGGACACTGCAAGACTTGAGGATTTATTTAAGGGATTTAAGGAATTTAAATTCGAGAAGTATTAAGAAAGATGGAGAATGGTATTATAATTATTAAGAAGGTTTTCGGTAAAACCCTAACTAGAAACCTTTGAGATATTCCTACGAACGATCAATCGGATTGAGCAATAACCGGACAAAGAAACGTATAAGCAACAAAGGATGCATCCAATATAGATAGTGGGATATGACATCATCACTTTATCAAAATATCTTGCACCAAAATGCAATTAACCAAGGACTTAAGTGCAAGAACACAAGAGTTAGGGACTTGGATGCAATTTCTAAGGATAAGGAAATCCAAAAAGGATCAATTAGAGCATGACACCTAGCCAAAACAAGATGCATCCATTAGATATTAGTGTATGTCACTTGTATTACACATTATTGATCAAGAACCAAGCAAACAAACTCCATTTTTTCTTTTCTTACAAACTACCCAGCAGAACCATAGATGAAGAAAAAATTCATATCTCCATATCTATCCATGATAAAATCACCAAATTTGAACCACAACCTCTCCACTCCATGGGCAATATTCTCTCCAAATTTCATAGCAATCAAAGTAGTATAGCCTAGGCAAATCACCTCCCCAAGTTGAAGAAGCAAACTGTCAAGATTGTTGACAGTTTCTGTGATGATTTTCAAACGGCCATATCTCCTTCATTACTCCATGAAATTTCGTGTTCTTTAGCTTTTTGGAAAGCTGGTTAGATGCTCTACAACTCTCCGTTAGAAGCCATGTCCAGAAAACCTCGGAAAGGTCTTTGTTTTTCATGATCTTTCAGATGGGTTTTAGAAGCTCCGAAAATCTTTAATTATATCCTTGATGTTTCTTGTTAGATCAAGCTTAGTTAAGGTTGTACAAGGATTATTCAAGGCTTAGTAAGGCTCTAGCACTCACCAAGGAAGGTATATCTCATCAAAACCCTAGCTTTTGTTTTGAATATTTAAGCATGTTCTTGATAGTTTAGTGTAGTTAAGGTTATGATGATGATTATAAGCATGGGATGCTTGTAATTTAGTGATTAAGCAATATGATACATATGATGAATAAGTGATGAATAACACGGAACACCGTCCACCGTATCATGCATAACACGGAAGACGGAGCTCCGTATCATGCCCTGTTACGGAGGACGCTTTTCCGCATCACACCCCCTATCACGGTACATGATGTACCGTGTCCCGTCAGTAAAAAGGGCCATCCAGTTTCCCAGGTGATTATTTTGGGCCATCACCCTTTATTTAGTGAATATTATTTTAAACATTTATTTGAGTTTATTTAATTAATGAATATTATTTTGAATATTCATTTAAAGAAGAGAGTTATTTAGTAAATAATTCTATATATTCATTCGAGAATTACTTATGAGCAATATTATGATTTATTCATATTCCTTAATTATTACTGATTTAATAAATATTCTTGGAATATTTATTTAAATTCTTTTAAGTTCTTTTTATAATGATTCATATTATTCAAAGATTATCTGTCACCTTCAGATATGGTGTAAAATATTTCGAAGTATTTTATGACTATTTTATCAAGGGGAGGTTCCCAAACTTTATTTTCATTTAAATCTATCTTAAAGAAGATTTAAATACTCGCTCAACTTCCAAACGTATATAAGGGGACCTCACTTGAGAGATGTTATTTATTGGACTGCCCGGTCCTATACTTGCTAAACTATCTTGTCACTCACATCTTGATTCTTTCAAACATCGATATGAATCTGTTTGGTTACCTCCTCAACACTCGAGGGGTAAGAATTGATGGAACAAGTTTATATCCATTAACAAGTATCAGCTTGGGAAATATTGGTGAATTTTCCTTTCCAACCAGATACGACTACTTTGTGGAGTCATATCAACAAGTATTATAGTTGGGGAAAGGGGGAGGAACTTTACGTTTCAGAGTTATGGATGTTAAATCAACTTCACCCATTGCAAACCTGTAGTCTATCAACAAAGCCAAGAAAACGCAGTAAAATTTCCCTCAATTGGAACAAAGGTTCCAACGAGACAATGGAAACAATCGAAACAACTAAATTAAAATCAACAGAAACTCGCTGTCTCCCCGGCAGCGGCGCCAAAAACTTGATATGTCAAATTATACCTAACCGCAAGCGCACGGTGTCTATTGCTAGTACAGATGGCAAGCGGGTCGAATCCACAAGAAGACAGGTTCTACTAATTCCTTTTCAGTTATCGCTAATTGTTTCAAGGGTCATACGAATATGTGAAATTATTAATTAACTAATTAAACTAAATTAACACTAATTAAATAGATGATAAACAAATTATTTAAAACCTAGGGCAATCAGGTCCACCATGCTTACACAATTGGCTCTTAAGCTAAAGCAATCAATGTGATCCTATAACTAGAGTATGTTAATCTCTTTCAAGCATTAACAATCTCGAAACATTCAACACAATTAATCACTTTTAGTAATTCAATCAATCAGGTAATTAGAGTCAAGTTAATCTCTTCCAAGAATTAACGCTCTCAGAAATCCAATGATGCTTCCGCACTCAAATTCAATTCTGCTAATCGTATGTGTGCCTCTAGTAAGTAAATCTCTCGATCCATACCCCTATTTGCATATAATTAATCCATGATATTGGCCAATTACACAAATTAATGATTAAAACATATCAATCAGAATTAACCATAACCAATCAAACCACTATGAAAATCATGCCAATATTAGTGCAAACATGGCTTCCCTTTAAGCCCTAGAAATAACTACTCGCTAATAATTAAACAAGTAAAACAACTAGTAAAACAAGAAAACATAATTAAACTAATAAGAACAAAGAAAAGATTAAGAGAACAAAACCTTCAAACTTCAATGTTGTCACCCAAAAGAAGAGTCATTGTGTTTTTCTACATCTCCAACTAATAATATTAATCTACTCTAAACTATATTATCTGATCTAATATTACATCCCTAATAATTTACATCCTCCAAAATAATACCCTAGATGTGTTTATATAGGCTCTAAAAGTCTTGCCCAATAAAAGTATTTTAATACTCTAAATAAATTACAAGTAGGATTCCATAACTGAATAGAATTCCTTAATTAAAATTCGTCACTTCTTTTTCTCCTCTGTTTCTGGGCTCTTCCAGTTGGATTTTGCTTACTGTACCACCTCTAAATTAAAGATAATTCCACAAGCTTCGCGTGGGCAGTAAGATCGTCAAATTCTGACTTCTGGAACTCAAGATATGGCCCAAACAGTGCATGCAGCCCGTGTAGCCCAATAATACGAATTTTCTTCTATTTTATCTCCAAAATAGCTCTTTTTGCTCCAAATCCTTCCAAGTCATGAATTCTTTATTTCCTACAATAAAACAATAAAATCTATTAAATAAAAATCCAAATCAATGCAAAACACAATAAATATGAGAATAAAATCATCTAAAATATATATAAAAATATACTCTATCAAACATCCCCACACTAAGCATTTGCACGTCCTCGGGCAAATAAGTGAAATAAAAACTAAGTCCTAACAAACATCACTTTCATAGATGACACGATTGCATTGAGCATATGCAACAAGCCGTTAAACCCTTAGGCAGCCCTAGTAGGACGAGTGTTGTCTCGTGAGGGTTTATAGTGAATGTACCCACAAAATTCATCTAACCATGCAAAAGATCAATGCTAACACAACACCACACACACAAGTCCTCTCATGCCATATCAACTTAAGAATCAAAGCAAACATACGATGTCTTGGTGTCGAAAGTGCAAGTATTCACGTAGTGTACTCAACCAACATGTAGAAGGTCATAAAAATTCATGTCAAGTGTAAAAATCGTTGGTAATCATGCTAAGCCCACAAGAAATACATCTTTAAGTCTAAAACTGGGATCTCCTATGCCAAAACAAGCAAACACTCACAATCCACTCACAAAAGAATATTCACTCAAGAACAAGGTTAAATGTATCACTCAATTCCAACAAAATCATAAACACAACTTGACACTCGCAATCAATCTCACTCTCAACACAACATACATCACTGATGACAATCAAAAGGTCTTTATTCGGGTTGTAGCGTGGGCTAGGGACCAGGTATGTCAAGTAAAGCTAAAACAGGTTAAATGTCAAAAGCTAGTACCCAACAATAATCATTATTCAATTCCCTTTCTATCTTCCCCACACTTAAGATTTTCAATAACCCTTACATAATAACTTGACTAGTCGAATGAAGAAGGATCATACAAACATAAGAATGCTCTCAAATTTATTTATTTTTTCTCTCTTTTTTTTCTTTTTTTCTGTTTTTTTTTAAGAGCTAAGGAATAAACACAATGATCCATAGATATTTTTATGAATTTCGACTAGCAAGCATCAACCCAAAATCAATATTCCCCAAAAGTATGACCATCAATAACCCCCCTTTTATGAACACCTTATTACTCCCTTAAGCACGATACTAGCCTTTGACAATTTAGGTTCAAATTCAATGTAAGGCCAATAGAATAAAAAAAATAATGGCAAGTAATGTGGTGTGTCACCGAAAGAATAGGATTAAGCTCAACGGGTTAACTAATTGATCATGTTTAAAAGGTGTGGAAATATGGGAAATACGAGGTTATACCTAATTGCCTTTATCATCTCATCATCAAGTAATGTCATGCATTTCAAGAAAGATCTCAAGTAAGTGCTAGCAATGTAAACAACATGTGGACACTCAAGCAAACGAAAAATCATGCAAAAGATATGCATATAGGCTCAAAACTCACTTGGTGTGACAAAACATAATCAATCCCAGGTAACAAGACTCTCTAACGCACCTACTTGTACTCAAAGCATGAAAACCAAGTCATCTTGCACATATTCATGTCATTCTAATCACTTACAACATCCAATTAAGTCTACCAGCTTCAACTTGCTAGTGTATGTGTGTGCACAAGAACAAAGCATATCACTTCTCAATCAAAAGCATCAACAACACAAGAATTCTACGCATGCATGGGTGTATCAAGCAAAATACAACAACTAATCAAATTGCATGGCTAGAATTATTTTTGGTATTTTTAATTTTTTTTTTTAATTTTAATCATCGAGAACTCATTCCCACACTTAAGTGGTTCATTGTCCTCAATGAACAAATGAACAAGATACAAAACTACAACTAAAAACAAAATAAAACTACACTAAAAAGAAAAGAAAGAAAACTCCCCTGGAATCAAGGTGTCGGGTGTGAAAACCATCCCTCATTTCGCTTAGGAGCCATAATAACCAAAACCCCACTCAACAATAGCTTCACCAACATCCACCAAGAAATATCCTACCAAAAACCACCAAGCAATATCACTCCAAAAATACCCAATTAACAAGAATATTACAAAACCCCCAATTTACAAGAACACAAATTCGTAATAAAAAATAAAATGTAGAAGAGATATCCCAACTACGAATCGAAGAGGTGAACTTGTACTAATTTTCCCCCAAACTTGAATTTTTTGAAATGTAGAGGAAGAAAATAATAAATTGGGTGTGTATGTATGGGTATATATAGACAATGGAGTGATAGGATGAATAGAAAAATTTTAATGTGAAAAAGAAAATTTTTTTTTGAGAAGGTAATAGTGTTTAGGGATTAAAAAGAAAAATAAAAAAATAAATAGTAATAATAATAATAATAATAATAATAATAAATAAAAATAAATATGAATAATAATAATAATAATAAATAATAATAATAATAATAATAATAAATAATAATAATAATAATAATAATAATAAATATGAATTAGAATAGAAATAGGTTTAGAATTTTTGAAGAAAAGATGGGAGGTTTTGGAATTTAAATAGGAAAAGAATTAGGTGAAATAGAAGTATAAAAAGAATGGGGGTGTATAAAGATTTTTTTTAAATTTTTATATAACAGACAACACACTCGCACAACACTGACAAAATCTGACAACAGCAGGCAGACGCGCAGCTTGCGCGCGTGGGACGCAAACTGCGCCCAATACAGACACGCTAGCGCAAGTTGCGTGTTAGGGGAGGCAAATTGCGCCAATACCAGTAACGCAGGTGCAACCTGCGTTACAGGCCCTCAATATGCACAGAAACGCAGGAGCAACCTGCGTTACACAACAAAAATTCGATTTTTTTCGTTTTTTTTTTTTTTTTTTTTTTTTAAGAGAATAAGATGAAGGAATAATGTACACAACAAGGCTTGGAATGAACAAATAACAAACAAATTCTACTATATATGAAAGAGAAGAAAAGAAGTACTCCCCTATGCAAAAGCATGAAGTGCACCGATCCTCCAATGAAATCTTGGGTTGCCTCCCAAGCAGCGCTTATTTAGAGTCATTAGCTTGACCTCCTCAAAAATACTCCGGTAAAGGCGTAATATCCACTTTCTTGATCATAAACTCGCCACCACAAAAAGTATCAAGAACATCTGTGGTTGTCTTTATCCTGCAAAAAGTCTCCAAACAAGCATCAGTAAAATAAAATATGTCATTAATAAGGAATAGAGAGAGTACTTGTGCAGTTTTGGAAAACTTTGTGATAAAACAACGATAAAATTCAATACCACGAAAATATTGAACTCCCTTGACATAAGGTGGAGGTTCTGGTGGTGGCTTTTCTTCACTCCTCACTATCACTGGAGTCATTCGGACATCTTGGCTTATCACATCATTGGCTGATAAGACACTTCCATCTTCTCCCTCTTCTCGAGCTTGAAACGTATGAGCCACTTTGTATGGATCCTCAACCAGAATTTGAGAAATATCATCTTGGACAATATTTGTTATCACATCAACCTTGAAATAAGTGTTCTTGAGCAAAGAAGCCTTGTAAGTAGAGGCTAGATCGAGAGCAAATTTATCAATACATGGTACCTTAGACACAGGTTGTGGAAGAGAAACAACAACCATCTCTGTATTGCTTTCCTTTGTAGCCTCATCATCAGTCACATTGTCCTTGGTAGCAGCAACATCATTGATCTCGTCATCGGTGGCATGCTCCTTCTCTTTATCAATGGCCTCATCATCAACATACATGGAGAAAATATCATATTCCTGATCGCTTGTGAGATTGATAGCAATCAGGTCCTCTTCGGATCGGATAGATGATGATGGTAAATAGTCGAGCTGCCCTGTAGTAGAAGAGTTAGCCAACTTTGAAATTTGAGATTCAATCGCCAAACTTTGAGTTTCTAATTCTTCAAAACTCTTTAGCAGTTTATTCAAGATATCCCACATCTCATTTGTCTGATCAGCTTGCACATCTACACTGAGTTGAGAAACATGTAGATCTTCTTGTAGAGGAGGATATTGATATTCTTGCTATGGCGGCTGCTCATATGACTGATAATATTGTTGCTCAAACTGTTGCTGATTATGATATGAAAAATTTTGAGCACCATTGTCCTGGTAGTAGAAATCTGGTTGATTCCCGCATTCTTGATCAAAAGTGTTTGAATACTGATTGTACCCATATCCTTCTTCAAAAGAATTCATTTGTCCCAACTGAGCATTCTGAGAATTATAGACATTGTAAGAGCATTCAAAACCATAGTGACCCTGCACACCGCAAATTTGACAGAAGTTGTAAGTTTTAGGGGCCACTTGTGACATCTCATTGATACTCATTGGACGCATAGTGGGCTCTGTAGTCTTCGACATGGCAAACTCTCGAGTATGTGCCTCTACTAGGGAAGATAAGAGTGCAAAAGTATCAACTTCACCCATTACAAACCTGTAGTCTATCAACAAAGCCAAGAAAACGCAGTAAAATTTCCCTCAATTGGAACAAAGGTTCCAACGAGACAATGGAAACAATCGAAACAACTAAATTAAAATCAACAGAAACTCGCTGTCTCCCCGGCAGCGGCGCCAAAAACTTGATATGTCAAATTATACCTAACCGCAAGCGCACGGTGTCTATTGCTAGTACAGATGGCAAGCGGGTCGAATCCACAAGAAGACAGGTTCTACTAATTCCTTTTCAGTTATCGCTAATTGTTTCAAGGGTCATACGAATATGTGAAATTATTAATTAACTAATTAAACTAAATTAACACTAATTAAACAGATGATAAACAAATTATTTAAAACCTAGGGCAATCAGGTCCACCATGCTTACACAATTGGCTCTTAAGCTAAAGCAATCAATGTGATCCTATAACTAGAGTATGTTAATCTCTTTCAAGCATTAACACTCTCGAAACATTCAACACAATTAATCACTTTTAGTAATTCAATCAATCAGGTAATTAGAGTCAAGTTAATCTCTTCCAAGAATTAACGCTCTCAGAAATCCAATGATGCTTCCGCACTCAAATTCAATTCTGCTAATCGTATGTGTGCCTCTAGTAAGTAAATCTCTCGATCCATACCCCTATTTGCATATAATTAATCCATGATATTGGCCAATTACACAAATTAATGATTAAAACATATCAATCAGAATTAACCATAACCAATCAAACCACTATGAAAATCATGCCAATATTAGTGCAAACATGGCTTCCCTTTAAGCCCTAGAAATAACTACTCGCTAATAATTAAACAAGTAAAACAACTAGTAAAACAAGAAAACATAATTAAACTAATAAGAACAAAGAAAAGATTAAGAGAACAAAACCTTCAAACTTCAATGTTGTCACCCAAAAGAAGAGTCAT
Source organism: Kitagawia praeruptora (assembly GCA_037693485.1). Taxonomy (NCBI): domain Eukaryota; kingdom Viridiplantae; phylum Streptophyta; class Magnoliopsida; order Apiales; family Apiaceae; genus Kitagawia; species Kitagawia praeruptora. The sequence goes on along the minus strand of CM075347.1, from coordinate 88,849,723 downwards.
TGTGTTTCTCTACATCTCCAACTAATAATATTAATCTACTCTAAACTATATTATCTGATCTAATATTACATCCCTAATAATTTACATCCTCCAAAATAATACCCTAGATGTGTTTATATAGGCTCTAAAAGTCTTGCCCAATAAAAGTATTTTAATACTCTAAATAAATTACAAGTAGGATTCCATAACTGAATAGGATTCCTTAATTAAAATTCGTCACTTCTTTTTCTCCTCTGTTTTTGGGCTCTTCCAGTTGGATTTTGCTTACTGGACCACCTCTAAATTAAAGATAATTCCACAAGCTTCGCGTGGACAGTAAGATCGTCAAATTCTGACTTCTGGAACTCAAGATATGGCCCAAACAGTGCATGCAGCCCGTGTAGCCCAATAATACGAATTTTCTTCTATTTTATCTCCAAAATAGCTCTTTTTGCTCCAAATCCTTCCAAGTCATGAATTCTTTATTTCCTACAATAAAACAATAAAATCTATTAAATAAAAATCCAAATCAATGCAAAACACAATAAATATGAGAATAAAATCATCTAAAATATATATAAAAATATACTCTATCAACATGACACACCTCTGACCTTGCCTCAAATACACTACAATATACACACCTATACATACAACTTTCATCGGAGAGGGAGAGAGTAAAAACGCAATCGATTACGTCTTCAAATCAAGACTTCAACTTCAAATAAAGATTTTCTCGTCAATTATAAAATTAAAAGGTATGATTCTATAATTTGGTTCATTTTAGTTCATAATCTAACTAATTTTTTTGTTATTTCTTCAGATTGATCTATGAAATAGAAATTAAGATGTTTTCGAGAATAGATTTATTTCTTGTTTCTAAAAAACAAATGTATATCCATGTTCTTTTTTTAGATATAAGTCATAGTATCTTGTTTGTATATGTAGTTTAGAACTTTGATTCTATAGTAGAATGCGAATTGAATAATTACTTGAACTTTATTTGCGAATAATTACAAAGTGCACTTATAGATCTGATTTGTAGTTGTGTAGAGCATCTGTAGTAGAATCAATTTTTTAAAATATATTTAGTAGATCTGATTATTAATCACGTGTATTTGTAGTCTTCTGTATTTTTTTGATTCTACAATAGAACCGTTGCTCTAGGGTTGTTCATGTTCTACGGTAGAATCATGTATATTAATTTGAAATGTGTTCTACAGTAAAAGCATAATTTATAAGTATTTTTAAGAATTTTTGTGTAGCTTTATGGTTCTATATTAGAATTAAATTTGATTGTGTGTATTTCGTAAATGTATTATGTGTTCTACAATAGAAGCATATGCATATAGGATACAATTCGAATTAAGTGTGTTTTTGTGTTCTACTGTAGAATCATATATGAATTTGATAAATGTGGTTATACTGTACAAGCATAATTTATAAGTATTTTTTTAAAAATTGAAGTGGTGTCTTGGTTCTATGGTAGATCATATATATGTATTATCGGAGGTAAATAAAGCACAATTCATGTATTATCGTGATAGAATCAAGTATCGATAAAGCCAGGTCCATCGCAATGGGATTCTTACACACAAACTTTACAAAATCTTTACATATTGTACTCTTGGAGTAGCTTTTTTGAGTTAGAACTATGCAATCTTCGCAGCTGAAGATTAAGAAAAGACACTTAGAAAAAGAGGATCAAATTTTGCATTGATTCATCCTCCAAAATGTGATGAACCAAATTAGGTCTGTAAGAAACTTGTATCAGCTGCAATGTATTAAAGCTACATATGTAAATTGCGACTTGTATCTGGAAATACATATTGCTTGATATGGATCTACCGCAAAAGAATATTTGTATTTTTCTATTATTGTGGGTAGATTTTGATTCTACTACAGAAGTATAATTGTGTGTATGTGGTTTTTGATTCTACTGTAGAAGCATATTTGTATGTTTTTTTTTCATTTTGTGTAAATTTTAATTCTACTATAGGAACATATTTGTATGTGTGTAGTTTTTTATTTTAATATAAAGGTATATTTTTATTTGTGTTATTGTGTGCAGATTTTGATTCTACCTTTTTATTCTACTATGAAAGCATATTTGTATTGCGGTGACAAATTTTATACATGATTTGTGAACTATCATTATTTAGTCTAGTTAGATTCTAATCAATAGTAATTCGAAAACTTCTTATTATCACTTTAAAGTTATTGTAAAAAAATTTAACACTAGTCTACGATCTGATCAATAATTTATAATTGACAAATCTTGTAATTAGTTTAATGATTAGTTTAATGATTGATATATATTTTTTTTCCAAGGTCATCATTCTGGTAATTATGTTTTTTATGGGGTGAAATGGTGGATTTGTTCATATTGCTATATAGCTAGGTTGATTCTGGGAATGTAGCTCTTTTACTCTGTCTTAAGGCAGAGGGTTATTGATATTTAGGATACAGATTTTGTTGATGCATGCATTTTAGATTTTCTTGATGAATTGTGCGTATTTTTTAATTATTAGTGTTGGTGCTAATTTGGTTGATCTGGACAGCATTGCAGCTCTCTAAAGGCTATCATAGATAGTTCCACGTAAGTGTTTATGGTTGATTCAGAATATTTTAAGAACATTTTAGGTCGAGAATATGCCAGATCGAGATCTTGATGGTTGGTAAGTGAGACTAAGATACTATATCAGATGAATCAATAAAGATGACAACTTTCTAGGAGGGCGGTCACACGTTGGTCGCGATCCATATCAGTATCTTAACGGAATCATGCTACTAATACTGATGTGATATTATGCACACGAGATGCTGCTACATGGCTTGAGTATCTTGAATCAAAATTTTTAGAACAGTAAGAAGCGTCAAGTAATGGAACACCAAATTCAGACGTCCCCCGATTATGAAATCACGAGTTATAGCCTACTAGTATTCGTAGTGGAGTTATCATTATTGTATAATTGAGCTGGTTCTGCGATAAATTTTGTTGTACACAAAATTTTTGTTGATTGTACATATCAGTGTTAGCCTTAACCAAAGTGTCTAATTTTTTTGAATAATATGTAGAATTTAGAGTGTAAATCCTTTTTTATAAATACCCTTAGTACTTGTCTCTGTATATTTGCTGGGCAAAAGTCAATCACACATTATTCTAAAACTACAATAATATGCATTGGATTTAGCAAAAAAAATAAAAAATGCATTGGTGGTTTGTATCATTTTCCTTTGTACTTCTTCATGACTTTTTGGGTCATTGCATTGTGGGATTTTAAAGAGTAACAATATGATACTTTAATTGGTTAAATATTGTTAATGCTTCGATCGAGTTTTGTAAATACTTAAGGCTAGTGGATGTGCTTTTTACTAACTTCGACAAAAATTGGGCTAGGCGCTTAAAAGTTGCTTGATTTTTTGGAATAGCAAATTGCATCATTCTTCATTCTGTAATTATTTAAAATCAACAAGGCACCAATAAATCAAATTTACATAATACATAATTCACACTTTTAACTGAAGAATAAAGCATCATAATAACAATAATGTTTTCATTGCATTTGCAATATGAATACTTATAATGCAAGATCAAAGAATAAACTTTGAATCAATGAAAAATTAGGAATGACACCCTGCTCAATTTTATTTATTAGGAAAACATTAGTATACAAATATGTAGCAAAACTCCTCCTAAAATAAAACTAATCTCTTAAAACAAGCTCAAAGAAAAAAATATAGAAGGAATCATCCTATTTCTAAACAAAGGACTTTAATATACCAAAAACCGAAAAACAAGATAGAAAAATAACAAGAAAAAACAACCAAAATAATGATCCCAATGGACTAGCACACTAACTCTCCACCTTTTCTAGCACCAAACGCCCATAAATAAGCAAAAATGTTTCTAATCTCGAGCACGACCACTTTTGGTAATGTTAAGGTCCATCTTATGCACCATCAGCCAAGACTAATTCTAATATCAAAATTTCACAATTTCAACCAGAGCGACACTACAAAACTTCTGCAAAATTCCAACACATAAGGATATCAAGTTTCTATCTATTTTAATCATTTTGGAAAAGTATGACATTGGAGCAAGAATAAGAATCACAAAATGTGCTGAACTAATACCAACTACATTTGAACCTAGCGAAATGGACTCTTTGGAAAAACTTACTATGTAAATGCAATAAGATCTGCCATAAACCAGTCCAATCTAATAAAACATATAATTACATGAATAATTGTCAAGCGATAAGACAATGATTAGCCAATTAGGTAACTAGTACTTCACTAATTCTTTTACCCCAAAGCAAAAAACAAAAAAGTACAACCGAACAAAGCTTAAAAGAGGACAATTAAGGAAAGATCATGGCCTACCAAAATCAATAACCAACAAGCATATATCATCATACACAATATTCGAAATACATTCAAATGTGGAATCTAATTAAAATACTATATAATAAAATTCTACAACTAGCATATAATAAGAAAGTACGACAATAGCACTAAAAACAAAAAACACAAACAAATAACAGCAAACAATATGTAATAAAATTCTATAGTATTAACAACAATTCAATGGTAGAATCAATTAGTAAGAATAACTTTTTAATAGATTTACTATTTTGATTCCATAGTTGAATCACAAATTTTGTGTCTAAAATTTTAAGGAAAAAAAAGGTTTGTTTGTTATAAATTATTTATATGATTTTTTAGTAGTTAGAAAACTTTCACAAAAAATACAATAACGACACCTAGTAAACAACAAAATTTGGAGTTATGGTAAACTAAATATAAACAAAGATCAAATAAGAAAGTGTGAGAATAGTTCTCAAATAATTATGAAAAAACAAATAATAATTATACTCACAATTAAAAAAAATTCAGTTCAATCGGTTATTTACTAGATTTACTGTTTATATGAAACAATAGAATCAAAATTATTTCTGGATCAAAAGGTTAAGTATAGACCTTAAACCATGCTTCTCTCTCGTTCTCTTTCGCCCATCGGAAACCTCCAAAAACATAACCGTTGACCTCCATCTTCACCCCCTAAATTACCCTCAAATTCTCATCGCTTACTATATTTCTAAACCTCTCTCTCTACTCTTTTCTATCGTACCTTTTTCACATCAAATCTGTTTATTTTCTGATGGGTTCTCGTAACTCGGAAAACTCCGATTCCATGAATTCTGATGAATTCTCCAACTTTATTGGCCACAACTATGCTATCCCAGCATTACCTCTTATACCTCATTTTCAAGAGGACATTGATTCAATTAATACCAGTGATGTTATGGGTCAACCTTTATCTCCACGAACACTTCAAAGAGTTCAAGAGCGAACACAGCTAATCTTGAATGATGGAACGGAACAAATTGCAACTGGACCTTCAGCTGCATCAGGTGACTCTCATGGCGGCTCAAATGACAAAGTGAATTCTCCACTGGAAGTCAACTCGGCTCCTACTCATCCTCCCATTCCGAATCTTACAAACTGTGGTAATAATACTAAAACTCCTATTTCTTTAGAGCAATTACATGAAGCACCACATATTCCACTTAACATGGCAAGGAATAAGACTGATGAAACATTGAATTTACCAAAAAATGATTTAACTTGGAGCTCTGTTGTTGCTCAAAATGCCATTAACCATATTCCTAGCAATGATGTTGATGATGAGGCTGTTATAAATTTCAATGAGGATGGCTCTGCCACGGTTAAATTCTCAAGAGAATATATGATTCAAGCACAAAAAAAGTGGGAAACAAGTATCATTGGTCATTTTATTGGAGGAAATTTTGCCTTTAAATTTGTCCGCGAACAAGCTCAGAAACTCTGGAAGCACAAAGGTTTAAATGGGGTTTATTATAGCTCAAAAGGCTACTATACATTTCAATTTGGAACCTTGGAGGAGAAGAACATGGCATTGAACTTAAACACGATACAAATGGGTGGTAAAACACTTTACTTGATGCCTTGGATGGAGGGCTCAAAATTCAAACGCAATGTCATTGATAAAGTGCCCTGTTGGATTCGCCTAGTTGATGTTCCATACTCACTATGGTCCAGGAAAAGTCTAACATCGATTGCTCGAGCAATTGGACGCCCTTTGAAATTCGATGATGCTACGGCTAAGTTTAAACCTCTCAAATATGCTAATGTACAGGTTGAACTTGCATACTCATCTCCAAGACCAGATTATATCTGGGTCACAATTCTAAATGCTGATAGTGTGGAAGAAAAGGAAAGAATTGAAGTACAGTACTCTCAGCTCCCGTACTCATGTAGCTTGTGCAGAGCTTTTGGTCATTCGTTAGCCAGATGTATCAACAATCCTGAGAGGGTAAACAAGAAACCAAGAATGGCCCAAGATGGAACTTCTGGATCGAATACACATTCGGTTCCGTCTCCTGTTTCACCTTCAAAGCCAGATTATATGCACAACATGGAGATGGTTCCTTACACTATTGGGAAATTTTGTGGCTGTGATGTGGTGATGGACACTGATGAAATCCTCAATGAGCTTAAAAATGAGACAGCTCTCCAAATGGACGACAATCTGGAAGAGTTTGATAGGGTTCCAGTAGAACAAACTCCCTTACTGGACGAGGTGGCTTTTAATGAGCCAATAGCTACTGCAAATGGTTTTGATGCCCTTTCTGAAATGATCGAAGATCAGGTTGGTGTACATCAAATCTCAAATGAAAAATCTCCGGAGAAAACACGTAAAAGAGGCAAATTAGCAGGCCCCCATTGTGAGAGTATCCAAGATAAATACCCTGCCATCCCGAGGCCACTTAAAGAAAAAAACAAGGCATTTACTGATATGGAGGGATTCACTCAAGTCAAACATAGAAATAGCCCCAGGTTGGCAGGTCTGCCAACAATTCTAAAGCGTCTCAAATGAATTTCGCCTCGTGGAATGTTAGAGGCTTGAATAAAAGCTCCCATCAGAGTGAGCTCAAGAATTTTATCACTTCAAATTCTTTATCCTTCATTGGTTTAATGGAAACTAGAGTGAAAGAAAAACGTGCTGTGCGTATTTCTAAGAGAATAAATAGATCTTGGCATTGGTTATTTAATTATGATTTACATTATAATGGTCGTGTTTGGGTTGGTTGGGACCCTTCGATATGGCGTATCTCTTTACATTCGAAGTCAGCTCAGCATATTACGTGTATTGTTACATTTCTTGAAACTGAACTCACATTCCTTACTACCTTTGTTTACGCCTCAAATGATGCTCAAGACCGGATTTTGTTATGGAATGATCTTTATTCCCTTAGCACTACAACTTTGCCTTGGTGATGTCTGGGAGATTTTAATTGCATTACTCATTTAAATGAAGTCTCTGGTGGTAGAGAGCATTGGACATCTGATATGCAAGCTTTTAAAGACTGCTTAGCTTCTGCTGGTCTAGGTCCTATCCGTACAATGGGTGATCTGTTTACATGGACAAACAAACAACCTCAGAATCCTATTTATAAACGCCTTGACAGAGTCATTGCAAATGGAATATGGATTACTACTCACACTGAAGGCTATGTTATGGTGAAAAATAGAGGTATTATGGATCATAATCCACTGATTCTTTCTGTGCCTATGCAGCTAGAGCGTTTTGGCAAGCCTTTTCAGTTTTACAACTACATGCTTGATCTCCCAGAGTTCCAATCAACTGTTTCGAATGTGTGGAACTCTAATATTTTGTTTGGAGATCCCATGGCAATTCTTTGCAGGAAACTCAAGGTGGTTAAAAAAGCATTGGTTGATCTTAATAAGAACCATGGAAACTTGCATTCAAATGTCAACATGACTCGGGCTGCTCTCGCTGAAGTCCAAAGTGAACTCTTAAATTCTCCTACAAATGACCTGCTTAGTACTGAAGCTGATCTTATTGTCAAGTTAAATAAGGAAATGCTTGAAGAGGAATCCTTCTTATCTCAGAAATCCAGAGTGAAATGGTTATCAAAAGGAGATGGTAACAATAGGTTCTTCTATAACCAATGTAAGTTGAATTGGAATCATAACAAAGTTCTAGCGTTGTTTGATCATTCTAGTACTCTTGTTCATGGCCAAAGACAATGTGCAAAGGTTGCGGTTGAGTATTACACAAATTTTCTTGGTGCTCCCACCACCTATTCTAACTCAGATTATTCAATTCTTGACAACATTGTTTGCCCCACTATTTCTGAAGCTCAGGCTGTTGCATTGGAAGCCACTGTGTCTCGAGATCTCATCTATGATACCTTGAAGAAAATGAAAAGGAATAAGGCCCCTGGTCCAGATGGGTTTAATGTTGAATTCTTCTTGGGTGCCTGGAGCATTGTTGGAGACTATTTCTGTGAAGCTGTGCTATCTTTATTCAACGACTTCAATATGCATAGAGGTATAAATTCAACAAATATTGCTTTGATTCCTAAAGTTCCTACTGCAGCTCATATGCGTGACTTTAGACCTATCTCTCTTTGCACTATTGCTTACAAATGCATATCGAAAATCATAGCTTCTAGGCTTAAATTTGTGATGCCTAAGGTCATTGACATTGCTCAGTCGGCGTTCATACCGGGTAGGCATATCTCTGACAACATTTTATTAGCTCAAGAACTGTTCAGGGGCCATGATAGAGGAACTGGGGTTTCAAGGTGTGCTCTTAAGCTTGACCTTCACAAAGCTTTTAATTCTCTTAAATGGGATTTCATATTTGCTGTGCTTAATAAGATGAATTTTCCACCTCGGTTCATTAATTGGATTCAGTTATGCATCTGTGGAGTTAAATATTCTATCAAGCTTAATGGTACTGTCCATGGATATTTTAGTGGCACCAAAGGCATACGACAAGGTGATCCGATGTCACCTTATTTATTTGCTCTTTGTATGAATATTCTCTCATTAATGCTAAAGCCAAAACCCACTGGTTTCAAACATCATTGGCGATGTAAAGATTTAGACCTCACACATCTCTTCTTTGCTGATGACGTTCTATTCTTTAGCAATGGTGATCAAATCTCTGTTAACCATATTATGGATTCGGTGCATGTTTTTTCTGATCTGAGTGGTCTGATTCCTAGTGTACAAAAAAGCACCAGTTTTCTATGCAACTGCCTGCCTGCGTTTACGGAGTGGTTTGACAATTCATTTGGGATTCCGCGAGGTAATCTACCTGTTCGCTTCCTAGGAGTACCTCTTATTTCCTCGCAGCTTTGTATCAATGACTGCACGCCGCTCATTCAAAAGCTCACACATAGAATTTATGTATGGACGTCTCTTCTTTTGTCTTTGGCGGGCCGAGTTCAACTAGTAAAGTCAGTCCTATTCGCAATGCAGGCTTTCTGGTCTAACCACTTCATTATCCCTACTGCAATCCATGACATCATTCAATCAATGTTTACTAGGTTTATTTGGAGGGGAAACTTAACTGATAAGGGAGGGGCCAAAGTCAGTTGGAATCATATCTGTTTGCCTAGAGAAGAAGGAGGTTTAGGGATAAAAAACCCAACTGATTGGAACAGAGCTCAGATCATGTGTCATTTACTCAAAGTCATTAACCATGCGCCTACTTTGTGGGCTTCCTGGGTTAACAAAACGATCCTGAAACGTAAGCAATTCTGGATTATTCGAGTTCCAACAGATTGTTCATGGATTTGGAAAAAAGTTCTAAGACTTCGAGACCTTGCTCTTCGATTTATTTCATATCACATTGGTGATGGTTCGACCCCTGGTGGAACAGTGGGTGCCTTGCAAATCATATAAATGCTCCAATCATCCATCAATGTGGTCTGAATAAACAAGCCAAGGTGCACGATATTATTAGTGTGGGTTCGTGGAGATTACCTACACCTAATCCGAGACATCGTCACAGGGATTCTGCATTATCTCACTGGCTCCTTAATTTCAGTTATCCAGAAATCCACCAAAACACTCGTGATGCTATCTTATGGGATGGATTAGATCTTCGGAAGGTTAGCACCAGACATGTCTGGGAAAGCTTACGACATCGGAGTCAACAGGTACAGTGGTTTCATGCAGTTTGGCATCAACTCAAGGTTGAGAGATATGCACATCATCACTGGTTATTAAGTCATGGTCGTCTAAATACTTTGGCCCGTCTAGCTCGTTTTGGAATCGATCTAGATCAACATTGTTTTTTATGTGTGGGAGGTCGTGAAACTGATACACACCTATTCTTATACTGCAACTATAGTCGCCATGTTTTGTCCTCAATTCTTTCGATGTTCAACTTGGGTATAACTGGGAATAGTTGGAATGAATTCCAATTGCATGTCCTGGGCATTCCAGATGGGTCAAAAAGAAAGGTGGTCTTGCTAATGATCCAGATTTTCACTTACTTTATATGGAGGGAGAGAAATGCCCGTAAACATAATAAAGGTATCTTAAGACCCGGGGATCTTTTCAAGGGGATTATTGCTGATACTCGGTCTCGACTTGCAACATCAACTTGGTTTTCGAAAATAATTTGTAATAGGCATGACTTAATTATTTAATTTGGTTTTGGCAGGGTTGTTTTCTCTATTTACAATCTGTATTTTTTTCAGATTGTTTATAGATAGATCCGTCTATGGCATGTCATAGATCATTGGTTAACCCCTTTGTATTTTCTTCTTCTCCTCTTTTATAAAATATTAAATTTATCAAAAAAAAAAATTTATTTCTGGATGTAAAATACATTTATTTGTAGTATATGAACAGAAACAATTTTTCCTTTCTTGACAAATTTTAAAACTAAATATCTAAGAGTTACGTATAATCACTAGAATTAACGAAATTAAATAAATACTAAGTTGATTCTACAGTAGAATAAAAAGCCAACCCTAAATTTTACGCATAAGATTTGTTGCTTGTCGTACCAAATTCTATGATAGAATCAAAAATTTGTACAAGAAATATACTGTCAAGCAATATGGGATTTGAACAATAAGATTACGATCAAAATGTATCTCTTTGCAACTTCCAAATTTTACCTCTCTAAGAGTTTATTGTACAAAAAAATTACACTAAATTAACAAACTCAAATATATGTACTAATTTGATTCTACAGCAGAATCATAAAACCAACCTAAAATATCGAGCATATGGATGTGCTATTAATTAATACTATCAACACAGTGAGAACAAAATATGCATATTATTAAAATGATTCTATAAGTAACTGTTCAATAAGTAATTGTTTATATGCTTGTATTTGATTCTATAGCAGAATCAAATACAAGTATATAGTTTTTCTATCAAAAAATTTAGACGTATCATTTGCTTGTAGAGAGAACAATTGAGAACAAATGCAACTACAACTGTAACATTGTAACTAAAAATATTTTCAACATAAAAAAATGCAAAAATGAGGACTAATTGAATAATGAACATGAATCGAATGAAAACCTGACAAAATCTAAAGAAAACTCGACCTAAGTCATCGAATCGAAATGAAATCACAATTGGTAACATATATCGATTTATTTGAAGGCATACCTGACGCAAAATTAAACAAGTGAGCTTGATTCAAAAAAGACGCCATCGGAGAGAGAGATTCTCGATGGAAAGATCACACTCAAAGAGGAGATTGAGATAATTGATTGTATGTTTAACTGACCTATACATACAATTTTTAGCCACCACTTTATCGTAATATTCTTATTTTAGTTTGTAGTTAGTATTGATCGTTGGATTAGTTTTTAATCCAAGGGTTCATATTAATGGAGAGGGTTCTCTTCTGTACTCTATATAAAATGGTTCTCTTTAGAATAATGGCCTACATATTATATTGTTGTGGAATAAAAACTAGGTTACGAATTGTATTTAATGCTAGGGTTGGTGAGCTTCGAGATTTAATGGCTGTTTCCGTGTTCGAGACTAATCGGTCCTCACAGAGTGCCTACGTATCTCGTATTGAGAATCAAGCCAAGACGTAGTTCTGAGAATGAGGGGTCAGACCCTTTATATAGGCTGAGAAGCCCTAGAATCGTAGTAGAATTAGGTGACTTATTGGGTAAGTCACCGCCTTGAGGAAGGTTCTAGACTCCTTCCTTGTAGGAGTCAGTTCCCATATCGAATTCTATGCCTTAGAGGCTAAGCTTGGTAGGAGTAATATCCTTATCTGACTCTTATTACTGAGCTGGTTATTACCCTTAATATTAATTTCGAAATTAATATTATAAATAGGGTTTGGGCCCATCTGGTGGGCCCCACGTTTGGACCATTTTAGGTCTAACTAATGCCACATTAAATGTGTTTTTCGGGCTTACTTTTAGCCCATATCATTTGCCCCCCAACTTCTAGGAAAACTGATCAGGTTTTCCTTGAAGTAATAACGGCCTTATCCGAGACTTGGGTATGGGTTCATTGCTCTTACGTGAGTATTTTCAACAATATCATCTTAATGTAAAGCGTGGAGCGACCGACGCATTTACGACGTCCACTCTTTAAACGACACTAAACAGTGTTAAACGGCACTACACAGTGCTAATTAGCCTTAAACATCGTTTAAACAATGTTAAACGGTGTCAAACGGCATAAGACGGCACTAATCTGTGCTTAAATGGCACTAATCTGTGCTAATCGACACTAATCTGTGCTTTAACGACACTAATCTGTGCTAATCGGCACTAATCTGTGCTTTAACGGCACTAATCTGTGCTAATCGGCACTAATTTGTGCTTTAACGGCACTAATCTGTGCTAATCGGCACTAATCTATGCTTTAACGGCACTAATCTGTGCTAATCGGCACTAATCTGCTTTAACGGCACTAATCTGTGCTAATCGGCACAAATCTGTGCTTTAACGGCACTAATCTATGCTAATCGGCACTAATCTGTGCTTTAACGGCACTAATCTATGCTAATCGGCACTAATCTGTGCTTTAACGGCACTAATCTGTGCTAATCGGCACTAATCTATGCTTTAATGGCACTAATCTGTGCTAATCGGCACTAATCTATGCTTTAACGGCACTAATATGTGCTAATCGGCACTAATCCGTGCTTTAACGGCACTAATCTGTGATAATCGGCACTAATCTGTGCTTTAAAGGCACTAATCTGTGCTAATCGGCACTAATCAGTGTTGAAAGGCACTAAACGGTGCTAGTCGACGCTAACGGCACTAAACGGTGCTAAATTTTAATTTCGGCTTCGTTCGTGCCTTGGCTCAGGATTGAAAATCAGTCTTGGTATGCTGATGGAGGTGTTTGCTATGCCTTGAAGGGTTTCATGAACCTTGAACTCAAACGACTTGTTTCTTAATCCTCGTGACCTTCCGGGCTTTAACTTGTTTGCTGAATCCTTGGTCTTAAGGTTATCATCAACCCTTGACTCTCATCCTTGTGATGAAGTTCTTTAGTTCTTACCTCATCCTTGTTTCTCATGGAGGAGGTCTTCCTTCTCGGTTGATCATTCAGGTAGTTCACTTGCTCCTTAGTGATTGACCTTAGGCCTGGTATGCCTTTGTTGGTTTTCAACCCTTTAGCTTGATTCTAGGTTTCCAACCTTATTCTTATGCTCATATAACCTTTCTTAGCTCTCAACTTGACTGACGACTCTTGATTCGAGTCCTTAAACTCAAACGACAAGCTCGATTGGAGGTAGACAGCCTTGTTGGCCATCAAGGCTTAAATTTTGTGTCGGGATTTGAGATTCAAGATTTTAAGTATTTAATGACAAAGGACCTCTTATCTCAACATTCTCACTAATAGTTTCTGTGCTTTTAAGGCATTATCAGGGAGCCAACCAGTCTCAAGATGAGCTTTAAGAGGGTCTATCCTTCAGCTTACACCAACTGGTGCTACCAATTTCGAATCGATGGTGGGGTCTTCAGGACCTGGAAGTAAAAACTCTCTGCATAATTTTCTATCTCAGAAGAGGTGAACTTAAATAGGGCATCGGCCTTAATGTTCTCATTTCTTGGAATGTGCTCCTCATAGCGCTCATCATACTGAGTCATATTAGCCTTCACAACTCTCAAATACTTTGTCATAGTTTCATCCTTAGCTTCAAATTCACCATTCACTTGCGAGACTACCAGTCTTGAATATCCAAAAACTTTGAGGTTCTTGACCCTCAGTATTCTGGCCAAGCCCAATCCGGCTATCAAGGCTTCATATTCAGCTTCATTGTTGGTAGTAGGAAAATGTAACTTCAAAGCATACTCAACTGTGAACCCATCGGGGCTTTGCAAAACCAAACCTGCACCACTACATTTTGTTTTTGATGCTCCATCAAAATAGAGCATCCAATATTCCTTCTGATCAGGTACAAGCTCTTCATCTTTATTCTCACTTCTAGGGGTGGTTACTATCTCCTGCCCCCCAACTTCTTGGTTGCCAATGGTACATTCAACCACGAAGTCAGCCAATGCTCGAGCCTTGATGGCTGTCCGAGGTTTATATGTGATGTCAAATTTTCCAAGTTCGATCGTCCACTTGGCTAGCCTTCCACTGGCCTTCGAGCTGTGCAAAATATTTCTCAACTACTGGTCCGTCAGGACTTCAATCTTGTGTGACTGAAAGTATGGTCGTAGCTTCCTCGAAGCTGTTATCAATGCCAATGCAAACTTCTCAATGGGAGAGTAATTTAACTCAGCCCCGTGCAACACCTTGCTCACGTAGTAGATGGGTTTTTGAACCTTGTTCTCCTTCCGAATGAGGACGGCACTCAGTGCTTGTTCAGATACCGCCAAATATAAGTAAAGAGTCTCCCTAGGACTAGGTTTGGCCAACAACGGGGCTTCAGCCATGTATTTCTTCAATTGTTCAAAGGCCTCTTGGCTTTCAGGTGTCCACTCAACGTTCTTCACCTTTTTCAATGCTTGAAAGAAAGGTAAGCATTTATCACCAGACTTGGAGATGAATCTTCCTAACGCTGCTACTCGGCCCATTAACTTTTGCACATCTCTTATTGAGAGTGGGGGCTCCATATCTAAAATTGCTTTGATCTTATCGGGGTTGGCTTCTATTCCTCTCTTTGAAACCATTAGACCCAAAAACTTTCCTGATTTAACGCCAAAAACACACTTGGCTGGATTCAACATCATCTTATGGTGCCTCGGCACTTCGAATGCCTCTCTGAGGTGCTTAATGTGGCCTGCCGTGAATAGGCTCTTGGTGAACATATCATCAACATAGACCTCTATGGTTTTTCCAATTAGATGGGCAAATATCTTATTCACCAATCGTTGGTAAGTAGCTCCTGCATCCTTTAGACCAAAAGCCATAACAAGATAATAGAAAACAACAAAGTTAGTTATGAAAGATACCTTTGGGATTTCATCCTTGTGCATCTTAATATGATTGTAGCCACTAAACCCATCCATGAAGCTCAACATCTCGTGTCCAGCTGTGGCATCTATCAACGTATCAATCCTTGGCAGAGGAAAACAATCCTTAGGACATGCATCATTTAAGTCAGTGAAGTCTATACACATCCCCCACTTCCCATTTGCCTTCTTGACCATCACAGGGTTAGCCAACCATCCAGGGAACTGAATTTCTTCAATAAAACCAGCTTCCAAGAGCTTGTCAACTTGCTTAATGACCTCTTGCCTTTCAGGAGCAAAGTTCCTCTTCTTCTGCTTTATTATCTTTCATTTAGGATTGACATTCAATTTGTGAGTTATGAGTTGGGGATCAATCCCTGGCATCAGCTGCTGTCCAAGCAAACACATCACTGTTCTCTTGTAAGAATGCTGTCAACTTGCCCTTCAAGGGGTTCCTTCAATTGGCTTTCGGGCTATGCAATATGTTTCTTCAACGGGTGGTCCATCAGGACTTCAACGTTTGTCTTGGTTCCATCTTTATTTCTTGTTTTTCTTGATTCTAGGTCAAGAATTCAAGGTTGATTCCTCGGTTTAGATTAAAAATAAGACAATCATGTGGGCTTTTCCCCTTTTAAACTCTTTAAAACGAGAGTTTGCTTGAACTTCTTGATCATTGTTTAAGGTTCTCTATTGGTCTTCTACCTTAGATTCTCCATCCAAGTCATTTTTGAAAACATTGAAAAGTGGCTAGTCCTTAGCCTCCACAGCCTTGCATGGCTTTGATTGCCAGATGTCTTTTATCCTGGATCCTTCAAGGACTTGAAACACTTATTTGGTTGTGCTGTAACCTAACTCTCGACCCTTCAGAGTTTTATTTATGCATTTATTTGTTTCCATTCGTATTTTCTTTTATTTTCGGTACTTGGTCATCTTTGACTTACACACATCAGGTGCTTGGTACATAAATAGAATCATAGAACGAAAAGCAAACTTGCATTAATAACATAAATGGGTTCAACCCTTACATAGAGTACTACTGTCTTACTCGGAGGGACATGCTCTGCATGGTTTCATCGAACCATATTTCTACTTCTACTAGATAAATATGAAGCTAAGTCCAACTTTGCAAGACTAGGCCTGCATGGCTTGATTTTGTTTTTAATGCATCATCAAAATAAAGCACCCACTACTCCTTCTGGTCTTCTCATTCTTATTCTGAAGTTCACTTCCTGCTTGGGGTACTACCTCCTACCCCCCGACTTCTTGGTTGCCCATGGTACATTCAACCACGAAGTCAGTTAACGCCTTAGCCTCAATGGCTGTTCGAGGCTTCTGTGTGATGTCCTCTATTGGCCTTTCTCGGTGTTCCTTGTTACTGCGGACATCCATGTCTTCAATCGAAAGGACCTGCCCCTGACTCCGTCAGGCCTTAACGCGGCTACATAACAGCTTCGTGCCATCTTTTGATCGCCTTTATGTTCTCCAACACCATTCCTGGTTGGGAACTTGATCTTCATATGATAAGTTGAGGCAACAACCTTGAATGCATGAAGTCCAGTCCTTCCGAGGATAGCATTGTACGTTGAAACCGCCTTGATTACCAGGAAGTTCAACATCTGAGTGGCCTTCTTGGGCTCCTGTCCAATAGTCACAGGCAATTGGATAGTCCCTTCAACTTTGGATCCTACTCCATTAAATCCATATATAGGCATGTTATTGGGGGTCAACTGAGATTCATTGTACCCCATCTTCACAAATGCATCATGAAACAGAATGTCAACAGAAGCTCCATTATCTATCAAGACTCGCTTCACCTCTGAGTTTCCAATCACAGGAATTATGACCAACGGGTCGTCATGAGGGAACTTCATCCCTTCGAGGTCTGAATCATCAAAACCAATTGTTATTTCAGTCTTGGCACGCTTCGGGGCCTCTCCCACGATGTGTATCACTTCCCTAGCATAAGCCTTCCGAGAATTCCTTGTTGTGCCGGACGCAGTCGGGCCTCCTGAGATCATGTTGATTACTAGCCCTCGGGGCTGTGGGTTGCGATCTTGATCGTCATCCCTCCTATCATACTCTCTTCTCTGATTACCACGGTCGTCACCCTTAGTGAAGCGGCTCAGTTTCCCTCTATGAATCAAAAACTCGATCTCATCTTTGAGTTGCTTGCAATCATCAGTGTCATGCCCCACATCTCTGTGGAATCTGCAATACTGATTCTTGTTTCTCTTTGCGGGATCATCCCTGAGTGGCTTCGGCCATCGGAAATCCTTATCCTTCTCAATGTCCAACAAGATTCGACTCCTAGGAGTATTCAACCTTGCATACTCAGTGAACCCTGGTCCTTGGTTCTTCTTAGGGACATAGTCGGAGTCCTCGCTAGTTCGGGGATACTTGTCCCTAACATCATACTCCTGGTCATCACACTTCTGGTCTTGCTTTCGCTTCTTGGAGTCATTGTTACCTTTGTCATTGCCTCATCTAGCTTCCTTCTTCATGCTATCCTCAGCCTTGATATACTTGTCAGCCCTTCGCTGGAGCTCGGCCATGTTTTCAGGAGGATGCTTTGCTAATGACCTTTTAAAGAATAGATCAGTGGTTCCGTGTTCTAAGGCTACCATGGCCACCTTATTCTCCAAATCAGTGATATTCAATGTCTCCTTAGTGAACCTCTTGAGGTAATCTCTCAGATTTTCGTTCTTCCCTTGAACTACATACATGAGGGATGCGGAAATTTTCTCATGAACTCTCCTGCTAATGAATTGGCTGACAAAAGCAGCGCTCAACTCCTTAAAAGAGCCAATCGAATTTGCAGGTAGGCGGCTATACCATCTTTGAGCCATGCCCGACAGGGTTTGAGGGAACGCCCTACACTTCAAAGCGTCGCTTGCAGGCTGCAACAACAGTGCGTTTAAGAACGTCCTAACATGGTTTGCGGGATCACCCGTTCCATCATAAGCCTTAATTGTCGGCATCTTGAACTTCTTTGAGATACGAACATTCATCACCTCCTCAGTAAACGGGGGTGTGGGATCATCAGGATTCCCAAGTGGCATCAGATCCTTGGGGTTGCTCCTGGGGGTTTCCACCCTTGTTGTTCTTCCAGTTGGGGCGTCGGCCCTTCTCTGCCTTCTTGAAGACCTCTCCAGATCTATAATGGGAATCGGTCCTGAGGTTGGAGGAGGTTGAGTTTGATTCAACCTAGCTTGTTCTCTCGCAATATCTTCCTTTATCCTTAAAATCTCGGCCTCATGAGCCTTGATTCTCTCAGCAGATGTCAATGGGGGTCCATCATGGATAGTTTGTGTTCTCCTTCTTGGTTCTCTGCTAGCACGTCGCCTCCTCGGGGCTTCATCACGATCATCATCATCAGACGATGAATCATCAGTATAGGGGCCAGAGTAGTCAACATACTCTCGATCTCGGATATATAAGGCGTGGCCACTTGGTCCAGGACCTTGAGTAATTGGAGGGTAGTTAGGCAGACCATACATCGGGTTGGTATTCATGGGGAGATCCGTCGTATGGATCTGTACCCCCGGTGGTAACGGGCGATTGAGATCAACCAGAGAAGAAACCATCATCTAAAGAGAGCTGGTTTCTTGGCCTGGGTGGACGACCATGGGTAATGTTCTCTCAGCATGGGGATTCGTCCCTGGAGGTTGAGAAACTTGAGTTTGGGTGATCGCCCCTGTTGTTGGGGGTACTTGCTCAGTGACAGGAGGAGCAGAGCTAATTGGTAAAGCCTCGGTAGAGCTTGGTGCTGTTCTTCGTGTAGTTACCATGGTTAATGTCTTCTTCCCACAGACGGCGCCAAATGTTGTTGAATAAAAACTAGGTTACGAATTGTATTTAATGCTAGGGTTGGTGAGCTTCGAGCTTTAATGGCTGTTTTCGTGTTCGGGACTAATCGGTCCTCACAGAGTGCCTACGTATCTCGTATTGAGAATCAAGCCAAGACGTAGTTCTGAGAATGAGGGGACAGACCCTTTATATAGGCTGAGAAGCCCTAGAATCGTAGTAGAATTAGGTGACTTAGTGGGCAAGTCACCGCCTTGAGGAAGGTTCTAGACTCCTTCCTTGTAGGAGTCAGTTCCCATATCGAATTCTATGCCTTGGAGGCTAAGCTTGGTAGGAGTAATATCCTTATCTGACTCTTATTACTGAGCTGGTTATTACCCTTAATATTAATTACGAAATTAATATTATAAATAGGGTTTGGGCCCATCTGGTGGGCCCCACGTTTGGACCATTTTAGGTCTAACTAATGCCACATTAAATGTGTTTTTAGGGCTTACTTTTAGCCCATATCATATATATATATAACTTATATTTCTCTATTTTTGAATTTATAAATTAATAATTAAATTTTTAAATTTTCAATGAGTATTAGTCAAAGTACTAGTTGACCATTAAATTAACCTATCAAATAAATTTATTTTTTCGTGAAACTTTGGCAAAAACATTTAAACGGATGGATTTTAACATCCGTACGGTTGGATTGTCGACAAATATTTTGAAAAAATCGAAACACGAATCAAGGACGAAACCTTGCATAAGGGTACTAGTCAAAGTACTAGTTGAGTCGTTGATCGTTAAATTATAAAATCAAATAAATTTATTTTTTTTTGAAATTTTGGCAATAACATTAAAAAAGATGGATCTCAACATCCATACGGTTGGATCGTTTAGAAATATTTTTAAAAAAATCGAAAATCGAAAAAAGATGGATATGAGCATTCATATGGTTGGATCGTTTAGAAATATTATAAAAAAATCGAAAATCGAAAGCCTAGAAACCCTAAACCTTAGTCAACCACTAAATTTAAAATTTCTAAAATTTCTAACATCTGTACTAGTACTACTACTGCTACTACTATTTTTAGTTGTTTTGAAATGTTCATAGTGAGTATGACTAATTGGGTGTGTATGAATTTAAATTTATCCAAATTTTGGTTTTTTTCTTATTTAATTTTTTAACTTATTTATAAATTACTTAAAAACTAGTAGATAAAGCCGCGCTTCGCGGCGGCGTTACAGTGTTTTTAAAAAAATTCAATACATATTTACGTTATATTATAATATCAATATTAAAGTTTATTAGTTACATAATCTTCTCTAAT
This sequence comes from Kitagawia praeruptora, assembly GCA_037693485.1. NCBI lineage: Eukaryota > Viridiplantae > Streptophyta > Magnoliopsida > Apiales > Apiaceae > Kitagawia > Kitagawia praeruptora. Next base: position 88,829,340 of record CM075347.1, on the reverse strand, counting down.
TAATCGATTTCTTGTTAAAAACATAATTTTTTCAATTGAGCCGCTCTCTCGTTAAAACAAAAATCTCAACTTTAACATATACTATAAACAATTATACAATAATTTTTATCCATAAAAATCGAACCTAAAAATTTAAAAATATATATATATGACATCAGTATCAAATTTTAATAGCTAACACAATTCTAGTGAACCGTCTTCCCATTAAACACTGTTAGTTACAGAGGCATGCCTGTATACATCTAATAACAAGCATAATTGTTTGTAATGCTTTGCATTACTTACATGACCTCTTAACTGAGGGAACCTCTAGTTGTAGAGTTTCTGTTTGTATTGTATTTGTAGTAGGCATCAAATCCTAGTTGTGTAAATGTACTTATAAAGTCAAGAATAATGCTTGAAAGAAGTTCCAAGGTTCATGCCTCAAGCAAGAAGATAAAGACTGTCAAATAATCACAGTTGGGATTTGAAGAAATGAAGAATTTGCCTAAGTACCAATTCGAGAAGTATATTTGTCTATTCGAGAAGTCCAGCATTCGAGAAGTCAGGGATTCGATATCTCAAGACACTATTCGATATCTCTGAATACACTGTTCGATATCTCATTCGATATCTCAGAGATTCGATATGTCTACTACTTTATTCGAGAACTCAAGAAGTCAACAAGTCAAAGTGGTATTCGAGTTCTCAAAGAGTCAACAAGTCAAAGTTCCATTCGATATCTCAAGGACTCAGAAAGCTATTCGATATCTCGAGGATTCGATAAGTCAAATGTTCTATTCGACAACTCAAGGAATCCTGATGGAAAAGAGCTATTCGAGAAGTGATTCAATATGTCAGTATAACAGTGTTCGAGAACTCAGAGTTATCGATCAAGTCAATTCTAGTTCTCGAATCACTTATTTAGTCACTTCTCGAATACATTCTTGGAGACAAAATACTGAAGAAATTGTACAAGTCAGAAACCTGCAACAAGCCAATGCACTTTATGGACCACAATCTGTGTAACGTGCTCTGGAAAGCCTAAAATGAAGCTTGGAGAGATATAGAAGAGACAAGGGGCTAAAGAAGTGGATCTAAACAGGCTTTGCAAAGTCAAATCTGTAACCGTTTGGACACTTACTCAAAAAGGATAGACAGACTAGAAAGTAATTTGTTCAGCTACCTTATTTGTAGTAAGTAGGGTGTATCCATGTTCTATAAGGATACAGCCTCACTTCCTTAGCAACTAACTTTGTGAGTCAAGTTTTTCATACACTGTAAGCTGTATCTCTCTGAGAAAAACGAATCTGAGAATACTATCATTTGTATTCACAGATTGTAGCAACCTTTATCTAATAATACATTAGATTAAAGTAATATTGTGTCTTGTGTTGTTCTTTATCCGCACCTTCACTCTTGCACACACAAACACTTACTTGCTACACAGACTCGAACAAGAAAAGATCAAGAATCCATTCACCCCCCCTCTGTATTCTTTTACTGTATTCTATACTCAACAAGTGGTATCAGAGAAGGCTGTTTATTCAAAAACAGAAAAACGATCATGAGTTCGAATACACCAAAGACTACAGGAACGGTGAAAGTCCCTAAGTTTGACAAAGAAAACTTCAACCTCTGGAAGATAAAGATGATGTTGTTCATCAAAGCCTCTCATCCTTTGTATCCTGAGATTCTCAAGAATGCTCCTTTTGTTCCACAACAAGAGATACCAGAGAAGACTATTGGAACCACAACTATCCCAAGATCTTATGAGGCCAAGGATCCATCAAAATGGACAGAATCAGAAAGGGAGAAGGTTGCTCTTGACATCTACCACATGTTGCTTATCATTGATTCCATGGACATGTCAATGTTTGCAAACATTGCATCATGTACATCTGCCAAAGAAATGTGGGATCACATTGAGGTGTTGTGTGAAGGAACTGATGAGGTTAGGGAAAACAAGAAACAGATACTGGTCACACAGTATGAAGCTTTCATGGCACAGCCCAAGGAAAGCATTACTGAGATGTTTGAAAGGTTTCACAAGCTAGTCACTGAGTTGCAGATGAATGGCAAGGTTTACAGCACCAAGGAGTTAAATATGAAATTTCTGCTATCTTCACCAAATCATCTAGAGCAAAGAGTCATTTCTCTAAGGGAAAGAGTTGCTTCAGAAAAGGGCTATCCAAGCCAACCAAGGTAGAATGATAAACACATCATGTGCCTTGATTGTCAACAAATCTATTCAAGACCTAGAAGCATCTACAAGCCAATTAAGGATTGAGGAGGTAGTAGAAGAGGAAGAAACTGAAGCTGAGGTAAGTGAACCTGTTGAGGAAAAGGAGGAAGAAGAGTTTTACACTCTTGAAGAACTAGATGGGATGGAAAATACTTCATATGCTTTCATGGCCAGAAAATTTCCAAACATCAGATTTAAAAGAAATCAACCCTTCAAACCCAAAACTCAAAACCATTCAGTCAACAAGAACAAGGCACATGTGAAACCAAATAGAAATAAATTCAAAACCAGCTATGTGGATAAGTCATCTGTAAGGTGTTATAGATGCAATGACCTAGGGCATTTTGCCAGTGAATGCAAGAAGCTTAAAAAGAAGGATAAAGATTATCTTGAGCTCGAAGCTAAGTATGAGGCCCTTCTGAAAAAGCAGACACAAGGTAAGGCCTACATAGCTGAAGGGAAGTGTTGGGAAGATTCTGACAGTGATGGAGAGGAACAAGAATTGTGCAATTATGCCTTGATGGCCAATTCCAAGGATGACACATCTCCATCAGATCCTCAGGTACCATCTCTCACTACTATAGACATGTCTGTTTCAGAGTATAAATGCATGATTGAACAACTATCTGTTGAGATGTTTAACATTCATACTAGTATGACTGCTGCTAATGAAGAGATTGCTAAACTGTCTACTAGAAATGAAATGTTAACCAAAAAGAATGAGGAACTTGAGCTAACTGCTATGCAGATAGAAAACCTTAAGAAAGAAGTTGAATATTTACAGAATAAGGTTTTGTGTGCTAGTCAGGTTGAAAAGGCTCTTAGGGATGAATTAGCTGAAAATGAATTCAAACTAAAAACTTTCAAGAAATCATCTGGTCTAGTGCAATCCTACTGTGAGAAAATTGAAGCTAATCCCAAGGCTGCTATTGGACTTGACTATGACACTCTTAAACAGAGAAAAGGCTATGTTGCCATTGAAGATGACACAGTTGTTCATAAGGAAGTGCCTCACATTTTGAAAAAGACTGAAAATCCAATTTTTAAGGAATCAACATTTGAAATTGATGAGGATGCCTTACTCATCAAACAAATGTTGAATGATGAGGATGAGGCACAAGCCAGTGAACAACAAGCATCCTCCAAGAGTGAGAGTGTCAAGCCAAAAGCCAAGGAGCCAGTAGTTGATAGGCCAAGACCTAAGAAGTTTGTTAAGTTTGTTTCAGCTGGGAAGAGTGAATCAGAAAAGAAAGTGACTAAGAAGAAACAGAACAGAAATGGCAAGTTAGGGATTAACAAGGATAACAACTATGCTTATATGCCTAATGCCCCTAGGAAAACTTTTCAGAACTGTTTCAGTACCAATCATTTAACTCATGCATGAAAGAAACCTGCTGGTAGTGTATCTAAACCCTTCTATGATTGTTCTGTGCCTCTAAGACATAGAGATGCACAATTTTGTGATAAATTTGACTGTATGCCATGCAATATGAATGTTATGACTAGTTGTTTCAATCTGAGAAGGCAATTCATTGATGGTTGTATCAGTCACAATTCTCACACACACTACACCAGGTCAAAGTCTTCGAGTCCTCCTAAAGCTAGGAAGGTATCACTGTCACCTAAGTCTGAAACCTCAGGTTCTAAGACTTCTAACAGTGACAAGAAGACTAATGCCAAGAAAGTTGACAAGCATGTTGTTTATGATAAAACTGTTTCTAAGTCACATGGACCCAAACTTGTTTGGGTACCAAAGGAAAAGTAATACCTTTGTGTTTGCAGGGCAAAGAAAGTGAAAAGAAGGTCATGTGGATTTTGGACAGTGGATGCTCAAATCATATGACTGGTGATATGGCCCTGCTATCACAGTATGAGGAAAAGGCTGGCCCAATGGTTGCTTTTGGAGATGACAGCATGGGTAACACATTGGGATATGGTAAGTTGAAAGTTGGTAATGTCATCATTGAAGATGTAGCACTAGTCAAGGGGCTCAAGCATAATCTGCTAAGTGTTGGTCAGTTTCCTGATAGGGGATTCAAGGTGGATTTTGACAAAGATGAATGTTTGATCACCCACAAGAAGACTTGTGATTTTGCTCTTTCTGGAGTAAGGAAGGGAAGCCTATTTGTAGCTAATATGAATTCTGCAAACAAGGACAAAATTTGTTGCTTTTATTCAAAAGCATCAAATGAAGATTGTTGGCTGTGGCACAAGAAACTATCACACCTGAACTTCAAAGCCATTAATTCTCTAGTCAAAAGAGAGTTAGTGAGAGGCATGCCCACACTTGAATTCTGTCAAGAAGGAGTGTGTGAGGCTTGTCAAAAAGGAAAGATGAAAAGATCTAGCCATAAGACAAAGACAGTGACATCTATAACCAAGCCCCTACAACTCATTCATATGGATTTGTTTGGGCCTGTCAATATTATGTCACTAGGAAGAAAGAAGTATGCCTTGGTGATGGTTGATGATTTTACAAGGTATACATGGGTGGAATTTCTAGCATCAAAAGATGAGGCTCCACAAGTAATCATTGAGCATATAAAGAGAGTTGACAAGGAAGCAAAGGCCAACAATGCAAGTGTGACTGCATTGAGAAGTGACAATGGAACAGAGTTTAGAAATGCCATACTTGGAGCATTCTGTAAAGAGAATGGCATTTCTCAGCAATTCTCAGCTCCAAGGACTCCACAACAAAATGGAGTTGTTGAGAGAAAGAATAGAACTCTAATTGAGGCTGCTAGAACAATGTTACTTGATGCAAAGATGCCTACATGTTTTTGGGCTGAGGCTGTGAGCACTGCATGCTATATCCAGAACAGAACTCTCATCAACAAAAACACTGGAAAGACACCTTACAATTTGATGACTGGAAAGAAGCCTACTCTAAAGTATGTTCATACTTTTGGAAGCAATTGCTTTGTGTTAAAGGACAATTCAGAATATGTTGGTAAGTTTGATGCAAAGGCATTTGAAGGAATTTTTCTTGGCTACTCTATGGAAAGAATTGCATACAAGGTTTATGTCATCGGTCAAAAGAAAATTATGGAAAGCACAGATGTGACATTTGATGACAGCAAACTACCTGGACTAGAAGAAGCCAATGATGAAGATAAAGATCCATTGAAGTTTGATAATCTAGATGATTCTGATGAAGAGACTGAAACTGAAGTTGAAACTCGAGTTCAACAGACTCAAGTGAATGATAATACAAGAGAAGAATTTGTGCCAATCAACAGTGGAGAAACTAGCATCCAAGACACACCTGTGAGTAATGGCAACCTCACAGGGGGAGGAAATCAGGATGATGATTTGGATGATGAAGCAACTTCAAGAATGAGAAATCAGGCTAAACACTCAAGGAAATGGGATAGATCACACACTGTAGAGCAAATCATTGGAGATCCTAATGCAGGAGTAAGGACTAGGAGAGCAACTCAGAATGAGTGCCTCTATGGCTGTTTTCTATCACAAGTTGAGCCTAAGAAACTTGATGATGCACTGTTGGATCCAGATTGGATTATTGCTATGCAAGAGGAGCTGAATCAATTTGAAAGGAACAAAGTATGGGAACTTGTGCCTGCACCAAAGAATAGAACCATTGTTGGAACAAAATGGGTTCTGAAGAATAAGATGGATGAAGATGGTGTAATCATAAGGAATAAAGCAAGGTTGGTTGCAAAAGGATACTCTCAACAGGAAGGCATTGATTATGATGAGACATTTGCCCCTGTGGCTAGATTGGAAGCCATCAGAATATTCCTGGCATTTGCTGCTCATTCAAACTTTAAAGTGTATCAAATGGATGTCAAAAGTGCATTTTTGAATGGAGAGTTGGAAGAAGAAGTTTATGTGTAACAACCATCTGGCTTTGAGGATCCACACTTCCCAGAATTTGTCTACAGACTGCTTAAGGCACTGTATGGACTTAAGCAGGCTCCAAGGGCATGGTATGATACTTTATCACAATTTCTTCTTGAGAATCAATTCACTAGAGGCACACTGGACAAGACACTATTTTACAAGAAGCATGGTGATGATCTTATCCTAGTTCAGATCTATGTGGATGATATCATTTTTGGTTCTACAATTGAGAAGCTGTGTGAGAAATTTTCTAAACTTATGTAGAGCAGATATGAGATGAGTATGATGGGAGAGTTGACATTCTTTCTTGGGTTGCAAGTTAGTCAGAGAAAGGATGGTATCTTTATCAGTCAGACCAAGTACATCAAGGATCTATTGAAGAAGTTTGACTTGGAAGATTGCTCACCTGCAAAGACACCCATGGCCACTGTAACTAAATTGGATGAAGATGCTAAAGGCAAGAAAGTAGACATCTCAGTCTACAGAGGCATGGTTGGTTCTCTACTCTACCTCACTGCAAGTAGGCAAGACATCATGTTTGCTACATGCTTGTGTGCAAGGTTTCAATCAAACCCAAAAGAATCACATTTGATTGCTATAAAAAGGATCTTTAAATATCTGAAGGGCACTCCAAACTTGGGACTATGGTATCCTAAGGACACAGGGTTCAATCTGGTTGGTTATTCTGATGCTGATTATGCTGGATGCAGAGTGGATAGGAAAAGCACCTCAGGTAGCTGCCAGTTTCTTGGACAAAGGTTAGTCTCTTGGTATAGCAAGAAACAACAATCTGTGTCAACTTCTACAGCTGAGGCTGAATACATAGCTGCTGGAAGTTGCTGTGCTCAAGTGCTTTGGATTAGAAATCAACTTAGAGATTATGGACTTGTGTTGGAAAGAATTCCAATCATGTGTGACAACACAAGTGCAATCTCTATAGTTGCCAATCCTGTCAATCATTCTAGGACAAAGCACATTGACATCAGATATCATTTCATAAGGGAACATGCAACTAATGGAACCATTGAGTTGCATTATGTTTCTACAGATAAACAACTAGCTGATATATTCACCAAGCCATTAGATGAAGCCACCTTCACAAGGTTGGTTAGTGAGATTGGAATGCTGAATTCTTCAGATTCTGGCTAGGTGAATATAGCATCTAGATTGTTGCAGCAGTAAACACTTACTTTATCTAAATTCTCAATATTTTTTGGAGTTAGTGTTGGCTGAAATATGATTTATAAATATTTCAAATCTGTTGCATATTTAGAAAATCGTATTCTCTTGTTAACTTGAAATTTCTATGAAATTTTGAGAAAATCACTGTTTAATTTGCTAGAATATTCGTGAATAAAAATGGCTGGTAAATTTTAAAATGATAGTGAAAATTGAGTTTCTATGAGTATAATTCGACAAGTCAGACTTCTCAAGTGATTCACTATTCGACATCTCTAACAAGTCTCTTTAGAGCACTCTCGAGTTCTCGAATAGAGTCTTTTAGAGTTCTCGAATAGAGGTTTTCTTGACTTCTCGAATATAGTGTTTTATTTCTCGATTGACTGAGTTCTCGAATACTATATTTGAGTTCTCTAATCATTTGAAAAGGCTGATTTCTCGCTGAATTTTAACCGATTTTGGATTTTTATTCAGAATTCAGATTTACTCATAAAAACATATTTTATCTAATTTAGATTTACTTCTAAGTTAGATAACTGCCATCTGTGAGTTACAACCTGCTTGAGTTATCGAATAAGTATTTCTTGACTTCTCGAATAGTTGTTTTCTACTTTTACTTCGCGAATGCCTGACTTGTCGATATAGAACATACATCGAATCGACAATTCAAGTACTTCATACTTTTACAATTTCACATCTATTCGATTCATTTCATTCGATTTCTCAAGCATCCAAACTCCCAAAACCTCTGAAACCCTAACTGCAAAAGCTAAATTTCTTCTTCAACCTTCAATTTCTTCTCTCTCTCTCTCTCTCTCACAAATGGCAACCGTAAAGTTCAACACCAATTTCATTGCTCTAACTAGTGATGTTGAAGCACCCAACGTCAATTTCAAGTGCTTTCTGAAGTGGATGTCTGAATCGTACATCAAGAATGCTCTATCTGTTAACCCAACTCTATATCTCGACATTCTAGAACAGTTTTGGCAGTCTGCTACAGTGGAGGTGATGGCTCTTGACTCTGCAATATCCTCGTACATCATCTACTGCAAGATTCAAGACAAAAATATCATTATCACCACAGAGGATATGAATGAGGCACTTGGGATGGGTACCAAAGGAGAGGTATATGACCCACTTGCTACAAATGCTGAACTGGAAGACTTCTTTGATTTCATCAAATATGCAGACAGAATCAGTCTTGGGCACTTGAACAGGAAGCATTTGAGGAAGGAATGAAGTTATGTGTTTGCTACACTTCTTCAAGTCTTCACTGCAAGAAAATCCAGCTATGAACAAATCAGTACTCCTGCACAGCAAATAGGCTATGCCTTGGCTTATGGAAAGAAGATAGATGTTGGTCTCATCATTCTGCAGGAGCTGTATGGGAGACTTGGTAAGAATTCAGCCAAGAGAGGTAATGAAATTTTCTTCCCTCATTTTATTCAATCTGTCCTTAATTTCTTAGATGATAAATTGATTGAATTATATGGGATGAATAAAAATAGAATAGGCTATCCTAAATCCATGACCAAACTCATTTTTGGTAATTTGGAGACTAGGAATGATGTGGATGTAAGACTTAACATAACTCCCCATATGGAGAGTTTGTTTAGAACTTACCCCCACAACATGCCAACATTTGCCTCTAAGTCTGAGTTAGCTAAGCCCAAGCAAGTAGAACAAAATGCTAATCCAGGGTTAGCTAACCAACCCTCTCAACCAAACACTCTACCAATCACTGAGCCAACTGCATCATCCTCTCAAAAGGGCGAGGTTAGTAAAAAGAAGAGAAAGGAAGTATTGTCTGCACCCTTGAATATTCTATCTGAAGCAGCATTAGCTGTTGAACTAGGTCTAGAAAGTGAGGAACCAGAGTCACCCTTACTAAGGCCAAAGAAGAAGAAGAAAAAAACTAAGACCACCTCTTCAGTCACACAAATGGCTGAAGTTGTAAAATCAGGGGCAAACAGCTCACTAGATGTATCCTCTCAACAGGGTGCATCTATAGAATCAAGCATCCTCCCCAATGCACCTTCTTGTATTGAGTCAGCACATGGGAGTGATAAGGCTGGCACTACACTAAGTGGAGAGCACATCACACTTGAAACTCCTTCTATCTCTCAGGGGGAGTTGCCAAAATCTACTCTACAACACACTTCTCTTCCAGAATCTTCATCTCAAATTTCTTTGGAGCCTGTAATTCAAGAAATTGAAGAGCAAGGCATTGATCACCAAGAATCCTTTTCTCTTGGTGAGCCAATTGACTCAAGTGACTTAGTGCATGACACTTTGCTCACCACCCAGGACCCACATTTAGATGGTGAGGGAATGCATGCTGGGGCATCTCCTAATGACACCATCACAAACACAGAGGTTCCACTAGTTTTCACTAGAGACTCTGTGCCTGTGTCAACTGCTGGTGTAACTCATCCCACTTCTGTGGAGACACCAGTAGTAGAGTCAATCCATCCGGTTACAGAAGTTGCATCTGTAACTGAGGAGTCTAGCTTGCCTAGCTCTAGCTCTGACTTTATGTCACAATGGCTGAAGCCTGTGCACCATGACAGTGCTTCAGGATCAGGGTCTGTTCCATAACAATTGACGGTTGAAGCACTTCAAAGCTTAATTGTGGATCAGATCCCTCAGTTCACAAAGATTGCACAGCACCTCCTCACTGCCAACCTGCCCAATCCTGACTATGAAGCTATTCTCCTGTGCCATAAAGAGGATGTGGAGCTACAACAGGCCAAAATTGTGGATGAGTCTGAGAGAGAAGGCAATGTAGATGCCTGGCTTCAAGGAAAATATGACATTCCTCTCTCAGAAGGCCTACAGTACCTCAGAGAAGAGTACATCACTTCACTAGGGTCCAATGCCAAATCTCTCTCCCCTAGTGCTGTGTATGAAGCAGTCAATGACAGTTACAAGGGAATTCTCAAGGCTGCACACTACCTTGGCAAGGGTCTAAAGACAGAAGTCACAGAAGTGTGTACAGCCACAACCAAGGAGGTGCATGAGTTAAAAAGAGCTTTTGATTCTAAATTCCCTCAACTGGAGACTGTGGTCAAGGAAATTCTAGCCTGCAAGTCTAGCTGTATCAAAATGGACAATGGCTTGGCCCTTCTCAAAGATACTGTCACAGGGCTGGGGCATAAGTTTCAATCTCTGTCTGATCAAACCACAGACTCAAATGCCATGCTAAGAACACTATTCAAGAATCAATATGGGGATAAGCTGGTAACTGAGGTCCATGTTCATGACATGACCAAGTATGAAGTCCAAAGACTCAAGGATAAATCACTCTCTGGCTTCAGGGCTCATGAGCTATTCACTAAAGTGGATACTCTTGAAAAGGAGGTGGCTACTCTCACTAAGTCCAATGCTCATCTTACAGACAAGGTTGCCCTTCTCAATGATCAGTTGGACACTCAAGTAACCACCACAGCTGATGTTCTTCTACATCAACAATCTATGTTGGTTGCTATGATGAAGCATATGGGTCTTCCTCTCCCTGATGATTCTTCAAACCCAAAGGTCCATTCTAAAGCCTCTGTGCCTGCCAACAAGCCTAAGGGGAGAAAAGGTTAAAGAACTCAAATCCAAAGGGGGAGAAACCTAAGGAGAAGGGCATACAGATAAATGAGGGTGGTCACCAAAGAGCTTCAAAATCTATAACCAATGTGCCAGGCAAAGGAAAAACAAAGGTTGATGAGCCTCCTACCTCACTGCCAGTTGTTACTCTACCAACTGTGCATGTCATTACTCATGGTGGTCAAAAGCAATCTATCACAACCACAGTGGTTGCAGGGAGTATGCCATCTGACAAACCTCCATCCTCCATATCTGAAAGTGCCAAGCCTATAGAAGTCAAAGTTATTACTGAGGCCAAGCTACAAGAAGTTGCTAACTCAAATGTTTATCATGATAAAGCCTTCTTGGAGTTTCTGAAATCCACAAGGGAACAGGCTGGTGACACTCAGTTCTATCTGAGGGAGTTGAAGGAGCAGATTGACTACATCACTGTCATCCCCAAGAAAGTCAATAATCTATGGTTCAAGGAGATAGTGATGATATCTAAATCAAAGATATGGCATCTAACATACAAGACTCTACAAGCCCTAAAACACTCAGAGATAGATGCCATACTTGAGCTTATTTAGAAGAGAAATTAGAACAACAAAAGTCTATTTGATGATTTGAGGAATGGCCAACCTTCAAGGCTGCCAGAAGTGATCAAGAAGCCATGGACAATCATCTATCAGTCTGGCACCAAAATTGAAGACATCAAGCAATTGGTCATTCCCCATGATCTCACTTCTTGAAATCACAGACTGGTCATTGCTATCATTGATCAACTACAGAAGAAGGTTGGAGCCAGAAATGCTGAAGAAATTGAAGCACTGCACATTCTCAGATCTTTTATAGCAACTGGTGAAACTCCAGAGATGGCTCAACCTAGGAGAAATAAGGATGATGACTCTGAAGACAAAAGTGATGGAAGGAGGAGACATCACATGAGAGATAAGGGTGATGAAGATGAAAAGAAGAAGAAGGATGACAAGAATAAGAAAGATGGTGATGACCAAGGAAAAGTCTATGAGAGGAAGATTGGAAAATAGCAAGCCTTAGGCATTGCTAGCAGTAACCTCACCACAACACAAGACTCTGAGTCTAGGGTGAATACTGTTAGTAATGACCTACCAAAATCTGATTCAATGGCTTCTGCAACTGTTTTGCCACCTCAAGAAGAGAAGAAGATTCAAGCCAAGAAACCATGTGTATGTTTCAGAAAGCAAACTGCTAATGGAACACTACTATGGTCTATCAACAAAGGTCAAAGATTTCAGTCAAGCAACCATGTAAAAAGGATCAAATTCAAACAAGCTGCAAGGAAACCAAGGCTATCCAAATCAAGGACTCTAACAATTTATCCAGGATTGAAACTCCAACCACTTGATGAAGACTTTGATATAGACCAACTGCAATTCCTAAGAGCTCAGAGAATCTATCATGTTGCCATTATTGATGATTGCCTAGAAGTCAAATATACTGATGGAAGAGAGGAGAAAGTCAGACAAGGGCAGTGTCAAAAGTATGGCAAGTTGGATGACATAGAAAGGATGATTGAACTATTGGATGCTAATGACAAAGTGGAAAGGGTTTGGAAACTGGAGCTAGCTGCTTTTGTAAAGATGAAAAGAGATCATGATGAAGAGATAAGGAAGGGATGCCTTGAGAGATGGATAGAAATGGAGAAGGAAATTGATAGACTGGAAGCTGAAGCAGAAAAGCTAAGGGCAAAAGGATTATGTAGAGTTCAGTTCAATCCCTATTTGGTGAAGTATAGGAGAAGAAATGGGGAGCATGTCAATATAAGAATGGACCTACTTAATCACTATCCTGCCAACATTCTGAAGCCAATACTTGAAGATTTCAAGAATTCTATTCTGCTTGAAGAGTTGGATGCCTTAGCTGAGATCATAAAGGCCATGGATGAGAATGCAAGAAAGGAGAAAGAAAGAAGACAGAAAGCATATGATGATCTATAAGCCAAGGCGATGGAGATGGAATCAAATGAGAATGGCTAGTATTTCATCATATTGTAAGATTGTTTATCCTGTAATTTCATTCATGTGCTGAATCAATCTACATACATGTACTTTTAAAGTTTTATCTTTATGTATGTTAGGCTTGTTATCAGACATGAAATTGTGACTAAGGGTCTCACTCACAATTTGGGGGAGATTGTTAGTTATAGAGGCATGCCTGTATACATCTAATAACAAGCCTAATTGTTTGTAATGCTTTGCATTACTTACATGACCTCTTAACTGAGGGAACCTCTAGTTGTAGAGTTTCTGTTTGTATTGTACTTGTAGTAGGCATCAAATCCTAGTTGTGTAACTGTACTTATAAAGTCAAGAATAATGCTTGAAAGAAGTTCCAAGGTTCATGCCTCAAGCAAGAAGATAAAGACTGTCAAATAATCACAGTTGGGATTTGAAGAAATGAAGAATTTGCCTAAGTACCAATTCGAGAAGTATATTTGTTTATTCGAGAAGTCCAGCATTCGAGAAGTCAGGGATTCGATATCTCAAGACACTATTCGATATCTCTGAATACACTGTTCGATATCTCAGAGATTCGATATGTCTACTACTCTATTCGAGAACTCAAGAAGTCAACAAGTCAAAGTGGTATTCGAGTTCTCAAAGAGTCAACAAGTCAAAGTTCCATTCGATATCTCAAGTGTAACGCCCCAAATCCGGGGTCAGGGATTTGGTCGTCACGCGGAAATCCTTAACATCAAATTACCTGTTTAACAACATTAAACCATCTGTAATCATTAAAACTGAAATATAACTCTGCGACCCCAACCACCAAGCATCTTTTAGGTCATAGGGCTAGAAACATGAACTAAAATCTTTACATCTTTATTACATCCATTCTATTACATCGCACTATGTCTTAAAAATCTTATACTACTAGTATAGCTTCGTTGGGAAGTACACCAGCAACTAGTACTACTCAGTACAAAATAATATATACATATTACACATCAATACACTTATATATAACTTACTCCAGCTATCTATGTTCTGGATCATATCATCTTCACAAGGGCACACTGCCTGCTTCTCCTGAGCCATGCAGATAAGCCTCAATCATCTACCTTCCTCTGAAAGGTTAATATATAAAACAAGCAAGTATGAGCGAAAGAATTGCCCAGCAAGTATTAATAGAGCACAACAATATATATCAATATACACATGGAGTTTTCGAAGTATAACGATGCTTAATATCAATTTCGAAATATTTACAACAATAAAACCTCAATAGGGAATATATGACATTTCGAGTAACCTCAGATAAATAAAGTAAGTTCATGTCAACAGTATTAACCCTCATACCTTAGCGAAATAGTGTACACTACCGTATTGCTAATCTTTTAGAAAGCTTTTCAAAATACGCAGTCCAATATGCTGCTAAGATAGTTATTACCACCCTTCATAAACCAAACCATTATAAAGTTCCCTTTTTAATACTCCTCAAGTTTGTAAGTATATACACATGAGTATATCATTATCATCAAAACAACTTACAGTTCAAGATTCTGTACAGGCTATAAGTTCGTTAACCACTTGATAAGTTAAACTCAGAAATAACTGATAGGAAGAGAGTCAAAGCTCTTGAAGCAAAACATTTGGGATTTAACATCAATAACCGATGAACCATCTTTCATCTTTTGAATAATTGCAAAAGTGCACAAGTACGTGCCATTATTGTTAGAATAATCTTGCAGTTCTAGATACTGCATGAATTCATCATCTTTCAAAATTGAAAACAACACTATCGGCTACTTGGCACTTAGGCCTAAGAAGTAGTGTTTGAGTATTTTTCCAAAGTGGAGGATGGGACTTAAAGAAAACATAAAAACCTGACAAGGATTGATGATGATCAGTCGCCACATCCAAGTCCAATAATCCGCGGGTCTTCTCTACCGGTAGAAGGATAGAAACTACATCCGTAACTATCCCCGAGTGAAAACTACATCCGTAATCACCCTCGATGAAAACTACATCCGTAATCATCCTTCGGCAACACATGGGCCGGAATAATAATTGATGGACCGCCTGGCTCACGGCCGCTTACACATCCCGGGAATCGTTCGTCAACGATTCCCACACCTGCCAGAGTCCCCTTTTTCTTTTCTTGTCAAAATCATTTTGATAGAAAACTTGAGTAGTTGAAATTCGACTTCAGTCGACCGATAATTTCTTGAAAAATGAGCAAGAGAGTAAAACCTGACCGGGGGTTTTCGAAAATACTTTGAGTTCAAAAGAGTTCAAGTATAGATATACACTTGTACCGACATCAATCTCGACACAGGGTTTTGTGATCACACATGGAAAATGGTACGCATAAAGCTTGTAACCACAACAGGGTAATTCCATATATATATAAGTTCTTGAAAAGTAACTTACCTAGATAGATTCAAAATATAATATTTTAAATGACTATGAAAGTCCTTAGACAACCTTTAAATAGTGTTTTATAACCTTCAAAACACTTAGAGTATTTAATAAATATTTGACTACTATGTAACAAATAATAAATATTCAATAATCCCTTTTTAAAAGAATACTCAAATTAATATTCATTTATTAAGTAATATTCAAATAATATTTACTATTAATACTGGAATATTTAATAACCTCAAAACACCCAAATACAACTCTTGGAATATTTCTTAGTCAAAATCAAGACACAATTTCGCCAGAAGTCTCCAAACTTTAGCCACTTTATCAATAACTACTACTGACTCTCGGTCAATAAGAAATAATTAATAAGCATGAAAATCCTTCTTCTCTTTTTTTTTTTTTTTGTTTCTTAATGAATATTATAATTAATATTCATCGAATTAAATAAGCATTCAAATAACATATATCGATATCAATCTAGCTGTTTTAAGCTGAAAGTAACCAATTTATAACCATTGGAATATCTTTAATCCGTATTGAAAATAAACTATCTCCGATAAATAATATACTAGATAGAATCACTCCATTAAATTGTTTTATTATTTCTCCGGGACAAAGTGATTTTAAGAAAGCGTTTTGAAAATGATATTCATCTAATTAAATAAATTTAATTAGGCGAATGAGGTTTATTGAATTAGTAAATGCTTTCAGGAGCATCTATTAATTAAATAAACACCGGTTTATTGGTGATGTTGCCTTTAGGTTAATTATTGCGAAATTCTTTTTAAAAGCTTTGCCCGGGTTTTCGAAAACATACAATACAAAATAGCCCCGACACGCGGGCTAAGCACGATAATTCAACACACGCTCTACCCTCGGAGCCTTTACCACGTAGTTCCATATACACGTATATGTATCTATGTATACCTCATAACATATAGTCCACTTCCATAGTACGAAAGATTTATAGATATATATATATACTGTATAAATCAAGATATAAAGCCATAAAAATATCACTGCCCATCAACAGTATTATAAGCCATGGGGTTTTGGTTATTGCACGAGCAGGATTTAATATTGTTGGCAAAGCAAGGAATACAATGATTTGGGAGAAGAAGTACAAGGTTGGAAAAACTCGCGATTATGGATTGAAAACTTATTTAACACATTTCATATATTTAAAATAAATATACTCTGAACAATAGAGTATGCATAGTAAACTTGCCTCTGGTCCTTAGCAGAAAATAGAACCCGCGAACAAATGCTTCGCACCTCGTCCAATTAATTCCATGGACCTTACCTGACGTCTCGATCTTCCTTTTTGGATGCACGTCATTCCATCTCGATTATGCCCTAATGGTACTGAAATAGTTACGCGTACGTGTCAGTCATACCACGTATATCGAGTAGACACAACTCGGGATTATCACTAAATAATCATAAAGTCAAACTATAGGTGTCCTCCCTATAGTTGACTACTCTAATACCACTTATTGCACATAAGACATTTAGTAATAGCAAACAACACTAGAAGAGTCCCCTAATATAAAGTGAACATTTCCTAGTACTAACACATCATAACACTACACAGTTATAACACTTAGTCAAAACTCCACTTAACACTTTTGACCATAATACTATTGACATACTCTTGTCACAAGTTAATTAACAAATAATCCTCAAAACATACTTAGCCCTCGATAAAGACTCATAATACCCATTTAATCTTCAAGACACATTTAATCCTCGAATTAGCACATAATCCTCGAATTAATTCACTCAACACATATACACATAAACAGTTAACACCCAAATCATACCTTTAAACCCTTGAAATCAAATAAGTTAAATAAATTAAAATGCAGGGGATTTTTAGAAAATTTCGGCATGTAGTATTCGTTTATCGGACTATGGGCTCAGCCCCTCCATGCCAACAAAACAATTTATAACCCCGTTTTTGATAAAATAAAAGCTGCCTCAACTTGCAGCAACATAAAAGTAAACATATAAGAAAAGTACCCGCCCAGACATGCGGCAACTAGCACATAAGGAAAAGTACCCGCCCAGACATGCGGCAACTAGCACATAAGGAAAAGTACCCGCCCAGACATGCGGCAACTAGCACATAAGGAAAAGTACCCGCCCAGACATGCGGCAACTAGCACATAAGGAAAAGTAAACTAAATTTATCCACATTTAAGCCAACACCACGTAGTTGGCACTTATGACTTCTAACAATTACTACGACCCGACTTATACAATTTAGCACATAGACATTTACCGATAAGCCAACTCTTATAACTATACCTCATATGACAATAACAATTAGCACTTAGCACTTAGCACTTAGCACTTAACAATTTAAAAATTACAATTTGGAAACTAACAATTAGCAATTAGCACTTAACAATTACTTGACAACTAACCCAAATATATTATCCGACAATTAATAGTCACTCACTAACAATTAACAATTAGCAATTTAACAATTAACAATCACTAACCCGAACCTTTAATCGGACTCATAATTAAACTCAACAATTATAATTACAAACATACCTTCCGAATTAAATATCGAAAATTCAACCAATAATCATAATCTTATAATTTTAGTCTAATTATACTCATTACCACATTAAGCTTTCCATTTAAACTAATTAAACCACCATAATTAACCTCACAATTAAATCTAATTTAATTACCACAATAATCTTACAATTTAAAATCGATTAAATTACCACAATTTACAACTAATTAAATTCAACAATAAACTAACTAAATGCGATAATTAAATACATAATTTAAAATATAGAAATTTATACCATTCGGTTCGTTCCGATTCAACCCGCAAAAAAATCCATCTCTCTCTCTCTCTCTCTCTCTCTTCCACCCCGCTGTCTCTCTCCCCTCGCTGCTCAGTCGCGCCACCGCGTGGCTTCATCGGAGAGCCGTGCCGCCGCTGCTGCGCTATCCCCCCCCCCCGCGCGCGCGTGCGCCTCCTATCCTTCCTCCCCGCGATTCTTCCCCTCCCTTTCTTCTCCACCAATCTCTCTTTTCTCTCTTCCTCTCTCTCTCCCCGAGTCTCTCTCTCTCTCCGCTGTTTCTCTCCC
Organism: Kitagawia praeruptora; assembly: GCA_037693485.1. Taxonomy (NCBI): domain Eukaryota; kingdom Viridiplantae; phylum Streptophyta; class Magnoliopsida; order Apiales; family Apiaceae; genus Kitagawia; species Kitagawia praeruptora. Next base: position 88,810,975 of record CM075347.1, on the reverse strand, counting down.
CCTTTTCCCGATTGATTTTGCGGCATGTATGTATGAGCGTGTTTGTGTGTATTGTATGTATATATGTGCTGTGTAGTGTTGTTAACCTAATGGGCTTTAGGCCCAACAACAAATTAAAACACAAAACTAATTACTACGCATTCTGAAAATAATATTTCGTGTTATTAACTCTACTTTGTAAAAAAATAAAATTTCTAGCATAATTAAATACTAGAATATTTTTAAAGACTTTTGGAGAAAGAATTGGAATTAAATCTCAATTTTCTAAATTGATATGCATTTTACAAATCAATAATAATTTATAAAACAAATCATGAAAAATAATAATTGTGATTCATAATTCACAATTTACAGGACTTTATAAAAATACTACAAACACTATTGTTTTAATAAAATCTCAAATTCTTGATTTTATATATTAATCAAGTAATTTCTACAAATCCTCAAATAATTAAAATAAACATTTTCTAAGGATTTTAAAATCTCTAAATTATTCAATAATAAAATCTTTACTTAATAATTTCACATTCCAAAATTAAATCTTTATCCAAATGATTTATTGACTCGAGATATCTACTTGGTCCATAAAATTTTTAAAAGGGTCCCGGTTCCACTTAACCGAAAATAATTAAATAATTAAATAAAATAAAATAAAAAAATTCCTCCTCATTTTAGGAAAACATTATCATTATTGAAATAATAATAAAATCATTTCTTGAAAAATTCGGGTTATTACATCAAGGACTCAGAAAGCTATTCGATATCTCGAGGATTCGATAAGTCAAATGTTCTATTCGACAACTCAAGGAATCCTGATGGAAAAGAGCTATTCGAGAAGTGATTCAATATGTCAATATAACAGTGTTCGAGAACTCAGAGTTATCGATCAAGTCAATTCTAGTTCTCGAATCACTTACTTAGTCACTTCTCGAATACATTCTTGGAGACAAAATACTGAAGAAATTGTACAAGTCAGAAACCTGCAACAAGCCAATGCACTTTATGGACCACAATCTGTAACGTGCTCTGGAAAGCCTACAAGGAAGCTTGGAGAGATATAGAAGAGACAAGGGGCTAAAGAAGTGGATCTAAACAGGCTTTGCAAAGTCAAATCTGTAACCGTTTGGACACTTACTTAAAAAGGATAGACAGACTAGAAAGTAATTTGTTCAGCTACCTTATTTGTAGTAAGTATGGTGTATCCATGTTCTATAAGGATACAACCTCACTTCCTTAGCAACTAACTTTGCGAGTCAAGTTTTTCATACACTGTAAGCTGTATCTCTCTGAGAAAAACGAAGCTGAGAATACTATCATTTGTATTCACAGATTGTAGTAACCTTTATCTAATAATACATTAGATTAAAGTAATATTGTGTCTTGTGTTGTTCTTTATCCGCACCTTCACTCTTGCACACACAAACACTTACTTGCTACACAGACTCGAACAAGAAAAGTTCAAGAATCCATTCACCCCCCCTCTGTATTCTTTTACTGTATTCAATACTCAACAAACACGTTTCGAGTCACTCTTATTTGAAACTGAAATTATAACTTCATTACATATTTTTGAAGACACTTATCTTATAAAACAACTTTTTTTAAAAAAAAATTAGAACCTTAAAAGAGAGTAAATTCCAATTTTTACATTTTTTAAACTTTCTAATATTTATAGAGCTTTAAAAATGAAAATACATCTTATACTTTATGTATATTATAGATATTCATGTATTTATTTATAACTTCCGAAATGTCTTTGTGTTATGTTAACACATAATTGTTTTTTAAGTACGAAGACTTTTCGCTACGGGAATAATATTGAATTTATGGGTATGTTTTTGTAATGCAAGTATAATAAACTTGTATAAAAAAGTTAAAATAAAAGATTTATAGGAAAAAAGATATAAAAATCGTATGAAACATCTCCACCGTCCTCGTATTCTACTTCCAATAAAACATTTTATTATATGTATTCTTTATATATTTAAACATCTTTTCTACCTCCAATAATTTTTTTAATTATATGTATTTTCTATAAATTCAAACTCTTCTTATCTATAAATTAGAACTCCTATTTTACATACAATAAAACTCTTAATTATATGTCTTACAAATACTTATTCTACTTCCAATAAAACTTTTAATTATATGTCTTCCCTATTATGCTTTTAACATGTTAAAAGATACAGTAGTTTTTTATTTATTAATATTTAAAATCCTAGAATTCGAAAAAATTTAAATATATTTATTTTCTATTATATTATCAATATTAAATTTTAATATTCAACACTGTGTTATTTAATGAACCGCTTTCTCGTTAAACATGGTTATTCATATTGAACCTCTCTCGTTAAGATCAAAGCCCTAACTTTTACATATATTACTTGTATAACAATGTTTATTCATAAAAATCGAATCCTAAAAATGAAATAAAATTTATAACATCAATATCAAATTCTAATAGCTGATACAATATTTTCTAGTGAGCCGCTTCCCGTTAAACATGTTTTGAACCGCTCTATTTTGGGATCGAAATTTCAACTTCATTACATATTAGTGATGATACTTATCGTATATTTAAGGTTCCCGCATGAGAATGTTCTTTTATTATGTCAACATGTCAGTTCTTTTATTATTAAATACGAAGACTTTTTTTATGAGATCAGTATTGGATTTATGAAATTTTTTCCTAATACAATTATAAATAAATTCTATAAAAAATATTTAAATTTAAAATATCGTAAAAGATGTCACCACCGTCCTTGTATTATACTTCCAATAAAATTTTTAATTATATGTCTTATTTTAAAACATCTATTCTACTTCAAATAGAACTTATAATTATGTGTTTTTTCTATAAATTCAAACTCTTATTCTCTATAAATTCGAATTTCTATTCTACTTCCAATAGAATTTTTAATCATATGCATCTCATCTTTCCCCTTGTCGTCTATTCTTTTTCTTCTCCTCTAATTACCTGTTAGATATAATTGATGTAAGTATTAATCAGTGTTTAAGTGTTACAGTGAATAATCAGAGTTTAGCTGGAAGAAGTCAGAGTTTGATTAAACGCTGACGAATGGAAGCGCAAACGCTGATTGATGGAAGCGCAACAGAGTTTGTTAAACTATGTCCAGCGGAAGCGTCTACAAGTCAACAGTGATTGAAGATTAATTGAAGATAAATATGGAAGCAATATCTTTGAAGATTGGATAGCTATCAAAGAGATTGAGTTGACTTAGAAGACGTGTAGCAATCGTAATTGATATCAATTGTATAGCTTAATTGTAGGAGTATCAATTTATGATTGTACCTTAGCTGTATGTTTTATAAATACAATTAGGTTAACCCTAGAAGGGTATCGAACAACGAAGTAATCATTCATTGTAACCTAAGCATCTCTATGTGATATTTTGCATCACTGAGAGAGGAGTTCGAATACAAACAGTTTTAATTGTCTATACAAGTGTTACTTATTATTCTTTCATACACTCTTGATTATCATTGTGTATTCGACCTAACAAGTGGTATCAGAGCCAATCTGTTACTTTAATACAGTTTAAGATCCAAACACAAAGATAATCAATGGCATAGATTCCTCCTCCAACAGGTTCTGAGAAGGCTCCTATAACTGTGAGTCGTTATGAAACCATTAGGGTTCCTATTCTTAGGCCAGCAGAATATGCAATCTGGAAGGTTAAGATGACTATGTTTCTAGAGGGTACAGATCCAGAATATCTTGACAGGATTTATGAAGGTCCTCATAAACCTACTAATTTATCTGTTGCTACTGCTGGACAAGAGGCTAAAACAGTTCCAAAGGAGAAGAAATATATGACTCCTGAAGATCTTTCATCTATTGCAAAGGATGTAAAGGTTAGGCATCTACTTCATAGTGCCTTAGACAATGTTATGTCTAACAAAGTGATTAATTGCACCACTGCAAAAGAGATATGGGATGCCCTTGAGGTTAGATGTCAAGGAACTGCTGCTATCAAGAAGAATAGAAGAAACATACTCACATAGGAGTATGAGCACTTTGAGGCTAAATCTGAAGAAACCATCACAGAAACATTTGATAGATTCTGTAAACTGCTCAATGATTTGTCATTGGTAAACAAAGAGTATGATCTAGAAGACTCAAATCTCAAGTTTCTTCTTTCTCTACCTGAAAAGTGGGATGTGAAAACAACCACCATAAGAGATAATTATGATCTTGCTGATACTGAGATTGATGAAATCTATAGGCTGCTCAAAACTCATGAATTGGAAATGGAGCAGAGAAACAGGAGATCAAGCAAGAAGTTAAAGTCTGTTGCTCTTAAGGCTGAGGAGAAACCCTTGAAGAAGAAAGCTAAGGGAAAGGCTTTAGTCATTCATTCTGAAAGTGAATCATCAAACTCTGATGATGATTTAAACACTTCTGAATCATCTGACTCTGAGGATGATGAAGAAGAAATGAAAAAAGATGGTTGTTTTAATAGTGAAAACCTTCAAGAAGATGGGTTTCAAGAACTTCAAAAAGGGAAAAAGGTTTTCTAGAGATTCAAAAGAAGACAAAAAGAGTTTCAGGAGGTCTGAGAGAAAGGAGATCAAATCTGGAAAGAAGGACAAGTCTGAGATTCAATGCTATAAGTGTAAGGAGATGGGTCACTATGCTCCTGAGTGCAAGAAGGGTAAAACTGAGAAGGCACTTTTCACCAAAGGCAGAGATTGGGTAGACACTTTAGACTAAGATGAGGAAGTTAACTATGCTCTCATGGCAACCAATGAGACTGCTTCTAATTCTGAAAACAAGGTACCTCTGACTACCTATGCCTATAATACTGATAATATAACTGAATTAAGAATCTATCTTAAGGCTTTGCATATCAGTTATAGGGATCAGACTTTAGAGAATGAGAGAATCAAATCTGAGAATTCTGAACTTAAAGAGAGAAATAAAATTGTTGAAGAAAAACTTGAAAACATGCAACAAGTTCAGAAAGAAAGAGATGATGTTGTCTATCTAGAACAGGATTTGCTAGGAAAATATAAGCAACTAGACTCTGAGTTGGAAAAGGCAAATCACATAATTAAAACTTGGACTGATTCTGGAAAAGACACTCAAGAGGTTTTTCAATCTGACATTGTTGGTCTAGGTTATTCTGAGAAAGATGAACTTAGGTTTCAGAATAAAATCAAGATTAGACCACCACTCCCACCTAAGAAATTTGGAAAATTTGTTAATGGAGTAAGAGAACCTAGGTTTGAAGGTGAAAAACAAGCTGTTAAAAGAGAACCAGTAAAAACTAGTGTTAAACAGGTTAATATTGGTTTAATGATAGATAAACAACTCAAGCATAAGTTAAAGGAGTTAAAATCTGCTGAGAAACAGAAAATGTCTAGGAAGAATAGAAATGGTAAAGTAGGCATTTTTCAGGGTAATTATCCAATGCTTGCTACTTTTGCTCCAAGAAAGACATGTCATAACTGTGGTAGCACTAACCGTCTTGCTAGTTTTTGCAGGAAAAACAAAAACATTAATTCTTTACCTCCCAATTCTGGAGTAAAGAAAGAAAATGTTAGAACTAGACCACAGACTTTATGCAAACACTGTGGAAGTACTTGGCATTCAATTTATACTTGCAAGAATTATCATGCTATTTATCATAATTACTATGAGCTTAAGACAAATCTGAAATGGGTTAAGGTTAACTCTGCAAGTACAAACACTGAAAAAGTTAGCTTAAACTCTGATAATATGCATTCTGCTGCAAAAGCTAACAAAGTTAAAAAAGCCAAAGGATCCAAGCAAGTCTGGATCCTTAAAACTAATCCTCAGTAATTGTTTGTGATTGCAGGGCACCAGGGAAAGTACCCTAGTCGTGGACAGTGGATGTTCAGGACACATGACTGGAAATAAAGCCCTGCTATCAGAGTATGTGGAGAAGGCTGGCCCAAAAGTTTCCTATGGAGATGGCAACATAGGACATACTCTGGGATATGGCAATATCAATCTTGGAAGTGTCATCATCACAAATGTAGCTCTGGTTCCAGGACTCAAGCATGATCTGCTATTTGTGAGTCAAATCTGTGACAAAGGATATCATGTAGATTTTCAGCCTGAATACTGTGAAATCATCAGTAAATCTACAGGGAAAGTTGTTCTAGTTGGAAACAGGCACAATAACATCTATGATATAAAATTGTCAACAAACTCTGATGGCAATTCAGTGTGTCTGTCAACAAGAATGTCTAGTGAAGAGAGTTGGAAGTGGCATAAGAAACTCTCACATTTGAATCTGAACAACATCAATGAGCTGATTAGAAAGAATCTTGTTAGAGGGCTACCAAAAATCATTATTAAATGTTGATGGTCTATGTGACTCCTGTCAAAAGGCCAAACAAAGGAAGTCATCTTTCAAGAGCAAGACTGAATCTTCAATTGTTGATCCTTATCATCTTCTACATATTGATCTTTTTGGACCAGTAAATGTGATATCAATTGGAAGAAAGAAATATGCTTTGGTCATTGTTGATGAATACACCAGATATACATGGGTATATTTTCTAGCAAAGAAGTGATAATGGAACTGAATTCAGAAATGCAACAATGGAAGAATTTTGCAAAAACAGAGGTGTGAAGCAAGAGTTTTCTGCACCAGGAACACCACAGCAAAATGGTGTAGTTGAAAGAAAGAACAGAACCTTGATAGAAGCTGCCAGAACTATGCTTGATGAAGCAAAGTTGCCAACCTATTTCTGGGCAGAAGCTGTTCAAACTGCCTATTTTACTCAGAATACCACTCTGATCAACAAGCATGGAAAAACACCATATGAAATGGTGAGGGAAAAGAAGCCAAACCTGAAATATTTTCATATTTTTGGGTGCAAGTGCTTTGTGCTGAAAACTCATCCTGAACAGTTGACAAAATTTGAATTAAAAGCTGATGAAGGAATTTTTGTTGGATATCCACTGTCAACTAAGGCATTCAGAGTTTATAATCTGAGAACCAAAGTGATCATGGAGTCTATACATGTGCCATTTGATGACAAGAAAATAACTGGACTTGAAGATGTAGATGAACATGATCAATTGCACTTTGAAAATGAAGATTTATTCTCTGATGAAGTAAACTCTGATGAGGTTGAACTGACAAACTCTGTTGAGCTAAACTCTGAACCTCTACTGGTAAATACTGAAGAAACTTCTCAGCCACATACTAGGGAAGAACCAGTTGAGGGGGAGCATGAAGAATCACTTCAAAGTGATGACTCAAATTCTGATAATGAGTCAGCTGAAAAATCTGGATCAAAATCTTATAGTTCAAACTCTGAGCAGTCACATTCAGGGGGAGCCTCAGAGAATGAAGAAAGACATCAAGAAAATCAGGAGAACATAGATCGAGGGGGAGGATCAAACTCTGAGAGAAGTCATTTGCCTTCAGCGAGGAAATGGACCAAATCTCACACACCTGATTTGATTATTGGTGATCCAGATGCAAGAGTAAGAACAAGAAGTGCAACAACAAATGAATGTCTGTTTCATGCATTCTTGTCATAAACTGAGCCCAAGAAGGTAGAAGAAGCTCTTCAAGATGCTGACTGGATAACAGCAATGCAAGAGGAGTTCAATGAATTTGAGAGAAATGAAGTTTGGACACTTGTACCAAGACCAAAGAATAGGTCTGTTGTTGGTTCAAAGTGGGTATTCAGAAATAAAACTGATAGTGAGGGGGTTGTTACAAGAAACAAGGCCAGACTTGTAGCAAAAGGCTATTCACAGCAGGAAGGAATAGATTATGATGAGACTTTTGCTCCAGTTGCAAGGTTGGAGGCAATAAGAATGTTTCTAGCATATGCCTCTTATAAGAAATTCAAGGTATTTCAGATGGATGTGAAAAGTGCCTTTCTTAATGGGAAACTTGAAGAAGAAGTGTTTGTTGAACAACCACTAGGATTTGTGGACCCCAAATATCCAGATTATGTCTACAGGCTTGATAAAGCACTTTATGGACTTAAGCAAGCACCAAGAGCATGGTATGAGACTTTAGCTCAATTTCTTCTAGAAAGTGGGTTTCACAGAGGTACAATTGATAAAACTCTGTTTTACTTTAAATCTGGTAGTGACTTGCTTCTAGTTCAAATATATGTTGATGACATAATTTTTGGGTCTACTAATGATAAACTCTGTACAAAGTTTGCCAAGCTAATGCAGTCCAGGTATCAAATGAGTATGATGGGAGAGCTTAGTTACTTTCTAGGCCTACAGGTGAAGCAAATAGATGATGGGATTTTTATAAATCAAGCAAAATATACCAGAAATCTTCTCAAGAAATTTGGGATGCTTGATTGCTCATCTGCATCAACTCCCATGGCAACAGCAACTAAATTGGATAAGGATACAGGAGCATCAGTAGATATGACAAACTACAGAGGCATGATAGGGTCTCTTCTTTATCTAATAGCAAGTAGACCTGATATCATGTATGCAACCTGTCTCTGTGCAAGGTTTCAGGCTGATCCCAGAGAACCACATCTCACAGTTGTGAAAAGAATTTTCAAATATCTCAAGGGCACTATTAATTTAGGGCTGTGGTATCCCAGAGAATCATATTTCAAGCTACTTGGTTACTCTGATGCAGACTTTGCAGGCTGTAAGATAGATAGAAAAAGCACCAGTGGAAGTTTTGAATTTCTGGGTGACAGACTGGTTTCTTGGTACAGCAAGAAACAGAAATCAAGTTCTTCATCTACAGCTGAGGCAGAGTATATTGCTGCTGGTAGCTGTTGTGCACAGATTCTATGGATGAAAAATCAGTTGCTGGATTATGGATTAAGGTACAGTAAGATTCCTATTTACTATGATAATCAAAGTGCTATTGCTATGACAGGTAATCCAGTACAACATTCAATGACCAAGCACATCAGCATAAGGTATCACTTTATCAGAGAGCATGTAGAGGAAGGAAACATTGAGCTTCATTTTGTTTCTACAGACCAACAGCTTGCAGACATCTTCACCAAGCCATTGAGTGAAGCTATTTTTACAAGGCTGGTAAATGAACTTGGAATGGTTTCTGGTTCTAACTAGAAATATTGGTTAGACTCAAATTTCACTTATACAATGCATTACTTCTGTTTCTGTGATGTGTTAAATGTTATGTGAACTCAGTTTTTAAACTCTGCTATGTAAACTCTGATTGTAGACTTTCAAACTCTGTTAGCATGTTTTGTCAGTCAAACACTGTTAACATGCTGGATAAACTCTGATTAATTCTGATAATGTTATTGTCTGAGATGATCACCAATGAAGAAAATGTATGAAGCATGATTCTCATTTATTAATCATAAATCCTTCTAAGTTATATGTGATCTAATCTTAGACTGTGCAGAAATTCAAAACAAGCATGATACTGTTTCATATTTATAGCATCTCTTAGTTTATTTATCCTAAACTCTGAGTCTGTAAATATTATGTGCATTGCCTCTCATGAATAATTTCTGATTTTGATGACTCCTAAACTCTGTTAGTGACACTCTGTTCCAAAATAAATTCACATGGTACTTGATGATTCCTTGTTTGTGCTTGTGAAAATTTATAAACTTGAGATGTGTCTTTGTTAATTTTGGTGAGTACTGAAGCATGCTTACACCCTGTGAGATCTTGAGCCAAATAGTGATCGATACATTTTATATCAATCAATTTTTATTGTTGTGTGCTGTTCATCAGTGAGTATGTTGCTCTAGAACTTGTTTTAAACCATTTTGAGACTGCATGATATGTGTGTGCATGAAAATGATAAAGGCATTAGGATTTACCACATTTATCCATACACTGACCACAAATTAAACCCTTAGTAAACCCCTTTGAGCCTTATTAACTGTTTCTTTTAAACTCTGATTATTCAAGAGCAGTTAGATTCATTTGGAAATTGATGAGCAAACAGTTGAGAATTACTTTGTAAAGGAAAGTTCATTTCGTGGAAATATATACATAAAAAAAAATAATGTATATATACTGATTATTATGTACAGTTATGTACTTGCAGTACAACTGGACACTTTGCTCTATTGAATTGTTCAGTTAGCCATTTATTTTCTTTCTTCTTTTTCTAGTCACCTGTTTGTTTTTAACCACATTACAACCTTGAACAAAGTCCTTTTTATTTGTGCATACATGTATTCAAAGTAGTGTAGATTTGGTGGACAACCAAGCATATGGTAGCATTTGCTTTTATTGGTTGAACTTGAGTGTAAACACTTCACCTAAACACTTGTGTGATTTGAGAGTTTGTGAGTTTTTAAATCCATGGCATGTTACTCACTGAATGTGACTTTGATATCTATCTCTTGATTTTTTTTGTCTATAAAGACTGTGTGCTTACTTGGATTATCATGGACATCAAAGGGAATAGATTAATTCAGAGTTCTGTATATAATTTACTACAGAGTTTAGCATTCATCATATATTCAGTGTTTACTATGAGAGTTTGTGCATCCAGTGTTTACTGATTTATCTTTATGGATTTTATGAAATATTAGATGCTCTAAAAATTGGATTGGTAAACTCTGCTATCCACACACAAATATTCACATCTGTGCAGTTTTTGAAAGGGTTTCGGTAATAAAGTTGGAGAATTGACAAATGCTGATGGATTTTGTCTAAATACTCTAAGGTATATTTTATTTCAGATGATTTCAAATTTGGGGTAAAAAGAGTTTTTGACAGTTGTTGATTAGTGTAAAAATGTTTAATTGTGTCAGTAATTAGAGAGAGAAAGTAGCAGTAATTATGATTGTAATTACTGAGCATGCACGTCTGTTCCGCTAAATCTTTGACACGTGTCCCACTCACACATTTTTCAAAGATCGTGTCCCACTACACATGGTAACTGGTTGCATGTATTAATGCTAAAACGTTTGAGTTTAACTGTTCAATACATATCTAATCATTTTTCTCTACACGATTCATATTCACTCATACACTTTCACCCACTCACAATTAATTTTTATACAACCACTCACAGTTACAACACACTTTTCACTTGAACATTTCATCAAACACCTTTCACTTATATCATTCTTTTCGTATTTTCTTCTCAAATCGTACTAATGGCAACCAAATCTTTCACTTCTCTTGGACTTTTGTTTGTTTCTAATAATTATGCAGCACCACTGGATAATGAAAACGCTCCAGCTGCGTTTCATTTGATGCAGAGTTTCTTGCGAGATTCAGAAATCGGTCAAGCTTTGGTTGAACCCCAAACGCTGTCCTCATCACAAATCGCTACTTTCTGGCAAAACTCTGTTTATGATGATGGTGGCGAGACTGGGACTCCATCTATTGTTTTCAATTATGAAGAAACTGACTATGTTATCACTCCAGATACAGTTAGAGAAACCATGGGATTTGACACTCACACTTCATATAGTGTTGTTTCTGAGCAGAATCTGCGAGGGATGTTGCAGCAGATTGGATATTCTGGGTCTTTGGCCAAGCTTGGGTCAGTGAAAAGGCCACAGTTGAGGAAAGAATGGAGTTTCTTCTTCGACTGTATCACAGGGGCTTTTGGGAATAAAGTCACCAACTGGGATGCAATTCCTACTGATAGTCTTCAAATCAGGTATTCTCTTCTCTATGGTAGTAACTTTGAAATTGCTGATGCTGATGTGATTCAACTATTTAAGGTCAATAAGAGGGTATTTTCTGATTTAACTAATAAGGATGTAACCAAAGAGCAGTTACCTGCCCTGGTTTTCCCTCTTGCCTTACAAAACTTTATAAATCAACCACAAGAACCTCCACAGCCTGAGCAACCATTACCAAACACTGATCACACTTCAACTTCTGTACCCACTCAACCCAAACCTTCATCCACTCAATCTGCAACTTTAAACACTGAACCACTAAATACTGAACCACCTCAACCATCTCAACCACAACCTCAACCTGACCAACAACCATCCAAATCTAAACGAAAACGTGGGGGAAGAACCAAGCATGCTGCTCATAATTCCAGGCATAGCATTGCAAGGGCTAAAAGGGCCAGAAAAGAGAAGAAGGAGAGAGCTAATAGATCTCCATCACCCTCTGTTGTTGATGTAGAGAAAGAGTCAACTTCTGAAGAAGAGGTAGCAGTTGAGGTGTAAACCTACAAGAGAAGGAAGCTGGTAATCTCTGATTCTGATGAAGAGATGAAAGTTGCAGCTCCAGAGGTGATTCCTACAAAGACACCTGCTGTTGAGGAAAATGTTGAAGAAGAAGTTGTTCACTCACCAGTAAATATGCAAATGGATGATGACAACAGAGATGGCTTTCCTCTGGATGATTTTGTTGATATTGTCATGCCATTCTCTGATTATGTTGGGATTCCTACTTCATCTATTCCTGTTACTTCTGAAGACACTGGTGCAGCAGATCATGCTACTGTAGTACTTGATGAAATAGTAGCTACTCATACAGAGATATTATCTGATGCTCACCAATCTGTGGAAAAAGGTGAAGAAGTTGAGCAATCTTTCAAGGTAGTAATCTCTGATCCTCTGGCTGAAGTTGTTCTTAATGCAGAGTCTGTTGATAAGACTGTTGAGTCTGAAGAGCACCCTACTAAGCATGTTGAATCTGTTGTAGAGGCAGTTGCTGAGATTGCTGAGAATGTTGAAGTTGTTGAAGAAACCGTACATACTGTTGCAGAGAATATAAACACTGTGGACAATGTTGCAGAGAATGCTGATGCTGATGTTGAATTTGAAGCTGAAGAGAGTGAAGCTGAAGAGACTGCAGAAACTGATTCTCATCAAAGTGTCCTTGTGCAAACTGATGCTAAGCATGCACCTTTCACTCAGCCTTCTAAATCACATGAAGTTGAAGCAGAGTTTCTTGCAAAGTTTTCTAAAAATTTGTACAAGGAAGATTGTATTTTTCCTAGAGGAAGAGCAGCAAATTTTGTGCAACAAGCTGCTACAGAAATTTCCAATCCAGATATTCTCTCTTGCTTGAAGGCCACAGTGGTGCAAGTCAAAACTCTGGATGGCATACTTGATGAATGTCAGAAGGCAGTTACTGATCTAAGAACTGACCTTAAGTCTAAAGATATGACTCTGGAGTTTGACACTAAACTCAAACTTACTAAATTTTCTAAAGCTCAAGACTCTATGTTTGACAGACTGAACAAGATTGAAGAAAATCAGAACATTTTGTCTGGAAAAATTGATTCTATTGCTACCTCCTTGGAGCTGATTACAACAATTCTTATTCCTGATGATGTCAAAAAGGGGGAGAGATATGCTAAGACTAAATGCAGGCGATCTCAAACTCTGACTCAGAAGAATGATGCTGGAGATGGAGGGGCAAGAGGTCAGAAGAGTTTAAGACCAAGAGCTATTGTTGATAAGAGTTTACAAGCTGGCACCAATTCTAAGTCAAAGTTTGATGGTGTAAACGCTGATACTCAGGGTACTTCTAAAACTCAGAGTTTGGTTTTAACTTCTAATCCACAGACTGATGAGGAATTGGCTGCTAGAGTGTTTCTAGAGGAAAATGAAGAAGGGGTTACAATATAATATATTCAAGCTGAGGAAAAGAGTTTACAAGAAGAACATCTAAAGGCTTTGAAGTTTGGTAAGGTTAAGAAAAATGCAAAAGCTGCTAAGCCTATTCTTAAAGGCATTGAAATTAAAGAAAAAGTTGGTGCTGATCAAAGGACTCAAATGTCTAGAAAACCAACAAATGAAGAAGCTAAGCAAAAGCTTAAAGGCATTGCTGAAGAAGAAAGAATTTCAAAGAAATCAAGTACAACTTCTATTACTACACAAGTTGTGTCAAAACCCCTAACTTCTCAGTTGAAATCAATATTTGGAAAAGGAACATTTGATGATCCAAATCAAGTTTCTGGAGGTCCTATGGATTTTTCTGATGGAAGAGCTTTAACAGGGAAGATTGGAAGAAATAGAGCTGGTCTGGGCTCACATAGAGATACAAGGCAACAAACTGGTCCTAGAGATCCTTCCTCACTGGCTATTCCAGGTCGTGGTGTTACTCAAGAGAGCTTAGATAGACTGGAGTCAGTACAGTTGGTCTATCAGAAGAGTTTAGATAAAGATTTTCTCTTGTATTTTATGGCTGATGGAACAGTATACAAGATTGGTGAGAATGATCTTGATTTGAAATATTGGGAAGAATTAGAATATGTTCTGTATCTTTTCAAAGTGAAAGATCGAAGGACTGAGTCAATAGCAAATGTGCTTAGACAAAAGATGCTTAAAAACTTGGCAACTAGAGGCATGAGATACAATAGCAGATATGTTCCTAAGTACAGAGATTGGAATGGAAATATTGTTGAGATGAAGAAGGGTACTACAAAGCTGAAGACTAATCTGGGTGTCACAGTTCTTGATTTCAACTCACAATCAGAGGAAGTGAAATTTATCAGACTGGGTAATGATATGAGGAGAAACAAAATCTATGATCTGAGATCTGCTATCTATCAGACTGATGAGAATGATCCTGAGTTGAAAGAGATCAAGGAGATTATGCAGATAGAACTTGAAAATGCAGAAAGAAGATTGCAGATTGATTATCTCAGAACAACACCAGATGTTGAGGAGATTAGATGAATGATGCTCTGTAAGAATTTCTTGCTTTCTATAGATTTTGTTTAAGTAAGTAGTTTAAACTCTGATTAGTTATTAAACACTGCATTTGTCTATTTTATTTTGACATCATCAATTATTGTTAACTTGTGCATTTTTGCTAATGAACAAGTTGGGGGAGATTGTTAGATATAATTGATGTAAGTATTAATCAGTGTTTAAGTGTTATAGTGAATAATCAGAGTTTAGCTGGAAGAAGTCAAAGTTTGATTAAACGCTGACGAATGGAAGCGCAAACGCTGATTGATGGAAGCGCAACAGAGTTTGTTAAACTCTGTCCAGCGGAAGCGTCTACAAGTCAACAGTGATTGAAGATTAATTGAAGATAAATATGGAAGCAATATCTTTGAAGATTGGATAGCTATCAAAGAGATTGAGTTGACTTAGAAGACGTGTAGCAATCGTAATTGATATCAATTGTATAGCTTAATTGTAGGAGTATCAATTTATGATTGTACCGTAGCTGTATGTTTTATAAATACAATTAGGTTAACCCTAGAAGAGTATCGAACAACGAAGTAATCATTCATTGTAACTTAAGAAGCTCTCTGTGATATTTTACATCACTGAGAGAGGATTTCGAATACAAACAGTTTTAATTGTCTATACAAGTGTTACTTATTATTCTTTCATACACTCTTGATTATCATTGTGTATTCGACCTAACATTACCTAATATAATTCTAATATTCTATATTTGAACTGACAGAGAAAGTAAGTACTTTAATGGATCAGAAGGTCAGGGAGTGATGGTTGCAAATCATTTCTAAAATTATTGAAGCAAAAGATATGATGCTCAGAAAAACCAAGGGCGGTGGATCTGCATTTTGATGTCCAGAAGGGTGCATTAGATTATTAAGGATGGTGTGTTGCAAAATTTTTAAAATTCTTTCTCGGGGAAAAGCTGAGTTCCAAGAGTTAGGGATACTGTTTTTTTTTAAGAACAAAGATATTAATTCAATAATAAAAAACCATACGGCATCTACACCAATGATAGAGTCGAACAAACAGTAAATTGTAATCGCCTGTTCTCATGAAGAGACAATTTAACGATATTTTGAAGATAAAATATATACAAATACAAGTACCCACTTCTGCATTCTCGCTGGATTACTGGTACCCTCTTCATCATGCCCCAATGGAGCTATTATCTGAGCTATCGACCAAAACTGCAATCCCATACAGAATTTCATCACTAAATCAAAACCCCCGTTCATAATCAAGAAGCAAAAATCTTGACGATCTATAAATTCGGTCATGGAAAACACCCAAACACAATCAAAACAAAAACCCAACTCTCACAAGGAGAGACTAACATAACCTAAATAAATTGGGAGATTTATTGAAGAAAACAATATATGAAAGCAGGAAAAATGAAAAGGAATTGGGGCTTTCCATCGATGAAAATCGATAGAAGCCCCCTCCAAACTCTTTAATGGATACTAGGGTTAGAAAGATGGGAGAGAGAGTATGGACAAACTCTTTAATTTGTTTTAGTTAAAGAAAGTTGGCCTGAGTTGCAGCATTCTTATGGATGGTGTAAAAGTTAATCTACTAATATTTATTTGTGAAAATTCTCGAAAAAATCCTTCAGAACCCTTTCACTACTGTATCAACTTAAGAAGCACATTTGTTTTCGGCATTGAGTAATGAGAAAGTGTACTCTTCTAATTACAATTATTTGCTCATGGTTTTCTCCACAATATATATTTATTAAATTTTAAGACTTAAATTATCTTCTTACGTATTGGACTTTTTTGTTTACTTATAAATATTTATAATACTTCCAATAAAATTTCTAATTATTTATCTTTCTTATAAATTCGAATTCTTCTTATCTATAAATTTGAATACTTATTCTACTTCTAATAAATTTAAAAAAATTATATTTATTAGTATTTATAATAATTTATTCGAACTCCTATTCGATTTCCAATAGAACTTTTAATTACATGCCTTATAATTAAATACATATTCTATTTCCAATAAAACTTCTAATTATATGTGTTCCCTATAAATTCAAATTCTTTTCATCTATAAATTTGAACACATTTTCTACTTCTAATATGTTAAAAGATATTTTTATATTTATTAGTGTTTTTAAAATCCTAAAATTCTAAAATATTATAAAAATAGATTGAAAAGATCTTATAGCGCCACCTAAGTTCCCGCGTATCCTCCTTTATATATACTAGCTTAAAACCCGTGCGATGCACGGATTTTTTTAATATTATATGATATGTTTTATTAATTTGATTTACTTTTTTTAAAATATGAATTTTGGAGGTTTAAATTTTTAAATGAGATGATTTGATAATAATTATATAAATGTTATCCGTTATATTTATATGAAAAGAGTGATTTTAGTTAGAAAATATTGAAAAGATAATACATCTTAGTTCAAAAAGGTAATCGGTTAATTATAAGTATTTATAAAATAATAATTTAATTTTATTAAATAGAATGCTCTGATTTAACTGAAAAAAGTGAGGTGTTAGTTAGAGAAAATTAAAAAGGTAACATGTTTTAGGTGGAAAAGGTAATTGATTAGTTTATAGTAATTATAATTCAATTATGTTATTTTACTAAATAAAATTGCTCGTAAAGTTTTAAGAAAAAGAAAAATTAGTGTTGCCCGTGATATTTTAAAGAAAAGAGATATCTTAGTTAGAAAATACAGAAAAGATGATACATTTTAGCTGAAACTTAATCGGTTAATTATTAACATTATAATATTGTTATTTTGTTTTATTAAATAGAATCACCCGTGATATAATTGAAAAAAGATAGATTTTATTTAGAGAAAATAGAAAATGTAATGTGAACATTAAAAAGATGACATGTTTTAGGTGAAAAAGGTAATTGATTAGTTTATAATAATTATAATTTAATTTATGTTATTTCACTAAATTAAATTGTTCGTAATGTCTTTAGATAGTGAAAAATTAATGTTGCCCGTGATATTTCTAGAAAAAAGGAATTTGAATTATAAAATATGGAAAATATGATACGTTTTAGCTGAAAAAGGAATTAAAAAAGGTAATCGTTTAATTATAAGTACTTATAAAATTATAATTTAATTTTATTAAATAGAATGCCGTGATTTAACTGAAAAAAGTGAGGTGTTGGTTAGAGAAAATTAAAAACGAAACATGTTTTAGGTGGAAAAGGTAATTGATTAGTTTATAGTAATTATAATTTAATTTACGTTATTTCACTAAATTAAATTGTTCGTAGTGTCTTTAGATAGTGAGAAATTAATGTTGGCCGTGATATTTCTAGAAAAAAGGAATTTGAATTATAAAATATGGAAAAGATGATATGTTTTAGTTGAAAAGGTAATTGATAATTATTAGTATTATAATATTATTATTTATTAAATAGAACCACCCGTGATATATTTGTAAAAAGAGATATTTTAGTTAAAGAGATATTTTAGTTATAGAATATAGAAAAGGTAACATGTTTTGGCTGAAAAAGGTAATCGATTAGTTAATAGTAATTATACTATAATTATGTTATTTTATTAAACAAAATTGCTTGTAGTGTTTATAAGAAAGGAGAAATTCTAGTTAGATATATAATATAAAAGATATTGTGCTTTACCTGAAAAGGGAAATTAATTAGTTTTTTTTAGTGAAAAATAGAAAAGGTAATATGTTTAATCTAAAAAAGGAAATTATGTAATTAGTTAGTAGTTAAGTAAGGGTAAATAAGTAAAATCAACAGGTACCAACCAACCAAACTTTTAATGTTTCGGCTTTTATATAATAGTACTAGCTTATAACCCGTGCGATGCACGGATTTCTTTTGATATACAATAAATTTTATTTTATGTTACCATTACATTTTTAAATAATAATAATTAATATTTTATTTTAATTTTAACTTAAATTATTTAATAAAAAATTAATCAATGATATGCATAGCTTAAAACTTATATTATAAAATTTTAAAATAAATATGTAGTTGATGGAATTCAAACCTTGAAATTTTAGTAAATTAATTTAATCATATAATATATCTAATCATTATATCTAACGATTCTGATTTTTTACTAAAAATCTAACGGTCATTATTCGTAGTATACGGATTTCTATTATATTTTGTTAGTGATTAGAAGATATAGTGTAATATTTTTGGGTATATATTAATTATTGCAAGATTATGTTTTAAATTAAAAGTCAAAGTGTTTAAATTAGGAGAAAATATTACTGATTGGAAGATATAAATTTATAAAATTATAATAAAATTTTATTATGTTATAAATAAAATTTATTGATATGGTGTTTATTTTATTATTTTATAAATTTTATTCAATATTACAATTATGTAATCATTATTTTTAATGACTTTTTAATTTTAATTCAATATAATTTAATATACTCATGTTTACGAATTATACTAATGTTTCCTTGTTATAAATAACGTATAGGGATTTTTAATATATTTTATTAAATAATTGAAAAATATGGTGTGATAATATTAGTTTTAAATCAAAAAGGTAATGTGTTTTAATACGAAAGGAAATATTAATGATTGAAAGATATGATACGATTGATGTTTTCAGTTGTTTATAAAAGGTAATATCTTCAATTAAAGTAAATGCGAAAAAGGCAATCGACTAATTAACATTAATTATTTTATGTTATTATTTATTTTAGCTGTTTTAATAGTATAAATATCGAATATATTTTTCTTTTTAATGAAGAATTATACTAATGTTTCCTTATAAAACAAAAAGGTAACGTGTTTTAATTCGAAAGGAAATATTAATGATTGGAAGATATGATACGATTAATTTTTTAGGTGTTTATAAAATGTAATATCTTCAACTAAAAGTAAATGTGAAAAAAGGCATTCGACTAATTAGTAATTACCATTAATTATTTTATGTTATAATTTATTTTACTATTTTAATAGTATAGATATTAAATATTTTTTTTAATGAATGGTAAATAAGTAAATTCACTAAGAACCAAAAAACAGGTACCAAAATTTTTAATGTTTCGGCTTTTATATAATAGTAAGCTTAAAACCCGTGCGATGCACGGATTTCTTTTAATATTATATGATATGCTTTATTAATTCGATTTACTTTTTTTTAAATATGAATTTTGGAGGTTTAAATTTTTAAATGAGATGATTTGATAATAATTATATAAATGTTAATTAGCAAAAAAAAATTTATAAATGTTATCCGTTATATTTCTATGAAAAGAGGGATTTTAGTTAGAAAATAATGAAAAGATAATACATCTTAGTTTAAAAAGGTAATCGGTTAATTATAAGTACTTATAAAATTATAATTTTATTTTATTAAATAGAATGCTGTGATTTAACTGAAAAAAGTGAGGTGTTAGTTATAGAAAATTAAAAAGGAAACATGTTTTAGGTGAAAAAGGTAATTGATTAGTTTATAGTAATTATAATTCAATTATGTTATTTTTCTAAATAAAATTGCTCGTAAAGTTTTAAGAAAAGGAAAAATTAGTGTTGCCCGTGATATTTTAAAGAATAGAGATATTTTAGTTAGAAAATATAGAAAAGATGATAAATTTTAGCTTAAACTTAATCGGTTAATTATTAACATTATAATATTGTTATTTTATTTTATTAAATAGAACCGTCCGTGATATAATTGAAAAAAGATTGATTTTATTTAGAGAAAATAGAAAATGTAATGTGAAAATTAAAAAGATGACATGTTTTAGGTGAAAAGGGTAATTGATTAGTTTATAATAATTATAATTTAATTTATGTTATTTCACTAAATTAAATTGTTCGTAATGTCTTTAGATTGTGAGAAATTAATGTTGCCCATGATATTTCTAGAAAAAAGGAATTTGAATTATAAAATATGGAAAATATGATACGTTTTAGGTGAAAAAGGTATTCAAAAAGGTAATCGTTTAATTATAAGTACTTATAAAATTATAATTTAGAATGCCGTGATTTAAAAGTGAGGTGTTAGTTAGAGAAAATTAAAAAGGAAACATGTTTTAGGTGGAAAAGGTAATTAATTAGTTTATAGTAATTATAATTTAATTTATGTTATTTCACTAAATTAAATTGTTAGAGAAAATTAAAAAGGAAACATGTTTTAGGTGGAAAAGGTAATTAATTAGTTTATAGTAATTATAATTTAATTTATGTTATTTCACTAAATTAAATTGTTCGTAGTGTTTTTAGATATTGAGAAATTAATGTTGCCCGTGATATTTCTAGAAAAAAAGAATTTGAATTATAAAATAGGGAAAAGATGATATGTTTTAGTTGAAAAGGGTAATTGATAATTATTAGTATTATAATATTATTATTTATTAAATAGAACCCCGTGATATATTTGTAAAAAAAAAATATTTTAGTTAAAGAGATATTTTAGTTATAGAATAGAGAAAATGTAACATGTTTTGGCTAAAAAAGGTAATTGATTGGTTAATAGTAATTATAATATAATTATGTTATTTTCAAAATTGCTTGTAGTGTTTATAAGAAAGGAGAAATTTTAGTTAGATAAAATAATAAAGATATTGTGCTTTACCTGAAAAGGGAAATTAATTAGTTAGCGACAAATAGAAAAGGTAATATGTTTAATATGAAAAAGGAAATTATGTATTTAGTTAATAGTTAAGTAAGGGTAATTAGGTAAATTCAATAGGTACCAACCAACCAACCAACCAAACTTTTAATGTTTCGGCTTTAATATAATAGAATAGATAGATATATTGATGAACGGAAAATCAAATTATTAGAAAATCAGGTAATATCATCACAAAAATAGTTAACATGCATAGTTGGATGTGTATAAATTATAAATTAAATTCAATATATATATATATATATATTCGGGGTTTTTTTCGGGTCTCGGATTCGGGTCGGGTTTCGGTTTTCGGATCGGTAAAGATAATATCCAAATTAAAAAAATTTCGGGTCTAAAAATCATATCCAAATCCAAAAAATCGGGTACGGGTTATCCAAAATTTCGGGTTTTGGATCGGATATCTTTTGGATCGGATTTTTTTCCCATCTCTAGTCAAAACTCTACTCTTTAGAAAAGAAAAAAATTAAGCCATCATGTGAGCTATTTTTCTTTTTTGGATGTCCCAAAAAGAATGAATCTATTTTTTTAGTACTAATTTAAAATTATTAGAGCATCTTCGACCATACAAACCCCTTAGGTAAAAAAGTGTTGGCTATGCCATAAATAAAAATTATATTATTAGAGAATGTAAAAAAAAATTTATCTCCAACGGGACATTACTGTTAGCTAAAATTTTAGATAATCCCATATTGGCTATATTTGTCGAACCTCCCGTAATGAAGCTTCATATCATCAATTACCATATTAAAATAATATATTCAATTTTTAAAAACTTAAAATAATAATAACATACCAATTTTAAAATATAACCAATTGATATTGCCAACCTTATTGTAGTAAAACACCTTACAGATTCAATAAATTTTACATAATTATTTTTTTTATCAGAAATAACTTTTTAATTAATGAATTGCATCAAAGTACAATATCCAAATAGCTGGAGAAAGAGTTTCTTTCTTTCAAGAAAGTTTATCATATAACCGAAAAGCACGCAAGTTGCTTTCGGACGCTTAGACAATAGAACTTTAATGTCTGAATAGAAAACCCACCAAATAATGCCTCGTTAAAATCCCGCAAGATTAAAACCCTATGGGACAAAAACTCAGAGGGGAAAAGAGTGCCCTACAAAAATACAACGTTAACACAGAGATTTAAATAAAAATTGTTGACTCCTTGTAGCTATAGAATGTCCCTGCTGCCATCAATATTAGTTGTTAAACTGGTTCATACTCCGATGTCCTCCTTCCTTCTTATATCTTCTTTTTCCAACCATCCAAATTTCTATAGAGTAACTTATAGAACTTTAACCTCTCCTTGATCGGCTCGCAAAGTGTCCCCAAAGCCCTTCAATCCTGTAAAAAAAACTGAAAAAATAAAACAACTAAATTAAACACAAAACATAATTACGTTAAAAAATATCATAATATATTGATATAATAAAATAAACACCCCAATAGTATTAAAAACCTAAAAAAATCTAACCAAAGGGATTCCTTTGGTTAGATACCAATCTAAACTATTTTTAGACAGTTATATGTTATATCTATTTTCTCCTTTTAATTTGCTTGTTTTATGTTTTATCTATTCAATTAGTTAATTAGTTTGGTAAACTAAGGCAGCCTCTACCATTTTTCATGATTCATTCCAAATTTGGAGGATGAGACAATGTTCCAGTTTTAGAACAATAAAGATTTACATCATAAAATAATCTAGAGATAAAAATATGTATGAATTACTTGCACTATGCACGATTGTCTCCCTAAAATAGTATTATTTACATAATTATTATTTTATTCTCCCTCCCCTCCGTCCCACCCATTTCTTTACATAAAAAATTGCGTATCTGACACGCATTTTAAGGTGCATTTTAAGGATAGTTCTATAACTTATTTTTGATATTTTTTTTTGTATAAAAATAGGATTATTCTATTTTTATACAAAAAAAAAATTTATCAAAAATAAGTTATAGAACTATCCTTAAAATGCACCTTAAAATCCGTGCCGAAAATTGGTCCGCAAATGTAAACAAACACACGGGACAGAGGGAGTATGATTTTAGCCAAACATTTTAACTAATACTTTTGGAGATGCTCTTATAACCACACATTCATTATTCCTCTAATTTGTGTGGTTAACGAGACAAAAAAATATAAATCATGTTTGTTTTTTGAGCTAGGTATCTTATTAAGAGAACCAAATTAACATTGCAAAGTATCAAACTAGCTGGTACAGTTTTAATGCCTCGTTACACTACGCAAACGGATTTCATAACAACTTGGAAAGGGAACTTAGAAATGTTGAACCATAATATTGTACTCAACAGTTGCGTTTCCTCCGGGAACATCAAAGTAAATGTACTTTAAGAGTGCAACCCCGCGTGCCATCCGAAAAACACCAGTTCCTCCGATGACCAGTAGCTCTCGACGTTGGCGGAGAACCGGATTGTAACCTAGAATGGTTAAAGTGCTACCATTGTACTTGTCATCACTGAAAATAAAGTTCATGACACAGAGTAAACTGACTTCCTCCATAGACGCAGCCGAAAAGAGACCTTGGGCTCGCCCCACTGGCTTGGAGGTGAACTCCGGCCCAGCTGTTAATGGATCGTCCATTACATTGGTCATGCCAAAGAAAGTTGGTGATGTAGCACTAGAATTTGCTTGAGCTACAAGAAGAGAAGTTCTCCCACGTAAATCATGAAAGTAAAAATGAAGTTTAGTAACCTTCTCCTTGTTATTTCCTAGCTGTCCGAACCATTTTTCCACCTCTTCTGGCTGTGCCGCAGTACCGGAAAACACCGGAACCGTGAAAGCAGCCACTGCAAAAAAGATTAGAAATAAACAAATAAGCTTAGCCATCTCTATTTTTACCTATCAATAATTGCTTACGAGTATAGATATTCCAATGGTATGTGTGTGTACAAAGAGTGGTAATATATAACAAGCATGAGATAACACTCCAGCATGTAACCATAACATTTTACCATGTATTATATGCATTCCCATGTCGTTATCTCAATGGCTGCATACGAAAACACCAAAGACAAACTGAGAATGGAGGAAGGAATCTTGCATGTGTGTAGATATATATTTTTAATCTTCCAAGAAAAATAAAATGTCATATTGTGATTGTAAGTATATGTAAACTGAATAAATGATTTTAAAAATATGGGAGAGATTATGGTACATTTGTATATTTTATATTACAAAAAATTTTAAATGGTTTGAGCAAGCTGCAACTAAGATTAGAAGGCCCAGCTAACTGTTAAACGTTCTGTTAACGGAGGAATTTGGTGATAACAGATTTCGGAGGTTGCTGGAATAACGGAACTATGAAAATAGGGGGATTTGGGATTTTGGATGTTTGGGGCTGGACTTGAGAGGTGTCTCGATTTGTCTCGTGTATCGGATCCCTTTTCAAGATGCCTGCGTACCTTATATTTATAAGGATCAAGCCAACGCAGTTCTGTGAAATTAATTTGTGTCTATCCCTTAGAGACTTTAGGGTTAAACTTCGTTAATCTGGGTAATTACTGATTTTATCTGATTTAATCTTATCATTGTGATATCTTCCTAATTTGAAAAATATCGTTTGGAGATATTTTCCATTATTGATTGATTAAGATTGATTCTTTCCTAGTTTCAAGGAGAGGATAAAACTTAGCGATTAAGTTATAATTATTAATCTGAATTAATAATTAATAATATTGGAAATTTGGGAGATATTAGAGGCAACCGAAAATATGGCGTAACAACTACCCCCAGTTCTTCAGTGTAGCTTGCTGCAGTGTAGAACTAAAATTCTTCAAGCTTCCAAATTTCCTGAGTCACTAAAACAGCTAGGAGAGGAAGATTAGTAAAAAATATGAAGCACCAAGGTGCCCGTAATATACATGTAGATGTAAATAAGACAATATGCAATATATAAATAATAAGTTTTGTAGGTGTGAGAGAATGTATCTTGGAGAGCTGTTGAGTATTGAATACGATAAAAGAATACAGAGGGGGGTAAATGGATTCTTGAACTTTTCTTTAGCTAGAGTCTATGTAGCAAATAAGTGTTTGTGTGTGCAGAAGTGAAGGTGCGGATAAAGAACAACACAAGACACAGTATCACTTTAATCTAATGTATTATTAGATAAAGGTTGCTACAATCTGTGAATACAAATGATAGTATTCTCAGCTTCGTTTTTCTCAGAGAGATACAGCTTGTAGTGTATGAGAAACTTGACTCACAAAGTTACAAAGTTAATGACTAAGGAAGTGAGGTTGTAACCTTATAGAACATGGATACACCCTACTTACTACAAATAAGGTAGCTGAACGAATTACTTTCTAGTCTGTCTATCCTTTTTGAGTAAGTGTCCAAACGGTTACAGATTTGACTTTGCAAAGCCTGTTCAGATCCACTTCTTTAGCCCCTTGTCTCTTCTATATCTCTCCAAGCTTCCTTGTAGGCTTTCCAGAGCACGTTACAGATTGTGGTCCATTAAGTGCATTGGCTTGTTGCAGGTTTCTGACTTGTACAATTTCTTCAGTACTTTGTCTCCAAGAATGTATTCGAGAAGTGACTAAGTAGTTGATTCGAGAACTAGAATTGACTTGATCGATAACTCTGAGTTCTCAAACACTGTTATATTGACATATCGAATTACTTCTCGAATAGCTCTTTTCTTCAGGATTCCTTGAGTTGTCGAATAGAACACTTGACTTGTCGAATCCTTGAGATATCGAATAGCTTTCTGAGTCCTTGAGATATCGAATGGAACTTTTACTTGTTGACTCCTTGAGAACTCGAATACTACTTTGACTTGTTGACTTCCTGAGTTCTCGAATAGAGTACATAGCCATATCGAATCTCTGAGATATCGAATGAGATATCGAACAGTGTATTCAAAGATATCGAATAGTGTCTTGAGATATCGAATCCCTGACTTCTCGAATGCTGGACTTATCGAATAGATAAATATACTTCTCGAATTGGTACTTAGGCAAATTCTTCATTTCTTCAAATCCCAACTGTGAATATTTGACAGTCTTTATCTTCTTGCTTGAGGCATGAACCTTGGAACTTCTTTCAAGCATTATTCTAGACTCTATAAGTACAGTTACACAACTAGGATTTGATGCCTACTACAAGTACAATACAAACAGAAACTCTACAACTAGAGGTTCCCTCAGTTAAGAGGTCATGTAAGTAATGCAAGGCATTACAAACAATTAGGCTTGTTATTAGATGTATACAGGCATGCCTCTGTAACTAACAATCTCCCCCAAATTGTGATTGAGACCCTTAGTCACAATTTGATGTCTGATAACAAGCCTAACATACATAAAGATAAAACTTTAACAGTACAGGTATGTAGATTGATTGAGGAAAGTACATAGAAGTGTTCTTACAAGTTATGAGAAACTACTAGCCATATCCTTTTGGATTCATCTCTTGAGCTTTGGCTTGCAGATTCTCATTTTTCATTTTCTCCTCAGCTTCTTTGGCTTTCTTCTTTGCATTTTCCTCCATGGCAAGAATAATGTCTTCCATTGCAGTGAGTTCTTCAATTAGAGGGGATCCTGATAAATCCTTAAGTACTTCATTCAGTTGTTTCTCAGAATAGGAACTGATGTAGTCCATTCTAATCTTTACATTTCTACCATATTTCTTGTACTCAATGATGTAAGGATTAAACTTGACTCTACACAGACCCATAGCTCTCAATTCATCAGCCTTAGTTTCCATTGCAGCAAACTCCTCCTCCCTTTTCTTTAGTAGCTCCTCACTATTCTTTCTCATTTCTGACTGGTGATCTCTCTTCATTTTGACAAAGTCAATTAGCTCCAGCTTCCATACCCTTTCCACTCTGTCTTCAGAATCCGACATTGCAATTATTCTTTCTATGTCATATAGCTTGCCCAAGTACTGACACGTTCCTTGTCTGAATTTCTTCTGTCTTCCATCAGTATATTTTATTTCAAGAAACTCATCAACAATGGCAACATGATAGATTCTTTGAGCCCATATGAACTGCAGTTGGTCTTCATCATAGATTTCATCCAGAGGTGGTAGGTTCAATCCTAGAATTATTGGCAGTGCCTTTGACTTCGATATCTTCACCCTTCTTGCAGCATGCTTAATTTTACTCCTCCTTGTATGATTGCTAGGCAGAAACTTATGACCCTTGTTGGTAGACCATAGTAGTATTCCATTAGCAGTTTGCTTTCTGAAACATACACATGGTTTCTTGACTTGAATCTTCTCCTCTTCTTGAGGTGGCAAAACAGTTGCAGAAGCCATCGAGTCAGATTTTGGTAGGTCATTACTAACAGTACTCACCCTAGACTCAGAGTCTTGTGTTGTGGTGAGGTTACTGCTAGCAATGCCTAAGGCTTGCTGTTTTCCAATTTTCCTCTCATAGACTTTTCCTTGGTCATCACCATCTTTCTTATTCTTGTCATCCTTCTTCTTCTTCTCATCTTCATCACCCTTATCTCTCCTGTGATGTCTCCTTCTCCCATCACTTTTGTCTTCAGAGTCATCATCCTTATTTCTCCTAGGTTGAGCCCTCTCTGGAGTTTCACCAGTTGCTATAAAAGATCTGAGAATGTGCAGTGCTTCAATTTCTTCAGCATTTCTGGTTCCAACCTTCTTCTGTAGTTGATCAATGATAGCAATGACCAGTCTGTGATTTCGAGAAGTGAGATCATGGGGAATGACCAATTGCTTGATGTCTTCAATTTTGGTGCCAGACTGATAGATGATTGTCCATGGCTTCTTGATCACTTCTGGCAGCCTTGAAGGTTGGCCATTCCTCAAATCATCAAACAGACTTTTGTTGTTCTCATTTCTCTTCTCAATAAGCTCAAGTATGGCATCTATCTCTGAGTGTTTTAGAGCTTGTAGAGTCTTGTATGTTAGATGCCATATCTTTGATTTAGATATCATCACTATCTCCTTGAACCATAGATTATTGACTTTCTTGGGGATGACAGTGATGTAGTCAATCTGCTCCTTCAACTCCCTCAGATAGAACTGAGTGTCACCAGCCTGTTCCCTTGTGGCTTTCAGAAACTCCTAGAAGGCTTTATCATGATAAACATTTGAGTTAGCAACTTCTTGTAGCTTGGCCTCAGTAATAACTTTGACTTCTATAGGCTTGGCACTTTCAGATATGGATGATGGAGGTTTGTCCGATGGCATACTCCCTGCAACCACTGTGGTTGTAATAGATTGCTTCTGGCCACCAGGAGTAATGACATGCACAGTTGGTAGAGTAACAACTGGCAGTGAGGTAGGAGGCTCATCAACCTTTTTTTTCCTTTGCCTGGCACATGAGTTGGAGATTTATTTGCCCTTTGGTGATCACCCTCTCTTAACTTTATCCCTTTTTCCTTGGGTTTCTCCCCCTTAGTATTTGAATTCCTTGTCCTCTTCTCCCCCGTAGGCTTGTTGTCAGGCACAGAGGCTTTAGAAGTGACCTTTGGGGTGGAAGATTCTTCAGGGAGAGGAAGACCCATATGCTTCATCATAGCAGCCAACATAGATTGTTGATGCAGAAGAACATCAGCTGTGGTGGTTGCTTGAGTGTCCAACTGATCATTGAGAAGTGCAACCTTGTCTGTAAGATGAGCATTGGACTTAGTGAGAGTATCCACCTCCTTTTCAAGAGTATCCACTTTAGTGAATAGCCCATGTGCCCTGAAACCAGAGAGTGATTGATCCTTGAGTCTCTGGACTTCATACTTGGTCATGTCATGAATAGGGACCTCAGTCACTAGCCTGTCTCCATAAAGATTTTTGAACATTGTCCTCAGTATGGCAGTGGATTCTGTAGTTTGATCAGATAGAACCTGAAATTGATGCCCCAGACCTGTGACAGAATCTTTTAGAAGGGCCAAACCATTGTCCATCTTGGTGCATGTAGACTTGCATTCCAGAATGTCCTTGATGACTGACTCCAACTGGGGAAATTTGGAGAGGAATTCTCTTTTGACTTCATTGACTTGGTGGATTGTGGCTACAACTACTTCATTCACTTCTGATTGCAGGCCTTTACCAAGAAAGTGTGCAGCCTTCAAGATCCCCTTGTAGATGTCATTGATAGCCTCATACACATCACTGGGAGTTAGAGATTTGGCATTGGACCCCAGTGAAGTGATGTATTCTTCCCTTAGATGTTGGAGGCCTTCTGAGAGAGGTACAGAGTATTTGCCTTGCAGCCAAGCATCCACATTACCATCTCTTGCAGATTCATCTGCTATTTTCTGTTGTTGTTGCTCTACATCTTCTTTGTGGCACATCAAGATGGCTTCATAGTCAGAATTGGGTAGGTTTGAGGTGACCAAATTTTGGGCAATCTTTACAAACTCAGGAATCTGATCCACAACCAAGCTTTGAAGTGCTTCAACCGTCAATTGTGGTGGAACAGACCCTGATCCC
This sequence comes from Kitagawia praeruptora, assembly GCA_037693485.1. Taxonomy (NCBI): domain Eukaryota; kingdom Viridiplantae; phylum Streptophyta; class Magnoliopsida; order Apiales; family Apiaceae; genus Kitagawia; species Kitagawia praeruptora. The sequence continues at coordinate 88,781,301 of CM075347.1, read as the reverse complement.
GAAGCACTGTCATGTTGCACAGGCTTCAGCCATTGTGACAAGAAGTCAGAGCTAGAGCTAGGCAAGCTAGACTCCTCAGTTACAGATGCAACTTCTGCAACTGGATGGATTGACTCTCCTACTGGTGTCTCCACAGAAGTGGGATGAGGTACACCAGTAGTTGACACAGGCACAGAGTCTCTAGTGAAAACTAGTGGAACCTCTGTGTTTGTGATGGTGTCATCAGGAGATGCCCCAGCATGCATTCCCTCACCATCTAAATGTGGGTCATGAGAGGTGAACAGGGTGTCATGCACCAAGTCACTTGAGTTCATTGGCTCATCAAGAGAAAAGAATTCTTGATGATCAATGCCTTGCTCCTCAATTGCTTGAGTTGCAGGCTGCAAAGAAATATGAGATGAAGATTCTGGAAGAGTATTGTGTTGTAGAGTAGATTTTGGCAACTCCCCCTGAGAGATAGAGGGAGTTTCAAGTATGATGTGCTCTCCACTCAGTGTAGTGCCAGCCTTATCACTCCCATGTGCTGACTCAATACAAGAAGGTGCATTGGGGAGGATGCTTGATTCTATAGATGCACCCTGTTGAGAGGATACATCTAGTGAGCTGTTTGCCCCTGATTTTACAACTTCAGCCATTTGTGTGACTGAAGAGGTGGTCTTAGTTTTCTTCTTCTTCTTTGGCCTTAGTAAGGGTGACTCTGGTTCCTCACTTTCTAGACCTAGTTCAACAGCTAATGCTGCTTCAGATAGAATATTTAAGGGTGCAGACATTACTTCCTTTCTCTTCTTTTTACTAACATCACCGTTTTGAGAGGATGATGCAGTTGGCTCAGTGATTGGTAGAGTGTTTGGGTGAGAGGGTTGGTTAGCTAGCCCTGGGTTAGCATTTTGTTCTACTTGCTTGGGCTTAGCTAACTCAGACTTAGAGGCAAATGTTGGCATGTTGTGGGGGTAAGTTGTAACACCCCCAGATCCAGGGTCAGGGATCTGGTCGTTACGGTTTCAATATCCATCCATAAAACCAACATAATTTAAATTACAATCTTGTGACCCAAAACAACAACATAAAACACACCCGTTATAGTCCTAGAGATGAAATCAGAGTAACCATTAATATTATTAATCACAAGTTGGAGTTCTTACAACCCAAAGAATCACAATTTTACAATTTACATGCTCTTTGCCATCCATTGGTATATGCCATATATATAAATACATTTGATGCACAAATGCTAACAACTAGCCTACCAGAGGCTGCATCCTTAGCAATGGTAGCTATGACCTCCGCGATTAATCCTCTGACGGCTAACACCTGCTATGCTGAGTGCGCCTTGCGCGGCCATCTGATCTAGCTGTTGTTGTGATATAAATGAATAAAGCAAGGGTGAGCAATAGCCCACCAAAAATATAATTGAACAGTGATAATATATAACAGTCCAAAATATCTTTGAAACCATATGCCATGCATTAACGATGTAGTACCAATATAAGGTATGAGATGAAGTTACAAGGTAACTCAAAATATATTTGTTTTGAATAAATATCTGCTATGTCAAAGATGAGCCAGATATTATTAACTTTTCATAATAGAGGAACTTGCAGGAAGAATATTGCAATTCCAATTCAAACACTTTTCAAACCTGCCAATAATGATAAGGTTGCAGGAAATTTCCAACATTGAGAGATGAACTAATACTGGAGTTTGACGCGCCAGGAGACATAGCATTTACACGATGATCAGTCGCATGTTATGCTCCCCACCTCTTGTTTACTACATGTAGAAGGAAGCACCGACGGATTTACTTGTCTACCACCCTCTGGAACCCCCCGGCCAACGGTTGGGCCATTTGCTGGACCGGCGCCACTGGGTCACTTACGCATCTCCTAGTTCATTTCACATCCATAACTTTGAAACGTGAAGTTCCTCCCCCTTTCCCCAAGTATATTACTTGTTGATAGGACTCCACAAAGTAGTCGTATCTAGTTGGAAAGGAAAAATCACCAATATTTCCCAAGCTGATGCTTGTTAATGGATATAAACTTGTTCCATCAATTCTTACCCCTCGAGCGTTGAGGAGGTAACCAAACAGACTCATATCGATGCTTGAAAGAATCAAGATGTGAGTGACAAGATAGTTTTAGCAAGTATAGGACCGGGCAGCCCAATAAATAACATCTCTCAAGTGAGGTCCCCTTATATACGTTTGGAAGTTGAGTGAGTATTTAAATCTTCTTTAAGATAGATTTAAATAAAAGTAGAGCTTTGGAAACCTCCCCTTGATAAAAATAGTCATAAACTACTCCAAAATATTTTACACCATATCTGAAGGTGACATATAATCTTTGAATAATATGAATCATTATAAAAGAACTTAAAAGGATTTAAATAAATATTCCAAGAATATTTATTAACTCAATATTAATTAAGGAATATGAATAAATCATAATATTACTCGTAAGTAATCCTCGAATGAATATTTAGAATTATTTACTAAATAACTCTCTTCTTTATATGAATATTCCAGATAATATTCATTAATTAAATAAACTCAAATAAATGTTTAAAATAATGTTCACTAAATAAATCCAATCTTAAATGGATATTTGAAAGTAATAATGTTTATTGGTGAAATAAACATCCCTTGGATATTTGATATAATATTCATTAAATTAATAATGAATATTCAACTCGAAAATAATATTTATTGATGAAATAATTGTCGACTGAATATTTGAGACAATATTCATTAAATAAATAATGAATATTCAATCTTAATAATATTTATCGAAGAAATGATTATCGAATGAATATTCGAAATTATGTTCAATAATTGAATCGACTTTAAATGAATGTCGAAGATAACATCTATCGTCTCAAGGGAATATTCAAAATAATATTTATCGATGAACTGGAGTTCGAATCAGTGTTCAACTAATATTTATAAAATAAATAGAGATTGAATGAATATTCGAAATAATATTCATTTAAATAAATAAGGCTCGAATGAACATTAAAATAATATTCATTAAATAAATAACTCGAATGAATATTCAAAATAATATTTATCGAAGAAATAAGAATGAATATTCTCTAAGTAAATAACTTAACTGAGGGTTCGAAATAATATTCGAATATTAAATCGACTTTAGATAAATATTAAAGATAATGTTCATCGAATAATTAAATATCTGATGAATAACCCGAATAATATTTATCAAATAATCTCAAAGGAATATCTCAATAATATTCGCCAGATAATAAATGGGAAATATTTACTTAATTATTTTCCTCTGAAAATAATGTCAATATATCAAGAAATAACGACTCCCGGTCTATAATCAAGGAATGAGGTTCAGATGCCCTTCGTTTAAGGGTCTTACAAATTTCCGGCTTATAACTGATATAATAACTATCTAGCTCATAAGCCAACAATAATTCAGGGAACAAGTATATCAATATGACTTTGAAAGTAGGCATGCGTGCTATGGCATATGTATAACAGAAAGCATACATATATAAATATACTCACAACAACAGTCTTTTAAAAAGGATTTGAAACTTGCCTGGAAATCGAGTACGAGTAGGGGTAGTGGTAGCGTGTCCCGGGTCAGCCTGATGATCTATAATTAGCCAAGGCATTCGGGATTAATCACTTAACACCTTTCAAAAGGTTAAGTATAAACTTCACTTAAATTGAAACACGTTTTCAAGTCGTTTCGTTATACCCCTCTAATTCACTCTTATTATTGCTTTTATTACCCGACACTCGTTCGTTACTAAAGCATGACATTACACTTACATATGGTAAGTATTTAAATCGTATAAGTTTTAAAGTCGAAATATTAGACCTCGATATTTATCGATCGTTTTCTAAGTGGTTTACCGAAGTTATAACCAAGTATACCTCTTAGGGGTACTTTCGTACTTAACCATGATTCGAACATTTTTATAAAATCGGAAAACGATCCATTCGACATGTGGTCTTCTCCCACACCTTCATTTTTACCTCTAATATTTAATTATTAAGATTCGCCACTGATTTCGCAAAATTAAAGGGATCCAATTTCGGTTACGAACTTTTGATTACTGTTCCGAACCACTTTCACGAATTTAATCATAACTCCTAAACCGTAAGTCCGTTTCATGCGATATTTATATCAAAACGAAGCTCATAATATACTCTAGCTTATCATGGCATAAATCGAAGATAATCAGTGAGTTACATCTACTATCAAGTTCGTGGTCTTAAGGTTAACGAAATTTCGACATTACGATGGCTATAAATCGAACGTTTCCAAATTTATTTCAATACAACCAAGCCACACCGGGCATACCATCAGTCTTGCACACATAATACTCATCTTAACAGTCCAAGAACACCTCTCATATCCATCATTTGAATCATGGTTTTATAACTACTAAAACTACTACATAATCTCATAAACATGCTTGTACTAACATCATCATCATATATCATCTAAAACCACCAAAACTTAAAGTCAAAGCTAGGGTTTCAAGAGATGATTACCTTCCTTTGAGTGTATACAAGCTCTAATAATCCTTATATAGTCCTTGTATGGCCTTAACAAAACTTAGATCATCCAAAGAAAACAAGAACTCAAAGTTAGTTTCTAAGATTTACTATTCATCATCAATCTTGTAAAATTCATAACAAATCGAAAAATAGGAGTTTGGTTCTCAAATTTTTACCACATCAAGGTCTCTCCATAAGCTTTGTTTTGAGTCCTAGCTCATCAGATTTGAAGCTTCCTAGCTCGGGTTTTGGGCCCTCTTTTGCCGCTGGACAGAAACTGTCAAGATCCTGGACAGTTTGGTTTCTTCACTTGGGGAGGATATTTGACTAGGCTACACTCATTAGAATGCCATGAAATTTTGCGCGAATATTGTCCATGGAGTGGAGAGGTTGTGGTTAAAATTTGGTGATTTTATCATGGATAGAAATGGAGATATGAATTTTCTTCTATAAGAGTGCTCTGCTGGGCAGTTTGATAGAAATGGAGAGAATGGGGTTTCTTTGCTTTGTTTCTTGATCTAATCTCATCTACTTTGCATTATTGATGTATCAAGATAATATCTAGGCTATAAAGTTACTTTAATAAAGTGATTTGGTCATGGCATGCATCACTTAATGGACAAGTGTTGGTTTTGTGTGGTTAAATGAGATGATGATGCTAAGTACTTGGTTGATCCTCTTGATTCTAGTTACTCTTGTAACTATATTGGTTACTAGATATTTTCTAGTAGCTTGCACAAGACTCTTGCTCTATCTGCTTGTTTCTTTGTCCGTTTATTGCTTAATTCGTTGATCGTTCGAGGGAACAACTCATTCGTTTCTACTTAAGGTTTTACCGAAAACCTTCTTAATATTTCTAATACTATTCTTCATCTTTCTTAATACTTCTCGAATTTAAATTCCTTAATTCCCTTTTATAAATCCTTAAGTCTTGCAGTGTCCAGGGAAATCTTGGAGAAAATAAAAGTGCTCTTTTTCTGAATCCGACAGCTTTTACATACACACTTATTTTCTTCCTGGATCACTAATACGAACTCAGAAATCCGTTCCGAATACCGGGTATAACATTATTATACTAATATTCCAAATTCCACCAAAATATCTATTCATCACTTATTTTTATTTAATTCCTATAATTAGGAAAATGAACCTGGTTCACTCTCGAGTGCTTCTTAACCTTTTTACGGAGCCGATGGACTCATAATAGATATTGATTTGGATGACACAAGAATAATCTTACTTGAAGTAATATACTTATATCCTTAGGAGATAGATTATTCTTATTTATGCTATCAACCAAAAGTATTCTTAATGACATATGATCATTTAAATCTATACCCTTTCACATTCTTTGTTAATACCTAGTAGTCGGAGTCGCTGTTCATTCTTTCATCAATATATAAAAAGTTTTAATTCTACCGAAAAATCGGGTTCTTACAGTCTCCCCTCCTTAAAAGGATTCCGTCCCGGAATCAGGTAGAAGACAAATGGGGTACTTGTTGGTCATCTCGCTTTCCAATTCTCTGGTCGATCCTTACACATTCCAATCTTTCTAAAGCACATCATACTGGTGTTACAATACACCCTTTATCCGTTCTACCAATTCTTTGATACTTTCGCACAACACATCATCCGGTATACGCTCTTGTCCGTTCTTATACTATTAACCTTATTGGTACGTGCAGTGACTTCGGTATCACTAACGCGCTACGAAGTCCGGAGATAACCTCACTCGTAATTTTGCAATTCCTAATCGCTTTAATCTTCGCAATCTCGATGTATATATATATTTAGGTGGAAAAATTTATCGAGAGATCACTGTGATCAATGAACATTTGTTATATTGCATAGCTAGTACAGAAGGGGGCCAGCCTTTAGTACTTGACAAGCAATTAAACAATTAATGGCATTCCACTTAGACTTCTATCACACAGACAGAGAGTCACGTAGTAGTACCTCCCCTCCTTAAAGGGTTGTTCTTCTCAATTTAGAAGAAGATAAATAAGAGTGGAGAAAAGAAAAGAATTTCAGAGAATTATAGAAATTTTTCATGATTGCAAAAATATCATACTTAGAATTTACCTCTGAACTTTAGAAGTTTATCGGAGAAGAAAGTAATTATACTCGTATCAAATACTATTTTAGCATAATCTCACGTGTCTGCATATCCTCGCTGCTCTGTCTATCATTCTATGAACTATGTTCTTGTTCAATCTCAGCAATACTTGCTATTGAAACACCTTCCAACCTTTTCGGTTAAATATTGGATCTCTCGCTTGACATTATTATTACTGACATCCCACGCCACGATACTGGCTCTTTCATATACCTAATACTAACACTATCAGGTTGTCATTCCAAGAGTTCGTTAGAAAGTCCATTCATAACATTCCTTGCTTCATATTTCAAAATTATCTCCCAATATTTTCTTTATCCATCACATCATTCTTATTATCTAATTCGCATTTACTTCTGTTGTTTAACTCCACCGACATCTCAGTGTTGAGACACTCGTCACCTTTACTCAATACGTGTTACACGTTTGGGGTCAAATTTTCCTTTGTTCAACCATCTAGATTTTCACTTTCTCATTCCATGAGTCCCTTTATTACTTGATTAACCTATTCCAAATTTTCTCGACTTCCCCCAACTTAAAGGGGTCAATTTGTATGTCATTTATTCTTCTAATTCCAACTTTTCGTTATGGCCAACAGCTTTGCCATGACAATTCCATATTTTTCTTGCTCCATTACTAGGGCTTCTCTAGAGTCCGCAAATCTACTCCCTTATTGATCCTCAACTCTATATTCAACTTTATCAGTCCCTTGTTTCCATTCCTACTACAATCCCTCTATGAACCATCATAGACTAATCATTTATTTCAAATATTTCATCGTTCCAAAATTAAACCATCCGAAATAAACCTGGTCTATTTCTCTGACTTAGACTCAATTCGACATTTCCGTAGTCGTTATCACCAAATTTTTCAGAAGGATCAACATCGTTTATCGTTTACGCAGTGCTTTAATAGCTAAACATACGGATTTCATGGTTGTCAATTTAATATCCTCTATGAAAACAAAATAATCACTATTCCCTTTCCATAAGGAACGCTTCCTGAACTTGACGTAGATATTACATAAAGCAGATAAAATTGCAGGAGAGCTTCCAGCATCGCAGTTGGAACAGACTGGTGAGATCATTAATCATATGTCTCCAGTATAAGACTGGAAGCTTAACAGTTTACTTAATCACTTCCCGAATCTCGTTAATTCTTTTCACAAGGATACTTTTCAGCATCACGATTCTCTAACCTCATATTCTCTATCTTGTTTGCACAGAAATATACAAAAATAAACTTGCTTGTCATTCATCATCATGCCAATTAGCTTATCAATATCAGTACCAATCTATCTTCTATATTCAGTCATCCCTTATTACCTCATCTCCCCTCTTTCTTTCTAAGATAAAGAAGAGTCGTTTGGGGAATTTGGTCTGGCCTATCGCAGAACCTCCTAGTGTCGGTAATGTGTTGTGGACACAATCAGGAGTCGAATGTTTACTTAAACTAGCCTCAGAGGGATTGTAAAATCCTCCCTCACATTCTGACCTTTAAGGTCCTTCTCAATATCGATCTATTCCTTTGGTATGAGCATTTGTACTTACTCCCCTACACTTTAACGTGCTGGCCACCTCATTGGCCTTATTGTTACTATGTCATACATTCCTTACCAAACTTCCCTTTTGAAGTTCAGAACATTACCTCTTCCCTTATATGGTTTCTTAGGTCATCCACATCATTCCTCCTGTATCTTCTGGGTACAGGGTATATTAAACATCATAAATCAATTCTATAACAATTCTGTCTATGTACTTTTCGAGACTCCTTTCCATAAATCCTTACAGGTTATTGATACCTTGGTCGATTCAACTTATATCGTCTGATTTCACAATGTCTTTATTATGGGTGATGTTATCCTTTGTGCATCCCCAGGGTTCATCCTAATCTATGGACATTCTGTCCTCAATTCTATTTTCAAGGAATACTTACATCCTGTACTTGGCCATTCAATCATATATCCTTAATAAGGGTCTCTTTTCAATCCTCCTCATCTTGATAATCTATAGGTAGCTTAATGCTAACCTCTTCTTTCAAATGAATGTCAATCTATATGACCTTCCCAAAAGACAACATATGTCTATCTGTTTCTCTTACAGAACTTGGTAATGGTAGCAAGGAGGTTCTGGAAGATATTGGTCGTGTTCAACATGAATCTCTTAGTGCCTAATGCTCCTCTTGAGGACACTAAGTTTCAGATAACATTTACGCATCATACTGCACCATCTTTGACAATCTTCGTAACTCTTCATTGGTCACTATCCTCAATGCTAACACGTCCATGGTATATATAAAATCCATCATCACGTATCTCAATTCATTTTATATCAAAAGTCCTCGCGGTTGGCACTTGGTTAGAAGCACCCCGCTTTGTCCTTACATTGCAGGTTTAGTCACTTGATAATCCTTAGTGACTTGGCCCCAACTGGCCATGCTAAAATATGTGAGTTTAGGGGTTGGCTAATAGCAGTACTTTTCAAGCAATTGCTGGCATAGTGCCTTCTACTTTGATACCTTTTGATCTTTTCAAAATTTTACTCCATATAAGTCTCAATCGACTTCTTGGTACCATGTCCGGTCACCTTTCCTTTACTTTTATCTTTTCACTATTCTTATTAATTCCATGTGCCACAAAAGTTTACACTCTTGGTATAATAGCCTCTTTCATTTAAGTCAATCCCGGAATTTCTCGGTCCGGCTTGTTTCTTAATTACATTTCCCTTTTTCCTTCAAATCTCAACTTCATAATTTTATCCCTATAATCAGTCATAATAATCGGGGTCTGTCTACCAGCCCGCATAACGGCTATCATACCCAATCCATAGGGTTCGCTCCAGTTTCCATTCTCTTCGGTGACGTATTCAGATAATCAGAAAGACAAGGTTTGCCAAAATTCGTCGAATTCCTTTCCAGAATTAGGGAAATTTCAGTTAATCTATCCACCCACTAGTAACATGCCACATCTTCCCGATACATATTCGTCCTATTAGTCGATACCACCAATACCAGTATTCTTAACAACTAGTCTTAGAAGGAACACTACCGTCGGGGTTAGTCGTTCCTCAACATTGGCACTACCAAGGCCATCCGAATCTGATGAACCGCGCTGTCTAAATGTATTTGAAATTACGCGGTCGTGCTGCATAAGCGCAGACCTATACCTGTATGAGTTACATCATAATATCTTCTAAAGTTTCCTTCTTCCATTAGGCAACGCCAACCCTGGTCATTACCAACTTTACCTTTAGCTCCAGGAAGATCTTCTCGCGTTTATATTGTCCATTCAAACTTTTATTCTTACAATAAGTCGGGTTACGGGACTGCACTCTCTGTAAAGTCCTGAGCAAATCTTTGGTAATACCTTGTGAATCTTATGAAATTTCTCACCTTTGCCAGTGTGGTTGGCCAATCTCCATTAGAAACTGTCTTTAACTTGGTAGGGCCGACCAACACTACTCTTATTGATCATGTGTCCTATTACTGGACTTCATTTTGCCAAAACTCTTATTTCGAGAACATGTCCTACACCCGTTCTTTCAGGTTGCATCTAAAAGCATTCTCAATTACATCTTAACCACTGCTCACCTTACCTAATCCATTTACGATTCAGTGTCGGAATAACTTAAGATAACTACCATAATCCATTCGAGGAAAAGAAGGAATTTAATATTCCTTCGAATCACATGCATCTAATGTTTCTGGTTCATCATTCCACTGAATTGAACTAGACTTATACTTGGTTCCTGACGATAGCCTTATTACTAGTTTATCACAGACTCACTGGTCTTCTCCTCTTGTAGGTTCTGAGATCATTGTCTCACTTACTACTTCCTTATATTCTTTATCCATTCAGGCTATCACTTTCCATTATCTTTACTTTCTAAGCTGATCCATTCATAAAATGGACATCTCACTGAATAAAGCCACCTTATCAATCTCATTTTGGCTTCACAACTTATAACCTATGAAATCTGCCTTCTCATGGCGAATTACTATTTGATAATATTCAAACTTAACCCATTTATCAAATGATATGACACTTCTTGCCTCTATCTCAATTGTTTCTGGGACTCTGCTCTTCGTCCTATATTGATGACTTTGATAACCAGGCCTCATTCTAACTCCTTTCTCATTATTCTGAAAGTCTCTAAGGATCCTTATCTAACCCCATATAAGATCTCAAGTAATTCCTCAAATCCATCTTACTTGCTGGTACTTCATCTGGCAGTCCAGCTATGAATCCAATACTCATCTTTAGTTCACTTAATAATATCTCAGTTCTTTACGCTCACTTCTCTGAGCACTATACCTTATCTCTTACAGTCTTTCTTGCTGCGACCCTCATCTCCTCAAGGTAGACTTCCCTGTCTCTAACAGGATTCTCCCCCTCTGCTGGAACCTCTTCCGGGTCCTCAGTAGGGTACTCTATCAAATCCACCATCCGATCGTCAGCATATAATCAGGCATCATCGTGCTCCTGCTCGTATGCCTCAAGGTCTGTCGCCTTACTAGTCGGTACAAGCACGAGCTAAGTTACTATCATGATACTTAATAGTTCCCATAAGGGTTTTATATGTCAATACTACATTAAGTAGTTCGACTATGAACTTGACAAGAGTTCTTATTATCTTAATGAATTTATTGTTTTAACGTCGCATCATCTCTGGGATATATAACGCTCTCTCTGATACCATTTCTGTAACACCCCCAGATCCAGGGTCAGGGATCTGGTCGTTACGGTCTCAATATCCATCCATAAAACCAACATAATTTAAATTACAACCTTGTGACCCAAAACAACAACATAAAACACACCCGTTATAGTCCTAGAGATGAAATCAGAGTAACCATTAATATTATTAATCACAAGTTGGAGTTCTTACAACCCAAAGAATCACAATTTTACAATTTACATGCTCTTTGCCATCCATTGGTATATGCCATATATATAAATACATTTGATGCACAAATGCTAACAACTAGCCTACCAGAGGCTGCATCCTTAGCAATGGTAGCTATGACCTCCGCGATTAATCATCTGACGGCTAACACCTGCTATGCTGAGTGCGCCTTGCGCGGCCATCTGATCTAGCTGTTGTTGTGATATAAATGAATAAAGCAAGGGTGAGCAATAGCCCACCAAAAATATAATTGAACAGTGATAATATATAACAGTCCAAAATATCTTTGAAACCATATGCCATGCATTAACGATGTAGTACCAATATAAGGTATGAGATGAAGTTACAAGGTAACTCAAAATATATTTGTTTTGAATAAATATCTGCTATGTCAAAGATGAGCCAGATATTATTAACTTTTCATAATAGAGGAACTTGCAGGAAGAATATTGCAATTCCAATTCAAACACTTTTCAAACCTGCCAATAATGATAAGGTTGCAGGAAATTTCCAACATTGAGAGATGAACTAATACTGGAGTTTGACGCGCCAGGAGACATAGCATTTACACGATGATCAGTCGCATGTTATGCTCCCCACCTCTTGTTTACTACATGTAGAAGGAAGCACCGACGGATTTACTTGTCTACCGCCCTCTGGAACCCCCCGGCCAACGGTTGGGCCATTTGCTGGACCGGCGCCACTGGGTCACTTACGCATCTCCTAGTTCATTTCACATCCATAACTTTGAAACGTGAAGTTCCTCCCCCTTTCCCCAAGTATATTACTTGTTGATAGGACTCCACAAAGTAGTCGTATCTAGTTGGAAAGGAAAAATCACCAATATTTCCCAAGCTGATGCTTGTTAATGGATATAAACTTGTTCCATCAATTCTTACCCCTCGAGCGTTGAGGAGGTAACCAAACAGACTCATATCGATGCTTGAAAGAATCAAGATGTGAGTGACAAGATAGTTTTAGCAAGTATAGGACCGGGCAGCCCAATAAATAACATCTCTCAAGTGAGGTCCCCTTATATACGTTTGGAAGTTGAGCGAGTATTTAAATCTTCTTTAAGATAGATTTAAATAAAAGTAGAGCTTTGGAAACCTCCCCTTGATAAAAATAGTCATAAACTACTCCAAAATATTTTACACCATATCTGAAGGTGACATATAATCTTTGAATAATATGAATCATTATAAAAGAACTTAAAAGGATTTAAATAAATATTCCAAGAATATTTATTAACTCAATATTAATTAAGGAATATGAATAAATCATAATATTACTCGTAAGTAATCCTCGAATGAATATTTAGAATTATTTACTAAATAACTCTCTTCTTTATATGAATATTCCAGATAATATTCATTAATTAAATAAACTCAAATAAATGTTTAAAATAATGTTCACTAAATAAATCCAATCTTAAATGGATATTTGAAAGTAATAATGTTTATTGGTGAAATAAACATCCCTTGGATATTTGATATAATATTCATTAAATTAATAATGAATATTCAACTCGAAAATAATATTTATTGATGAAATAATTGTCGACTGAATATTTGAGACAATATTCATTAAATAAATAATGAATATTCAATCTTAATAATATTTATCGAAGAAATGATTATCGAATGAATATTCGAAATTATGTTCAATAATTGAATCGACTTTAAATGAATGTCGAAGATAACATCTATCGTCTCAAGGGAATATTCAAAATAATATTTATCGATGAACTGGAGTTCGAATCAGTGTTCAACTAATATTTATAAAATAAATAGAGATTGAATGAATATTCGAAATAATATTCATTTAAATAAATAAGGCTCGAATGAACATTAAAATAATATTCATTAAATAAATAACTCGAATGAATATTCAAAATAATATTTATCGAAGAAATAAGAATGAATATTCTCTAAGTAAATAACTTAACTGAGGGTTCGAAATAATATTCGAATATTAAATCGACTTTAGATAAATATTAAAGATAATGTTCATCGAATAATTAAATATCTGATGAATAACCCGAATAATATTTATCAAATAATCTCAAAGGAATATCTCAATAATATTCGCCAGATAATAAATGGGAAATATTTACTTAATTATTTTCCTCTGAAAATAATGTCAATATATCAAGAAATAACGACTCCCGGTCTATAATCAAGGAATGAGGTTCAGATGCCCTTCGTTTAAGGGTCTTACAAATTTCCGGCTTATAACTGATATAATAACTATCTAGCTCATAAGCCAACAATAATTCAGGGAACAAGTATATCAATATGACTTTGAAAGTAGGCATGCGTGCTATGGCATATGTATAACAGAAAGCATACATATATAAATATACTCACAACAACAGTCTTTTAAAAAGGATTTGAAACTTGCCTGGAAATCGAGTACGAGTAGGGGTAGTGGTAGCGTGTCCCGGGTCAGCCTGATGATCTATAATTAGCCAAGGCATTCGGGATTAATCACTTAACACCTTTCAAAAGGTTAAGTATAAACTTCACTTAAATTGAAACACGTTTTCAAGTCGTTTCGTTATACCCCTCTAATTCACTCTTATTATTGCTTTTATTACCCGACACTCGTTCGTTACTAAAGCATGACATTACACTTACATATGGTAAGTATTTAAATCGTATAAGTTTTAAAGTCGAAATATTAGACCTCGATATTTATCGATCGTTTTCTAAGTGGTTTACCGAAGTTATAACCAAGTATACCTCTTAGGGGTACTTTCGTACTTAACCATGATTCGAACATTTTTATAAAATCGGAAAACGATCCATTCGACATGTGGTCTTCTCCCACACCTTCATTTTTACCTCTAATATTTAATTATTAAGATTCGCCACTGATTTCGCAAAATTAAAGGGATCCAATTTCGGTTACGAACTTTTGATTACTGTTCCGAACCACTTTCACGAATTTAATCATAACTCCTAAACCGTAAGTCCGTTTCATGCGATATTTATATCAAAACGAAGCTCATAATATACTCTAGCTTATCATGGCATAAATCGAAGATAATCAGTGAGTTACATCTACTATCAAGTTCGTGGTCTTAAGGTTAACGAAATTTCGACATTACGATGGCTATAAATCGAACGTTTCCAAATTTATTTCAATACAACCAAGCCACACCGGGCATACCATCAGTCTTGCAAACATAATACTCATCTTAACAGTCCAAGAACACCTCTCATATCCATCATTTGAATCATGGTTTTATAACTACTAAAACTACTACATAATCTCATAAACATGCTTGTACTAACATCATCATCATATATCATCTAAAACCACCAAAACTTAAAGTCAAAGCTAGGGTTTCAAGAGATGATTACCTTCCTTTGAGTGTATACAAGCTCTAATAATCCTTATATAGTCCTTGTATGGCCTTAACAAAACTTAGATCATCCAAAGAAAACAAGAACTCAAAGTTAGTTTCTAAGATTTACTATTCATCATCAATCTTGTAAAATTCATAACAAATCGAAAAATAGGAGTTTGGTTCTCAAATTTTTACCACATCAAGGTCTCTCCATAAGCTTTGTTTTGAGTCCTAGCTCATCAGATTTGAAGCTTCCTAGCTCGGGTTTTGGGCCCTCTTTTGCCGCTGGACAGAAACTGTCAAGATCCTGGACAGTTTGGTTTCTTCACTTGGGGAGGATATTTGACTAGGCTACACTCATTAGAATGCCATGAAATTTTGAGCGAATATTGTCCATGGAGTGGAGAGGTTGTGGTTAAAATTTGGTGATTTTATCATGGATAGAAATGGAGATATGAATTTTCTTCTATAAGAGTGCTCTGCTGGGCAGTTTGATAGAAATGGAGAGAATGGGGTTTCTTTGCTTTGTTTCTTGATCTAATCTCATCTACTTTGCATTATTGATGTATCAAGATAATATCTAGGCTATAAAGTTACTTTAATAAAGTGATTTGGTCATGGCATGCATCACTTAATGGACAAGTGTTGGTTTTGTGTGGTTAAATGAGATGATGATGCTAAGTACTTGGTTGATCCTCTTGATTCTAGTTACTCTTGTAACTATATTGGTTACTAGATATTTTCTAGTAGCTTGCACAAGACTCTTGCTCCATCTGCTTGTTTCTTTGTCCGTTTATTGCTTAATTCGTTGATCGTTCGAGGGAACAACTCATTCGTTTCTACTTAGGGTTTTACCGAAAACCTTCTTAATATTTCTAATACTATTCTTCATCTTTCTTAATACTTCTCGAATTTAAATTCCTTAATTCCCTTTTATAAATCCTTAAGTCTTGCAGTGTCTAGGGAAATCTCGGAGAAAATAAAAGTGCTCTTTTTCTGAATCCGACAGCTTTTACATACACTTATTTTCTTCCTGGATCACTAATACGAACTCAGAAATCCGTTCCGAATATCGGGTATAACATTATTATACTAATATTCCAAATTCCACCAAAATCACTATTCATCACTTATTTTTATTTAATTCCTATAATTAGGAAAATGAACCTGGTTCACTCTCGAGTGCTTCTTAACCTTTTTACGGAGCCGATGGACTTATAATAGATATTGATTTGGATGACACAAGAATAATCTTACTTGAAGTAATATACTTATATCCTTAGGAGATAGATTATTCTTATTTATGCTATCAACCAAAAGTATTCTTCATGACATATGATCATTTAAATCTATACCCTTTCACATTCTTTGTTAATACCTAGTAGTCGGAGTCGCTGTTCATTCTTTCATCAATATATAAAAAGTTTTAATTCTACCGAAAATTCGGGTTCTTACATAAGTTCTAAACAAACTCTCCATATGAGGAGTTATGTTAAGTCTTACATCCACATCATTCCTAGTCTCCAAATTACCAAGAATGAGTTTGGTCATGGATTTAGGATAGCCTATTCTATTTTTATTCATCCCATCTAATTCAATCAATTTATCATCTAAGAAGTTAAGGACAGATTGAATAAAACGAGGGAAGAAAATTTCATTACCTCTCTTGGCTGAATTCTTACCAAGTCTCCCATACAGCTCCTGTAGAATGATGAGACCAACGTCTATCTTCTTTCCATTTGCTGTACAAGAGTACTGATTTGGTCATAGCTAGATTTTCTTGCAGTGAAGACTTGAAGAAGTGTAGCAAACACATAACTCCATTCCTTCCTCAAATGCTTCCTGTTCAAGTGCCCAAGACTGATTCTGTCTACATATTTGATGAAATCAAAGAAGTCTTCCAATTCAGCATTTGTAGCAAGTGGGTCATACACTTCTCCTTTGGTACCCATCCCAAGTGCCTCATTCATATCCTCTGTGGTGATAGTGAGATTTTTGTCTTGAATCTTGCAGTAGATGATGTACGAGGATATTGCAGAGTCAAGAGCCACCACCTCCACTGTAGCAGACTGCCAAAACTGTTCTAGAATGTCGAGATACAGAGTTGGGTTAACAGATAGAGCATTCTTGACGTACGATTCAGACATCCACTTCACAAAGCACTTGAATTGGCGTTGGGTGCTTCAACATCACTAGTTAGAGCAATGAAATTGGTGTTGAACTTTACTGTTGCCATTTGTGAGAGAGAGAGAGAGAGAAGAAATTGAAGGTTGAAGAAGAAATTTAGCTTTTGCAGTTAGGGTTTCAGAGGTTTTGGGAGTTTGGATGCTTGAGAAATCGAATGAAATGAATCGAATAGATGTGAAGTTGTAAAAGTATGAAGTACTTGAATTGTCGATTAGATGTATGTTCTGTATCGACAAGTCAGGCATTCGAGAAGTAGAAAACAACTATTCGAGAAGTCAAGAAAGGCTTATTTGATAACTCAAGCAGGTTGTAGCTCACAGCTGGCAGTTATCTAACTTAGAAATAAATCTAAATTAGGTAAAATATGTTTTTATGAGTAATTCTGAATTCTGAATAAAAATCCAAAATCAGTTAAAATTCAGCGAGAAATCAGCCTTTTCAAATGATTCGAGAACTCAAATATAGTATTCGAGAACTCAGTCAATCGAGAACTAAAACACTATATTCGAGAAGTCAAGGAAACCTCTATTCGAGAACTCTAAAAGACTCTATTCGAGAACTCGAGAGTGCTCTAAAGAGACTTGTTAGAGATGTTGAATAGTGAATCACTTGAGAAGTCTGACTTGTCGAAATATACTCATAGAAACTCAATTTTCACTATCTTTTCAAAATTTACCAGCCATATTCATTCACGAATATTCTAGCAAATTAAACAGTGATTTTCTCAAAATTTCATAGAAATTTCAAGTTAACAAGAGAATATGATTTTCCAAATATGCAACAGATTTGAAATATTTATAAATCATATTTCAGCCAACACTTACTCCAAAAATATTAAGAATTTAGATAAAGTAAGTGTTTACTGCTGCAACAATCTAGATGCTATATTCACTTAGCCAGAATATGAAGAATTCAGCATTCCAATCTCACTAACCAACCTTGTGAAGGTGGCTTCATCTAATGGCTTAGTGAATATATCAGCTAGTTGTTTGTCTATAGAAACATAATGCAACTCAATGGTTCCATTAGTTGCATGCTTCCTTATGAAATGATATCTGATGTCAATGTGCTTTGTCCTAGAATGATTGACAGGATTGGCAACTATAGAGATTGCACTTGTGTTGTCACACATGATTGGAATTCTTTCCAACACAAGTCCATAATCTCTAAGTTGATTTCTAATCCAAAGCACTTGAGCACAGCAACTTCCAGCAGCTATGTATTCAGCCCCAGCTGTAGAAGTTGACACAGATTGTTGTTTCTTGCTATACCAAGAGACTAACCTTTGTCCAAGAAACTGACAGCTACCTGAGGTGCTTTTCCTATCCACTCTGCATCCAGCATAATCAGCATCAGAATAACCAACCAGATTGAACCCTGTCTCCTTAGGATACCATAGTCCCAAGTTTGGAGTGCCCTTCAGATATCTAAAGATCCTTTTTATAGCAACCAAATGTGATTCTTTTGGATTTGATTGAAACCTTGCACACAAGCATGTAGCAAACATGATGTCTGGCCTACTTGCAGTGAGATAGAGTAGAGAACCAACCATGCCTCTGTAGACTGAGATATCTACCTTCTTGCCTTTAGCATCTTCATCCAATTTAGTGGAAGTGGCCATGGGTGTCTTTGCAGGTGAGCAATCTTCCAAGTCAAACTTCTTCAATAAATCCTTGATATACTTGGTCTGACTGATAAAGATACCATCCTTCCTTTGACTGACTTGCAATCCAAGAAAGAATGTCAACTCTCCCATCATACTCATCTCATATCTGCTTTGCATGAGTTTAGAAAATTTCTCACACAGCTTCTCATTTGTAGAACCAAAAATGATATCATCCACATAGATCTGAACTAAGATAAGATCATCACCATGCTTCTTGTAAAACAATGTCTTGTCCAGTGTGCCTCTAGTGAATTGATTCTCAAGAAGAAATTGTGATAAAGTATCATACCATGCTCTTGGAGCCTGCTTAAGTCCATACAATGCCTTAAGCAATCTGTAGAGACAAATTCTAGGAAGTGTGGATCCTCAAAACTAGGTGGTTGTTGCACATAAACTTCTTCTTCCAACTCTCCATTCAGAAATGCACTTTTGACATCCATTTGATATACTTTAAAGTTTGAATGAGCAGCAAATGCCAAGAATATTCTGATGGCTTCCAATCTAGCAACAGGAGCAAATGTCTCATCATAATCAATGCCTTCCTGTTGAGAGTATCCTTTTGCAACCAACCTTGCTTTTTTCCTTATAATTACACCATCTTCATCCATCTTATTCTTTAGAACCCATTTTGTTCCAACAATGGTTCTGTTCTTTGGTGCAGGCACAAGTTCCCATACTTTGTTCCTTTCAAATTGATTCAGCTCCTCTTGCATAACAATAATCCAATCTGGATCCAACAGTGCATCATCAAGTTTCTTTGGCTCAACTTGTGATAGAAAACAGCCATAGAGGCACTCATTCTGAGTTGCTCTCCTAGTTCTTACTCCTGCATTAGGATCTCCAATGATTTGCTCTACTGTGTGTGATCTATCCCATTTTCTTAAGTGCTCAGCCTGATTTCTCATTCTTGATGTTGCTTCATCATCCACATCATGGTCATTCTCATTTCCTCCCCCTGTGAAGTTGCCACTACTCATAGGTGTGTCTTGGATGCTTGTTTCTTCACTATTGATTGGCACAAATTCTTCTCTTGTATCATCATTCACTTGAGTTTGTTGAACTCAAGTTTCAACTTCAGTTTCAGTCTCTTCATCAGAATCATCTAGATTATCAAACTTCAATGGATCTTTATCTTCATCATTGGCTTCTTCTAGTCCAGGTAGTTTGCTGTCATCAAATGTCACATCTGTGCTTTCCATAACTTTCTTTTGACTGATGACATAAACCTTGTATGCAATTCTTTCCATAGAGTAGCCAAGAAAAATTCCTTCAAATGCTTTTGCATCAAATTTTCCAACATATTCAATATAATCCTTCAATACAAAACATTTGCTTCCAAAAGTATGAACATACTTTAGAGTAGGCTTCTTTCCAGTCATCAAGTTATAAGGTGTCTTTCCAGTGTTTTTGTTGATGAGAGTTCTGTTCTGGATATAGCATGCAGTGCTTACAACCTCAACCCAAAAACATGTAGGCATTTTTGCATCAAGTAACATTGTTCTAGCAGCCTCAATTAGAGTTCTATTCATTCTCTCAACAACTCCATTTTGTTGTGGAGTCCTTGGAGCTGAGAATTGCTGAGAAATACCATTCTCTTTACAGAATGCTTCAAGTATGGCATTTCTGAACTCTGTTCCATTATCACTTCTCAGTGCAATCACACTTGCATTGTTGGCCTTTGCTTCCTTGTCAACTTTCTTTATATGCTCAATGATTACTTGTGGAGCCTCATCTTTTGATGCCAGAAATTCCACCCATGTATACCTTGTAAAATCATCAACCATCACCAAGGCATACTTCTTTCTTCCTAGTGACATAATATTGACAGGCCCAAACAAATCCATATGAATGAGTTGTAGGGGCTTGGTTATTGATGTCACTGTCTTTGACTTGTGGCTTGATCTTTTCATTTTTCCTTTTTGACAAGCCTCACACACTCCTTCTTGGCAGAATTCAAGTGTAGGCATGCCTCTCACTAACTCTCTTTTGACTAGAGAATTAATGGCTTTGAAATTCAGGTGTGATAATTTCTTGTGCCACGGCCAACAATCTTCATTTGATGCTTTTGAATAAAAGCAACAAATTTTGTCCTAGTTTGCAGAGTCCATATTGGCTACAAACAGGCTTCCCTTTCTTACTCCAGATAGAGCAAAATCACCAGTCTTCTTGTGGGTGATCAAACATTCATCTTTGTCAAAATCCACCTTGAATCCCCTATCAGTAAACTGACCAACACTTAGCAGATTATGCTTGAGCCCCTTGACTAGTGCTACATCTTCAATGATGACATTACCAACTTTCAACTTGCCATATCCCAATGTGTTACCCATGCTGTCATCTCCAAAAGCAACCATTGGGCCAGCCTTTTCCTCATACTGTGATAGCAGGGCCATATCACCAGTCATATGATTTGAGCATCCACTGTCCAAAATCCACATGACCTTCTTTTCACTTTCTTTGCCCTGCAAACACCAAGGTATTACTTTTCCTTTGGTACCCAAACAAGTTTGGGTCCATGTGACTTAGAAACAGTTTTATCATAAACAACATGCTTGTCAACTTTCTTGGAATTAGTCTTCTTGTCACTGTTAGAAGTCTTGGAACCTGAGGTTTCAGACTTAGGTGATAGAGGTACCTTTCTAGCTTTAGGAGGACTCGAAGACTTTGACCTGGTGTAGTGTGTGTGAGAATTGTGACTGATACAACCATCAATGAATTGCCTTCTCAGATTGAAACAACTAGTCATAACATTCATATTGCATGGCATACAGTCAAATTTATCACAAAATGGTGCATCTCTATGTCTTAGAGGCACAGAACAATCATAGAAAGGTTTAGATACACTACCAGCAGGTTTCTTGCATGCATGAGTTAAATGATTGGTACTGAAACAGTTCTGACAAGTTTTCCTAGGGGCAATAGGCATATAAACATAGTTGTTATCTTTGTTAATCCCTAACTTGCCATTTCTGTTCTGTTTCTTCTTAGTCACTTTCTTTTCTGATTCACTCTTCCCAGCTGAAACAAACTTAACAAACTTCTTAGGTCTTGGCCTATCAACTACTGGCTCCTTGGCTTTTGACTTGACACTCTCACTCTTGGAAGATGCTTGTTGTTCATTTGATTGTGCCTCATCCTCATCATTCAACATTTGTTTGATGAGTAAGGCATCCTCATCAATTTCAAATGTTGGTTCCTTAAAAATTGGGTTTTCAGTCTTTTTCAAAATGTGAGGCACTTCCTCATGAACAACTGTGTCATCTACAATGACAGCATAGCCTTTTCTCTGTTTAAGAGTGTCATAATCAAGTCTAATAGCAGCCTTGGGCTTTGCTTCAATTTTCTCACAGTAGGATTTCACTAGACCAGATGATTTCCTGAAAGTTTATAGTTTGAATTCATTTTCATCTAATTCATCCCTAAGAGCCTTTTCAACCTGACTAGCACACAAAACCTTATTCTGCAGATATTCAACTTCTTTCTTAAGGTTTTCCACTTGCATAGCAGTTAACTCAAGTTCCTCATTCTTTTTGGTTAACATTTCATTTCTAGTAGACAGTTTAGCAATCTCTTCATTAGCAGCAGTCATATTAGTATGAATGTTAAACATTTCAACAGATAGTTGTTCAATCATGCATTTATACTCTGAAACAGACATGTCTATAGTAGTGAGAGATGGTACCTGAGGGTCTGATGGAGATGTGTCATCCTTGGAATTGGCCATCAAGGCATAATTGCAGAATTCTTGCTCCTCTCCATCACTGTCAGAATCATCCCAACACTTCCCTTCAGCTATGTAGGCCTTACCTTGTGTCTACTTTTTCAGAAGGGCCTCATACTTAGCTTCAAGCTCAAGATAATCTCTATCCTTCTTTTTAGGCTTCTTGCATTCACTGGCAAAATGCCCTAGGTCATTGCATCTATAGCACCTTACAGATGACCTATCCACATGGCTGGTTTTAAACTTATTCTTGTTTGGTTTCACAGGTGCCTTGCTTTTGTTGAATGAATGGTTTTGGGTTTTGGGTTTGAAGGGTTGATTCCTTTTGAATCTGATGTTTGGAAATTTTCTGGCCATGAAAGCATATGAAGTGTTTTCCATCCCATCTAGTTCTTCAAGAGTGTAAAACTCTTCTTCCTCCTTCTCCTCAACAGGTTCACTTACCTCAGGTTCAGTTTCTTCCTCTTCTACTACCTCCTCTATCCTTAACTGGCTTGTGGATGCTTCTAGGTCTTGAATAGATTTGTTGACAATCAAGGCACATGATGTGTTTACCATTCTGCCTTGATTGGCTTTGATAGCCCTTTTCTGAAGCAACTCAAGCTCATGAGTTTTTAAAAATCCATAGATCACATCATATGTAACTTTGTTCAAATCTCTTTCCCTTAGAGAAATGACCCTTTGCTCTAGATGGTTTGGTGAGGATAGCAGAAACTTCATGTTTAACTCATTGGTACTGTAGACCTTGCCATTCATCTGCAACTCAGTAACTAGCTTGTGAAATCTCTCAAACATCTCAGTAATGCTTTCCTTGGGCTGTGCCATGAAAGCCTCATACTGTGTGACCAGTATCTGTTTCTTGTTTTCCTTAACCTCATCAGTTCCTTCACACAACACCTCAATGTGATCCCACATTTCTTTGGCAAATGTACATGATGCAATGTTTGCAAACATTGACATGTCCATGGAATCAATGATAAGCAACATGAGGTGGCTGTCAAGAGCAACCTTCTCCTTTTCTGATTCTGTCCATTTTGATGGATCCTTGGCCTCATAAGATCTTGGGATAGTTGTGGTTCCAACAGTCTTCTCTGGTATCTCTTGTTGTGGAACAAAAGGACCATTTTTAAGAATCTCAGGATACAAAGGATGAGAGGCTTTGATGAACAACATCATCTTTATCTTCCAGAGGTTGAAGTTATCTTTGTCAAACTTAGGGACTTTCACCGTTCCTGTAGTCTTTGGTGTATTCGAACTCATGATCGTTTTTCTGTTTTTGAATAAACAGCCCGCTCTGATACCACTTGTTGAGTATTGAATACGATAAAAGAATACAGAGGGGGTGAATGGATTCTTGAACTTTTCTTTAGCTAGAGTCTATGTAGCAAATAAGTGTTTGTGTGTGTAGAAGTGAAGGTGCGGATAAAGAACAACACAAGACACAGTATCACTTTAATCTAATGTATTATTAGATAAAGGTTGCTACAATCTGTGAATACAAATGATAGTATTCTCAGCTTTGTTTTTCTCAGAGAGATACAGCTTGTAGTGTATGAGAAACTTGACTCACAAAGTTACAAAGTTAATGACTATGGAAGTGAGGCTGTAACCTTATAGAACATGGATACACCCTACTTACTACAAATAAGGTAGCTGAACAAATTACTTTCTAGTCTGTCTATCCTTTTTGAGTAAGTGTCCAAACGGTTACAGATTTGACTTTGCAAAGCCTGTTCAGATCCACTTCTTTAGCCCCTTGTCTCTTTTATATCTCTCCAAGCTTCCTTGTAGGCTTTCCAGAGCACGTTACAGATTGTGGTCCATAAAGTGCATTGGCTTGTTGCAGGTTTCTGACTTGTACAATTTCTTCAGTACTTTGTCTCCAAGAATGTATTCGAAAAGTGACTAAGTAGTTGATTCGAGAACTAGAATTGACTTGATCGATAACTCTGAGTTCTCGAACACTGTTATATTGACATATCGAATTACTTCTCGAATAGCTCTTTTCTTCAGGATTCCTTGAGTTGTCGAATAGAACACTTGACTTGTCGAATCCTTGAGATATCAAATAGCTTTCTGAGTCCTTGAGATATCGAATGGAACTTTGACTTGTTGACTCCTTGAGAACTCGAATACTACTTTGACTTGTTGACTTCCTGAGTTCTCGAATAGAGTACATAGACATATCGAATCTCTGAGATATCGAATGAGATATCGAACAGTGTATTCAGAGATATCGAATAGTGTCTTGAGATATCGAATCCCTGACTTCTCGAATACTGGACTTATCGAATAGACAAATATACTTCTCGAATTGGTACTTAGGCAAATTCTTCATTTCTTCAAATCCCAACTGTGATTATTTGAAAGTCTTTATCTTCTTGCTTGAGGCATGAACCTTGGAACTTCTTTCAAGAATCATTCTAGACTCTATAAGTATAGTTACACAACTAGGATTTGATGCCTACTACAAGTACAATACAAACAGAAACTCTACAACTAGAGGTTCCCTCAGTTAAGAGGTCATGTAAGTAATGCAAGACATTACAAACAATTAGGCTTGTTATTAGATGTATACAGGCATGCCTCTATAACTAACAAGAGCCATCCAAGCATTATTCGTAGAGTCGTGCAAAGCTTTCCGAGCAATACCCTGAAAAGCAAATATTCGAAGAAATATCCTCCATTAAGCACTCCGAAATACCCTCCTCAAAGAAGGACGTATTCTAGAGTTTCCATAACGTATTCCGGAAAATATCCTCCTCAAAGAAGGTCATATCCACCAGAATTTCCATAAATGCTTCAGAGATATCCCTCCTCACAGGAGGTGGATTTTCCGAAGTTCGAACCTTGATGAGGCGTTGGAAGTACGGACATCCCCCCCGGAAGTACAGTTTTTGCAAGGATTTTGATAATTTAGGATACTCTCCTCAAAGGAGATTAGTTTTTAGTTCAGAAATACCCTCCTCACAGGAGGTGGATTTTCCGAAGCTCAAACCTTGATGAGGCTCCGGAAGTAGGGACATCCCCTCAGGAAGTACGGTTTTTGCAAGGATTTAATAATTTGGGATACCCTCCTCAAAGGAGGTTGTTCCCCATTCCAGAAATATCCCTCCTCACAGGAGGTGGATTTTCCGAAGCTCGTGCCTTGATGAGGCACTGGAAGTACGGACATCCCCCCGGAAGTACGGTTTTTGCAAGGACTTTAATAATTCGGGATACCCTCCTCAAAGGAAGTCGTTCCCCATATCAGAAATATCCCTCCTCACAGGAGGTGGATTTTCCGAAGATATCTTCATTCTTACTAAGACTCTCCTTAGAGGAGATCGTCTTTTCACAAAAAATAAGGGAGACCCTCCTTAGAGGAGGTCATCTTCCCAAAATCATATCAATATCCCAAAATTCTTCCAAAAAATATCAGCAACACTTGAAGGGTCTTCTAAAAAATATCAATAACACCCAAAGGTCTTCTAAAAAATATCAGCAACACCCAAAGGTCTTCTAAAAAATATCAGTAACACCCAAAAGTCTTCTAAAAAATATCAAAAATACCCTCATCAAAAGGGTCTTCAAAGAAAATCAACTCTTCGAATAAGAGCCTTCCAAAATATTTACTCATGCAAAGGAGGGCCTTTCAAAAGTAATAAACTCTTCGAACAAGAGCCTTCCAAAATATTACCCCTACAAAGGAGGGTCTTCAAAAGTAATATACCGGAGGGTCTAATTTTTTGACAAATTCAATTCGCAAATCTAAAATTAATTTGACATATATAATGCAATACAGAATAAAAAACTTAAGACATAACTCATGCATAATAAACATGTTAATTTAAGCATGCATAAAATATTTAACCGAGATAATTTATATCTCACAAATATTTTAATAATAAAAATATAATATTCATGATATAAATGTTTATATAATTGCATAAAATTAAAAATAAACAGAAAACTTATCTCGATTTTTTACAGTTGTAAGTTTCAAATCGTAGTCCTGGTTCGGATTTTTTTTTTCTACGGGCCTGGTGCTTCTCAGCTTCTGGTTCGACTTTCATGCCAAGCGGGTCCCAAAATATTTTCTGAATTTGCATTCTCCTTGTTCCACGCCCTGCTTCCTCTAAGTTTATTTTCTTAGTTCTGGTCTGCCATGTCCTTTTTTTTATTGTTTTTTCTTTTCTTCTTGCGCGAGGCTTCGTACCTTCTGACTCGAGTCCATGAAGATCAAATTTTATTGATAATAAATTTCATAATAGAAAATTTGTACATCATATATAATTCATACATAATAAATATGTTAATTTAATCATGCACAAAATATTTAATTAAAACAATTTATATCTCGCAAATATTTTAGTAATAAAAATGTAATATTCATGATATAAAATATTTATGTAATGGCATAAAATTAAAATAAACAAAAAACTTATCTCGATTTTTTAAGAAGCAACGCTGCAGAATTTTTTTTTGTTCCGGCTTTTGTTGTCGCCTTTTGTTCTTCTTTTCCTTTTTTTTTTCCTTCGATTGTCTTTTTTTCTTTTCCTTGCTTAATCTTCCACCCACGCGCATAATTTTTCACACAAAAATCAAAATTGGTAAAGCACTTGATTCCATGCTGGCCCACCAAGAACTACTACCAATCTTCTTTCTTCTTTGTTTTGTTTTTCTGATCATACACGTGCATGGCTTTCAATTTTCCCTTTATTTTTTATTTCTTTTACTCACAGGTCCTATCACTTTGCTTGATTCAATATTCTTATTAACTCCAAGTCTTCTACTTCTTTGTCTTCGTTAATTCGACTTGTCTTTTTTGTCTTCGATTTTTTTTTTTTTTTTCACAGGGGCTTTCTTCATGCGTTGTTGTTTCGTGATGCTGGTTACGGTCTTTTTTTAAAATTTTAAAATAGACCCGCCACCTCCACCATACGTTCCTCCATTAAAGCCGCCTAAAATCCAATATAACTGATAAGTGGAGTTTATATCCATTTGGAACATTCTATAATGGCTTAAATTGATTGTCTTGGACTCAAGTTTGTGGTAGTTTTGATGTGTTTTGCTTAGTTGTGCAGATTTATGAGAATGTTGACTAAGGTGGATGCTTCTACAATTTTTGGGGAATTAATTGATTAAAATTCGGATTTCTGAGAAGGGCTTGCGCAGTCTACACTATTTTGGCCATATCTTGAGTTCTAGAAGTCCGTTTGAGGCCCGTAAGTAGTCCACACGAAGATAACGGAATTCTCTATCATTCTAAAGTGGTCAAGAGGCCCAATTGCAGCTGGAACGTTCCAGAATTACTAAAGAAAAGACAGCTGCGAATTTCCCTTTAAATCAGAATCAGTTTTGGAAACGTACTTCTATTATAATTCTGATTTTGTATTTTCTTGTTGGGCAAGATGTCTAGAGCCTATATAAACACATCCAACCCTTGTAATTTATCATTATCATTAGGAGTAGAACCTTTACATATCAATTACTTAGTTTTATTTGTATTTTTCATACTTTGTTTTTTTTCATGGTTTCATCAGATCCCATGATGACGAGAGGTTCAATTATGAGCTAATCGTTGTCATGGGATTCTAACGGATTTATTTATAGAGCTTTAGTATCTTGATGCTTTAAAGATCTGTGTGTGATGTATATCTGATATCCTCGTATGGTTGTGCTTTATGAATTTAGATGCGTAGCTAACATCTAATTTGTTAATCTCTTGTGAAGTGAAAGTGGATCTTGAGATTTAGAACTTGCCATGCTAGCATAGGTTCATGATTGTTTATCAACATGATTCGTAGTATGAGATGAGAATACTTATATTGCCCTATGTGATCAATGTGGATAACTTGTTCTTCAACCGTTATATTTTCAAATTCTATAGAGATATAGGGTCTAAGCATAATTGGTGTCTATTCATCTTCTATCTCTTTTGTGGATGTATGGGTAGTTTGGTATACGTATGCTGACAGGTAGCGTGTACTTGTTTCGTGTTGTCCGATCAGATATCATAACCATTGCATATAGTGATTAAAGGCGTCAGATCTAAACAAAGTATTTAATGAAGTTAGGATTCCATGGTTTCTCTTGCAGAAGTAATTTGATTTAAATTCTTGTTAGTTAGTTAATTCTTAGTTTGTTAATTTTCTTTTTAGTTAGATTTAGTTAATTAAAACCCAAATTTGTTATTTGTCTTAGCAGTGAATTAAAACCATACATTGTTGCATAGGTACAATACTGAATTAAAAACCAGATCTCTGTGGGAACGAACTTGACTTCTATCTGTATTACTTGTGACCACGTACGCTTGCGTGTTTTTTTGTTAACAAGTTTTTGGCGCCGCTGCCGGGGATCATCGGTGTTTTATTTTTGGTTTATGTGCTTGTCAATAGTGGTCGTTAGAGTTCACTGACTCGGATTTCTTTTTCTCATCTATTCTTGTAGTTCATTGATGTTTCAGGTACTTGTCAGAGAGCATTGTCGTTGAAGATGGATTTTCTAAATTACTATGGAGTTCAGCAGGTGGTTAGTGTTTGTGAGCTATGTGCGGGCGCACATGAGACGTATCAGTGTTGGAGCAACCAAGGTGGTATTCAACAACTTCCGCAGCCTTATCAGCAGTATCAAGGTCAACAATTTGGAGCACAGCCTTACTATCCTCAGAATATTCTGCAACAACAGAACCAGAATTTTCTGCAGCAACATGACCCGTGGCAATCTCAACCTCTGAGTTATGAGGAACAACCATATTTTCAATACCATCCTCAACAGTACCAGCAAGATGTTTTAGATATGTCATATTTCTTTGGTAGTGAAGATTTTCAACATCAGCAACCTACTCCTACTTTTCAGTCAGATAAGGTTCCTACTAGGGAGGAGATTAGGATGCTTGTGAAGAGTAATGAGGAGTCTCTCAAATCTTTGGAGATTCTAGTTGCTCAAGCTGTGAGAGCCTTGGAACAAGAGAAACAACAATGCATATTAGAGGCAATTCCAGGAAATAATGATGACTTGGGGCAGGGTACTGCATGCTTAATTGAGGAAGACAAATTCCAAGAGGAGGAGAGTGTTCACAAGCCATGTGAGGAATTTGATCAAGCCAGTGAGGTGGATGATTTGGAAAGGGCACAATTTGAGACAGACATTGATGAGCTGCACAAATTTCAAGAATTGTTATGTGCGTACCAAGAGGACACTGATGAGCTACGCAAATTTCAAGAATTGGTATGTGCATCCCAAGAGGCTGATGAACATGGAAAAGATGCAGGTCTTCTACTTGTCTCTGAGTTTAAAGATGGAGGTAGAGCATTAGAGCCAATGTAGGAAGTTCTCTTTGAGGAACCAAAGGCTTCAGCAACTTACATTTACCCTCCTCCATTATATTTAAGCGAAGCCCGCGAGTGCGTGTTGTTCTACAAATTGACAGATTTTGGGTCAACAGACGAAGGCATTGGAATTGGATATAGCTATTATACGAATAGGCCAAGCGAGGTTAAGGGGCAGAAAGTGTGTCGTCGTGATGACGATGAAGTCTCGCGAAGAGAGGACCAGGCCAACTATTATCATCCTTAATGGAGGCTTGGAAGTTACGTCAAGCTATTGACGTTAAAGAAGCGCTTCTTGGGAGGCAACCCAAGCATTGTTCTATACTGGTATGTTTTTTTACTTTCCCTCGTATTTACTTCCATTCAATGAGGACATTGAATATTTTAAGTTTGGGGGTGGTTTGAGGGATAAGTAGTGTATATTTATGTGATTGTTAGTCATTGTGTTCATGTAGGATTTCATGCTTTGCATATTAGTAGTAGTAAATTATGCATTTATGTTCGTGTTATCTATGTTTGTTTCATATAGGACATTCTGTTCTTATGTTCGTATATCATGTGAGTTCATAGTAGTTTGCATTTGCACCAATGCTTGATAGGAATTTTGTGTTGTTGATGCTTTTGATTGAGAAGTGATATGCTTTGTTCTTGTGCACACACATACACTAGTAAGTTGAAGCTAGTAGACTGTTTGAATGTTGTAAGTGATTAGAAGGACATGAATATGTGCAAGATGATTTAGTTTGCATGCTTTGAATACAAGTCGGTGCGTTAGAGAGATTTTTGCTTGGGATTGAGAATGTTTTTTCACCAAGTGAGTTTTTGAGCCATATTGCATATTATTTGCAATTTATTCGTTTGCTTGAGTGTCCACGGATTGTTTGCATTGCTAGCAGTTGTTTGAGGTCTTTCTTGAAATGCATGACATTATTTGACGATTAAAATGATAAAGGCATTTAGGAATAACCGCATATTTTCCCATATTACCACACCATATTTACATGATCAATTAGTTAACCCGTTGAGCTTAATCCTATTTTTTCGGTGACATACCATATTACTTTCCTAGACCTTTTTCTTGTATTGGCCTTAAAATTAATTTGAACCCACGTTGTCAAAGGCTAGTAGAGGGCTTAAGGGAGTAATAATGTGTGCAAGGAGGGGTTTATTGTTGGTCATAAGTTTGGGGGAAATATTGAAATTTGAAAATTGGGTTTGTTTGTTTACTTGATAGTCGGCATATGTAATAAATTCATGGGATCATTGTTATTGTTCATATTATTATTTTATTTAGCTCTCGAAAAAAAAAACAAAAGAAGAAAAAAAGAAAAAGAAAAAAAAAGAAAAAAAAACAAAAGAAGAAAAAAAGAAAAAGAAAAAAAAAGATGAAAGAAAAAAAAAGAAAAAAAATATTATGAGAGCATGTTTGTGTTTGTTGTGATCCTATTTCAGTCGACTAGTCGAGTGTTTGTTTTTAGTAAAATTTATGTGGGGGGAAAATAGGGTGTTGTGTATGATTTATTATGGTACTTACTAGCTTTTGACACTTCACCTGTTTTGGCTTATTTGACATACCTTGTCCCTAGCCCCGTTACAACCCAAATAAAGACCTTTTGATTATTGTCATTGATGTATGTTGTGTTAAGAGTTAGATTGATACCAAATGTCAAGCATGCTTATGATTTTGTTGGAATTGAGTGATACACTTACCCTTGTTGTTGAGTGAATATTCTTTTGTGAGTGGATTGTGAGTGTTTGCTTGTTTTTGCGTATGAGATCCCGAGTTTTGTCTCAAAGATGTACTATTGTAGGCTTAGCATGTTTACTAACTTATTCTTACACTTGACATGGGCTTGTGAGAACTTATGCATGTTCATTGAGTAGACTATGTGAATACTTGCACTTTCGACACCAAGACATTGCGTATTTACTTTGATTCTTAAGTTGATATGGCATGAGAGGATTTGAAGGTATGGTAGGATATTAGACTAGATTAATTGCATTTTCATTTAGTTGCATTCATGCATTGCATTGCATTGGATTTTGTGGGTACATTCGCTATAGGCCCTCACGAGACCTTACTCGTCCACTAGGGCTGCCTATGGGTTTAAAGGGCTTGTTGCATATGCCAAATGCAACCGTGATCACCTACGGAAGTGGTACTAGTTAGTTAGTTAGTTGTAATTGTTTATGCTTGAGGACAAGCATCGGTTTAAGTTTGGGGGTGTGATAAGTGGAGTTTATATCCATTTGGAACATTCTATAATGGCTTAAATTGATTGTCTTGAACTCAAGTTTGTGTTAGTTTTGATGTGTTTTGCTTAGTTGTGCAGATTTAGCAGAATGTTGACTAAGGTGGATGCTTCTACAATTTTTGGGGAATTAATTGATTAAAATTCGGATTTCTGAGAAGGGCTTGCGCAGTCTACACTATTTTGGCCATATCTTGAGTTCTAGAAGTCCGTTTGAGGCCCGTAAGCAGTCCACACGAAGATAACGAAATTCTCTATCATTCTAAAGTGGTCAAGAGGCCCAATTGCAGCTGGAACGTTCCAGAATTACTAAAGAAAAGACAGCTACGAATTTCCCTTTAAATCAGAATCAGTTTAGGAAACGTACTTCTATTATAATTCTGATTTGGTATTTTCTTGTTGGGCAAGATGTCTAGAGCCTATATAAACACATCCAACCCTTGTAATTCATCATTATCATTAGGAGTAGAACCTTTACATATCAATTACTTAGTTTTATTTGTATTTTTCATACTTTGTTTTTTTTCATGGTTTCATCAGATCCCATGATGACGAGAGGTTCAATTATGAGCTAATCGTTGTCATGGGATTCTAACGGATTTATTTATGGAGCTTTAGTATCTTGATGCTTTAAAGATCTGTGTGTGATGTATATCTGATATCCTCGTATGGTTGTGCTTTATGAATTTAGATGCGTAGCTAACATCTAATTTGTTAATCTCTTGTGAAGTGAAAGTGGATCTTGAGATTTAGAACTTGCCATGCTAGCATAGGTTCATGATTGTTTATCAACATGATTCGTAGTATGAGATGAGAATACTTATATTGCCCTATGTGATCAATGTGGATAACTTGTTCTTCAACCGTTATGTTTTCAAATTCTATAGAGATATAGGGTCTAAGCATAATTGGTGTCTATTCATCTTCTATCTCTTTTGTGGATGTATGGGTAGTTTGGTATACGTATGCTGACAGGTAGCGTGTACTTGTTTTGTGTTGTCCGATCAGATATCATAACCATTGCATATAGTGATTAAAGGCGTCAGATCTAAACAAAGTATTTAATGAAGTTAGGATTCCATGGTTTCTCTTGCAGAAGTAATTTGATTTAAATTCTTGTTAGTTAGTTAATTCTTAGTTTGTTAATTTTCTTTTTAGTTAGATTTAGTTAATTAAAACCCAAATTTGTTATTTGTCTTAGCAGTGAATTAAAACCATACATTGTTGCATAGGTACAATACTGAATTAAAAACCAGATCTCTGTGGGAACGAACTTGACTTCTATCTGTATTACTTGTGACCACGTACGCTTGCGTGTTTTTGTGTTAACAATAACCCCCGTGTATATAGATGATTTGATTGTCCTCCACAATCAAGAATTAATCCCCTCCTTCTAGCGCCAATTGTTAACGGAGGAATTTGGTGATAACAGATTTCGGAGGTTGCTGGAATAACGGAACTATGAAAATAGGGGGATTTGGGATTTTGGATGTTTGGGGCTGGACTTGAGAGGTGTCTCGATTTGTCTCGTGTATCGGATCCCTTTTCAAGATGCCTGCGAACCTTATATTTACAAGGATCAAGCCAACGCACTTCTGTGAAATTAATTTGTGTCTATCCCTTAGAGACTTTAGGGATAAAATTCGTTAATCTGGGTAATTACTGATTTTATCTGATTTAATATTATCGTTGTGATATCTTCCTGATTTGAAGAATATCGTTTGGAGATATTTTCCATTATTGATTGATTAAGATTGATTATTTCCTCGTTTCAAGGAGAGGATAAAACTTAGCGATTAAGTTATAATTATTAATCTGAATTAATAATTAATAATATTGGAAGTAACACGTTAAAATCATTGTTTAGGGAACATACAATGTATAAAAACTGGATTTCCCGAAAGTTTTATTTGCAAATGTATTTGGGATTGGGACTAGTTTCTTCACTAAATATTCAGATGAAAAATAAATGATGATTCTGTACTTGTGGTTGAGATCATGAGAATCCAATGTGTACATCATACATGCCTCCTTTTCATATATATGCTAATAGATCTACACCAACAAATTTTTCTCACACCTCTTACCTCTTGGTGTAGCGGTACCTCCCTCGCTCCCTTTACAGGATGTCGAGGGTTCAAAGTTCAAACCTTGTCTTGACAAGGTGGGTGTGTTATGTGTGAGTGTGTATAAATATCAAAAAAAATAAAAATTCTTCTCACAACCCACTTTCCAAGTAAATCCCTCTTCGCTACAACTTCTTTACTTTCTCTATGTATTGTCAGCTAATCTTGATCCGTGAAATGTATTAAGTTCTTTGCTTGCTGAAAAAACATATGTTGCATTCTTATCTGAACTGAACCAGATCGAAAATTGTTGAGTATTTATCATCTAAGAAAGTATATATTTTGCATCAAAATCACAAAGAATAAATGTAAATCATGTTAATTAGTAACATCTTTCCCCCACATTACAAGCAACTTGAATTAATATGAACTAATCTGTTGGCAATGCCTCTCTAATTAATTAATTATCTAGAACCACGTTCTTCAAATTGGTGTACTGCTGTTTGATTTGGTTTATGATTCTTTATATTTTCTTCAACCCTAATTAGAATCTGTATACCCGATCCATTCCAACCTGATTGGATTTTATCTAACCCGAAATTTCGAATTTGGATATGGATATGGATTTATTGTTTAAACCCGAAAGAGTTTAGATTTGGATATTAAGCATTCCGATCCGAACACGAGCCAATTTGAAAACTAAGATTTTAAAGTTCGAGTATTATTAATAATTCTTGACAATTAGTAATGTTTTTTATTTGTAAAGCTAAATTTTTTGTTTAAAACTAATGTTCCATGAATTTTATGTTTCAAGTAAAAAATATTGTACAAAAATATTTTTTAATTTTTTTTAAGAGTTTCGAAATTCATGTTTGGATAAACCCGAACTTGATCCGAAATCGGGTGAATTGGATTTGAACTTCGATTTTTAAAATCCAATTGAATTTGAATTTGAAAAAAAGATTTGGATTTGGATACTGTTGTGGGAGGATTTTAGCACAACAAATTATGAGGCCTCGTGCTGGAATAGCGCCAGTAATCAAGGAATCGTACAACCACCCGGAAAGGCTCGTGGTTGAAGATCAATGGCTAGCCGCCCAGGAAGGCACACGACTAGGGTTACCGAAGAACACGGGATGTGGTTCCTCGGAAGGATCGGACTGAATCTACGGGATGAGAGCTCAAGGACCAAATGTTGGCCAGCCAAGAACCCTAATTTGACTGTGTCACACAAGAGTGCACGTGCTCTAGCTACTCAAGGAGTGTAAAGTGTCGAAGAAGATCCCGTAAACTGCCTACATACCACTATTTATAGTGGATCAAGCCCGAATGTAGTTCTTGGATGATATGATTGTTTGTTTATGATGAGTTATCCTCTCTCCAGTGGGATAATGACTGTTATTTCTGATAATAATCAAGTGTGATGTACGAAATCAGGTTACCAAGCAGTTTAGGTAACATAGAATGATTATCTCTTGTATTTATCATGATTTTTATATCATTTATCAAGTATATATGACATATATCCTCAAATAAC
This sequence comes from Kitagawia praeruptora, assembly GCA_037693485.1. NCBI lineage: Eukaryota > Viridiplantae > Streptophyta > Magnoliopsida > Apiales > Apiaceae > Kitagawia > Kitagawia praeruptora. Next base: position 88,745,650 of record CM075347.1, on the reverse strand, counting down.
TGAATGTTTATCTGTTTGAGAGTGTTTTTAGATGATATAGACGTGTTCCTAAAAAATAGGAGGCGTGCCTTATCTGCATTGGCAGCCTAATCAGGCTTCCGGCGGAAGCTGGGGGTACCGCCCGGTAGCCTGGCTCCGGTACCCCCTCCGGTAACCCCTATCCCGGGAGCTACTCTGGAAGCTCTACTGGATGTCTGGTAATGGTTATAGGTTATCCTCAGGGGGATGCCTTGAGACCCTTAGCCATGTGTTCCCGTGCTGCAGCGTACATGGTAACCCCTAGGGCCACCGTAGGCCTTCGGAAACCCGACAGATTACTCATTCTCTTCATGGATCTGGACCTTAATCCTCTAGTGGGCCTAAATCTAACCCATGCGAGATTTTGGTCACAACAACTACCCCCCGGTTCCCTGAAGTACTGTGTGCAAGGGGAACCTTATTATCCACGGGGTGCCGGTTGCTAAGAAAATTCGTCTTTTTGCTATCTTGATTAACACCACATGTCAATATTGAAAACTCTTAATCATGAAGTTGGGGCTAATTCTGATGTTTATAATTGGTAGCTCTTGTAATTGTGTTACAGAAGCTCGAATCAGAAGCGGAAGCCTCGTATTTTACGCATCCGAGGGCAAGTTAATTTTAATTCTCTAGAAATAAAATAAACATTATTGAGGAGGGAAAAACAGGCTAGGACTCTGCCGTTTCCACAGAGATAATTGCAAGAGATAAACAATTTTCCATGCAAAAGACGTTTCCCACCCGTCTCGTTTTCTGTGCCACATTCATTGGCCAAGGCAAACACGCCTCTTTGACCCCCTTTTTATATACCATCTAATATCTCAGCCTTTTCACTTTCCTTCTTATCCTCGCTCAACACTTTCTTTCTTGTAAACAAAAGATTTCTCAAGGCTTCCAGCGAAAGCTTCTCCGGTGAAGGCTAAGTCGCCCATATACTCACCCTCTCAACTTACGCAAGTAAGTACTCAATCTCCATGACTTACTTTTTTTTTATTAATGTGGTCATCATGCATAGATATCTCATGCAAATATCTGATTGTGCCTTTTGTATGTCTGTTTCGGTATGTTTCCGTTGGTTCATGTTCTTGAATGACGGCCGATCTTATGACTTCAGCAGCCACTGCATGTCATTTTATTTTTATTTATCTGAATCAAGTACTTCCATTTGCAGATTCTTGCTATTTCTCTTAATTTCTGAATCGTATCTAGATTAGATCCATATGCTTTATTCTCAATAATAGAATGCATGTGTGAATCTCCATTTACGACATATGTGAAAAAAGAATTTGAGGTAACTCATGCTCCGGTTGCCCCTTTGATTACTCTTTTATATGCTTGTAACGTGTTTGATACTTGGCCTCACCGGGTCGTGCTGTTTTTAAGCCTATCTTGTCAACCGATTATATATGCTTCGTCGATTTGGGGTATGTTGACAATACTTTCGGGTCAACACCTTTCTTTTTGTACTGGTTGGATAACCTTGTCACCATAGTATTTGGTTAGTAGACCGGTAGCTATCCCCCTGAGCCCTGACGACTTTTAATTTAGCATGGCACCCCTGGGGTTACCATGGGTGTCAGCGAGTCGATTGTTGATAATCTTTACTTTTTCCAACCTTTAGTGATTCAATCACGAACCCTCCTTCTAATCTGCTTCCTCCCTGTGGTTGCAGATGTCGACCTCGTCCATCTCGGGAGGCTCATCACGGCATGTGGGAAACTTGTCGCCCGTCTCTGGTGAGCCCTCAGATTCTGAGTCAACCCATCTTAACGATGTGCTCTTACATCAACCCTTGTTGCAATCCAAGCTATCCGTTAGTTCTCGGACACGTTCCCGAGTTGAAGTCATAAATCCACTTGAGGCTGAGATTATAAGTAGGCATCTCGACCTCTCCCTTGAGGCTGGTTCGTCAAACTTTAATAATGAGGGTATTGATAGGATTTATCTGAGTTCAAACACGGATGAGGAAGAAAAATTTGATGGGGGATTCGGGAACGAGGCTGAGCAGCCATTTTTTCATAACACAGACTTACAGGATGAGGAAGAGAAACTTGATGAGGGATTGGTGATGGAGATTGAACGGAAGCCCCATGTCCCTGCAGGCTTCGTTCCATCCTGTGAAAATTTAGATTCTACTATGAACACTGATAGGCTTGCTAGGCTGCTTGAGGGGTGCAATCCGGGGTGTGACCTGGTGATACCCAGTGAAGGTGAAAGGTGCCACGGGTTTGATAACTTCGAGCCTGACCAATCTATACCCAGTGCAGTCCTATCTGCTTCGTTCTTTAAGCTTGGGTTCTCTTTTCCCCTGCACCCATTTATTGTTGAGTTGCTCGCCTTCTATGAAATTGCACCTATGCAGCTGACCCCCAATTCTTTCAGGGTGGCAGCCTGCATGTACATCCTTTATGACCAAGTTTTTTCCGTTCCTCTCACTGCCCGGGAACTGGGGTATTTTTATCAATTGAAGGGTGTGGGGAGGAAGATAGGTATCTTTTACCTTACCTCCTGGAATGACAAGCAAGGGGGATGCATTAAGGGAAATAAACGTGGGATGTATGACTGGCTGGAGATGTTTTTATATTGTTATGAGTGTGAAGAAGTGAGAAAAGAGTGGAATCTAACTCCGGGTAAACACTCGGTACCCTCGTACATTACTGGTAACCTTTATCTGGTTGAATCTTTATATAACCCTTTTCTCCTTTTTATTTTATTATATCGTTTAGGGATCCCAACACAAACTTCTCTCGAGGGGATTGAGGAGGAGAGGGCTAGGAAAATTATGAGGTTAGCCGCCGACTTAGGAGATGGTGAAAGTCTGCTGACCCCGGAGACCCTGGTGAGGTTAGGGTTCTCAATGCCCATGGCTCCCTCATCCCCGGTCCAAGGGATGAAGGTTGAGGAAGGGTCTGGCACAGAACTTGAGGCACAGGGTACTAGCCGAAAGAAAAAGAGGGTTTCCCAGCACTCTAGCCCTGGTAACCCAGGCTCCTGCTTCCTATATCCGCAATTTTCGTGTGTCCTTGTAGCTATTATGCCTTACTTATTTTTTGTTACTCGTAGTCTTATGGGCTTCCATGCGTATGTTGGTTGCATAGTAATTACTGTTTATCATGTAATTAGGCACTTGATCTATGTTTTTCTTTAAACATGTGCACTATTACTTATGACATTTCGAATATTCTGTCGTTTCAGGTATGTCTGGCACTGTTCCGTCCTTTGTACAGCCTTCGGATAAGTACGAGGATCTGTTCCCAGAAGACGAGCTGATGGTACTTGATCCACCAATTAATGCCACCCCTATTTCTCAGGTCAAGGCTCCTTCTTCAGGCAAAACCGGGTCTACTCCTGCCGACAAGCGAAGATTCTCACAGGCTACCGGTAGTTTGGCTTCCACTCCTGAGACCAGGTCTGCTAAGAGAGTCAAGGTGCCTCAGCCGGCCGGCGTCTCTCAAGAGGTTCAACAATTCCACAAGCTGACAGATGGGCAGATACCTCTAGAGGTTATCTCTGGCTGGTCCCAGCTCAAGACCTCGGATGCTGGGCGTGCCATGCTGTTCTCTTCGGGAGAAAGTTTATTCCATCAATTGCGAATCGGTGGCCAGCTGGTGGCGGCTACCCGGGGGGATATGAAACTGAAGGAAGAATTGAAGCAGATGAAGTTTGATCTTGATGTCGCAGCAGAAGAAAAGAAAAAACTGGTTGATGTTACCAAGAAATTGAAGGGTGAAGTTTCAGCTATCACAAAGGAGAAGAACAAGCTGGGAAGGTTGGTTTTTGAGCAGGATAAGGATAAAGAGGGGATGGTGGCATCCCATACCACCAAGGTTGCGGAGCTGCAGTTACAAGTGGATACCCTCCAGGCCTCTATAAAGAAGTTAAAAGAGGTGCTTCCCGAGAGGTATAAGCTGGGGTTTGCTAAGGGGGTTCAGGATTACATGAAATCTACTTGGAAGGTGATGCCGAACCTGGATTGGACCCTTCTGGGCGAGGATGCCGTGAAGCAGGTGGAGAGGTTTAAAGCGGAAGCTACCAAGTCTCAGCCCTCCGCTGCGAAGGTGACCCCCACACCGTCCGACACTCCGAAAGATATGGCTAAGGATACTCAAGATACCAGGGTTGATGCTCCCGCAGAGGCGGTCGAGGTGGCTCCAGGTGATTCCCCCAAAAAGGCGGACCCTGTTGAGGATTCCCCTAGTTCTGAGGCTATTAAAGATCCCTCATCCTCCTAAATCATCTTGATCCTTCTATTATGCCGGTTTATGAACTTTTAGTTTTAATCAAGGGGGTGGGCTCCTATAATGCTCCACAGATGTAATCCTAAACTTAGTAACTTTTAATCGTCCTATGGTCGTAGGCCTCGATATCTTTGAACTGGTTCCGTCAACGCAATGCATGTTTATCTTATTATCTGGTTTTTATGCAGTAGGTATAATTGTCATATCATTTCTGGTTATACAACGAGAACCAACCTGGACTTAATAATCCTTAATCATCGAACCTCCATAGTACTCATTCTCTAGGGTACCAATATGCTAAGTAAGAGAGGTACTACGGTAACTTAAAATAGTGCATAACTAGACGCCACCATCGAATTATATTCAGTAAAAATGACTCTCCTGACTAATCCTAAAACAAGTTTGTACAAGTTTTCAGAGGATATATGTCATATATATGTTGATTAAATAGATATTAAATCATGAATCAAGATAAGGACGATAGAATGGTATCGCAGTGTAGAAGAGTACAAGAGCAAATATGGCAACACATACCTGGATAGGTGGCCATAGCACTGATAGACTACTTGTACCTTTGTCTGCTTGGTTGTCACTGTGGGTGTGGGGGTACCGTCCGGTATCCCTATAGCATTTGGAAGCCCGAAGACAGGAACCTGACTCTGGGAGCCCCGTGGCCGGTAGCCCCTATCCGGTAGCCTGGGTACCGGAGGCTTAGCCTGGAAACCTTTGTTCCGGGAGTCCAGTCATTTAATAAATCATGTGTGGTGATGCCATGTAGGCCAATCCTGCAAAGATGTCTTGTAATGAAGGGATCCAAGTGGGTCGACCAGGGTACCACACAAGCCCAAGTAATGAAGGGAACCATGTATGCCGAACAGGGTTCCATACATGCCCTGATAACCAAGTAAGCCATGTGAACCACTCAAGGTTCCGTACATGTCTGGTATTGAAGGGACCCAGGTGTGCCGATCAGGGTACCACACCAGCCCAAGTAATGAGGGGAACCATGTATGCCGAACAGGGTTCCATACATGCCCTGATAACCAAGTAAGCCATGTGAACCACTCAAGGTTCCGTACATGTCTGGTATTGAAGGGACCCAGGTGTGCCGATCAGGGTACCACACCAGCCCAAGTAATGAGGGGAACCATGTATGCCGAACAGGGTTCCATACATGCCCTGATAACCAAGTAAGCCATGTGAACCACTCAAGGTTCCGTACATGTCTGGTATTGAAGGGTTCTAAGTGTGCCAATCAGGTTACCACACAAGCCCAAGTAATGAAGGGAACCATGTATGCCGAACAGGGTTCCGTACATGCCCTGATAACCAAGTAAGCCATGTGAACCACTCAAGGTTCCGTACATGTCTGGAAATGGCAAAAATTTGAAATTCTGATAATTTCAACCTGTTAAGCTGAGAGGTGTATCCGCTACTACCCCCCTAGTTCTAGATGGTAGCCTAGCTGCCATGTAGAACTATGCTTGTAGGTCTTACACATATTTCTGAAAATATTTATAAGTGGTAAATGTAAAAGAAAACAATCAACTTCTACTTTTACTGAAAATCAAATAGTACGAATACATCAAATTTCATCCAGACGGGGTGTGCATCCACTACCCCCCAGGCATCTATTGAAAATCATGAAATCCTAAGAACTGAAAGGGAAATGGTGCAACCACAACTAGTAGGTTGCCTTTATTCATCCTAAGCCTGAAAGAGGCCTACGTTTGCTCTGAAAAGAGTCTTACTGATAGTACTTTTTTAGGTGCTCGGCATTCCAAGCACGGGGGATAGTGTTCCCATCCATGTCTTCAAGGTGGTAAGTGCCTTCCCAAAAGATAGACTTTATTTTGTAAGGCCCTTCCCAGTTTGCTCCAAAGGCTCCGTGCCCGGGAACCCGCATATTTGGCATCATTCTTCTCAGTACTAGGTCGCCAACCTTGAGGGGTCGAGGGCGTACCTTGTTGTTATAGTATTTGCGGGTCCTCTGTTGGTAAGCCGCAAGTTTCAGCTGGGCGGTAGCCCGGTTTTCCTCTACCATGTCTAGGGCCAACCTCTGGTGTATTTCATTTGATTCTTGACTGAAATTATCCCTCCGGTAGGACCCTGTCCCGACTTCCACTGGGACCATAGCTTCACAGCCATAGGTTAGAACAAAGGGGGACTCTCCGGTTGTGGACCTGGGAGTGGTGTTGTAAGACCACAAGACCATTGGAAGCTCCTCTGGCCAATTTCCCTTTTTATCTTCCAACTTGGCTTTCAGAGTGTGCTTGATGATTTTATTCACAGCCTCCGTCTGCCCATTGCTTTGGGGGTGGCAAACGGCTGAAAAATCTTTCTTTATTTCCAAGTCCTCACATAGACTTCTCATTTCTCTACTATCAAATTGCTTGCCATTGTCTGAGATCAGCTTGTACGGTACCCCGTATCTACATATAATGGCTCGCTTAACAAATTCCTTCAGCTTACCAGCAGTGATGGTAGCTAGGGGTTCCGCCTCTGCCCACTTGGTAAAGTAGTCAACGGCTACCACGGCATATTTCACACCACCTCTGCCTTTGGGAAGCTCCCCAATCAGGTCAATCCCCCATATTGCAAAGGGCCAGGGGCTTCCAATGGGTCTTAGTTCCACAGCTGGGTTGCTATTGAAGTTAGCAAACCTTTGGCATTGATCACAAGCTTTAGCAAAGTCATAAGCATCAGTTTTCATGGTAGGCCAGTAATAGCCCTGTCGGAGAATTTTGTGGGCCAGGGAGGTACCCCCCGAGTGGTTGCCACAAATGCCTTCATGAATTTCCCTTAGGATGTATTCACATTCATTTCCAGATATGCACTTAAGTAGAGGTTGATTAAATCCCCTCTTGTATAGGATGCCATCATAGATCACATAACGGGCAGCCTTATATTTAAGTTTCCGAGCTTCATCTTTGTCCTCCGGAAGTGTCCCCTTGGTGATATACTAACGTATTGGGGTTGTCCATTGGCTTTCCATTGAAGAATCTATTTCCATGGTCTCCTCTCGATGGATACTTGGTTGGAGTTGCACTTCAAGGGGTATTACCCCTAACAGGACAGCTTCTTTTTGGGATCCCAACTTGGCAAGGGCATCAGCATTGGCATTTTCCACCCTTGGGATTTGATTTAGATTTAGCAATTTGAACCTACTGATAAGTTCTTGGGCATACTTCATGTAGAGTTCAGTGCGGGGGCCTCGACTCTGGAAGCTTCCTTTAATTTGCCACACAATCAGCATGGAGTCACTAAACACATTTAGGTATTCTACCTTCATTTCCAGAGCCAGTTTCAAGCCAGCAATCAGGGCCTCATACTCTGCATCATTGTTGGTAGCCCTGAAGCCGAAGTGTATGGCGCTCTGAATTCGGTGCCCCTCTGGGCTTACCAACTCTATTCCTGCACCTCCCCCATTATTATTTAATGCACCATCAACATACAGGTTCCACCATAATTGGGGGCTTTCGACATCCCCTTCGGTAACTGGGGATACCGGGGTAGAATCTTCTCCGGTAACCTCAAAATCAGGAGGAAACTCCAGTAAGAAATCGGCCAGTGCTTGGCCTTTGATAGCAGTTCGGGGTTTGTAATCTATTTCAAACTGTCCTAGCTCGACAGCCCATTTCATCATTCTACCGGAGGCTTCCGGCTTGTGCATCACTTGCCTCAGCGGGAAGGATGTTCTAACTTCAATTTTATGGGCCTGAAAGTAAGGCCTTAGCTTCCTGGAAGCCAATATTAGAGCATATGCTAGCTTTTCCATGCTGGGATACCGGGTTTCCGCATCCAGCAGCCTTTTGCTCACATAGTATACCGGGTATTGTACTTGTTCTTCCTCCCGAATCAACACAGCACTTATAGAGTATTCAGAAACAACTAAATATAAAATGAGTACCTCACCTTCCAAGGGTTTGGAGAGCAATGGTGGGCTTCCCAGCTGTTCTTTTAGTTTCTTGAAGGCTTCCTCACATTCCGGGGTCCATTCAAAGTTTTGACCCTTCTTGATAGCCTTGAAAAACTCCTTGCATTTGTCGGAAGACCGAGATACGAATCTATTTAGGGCTGCTACCCTTCCGGTAAGCCCTTGGACTTCTTTTACATTCCTTGGGGACCTCAGTTCCAGCAATGCTTTGATTTTGGCAGGGTTTGCCTCAATCCCTCTGTGGTTCACAATGAATCCAAGAAATTTTCCAGACTCCACCCCAAAAACACACTTTTGGGGGTTCAGCTTCATCCGGTACTTCCTTAGGATATCAAACATCTCAGATAGGTGCAACACATGGTCGGCTGCCACCTTTGATTTGACCAACATATCATCAACGTAGACTTCCATAGTCTTACCAATCTGTTCCTTAAACATCATGTTTACCAGCCTCTGATAGGTAGCCCCGGCATTCAATAGCCCAAACGGCATCCCCACATAACAGTACAGTCCCCTATCAGTTATGAAGCTGGTATGCTCCTGGTCCGGTTCAAACATCGGTATCTGGTTATATCCGGAGTAGGCATCCATGAAACTTAGCAAAGCATGGCCTGCCGTGGTATCCACCAGTTGATCAATTCTGGGTAGCGGGAAGCTATCCTTAGGGCATGCCTTATTTAGATCAGTAAAGTCAACACATGTCCTCCATTTCCCATTAGGCTTCCGGACCAGCACTGGGTTTGCTAGCCATGTTGGATAGAAGGATTCTTTGATCAAACCAGCCTTCAATAACCGGTCTACTTCTTCCTGGAGGGCGGTAGCCCTTTCACCACTGACAGGCCTTCTCTTCTGCCGGATACCCCTTCTCTCAGGGTCAATGTTCAAATGATGGCACATGACTTTCGGGTCAATCCCCACCATGTCAGAATGACACCATGCAAACACATCAAGGTTGCTTTTAAGGAAAGCAGTCAACCTTTCTCTTGTACTTTTATCTAGCTGTTGCCCGATTTTCAAGATTTTACTAGGATCTTCAGCATCCACTAGTATAGGGATAGTATCCTCGGCAGCCCCTGCCTTTTCCAGGGTACCGGGCATCCTGGGATCAATGTCAATCTCAACCGGGAGTCCTCTCTCCGCTCCCTGGCTCTCATTCTCTAGCATTTCTCCATCTAGATCATCATCTGAGGCACTTTTTACTATGTCTTCCAGTGAAATGTTATGAATTTCATCATTTTTTTTGGCAGCTTCCAACAACAAGCTTTCTGGTGGCACTACCCCCCGAAAATTAGGAACCTCTTCAGTAGGTTCATCTGGCAATTCCACTATCATGATGGCATTACAAGACGCTCTTTCAAACTTCTGTGGCTCATGCCCATGGCTTCTCAATAAGGCTTCTCCATCAGCCTTTTCCTCAACTTGAATAGGTTTGTCTGCTTTCTCGGCAGCCTGAACAGCTCTGTTATAGCATTCCCTTGACTCATGTTGACATCCCTTCACGCACCCAATGCCATTTGGTGTAGGAAATTTCATTGAGAAATGGTATATTGAGGTTACCACCCTCATATCTTTCAGTATTGGTCTACCAAGAATTGCATTGTGGGATATGTCTTCATCTACCACCATGAATTCTGCCATTTGTGTGGCCTTGCAGGGATCCATACCTAATGTCAAGGGTAATTTGACCTTGCCCATGATTTGGACTGGGTTACCGGTAAACCCATATAGCTCATTATTGGTAGGCAGCAACTCTTTGTCCAAGAGTCCTAATTTCTGGAATGTGGTATATGCCAAGATATTTACTGAGCTTCCATTATCAACCAGCACTCTGTGCACATTCATTCCACCAATACTCACGGTTACCACCAAAGCATCATTATGAGGGTGGTGAACCCATTTGGCATCCTCCTCGGTAAAGGAAATATCAGCGGTTTCCCCTTTAAACAGCTTAGGGGGCCTTTCTGCAAGGTGAAACACATTAGTTAGGGGTTTGCCCCTGGCTTCCCGGGCATACCTATCTCTGGCATTCCGACTGGCACCCCCCAAGTAAGGGCCGCCAAAGATGGTATGAATGCTATTAGCTCGGGTAGTCCTTTCTTGGTTTCCAGGAGCTTTGTCTTTGTTATCTCTTCCTTCTTTATATTTCTTAGCCTCTTGGGCTACAAATTCAGTCAGGTATCCACCTCTAATCAACTCTTCAATCTGATCTTTCAAATGCCTGCAATCAGCAGTCTCGTGTCCATTTACTTCGTGAAATGCACAGTACTTTCCTTGATCTTTCACTCCTGGGGGCCCTGCCCGGTAGGGTCTCCGAAATAGCCCATTCTTCTCATTCACTTCGAGAATATGACTGATTGGGACAGCCAAAGGAGTATACTCTGAGTATTTCTGAAAATTCGCCTTTGGGGTGAGTCTGTCCTTGGCAGAAACTCGATCCTTAGTTGCATTAACAGCAATAGGGGCAGTCTTGTCATCATACCGGGGGGTTCCTAAGCCGGCAGTACCACTCCCGGAAGCCCTCTTATTCGAATCCCTTTTAGGGCTATAAGAACGATTTCTTTTGTTCCTGCTCCAACCTCGGGAACTGGAATCTTTGGACAATTTTGCCATGGATTCCTCAATTACTTTGTGGCGTTCTGCTTGTTGGTAAAATTCCGCCAGGGTTCCGGGCTCCTCAGTTTGCAATTCCTTCCAAAACTCGGTTCCAGGCCTTACCCCGGCTATCAGGAAGTTCTTCAGAGTTTCATCAGAGGCCTTCTTCACTTTTGGCACTTGCTCATTAAATCTTTTGAAATACTGTCTTAGAGACTCGTGAGTTTCTTGCTTGATATTAGCCAGAGTATTCACCGGTGGGGCGTAGGCCACGGTAGCCCTAAATTGAGAGATAAACTGATCTCCCATCCTCCTCCAGGATTTGATAGACCCTTCGGCTAGCCTCTTGAACCATTGGTGGGCATTTCCAGTCAGTGTAGATGCCAATAGCCTACACCTTGCTAAGTCCTCCACCTGGTATACATCCATTTCTGTATTAAAACGGCTCAAGTATTCAACTGGATCTGAGTTTCCATTGAATTTCAAGTCAGTATTCATCTTAAAGAACCTTGGCAAGGCCGCCTTTTTCACTTTCACGGAAAAGGGGGAACCGGCAGTGATACCGGACTTAAACTTTTTCTCCTCCTTGATCTTTTCCAAGGCTTTTTTCCAGTCAGACATCCTGAACTGTCCATTTTCGCCATCTGAAAGCGTATCACTTTCAGAATCATCATCTTCATTGGCTGTCTTGCTTCTTCTAGGGACTGAACTTTGATGGGAGCCGGAATCCTGATCAGTACCCCCACCGGTAGGGACTCCGGTAGAGCGGGATCTCCTGTTTCTATGCCAAGAAGAGTGACTGCTTTGCCTATAATTCCTTCTGCCATCAGATCTGGATCTCCTGGAAATGCTTTTTGGGGGTACCGTTTGGGACCTCTCTCGGCGTTCTCGGGAACCCTGAATTGTGGAATCCCCATTGCCATCTCTCCGATCTTTGCTTCCAGTGTGAATCAGCTTGTGACGAAGGTCTTTGTTAGTCAGTTTTTTGCCAACTCGATCAAAAACACTTAGACTTCTGGTGGGTGAACCTTCGGCACCCTGGGTTTCCGGGACATCAGATTGGTCACCCTCATATTCTTCTTCTACAGGCTCTTCTGCGTCTTCTTCAGATGGGACATGATCAGTGTTGTCCTCAATATTGTCCTCAGACTCAAAGTTCAGCCTTGTCGGAGTCACATTCTTCTTTTTTGACTTCGACTTGCACTTCCTTTGCCATTTTTTCATTTTTTCGGAACCTTTTTCCAAGTTGTTGACTCTTTCATTCATCGTCTTCAAATAGTCCATGATGTCCTTGTTACTAACATCATCACCACCTTTGTTTCGTCCATTACCATCCTGAGACGGTGTTTTATCACTTTCAGAATTGTCACTCGCCATATCTCCTCCAAATGACGATTTTTGAGGCCCCTCCTTCGGGCGCCAATTGTTGTGGGAGGATTTTAGCACAACAAATTATGAGGCCTCGTGCTGGAATAGCGCCAGTAATCAAGGAATCGTACAACCACCCGGAAAGGCTCGTGGTTGAAGATCAATGGCTAGCCGCCCAGGAAGGCACACGACTAGGGTTACCGAAGAACACGGGATGTGGTTCCTCGGAAGGATCGGACTGAATCTACGGGATGAGAGCTCAAGGACCAAATGTTGGCCAGCCAAGAACCCTAATTTGACTGTGTCACACAAGAGTGCACGTGCTCTAGCTACTCAAGGAGTGTAAAGTGTCGAAGAAGATCCCGTAAACTGCCTACATACCACTATTTATAGTGGATCAAGCCCGAATGTAGTTCTTGGATGATATGATTGTTTGTTTATGATGAGTTATCCTCTCTCCAGTGGGATAATGACTGTTATTTCTGATAATAATCAAGTGTGATGTACGAAATCAGGTTACCAAGCAGTTTAGGTAACATAGAATGATTATCTCTTGTATTTATCATGATTTTTATATCATTTATCAAGTATATATGACATATATCCTCAAATAACTGAATGTTTATCTGTTTGAGAGTGTTTTTAGATGATATAGACGTGTTCCTAAAAAATAGGAGGCGTGCCTTATCTGCATTGGCAGCCTAATCAGGCTTCCGGCGGAAGCTGGGGGTACCGCCCGGTAGCCTGGCTCCGGTACCCCCTCCGGTAACCCCTATCCCGGGAGCTACTCTGGAAGCTCTACTGGATGTCTGGTAATGGTTATAGGTTATCCTCAGGGGGATGCCTTGAGACCCTTAGCCATGTGTTCCCGTGCTGCAGCGTACATGGTAACCCCTAGGGCCACCGTAGGCCTTCGGAAACCCGACAGATTACTCATTCTCTTCATGGATCTGGACCTTAATCCTCTAGTGGGCCTAAATCTAACCCATGCGAGATTTTGGTCACAACAGATACCTCACAAATGATCCGACCAAATAAACAAAGTAGATGTCCAGCTCCCCGAAAACAACCCGTTGCCATCCCTACTCAAGCCACTAACTATGTTGGAAATATTAACTAATACAGCAACATAGAGGCAATTATATATCGTATTTAACAAGCCAAGGCCAAGCAAACAATTAACGAAACAAAACACGAAGGTATATAACATGCATATCAGTAACTATAATAACGAAGGAAGAACAGAAGACATACCAGTAGCCATAGCTATAGCAGTATATCAAACAAATAAACAACTGAGTCGTCAGAACTTGCACGAAGTACTGACTGTTCTTGAAGAGATAATTGCCCCCACTTACTGTGTCAGGAAGCTTGCAACACCTCTCCCAGGATAAAACAGCTCCGTGTAATGTAATCACAGCAATTAGACTACTCGACTTCGACTGGCACCTCAGTCGCCGGAAAAACCCACAAGTAAAACAACTTCAACAGGAAGGGAAAAGAGAGTGTAGAGAGGAGAAGAGAATGTAGGGTGTGGTATGGTGTATTTAAAATCAGTAGCTTAGCTCTCTATTTATAGAAGAGGCCAAACGTAACTGATACCACCCTCATCAATATTGTAACTCCCATTCCATTTAATAAAAACGAAATGGTCGATTTAATATAATCAAAACGGCTGTAACAGCTGATTTTCAATTAAATAAACCGTAACAGTTACGTATATATTATCAGGACTTGGTCCATCAGTATTAGATGTCTGACACCAGTTACTGATTTATTCCAAGTACTGATCCCAATCGATATATATATTTATTCTAATCAATATAATCCTAATGTCTGCTAGTATTGCATTTTGAAAATTTACTACTATACCCTTCATTTTTTTATCTTCTTTATTTATTTGATACCCCTTTTTGTCATTACACAACCCAATTACTATTATTACCCTTCATTTTTTTATCTTTTTTATTTTTTTCATACCCATTTTTGTCATTACACAACCCAATTTAATTTAACTCAGGAAGTTGTAAAGCCGTGGCAGGATACAAAAGTCGATCTGGTGTCCTCTAAAATGTTTTCGGCGATTAATGGTTCAAGGTTATGTATTGCCAATCTTTTAGAGGATTCCATGGAATTTAAATTGGTTCGGTATAGTTTTCCTAAGTCTATTAGTGTGAATCACTTGATGAGTTGAAACTTTTCAAGGTAACAAAACGACAAATTTAAATCAAAAGTATCAGTACTAGGAAAAGAAGGCAATCAATAATATTTTTAAAAAATAAAAAAGAGTTTTTTAATTATAGAGCCAAAACACGAAAAAAATAACTAAAAAATATCTTTATTTATAATTTTCAATATATACGGCATCATATATGATCATTGTTTTGAAAATTTCGGATTTAGTCGACGAATTAATTGATATAATAATGGAAGAAAACTTAATATTATTAATTATTTAAATTTAACACATATTTATATATATAGTTTAGTTCACACTAAAATATATATATATATATATATATATATATATATATATATATATATATATATATATATATATATATATATATATATATATATAGGGTGTGGCTCAAAAGAGAACTCTTTTTTGAAGAAAACTAAGGTACTAATCTTAACCATTGGATGTATTATAATCAATGGCCCCGCCAGGGGCACCCACACACTAATCAAATACACCCTCACACACACAATCCCACCTAATCCCCTCCGTTTTTAATTTGATTTTTCCCATCAATCGGTGATATTTTTTTTAAATCTAATTTCACCACATTTTTCTCCATCTCTCAACGATCAGTTTCCATACCATATGTACTATATTTTAATTTAGTTTTCTAAGTTCTCCTTTTAAAGGGGTTTATAGGCTCATGCTCGAGGAAAAACCTTCTTAATTGGGAGAACCGAGAGACCACCTTATTATCCATTGATTACAATCTGATCGAATGGTTGGTAAATTATGACAATTTAAATAAAAAAGAAATACAATCATACCTTGTTTATATTATCAAGGACAAAGTAGGCAAACTAAAATTGATAAAAAAAATTCTTTAAATATCAAGAATCAGTCTAAACATCACGTACAATCAATCAATC
Source organism: Kitagawia praeruptora (assembly GCA_037693485.1). Taxonomy (NCBI): domain Eukaryota; kingdom Viridiplantae; phylum Streptophyta; class Magnoliopsida; order Apiales; family Apiaceae; genus Kitagawia; species Kitagawia praeruptora. Next base: position 88,730,386 of record CM075347.1, on the reverse strand, counting down.
TTGATTGATTACAATATATTCTTTCATCATTTATTATATTTTTTCAAATTTGATCTTCAATTTTTTGGAAACAAAATATTACGTAAATAAATAATAAATCTGAATTCACACACCGTTAAACATGTTTCATTTTTGTTTAATAACGGAGAAAATGAGTGCTTTTTATGCTGGTAATTTTTAATGGTGATCTTAGAGAAATATTTTTTATGTAAATCATAATTTATTTTCTTTTTAAATCAAATTGGCAAATTTGACAACAAAATTTACAAGATATGTATCAATTAATACAGGTTGACAATCAACAAAATTTCCAACTACTGTATCGATCAGAACATTTTATATTATCAATCTCATTATGGCCTACCATATATAGACAAACTCAAATCAAGCAAGTACAATCAATTATAAATTCGTGTAAATATGCTAAGATTTTCGAATATCCCTATTTTCAAATTCTCAATTACATTCCAGATTAAAGTAAAACAATCTTGTGGGCTTTCATAAAATAAATTTAATAATTTACATTGTACACTATCCAATTTTATTATATAGAAAAGATCAAGCATATTATCAAAATAAATTCATTAAATTGATGTGAAACACTTAGGAGAATCTCATTTATTCGTAGTAATCACACATGAATGTTATTTTAAATAATTGTTATATTTTTCAAAATAAACTTAATAGAATCTCGTGCCTTGGTAAAAATAATTTGTCTATACAAGTAAGTTAATTTAAATAAATAAATTTTTAGTTATAATTTTTTTATAAAATTTGATTGTAAATATTATAACGTTATAACCCAACAACACTTGAAACACGTAAGAGAATATTGGTGTATTATAAGTTAATTTTAAAAAAAATGTATAGTCTTCTACATAGTCATTACAATTGCGTTTTCGAACATCTAAAAGAATCTTAAAGTATTATATTACTTATATTTTGGAATAATAATTTATTTTTTTGGTAATATTTTTAAATAAAAGATAAATGAATTTAAACACACAAAGATTCTCTTACATGTTTTTGAAACACGTAAAAGAATCTTGGTGTATTATATTATATTTTACTATATAAGTTAATTTCAAAAAAAATGTATAATCTTGTACATAACCGTTACAATTGCCTTTTTCGAACATCTAAAAGAATCTTATAGTATTACTTATTTTTTGGAATAATAATTTATTTTCTTGATAATATTTTAAAATAAAAGACAAATGTATTTAAATACATAAAGATCCTCTTATTTGTTTTTTGAAACACGTAAGAGAATTTTGGTGTATTATATGTTATTTTACTAAGTATTTTAATAATGTTTTATATTTTTCAATATTTTTGATGATGTAATTTTGCCTTAATTTATTTTTATGTTTATTTATTATTTACAATGTTTAAAAATTATTTAAAAGAAAAATGTAAAATTTCGTGTATTAGATGATTTTTTATATGTAATATAATTTGAAAAGAAATGTATACTTTTTTAAAAATGTATAAAAATATAATGTAATTCACCAAGTTTTTTTAATGTGTTTTTTTAATTATATGAATATTTGTTTATACGAAAATCTTATCATATTTTAAAATAAATGAATAATTTTTTTATTAGAAAAACAAGAAACGTATTTGAAACATGTAAGAGAATCTCTTATGTATTTTTTAATTACATGTTTTTGAAACACGAGAATCATGATGTATTTTATGATATTTTACTATATAAGTTAATTTGAAGAAAAATATAAAAGACAGTTACATAGTCGTTACAATTGCCTTTCAAACATCCAAATGAATCTTAAAGTATTATATTACATATATTTTGGAATAAGAATTTATTTTATTGGTATTATTTTTAAATAAAAAATAAATGTATTTAAACACACAAAGATTCTCATATATGTTTTTGAAACAAGAATCTTGGTGTATTATTAAATTCTCATTTTTTTTTTGAAATCTTGATGTATTATATGATATTTTACTATATAAGTTAAATTCTCATATATGTTTTTGAAACACGTAAGAGAATCTTGGTGTATTACATGATATTTTACTATATAAGTTAATTTTTTTTTAAAAAAATGTATATTCTTCTACATAGTCATTACAATTGGGTTTTAAAACATCTAAAAGAATCTTAAAGTATTATATTAATTATATTTTGAAATAATAATTTATTTTTTTGGTACTATTTTTAAATGAAATATAAATGAATTTAAACACACAAAGATTCTCTTACATGTTTTTGAAACACGTAAAAGAATCTTGGTGTATTATATTATATTTTACTATATAAGTTAATTTCAAAAAAAAATGTATAATCTTGTACATAGTCGTTACAATTGCCTTTTTCGAACATCTAAAAGAATCTTATAGTATTACTTAATTTTTGAAATAATAATTTATTTTTTTGATAATATTTTTAAATAAAAGATAAAGGTATTTAAAAACATAAAAATCCTCTTATTTGTTTTTTGAAACAAGTAAGAGAATCTTGGTGTATTATATGTTATTTTATTAAGTATTTTAATAATTTTTTATATTTTTCATTATTTTTTATGATGTAATTTTGCCTTAATTTATTTTTATGTTTATTTATTATTTACAATGTTTAAAAATTATTTAAAATAAAAATGTAAAATTTTGTGTATTAGATGATTTTTTATATGTAATATAATTTCGAAAGAAATGTATACTTTTTTAAAAATGTATAAAAATATAATGTAATCCACCAAGTTTTTTTAATGTGCTTTTTTAATTATATGTATATTTATTTATACGAAAATCTTATCATATCTTAAAGTAAATGAATAATTTTTTTATTAGAAAAATAAGAAACGTATTTGAAACATGTAAGAGAATATCTTATGTATTTTTGAATAACCTGTTGTTGAAACACGTAAGAGAATCATGTGTATTATATGATATTTTACTATATAAGTTAATTTCAATAAAAATATAAAAGAGAGTTACATAGTTGTTACAATTGCCTTTTCAAACATCCAAAAGAATCTTAAAGTATTATATTACTTATATTTTGGAATAAAAATTTATTTTTTGGTATCATTTTTAAATATCTATAATGTTTTTTTAATTTAAGAATATCTATAATGTTTTTTTAATTAGATTTCAATTTTTTATAGCATGTCTTTTAAAATAATCCTCGAAGGAATCTCAAAAGATACTAAAAGGAAATAAATTGATATAATGATTTGAAACACATAAGAGAATCTTGGTATATTAGATGACATTTTAATATGTAACTTAATTTTAAAAAAAAATGTATAGTTTTCTTTTTTTTAAAAATGTATAAAACTATTATGTACCCCACCAAGATTCTCTTAGATGTTTTGTTAATTATTTTACAATAGTAGTATTATTTTATTATATTTTTATATTAAATTTTTAAAAACTTTTTAGATTCTTCAAATTATTATAATATTTCTATTTAAAAAAATATTTTTAATTTTTGAGATTTTTCAAATTATACTTTAATTTTTTTTATACACGTAAGAGAATCTTGGTGTGTCACATAATATATCTAAATGTAACATAATTTTAGAAGAAATATATATTATTTTTAAAAATAAGAAATATATAAAAATATTATGTAATACACCAAGATTCTCTTAGGTGTTTTGTTAATTAATTTGAAATCGAAATACTGCTTTATTAGATATTTATATTAAAATTCTACTAAATATTTTATTATATAAAATAAGTTTTGAATATAGTTAGGTACAACTCAAGTACAACACTATAAATATTTCCCACCAAGATTCTCTCTTTGTTAGTTATTTTGAAATTATAGTATTATTTTATTAGATATTTATACTATTTTTTGTAAAACTTTTGAGATTCTTCAAAGTATTATAATATTTCTATTTAGAATAATATTTTTAATTTTTGAGATTTTTTTGAATTAGAATTTAATTTTTTTTTGAAACATGTAAGTGAATCTTGGTGTGTCATATAATATTTGTAAATGTAATACACCAAGATTCTCTTAGGTGTTACTTACTTTAAAACCGAAATACAACTATATTATATTTTTTATTTTTAATCTCTTAGAGATTTTTTAAGGTGTTTTGAAGAATATAAAGTTTTAATTTGTTATTGACCAGTTTGAGATTCTCTAAAGTGGTTTGAGATTATTTAAGGTGTTTTGAAGATTTTCCAAAGTGTTTCAAATAAATTTTATAACATCTATATTTATTTAAAAAATGTTATATTTTTTACTTTTTTTTCCTTGTTTTTTTTAATGTGTTATCTGTTTCAAATAAAAAATGTCATTTTTAATTGTTGAAAATATAGGAAATTATTTAAAAGTTATCAAAAACATAGTAAAAATTTCATTAATTTTTTTATTTTTTTATTTTTATCTTTTAGAGATTCTTTAAGGTATTTAGAAGAATGTAAAGTGTCAATTTATTATAAATCTTATTGAGATTCTCTAAGTATTTTTGAGATTCTTGAAGGTGTTTTGAAGATTATCTAAAGTGTTATATTTATTAAAAAAATTACTTTTTACAAATATTTTTTAGTCATTTTTAAAATAATGATACCTAAAAAAGGCCAACAAAGATAATAAAGTTTGCAACATCAAACAAAATCAAGAACTAAATACATTAATTTTTTACATCAAACACTTGGTAGAATTATTTTTTAATTAACGAGATATATTAAATAAAACTTATTATTTTTTAATTAACGAGATATATTAAATAAAACTTATAAGTACATGCCAAGTCCCAGTTAGCTGAAGAAAAAAAAATCAAGAATCCTACTTTAAAACTGCAACCACCAGGACACCAGCTAGCAAATTAAAGAACTAAATGACTCATTATAGACCATAACACAACTTCACTGCTCAGTCTATGCATCCTCCACTATAATAAATCATATTAAACTTTCAGACTCCAGGATTATAGAAGATATACCTTATCAAATCGTTCATCCCTCCTGGCAATCTTTCTCTCATTGCTAGCCTTGTTCTTTGCTCTCTTGGCCTCAAACTGGTCAGAAAGAGTCTTCTCCCTTGCCTTCTCAGCCTTGCTCTTGTGGATGCTCTCCATCAGCACACGCTTATTTTTGTAGAAATTACCTTTAACCTTCGTGTACATGTCATGGTACATATGCTTATCAATCTTCTTGGTTTCCCCATACTTGCGTAGCAGACGCCTGAGCACCCTCATCCTCCTCATCCACAAGACTTTGTCGGTAACCTAGCCTATCTCGTTCCTCTGCGTTTACCTATACAATACTCCCTCCGTCTCATAATTCTTTTCTCGTTTGATATGTCGGTACTGTTCATAACAAGAGACAAATTACTAATTTACGTCTAATTTATAAAATCAAATATAGTCATGAGTGATCTTGTTGGATTCGTATTTATGAGTACTTTAATACAGTAAAATTTTTATATTTAATACTAATACGAAATTAAAGATATTGATGATTAAAAGTGTGCATTGACAAACGTGTCCAAGGAAAATGAGAAAAGTTTTTTGGGACGGAGGGAGTAGTAAACACTAAAAACCTTTCCAACAAGTTGGAGCGTGGAACAGATTGCTAAACACTTCACCTTCACATCATCACACTCCAACTCCAGCAGATCACTTTAATACATTAGAGAACACATTAACAAGATCATCTCGGTTATGAAACACATTATAGAACACCTAAGAATTGCAGATCATCCCCTAGTGGAACACATTAGAGAACACCTAAGTATTCAACGCTGATTATGATCTTGAACGCTGACTATTTTTATATTCTTTGATTTCTAGATTTCCAGTAAATCCCAATATATGTTCATCTATATAGGGATTCGTAGAACAATCTATAAGGGTATTGTTCATCAATACTATAAAATTCTGCTTAAAATTAATGTCAACCGTTTGACTATTTTTTATAACACTATAGACACTTCTGGATAGTACTTTGTGTGTTGAAGTAGAATATGCAAATAGACTCCTCCAACTATTCAAAACTTCACTGTTTTTTTTTTTCAAATACGAGTGAAAAGTGAAAGGGTTCCTTTTGGCAGGCCAATTATTTCAGAAACATCAGATTCAGAGATTTTTAAAGAACATTCTTCAACATCCATATATGATCTAAGAGGAGCAGAAGAATTTATAACACAGAGGTTTTTCGGATATTGTAAAATGTTGAATAATAATAGAGATTCGAAACCTGTTTCAATAAACCATTTGCGCTGAGGTTCTGAAAGTGATTTAATAACATCAGAGAAAAATTCCGGATTCATCCTCGATAAGGCTTCCGTCTCAAAACCATCTTCTTCCGATAAAAAATTATGGACTACACATACGCCTTCCCTACACACACAAAAGTAAAGCATGATTAATGTATTATATGAAGTTTTAGGAAACATAAAAGAATCTTTTGATATAAAACATACAAGAATCCGGTGTAGAACACACAAACACGAAAAATTAACCTACAATGATCGTTATCCATAAACAACATACAAAATGTACGATTCCTTACCCATTTATTATTGCAGTGTTCTACTCCATTTTTCCTTTCTGGGATGTTTTTTCAAGCTCTCAACAAAAACGTGTTTGTAACGTATGATATACATTATATCATTATTTTCCATACTGACTCATGATATGGACAATTCCTTACTGAACAAAATCAAGAATGATGTCAATCAAAAATTTGATCAGATATGTTTCCATAATTATACGATTCGTCCAAATATTCTTTGTAAGTAGCCCAGAGTTTATCCATATATTTCTGTTATAGGGAGAATATTGTATAACAATATTTGGAGGTTTGCTGGAATCACGGAGCAAAATACGGATATTTTGCTATGAATACGAAGAACACGGAGGTGTTTGGTGATTGTTTGTGGCTGCTCTTGTCTATTGAAATTCAGTGGTGAACTGTTTCTCATCCTTTACAAGATGCCTATGTACCCTATTTATAGGGATCAAGCCAACGTAGTTCTCTTGGAGAAGAAGTTATCTAGACGGGCTAGGGTTTCTATGGGCTCGGCTTGGCCCAAATCCACTAGTCGTCTTCTTGGGTTATATTTTACCCATTTATACTGCTCACGACCCATGACCCATTAAAGGAAACCCACGGCTAGCATAATGCTATAAGTATCATTATTGGCGAAACTGACTAGATGGCCTCGCATGCGACCTCGCTGGGTCTGACCATGCGAAGCGATCCTCACTGTATGGAGATAACCTACTTATGTGACCTCGCTAGGCCTGGCCATAAGCCTTCGTAGTAAACATGCTCTAGGCCCACCATCAATTGTCTCTGGACTCTCCTCGCCGGCCCAATAAATTTGAACGGTTTTTTAACAGCTGGCACATCGAGATCGGCGTTAGACTGCTTGAGATGATGACACGTGTCACATGTCTTTCTCTCTCTCTTTGGTACTATATATATCTCAGATTTCAAATTATTTGTCACTTTCCTTATTAACATCATACCGAAGTGCTGCCAATTTACTCCCGAATCAAACAAAGACCCACCTCGCTTTCAATCAAGAGCAACTCCGAGTTCTCTCAAGATCTTCAACAACTTTTCTTCATCAAACAGTAAGTTTTTCTCTCGTTCTTCATTTAGATACATACGTGGCTTGTAATTTCAAGTTTCTTTACCTGTAATTATATGCGATGCGAAGCCGAATATATGCGACCCCAAACACTTAATTTCACACTACAAGCTCTGCCTCGTCATCATAGCAAATGCGACCCCAATTAGACATAGGACCGTTTCCTAGCTTATAGAATAGGAGTATAACATAACGCCTTCTTCGTGTGCGATGTGAGGACACTTAGAGCTTTCTATAGTTTCTTCTTTCTGAACCCCCGTGATATTCTGTAAGTGCACCCACTAATACTTCACTTTCTTTTCAGATGTCTGCCGACGACAGCTCACGAACTCCCTCACCCCTAATTCCGCATATATCTATTAGCAAACGAGCAGCTGCAAACATTGCCAAGGCTGCAAGCGCCAGCGATGAATCTTTCAGATTATATCTAGACTCCCAGTGGTCGCAGGAGGATTTCACTAGAGAAACTCCCCTAGAATCATGGAGAGCGAAGCGCCCCTCTGAGTCATACAGCCAATCCATTGACCTTGCTTCGGGATCCCATCAACGTCCTAGCCTTGACCTCCCTTGTTCTGTACAAGATGATGTCAACAAATTACTAGATAGGGGAGAGAAATTCTTTTCAAGCGTCCCCAATCTTCTTTCTCCACTTGACAAAAATCTTCTCAACATTCAAGCTCCAATACTCCTTTCCAGTAGTTCCTCATCAACAAACTCCCTAGGCCAAGCATATTATGAACTTGAAGGCGGAGATGACAACGAGGCCAACTCAGACGATTCAGATTACGAAGAGCCCACTTCTGATGATGGCGGCCTTGATGAAGTAACTAGGGTTGTCAATTTCGAGGACTATGAATATGTTCCTAAAATTTCACCAGAACCTTATGTACCAACACCTCAACCCGAGCTGGAGGGTACTATTTATGTCGGCGGACCTCGCCCTGAGGACATCCCAGCTGACTCCAAACAAAAACCAGGCCAGCCTCGCATCCTTGCATGCAGAGATCTATCAACGACCCTGGACCCAGAGTCCCCTGCGAAGGCGGTAGACACCTTTAGGCCTGAAGGGAAAATAATTCTACCCAAAGCTTCAATGCGATGCTACCGCTTTAATTATAAAGAAAATGGCGGCAGAGTGCCTCGCATGGTTTTGACATCGGCTATGATGAAAATCGGCGTCTCATCTCCACTTCACCCCTTTATTAGAGATGTCTGTGAAACGTACCATCTAGCTCCAATTCAAATCAACCCCAACGGCTACAGGGCCATGATCGCGCTCTATGTCCTCTACCACAAACTCGGATACCCCGAGTTAGATGCGAGGACAATGGGCTACTTTCTTCAACTAAAAAAGTGCGGGGCATCTGACTTCGGGTATGTCTACTTCTCGATGTGGCCTGAATTTAACAAAACGGATATCTATCATAGTGCCCCCAGCAACGCAGGCTCATGGAAGGGCCCGTTTCTTTATGTTCATGAGGTCACTCGAATAAAGACCTCATTCAACTATCTCCCAGGTACAAGATCGTCATTTTCACTTCCCACCTGTCTTCTTTTTAATTAACTCACAATCTAACATTACTTCGACGACCTCATAGTTGGCCAAGTGCGAACTGTCTTAAAAGGCGAGGAGAAGCAACGTGCAGATGAGTTGATAACAAAGACCACTCACGAAGATAGGAACATCCGCAAACTCCTTACCATAGAAAACTTAATTGAGTGTAAATTTCTGAAAGAAGGAGTAACATTACCAACTAAAACAGGGCCTTCGAAAGCGAGGAAGGCTTCGCGAAAAAGAAAAACGCGAGATGAAGCCTCGTCCTCTAGAATTGTAGTTACTGCGAGCGAGGGTACTCTCCTCGTTACTATGTACTTATTACCTATCGGTGTTTCAGCTTCTTTATGTGTTATCCGTGTTGCTTCTAACCATTTACATAACAAGCAAAGGTCACAGTAAAGCAAAGGTCGCAGACCGCCATTCATCAAGAAAGGCGAGGCTGCCGTCACAGTAAAGCCAACTCCTCCTCAACAGAAGAAAACAAATGAGCTCCCACATCCTCCGCCTCCTGTTCAAGTTGAAATTCCACAACTGACACTCCAGGGCAACCCTGAAGTACATATATCAAAGAAGACCAGAAAAGACGGGTCTGTGCTCCCTTTCGTGAAGCCTCCTGCCTCAGCGACCCCTATCCATCATCTCTTCGCGAAACATGGATACACCCATGCCACCGAAGCAGAATGCACAAACTGGGTAGGTGCTGAGCTGATTGAGAACTCTGAATCAGTTTCTAAATGCGTGGCCGAAGCTTTTATCCGCCAGGCCTCGCATCTTCGAGAGCTAAAGAACGTAGTAACTGCCAATAGCAAACTGGAGAAGGAGGTAGCTGATCTCAAACTCAAATTTGAAGAAGATAAGAAGCGACTTCTGGAGACCTACCAGCAATCTTTGAGCATTGAGACTTCCTCCCTTCGCTCCGAGTTAAAAAACATCAATAATGAGAAGGCTGCCCTTAGTAAAGCACTCAAAGATTCGGAGGAGCGCGAGGCCGTGCTGATAAAAGAGCACGAGGTGGAGGTGGCTAAACTGAAGGCGGAACTTGAAGCGGCCCAGGGCGAGCGTTCGGCTATTGAATAAGCCGCTCAAACTGAGTTCATGAAAGTATTCATCAAGAAGGTCCCCGACTTCGATTGGTCGCAGCTCGACCCTGAAACCGCTGTATTTGCCCTCGACCTCCGCAAGGAAATTGAGGAGGAAAAGGCGCAGGAGGAAGCTAGGCTCACAACGGAGGCTGCCAACAAAAATGATGCTGCCGCGTAATCTACTCTATTTTTAATCTTGATCTTTTGAACTAGGGATACGGGCACCCTTTGAATGCCTTGCAATTTGTAATATTTTTGATAACTGCATTGATAACTTTATTGGGCTCGCATGGCGACCCGGTAACTGTTGGATTAACAATGACCATAATTCTGTCTTCATTTCTTCATATAATATCTTGTGCTTGCTTTAGCTTCATAAAATGCTTCCATTTTTTATGTCTCTGAAATATTAAACTTGTAACTTTTTCTTATCAATTTGCTTAACTTCAAGGTGTACCCCATCTCTTTGGAATCAAGACATGCGATGCCTTCCTTGCGAGGTTGCAAACATGATCCGGAGATAGAGGTCGCACCTTGACTTCTTTTTACTTTAAACTTTGAACTTTTTTAAGGAGATACTTTTGAACTAAACTTTGAAGACATTCCCTCAGGTCGCAGTAAGTGCACGCTCGCGACCTCATTGACCTGAGAGGTGTTCGGCCTCGCATACACTGTGCTGGCCTAGTCCTGAAAATTTTAGAACACTAACAAAAGAACAAAATTGCACAAATTGTTGGAGAACAAACTTCATATATATAAATACTAGGGACGAAGCCCAACTTTCAATACATCATAATGAGGAGGTGTCTATACGATCACTACCCCCCGAGTATTTTGTATGAATTTATTCATGCTAAGTAGTAGTAGATAGAGACCACCAGGAACGAAGCATCTACTGGTAGTATTTCCTCAAATGTTCTGCATTCCAGGCTCGTGGCACGACCTTATCATCCATATCAGTTAGATAATAAGTCCCTCCATTGATGACACCATAAACTTTATAGGGCCCTTCCCAATTGGCTCCAAAGACCCCATGAGACGAGACCTTAGTGTTAGGCATCACTCTCCTAAGCACCAAGTCCCCCACACGAAGATGTGGCACACGAACCTTTCCATTATAATACCTTGCAGCTCGCCTTTGATAAGCTGCGAGCCTTAGCTGAGCCTCCTCCCTTGACTCCTGTATCATGTCCAAATATAGCCTGTGATTGACCTCATTTGCCTCAGGGTCGTAATGTTCCCTTCTGAACGAACCTGAGCCTACCTCAACGGGCACCATGGCCTCGCACCCATATGTCAAAGAAAGGGAGTCTCATCTGTAGTGGATCTCGAGGTCGGGTTGTATGACCACAAGACCTTTGGCAAATCTTCGGGCCAACTACCCTTACTCTCCTCCAACTTAATTTTAAGGGTATGCTTGATTATTTTGTTGATGGCCTCAGTTTGTCCATTTGTCTGAGGGTGACTCACAACGGAGAAACTTTTCTTGATTCCCAAACTCTCACAAAATTCTTTCATTTCCTTGCTATCAAATTGCTTTCCATTATCTGAAATGAGCTGATATGGGATCCCATAGCGACACACAATTGCCCTGTACACGAAGTCCTTTAATTTTTTGGCCGTGATGGTGGCAAGAGGCTCGGCCTCGGCCCACTTAGTGAAATAGTCCACAGCCACGACTGCATACTTTACTCCTCCCTTAGCTTTAGGGAGTTCATCAATAAGATCTATTCCCCACATAGCAAAGGGCCAAGGGCTCATCAGCGAAGTGAGGTGAGCAACCGGAGCATTACTGAAATTTGCATATCTTTGACACTTGTCACATCGCCTAGCGAACTCAAAAGCATCCCTTTTCAATGTGGGCCAAAAATACCCTTGTCGTAGAATTTTCTGAGCTAAGGAACCACCCCCCGAGTGATTGCCACATATCCCCTCATGGACTTCCCTTAGAATATAATTGCACTCTTCACCATCTACACATCGCAGCAATGGTGTGTTGAACCCTCTTCTGTATAACACTTCATCATATATCACATAGCGAGCCGCCTGATATTTAATCCTCCTCGCTTCTTTCTTTTCTAAGGGAAGGGCCCCATTCTTTACATATTCCCAAATAGGGGTCATCCATGTCGACCCTTGGCTAACTATTTCCATAACACTTTCTTCTGGGACACTAGGTTTACTTTGAATTTCCAAGGGGATAATCCCAAGTAAAGTGGCCTCGCGTCGCGAGCCCATTTTTGCGAGGGCATCTGCTCCTTGATTTTTTGCCCTTCTGATAAACTCCACCTTTACTTTCCTGAACGACTTCATAAGCCTTTGAACGCACTTTAAATATAACTCGATCTGGGGTCCCCTGGCTTGCCATCCACATCCAACATGACCCGTGACTAACATAGAATCGCTATATACATTGAGATTCTTTACTTTCATTTCTATTGCGAGCTTGAGGCCAATTATGAGAGCCTCGTACTCAGCTGCATTATTAGAGGCCTCGAAGGCGAAGTGAACAGCACTACTCAACTTGCGACCCTCAGGTGTAACAAGCTCGATCCCAGCTCCGGCCCCTTCTTTGTTAGATGCCCCGTCAACATATAACTCCCACCACGAGGCTAAATTTTCATCTTTGAGTTTGGGGTCAATCACTTTTGGGATCGCTACGAGAGCCCAGGCATCTTCCTCAGATTGGGAAGGGAACTCCAATATGAAATCCGCTAACGCTTGCCCCTTTATTGCACCTCGAGGCTTGTACTCAATGTCAAACTGGCTCAATTCTATGGTCCACTTTAAAAGTCTGCCTGAGGCCTCGGGTTTATGCATTACCTGCCTCAGAGGATATGCAGTGCGAACCTGAATGTTGTGAGCCTGAAAATATGGCCTCAACTTCCGCGAAGCCAAAACCAAAGCATAAGCGAGCTTCTCCATGTTGGTATAGCGAGTCTCAGCATCTAGTAGCCTTTTACTAACATAATAGACTGGGAACTGAACCTTTTCCTCCTCGCGAACGAGGACAGCACTGATTGCACATTCTGAGACTGCCAAGTAGACAATAAGAACTTCTCCTTCCATGGGCTTAGAGAGCAAAGGAGGCGAACCCAAATGCTTTTTGATGTGCTGAAAAGCCTTCTCGTACTGCGGGGTCCACTCAAAATGTTTTCCCACCTTTCTGATCGCCTTAAAGAATTCATGACACTTATCCGATGATTTAGAAACAAACCGGTTAAGCGCTGCGACCCTACCAGTTAGACTTTGGACTTCCTTAACACTCCTAGGCGACCTCATTTCCAAAAGGGCTTTTATCTTAGCTGGATTGGCCTCGATCCCTCTGTGGTTCACAATAAACCCCAAAAACTTTCCAGATTCGACCCCAAAAACACACTTCTGGGGGTTGAGCTTCATCCCATACTTTCTCAATATATTGAACATCTCTGCGAGGTGGGCTACATGATCCCCAGTTTCTTTAGATTTTACAAGCATGTCGTCAACATAGACCTCCATTGTCTTCCCAATTTGCCTCTCAAACATCATATTGATAAGCCTCTGATAAGTGGCCCCTGCATTGAGAAGACCAAAGGGCATCCCAATGTAGCAGTAGAGACCCCTATCTGTGATAAACGAAGTGTGCTCCTGATCGGGGCCATACATGGGTATCTGATTGTACCCAGAATAGGCGTCCATGAAACTTAGAAGTGCATAGCCTGCTGTTGCATCTACCAACTGATCAATCCTCGGAAGTGGAAAACTATCTTTTGGACAATGCTTGTTGTTAAATATTGTTAAATTAGTGATGTAATTGATTACATATGCAAGTTAGGTAGACTATTCAACTTTGGTAGGTTGGTAGGTTGCCTAATTTATGATGTAATCCATGATGTAAATGGCTAGAGATGCAGCCTATAAATGGAGGTGTTCTCCTCTATTGTAAAACACAACACAATAACAGAAAACGCAGCAGAAGTAGTATAATAAAATACACAGTTCACTGCACCATCTCTCTCTTGTCTATCTATCTCTTTTCTCTCTATATTCAGTCATATATATGTATAAATCTGACATGGTATCAGAGCATGTTCAGTTCCTAAGGGAATAATACTGCCCACACAAACACAGATTCTGCCAAAAACTGCTATAAACATCACCCATTCTGCCCAGAAATTCTGCCCAGAAAACACACCAGATTCAGCCCAGATTCTGTCAAATTCTGCCCAGAAAAGACACAACAATATACAAGTTTTTCAAGGGAAATTTGCTGATTCTGTTTTCAGCAGAGGGGAGTAATTTTCTGCCATTTTTTGGCCAGTTTTTTTATGCAGATTCTGTTTCCAGCAGAATTTTCTGCCCAGTTTTTTTATTTCTGCAAATTCTGTTTTTCAGCAAATCTTCTTGTAGTGTTGTTGTCTTGAATAATGGCGGAAGTTGTAAATGAGTCGGCTGCAAGGAACAATACCGGTCAAGGGAGTGTTAAATTTGGTTTCCACGGTACTCCATATGTTAACCCCAAATTTGACGGAAAGAATTTCTTGGAATGGTCGGAATCTTGCACACTCGCACTTAAATCCCATCGATTGATGAAATATATCAATGGGAAGGCCAAGAAGCCCTTGGCAACTGCTACAAGTTTTGATGATTGGGATAGCGAGAATGCCATGGTCAAGTCATGGTTGTTTAACTCTATGGAGTTACGTATTCGCAAAAGTTATCTGTTTCTTGATACTGCGGAAGCTGTTTGGAATTCCATCAACCGAACATACTCATATTCGGGTAATATGGCCAAACATTTCGAGGTAAAGCAGAAAATATGGTCTCTAACTCAAGGGGGCAGAACATTGACCGAATATTATTCGGAACTCACATCTCTATGGCAGGAGTCAGACCACTACACTGTGTTCGAGTGTAAACAGGCTGAAGACCAAGAGAAGTACCAAAAATTGGTACAAGAAGAACGAGTGATGAAGTTTCTTGCTGGACTGACAATGGAGTATGATTCAATCAAGAATCAACTCATTGGTCAGATTCCCTTTCCTACAGTTGAAGAAGCACATGGCCGTGTGCAGCTCGAAGAGAGTCGGAGAGAAAGCATGGCTCTGATTGATACTGTGCCTGATCGATCTGCACTTTTTACGGGAAGTGTTCAAAATCAAGGCAAAGCAGAACAGGTGACTGGGGCTTCAAAGGGTGAAAAAGATGTTCTCCGGTGTGACTATTGTAATAAGTTATACCATTCTCGTGAAGAATGCTATATCTTACACCCACACTTACGAGATCATGGTCGAGGACGAAGCCGAGGTAGTTCATCCGGTAGGAGCTCAGGAAGAGGCACCCAATATAGTGCTCATCATACGACGTCTGAAAACCATGCTGACTCTGCTACTTCAGCAACGGGAGCAATAAGTGCAACAGAACTCAATGCTCTCCGTCAGCTATTGTCTCGAATGGAGACTGATTTACCAGTGACTTCATCTGCCAATTCTGCCCTTGCAGAATCAGGCGACAAACAAAATGCTTGGCAATGGTAAAGGGGTTGAAACCCCTTAATAAAGTGGCTATCTACTATAGCACTTGCATCAGCACCTTCTGTATTTTTGACGGCCTAAAATATACTGTGTGGTCGAAAATTCGATAA
The DNA here is from genome assembly GCA_037693485.1 of Kitagawia praeruptora. Lineage (NCBI taxonomy): Eukaryota > Viridiplantae > Streptophyta > Magnoliopsida > Apiales > Apiaceae > Kitagawia > Kitagawia praeruptora. The sequence goes on along the minus strand of CM075347.1, from coordinate 88,714,535 downwards.
CCGGTATCCCAAAAGACTCAATAAACTCAAGATCGGTCGATCCTAAAAATGGGTATAGTTGGACGCTCAGATTAAGCTCAAGGGGCTACTAGTGTCCACTCTTCAACCCCAAGATATGTCTTTCATCCGAAGATGGAATTTCGAGTGAGGGGGCGTGTTAAATATTGTTAAATTAGTGATGTAATTGATTACATATGCAAGTTAGGTAGACTATTCAACTTTGGTAGGTTGGTAGGTTGCCTAATTTATGATGTAATCCATGATGTAAATGGCTAGAGATGAAGCCTATAAATGGAGGTGTTCTCCTCTATTGTAAAACACAACACAATAACAGAAAACGCAGCAGAAGTAGTATAATAAAATACACAGTTCACTGCACCATCTCTCTCTTGTCTATCTATCTCTTTTCTCTCTATATTCAGTCATATATATGTATAAATCTGACACTTGTTAAGGTCAGTAAAGTCCACACATGTCCTCCACTTGCCATTTGGTTTCTTCACGAGGACAGGATTGGCGAGCCAGTCAGGATAGAAGGATTCCCTGACGAGCCCGACCTCGAGCAACCTATCCACCTCCTCCTTGAGAGCCTCGGCTCGCTCCCCACTTATCGGCCTTCTTTTCTGCCTTACTCCCTTTTTGTTAGGATCAAGATTGAGTCTATGGCACATCACATTGGGATCAATCCCTACCATATCTTCGTGAGACCACGCAAATACATCCAAATTAGCTTTAAGAAACTCAGCGAGCTTCCCCCTCAGATCAGGGCTCAACTGCGACCCGACCTTCAACACCTTGGTTGGGTCTTTAGCATCAACGAGAACGGAGATCGTATCTTCTGCGGCTCCAGCTCGTTCCACATATTCAGGAATGCGAGGATCCAGATCAATTTCAACATCACGAGCCCTGCTAGACTCTGCTTCAGCCTGTCACGTGGCTTCTGCCCCCAAGGTCGGGATCACTCCCGTATTTCCATACTCGGTTACAACCGTCGTTTCTCGTGTGATCCCATTAGGCAAATCTACCAATGTTGATGTCTCCTTGTGAACCCATTTACCTTTTCGGGCTCGCACAGCGGCCTGCTCTGGACTTTCCTCTTCATCGCTTGCTTCCTCAACAATTCTTTCTTGTAGAACCAACACAGGCTGCGAGACCTCCATCATAATTGCCCCTGGCACTGGCTCTACTTGTATACCCAAGTTGTCAAAATAATCTTCTGGCAACTCCTCGATAGATATTATATTGCAACCAACTGAGGGTTGCGAGGCCGACTTGCGAGCCCTCTCATCCTCTTCGCTTTCCATATACTTTCTTCCCTTTTCTGCTGATTTAAGGGCCTGATTATAACATTCTCGAGACTCATGTAATTCCTCTAACACATCCCACGCCTTGTGGGGTAGGAAACTTCATCGAAAGGTGATAGATAGAAGTCACCACCCTCATTTCTTTCAAAATGGGTCGCCCTACAATAGCATTATAAGCAGAGGGTTGATCCACGACCATGAAATCAGCGACCTGCGTAGTGATGCAAGGCTCGTCCCCCAAAGTGATGGGAAGCCTGATGAGTCCTTTTACACTAACAGAAGCTCCAGTGAATCCATAGAGGTGGCCTACTGTAGGAATTAGATCTTTGTCTACATATCCCATTTTCTTGTAGACATCATACATCAAGACATTCACGGCACTTCCATTGTCCACCAGCACTCTGTAGATATTCTGGGAACCAATGCGAACTCGAACCACTAAAGCATCAGAGTGAGGATGATGTACCCACTTAGCATCTTCCTCAGTGAATATTATATTTGTGTCTTCCCCCTTGAAAAGCTTTGGGGGTCGCTCCTGCAAATGATGCACATTGGTGAGAGGCCGCTCCTTGGCCTCACGTGCATACCTTTCTCTTGCTTTGTTGTTGTCTCCTCCAATATGTGGCCCTCCAATGATCACATGAATGCTATTGCCTCGCTCTTCTCTCTCCTTGCGAGGCTCTGCATTTTGGCTCTCATGAGGTACAGCATGATATCCCACACCTGATTTTCCTGAGTTCTCTTGATGCTTTTTCACTTCGCGGACCGCCCACTCTGTTAACTTCCCTTCTCGAATCAAACGATCAATTTGTTCCTTAAGTTGCCAACAGTCCGCTGTATCGTGCCCCTTCTGTTCATGAAAGTCACAATACTTTGCAATGTTCCAAGTTCCTTGTGGACCCATAGCACGAGGTTTTGTGAACATTCCTTTATTGGCGTTGACAGCATAAATATGATCAACTGAAGCCACTAAGGGAACAAATTTGTCTTCATCTCTAGCCGGACGAGCACGAGGCGGGGATCGTCTTGAGGAATCGCGATCCCTTCTTTTCGGGCTCGGGCTACGATCCTGTCTTCGCCTGGGGCTTCTAGAATCCCTTCTCTTTACCCCTTTACCTTTACTTCCATTTCTACCAGTCCCATCATTCTTTTTGAGATCTGCCAATGATTTTTCAACGCGCTTAAATGGCTCAGCGACCCGGTGCAACTCTGAAAGTGTACCAGGGGTTTGCTCCTGTAGTTTCTCCCAAAATTTAGTTCCTTCTCTTACCCCAGCTATAAGTAAATTCTTCACAGCCTCGTTATTTGCACCTCGAACACGAGGCACCTCAGCATTGAACCTATTAAAATAATCATGTAAAGTTTCTCCTTCCTTCCGTTTTATGTTCGCCAATGTGGACACAGGGGGTGCATAGAGCATTGAAGATTGGAACTGTTTGATGAAGATGTCAACGAGCTGTTCCCAAGAATCTATGACAACTAGGGCCCCTAGCTTCGAGAACCATTGTTGGGCACTTCCCCTTAGCGAAGCTGCAAACAGCCTACACCTCGCTAACAAAGATACTTGATACACGTCCATCTCATTATTGAATCGAATAACGAACTCGGCTGGATCCGTCTCCCCATTATAAGTCATGTCAGAGTGATGACCTCGAAACACTGCAGGCAGTGGGGCAGTGCGAATTTCGTGAGTGAAGGGCGAGGAGGAGCCCATGTTGCTAAAAATCCCTTTCTCATTATTCATCGCATCCATTGCCTTTTTCAATTCCTCGAGCTTATAGTCCCCAATCCTGACCTCTTTGTCTCCATCCTGCTTTTCTTTAGTACTCGCATGATGAGATTGAGTCTTCTTTGGTATGCTAGACTCTTCTTGATCATTTCTTTGATCCTTCTTCTTACGTTCCTCCTCTCGGTGTTAGGATCGATCGCGATCTCGATGAGACGGGGGTCTGTCTTCGCGATGATGGGACCGCTCACGCTTTCGACGAGGAGAGGGGGGTCTGTCATCGCGGCGATGTGACCGCTCACGATCTCGACGAGGAGACAAAGGTGGAGAAGAGCCTTTGCTTTTATTTTTAGATTCTCCATCCTTCTTAGTTTTGAGCTTCACCAACTTGAGACGGAGATCGTGCTCGCTGAGTTTCTTTCCAACTCGGTCAAAAACACTAACGGACCTTCCTTCAGACGAGGCAGGCCTTGCCTTCGACCCTTCCTTATCCATAGTCGCATCCTCCTCGTTCCAATCGGGGTTTGTTTGGTCTGTCACCACATCATCGAAGTCCCCAATTAACTTTTTGGTGGGGCCCTTACTACTCTCTACTTGATGAGTTCGATCCCCCGTCCTTGTATTCCTCTTTAAGCCTCTAGAACTATGTCGCTTCTCCATCTTGGCCACCGAGGCCCTTACCTCGATCATTTGATCACCGAGACCTTTCAAGAATGACATGACTTCGCCAGGCAGGGCCACCTGTTGGACGACAGGGGGTGTTTGCTCCTTCTCCAATTCGTCCTCGATCCCCTCTTTACGCGCCTCGCTCTCCGGTAGATTATTCCTCTGGGGGTCGTTTCTGTTTTTCTTATGCGACCCCGGGGTCTCCTGATCTCCGTTTCTCTTCTTGTTCGATTTAGTCATTGTTCTCCCAAATCAACGACTAGTCCCCTCCTTCTAGCGCCAAATGTTATAGGGAGAATATTGTATAACAATATTTGGTGGTTTGCTGGAATCACGGAGCAAAATACAGATATTTTGCTATGAACACGAAGAACACGGAGGTGTTTGGTGATTGTTTGTGGCTGCTCTTGTCTATTGAAATTCAGTGGTGAACTGTTTCTCATCCTTTACAAGATGCCTACGTACCCTATTTATAGGGATCAAGCCAACGTAGTTCTCTTGGAGAAGAAGTTATCTAGACGGGCTAGGGTTTCTATGGGCTCGGCTTGGCCCAAATCCACTAGTCGTCTTCTTGGGTTATATTTTACCCATTTATACTGCTCATGACCCATGACCCATTAAAGGGAACCCACGGCTAGCATGATGCTATAAGTATCATTATTGGCGAAACTGACTAGATGGCCTCGCATGCGACCTCGCTGGGTCTGACCATGCGAAGCGATCCTCACTGTATGGAGATAACCTACTTATGCGACCTCGCTAGGCCTGGCCATAAGCCTTCGTAGTAAACATGCTCTAGGCCACCCTGGACCCCTAGGCCTCGTTAGACCTCGTGAATTGCGACCCGTACCCTAGGGCTCGCTGGCGACCCTGCTGTAAAATAATGTGATGAATCTTCATGTAATGGCGGACTTTAATGACACATTCCTCATTCTTAGGCCCATTATGTGAGATGCACTGATATTCTAGCCCATTAGGCCTGTTTAGGACTTATGCCAGATTCGGGCATAACAATTTCATTATAATAACAGATTTGCCATTGGAATATCTTTTTTTAATTAATAATATTTGATAATAATGTGTGGTCTTAGATTGGATCTCCTGGTTTTCTAGATAGAGAGGTTCTCCCTTGAACCTTACTCTATATATATATATATATATATATATATATATATATATATATATATATATATACCCCGCCAGGGGCACCTTCACTTCTACCCTCTATCCATTAATCAAAAAAAAAATTTTAAAAAAGCTGCTGCCACATCATCATTTTTTTAATTTTTTTTTTTAATTTTGTTTTTTAGAGCATAATTATTAAAAATAATAAAAAAGAAAAAAAAACACCAAACAACAGTTTTATTTTACTTTTTTGAAATTTGCCTTGGAAAAATGTTTGCATAAATAATTTCATTTAACAAAAAGTTATTAAAAGCAACAACATAAAACTCAAATTATGCGTATCCACCACGCAAGTTGTTATTCATTTTTTTATGTAAACTTTTTACTGATTACAATTTTTTATTATTTGACATATATGTTGTCTTCCAGGGTTATCATATTCAAGCATTTGTATATGTGGACATCTGGAAAAATCATTATCCTTGATTTTTTTTATCATCTTTATTTATTTGATGTCCTTTTTTGTCATTATACAGCATTTGGAGCGACCCAATTTAGATTGGATCGACCCAAATCAAAACCTATATTATTTTTTGTCATTACACAGCATTTAGAGCAACCCAATTTATATTGGATCGACCCAAATCTAAACTTCTACTATCATCCTTCATTTTTTTATCTTCTTTATTTCTTTGATGCTTATTTTTTAAAAATAAAAAAAAGTTTTTTAATTATGGAGCCAAAACATGAAAAAAATAACTATAAATAATTTTATTTATAATTTTCAATATACACGACATCATCTATGATAATTGTTTTGAAAATTTTGGATTTAGTCGACGAAAGCACCGTCTGTTACTAATAAAAAATTAATTGATATAATAATGGAAGATAACTTAATATTATTAATTATTTAAATTTAACACATATTTATATATATAGTTTAGTTTACACTAAAATAAATATATATTTCATTTATTCAAAGGGCCCCGCCATGGGCACTTTCACTTCTACCCTCTATCCATTAATCAAAAAAAAAAAACTGCTACCACATCATCATTTTTTTAAAAAAATTAAATTTTTAATTTTTTTAATTTTTATATTTTTGTTTCTGAGAGCATAATTATAAAAAACAATAAAAGGGAAAAAAACACCACACACCAGTTTAATTTTACTTTTTTGAAATTTGCTGTTTGCATAAATAATTTCACTTAACAAAAAGTTATTAAAAGCAACAACATAAAACTTAAATTATGCGTATCCACCACGCAAGTTGTTATTCATTTTTTATGTAAACTTTTTACTGATTATAATTTTTAATTATTTGACAAATATGCTGTCTTCTAGGGTTATCATATTCAAGCATTTGTATATGTGGACATCTGGAAAAATCATTGTCGTTCATTTTTTTAATCTTCTTTATTTCTTTGATGTCCTTTTTTGTCATTACATATCATTTAGAGCGACCCAATTTAGATTGGATCGACCCAAATCAAAACCTATATTGTTTTTTGTCATTACACAGCATTTGGAGCAACCCAATTTAGATTGGATCGACCTAAATCTAAGGCTCTACTATTATCCTTCATTTTTTTTATCTTCTTTATTTCTTTGATGCTTATTTTAAAAAAATAAAAAAGAGTAATTATGGAGCCAAAACATGAAAAAATAACTAAAAAATATCTTTATTTATAATTGTCAATATACACGGCATCATCTATGATCATTGTTTTGAAATTTCGGATTTAGTCGACGAAAGCACTATCTGGTTACTAATAAAAAATTAATTGATATAATAATGGAAGAAAACTTAATATTATTAATTATTTAAATTTAACACGTATATATATATATATATATAGTTTAGTTCACACTAATATATATATATATATATATATATATATCATTTATTGTAAGGGCCTCGTCAGGGCACCTTCACTTCTACCCTCTATCCATTAATCAAAAAAAAAAACTACTACCACATCATCATTTTTTTAAAAAATATAAATTTTTTATTTTTTTAATTTTTTAATTTTTGTTTTTGAGAGCATAATTATTAAAAACAACAAAAAAGAAAAAAAACACCAAACACCAGTTTTATTTTACTTTTTTGAAATTTGCCTTGGAAAAATGTTTGCATAAATAATTTCATTTAACAAAAAGTTATTAAAAGCAACAATATAAAACTCAAATTATGCGTATCCACCACGCAAGTTGTTATTCATTTTTTTTATGTAAACTTTTTACTGATTATAATTTTTAATTATTTGACATATATGTTGTCTTCCAGGGTTATCATATTCAAGCATTAGTATATGTGGACATCTGGAAAAATATAAAGAAAAAATTAGAGGAGGGAGAAATTTATATTATCACTAACTTCACTGTGAGGAGCGCATTTGGAAAACTACGACCAGTATCGTTAAAAATGACTATTTCTTTTACAAATGCAATAGAAGTGGTTCATGTACAAGAAAATGATCCACTTTTGGTGATGAATAAGTACGAATGTATTGAGTTGGAAGATTTAAAGTCATTGGCAATAGAGACGTGTCCTGATGAGCCTACTTATAAAGATGGAGAATCAGAATTTACATATGGTATACTTGAATATATATTTTAAGTAATACTTTAATTTTATTTATATTCGTCCAATATATTGTAATTGTAAATTAATATTTATAAAATATAAAATTAGTCATTGAAATATTAATTATTATTTTAATGTTGCTACGCAATTTTTAATTTTTTATACATAATCTAAACATATTTATATATTTCGAAAATAGATGTGCTCATGATGTCATTATATGGGAAGATCTTGCATCATCAGTTAAAAGGATGATTGGTGCCGATGATTCAGCATAAAATATTTTAATTCCAACCAGTACGAAAGTCGTGACTTGGAAAGGTATGCAATAATAATGTCATTTCATTTATTATTAATTATATCATAACAGATTAACATGAATTTCTAACATTTGTCAGGTGTTGTGCAAATTAAATCATTGTCATTCACTAAAGTATATTCGAATATTGATGATGATACCACTGAAATAATGAGATAGCTGTATTTTTATACACCATATATGTATTTCCGTTTACATGTTACAATGGAAAAAACAAACTACTCATATTTTTTTAACATTAATATTTAATATAGACTTGAAGAAGTTGGATATGTGGCATCTCAATCTACAATCATTGAGGAACAAGCTGACAACACTCAAACTCAACTTTACACTTTGAATGGTCTCCGTAATTTAAAAGATGCCGAATTGATCGATGTTGTGTCATAAAAATTTGAATTTCAGTATACCTTCACTTCAATATATATCTATTATAGGGAGAATATTGTATAACAATATTTGGAGGTTTGCTGGAATCACGGAGCATAATACGGATATTTTGCTATGAACACGAAGAACACGGAGGTGTTTGGTGATTGTTTGTGGCTGCTCTTGTCTATTGAAATTCAGTGGTGAACTGTTTCTCATCCTTTACAAGAGGCCTACGTACCCTATTTATAGGGATCAAGCCAACGTAGTTCTCTTGGAAAAGAAGTTATCTAGACGGGCTAGGGTTTCTATGGGCTCGGCTTGGCTCAAATCCACTAGTCATTTTCTTGGGTTATATTTTACCCATTTATACTGCTCATGACCCATGACCCATTAAAGGGAACCCACGGCTAGCATGATGCTATAAGTATCATTATTGGCGAAACTGACTAGATGGCCTCGCATGCGACCTCGCTGGGTCTGACCATGCGAAGCGATCCTCACTATATGGAGATAACCTACTTATGCGACCTCGCTAGGCCTGGCCATAAGCCTTCGTAGTAAACATGCTCTAGGCCACCCTGGACCCCTAGGCCTCGTTAGACCTCGTGAATTGTGACCCGTACCCTAGGGCTCGCTGGCGACCCTGCTGTAAAATATTGTGATGAATCTTCATGTAATGGCGGACTTTAATGACCCATTCCTCATTCTTAGGCCCATTATGTGAGATGCACTGATATTCTAGCCCATTATGCCTGTTTAGGACTTATGCCAGATTCGGGCATAACAACTACCCCCCAAGTCCATATCGCCATTAGTGATGCGATGTGGACTTCAGAAATTTTTGCTCCATGGATCCTGACCCAACATTAAGGCCCACCATCAATTGTCTCTGGACTCTCCTCGCCGGCCCAATAAATTTGAACGGTTTTTTAACAGCTGGCACATCGAGATCGGCGTTACACTGCTTGAGATGATGACAAGTGTCACATGTCTTTCTCTCTCTCTTTGGTACTATATATATCTCATATTTCAAATCATTTGTCACTTTCCTTATTAACATCATACCGAAGTGCTGCCAATTTGCTCCCGGATCAAACAAAGTCCCAGCTCACTTTCAATCAAGAGCAACTCCGAGTTCTCTCAAGATCTTCAACAACTTTTCTTCATCAAACAGTAAGTTTTTCTCTCGTTCTTCATTTAGATACATACGTGGCTTGTAATTTCAAGTTTCTTTACCTGTAATTATATGCGATGCGAAGCCGAATATATGCGACCCCAAACACTTAATTTCACACTACAAGCTCTGCCTCGTCATCATAGCAAATGCGACCCTAATTAGACATAGGACCGTTGCCTAGCTTATAGAATAGGAGTATAACATAACGCCTTCTTCGTGTGCGATGTGAGGACACTTAGAGCTTTCTATAGTTTCTTCTTTCTGAACCCCCGTGATATTCTGTAAGTGCACACACTAATACTTCACTTTCTTTTCAGATGTCTGCCGACGACAGTTCACGAACTCCCTCACCCCTAATTCCGCATATATCTATTAGCAAACGAGCAGCTGCAAACATTGCCAAGGCTGCAAGTGCCAGCGATGAATCTTTCAGATTATATCTAGACTCCCAGTGGTCGCAGGAGGATTTCACTAGAGAAACTCCCCTAGAATCATGGAGATCGAAGCGCCCCTCTGAGTCATACAGCCAATCAATTGACCTTGCTTCGGGATCCCATCAACGTCCTAGCCTTGACCTCCCTTGTTCTGTACAAGATGATGTCAACAAATTACTAGATAGGGGAGAGAAATTCTTTTCAAGCGTCCCCAATCTTCTTTCTCCACTTGACAAAAATCTTCTCAATATTCAAGCTCCAATACTCCTTTCCAGTAGTTCCTCATCAACAAACTCCCTAGGCCAAGCATATTATGAACTTGAAGGCAGAGATGACAACGAGGCCAACTCAGACGATTCAGATTACGAAGAGCCCACTTCTGATGATGGCGGCCTTGATGAAGTAACTAGGGTTGTCAATTTCGAGGACTATGAATATGTTCCTGAAATTTCACCAGAACCTTATGTACCAACACCTCAACCCGAGCTGGAGGGTACTATTTATGTCGGCGGACCTCGCCCTGAGGACATCCCAGCCGACTCCAAACAAAAACCAGGCCAACCTCGCATCCTTGCATGCAGAGATCTATCAACGACCCTGGACCCAGAGTCCCTTGCGAAGGCAGTAGACACCTTTAGGCCTGAAGGGAAAATAATTCTACCCAAAGCTTCAATGCGATGCTACCGCTTTAATTATAAAGAAAATGGCGGCAGAGTGCCTCGCATGGTTTTGACATCGGCTATGATGAAAATCGGCGTCTCATCTCCACTTCACCCCTTTATTAGAGATGTATGTGAGACGTACCATCTAGCTCCAATTCAAATCAACCCCAATGGCTACAGGGCCATGATCGCGCTCTATGTCCTCTACCACAAACTCGGATACCCCGAGTTAGATGCGAGGACAATGGGCTACTTTCTTCAACTAAAAAAGTGCGGGGCATCTGACTTCGGGTATGTCTACTTCTCGATGAGGCCTGAATTCAACAAAACGGATATCTATCATAGTGCCCCTAGCAACGCAGGCTCATGGAAGGGCCCATTTCTTTATGTTCATGAGGTCCCTCGAATAAAGACCTCATTCAACTATCTCCCAGGTACAAGATCGTCATTTTCACTTCCCACCTGTCTTCTTTTTAATTAACTCACAATCTAACATTACTTCGACGACCTCATAGTTGGCCAAGTGCGAACTATCTTAATAGGCGAGACGTGCAGATGAGTTGATAACATAGACCACTCACGAAGATAGGAACATCCGCAAACTCCTTACCATAGAAAACTTAATTGAGTGTAAATTTCTGAAAGAAGGAGTAACATTACCAACTAAAACAGGGCCTTCGAAAGCGAGGAAGGCTTCGCGAAAAAGAAAAACGCGAGATGAAGCCTCGTCCTCTAGAATTGTAGTTACTGCGAGCGAGGGTACTCTCCTCGTTACTGTGTACTTATTACCTATCGGTGTTTCAGCTTCTTTATGTGTTATCCGTGTTGCTTCTAACCATTTACATAATCTTTTAACTGTATTTCCCCTTCTCTTTTCAGACATGACAAGCAAAGGTCGCAGACCGCCATTCATCAAGAAAGGCGAGGCTGCCGTCGCAGTAAAGCCAACTCCTCCTCAACAGAAGAAAACAAATGAGCTCCCACATCCTCCGCCTCCTGTTCAAGTTAAAATTCCACAACTGACACTCCAGGGCAACCCTGAAGTACATATATCAAAGAAGACCAGAAAAGACGGGTCTGTGCTCCCTTTCGTGAAGCCTCCTGCCTCAGCAACCACTATCCATCATCTCTTCGCGAAACATGGATACACCCATGCCACCGAAGCAGAATGCACAAACTGGGTAGGTGTTGAGCTGATTGAGAACTCTGAATCAGTTTCTAAATGCGTGGCCAAAGCTTTTATCCGCCAGGCCTCGCATCTTTGAGAGCTAAAGAATGTAGTAACTGCCAATAGCAAACTGGAGAAGGAGGTAGCTGATCTCAAACTCAAATTTGAAGAAGATAAGAAGCGACTTCTGGAGACCTACCAGCAATCTTTGAGCATTGAGACTTCCTCCCTTCGCTCCGAGTTAAAAAACATCAATAATGAGAAGGCTGCCCTTAGCAAAGCACTCAAAGATTCGGAGGAGCGCGAGGCCATGCTGATAAAAGAGCACGAGGTGGAGGTGGCTAAACTGAAGGCGGAACTTGAAGCGGCCCAGGGCGAGCGTTCGGCTATTGAAGAAGCCGCTCAAACTGAGTTCATGAAAGAATTCATCAAGAAGGTCCCCGACTTCGATTGGTCGCAGCTCGACCCTGAAACCGCTGTATTTGCCCTCGACCTCCGCAAGGAAATTAAGGAGGAAAAGGCGCAGGAGGAAGGTAGGCTCACAACGGAGGCTGCCAACAAAAATGATGATGCCGCGTAATCTACTCTATTTTTAATCTTGATCTTTTGAACTAGGGATACGGGCACCCTTTGAATGCCTTGCAATTTGTAATATTTTTGATAACTACATTGATAACTTTGTTGGGCTCGCATGGCGACCCGGTAACTGTTGGATTAACAATGACCATAATTCTGTCTTCATTTCTTCATATAATATCTTGTGCTTGCTTTAGATTCATAAATTGCTTCCATTTTTTATGTCTCTGAAATATTAAACTTGTAACTTTTTCTTGTTAATTTGCTTAACTTCAAGGTGTACCCCATCTCTTTGGAATCAAGACATGCGATGCCTTCCTTGCGAGGTCGCGGACACGATTCGGAGATAGAGGTCGCACCTTGACTTCTTTTTACTTTAAACTTTGAACTTCTTTAAGGAGATACTTTTGAAATAAATTTTGAAGACATTCCCTGAGGTCGCAGTAAGTGCACGCTCGCGACCTCATTGACCTGAGAGGTGTTCGGCCTCGCATACACTGTGCTGGCCTAGTCCTGAAAATTTTAAAACACTAACAAAAGAACAAAATTGCACAACTTGTTGGAGAACAAACTTCATATATATAAATACTAGGGACGAAGCCCAACTTTCAATACATCATAACGAGGAGGTGTCTATACGATCACTACCCCCCGAGTACTTTGTATGAATTTATTCATGCTAAGTAGTAGTAGATAGAGACCACCAGGAATGAAGCTTCTACTGGTAGTATTTCCTCAAATGTTCTGCATTCCAGGCTCGTGGCATGACCTTATCATCCATATCAGTTAGATAATAAGTCCCTCCATTGATAACACCATAAACTTTATAGGGCCCTTCCCAATTGGCTCCAAAGACCCCATGAGACGAGATCTTAGTGTTAGGCATCACTCTCCTAAGCACCAAGTCCCCCACACGAAGATGTGGCACACGAACCTTTCCATTATAATACCTTGCAGCTCGCCTTTGATAAGCTGCGAGCCTTAGCTGAGCCTCCTCCCTTGACTCCTGTATCATGTCCAAATATAGCCTGTGATTGACCTCATTTGCCTCAGGGTCGTAATGTTCCCTTCTGAACGAACCTGAGCCTACCTCAACGGGCACCATGGCCTCGCACCCATATGTCAAAGAAAAGGGAGTCTCGTCTGTAGTGGATCTCGGGGTCGTGTTGTATGACCACAAGACCTTTGGCAACTCTTCGGGCCAACTACCCTTACTCTCCTCCAACTTAGCTTTAAGGGTATGCTTGATTATTTTGTTGATGGCCTCAGTTTGTCCATTTGTCTGAGGGTGACTCACAGCGGAGAAACTTTTCTTGATTCCCAAACTCTCACAAAATTCTTTCATTTCCTTGCTATCAAATTGATTTCCATTATCTGAAATGAGCTGATATGGGATCCCATAGCGACACACAATTGCCCTGTACACGAAGTCCTTTAATTTTTTGGCCGTGATGGTGGCAAGAGGCTCGGCCTCGGCCCACTTAGTGAAATAGTCCACAGCCACGACTGCATACTTTACTCCTCCCTTAGCTTTAGGGAGTTCACCAATAAGATCTATTCCCCACATAGCAAAGGGTGAAGGGCTCATCAGCGAAGTGAGGTGAGCAACCGAAGCATTACTGAAATTTGCATATCTTTGACACTTGTCACATCGCCTAGCGAACTCAAAAGCATCCCTTTTCAATGTGGGCCAAAAATACCCTTGTCGTAGAATTTTCTGAGCTAAGGAACCACCCCCCGAGTGATTGCCACATATCCCCTCATGGACTTCCCTTAGAATATAATTGCACTCTTCACCATCTACACATCGCAGCAATGGTGTGTTGAACCCTCTTCTGTATAACACTTCATCATATATCACATAGCGAGCCGCCTGATATTTAATCCTCCTCGCTTCTTTCTTTTCTAATGAAAGGGCCCCGTTCTTTAAATAACACTTTCTTTTGGGACACTAGGTTTACTTTGAATTTCCGAGGGGATAATCCCAAGTAAAGTGGCCTCGCATCGCGAGCCCATTTTTGCGAGGGCATCTGCTCCTTGATTTTTTGCCCTTCTGATAAACTCCACCTTTACTTGCCTGAACGACTTCATAAGCCTTTGAACGGACTTTAAATATAACTCGATCTGGGGTCCCCTGGCTTGCCATCCACATCCAACATGACCCGTGACTAACATAGAATCGCTATATACATTGAGATTCTTTACTTTCATTTCTATTGCGAGCTTGAGGCCAATTATGAGAGCCTCGTACTCAGCTGCATTATTAGAGGCCTCGAAGGCGAAGTGAATAGCACTACTCAACTTGCGACCCTCAGGTGTAACAAGCTCGATCCCAGCTCCGGCTCCTTCTTTGTTAGATGCCCCGTCAACATATAACTCCCACCACGAGGCTGAATTTTCATCTTTGAGTTTGGGGTCAATCACTTCTGGGATCGCTACGAGAGCCTAGGCATCTTCCTCAGATTGGGAAGGGAACTCCAATATGAAATCCGCTAACGCTTGCCCCTTTATTGCACCTCGAGGCTTGTACTCAATGTCAAACTGGCTCAATTCTATGGTCCACTTTAAAAGTCTGCCTGAGGCCTCGGGTTTATGCATTACCTGTCTCAGAGGATATGCAGTGCGAACCTGAATGCTGTGAGCCTGAAAATATGGCCTCAACTTCCGCGAAGCCAAAAACAAAGCATTAGCGAGCTTCTCCATGTTGGTATAGCGAGTCTCAGCATCTAGTAGCCTTTTACTAACATAATAGACTGGGAACTGAACCTTTTCCTCCTCGCGAACGAGGACAGCACTGATTGCACATTCTGAGACTGCCAAGTAGACAATAAGAACTTCTCCTTCCATGGGCTTAGAGAGCAAAGGAGGCGAACCCAAATGCTTTTTGATGTGCTGAAAAGCCTCCTCGCACTGCGGGGTCCACTCAAAATGTTTTCCCACCTTTCTGATCGCCTTAAAGAATTCATGACACTTATCCGATGATTTAGAAATAAACCGGTTAAGCGCTGCGACCCTACCAGTTAGACTTTGGACTTCCTTAACACTCCTAGGCGACCTCATTTCCAAAAGGGCTTTTATCTTAGCTGGATTGGCCTCGATCCCTCTGTGGTTCACAATAAACCCCAAAAACTTTCCAGATTCGACCCCAAAAACACACTTCTGGGGGTTGAGCTTCATCCCATACTTTCTTAATATATTGAACATCTCTGCGAGGTGGGCTACATGATCCCCAGTTTCTTTAGATTTTACAAGCATGTCGTCAACATAGACCTCCATTGTCTTCCCAATTTGCCTCTCAAACATCATATTGACAAGCCTCTGATAAGTGGCCCCTGCATTGAGAAGACCAAAGGGCATCCCAATGTAGCAGTAGAGACCCCTATATGTGATAAACGAAGTGTGCTCCTGATCGGGGCCATACATGGGTATCTGATTGTACCCAGAATAGGCGTCCATGAAACTTAGAAGTGCATGGCCTGCTGTTGCATCTACCAACTGATCAATCCTCGGAAGTGGAAAACTATCTTTTGGACAATGCTTGTTAAGGTCAGTAAAGTCCACACATGTCCTCCACTTGCCATTTGGTTTCTTCACGAGGACAGGATTGGCGAGCCAGTCAGGATAGAAGGATTCCCTGACGAGCCCGACCTCGAGCAACCTATCCACCTCCTCCTTGAGAGCCTCGGCTCGCTCCCCACTTATCGGCCTTCTTTTCTGCCTTACTCCCTTTTTGTTAGGATCAAGATTGAGTCTATGGCACATCACATTGGGATCAATCCCTACCATATCTTCGTGAGACCACGCAAATACATCCAAATTAGCTTTAAGAAACTCAACGAGCTTCCCCCTCAGATCAGGGCTCAACTGCGACCCGACCTTCAACACCTTGGTTGGGTCTTTAGCATCAACGAGAACGGAGATCGTATCTTCTGCGGCTCCAGCTCGTTCCACATATTCAGGAATGCGAGGATCCAGATCAATTTCAACATCACGAGCCCTGCTAGACTCTGCTTCAGCCTGTCACGTGGCTTCTGCCCCCAAGGTCGGGATCACTCCCGTATTTCCATACTCGGTTACAACTGTCGTTTCTCGTGAGATCCCATTAGGCAAATCTACCAATGTTGATGTCTCCTTGCGAACCCATTTACCTTTTCGGGCTCGCACAGTGGCCTGCTCTGGACTTTCCTCTTCATCGCTTGCTTCCTCAACAATTCCTTCTTGTAGAACCAACACAGGCTGCGAGACCTCCATCATAATTGCCCCTGGCACTGGCTCTACCTGTATACCCAAGTTGTCAAAATAATCTTCTGGCAACTCCTCGATAGATATTATATTGCAACCAACTGAGGGTTGCGAGGCCGACTTGCGAGCCCTCTCATCCTCTTCGCTTTCCATATACTTTCTTCCCTTTTCTGCTGATTTAAGGGCCTGATTATAACATTCTCGAGACTCATGTAATTCCTCTAACACATCCCACGCCTTGCGGGGTAGGAAACTTCATCGAAAGGTGATAGATAGAAGTCACCACCCTCATTTCTTTCAAAATGGATCGCCCTACAATAGCATTATAAGCAGAGGGTTGATCCACGACCATGAAATCAGCGACCTGCGTAGTGATGCAGGGCTCATCCCCCAAAGTGATGGGAAGCCTGATGAGTCCTTTTACACTAACAGAAGCTCCAGTGAATCCATAGAGGTGGCCTACTGTAGGAATTAGATCTTTGTCTACATATCCCATTTTCTTGTAGACATCATACATCAAGACATTCACGGCACTTCCATTGTCCACCAGCACTCTATAGATATTCTGGGAACCAATGCGAACTCGAACCACTAAAGCATCAGAGTGAGGATGATGTACCCACTTAGCATCTTCCTCAGTGAACATTATATTTGTGTCTTCCCCCTTGAAAAGCTTTGGGGGTCGCTCCTGCAAATGATGCACATTGGTGAGAGGCCGCTCCTTGGCCTCACGTGCATACCTTTCTCTTGCTTTGTTGTTGTCTCCTCCAATATGTGGCCCTCCAATGATCACATGAATGCTATTGCCTCGCTCTTCTCTCTCCTTTCGAGGCTCTGCATTTTGGCTCTCATGAGGTACAGCATGATATCCCACACCTGATTTTCCTGAGTTCTCTTGATGCTTTTTCACTTCGCGGACCGCCCACTCTGTTAACTTCCCTTCTCGAATCAAACGATCAATTTGTTCCTTAAGTTGCCAACAGTCCGCTGTATCGTGCCCCTTCTGTTCATGAAAGTCACAATACTTTGCAATGTTCCAAGTTCCTTGTGGACCCATAGCACGAGGTTTTGTGAACATTCCTTTATTGGCGTTGACAGCATAGATATGATCAACTGAAGCCACTAAGGGAACAAATTTGTCTTCGTCTCTAGCCGGACGAGCACGAGGCGGGGATCGTCTTGAGGAATCGCGATCCCTTCTTTTCGGGCTCGGGCTACGATCCTGTCTTCGCCTGGGGCTTCTAGAATCCCTTCTCTTTACCCATTTGCCTTTACTTCCATTGCTACCAGTCCCAGCATTCTTTTTGAGATCTGCCAATGATTTCTCAACACGCTTAAAGGGCTCAGCGACCCGGTGCAACTCTGAAAGTGTACCAGGGGTTTGCTCCTGTAGTTTCTCCCAAAATTTAGTTCCTTCTCTTACCCCAGCTATAAGGAAATTCTTCACAGCCTCGTCATTTGCACCTCGAACACGAGGCACCTCAGCATTGAACCTCTTAAAATAATCATGTAAAGTTTCTCCTTCCTTCTGTTTTATGTTCGCCAATGTGGACACAGGGGGTGCATAGAGCATTCAAGATTGGAACTGTTTGATGAAGATGTCAACGAGCTGTTCCCAAGAATCTATGACAACTAGGGCCCCTAGCTTCGAGAACCATTGTTGGGCACTTCCCCTTAACGAAGCTGCAAATAGCCTACACCTCGCTAACAAAGATACTTGATACACGTCCATCTCATTATTGAATCGAATAACGAACTCGGCTGGATCCGTCTCCCCATTATAAGTCATGTCAGAGTGATGACCTCGAAACATTGCAGGCAGTGGGGCAGTGCGAATTTCGTGAGTGAAGGGCGAGGAGGAGCCCATGTTGCTAAAAATCCCTTTCTCATTATTCATCGCATCCAGTGCCTTTTTCAATTCCTCGAGCTTATAGTCCCCAATCCTGACCTCTTTGTCTCCATCCTGCTTTTCTTTAGTACTCGCATGATGAGATTGAGTCTTCTTTGGTATGCTAGACTCTTCTTGATCATTTCTATGATCCTTCTTCTTACATCCTCCTCTCGGTGTTGGGATCGATCGCGATCTCGATGAGACGGGGGTCTGTCTTCGCGATGATGGGACCGCTCACGCTCTCGACGAGGAGAGGGGGGTCTTTCATCGCGGCGATGTGACCGCTCACGATCTCGACGAGGAGACAAAGGTGGAGAAGAGCCTTTGCTTTTATTTTTAGATTCTCCATCCTTCTTAGTTTTGAGCTTCACCAACTTGAGACGGAGATCGTGCTCGCTGAGTTTCTTTCCAACTCGGTCAAAAACACTAACGGACCTTCCTTCAGACGAGGCAGGCCTTGCCTTCGACCCTTCCTTATCCATAGTCGCATCCTCCTCGTTCCAATCGGGGTTTGTTTGGTCTGTCACCACATCATCGAAGTCCCCAATTAACTTTTTGGTGGGGCCCTTACTACTCTCTACTTGATGAGTTCGATCCCCCGTCCTTGTATTCCTCTTTAAGCCTCTAGAACTATGTCGCTTCTCCATCTTGGCCACTGAGGCCCTTACCTCGATCATTTGATCACCGAGGCCTTTCAAGAATGACATGACTTCGCCAGGCAGGGCCGCCTGTTGGACGACAGGGGGTGTTTGCTCCTTCTCCAATTCGTCCTCGATCCCCTCTTTATGCAGCTCGCTCTCCGATAGATTATTCCTCTGGGGGGTCGTTTCTGTCTTTCTTATGCGACCCCGGGGTCTCCCGATCTCCGTTTCTCTTCTTGTTCGATTTAGTCATTGTTCTCCCAAATCAACGACTAGTCCCCTCCTTCTAGCGCCAAATGTTATAGGGAGAATATTGTATAACAATATTTGGAGGTTTGCTGGAATCACGGAGCAAAATACGGATATTTTGCTATGAACACGAAGAACACGGAGGTGTTTGGTGATTGTTTGTGGCTACTCTTGTCTATTGAAATTCAGTGGTGAACTGTTTCTCATCCTTTACAAGATGCCTACGTACCCTATTTATAGGGATCAAGCCATCGTAGTTCTCTTGGAGAAGAAGTTATCTAGACGGGCTAGGGTTTCTATGGGCTCGGCTTGGCCCAAATCCACTAGTCGTCTTCTTGGGTTATATTTTACCCATTTATACTGCTCA
Organism: Kitagawia praeruptora; assembly: GCA_037693485.1. Taxonomy (NCBI): domain Eukaryota; kingdom Viridiplantae; phylum Streptophyta; class Magnoliopsida; order Apiales; family Apiaceae; genus Kitagawia; species Kitagawia praeruptora. Next base: position 88,695,026 of record CM075347.1, on the reverse strand, counting down.
TGACCCATGACCCATTAAAGGGAACCCACGGCTAGCATGATGCTATAAGTATCATTACTGGCGAAACTGACTAGATGGCCTCGCATGCGACCTCGCTGGGTCTGACCATGCGAAGCGATCCTCACTGTATGGAGATAACCTACTTATGCGACCTCGCTAGGCCTGGCCATAAGCCTTCGTAGTAAACATGCTCTAGGCCACCCTGGACCCCTAGGCCTCGTTAGACCTTGTGAATTGCGACCCGTACCCTAGGGCTCGCTGGCGACCCTGCTGTAAAATAATGTGATGAATCTTCATGTAATGGCGGACTTTAATGACCCATTCCTCATTCTTAGGCCCATTATGTGATATGCACTGATATTCTAGCCCATTAGGCCTGTTTAGGACTTATGCCAGATTCGGGCATAACAATATCTAAGTTTTTAATGTAAAACATATTCTATATATGCATCTAAAAATTTATGCGCAGAAAGAAGTTATTTGTCGTGTCAAGATTAGCAAGGTCAATGAGAGCATTCACATTCCATTCCCCATCCCCATCCCCAAAACCTTACTAAAAATAGTAAATCCTCAAATAAAAATAGTAAATCCCCAAAATTATCAAAAATGTTCTACATCCCATTCCCCATTTTCCATCCCCATATCCCTACATTCCTTTTTATATTACTTCTTTCTCTCTCTTTCACTAAAATTTAAACTATCAAAACTCACCCACTACAATTAAATATATTTAAAAGAGGAGAGAGATGATTTGGGGTTTAAAATAGTAATCCCCAAATATGGGGATTCAAAACTTGTCCCCAAAATTAATCCCTAAAATGGGGAATGGGATGGAAGCCATTTTTTGCATAAAAGCTAAATATTTCCCTAAATATTTGGGGATAGGGGATGGGATGTGAATGCTCTGAGGAGTACAATTGGTATTACAATTACTGCCCTCAGTGCGAAAGGGAAGTTAATAAGATTGATGCCACATTTAAATGCCTACTTTGTCCAAGAAGTTTCCCTGTTCCTAATAAGAGTTATTTATAGTAATTCAAACTCATTAACTGCGTCGTATATATGTTTATTTTTTAGAAAAAAAAATATATATTCGCTTAATCATATATTTAATATTATAATCCCTTATACTCCCTCTGTCCCATTAGATTCTTTACATTGTTTTAAGACTGTCTGGCACGCATTTTAAGGTGCATATAAAGTATAGTTCCATAATTTTTTTTTACAATTTTCTTTTTATGTATAAAAATAGAACAATCCTATTTTTATACAAAAAAAGAAAATTTTAAAAATAAGTTATGGAACTATCCTTAAAATGTACCTTAAAATGCGTGCCAGACACTCTCCAAACAACGTAAACAAATGATCGGGACGGAGGGAGTAACTAAACTTCAGATTTAAGGTGCTAATGTTGGTAGAGGATGAAACTGCAACATCAAACATGATTCTCCTTGATCTACCTGCAAAAAGAATTCTTAATACCACTGCAACGAATTTAAGTCGAGGATTGAAAATGGTATAATTTACAAATGAATTCTTTTGTTGTAATACAGACTCTATTAGTGTCATCAAATAACTTTTTTAAACTTAACTATATTTGTCTTCATATTTTGTAGAAAAAAGCAGCTGATACATTTCCGGAAGAGCTCAAAGATATTGTTGGAAAAGAATTTACCTTCACCATAATTCTCGATAAAGAAAATATTTTGAATAATTCTGACATTTTTTTATGCATCTGATCTTCATCAACAAGTATCTAACCTTGATTCAGAGTCTCAATCTTATGTCACAATCAATCTAACAAAATTTCAAAAATATTTATTACTTAAATTACAATTTTTGATGGATAGAATAAATTTTTAGCATTGTCAAAATAGAATTGTATGCTACTCTTTATATAAATTTTTTGATAACACTATTTCATTAAATAATTACTCCCTCCGTCTCACTAGATTCTATACAGTTTTTTTCACTGCTTGAAACGCATTTTAAGGCTCCTATAAAGTATAGTTTCATAATTTATTTTTAAAATTTTTTTTTTTTGTATAAAAATTTAACATACCTATTTTTATACAAAAAAAATGAAAAAATAAGTTATGAAACTATCATTAAAATGCGTGTCACATTTAAAATAACATTTTAAATTAAATGAATGCCGTGTACGAAGTACGGGCAAAATGCTAGTTAAAATTAGTATTGATTTATTCCAAGTACTGATCCCAATCGATATATATATTTATTCTAATTAAAATATATTTAAACACAGAAATAAAATTGCCGAGTCGAGACGTGGTGAGGCGGGCGGCAGCGGCGGCGCATGGAGCACACAGTAACACCATGTACCATCATACACCTTAGTAGTTGTACACTACTCATGTGTGTGATTCTATATAAAGCCAATAACCCCCTTTATTTATTTCAATGTGGGACAAATACACATTCTCATTTTTCAAGCTCTTTCAAGCTACCCACTTCAACTCTATTTCTCTATGGATTTCATTAAGATAATTACTTAGACCCATATATGAAAATTTAAGTCCTCATAGCAAGGAACAATTTCCAATCATTAAAATCCGAAATTAACATCAAGAACATAAATTAATTATGCTCTAAAAACTCCATTTTCTAACAAACTAATATCCAGAACCACACAAAAAACTCAGTAATGTCTCCACAAACCACAATGCCTTTTAGTAATGCCTTCCGCTAATATATGTGAATGATATGTTGGCAACGTATTAACTTAAACTAAAAACCAAGTGATTAAGTCAACAATGTAACCTCCACATCATCTTTCTAATACAAAAACAATGAGAAATGTTTCAAATAATTAGCATAAGATTTTGCCATGACAGGCTATGCTCTGTTTCTTGTTCTTTCCACTATAGTAACTTTTATCAGTCCAAGCATTAGTGTTGATGATAGAACATTGAGAAAGTTCAGAACTCAAGAAATTACGGTACAAGAAATTCAGATAGCTTTTAAGCAAAACAAGCTCACCTCGAGGCAGCTTGTTGAGTCGTATATCAGAGAGATTCAAAGACTCAATCCAGTCCTCAAGAGTGTTTTGGAGATTAATCCTGATGCACTCTATCAAGCTGATAAGGCAGATCAAGAACGGAAGGCCAAGGCACCTGTGTCGTTATCCATCATTCACGGTATTCCTATTCTGCTCAAGGATAATATTGCAACAAAGGATAAGCTTAATACTACTGCAGGGTCATACGCTCTTCTTGGGTCAGTTGTGCCACGCGATGCAGGTGTGGTGGAGAAGTTACGGAAAGCAGGCGCAATTATCCTTGGAAAGGCTAGCTTGAGTGAGTGGTCTCATTACAGAGGAGATTCTATTCCTGGTGGTTGGTGTGCTAGAGGTGGCCAAGCTGTGGTACCTTACTGATTCCATTAAGTTTTTCTCAGTCTGAGTAAATTACAAATATCAAGTCGCTTAATATTATGTACTCGGTCATTTTTTATCATGTTCGATGCAATAAATTGTATAAAGTTGGAACTTGACCTGAAATCGGAACTTGGAGATTTCTGTGCAAGTTCAATGTTACTCAGAGGGTACTAAGTCTGTAGTGTAGGTTACCTTGATATGCAGCTGAAGTTTGTGTCTGCTTCTTTTCGATAGACATTTTGATAAGTCCGTAAAGTGAGAAGTTCTGAAATATACGTGTTAGTTGTCTTGGCATTGCATTCTTGAAACTTTTTTCATGTCATGTAGAACCCGTATGTAGCATCTGCACGCACGTGTGGATCAAGCAGTGGATCAGCAATATCAGTAGCTGCGAATATGGGTGCAGTGTCACTGGGTACAGAGACTGATGGTTCCATATTGTGTCCATCCAGTTACAACTCTGTTGTTGGAATTAAACCTACATTAGGCTTGACAAGCCGGGCTGGGGTCGTTCCAATTACACCTAGGCAGGACACTGTTGGGTGAGCAACGTTAGATATATTAACAGACCAGCCTCCTTTAAGTTTGATTTATTGAAATTAACTACAAATAAAGTTGGAATTAATTATCTCTGTACAAGACAGGCCAATTTGCAGGACAGTAGCAGATGCCGTATATGTACTCCATGCCATTGTTGGTATTGATCACAATGATGCAGCAACAAGAAAATCTTCCAAGTTCATACCATGCGGAGGCTATTTAAAATTTCTCAAGGCTGATGGACTCAGAGGGAAGAGATTGTTGATAACACATTATCCTGGATTTGGGCTTTTTAATGACTCTGGAGTTAATCCTTTTGAACCACATTTACGGAAATTAAGGTAAGCTGTATATGGTCCTAGTCTCCTGGCATTGACCCTTTCTTATTCATAGCACAAAGACTGCTTCAAGAGTGGAGTTCAAGATCCTTTACAATTATATATGGACAGAATTTTTCCAACTAGGATAGCTTTGTTTTCAATATATTCACTATTCTCAAAAATCTAATGATAACTCTCAATCTTGTTAAAGGGAAAAAGGTGCAATTTTGGTCGATAAGCTGCTGGAAATACCCAATGTCAATGATTACTTTGGCTTAAGTGGTGAAGAGACAGCAACGTCTGTCGAATTCAAACCAGCTATAAATACTTACCTGAAGGAACTTGTGGTCTCCCCAGTTCGTACCCTGCAAGATCTAATAAAATTTAATCACAAGTTCTCTGATTTGGTGAGTACAAAGAGTGTATACACTCCATTTCTTTTTTAAATATTCAAAGACTAATAAACTACGATGATATTGGTTTGTTAGGAAATGTTAAAAGAATTTGGACAATCCGTGTTCCTGGCTTCAGAAGCAACAAATGGTACTGATATTGCATATATAAAAGCGATAAAGAATTTGGAGAAACTTAATAAAGGATATGAGAAGATGATGCAGAACAATAAGCTTGATGCATTTGTGACTCCTAGCCCGAATTGTTCTCCCGTTCTTGCAGTAGGAGGATATCCAGGAATCACTGTCCCTGCTGGATATGATAGTAATGGAGTGCCTCTTGGAATTTGTTTTGGTGGCTTAAAGGGATCGGAGCCTAAACTGATCGAAATCGCATATGGTTTCGAGCAAGCAACTAAGTTCAGAAAGCCTCCTACATTTAAGCCTTGAGCCTTCGTTATCTTTGATAAATAAACCTCTAATCTTCATATCTTCATGATATGCTTTATGATTTGAAAGTTAATTCACATCAATATGATAAGTGAGGCATTATCAACTGGAAACTACTGTATAAAAGAAGGTTTATGGTTTAAGTCCTTTTAATTTAATGCATTTGACTATCGGCATAGTAATGACCTCACTCAAAACTCTACTTCTGTCTTCTCTTTAGAAAAGAAAAAATTAAGCCATCATGTTTTTTTACCTGACTTGTTAAATGGAAGTGCTGAAGGTCCGAGCAACAACACTTCTAAAAGATAAACAATTACAAAAATGTTTATTCCACAGCTGCTTTTCTAAGTTTTACTTTTGATACATATATTGCACATTTGCACTTCAACGTACAATCATTAGAATATAATTATATTGTTGCTAGAAGAAAGAAGGGGAATTAACACAATGTAAGCTGTGTTGGGGATTAATATAATTAGAAAAGCAAAATTATTGACCATAAGAAAATCATTGTTCCGAGTTCTAAATGCACCATAAGAAAGAACAGAAAGGCTAGGGACCAAGAAAGAAAGAAAAATACTAAAAGTCAACCTTGCGAAAAACAAGGACAATCCGATCACAGAGGACCTAGTGCTCAAGGCTCAACTCTCAAGCCTTTTGGAAACCAACTAGATAAACTGTTTGATTTGGATAGAAGTGACCAGGATAAAAATAGAAACTCGAAGTTTTAAAGTGAATATATGACACACTTGACAAAAGACAGATAGAGCTGTAAACGAACCGAACTCGGACGAACTTTTAACGAATACGAACAAATTCTTAACGAACCGAGCAATGTTCGGTAAGTTTATCGAACAATTTTGCTTGTCCGAACTCGAGTTCGGTAATGAACCGAACCGAACATGAACTGTTCGCAAACATACCGAACCGAACACGAACCGAACACGAACAGTTCGATAATTATATATATATATATATATAATATTATATAACAAATAATTTAATAATTTGAAAAATAAAAAAATAAAAAAATATTATAAATATTATTGTTTTTATCGAACGAACCAAACTCGAACCGAACTCGGACGAACTCTTAACGAACTCGGACGAAATCTTAACGAACCGAACAATGTTCGGTAACCTTAACAAACATATTTTCTTGTTCGAACTCGAGTTCGGTAAGCTTATCGGACGAGCTAACCGAACTCGAACACGAACGAACGAACCGAGCTTAACAACGAACAGCTCGGTTCGTTAAACAGCTCTAAAGACAGATAATAACAAGGTGCCTGACTTCAACAGGGTTCCAAGCAAATCTTCCATCAGCACGCCTCACTTTAAAAGGATTCTAAGCAAATCTTCTATCAACCCTATTAGCTTCGCTAGATATCTCACAGACATTGCACTGTGCTTTAACACCATATATCAACCAAACCAACGGTTGCCTATGCTTTTGATATTAAGGGACCACTTACAATTCATCCTAGCAATCATTTCTCAGAGGATAAAATAGCAAGCAGCAAAAGTTGCAAGTCTAGAGATACACGAAACTTAACAATTGAGTTTCAAAGATAAGAATCCAGGCTCCAGGCTACATGTCAATTAAAATTAGGGAAATTCTCGTTGGTGCCCTCCTGGAATTGGCTTTTCCAGATGGTGCCATTTCATGTTTTGGTCTTCCGACTGGTACCCCTAAACTAACTGATTATCCCAGTAAAGCCATTCTGTTACTCTAAACGTTAACAAACGTTTCTGATTTGTCAAGTCCTTAATGAAATTTGTGATTTTAAGGGTTATTTGTGTGTGGTTAACGTTTGTTAACGTTTAGAGTAACAGAATGGCTTTACTGGGATAATCAGTTAGTTTAGGGGTACCAGTCGGAAGACCAAAACATGAAATGGCACCATCTGGAAAAGCCAATTCCAGGAGGGCACCAACGAGAATTTCCCTTAAAATTAACACTTAATCGAACACTAGAAGATCATTTACAAAAAGGGTCATTCAGCTTCAACTTGGTTTCAGCACGCAGCATGCTTATTGATAGTTTGAAAGAGGCAGATTTCTTTCTGGGATATCTTGGGTTTGATAAGAGCTTCCACCAGGTATGTTTGCAGAGTAGCCCCCATTGTTTGCCATGCCTCTCTGCTCAAAGTTTTCCGTTTGCCTTTGTGGCGCTCCCCTCATGTTGGGAGCCATTCCTCCCATGTTTTGTGATGGACCTCCCATGTGTCCCATGTTGCCATTCTGCATCTGTCCCATATTTGGCACACCCCCGACACTAGACTGTTGCATTGCTCCCATGTTTGGTGCGCCTCCCATGTTGCCAGGCGGGCCGCCTCCCATGTTGCCAGGTGGGCCCCCTCCCATGTTGCCAGGCGGGCCGCCTCCCATGTTGCCAGGTGGGCCGCCTCTTTGCGGCATATTATTTGATCTTCTGTCAAAGTTTCTTGATCTATCATTGTTACGAGGTCTATCATTGCGCCTATTTCTCTCATTAGCACGGGCATTATTTCTCACCCACTCCTCATGGTACTTGGGATCATATGGTGCAGCCTGCCCGTTAATAAATGGCTCCCCTATTACCAAAAAAAAAACGTAAGACAATAAATTATGTGCAAGTACTAGTAAAGTGTGTTGAAGGCTGATTATAATGGACAAGAATCACTAATAAGCACTTGAACATGTACAAGCAGTCAATGGTAATTTATATGTGATTGCCAAGCAAGAGCCTTTTCAAGCGTTCATTCTTACAAGAAATCAGTATCTCAATTAGCTTTGTATATGGGCCACAAGATACCTGTTACGGGGAAGTTACTGTTGGGTATATAGCATACATCCTAGTATATATAATGACTAACACAACGAGATTACTGTACTCAATAAACAGAAAGAAGGTAAGAACATAATATAAACATCTAATAATATAAACATCTAGTAATCTAGTAATGTTTTAGATTACCAAAATAATCAAATTTACACTTTGATATATTTATCAAGCTTGGAAAATGGTAAAATTAATAAGAACAGTAACATGGCATCAACAAATGACAACATAAAACATGTTCTCTTTTTCAAGATCCCTCATTTCACAAAACTGAGAACCAAAAACCAGGGAATAAAATATATAAACATCTGAAATATAAACATCTGAAACAAGACAAATCTTAAATCCAGGTAGCTGCAGAAACAACTTTTTACATGAAACCTATAATATATTAATCTCAGTATTTCCTACCTCCATAATCCTTATTCTTGACATCCAAGTAAGAGTCGGGAAGCACCCACCGGACATGTGGCAATTCTGAAAAAAGGAAAAGACGATGAGAGAAAAAGAAACATGATTGATAATGTTACAAAATCCACTCGTCGTACCTTTCAACTTGTAAGAAAGTTCTTCAGAGACAAGGGCTCCAAATGCATAATAATGCTTGGTTGATACCGAGTATATTTTCATTCTAGCTTCATAATCACTACAAAACACAACTAAATATGATCAAACCATAAGCAAATAACAGCAGATAATAGACTAAAATCCATTTCAACATCAACAAATTACATTACAAATGTACTTATATAAACATACCAACACAAATTACAGCATAAAGAAGCTTATATAACCATACCAAGCACATGTTTAGAACAAAAGCAATATAAATCCATAAAAACCCATTTATAAATTTCACAAGAAAAACTGGTCACTATCTAAATCGACCTGATCCTTTAAAAGAACAATACTACACCACACACAAAAACAGAAAGCAACTAAAAACACCACACTACCCTCCGCTAATATACACTTAAAAAAATCTAAATATTAAACTTGATTAATATCTTGACCTCCACATTAGGCTAATAAATGTACCTTCTCCCTTACACAATGAGGTAATTAAATGTGTACATAACCCTAAAATCCTAAAAACGAAAGCTTACACAAACAAGAACTAACATTTCCAAAAAAAAAAACTTTAATAAAAACGGGGAGTAACAAAACTTTAATTACATCAAATTTCAAAAAAACCAAAAACATTTGTTAAAATTTATTAATTTAATTCTACTGATATGGTCAAATAAATAAGTAAACACTGGTAATTACAGTCATAAAAATACAAGCTACACATTTAACAACGTCCGATCACAATTCACAAATAATGAAAACATAAAATTTATAACAAACAAGCCGTAAATATATGTTAAAGGTGTAACTTTATTTATACACACCTACATCCTACAAACAACACATTACAGAAATCTACAAACATTCGGAAACATCAAAAACGGTAAAGATAACAACTTTACGAAAAATAACGTTATGACATACCTTCCAAGAACAGAAGCTAGGGTTTTGATATAGCTCGCAATAATATCATCTCGGGTCAAATTTTCCGCGGGTGTCTCAACCACCACAAGCCAGTGTTCAAAATCACACCCGTCCAACAAGATATTCTCTTTCGGAGGCCTATTCGACCAGTTAGGGCTCGAATCATTCAGCGACGACGTCGTTTGGCGAGTGGCGAAGCCGCGGGCAATCGTCGCCGCCGGAGAGTTTCGACGGAAAGTGTCAATTGCGGCGGCGATTGGGTGGATACGAGAGAGAGTGGGGCGGTGAAGTGGCGGAGATTTGATTGAGAAACAGGAGAGTGAGCGCGAGAAAACCCTAGAAATGGAGCGAGTCGCCATTGTTTTTGTGAAATGGGTTGATTGATAAAACCCTAGAAAGTGGAGGTGTTTATATAAAGAGAGTTTGTAATAGCATTCCAATGACGTTAGTTAAAATCTAGTGCCCGTTTGGCAAATATCATGATGAAATTATAAGTAAGTTATTTCGGAAAAAATTTCGTATTTACATACTTTTTTTTAGAGAAAAATGTGTATGGAGAGTTTAATATTCGTTATCTTGTAAAAATAAGTTACTTATTTCAGAAAAAAGTACATATTTCCTAACTTTTTTTCAGAATAAGTAACTTATTTCTGAAAAATAAGATTTCTCAAACGGGCCAATAAGTTAGTGAACAGTTTAAAATGAAGTAGTGCTCCAGCCGGTAGTTACCAAAATAAGTTAATAACCATTCGTGCATCTCACTATCACCACTATAAGGGTAACTCCATCTCTTCGTCTTCGTAATTCAAGACACCAACTAGTACGTCTCTCAATCATCATCTTAAAGTCATTTATCGAGTTAGGGTTTCACAAAATATCTGTCATTCTCGTGCTTTATCTTGAAGGCCAAGCTTCACATCATTCCGGGGACACCTGCTAAGTCCATAGGGTCCTACTTCACGCCTTCCGACATGAATCACAAGTGGCCAGTTCCCCCTGGGAACAGATCAAAGAGATCTCTCAGGGATCTCAATGCAGTCCATAGGTTCAGTGGCGGTGTGTGTGCACGTGAACATACGTTACCAGCAATATATAGGTTTACAAGTATATATGCGTAGTCTCTGCTAAAATTTCTATCAAATAATTCCAGTATGGACTCACTGGTCTCTTCCTTTGGTAGACTCTGAGATCACTGTATCGCTCGTTGCAACCATATTCAACTTCACTAGAGTCGCTTTGTTAATTCTGCTTGTTTGTTCTCTAAGTTGAACTACTAAGCTCTAGCGTCCGAATCATGCGTGGAATTATCTAGCACGCTCGTCTTATGATAACATTCTCGTATAACACATGTAAAATTCGCCATCAAGGGTAATGGAATCCACAACGACATAGTGACCATCCTTCAAGGAAACCCGTTACTTATCGAAAATCGGATCTTATAACCAAAGTAAAAGACTTTCATTAATCCAAGTACTAAGTACTCCTAATTATGTAGGGAATTCCAAACTTCTTGATTCTTAAAATGCTGCCTCCTAAACTGTGGAGGAATATGGGCCACAAAATTTATGCCAGCCTAGTCATCTGATCATATTTGCAATATCGCCTCTACCTTAGATGCTCTCGAGATTTCGCTCTGCTTCCTATGTCATTACCTATGATAGGTCATGTAGGACTCTCAAATCTCCATTCATCATTCTGCAGGTCTCTAGGGATTCTATCGACCCTAGTATAATACCTTCAGTAACACTCCAGTCCATTCTACTCACCGGTACCTCTTCCGGTAGTCCAATCATAAGTTTACTACGATCTCTTATGTCATTCCCCTACTTAGACTTAGCTCTCAACACTCTCGTTTCTGAGTACTGTAACTTATCTCTCTGATACCATTTCTGTGACGCCCCCAAATCCGAGGTCAGAGATTCAGGTCGTCACATCACCATTCAACCATATCATACCTGTATTAACTTTACAACTCAACAATACATCCATCCAGACCTCAATCTTACGCACATACAAGTTAGAGCCTCAGAAACGATAATCAAAAGTAACACTAAATATTACAATTCATCTGTACCATCCAGAGTCTTACGCAATTCCACTTATACAACTACACTTGAAGACAGTCTTACTATTACAGTTGAAAACCTATCAGACTACTCTATAGTATTTATCAGGGACTAAATCATCTCCGGGTAATTCTTCTACTCCTCTTCTGCTGGTGCGGAGTTAATCGGCCAAATTCTTCCCTTTCTGAAAAGTTTTTATAAAGCAAGAATGAGCTACATAATGCTCAGCAAGTTCACCATTTTGGAAAATAATAAAGTGGTTTATTTTGAAAACGTTCCCAACTGTATGGGTGTATATCTCAGATTACAAAACATAACTTGACAATATATATGCCCGAGTTTGTATAAAACATTTATACTCACTAAGGAGCTTTAAGAATAACATATGAATCCTTTACAAGGTTCTCATTTCAATATATCTCAAGTTTGAATATATATGTATATAAGCATATCATTTTCGGCAAAACACTCTACGGTTATCATACTGTACAGGGAATACGTTATTGCAAAACCTCTTTCCTTCCATTAGCTTAGGAGGTTTCTCATTCAAAAACATTTCATTCTTTTGAAATAATTGCAAGAGTGCACTAACACGTGCCAATCTTTATAGAAAATCTTGCAGTTCTAGATACTGCACAATATCAATATTTTCTCATCAAAAACCACACTATCGGCAACTTGGCACTTAGACCCAAGAAGCAGTGTTTGAGTATTTTTCCAAAGTGGAGGATGGGACTGGAAGAAAACATAAAAACCTGACAAGGATTGACGATGATCAGTCGCCACATCCAAGTCCAATAATCCGCGGGTCTTCTCTACTAGTAGAAGGATAGAAACTACATCCGTAACTACCCTTGGGTGAAAACTACATCCGTAATCACCCTCGATGAAAACTACATCCGTAATCATCCTTCGACAACACCTGGGCCGGAATAATAATTGATGGACCGCCTGGCTCACGGCCGCTTACACATCCCGGGAATCGTTCGTCAACGGTTCCCACACCTGCCAGAGTCCCTTTTTCTTTTTCTTTTAAAATCTTGATTTTGATTGAAAACAGAGTAATTGTGGTTCGACATCAGTCGACCGATGATTCTTGAAATCATACAAGAAGCAGAACCTGACCGGGGGTTTTCGAAAATGTTTTGAGTTCGAAAAAGGTTCGAGTTTGAAGGTACTAAAGGTATCTTGGATTAGCTTTGTTTTTTAAAATAGTGAACAATAATTAATAAATGATATTTTAAGATTTAGTATTAATAATTAATAAAATAATTATTTAATTAAATAAACTTTTAATCCAAGATAGGTAATTTGAGTATTTACGAAGATATAAAATAATTACTTGAGTATACGATACTTCCCGAATGACCCTTCGGGTTTTCGCAATCTAGATACGATATAATAATATACCGCTCCCCGGTCAATAGATACACACGGACCGCTACGACCTCTATTGCTAGAGTCGTTGTCCGAAGAAAACATTTTATTCTAAGTTCAAGGGGTACAGGCATATATGTACTTATACAATCTCAATTGCATCAATACTTCGATAAACATAGCATTTGATATAATTGAAAACTACAAACATAACAGTGAAAGTCCTTGTATATGTATAAGTTTTGAAAAGTAAACTTGCATGGGTAAAATCAAGAATATAATCTTTTGAAATTAAATACTTAGGGTTGGAAAACTTGCCTTGGCTGGGTTGGGGTGGTCGAGCGTGCGAATTCGAACGATCTATACATAAACAATAATCGTTCGTTAGTACCTTAACAATTTCTTTCTAATTACGGGGTTTTAAGGGGATACGAGATTAACCTAACGACTTCGTCTTATGACTCCCTAGCCTCACTATAGGTCCATGACATCACTCGTTTATGCTCGTCACTTACTCGACTTAATTTAGTTACCACGTTTGAACCATAACCATTACTCCTAGAATTATGCTCCACTAACGACTTTTTCCCTTGCGCGAAATTTACTCTAGCATTTTTATAAAATTCGTATTTTAATCCAATTCTTTTTGGGTAGCCTTCACCACTGTATTTCCTAGCTTCTCTAATTTTTCCATGATCCCAAATATTTTTTAAGGTGTTTAAACAAGGTTCACAAGGGGGTCACTTTATGCAGTCCATAGTCCAGAAACAACATTCACTCCTCCGGCCATAACTAAAAATCCACACATCACCTAGCTATGAATCTTACATATCCAGAAACTACATTCAATTATCTTTCCAACAATATAAGGTAGGACATCAGGGGACATCATTTGGGTGTTCAAAATCGTGCTACAACACAGATCAAAGTTCCTGGACAAAATCAGCAAGCTCAATTCACTTAGATCAACCATTTTTCATGCTTCCATAACATAAACACCACTTAAAACACTTAGATCATGACTCATAACACTCATGGAGATATATATGTTCACCATAGTCATAAAATTCACCATCTCAACATCAAAACCCAAGATCCATGTTATCCAATACATATACATTCAAGATAACCCCTAAAATGCATGGATCTACTACCATACTACATGAACAACACATAACCAAGGGTGGTTTGAGATTTCATACCTTCTTGAGCTCCTAGAGACCTTGAACAATCTTTATACAACTTAAAAACACCTTAGATGGCCTCCTACAACACTCACAATGCAAGATCTAAAAGATAGCAAACTTATGTTAACATTTCTCTAAACTTCCAACAATTATAACTCAAGAACCAATGGATGGAAGGCTTTGAAATTGATACCATACCTCTACTATGATGCAAGGAAGCCCTAGGAAGGTTGTAGATGGAGAAATCTTGGAGAGAAAATCTCTCCCTCTCTCCCAAGGTGGTTCGGCCGAGAGCTTTTCAAAGGGGGGGGAGAGTGTCTTTGCTTTGTTTTGTTTTGGAATGGTAAAAAAGAAATGCTAGAATGACTTGTATTATTAAGGAGTAGTCACATGTTGCCAAGCTAGCCTAGGTTGCATCCATGCCCTATTGTCCCCTAAGTACATCACCCATCATGCTAGTCACTATTCACTTTTGCTTTTATGTTTTCTAGTTCCTTTTTCTAACTATATAGTTACATGGCACTTGCATGTAATTCCTTCCCTTGTAATATTATTCTCCCACCAATGCTTGTTATTTAATCCTTAATTCGTATCGTATCTTAATTAATCTCTCGTAATAATATTTTGTCGCGTAGAGATTTCCCTTATAATTCCTTAAGTACTAATTGTGTAAATTCCTCTAATGTCCATAATTCCTTGTCATAATCCTTAATAAATCTTTTAACACTCTAATCATTCTCAAATCCCAACTTTTATAAATCTCACTAACAATACGACTCTTGCCTTCACAATCTCCCTTTTTATCTTACATAGTGAATACAACAACACAGTTTCTCAGACAATCAATTATATTAATCAACAGGGATGACCAGAAAGGTTCCACATTGACATTGCCACAAGATATTAAATAAAATAAAATATTACCAAAAATTAGGGTTCTTACAGCCTCCCCTCCTTAAAAGGATTCCGTCCCGGAATCAGGTTGAAAACAGTTGGGGGTGCTTTTCACGCATTGCGCTTTCTAGTTCCCATGTTGATTCTTCGACATTCTGGTTCCTCCACAAGACTCTCACTAGTTTGACAACCTTGTTCCTCAGCACCTGTTCTTTTCTATCCATGATTTCTACGGGTTGCTCCACATATGTTAAGTCTGGTTGTAGGTCCACTTGGTCGTACTCTATCACATGCCGATGATCGGTGTGGTAGGGTCGTAACATAGACACATGAAACGCATTATGAATTTGCTGCAAGCTTGGGGGCAAGGCTACTCGTAGGCTAACTTCCCAATACGCCTCAAAATCTCAAAAGGTCCAATAACCTCAGACTTAGCTTCCCTTTCTTACCAAACCGCCTCAATCCTTCTCAGGGGGATACCTTTAGCATCACGAAGTCTCCCACCTCATACTCCTTTGATATCTCATAAAATTTGACCATTCGAAATAATGGGTTTTGTAAAAACTAAGGACTTTTACATATACTCGTCTGCACCGTAAAGGCGTAATATCAATTCGAAATCTTCATTTAATAATTCGTACATATCGTGATTGCAAAAATTTCTCATCCACCCATAAAATTAATTTTCATCCAGGTTCGAATATTCATGAAAATTAGGGTTATTGCAGTCTCACCAACGCTTTAATGTTGCTTCTCAACGCATGCTCTCCTCGACCTGTATTCCTTATCGGTTGTTCTATGAATGAAAATTGTTATCCCACTACTTATACGTTACTCTTCTACCTTGTTCATAGTATCTGTGTTGAGTCCTTGTATCGTTGGGCCGTGAATACTTTGTGGTCGTGTTCTATAATCTGAGACAACGTCATTACGCACGGTATTCCTCATTTTCCTTGGCTTGATTAGCACGCATATGTTGCCTCCCGTCGGTCGTTACCACTTGCTGTGGATACTATATAGTCTTCGGTATACGTCGAACCAGCTCAGCTACTATATCCCTCGTTCATTGACTTCTTCGTAACGCAAGAAAAATGAAACTTCTTCTTTCGCAGTACGCTTTATAAGAGACGTCCTTACGTTCGCATGGTGACGATCGTGATAACAACATTCATTTCATGGATAAGTTTTTATTCTCGACTGCCCCGTGAAATCTAAGGCACGACACTAAATATAAATTCGATCGTCTGGATAATTCTTCTTCCCTGTCCGTCAGCCACAGATCAAATTAGTGCATACGCTCAATCTCTTTGTTAAATATACTTGAAAGCACCTTCAATATTCGTAGTTTAACCTTAAGTCTTTATCTGACGTAATTGCTGCAGAAGTTTTATATTGCACCACCATCTCTTCCGTATATAAATCGATAATCTTCTAAATGGAAAATCTCTCGTAGGTAAATCACTTGGTCCAACAATTATAAATTAACTAGGGCCATCTCTTGGCTCGGTCTTCGGCGACCTACTCATGAAATTCATTATAATTCTGCCCACGTTCAAGATTTTCTACGGGCGGAATTGATCCACTAGATCCCTATCATTCTGCTTTTGACATGTCGCGTTTGTACTTAATAGTTTGCCAATACCATTTTCCACCTCCGTTTGCCAAACATTCTCTTAATTCTCTATACATCTTTGTCCTTCCCCATAATTTACTCATTTTCCTCTAACATTAATCTTTATTGTATATACTCTATTTTCTTGGTCAATACTGACCGAATTCCAATTTCGAATAATCCCTTCTATAGGTATCGGTCACCACACTGGCCTTTCCTTGGAAATAACAAATTTCTCCATTATACTCCCTGCTCCCTTTCGTCACCTTCTATTTCTTGTGTTTAGTTCTAATATTAAGATATACTTATGGCACTTGTGGAAAACTTTCACACTTTTCTCATAAAGTTAACGTCTCAGTTTTATGCGTGAACGCTATCATGACTAATCCCCGACTCACGGTTAGTATATCCTATCCCGTAACCTTTATGTTGTTTAGAAGTATAGGCTATCATCCCCTTTCTACTGCATCAGCACACCTCTTAAACTCTTGAAAGACGCATCATCGTGACTCTTAAAGTCCTCTTTTTTTATCATCAAGTATAGCTAACAACGAGGTTGTTGCTAATATCTCATTTCATTCCAAAACTTTGTTCATTAATCCATAAAGGCTTCTAACTCATTAGTCAATCCACATGATACTACCAGAATTTATAATGTTTACATTAATGTGAAATGCCGACTTTGGTGCAGTACAGAGGTCGATCTGGAGTTGGTGAAACCTTCTCTTTAACCTTATCTTTGAAAAACAACTACGCACTTTAACTAGTCAACAATTCCTCCATTTCCGATAAGGGTTTCAGTTCTCGATGGTATAGGTAAGATGTCATGCGCTCGTCCTTTTTCACAACTGGCGCCAATCAGCCTGAGGCCTGTATGTTGCTGCGATTCCCAATAAACTTGATTAGGTGGTAATCTCGAAGGATCATTGGGATATATCCATGCATCCATTTGCTATTAAGGGCCTTTTAAACATTATGTCTCGCTATGTGCATCACTCCCTTTTAGCTAAGTAAAGCTTCACATTCTTGCCACGATATTTCTTCCTTTCTTGTCCATCTCACTTCCGTGTTAGTTTCCTCTAAGGATATGTCTTACATCACAATCGATTTGAATTTCTTGGATCAGGAAAAGGCTTGGTAACTCCAGAATTCATTACTATAACATCCTGACAACGGTTGGTAGGAACGTACTCCCAACCACCTCATCCTTTCCTATAACTTTCCTCACACTAATATTAAAGGTCTTGTGGTATGCCCCGACATGTTATCCTACTTTAAATAATCACTCGGCATAACGCTCTGGCTGCACAATTACAACATTTGGTTTCTGATCTCAAATTGGTGCAACGGTTCACAATTGTACCTCCCGTTCACCTTAGAGTAATCGCTTTTGAAAGGAATGGTTTCAAAATAACAAGGTCCAATAGATAATTTCAATAAGAATTCCACATTGGATGTTCCAAGAATGTTGATGGTTCCAAATACTAGGAGTCTCGATTTTTCGGAGATGTAAGGATGGACAAAAGAATACAACAAGGTTTATTCCTTCATGTCCTGATAATCTTGTAATGTGATATCATAGAGAATGTTGCACGAGGGCAATGATTGTTGGATACAAAAGTCATAAAGACGGTCTTTATACAATTCTTACATCTGGTTAATACTTTTCCTCTTGAAAAATAAGAGGAAATCTAAAGTCGCATTGATGAAGGTCAGCCAATAGAAAGAAATTCTACTCCATGACAATTAAAGATTGAAGTAGTTTGTCATTCAAGTAATCAATGGTTTCAAATGAATTCTCGTTGTATGAATGAAAGAATAAAATATTCAAGTGATATAAAGTCTGATACGAAGATGGGTAAGAGTTCAAGTCGAGTGGGCGACCTCACTAGGTCTCAATCAAGTTATTCGTCAAAACTTTCATCATCATACTTTACCACATGCAAAATGCATTGCGGAATGAATTAAATTGGGAGTTGGACCAGTGGAACAATAACTAGTCCTTTTCAAGAAACACTAGAAACTAGCGAGACAAAATTTGCTAATTCACCCGTTTGAGACATCACCACTAGCTAGGACAATTAGCTAGGTGTTCTTCACAACATTACAATTTTGACTAGTTAGAACAATCAACTAGTCATTCATATTGACATATCGACTAGCCAGTTTTAATTGGCTAGAACGGAATTTCAACATCGTAGCCATTGAAGAAACTTTAGGCTACTCGGACAACGAATGGGAATAAGAAGTTATTAAGTTTGAAAAAGAAAACTATAAAATCTGAAGAGAATGTTCTAGGTATCGGAACAATCGATAACCTCTCATCAAATATTACTTATCAGTGAAACGGTCCACCCAAGGGTGTCTCCGTACACATGCTTTATCAGATCCTACAATAGAATTAAATTCGGAATACCAATATCAGAATGATATCCTTACTATGATTTCAACGTAAGACGCACAATCTCATTTTGAATAGGAGAAAGGACTCATGAGGAATATCTGGATGTTAGATCATCCCTGTTCTCAACAAGTGGATAAATATTTATGGGCTCGACTGAATAATGCAAGTATGAAAGAAGTAGTCAAATATCAATATTCGTTTAGGAATATTCATTGATTAATTAAGGAAACGATTGTTGAACATTCCTTGGATAATTGAAAGGAAGTGTAAATAGTCCTGAGCAGAACGAAATAATTATAAACTTCAAATAGAATACTCGGGGGTCAAATAAGATACTTTGGATGAGTCCCGGTTTAGAGAAAGTATATCACTGGTGGTTATTCCACAAGTTTGAAGTAGAAAGCTAGAAGGATTACCTGATATAAACTAATCGAGGTAACATGGTTAGTGAACAGTTTAAAATGAAGTAGTGCTCCAGCTGGTAGTTACCAAAATAAGTTAATAACCATTCGTGCATCTCACTATCACCACTATAAGGGTAACTCCATCTCTTCGTCTTCGTAATTCAAGACACCAACTAGTACGTCTCTCAATCATCATCTTAAAGTCATTTATCGAGTTAGGGTTTCACAATATATCTGTCATTCTCGTGCTTTATCTTGAAGGCCAAGCTTCACATCATTCCGGGGACACCTGCTAAGTCCATAGGGTCCTACTTCACGCCTTCCGACATGAATCACAAGTGGCCAGTTCCCCCTGGGAACAGATCAAAGAGATCTCTCAGGGATCTCAATGCAGTCCATAGGTTCAGTGGCGGTGTGTGTGCACGTGAACATACGTTACCAGCAATATATAGGTTTACAAGTATATATGCGTAGTCTCTGCTAAAATTTCTATCAAATAATTCCAGTATGGACTCACTGGTCTCTTCCTTTGGTAGACTCTGAGATCACTGTATCGCTCGTTGCAACCATATTCAACTTCACTAGAGTCGCTTTGTTAATTCTGCTTGTTTGTTCTCTAAGTTGAACTACTAAGATCTAGCGTCCGAATCATGCGTGGAATTATCTAGCACGCTCGTCTTATGATAACATTCTCGTATAACACATGTAAAATTCGCCATCAAGGGTAATGGAATCCACAATGACATAGTGACCATCCTTCAAGGAAACCCGTTACTTATCGAAAATCGGATCTTATAACCAAAGTAAAAGACTTTCATTAATCCAAGTACTAAGTACTCCTAATTATGTAGGGAAGTCCAAACTTCTTGATTCTTAAAATGCTGCCTCCTAAACTGTGGAGGAATATGGGCCACAAAATTTATGCCAGCCTAGTCATCTGATCATATTTGCAATATCGCCTCTACCTCAGCTGCTCTCGAGATTTCGCTCTGCTTCCTATGTCATTACCTATGATAGGTCATGTACGACTCTCAAATCTCCATTCATCATTCTGCAGGTCTCTAGGGATTCTATCGACCCTAGTATAATACCTTCAGTAACACTCCAGTCCATTCTACTCACCGGTACCTCTT
The DNA here is from genome assembly GCA_037693485.1 of Kitagawia praeruptora. Taxonomy (NCBI): domain Eukaryota; kingdom Viridiplantae; phylum Streptophyta; class Magnoliopsida; order Apiales; family Apiaceae; genus Kitagawia; species Kitagawia praeruptora. Next base: position 88,674,532 of record CM075347.1, on the reverse strand, counting down.
CCGGTAGTCCAATCATAAGTTTACTACGATCTCTTATGTCATTCCCCTACTTAGACTTAGCTCTCAACACTCTCGTTTCTGAGTACTGTAACTTATCTCTCTGATACCATTTCTGTGACGCCCCCAAATCCGAGGTCAGAGATTCAGGTCGTCACATCACCATTCAACCATATCATACCTGTATTAACTTTACAACTCAACAATACATCCATCCAGACCTCAATCTTACGCACATACAAGTTAGAGCCTCAGAAACGATAATCAAAAGTAACACTAAATATTACAATTCATCTGTACCATCCAGAGTCTTACGCAATTCCACTTATACAACTACACTTGAAGACAGTCTTACTATTACAGTTGAAAACCTATCAGACTACTCTGTAGTATTTATCAGGGACTAAATCATCTCCGGGTAATTCTTCTACTCCTCTTCTGCTGGTGCGGAGTTAATCGGCCAAATTCTTCCCTTTCTGAAAAGTTTTTATAAAGCAAGAATGAGCTACATAATGCTCAGCAAGTTCACCATTTTGGAAAATAATAAAGTGGTTTATTTTGAAAACGTTCCCAACTGTATGGGTGTATATCTCAGATTATAAAACATAACTCGACAATATATATGTCTGAGTTTGTATAAAACATTTATACTCACTAAGGAGCTTTAAGAATAACATATGAATCCTTTACAAGGTTCTCATTTCAATATATCTCAAGTTTGAATATATATGTATATAAGCATATCATTTTCGGCAAAACACTCTACGGTTATCATACTGTACAGGGAATACGTTATTGCAAAACCTCTTTCCTTCCATTAGCTTAGGAGGTTTCTCATTCAAAAACATTTCATTCTTTTGAAATAATTGCAAGAGTGCACTAACACGTTCCAATCTTTATAGAAAATCTTGCAGTTCTAGATACTGCACAATATCAATATTTTCTCATCAAAAACCACACTATCGGCAACTTGGCACTTAGGCCCAAGAAGCAGTGTTTGAGTATTTTTCCAAAGTGGAGGATGGGACTGGAAGAAAACATAAAAACCTGACAAGGATTGACGATGATCAGTAAGTCCAATAATCCGCGGGTCTTCTCTACTAGTAGAAGGATAGAAACTACATCCGTAACTACCCTTGGGTGAAAACTACATCCGTAATCACCCTCGATGAAAACTACATCCGTAATCATCCTTCTGCAACACCTGGGCCGGAATAATAATTGATGGACCGCCTGGCTCACGGCCGCTTACACATCCCGGGAATCGTTCGTCAACGGTTCCCACACCTGCCAGAGTCCCTTTTTCTTTTTCTTTTAAAATCTTGATTTTGATTGAAAACAGAGTAATTGTGGTTCGACATCAGTCGACCGATGATTCTTGAAATCATACAAGAAGCAGAACCTGACCGGGGGTTTTCGAAAATGTTTTGAGTTCGAAAAAGGTTCGAGTTTGAAGGTACTAAAGGTATCTTGGATTAGCTTTGTTTTTTAAAATAGTTAACAATAATTAATAAATGATATTTTAAGATTTAGTATTAATAATTAATAAAATAATTGTTTAATTAAATAAACTTTTAATCCAAGATAGGTAATTTGAGTATTTACGAAGATATAAAATAATTACTTGAGTATACGATACTTCCCGAATGACCCTTCGGGTTTTCGCAATCTAGATACGATATAATAATATACCGCTCTCCGGTCAATAGATACACACGGACCGCTACGACCTCTATTGCTAGAGTCGTTGTCCGAAGAAAACATTTTATTCTAAGTTCAAGGGGTACAAGCATATATGTACTTATACAATCTCAATTGCATCAATACTTCGATAAACATAGCATTTGATATAATTGAAAACTACAAACATAACAGTGAAAGTCCTTGTATATGTATAAGTTTTGAAAAGTAAACTTGCATGGGTAAAATCAAGAATATAATCTTTTGAAATTAAATACTTAGGGTTGGAAAACTTGCCTTGGTTGGGTTGGGGTGGTCGAGCGTGCGAATTCGAACGATCTATACATAAACAATAATCGTTCGTTAGTACCTTAACAATTTCTTTCTAATTACGGGGTTTTAAGGGGATACGAGATTAACTTAACGACTTCGTCTTATGACTCCCTAGCCTCACTATAGGTCCATGACATCACTCGTTTACGCTCGTCACTTACTCGACTTAATTTAGTTACCACGTTTGAACCATAACCATTACTCCTAGAATTATGCTCCACTAACGACTTTTTCCCTTGCGCGAAATTTACTCTAGCATTTTTATAAAATTCAAAAATTCGTATTTTAATCCAATTCTTTTTGGGTAGCCTTCACCACTGTATTTCCTAGCTTCTCTAATTTTTCCATGATCCCAAATATTTTTTAAGGTGTTTAAACAAGGTTCACAAGGGGGTCACTTTATGCAGTCCATAGTCCAGAAACAACATTCACTCCTCCGGCCATAACTAAAAATCCACACATCACCTAGCTATGAATCTTACATATCCAGAAACTACATTCAATTATCTTTCCAACAATATAAGGTAGGACATCAGGGGACATCATTTGGGTGTTCAAAATCGTGCTACAACACAGATCAAAGTTCCTGGACAAAATTAGCAAGCTCAATTCACTTAGATCAACCATTTTTCATGCTTCCATAACATAAACACCACTTAAAACACTTAGATCATGACTCATAACACTCATGGAGATATATATGTTCACCATAGTCATAAAATTCACCATCTCAACATCAAAACCCAAGATCCATGTTATCCAATACATATACATTCAAGATAACCCCTAAAATGCATGGATCTACTACCATACTACATGAACAACACATAACCAAGGGTGGTTTGAGATTTCATACCTTCTTGAGCTCCTAGAGACCTTGAAAAATCTTTATACAACTTAAAAACACCTTAGATGGCCTCCTACAACACTCACAATGCAAGATCTAAAAGATAGCAAACTTATGTTAACATTTCTCTAAACTTCCAACAATTATAACTCAAGAACCAATGGATGGAAGGCTTTGAAATTGATACCATACCTCTACTATGATGCAAGGAAGCCCTAGGAAGGTTGTAGATGGAGAAATCTTGGAGAGAAAATCTCTCCCTCTCTCCCAAGGTGGTTCGGCCGAGAGCTTTTCAAAGGGGGGGGGAGAGTGTCTTTGCTTTGTTTTGTTTTGGAATGGTAAAAAAGAAATGCTAGAATGACTTGTATTATTAAGGAGTAGTCACATGTTGCCAAGCTAGCCTAGGTTGCATCCATGCCCTATTGTCCCCTAAGTACATCACCCATCATGCTAGTCACTATTCACTTTTGCTTTTATGTTTTCTAGTTCTTTTTTCTAACTATCTAGTTACATGGCACTTGCATGTAATTCCTTCCCTTGTAATATTATTCTCCCACCAATGCTTGTTATTTAATCCTTAATTCGTATCGTATCTTAATTAATCTCTCGTAATAATATTTTGTCGCGTAGAGATTTCCCTTATAATTCCTTAAGTACTAATTGTGTAAATTCCTCTAATGTCCATAATTCCTTGTCATAATCCTTAATAAATCTTTTAACACTCTAATCATTCTCAAATCCCAACTTTTATAAATCTCACTAACAATACGACTCTTGCCTTCACAATCTCCCTTTTTATCTTACATAGTGAATACAACAACACAGTTTCTCAGACAATCAATTATATTAATCAACAGGGATGACCAGAAAGGTTCCACATTGACATTGCCACAAGATATTAAATAAAATAAAATATTACCAAAAATTAGGGTTCTTACATCCATTGTCTGATATAACCAAAAATACAATGAACCGAACAACAGAGAATTTAAACAAGGGAAAAGGTAAATTGAAGGCACCACAAGTGTTTAAGGATAGCACTCGCAATTTCTTCCAACAAGACTTCCGTGATAAAGATAAAAGTGACTTATATGATTACGAATTAGGTTTGTCTTCCAAATTCTACAATCGTTTATTGATCCAAAAATGTTTTACTTATACTTGAATGTGTTTTTACAGATGAATCGATTGTTGATGGTCTAACTTTTTCTGATGATGGCCTTTTTGATTCTGATGATTCTTATGGTTAGTGAATACATACCATCATCTATTTTGCATTATTTGGAAGGACATTATTTCATATACAGATGTATTTAAGGTTATTTTAAAATTGCAGAAGAGTATTGTTCGACGGAATCATTTTCGGGTTATGTTGATACAGATTCAGATGGTATGTTTGGTTAATGCTTCAAGTTCTCATTTTGCTATTTAATAAATTAATAGCTTGTGTAACCATTTCATTTTTCAGATGATGAAGTGAATATGACCTCAAATTTACACTCGAAGATTCCAAGACGTGCTCAACAAATTATTCCTGAAGAGTATGCTTCCTTGGGCTCTCCTTCTATTCAATGTATACACTGCAATGCTCGAATGTGGAAGGAGGAACGCGTCAATAAATATGTTACTCGAGGAACTCCTGTCTTTTCCATTTGTTGCAAGAAAGGAGATGTGAAGTTGGCACCAATTCCTCCGACCCCCACTTATCTGATGTCACTTTACAATGATGAAGTAGAAGGTGTTGCGTTTCAAAGGAATATAAGGTTATATAATGCAATGTTCTCTTTTACATCTACCGGTGGCAATATTGATCATTCAATAAATAAAGGGAGGGGACCATATATTTATAGGTTGAATGGGCAGAATCACCATGTGTTCGGGTCATTAATACCCGATGATGGTGATACTCCAAAATTCTGTCAGCTGTATATATATGATACTGCCAATGAGGTTAATAATCGTTTACTTTGGGTGAATGTTGCTGATGAACAAATCGTTGATGCTGAAGTTGTAGAAGGTCTTATTAGAATGTTGGATGAAACTAATGAATTAGTTGGTCAATTCAGAATGGCACGTGATCGATTTGAAAACGACGATTTAGTAGATTGGAAAGTGGAGTTGAAAATTTCAAGATCAGAGAGTGGACGAGAGAATCATATATCACCATCTGATGAAGTTGTTGTTGTTATGGTTGGTAGTACTTCCAACACCACTCCTGCTAGGGACATAATTATTGAACCTACGCCAGGTGTTTTCCAACGTATTTCTTACATCCATCCGAAATTAATGGCCTTGCAGTATCCTCTTTTGTTTCCTTCTGGGGAAGATGGTTACCAATACCATGATAAAAAACCAAAGCAGAGTGTTGATCTAGACAACTTAAAGGATAGTGACATGATCTCAATGAAGACTTACTATTCTTATCGATTTCAGATAAGAATAGTAAATGAATAATTCATGACATGCTTTTGCCATCTTAGTATATTTGGGAATTAAGATTAAAATTCTATTGATGAACCTAATTAAGATATAAATCTGTAGTATTGAACTATAAAACATCTGACCAATACTCCATCATATCTATTTTCTTCATTTACTTGTAATCATTATAAGTACTAGCTTATAACCCGTGCAATGCACAAATCTTTTTTTAATATTTATAATTATATTAACAAATATATTATTTTTAATATTTATATTTATTTGTATTAAATTTGATTTTTACTAAATAAATTTTTATATTTCATTTAAAAAATTAAAGAATTCCTAAATTTGAAGACTTAGAGAAAAATAACCAATTTTGAGTATAAATAAATAATTATTTATTTGACATCACATGATCAATTTACTATTTTTTCTCTATCTTGAGTTCTTAAATCCAGATTTAGACAATTTTACTGCTCAGATAAAACTCAAGAAATCATCTTTAAATATATAATTTAGTGGTGTTTTAACAATTATTATCCAACCGAAACTACCCGAAAATTTAAGAAAAAAGAAAGTTACGAATTTTACATTGAAAATTTTATTCATTTTAGAAAACCTACTTATGTTTGGTTTAAATTATTAAATTTTACTTTTTAGTATTCTTATTCATTTACTTGTGAGTTCTGGAGATGTGGCACTAAATTTGATTTCACATTTTCCTTTCTACCTTTTGATGCAAAGTATTTGCTTAACAGCTTAAATTATATATCCTAATATCATGAACATTTTCATCATGTGGTTCATGTTAACCTTAACCAATTGAAGGGGAAAGAGGTTTCCCTGAGTTGATCATGACCTTATTATGATGTAATTTTTTGATAAACATAACATGTAGGCTGCAGCCCTAAACTCCCTTTAACACTTTTGATCAAATTATGCTCACATAATACTTGAACACAAAGTCTTTTTGGATTAAATTTAGATGATACTGATGTGGCGTCGCCACTTACTGTGGAGTTCATGATTACGTTATTTTTTGGTACTCGAAGATTACCCACCAAAATTGTGCCTTTTGCCTCTAAGAGAATTTGGTGTTGCATAGTGTTAGCAGATTTTGTTAGAAAATTGAAAGTTTGAGGCATATTTATAATATGTTCTTGATGTAATTTCCGGAAACTAACAAGTGAAGGTTGTTCCTTGTTATGAGGACTTAAACTTTCATGTTTGGATCTAAGACATTTTCTTAGTGGAATCCATAAATAAATTGAGTTGAAGTTGCTTGCTTAAAATGGGTTATGTGGGTTATTTAGTTGAAATAACTTGAGTCCCACATAGAATTGGTAATGAGAGGTTGGTGGCTTTATATAGCTCCATGTGCAAGTGTAGTGTATAACTACTAAGGCATGTGGGTGTGCATGGTTGTAGTGTGAGCCTCGCGCATACACACACACGCGCGCCGCCGCCGCCCGCCTCGCCACGCCACGCCACGACACGACACGACTCGGGTCGGGTCAAAGGGCGAATGTCTCGGCGTCTCGCGTACGCGAGGCGACCTGGGCGAGGAATTTTATTACCTGGAATATTGATTTATTTTAACAGGTTTCAGAATTATTTGTTATAGCAGTACTGGAAATGAATGGATCAGTATTGGATAAAATCCTGGACAGGATCAGTACTTGGAACAAATCCTGATGGACTTAGTCAGACATCAGATACTGATGGACTAAATCCTGATGGATATCAGTTCATGACGAGCACTGAATCCTGATCCTGACGAACATCAAATCCTGATGCTACTGATGGCCAGATCCTGACGCAGTTGTAACTGAAAAATAAATACTGATGCAATTAATGAAATTAAATCAGAATATTTACTTTCCTTTTAAGGCATATCTCTTACGTTTTATTTTTGGGTATTATATATATCGAAGATATAACGTTAAGAAGGATATACGTTAAGGAAAACCCTTGTTCGTTCTTCTTCTCTGTTCTCTCTCGTCACAAATAGATTATTTACATAATTCTTAGGCGAACTGAGGTGCTGGTCGTCGTTGATCTCTGGTGTATTCGTGAACACATTGATCGGAGCTGTTTTATCCTGGAAGTGTTATTGCAGCAACCCAACACAGCGTAAGTGGGGCAATAATCTCTTCAAGAACAACCAAGTCTTCTCGAAGGGCTTGGTGACTCAGCTGTTCTTTTCTCTCTGATCAGTATTGCTAATAGCTTCTGTGGGAGATAAGTTTGTTCTTACTTTTCTCGTTAATTACAGTCTCTAATTATATTCTTGTGTTGCCTTCGTGATTTGTTTCTGTTAATTGGTTTTATGCCTGTTCTTGTTTAATATATATCACTGCCTCATTGTTGTGTTTAGTGTAAAATACCCCTACAATCTTGAAGAGATTATTGTGTTATATATTGTTAATTAACAAGATGGTTAACGAAACTGCAACTCCTGTGATTGAGACTAGCTCTGGGTCTGGTGTTACTGTACCCAACATTGATTGGACTACGTACCGTTTCCCACAACCTATCGATTTGTCAGGAATGCCTGATAAATTTGGTGGGGGTGTTGGTTTTTCTCGTTGGCAGAAAAAGATGAAACTGTGGTTAACGGTAAAGGGTCTATGGCCAGTGGTGCAGTATGAGAAACCAGTTGTGGTTAAGGAGAAAGCTGAAACTGTTAAGGCTTATACTATGTGGGAGGAAAAGGATGGGGTGGCTAGGGCTGCAATTCTGGCAGCTTTAGCGAACACTCTGTTCGATGTTTATTCATCTGACTCCTACACTGCTAAGCTCTTATGGGAGAAGCTTGACCAGACACATAATACTGACTCGCAAGGGTTGGAAAAGTATTCTGTGGCTAGGTTCCTTGACTTTAAACTGGTGGATACTAAATCCATGACTGAGCAAGTGCATGAGTTTGAGATGTTGGTTCATGCTTTGAAGGAGTCTGGTATGGACTTACCTGAAAAGTTTCAGGTTATGTCTGTGATTGAAAAGCTCCCTAAGTCTTGGGAAGAGTTTGCACTCTCCCTGAAGAGACAGAAAGGAGAGATCACTTGGACAAACCTGATGTTGGACATCTCTGTGCAGGAGCAACACAAGTCCAAGCAAGGACATGTGATGCCTACTGAACATGCTGGGAGTTCGAAGGTGAATGTAGTGACTGTAGGACAGAAAAGAAAGTCTATCACTAAGAAGGAAAACACTAAGTCTAAGGACAAGAACAAGGCTAAGAAACCAAAGGCAAACAAACCATGTTGGTCTTGTGGACAGGTTGGTCATTGGAGCAAGGACTGTCCTGTAAAGAAAGCTAAGAAACCTGTTGTGGGAGCACAATCTAACACTGTGCTTGGAACCACTTGTGGGCCAATGGTTAACATGGTTGTTGGTGAAGTTGTTGCTTCTGAAACTGACAACGGGTATGTGACCTACAACCCTGTACTTCTTTCCACTCATTCGTCTCATGAATGGTTGATTGATACTGGAGCTAATGTACATATTTGTACTGATATTACTCTATTTGTATCTTATCAACAGACTCATGGAATGACTGTGACGATGGGGAATGCGAGTGCAGCTCAAGTACTTGGAATAGGAAACGTGGACCTGAAGTTCGCTTCTGGGCGCGCGTGTTCTATCCCTCACTAGAGTGCATCATGTTCCTGAGATTCGTAGAAATATAATAAGTGGAAGTTGTTTAGTTAAGAATGGTTTTGAAGTTTCTTTGAAATGTAATAAAGTAGTTATTACAAATACTGGTGTATTCTTTGGCAAAGGTTACTTGTCTGATGGATTATTTTTAATAAATTTTGAGCCTGTTTTGGGTAGTTTTGTTAATAATAATGTTGTTCCTTCTGTTATTTATGTTGAATCATCTGATTTGTGGCACGCACGTCTTGGTCACTTGAATTTTGGTGCTCTAAAGAATATGATAAACTTAGAGTTGATTCCAAAACATGCCATTGATAAGAAATCTAAATGTCAAGTATGTGTGTCTGCTAAACAAACTAGGAAACCCTTTCATAATGTGGTTAGGGATTCGAATGTGTTAGATTTAGTGCACACTGACATATGTGAATTTGGTGGTGTTTTGACTAAGGAACATAATAGATATTTCATTACCTTTATAGATGAATGTAGTAGATATCGTTATGTTTATTTGCTTAAACATAAAGATGAAGCACTAGATAAATTCATTATGTTCAAAACTGAAGCTGAAACACAAACTGGTAAAGTACTTAAACGTTTGAGATCAGATAGAGGTGGTGAGTATACGAGTAACTCGTTTAATGAATTTTGCAAGAGCAATGGTATAGTTCATGAGGTAACTCCACCATACACACCTGAGTCTAATGGGGTGGCAGAACGAAAGAACAGAACCTTTAAGGATATGATCAATAGTATGTTAATTAATTCAGGGTTGCCTAAGTACATGTGGGGAGAAGCTCTGAATACGGCTTGCCATATTCTGAATAGAGTTCCTCTGAAACACATGGACAAGACACCTTATGAATTATGGACAGAGAAAAGGACTAGTTTAAAATATCTTCGTGTGTGGGGGTGCCTTGCAAAGGTACTTGTCCCTGAACACAAGAGAAAGAAACTAGGTCCAAAAACTGTTGATTGCATCTTTCTAGGCTATATTGAAACCACTACGGCTATGAGATTTTTAGTATTAAAATCTGACATAGACGGAATAGTGGCTAACACTATAGTTGAATTTCGTGATGCAACATTCTTTGAGGATGTGTTCCCTATGAAGACTGGTATACCTCAGGGTATTCCTGATGATGATCCCACTCACACATCGAGGTCCATTCCTGATCATGTGGAAAGGAGGACAAATGTGGGGGCAGATCCTGGTAGTAGCTCTACTCCTGATGAAGTAGAGGAACCTAGAAGGAGTAAGCGTGCTAAGGTAGTCAAGGATTTTGGAAGTGACTTTATCACTTACAATATCGAGGATGAACCTTTAACTTTCAGACATGCCATGGATTCCTCAGAATCTAGGTACTGGAAAGGTGCTGTAAAAAGTGAAATTGACTCTATTGTTTCTAACGGAACATGGGAGTTGGTTGATCTACCTCTTGGGTGTTCTACTATAGGATGTAAATGGGTATTCAAAAGGAAGATGAATCCTGATGGCTCAATAGATAAGTATAAGGCTAGGCTGGTAGCTAAGGGCTTTAAGCAAAAGGAAGGCATTGATTACTTTGACACATACTCTCCAGTTGCTAGAATGACAACAATCCGAATGCTTATAGCATTGGCTTCTGTACATGGTCTTATCATCCATCAAATGGATATAAAGACAGCTTTTCTTCATGGTGAACTTGAAGAAGAGATTTATATGGATCAGCCTGAGGGATTTGTTGCCTCTGGTAATGAGAGGAAAGTATGTAAGTTAATCAAGTCTATATATGGCTTAAAACAAGCTCCTAGGGACTGGCATAAAAAGTTTGATGAAACTATTTTAGAGTCAGAATTTGTAGTTAATGAAAGTGACAAGTGTGTCTATTACATGGTTAAAGGAAATGAATGTATTATTGTGTGCCTGTATGTGGATGATATTTTGTTGTTTGGAACCAATATTGAGATTATTAACGAGACAAAAAGTTTCTTGAAAAGGCATTTTGAAATGAAGGATATGGGAGAGGCTAGTGTGATTCTTGGTATCAAGTTGACTCAGTCAACTGATGGAATAACCTTGTCACAATCTCATTATATAGAGAAATCTATACTTGAGAAGTATGGTTATTCAAATTGTAGAATCGCAAGTACTCCGTATGATCCTAAAATTGCCATTGTCAAGAATAGTTCAGGAGTTCCTGTGTCTCAGTTAAGGTATTATGAGATTATTGGGAGTTTGCAGTATCTTGCTAATGGTACTAGGCCAGATATTTCATATTCAGTGTCTAAGTTAGCAAGATATACAAGTTGTCCAAACAAGACTCATTGGGATGCTCTTGATAGAGTGCTTAGATATCTAAAAGGCACCATATATCTTGGTCTGCATTACAGGAGGTTTCCTAGAGTGCTAGAGGGATATAGTGATGCAAGTTGGATAGCTAAGAAGTCTGGTTCCAATGGAGTGACTGGATACCTGTTTACCCTAGCGGGTGGAGCAGTATCTTGGAAGTCTTCTAGACAGACTGTTATAACTCGGTCTACTTTTGAGGCTAAGTTGTGTGCATTAGATGCCACGGGGACTGAGGCTGAATGGTTACATGGACTCATGTCAATGTTACCTGTAGTAAGTCGTCCACTTCCTGCTTTTGCTGTTCATTGTGATAGCCGTACAACTATCGACAAGATAAACAGTAAGAAGTACAATATGAAAACAAAGAGACATATCCAAGTTAGACTAAAGTCTATAAGGGGTCTAATGTATGAAAGGATTATTGCTGTTGAGTTTATTGGAACTCAAGAAAACCTAGCTGATCCTTTGACTAAGGGGCTTGAGCATGCTGTAGTCCTTAAGTCTAGGTTGGGGATGGGACTGATAGCCCATAATAATTCATCTACAGCGGGAACCCAATACACATGAGAGGAGATCCCTTGAAAGTGTATTCAATGTGGTAATAACAAGTTGTAAGGGTGAATTGGTTGTACCTTTAACTACATTGATTGATACTCACGTATCTGGAGTCTATCCCCTGTAAACCTAAAAGGTACTATCACTGCCAGAATAGTAAGAGTTATTTGAACTCTGAATGGGGTCAAGTCATTTGACGAGATGCTAGCAGTACATCTCTGAAGATGCCCAGCTAAGCGAATGTAATTGTGTGGTCGCAATTAGAGGAAAGGGTTATTCCTTGAAGCATTCGACGAACAGGATCGAGACATGACCATTAACGTCTCAAAGCCGTAGATTGGCACCATAGCCTTTGACTTGTCGTCGTCTATGGAGTGTGGTTACACCAAACAGATAAAGATTCAAGGTGAAATATTCCATCCGAATCCGGTAGCCATCAAAGTAGAGGACTTAGGAGGGTTCAAACCCGGAAGAGTACCTACTCTGAAAAACAAGTCATGATGAGAATCGATATGCATTTCTGTATGGATTCGTGGGGGATTGTTAGAAAATGGAAAGTTTGAGGCATATTTATAATATGTTCTTGATGTAATTTCCGGAAACTAACAAGTGAAGGTTGTTCCTTGTTATGAGGACTTAAACTTTCATGTTTGGATCTAAGACATTTTCTTAGTGGAATCCATAAATAAATTGAGTTGAAGTTGCTTGCTTAAAATGGGTTATGTGGGTTATTTAGTTGAAATAACTTGAGTCCCACATAGAATTGGTAATGAGAGGTTGGTGGCTTTATATAGCTCCATGTGCAAGTGTAGTGTATAACTACTAAGGCATGTGGGTGTGCATGGTTGTAGTGTGAGCCTCGCGCACACACACACACACGCGCCGCCGCCGCCCGCCTCGCCACGCCACGTCACGACACGACTCGGGTCGGGTCGGGTCGGGTCGAAGGGCGAATGTCTCGGCGTCTCGCGTACGCGAGGCAACCTGGGCGAGTAATTTTATTACCTGGAATATTGATTTATTTTAACAGGTTTCAGAGTTATTTGTTATAGCAGTACTGGAAATGAATGGATCAGTATTGGATAAAATCCTGGACAGGATCAGTACTTGGAACAAATCCTGATGGACTTAGTCAGACATCAGATACTGATGGACTAAATCCTGATGGATATCAGTTCCTGACTAGCACTGAATCCTGATCCTGACGGACATCAAATCCTGATGCTACTGATGGCCAGATCCTGACGCAGTTGTAACTGAAAAATAAATACTGATGCAGTTAATGAAATTAAATCAGAATATTTACTTTCCTTTTAAGGCATATCTCTTACGTTTTATTTTTGGGTATTATATATATCGAAGATATAACGTTAAGAAGGATATACGTTAAGGAAAACCCTTGTTCGTTCTTCTTCTCTGTTCTCTCTCGTCACAAACAGATTATTTACATAATTCTTAGGCGAACTGAGGTGCTGGTCGTCGTTGATCTCTGGTGTATCTGTGAACACATTGATCGGAGCTGTTTTATCCTGGAAGTGTTATTGCAGCAACCCAACACAGCGTAAGTGGGGCAATAATCTCTTCAAGAATAGCCAAGTCTTCTCGAAGGGCTTGGTGACTCAGCTGTTCTTCTCTCTCTGATCAGTATTGCTAATAGCTTCTGTGGGAGATAAGTTTGTTCTAACTTTTCTCGTTAATTATAGTCTCTAATTATATTCTTGTGTTGCCTTCGTGATTTGTTTCTGTTAATTGGTTTTATGCCTGTTCTTGTTTAATATATATCACTGCCTCATTGTTGTGTTTAGTGTAAAATACCCTACAGATTTCACCTGGCTGCATATTGTCTAGGAGGAAAAAGGATGATGCCAGCTTGGTTTGTGAGGCCAACAGTAGGTTTGATGCCCATTAACAGCACCAAAGCTGGATGAACGAATGAACATATCAGTCTCCGTGCTCAATGATATGGCCATTTTATGCACCAACAGATGTGGCTGATCCACTATTTGAGCCAGAGGGATCTTTCGGGTAGAACATGATATTTGTGTATGTTAATGTCTATTAATTTATTATATGTAGATACAAGTCATCTCTAGGCTCCAGCATCACTATACCTTTCCTTGATCATGCCTTGTGCTCCAACCATGAGGTGCCAATCGAACGAAATTCTTTCACTCCCTCAAGCTAGCCTTCACTAATATGAAAGCACATAAATTAGCACCTGCCATCCTCAATTTATACCATCACTACAGCATTCTGGTCGTATTATGCAGCAATATTATCCTTAAGAACAGAAATGACATGTATCTGGCTGAGTGATCCATATGCAATCACCTCCCTTTCTTTGTCAGCCTTTTTTCTGCTTCAAATAGGATCAGGGTTCGTCTGAGTGACCCCTTTACGATTCACTTTAAGTTCACGAAATCAGACAAAAAGAACTCAACATGTTCACATGAGATAGGATATTGTTCTTTTACCATCTTTTTTACTCTCTTTAACTGCTATTTTGATGTCTCACAAACCGCTATATATCCCTCCCATGAGCCTTTTCCAAATCCAGGATAATGTGTTATCAATAATGTCTTGCCTCTGAGCCCATCAGCCTAAAGGAATTGTAAATAGACTCCATTTGGAATGTACTCCGAGGGTTCTTTTGTTTCTTTATCATTCTGATCAAAACAGACGACATCAAGTACAAAAACAGCGTTCGCTGTTGTCCTACAAATGGGCCTGTATTGTACAAAAAATTAAATGTTTGTTGTACTCTACCTTTTATTGAACGAGGCGCTGGTTATTGAATGTAAATCAAACATTGCTAACCTAATACTGTCAAACTTATACACAAAATTATACCTGCATTACATGGAACCAGTGACCCTAGAAGAGCAAATGATCCCGCAGTAAAATTAAGCTGATATATTGTTGCATGTAATCTATGAGTCAAACTGGGATGCCACTAATGTTGATCGTCTTGATGGAAAGCGTCAGGGTTTACCTCCAAGACTCTCTTGGAGACAGGATTGAGTCTTTGAATTTCACTTATAAAAAACTCAACAAGCTGCCTTAAAGTGAGGTTGTTTTGCTTAAAAGCAATCTAGATATTTTTCACAGTGATTTCTCGAATTTTTTAAGTTTTTGCTAGTTAAACACACTCACGCACCCGAATTTTAAGTTTTCTTAATTTGCTATCCTTAATACTCATGCTTTGACTGCTGAGAATTATATCGGAAAGAGTAAGAAACATATCATCGGAAAATCTTGTTTATGTTCAAGGTTGTTTCAACATTGCACATTATTTCTCTACGAGAAGGTTGATGTTGCGGTGACAGTATGTGATAACAGATTAAGCATTGGTCTGGAGATTGGCTAGTGCAAAAAAAGGAATTACCAACATAGTGCAACTACTTCTACTAAAGGTGCTTCAGTTGTGCCAATAAAATTGATTTCACATTTTCTCTATTTCCTGTGATTTGAAAGCACGTTTTACCTCAGAATGGTATGTAATATTTCGACAAAATGAAAATGCAGTATTTATTCCCCTAAAAAAAGGTCATCAAGTTCTATTCACATAGTAATTTAATCATAATTTTTTAGCCAGATAAAAAATCGATTCTTATTTTGACTTGAGTTATGCAAGTATCTGGGGAGAGTAGAAAGAATTATAACGAAAAAAAGGATTTATTTGGAAACTGGGCAGTACAATGTACTGACTTAGAGAAGTACATGAATATTGCGTAATTGGGTCAATGATCTGTATGAATTCACCTCACTTTGTCAGCATTTTCCGCTATAAATAAAGCATCAGGGTTCCCTAGATGATTCAGGTTTGACTTCACAAATTTCTCTCAGGTAGAACTCGACAAGTTTATGAGAGGTAACTGGATTTTTCTTGAATGAATTTTGGATATCAAGCATTGAGGTTTACTAGATTGAGAATTCAAAAGAAATTATTGTGTTTGATACGAAAATTGACTAGGCTACAAGAAGCATAGACGGTGAAGAAATGGTCATTTTCTTTCGGCATTATGGGAAAACTGTTGGGTTTGTGGAGTCTATCAGGTTTCAGAATTGGAATTGGATTCTGACTTGAGTTTGGAATCCTGAATTGGACTCTAATTAGAGTTAGGATTTCAGAATTAGACTCTGATTCTTAGACCCAATTTCTTCTCTTATAAATACTCATGTAATTGTAACATAACAACACACAACACAATGTGAGAGATCAATACAAAATTAGTGCGGCTTGTGGAGTAGGAATTTCCGAACCACGTAAATCTTTGTCTTGTGTGATTGTCGTTTATTTTCTTGTTCTTGTTTATTCGCTTTTGGGTTTTGCTTTCGTTGTTGTATACTCAACAAGTGGTATCAGAGCTATGGTTGTAACGATCGAGAACAATCTCAATGGGCTCCAGAATGGATCCAGGAAGAGGCATATAGGCTATCCCAGGTTGGGCTTAAGGGGGAGCAGATGGACTTTCCAGTATGGGCCTAGGGGGAGACGGATATCCAGATAGCCAGATGAATTTCCAGTATGGGTCAAGAGGAGCTAGATCACACAGAAGGAGGCAGATTCGATAGGTGTCGAGCCCGATGTGTGAAGGGGGAGATTGTTAGGAGTTGTCCCACATCGTTTGTGGGAGGGGCAGATTGCTAGTTAATAAGCAGCCAGTTAACTCCATTAGTATGAGGCCTTTTGGGAGTCACCCAAAAACAAATCCGTGCGGGCCTGACCCAACCCAAAGCGGACAATATCATACTAATGTGGAGTTAAGGCCTGCTTAGCAAGCCCAACAAGTGGTATCAGAGCCTAGGTTTTCAGGCGAGTGGGAGCGATGGAAGAAGAAGGGAAAGTAAAGATCGACAAATTTGATGGCAAAGATTTTGGGTTTTGGAAGATGCAAATTGAAGATTATTTGTATCAGAAAAAACTACACGAACCGCTGGAGGAGAAGAAGCCAGAAAAGATGGATGACAAAGATTGGAATCTATTGGATAGGCAAGCTCTGGGTGTTGTCAGATTGACTTTGGTGAAGAACGTTGCTTACAATATCGTCAAGAAAACGACAACTTATGGATTGATCAAGGCGTTATCAAATATGTATGAGAAGTCGTCTGCTTCGAATAAGGTATATTTGTGTCGCTTGTTGTTTGCCACAAAATTCAATGAAGGTGATTGTGTTGCTGATCATGTGAACGAATTTAACTCTATCCTATCAAGATTGACATCAGTGGATATTAAATTCGATGATGAAGTACAAGCCTTGTTGTTGGTATCCTCGTTACCTGACAGTTGGTCAGGATTTGTCACTGTTATTTGTAATTCATCTGGGAGCAGTAAGATGACTTTTGATGGAGTTCGAGATGCGATTCTTGGAGAAGATATTCGTAGGAGAAACTCAGGAGAGTCGTCAGGTTCCTTGTTGAGTACTGAGAGTAGAGGCAGAAAGTCCGATAGAGGGCAGAATCAGGGGCGTAGCAGATCGAAGTCACAGAAGAGAGGACAGTCCAAAGATCGCAAAGAGATTGTTTGTTGGAATTGTCAGAAGAAAGGTCACTTCATAAATCAGTGTACGGCTCCCGCAGCTCCTAAAGGAAAGAAGAAAGAGGATAATTCAGCTAACGTAGTTGAAGAAGTGGCGGATGACGATGCTTTGATTTGTTGTGTTGAATGTTCGGTTGAATCATGGGTTATGGATTCTGGTGCATAATTCCATGCTACCCCTTGCAAGGATTTGATGTTAAATTTCAGACTTGGAAATTTTGGTAAAGTTCGTCTTGCTGATGATGAGACTTTGGATATTGCGGGCATGGGAGATATTAATCTCAAGACCTCTTTGGGGACTAGCTGGACGTTGAAAGATGTAAGGTACATTCCTGGACTGAAGAAGATGTTGATATCTGTGGGTCAGTTAGATAAGAAAGGGTATCGAGTTACTTTCGGAGACGGACAGTGGAAGGTTATAAAGGGGAATCTAGTTGTTGCTCGTGGAGAGAAAAAAGGGACGTTGTACATAGTTGAACAATCTAGCTATGAAGCAAATGCAGTTGCTGATGAGATTGGGTCTTCAACTTTGTGGCACCAAAGACTTGGTCATATGAGTGAAAAGGGTATGAAGCTGTTAACTTCGAAGGGAAAGATTCCAGAGCTGAAGAATGTGGAAGTTAGGTTCTGTGAGCCATGTGTTCTTGGAAAATAGAAACGAGTTACTTTTGCAAAATCAGGGAGGACACCCAAGGCTGAGAGGTTGGAGCTAGTTCATACAGATGTATATGGTCCAACAACAATTGCGTCGTTGGGAGGATCTCGCTACTATGTCACTTTCATTGACGATTCCACTAGAAAGGTATGGGTTTATTTCTTGAAAAATAAATCAGATGTGTTTGCTACTTTCAAGAAGTGGAAGACTGAAGTTGAAAATCAGACCGGTTTGAAGGTTAAGAGTCTGATGTCAGATAATGGTGGTGAGTACAGTAGTGATGAGTTTAAAAGCTATTGCGCAGAATACGGGATTAGAATGATCAAAACAATTCCAGAGACACCGCAGCAGAATGGTGTTGCAGAGCGCATGAATAGAACCTTGAATGAGAGGGCCAAGAGTATGAGGTTGCATGCAGGGTTGCCAAAGACTTTTTGGGCAGATGCAGTTAGCACAGCAACGTATCTCATAAATAGAGGACCTTCAGTTCCTTTGGGGTTCAAGATTCCTGAAGAAGAGTGGCAAAAAAAGGAGGTAAATCTTTCACACTTGCGAGTTTTTGGTTGTGTTTCTTATGTGCGTGTTAAAGATTCTGACAGGGACAAGCTTGATCCGAAAGCAAAGAAGTGTATCTTCATTGGTTATGGCTCAGATGATATGGGTTACCGTTTCTGGGATGAATTAACGAAGAAGGTTGTTAGAAGTAGAGATGTTACTTTTAACGAAAGTGCAGTGTACAAGGATAAGCTTGCAGTCGATTCTGAGTTTGCAAAAGAAAAACCTGAGAAAGAGAAAGTAGTGCTTGAAGATATTACAGAAGAAGATCTTGCAGGAAATAGTGGGAGTTTGGGGAATGGTGATGACACAGTTCCAGTTACTCCACAGGCTGAGGTAAGAAGATCTAGCAGAATTGTGAGGCCACCACAAAGATTTTCTCCTTCAGCATATTATATGTTATTGACCGAGGATGGAGAGCCTCAGTGTTATTCAGAGGCAGTTCAGGTGGATGATTCAGTGCAGTGGAAATCAGCCATGGAAGATGAGATGAGTTCTCTTGAGAAGAATGAAACTTGGTCTTTAACAGAGTTACCAGCAGGAAAGAAGGCTTTACAGAATAAGTGGGTGTTCCGGATCAAAGAAGAACCTGATGGCAGCAGGAGATACAAGGCGAGGTTAGTAGTCAAGGGTTATCAACAGAAAAAGGGTATTGACTATATTGATATATTTTCTCCGGTTGTTAAGATGACTACAGTTAGAATTGTGTTAAGTATTGTGGCTACAGAGGAGTTACATCTAGAGCAACTAGTTGTTAAGACCGCGTTCTTACATGGTGATCTTGAGGAAGACATCTACATGGTACAACCAGAGGGATTTCAGGTAGCTGGGAAAGAAAACCTTGTTTGCAAGCTTATAAAAAGCTTGTATGGTTTGAAGCAAGCGCCAAGACAATGGTACATGAAGTTTGATAGCTTTATGATGAAGAATGGATACACTAGGAGTGCTATGGATCATTGTTGTTATTTTAAACAATTTGATTCATCTTATATCATATTGTTGTTGTATGTTGATGACATGTTGATAGCAGGATCAAACATGAGGGAAATCAACAGGTTAAAGAGACAGATGTCTGAGGAGTTTGAGATGAAAGATGTGGGTGCAGCAAAACAGATACTTGGTATGAGCATCATAAGGGATAAATCTGAAGGTACTTTGAAATTATCTCAAGAGAAGTATATTGAGAAATTGTTGCAGAAATTCAGTGTCCAGGATGCGAAGACCAGAAGTACACCGTTGGCGACTCACTTTAATCTCACGAAGAAACAGTCACCTAAAACGGATGAAGGCAAGAAAGATATGGCTAAAGTTCCGTATGCATCTGCAGTTGGCAGTTTAATGTATGCTATGGTGTGTACAAGGCCAGATATTGCTCATGTAGTGGGAGTTGTTAGCAGGTTCATGTCTAATCCAGGAATAGAGCATTGGGAAGCAGTCAAGTGGTTGTTGCGCTACTTGAAAGGCACATCCAAGGTTGCGTTATGTTTCAGCAAGAAATATGTTATCTTGGAAGGGTTCTTTGATGCAGATTTGGGTGGATGTTTGGATACAAGAAAAAGTACTACGGAATATATTTTCACTTTGGGTGGCACAGCAGTTAGTTGGATGTCTCGACTTCAAAAGAGTGTTGCTCTTTCAACCACAGAAGCAGAATATATGGCTATCTCTGAAATTAGCAAGGAGATGATTTGGTTGAAGAATTTTCTTGAGGAGTTGGGCAAGAAACAGGCGGACAGTGCTTTGTATAGCGACAGTCAGAGTGTTATTCATCTTGCGAAGAATCTTGTGTTTCATGCTAGGACGAAGCATATTCAGCTAAGATATCACTTTACAAGAGAGTTGATTAGCAATGGTACTTTGTCCTTGAAGAAAATCCTTGGTTCAAAGAATCCTGCAGATATGTTGACTAAGGTGGTTACTAATGAAAAGTTGAAGCTTTGCTTAGCTTCAACTGGCCTTCAGAACTGATTGTTGAGAAGGCGCTGCACTAGTTAGAGTTATTGATCGAAGGATTATTTGTTACTAGATTTACAAGAGTGAAGCGAAGATGTGGTCAGACTCCAAGTGTGAGATTGTTGGGTTTGTGGAGTCTATCAGGTTTAAGAATTGGAATTTGATTCTGACTTGAGTTAGGAATCCTGAATTGGACTCTAATTAGAGTTAGGATTAGAGTTAGGATTTCAGAATTAGACTCTGATTCTTAGACCCAGTTTCTTCTCTTATAAATACTCATGTAATTGTAACATAACAACACACAACACAATGTGAGAGATCAATACAAAATTAGTGCGGCTTGTGAAGTAGGAATTTCCGAACCACGTAAATCTTAGTCTTGTGTGATTGTCGTTTATTTTCTTGTTCTTGTTTATTCGCTTTTGGGTTTTGCTTTCGTTGTTGTATACTCAACAAAAACGACCAGCAACTTGCTTTACACTTGTTTATGCAGTTAATCTTGGAAATGATACATAAGCCTACATAGTAATGTAGGTTGTGAAATAAACCCCAACTTTGAGAAATGACTAATGCGTGCAATATATATAAGATGATCTCTATAGATAATTCTTCTCAATGGACATGCTATAATTCAAGGGAATGTCAACTAGTGTTTGGGGTTTTGCCAAAGCATTTCTCATCTTTCACTGGCAGTCTATACTTGGATAGTCAAAATTATTACCTCTTCAAAAATGCTGAGCCCTACTCGATTACTGTAATCAGGTTTCCTTTTAAGTTGTTCACTGACAGGAATTCTAGGGGCAACATAAATTGGTTTGTTTATTTCCGTGATACCAATGTAGTTCCATGAAAATATGCAAGTGTTTAAAGTGCTGTTAAGGCACGGAGAGAACGCACATATCATATGTTCAAAGCTTATAACTGCTCTGTATATTTAAAAGACTTACATATGTTACTACCTCGGAACTAAAAATAAATTTATGTAAAAATTGTAGAAACCTTTATCCCCAGATTCTTCAATGTTCTAGTTCCATTACTCGTCGCACGCAAGTAATTGGTGAAATTTGAACTCGACATATTCCTCTATATTATTGTCAAATTCAAGATTTTCTATATGTTCCTTGGTCATGTTCAGTATATTGTTGGTAATGGACGAGGTCATGACTCATGAACATGACTCGTATTTCCATATTGGTCATGAACTCGCCGCTCCTACGCTCAAGAGTAGTGTAGCTGCTGGTGGGCGATTGATAAGTGGATTTTATATCTACTTGGAGCATTCTAAATCGGCTTAAATTGATTGTCTTGGACTCAAGTTTCTTGTAGTTTTGATGTGTTTTGCTTAGTTGTGCAGGTTTACAAGAATGTTGATTATGGTGGATGTTTCCATTATTTTTGGAGAATTAATTGATTAAAATTCGGATTTCTGAGAAGGGTTGCGCAGTCTACACTGTTTTGGCCATATCTTGAGTTCTAGAAGTCCGTTTGAGGCCCATAAGCAGTCCACGCGAAGATAACGAGATTTTCTATCATTCTAAAGAGGCCCAGACGTCCAAGCACAACTGGAAAGGTTCGGAAAAACAGAAGAAAAGCAGATACGAATTTTCCTTAATAAAACATATTCAATTTAGGAAACGTATTTTTGCAGAAATTCTATTATAATTCTGTTTTGGTATTTTCTTGCTGGGCAAGACTTTTAGAGCATATATAAACACATCTAGATATAGTTTTTGGAGGATCGAAAAATTATTGTACATAACTTGTATATTCTAGTATAGAGAGATTGGAGATAGCTATTCACTTTTCTTTGGAGATTGAAGGTTTTTCTCTATTCTTTATAATATTATGTGTTCATATTATATCTCTTGCTTTATTAGTTTAATTATGTATGAGTAGATAATTAATCTAGGGTTAAGTAGAACCCTAGTTATGATTGATGTGTGATTTTCCCAATTCCCCCAATTTGATTGTTTAATTGCTCTTGCTTATTGAGTTGTTTTAATTAGCAATTACAAATCAGACGTGATTATGTTTATTGTTTGAACCAATATCTATTTATCAACGAGAGTTGGATTTAGATGGTTGTGATTTATCCAATGAGGACATGAACTTCTCCATGAGAATAGGTAGAACGGATTGTTAGGAAGTTAGGGTGCTGTGATTAATGTCTCTAAATTGCATGATACCATGAGAATAGGCTTGATTGTATTTTAGAGAAGCCATTAATACTCGAGAGAGGTTATTGGTAATTTATAGGGCGCACTTTTCCTGTTGAGTATTATATGATTGATTGGGGAGGGAATTCACGATTGCATTAATTCATGCTAGTGGGGATACTTAATTCTGGATGTTTTAGTTAATTGATTAATTGCATTAGTATAAAATTAGTATAATAATCTTTGATATTTTATTGTGTTACTTGCTTGGCTGAATTGAATCGAGAACAACTGGTGATTGACACGTTTGTCTCTGTGGGATCGACTCTGACTTACCCTACTACATAGTTAGAAGGATTTGTTAGAAATTATTATTTGATAGGCACGCGACAGCCTTGTCAAATTTTTTGGCGCCGCTGCCGGGGACAAAGCAGTGTTAGATTAGTTAATTTTTGAGTTAGTTTGGCCAAGTTGTTTAGTTGTGTTGCTTCGGCTATTATTCTTGTTCTGTTTGATCTTTGCTTGTGGTTTTTCTTGTTTCTTGTAAAATTGATTTTCAGATTCCTATAACAAGAAATTAAGCGAGTGAAGAGAGGAGCAAGAAGAAAGCATGGAGGCATTGATTGAGACTATGCAGGCATTATCGGAAAAGATCGATGAAGTAGAGTCAAGAAATTCTTATTTGGTTGCTACATGTGATGTTTGCGGTATACAAGGACACACTCAAAATTTTTGCCAATATAATACCCCTTATTACCCAAGCCAAGCACAATATTGGGATAATAATTTTCATTACAATGCCCATTACAACTCTGACCAGGGACCACAGTATAATCCTTATTGTGAGACATACACTTCTAGTTGGGAAAATTATTCTGATTTTTCCTACCAAAACAATCCATCTCAACCAGAAAAATCTAGCTTGGAAACTGCCTTGGAAACTTATTTCTCTCCATGTGCCAAGATGAATGAGTCTTTAGCCACTAGAGATGCTCAACATCAACAGTTTAATGCTCAGTTTGAAGAGATGCAAGTTAGTCCATGCCAAGCTCAACCACCTCAAATCAACTACTCTCAGCCACCACAAAAATCCAACTTGGAAAGTCTGTTGGAAGGAGTTGTTGTTGCACAGCTGAACAAGAATGAAGAGGTTGAGACAATTCTTAATGAGTTGAAAGTTCAAGGTAAGTTGATTGAAAACTCAATTGCTCAACTAGCTCAAGAGGTAACTGAATTCGTTGAGAGGCGCTCTCAAACGGAGAAAATACCAATGAGTCAATTTGATGATGCAACTTTGTGGAGTGGTAAGGAGTTCAAAGAGTCACCAAACGAGGTTAGTAATAGTAAGCTAATTTTTGATGATTATGATGATTTTGATGATGATTTTGAAAGTCTCAATCTTATTGACCCATATGCTTCTCAAGAAATTAACTCGTGTGAAAACTCTTTTGATAATAATGATGTTGATTTCTTAGATGACTCTATTTGCATGCTATTTGACAAGGATGATAGTATGGTTGTGCTAGATATAAATTTGAATAAGGATATTGTGATTCCCATTGTGGTAGATGAGATAGAACCGAATTTGGATACGCTTGACTTGAAGAATGCTAAGATTGAGAATGTGTATATGCCTGTTGTAGACCCGATTTGGGAGGGATTTGTGAAAAGTAGTCATAAATGTTTTGATGCGGATTTTGCTAAATATTTTCACATCCCGAAATTTTGTGAACATCACTTGAGTCTCACATGCCAATTTATGTATCTTCTTGGTTATCTAATTGGTGCTCACATCATTAGATTAATTCAAATTAGGAGATATGTACATCTATATGCTTTTTCGCCAGGATAATTGTCAACAGGCGTCGGGCTAACGACGTTAAACAAATGCGCTTCGTGGGAGGAAACCCATGCATTAGAGTTGAAAAAATTTTGAGTGTTGTAAAAAAAAAAAAAAAAAAAAAAAAATCGAATTTTTGGGTGTCACGCAGGAGCAACCTGCGTTACAGGGCAATTTGCGCGCCTGTTGCGCAAGTTGCGCCTGCGCAACTGGAAAGGAAGCAAGTTGCCCCTGTGTGGCGCAGCTTGCTGTCACGTTACTGGAAAGGGGGCAGTTTGCCCTTCACTGAAGCAGTTGGCGCGTGGAGTAGGATTGAAAAAAAAAAAAAAAATTTCATCAGCCTATCACTGTTATGCCGCAGGTTTGTAGTGTTTATGTGTATTAAAAAATAAATTCCATCACCCCAACATCTTTTTATATCCCCATCTTTCCCCTAAATCTTTTCCTATTTTAATTTTAAAACCCCTCATCTCTCCTAAAAAAATTCCAATTCCTATTTCTTTTCTAATTTTTTTTCTTTTATCCATTAAATATTTTTCCTATCCCATATCAAATTCCAATTTCCACCAAATTTTTTTCTTTTCACATTAAAATTCTTATATCACTCCATGGCCTATATATACCCATACATACACACCCAATTCATTTTCTTCTTCCTCTACATCTCTTAAAAATTCAAGTTTGGGGGAAAATTACTACAAGTTCACCTCTTTGATTCGTAGTGGGATTTCTTTTCTCTATTTTATTTTATTACGAATTTGTGTTCTTGTAAATTGGGGTTTTGTATTAATCTGGATACTTGGGTATTTGTGGTGTGATTTTTCTTGGAGGTTTTTGGTGGGATATTTCTTGGTGGTTGTTGGTGGTGCTATTGTTGAGTGGGGTATTGATTCTTATGGCTCCTAAGCTTGGGAGAGGTGATGCTAATTGCTACAAAAAAGGGAATTTTGCCGAACAAGCTTGTTTAAGGCGCCTTGCAGGTATGTTTTCTACTATCCCTTGTATCTACTTCCATTCAATGAGGGCATTGAATATTTTAAGTTTGGGGGTGGTTTGAGGGTTTAGTAGTTGTTGTTGTATTATTTGTTCATGTAGGATTTCATGCTTTGCATATTATTAGTAGTAAATCATGCATATATGTTGTGTTATCTACGTTTGTTTCATATAGGACATTCTGTTTTTATTTTTTCGTATATCATGTGAGTTCATAATAGTTTGCATTTGCACCCATGCTTGATAGGAATTTTGTGTTATTGACGCTTTTGATTGAGAAGTGATATGCTTTGTTCTTGTGCACACACATACACTAGTAAGTTGAAGCTAGTAGACTTATTGAATGTTGTAAGTAATTAGAAGGACATGAATATGTGCAAGTTGATTTAGTTTGCATGCTTTGAATACAAGTAGGTGCGTTAGAGAGATTTTTTTGCTTGGGATTGAGTATGTTTTTCCACCAAGTGAGTTTTTGAGCCATATTGCATATTTGCAATTTATTCGTTTGCTTGAGTGTCCATGGATTGTTCGCATTGCTAGCAGTTGTTTGAGGTCTTTCTTGAAACGCATGACATTATTTGACGATTAAAATGATAAAGGCATTTAGGAATAACCGCATATTTTTCCATATTACCACACCATATTTACATGATCAATTAGTTAACCCGTTGAGCTTAATCCTATTTTTTCGGTGACATACCACATTACTTGCCTAGACCTTTTTCTTGTATTAGCCTTACATTGATTTGAACCCACATTGTCAAAGGCTAGTAAAGTGCTTAAGGGAGTAATAAGGTGTGCAAGGAGGGGTTTATTCTTGGTCATAATTTTGGGGGAAATATTGAATATTGGGTTTGTTGTTACTTTATAGTCGACATGTGTAATAAAATTGTGGGATCATTGTTATTGTTCATATTATTGTTTTATTTAGCTCTCGGAAAAAAAAAAGAAAAAAAAAAGAAAAAAAAAAGAAAAAAAAAGAAAAAAAAGAGAAAAAAAATATTATGAGAGCATATTTGTCATATTGTGTTTATTGCGATCCTACTTTAGTCGACTAGTCGAGCATTTTTGTTGAAAAAAAATAGTAAAATCATGTGTGGGGGGGAAAGTAAGGTGTTGTGAATGGTTTATTAAGGTACTTACTAGCTTTTGACACTTCACCTGTTTTGGCTTACTTGACATACCTGGTCCCTAGCCCCGTTACAACCCAATTAAAGACCTTTTGATTATCGTCATTGATGTATGTTGTGTTAAGAGTTAGATTGATACCAAATGTCAAGCATGTTTATGATTTTGTTGGAATTGAGTGATACACTTACCCTTGTTCTTGAGTGAATATTCTTTTGTGAGTGAATTGTGAGTGTTGCTTGTTTTTGCGTATAAGATCCCGAGTTTTGTCTCAAAGATGTACTCTTGTAGGCTTAGCATGTTTACTAACTTATTCTTACACTTGACATGGGCTTGTGAGAACTTATGCATGTTCATTGAGTAGACTATGTGAATACTTGCACTTTCGACACCAAGACATTGCGTATTTACTTTGATTCTTAAGTTGATATGGCATGAGAGGGTTTGAAGGTATGGTAGATTAGATTAATTGCATTTGCATATTAGTTGCATTCATGCATTGCATTGCATTAGGTTAAATGGATTTTGTGGGTACATTCACTATAGGCCCTCACGAGACCTTACTCGTCCACTAGGGCTGCCTAGGGGTTTAAAGGGCTTGTTGCATATGCCAAATGCAACCGTGATCACCTACGGAAGTGGTACTAGTTACTTAGTTAGTTGTAATTGTTAATGCTTGAGGACAAGCATCGGTTTAAGTTTGGGGGTGTTTGATAAGTGGATTTTATATCTACTTGGAGTATTCTAAATCGGCTTAAATTGATTGTCTTGGACTCAAGTTTCTTGTAGTTTTGATGTGTTTTGCTTAGTTGTGCAGGTTTACAAGAATGTTGATTATGGTGGATGTTTCCATTATTTTTGGAGAATTAATTGATTAAAATTCGGATTTCTGAGAAGGGTTGCGCAGTCTACACTGTTTTGGCCATATCTTGAGTTCTAGAAGTCCGTTTGAGGCCCATAAGCAGTCCACGCGAAGATAACGAGATTTTCTATCATTCTAAAGAGGCCCAGACGTCCAAGCACAACTGGAAAGGTTCGGAAAAACAGAAGAAAAGCAGATACGAATTTTCCTTAATAAAACATATTCAATTTAGGAAACGTATTTTTGCAGAAATTCTATTATAATTCTGTTTTGGTATTTTCTTGCTGGGCAAGACTTTTAGAGCATATATAAACACATCTAGATATAGTTTTTGGAGGATCGAAAAATTATTGTACATAACTTGTATATTCTAGTATAGAGAGATTGGAGATAGCTATTCACTTTTCTTTGGAGATTGAAGGTTTTTCTCTATTCTTTATAATATTATGTGTTCATATTATATCTCTTGCTTTATTAGTTTAATTATGTATGAGTAGATAATTAATCTAGGGTTAAGTAGAACCCTAGTTATGATTGATGTGTGATTTTCCCAATTCCCCCAATTTGATTGTTTAATTGCTCTTGCTTATTGAGTTGTTTTAATTAGCAATTACAAATCAGACGTGATTATGTTTATTGTTTGAACCAATATCTATTTATCAACGAGAGTTGGATTTAGATGGTTGTGATTTATCCAATGAGGACATGAACTTCTCCATGAGAATAGGTAGAACGGATTGTTAGGAAGTTAGGGTGCTGTGATTAATGTCTCTAAATTGCATGATACCATGAGAATAGGCTTGATTGTATTTTAGAGAAGCCATTAATACTCGAGAGAGGTTATTGGTAATTTATAGGGCGCACTTTTCCTGTTGAGTATTATATGATTGATTGGGGAGGGAATTCACGATTGCATTAATTCATGCTAGTGGGGATACTTAATTCTGGATGTTTTAGTTAATTGATTAATTGCATTAGTATAAAATTAGTATAATAATCTTTGATATTTTATTGTGTTACTTGCTTGGCTGAATTGAATCGAGAACAACTGGTGATTGACACGTTTGTCTCTGTGGGATCGACTCTGACTTACCCTACTACATAGTTAGAAGGATTTGTTAGAAATTATTATTTGATAGGCACGCGACAGCCTTGTCAGCGATTACAAAACAACATCGGAGAGGGGTTTGGACCCGCGACACCTCTGGCGAGTGAATAAGAATTGGCCTTAGAAGATATAATCGAGAGATGGAGTATCGAAGATGTGGAAGGTGTGTATATAAGTGTGTAGAGAGTGAGTGTGTAACCTCAAATCAATTTTTCCTCTGTTATTCCAAGGATTAGGATTTTGGGGTTTGTACCTGCAATCATGAGCGTTGAATCTACCTAGATACCTGGGCTTTGGATGAGCAACGCGTGTCCAAGTGAGGATTGTGGAAAAGTGTGTGGCTTCCATTCTTATATTGTGCTCATCATTGGCAATCATTAGCAGTCATTGTCAAGTGGGGTCCTTGATCATGACTGAGATTTGAGGTGTCATGTTTGCTGTCAAAAGGCTTTAGCATCATCTAAGCGGCCCGGTTTATAGGAACAATGAGCCCGGGCCATCTGGCATGGCGTAGTCCGGGCTGTGGTGGTATATAGCCTATCATTAGGTATGACTTTCGTTGTTTGCTTAATTGCACTGAATAAGATATCCTTAGAAATCACGAAAATTATATAAAATATCTGACTAATTTATACTTTTATATGTTACTGTAACTCTTATGTTTATAATTATGCATTCTTTTACAAGGAAGTAAACAAAAAGAAATTAACAATTGCTTGCCCTAAGAGAATACAGTAATTATTGGAAACCTCTTTAGTAACTGAATAGAGTACATGTAACAGGCTTGTGCTGAAACTAATCTACCAAATTTCATACATATTAGTATATTATTACAGGACAAAGTCAATGAAGAATTAAAAATAGAACCCGCAATAAGTATATGATAATTGATACTATAACTCTGGGCACCATATCTTAAATTAGTCTTAAATATCAGGTGCAAGGAGTGAAGTTGCAGGTGGCATTTCCGTAGCCAGAATTAGCCTGCATGAAGCGCAATGCAGTCCTGAGGACATTTCTAGTAGAACCCAAGAGTGCATAATTTGTTCGTATGATCACAGAAAGGGGACGATATGGATACTGAATACTATGGTAGGAATTTAGAAGTGCAGTTGTTGCTTCTCTAAGAAGTGTCTTATAAGGATCGCCTCTTCCTCTCATGCTAACCAACAATGTAATGTCTGTCCCATATCTTCTGGCAGCTAGTGGCCCAAATACAAGAGCTACTTTTAAATCAGGTATCAGTACTCTCCAGTGACATCTGTTCTCTGGCATTGCCCACATCCTGTAATACCATAAGTTGGTAATATAAAGGAAGTTAGATAATGTATGCTGAAATACTAAAACGACTGTGTGATTCTGTTGGCACTAGCTCAATTTTCTTCAAAATTCTACTGTATATATTATAGGTTTGTGCTGATTTCGATAATGTGACAACTAACTTTTCAGCTCAAGATTACAATAAGTGTGACAAGTAATAAGTTTTTGTGAACAAGGATTACAGTGAATGTGGTAAGATTGATAACTTCGGTTTATAGAATTAATATGCAACTTACTGGGACGAACAGGTTGATGCTTGGAAGAATGGTATTGGTGGCATAGGAGGCAATGGGGGCAACGGGGGTAACCTAGAAGTTGGAGGAGTTGTGGCGGGCGGTGGTTGTCTAAAGGTAGGAGTGGGAGTTGCAGGTGTTGGAACACCTGTGAATGGAGGTGCTGGAGGCTTTACCAGTGGTGGATTAGTGCTTGACCCCAGGCAATAGGGCATAGGCTGAGCAGGCTGAGAAATCAATGGATTAACTGTGTAGATTGCCGTATCAAAAAGCCTAAACACAAGTTTTATAGTTTGGGGAGAACCAGAAGCTACCCCACAGCCTTGTCCAGTACTTGATACTTGAGAAACACAATTAGTCAGATCAGGACTTCCTTGAAACCTCATAGTATAGCTTCCCACGAAATTTGAAGTTGTTTCTCCATATACGATAGTTTGTCCATTATCTCCCGGGCAGAACACTGATACCTTCATCCCTATTGAAATATTTCATGAACACTGTGTTAGCCACCGCCACCTTCATACGGAAAACGTTTAGAGTACAATTTAAAATTTTAGTTGGTTGGTTGACAAATTTCGTCTGTAGGTGGAAATACTAAATGATAGTAATAACTCAGTGATTTCCTGGAGCTGGCAAGGCCCCTTTCCCCTTCCGGTGACCAAGTTCAAGTGCACATCTCCTCACTCCCCTTCCGTATAAAGATTTTTGAATATACATTAAGATTATCTTGAACATCCAAGTCATGTTCCCTACAACTCTTTTTCAATAATCCTAGGAAGACATCCGAAAATGCAGAGAACTTCAATGTAAATATTTTCCCAATTAATCCCCGAGTAATTTTCAGAGCTTCAGGCATTTCCCTCTACTAATTAAACCAATCTAGTTGTACACATACTAATATAGAGTAAAATGCAGATATCAATAGCGAAAAAAATTATCATAATGCGTATAGTGCGAAATTTAGATCAAACCATTTAGAGGATAATCAAAAAATGTAACCCTTCCATCTTTGCAACGGTCACAAAACACGGTGCCACTAACCAAGGCATCTCCTTGAATGCAATGAATGGCTGCAGCAACAATAAGAAAAGATGTAAAGAGAAACCTTTCTGGGCAACCCATGAAACTTGAGAACCTGATTCAGTAAAAAACCAAGCAAGAAGTGTTAAGAATTTCCGAAAAGAAGCTGTTTGGTATGAATGTAAAGAAGTCATGGGTACTAGGTGTTAATAAAGGAATATTGGCAACTCTCAACGGTCTCTATTAATGAATTGTAGAAAAAAGTTGAAACTAATACTGAAGTATGGTACGGTAGTACATTTAAGAGTAGTGTAGTAAATACTTCCAACTTCCATATCATTTTAGTTAGTAAAGTTTGTTGAGGTTTGAAGCAAAACCAAACTCTGAGATTTTTGGTTGTTCTGCTCATGTGATATTCCTAATGCAATTAACTAACTATTCAACTCCTAAATGCAGAATTTATAATATGCAGAAAAATGGTGGATTGCTCATAGCCTCTTATAGTCATATTCACACACATGTTACACGTATACTAAATACCGTAAACATTACGTTATGGTCGACACTCGACAATCGCACAAGGGTAATGGCTATCACACTATAGTTAGTGCCAGCATGGGTACATAAGCGTCATGTTTCAAAATGTTGAGCATTGCTGAATTGCTGAAATCATTAAGCATCTGAAGAATCCCTCCAGAACCAGATTATGGCACTGTCTTAATGTAGGAGGAAGTAACATATTTTCTTGTGTCAAAAAAGTCAAAAGATGTAGTAATAACGGAGTAGTAGTAAGCAAATGATACTATTAAGTACTACTGTCTGGTACTACTACAGTACTATACAATAGGGAGGCTGTTTCCGAAGGAAACCCGGCCAAGTACAGAATTACAAATACAGAAAGGAAACCTAATACAAACTAGAAAACACTCACGCACACGCAGGAGTCGAACCACTGACCTCCTTTAGTGGCTCAACCACTGCTACATGTTGGCTACTACAGTCTACAAGTATGAAAACGATAATGTTATTGGCACTTGGCAGGCTGGTAATTGTTAGCCTTCATTAGTTGGTTAGCATTTATGGATTATCAAAGGTAAAGTGGAAAAAATAATCGCCCATTCACATTCAAAAAATACGAGATGAGTTGTAACAAACGTCTTTACAGAACGAGCACAGACCCTTCGACCATGTATCCCATTCCATCCCATCCACCATGGCGATAGCTTAATTAGCTTCACTAAAATCCAAACAAACGTTGTCATCTCAAAATTCTTTCCAAACAAAATTTAACTTCATTACATCCAAATTAATGTTAACATCTCAAAATTAATTAGCAAAAAATAATATCATCTGAAAATTCTTCCCAAACTAGTCGGGCATTGAACTAATTTCTCGTCCAAAATTGTATATATATATTCAAATAATTTTGTAACTAAAAATTGATAAAAGATAATATTTTAATTTATCTAATATTTTTATAGTTACATTTTGTAATTTTGCATACCAATTTTTTATATAATATTTTTTAACTCAATTTTAAAATTTTCTAAAATTATTCAATTGATATTAAATATGATAAAACGACCTTAATGACCTATGCATGTATATGAAATTTATAATCAAATTTTTTGATTTTATCGTATACTGATTTAAGTACTCAATCATTATATATTATATTGATCAATTTGTCATATTATATAAACTAGCTTCAATACTCGTGCAAGGCACGATAATATTCTAATTTGATTAATTATGCTGATTTTGTTTGTTGTATTTGTGTGTTGACGGTTCCATTTTACATTACATGTTAAAAAAATTTGTTATGATGATGAATAATTTTCGAGTTATTGTGACTTTATTTCATCATAATTTAGTATAATCTTATCAATGAAAATTTTGTTGCGGCTATTAAGTCAATATAGTTTATATTTTCTTCCATCTCTAAGTTGGCAATGTCGTCTAAATAATTGTAAAAAACGAGTATGACCTGAAGTGCAATTTTAATCCTTGTTATAATTTTCATCACATTTTAGGTATGAGTGACACGAGAGACTCGATAAATTTTGCTAGTTTCATGCTCTATAATCCCTCCTATATAAAAGCAAAAAAGCACCATACCCAAACAACTTGCAATTTTTGATTTTGAAATACGACCACACATGACAAAGATACAAATAATTTACTTAAATGCATATGCGTGCATTGGACAGACTTCGCAGTACTAAGGTCTCGTTTGACAAATCTTAACTCGACTTATAAGTTACTTATTTCGGTAAAAAATTATATTTATATATTTTTTAGAGAAAAATGTGTATGGGGAGTTTAATATTCGTTATCTTGCAAATATAAGTTACTTATTTTAGAAAAAAATACATATTTACGTACTTTTTACCAGAATAAGTAAATTATTTCTGAGAAATAAGATCCCAAACGGGGCCTAAGGGGGTGTTTGGGGGAACTTATATTCCAGACTAAGTCAACTTATTTTAAGACAAAGTAGAGATTACTAACTTTTTTCTGAAAAAGTTAACTTTTTTTGCAACTTATAGAATCTCAAAAATATATTAAATACTTGTATAAAATAAATTATCAAAATATGAATTCTTTTACCCGAAAATAAGTCCATAAGAACTTATTTTAAGTCAGTGCCAAACAGGCCCTAAGTGTTTTTGCAAATAATTAGAGTAATGAGATTTTTTTTCTTCTAATAAACGACCCTCTATATATTCTATAAAATATTTACATTCAATTTTTAACTTTTAAATTAATTAAAATGATGCAAGTTTTATTAATAGAATAAATATATGATTCTTGTATGTGTATAGAGATATATAAAATTATATAAATTTATTTGGCACATGATATGTGAATAATATGGGGACACCTGAGCGAAACAATATTTTTTTTCTTGATTTTTTTAAACAGCATTGCTCCATAAAACTAATGTATTCTAATATTTAACGAAATAGGCATTTGGTATAGCGGTTGTAGTGGTTTTATTAAAATTATGATATAAAAATTAATTGACACATGATATGTGAATAATATGGGGAAACAATTATATTATCTTGATTTTTTTAAAAAGCATCGCTAGATAAAACTAATGAATTCTAATATTTAACCAAATAGGCATCTGGTACAATGGTGAACTAAATTTATTAAAATTATGATTTAGATGTCATGGGTTCAATTCCGAACAACATGAAGAAATTTTAGTATTTTTATTGATGTTGACTATTGGGGGCATAATTATAAAATTATAATAAGTTGAGGGCATAACTGTAAATTACACATGAATAAAATGTTACATGTTGCTCTATTATATATACTAGCCTAAAACCCGTGCGATGCACGGATTTTTTTATATTATATAAAAATTTCATTAATTAAAATTAAGTTTTTTTAAACATGAATTTTGGAGGCTTACTTTTTTTTTATGAGATGATTTGATAATAATTATATAAATGTTATTCGTGATATTTCTAGAAAAGGAGGGATTTAGTTAGAAAATATAGAAAAGAGGATAGGTTTTAGTTAAAAAGAATAATCAATTAATTATTAGTAATTATAAAATTATTACTTCATTTTATTAAATAGAATGTCCGTGGTATGATTAGAAAAATAGAGAATTTAGTTAGTGAAAATTAAAAAGATTATACGTTCTAGGTGAAAAAGGTAATTGATTAGTTTATAGTAATTATAATTGAATTACGTTATTTTACTAAATACAATTGCTCGTAATGTTTTTAGAAAATGAGAAAATAATATTGTCGATTTTAGTTAGAAAATATAGAAAAGATGATATGTTTTAGCTGAAAAAGGTAATCGGTTAATTAAAAATATTATAAGTTTATAAGTTTATTTTATTAAATAGAACCGTATGTGATATAATTAAAAAAAATTAGTTAGAGAAAATAGAAAGGTAACGTGCATGATTTATGTGGAAAAAGTAATTGATTAGTTTATAGTAATTATAATTTAATTATGTTATTTTACGAAATAAAATTGTTCATAGTTTTTAGAAAATGAGAAATTAACGCTACCCGTTATATTTCTAGAAAAAAAAGGGAATGTAATTAGAAAAAATAGAAAAGATGATATATTTTAGCTAAAAAGGTAATCGATTAATTATTAGTATTATAATATTATTATTTTATTTGTGTTAAATAGAAACGCCTGTAATATAATTAGAAAAATGGAGGTTTTAGTAAGAAGAAAGAAAAAAGGTAACGTGTTTTGCTGAAAAAAGGTAACCGTCCATGATATAATTGGAAAAGAGAGATTTTAGTTAGAGAAAAGAGAAAAGGTAACGTGTTTTGATTGAAAAAGATAATTGATTAGTTAATAATAATTATATATAATTATGTTATTTTTTAGCTGAAATGGTAATTGGTTAATTATTAGTATTATATTTTCTTTTTTATTAAATAGAAACGCCTGTAATATAATTAGAAAAATGGAGGTTTTAGTAAGAAGAAAGAAAAAATGTAATGTGTTTTGCTGAAAAAGGTAACCATCCATAATATAATTGGAAAAAGAGAGATTTTAGTTAGAGAAAATAGAAAAGGTAACGTGTTTTGACTGAAAAAGGTAATTGATTAGTTAATAGCGATTATATATAATTGAGTTATTTTTTTTAAACAAAATTGCTCGTAGTGTTTTTAAAAAGGAGAAATTTTAGTTAGATAAAATGTAAAAGATATTTTATTTTAAATGAAAAAGGAAATTATTTATTTATTGAAAAATAGAAAAGGTTAAATGTTTAAACTTAAAAAGAAAATTGATTAATAAATGAGAAATTTTAGTTAGATGAGAAATTTTAGTTAGATAAAATATAAAAGATATTGTATTTTACTTGGAAAATGAAATTATTTAGTTCTTGAAAATAGAAAAGATAATATGTGTAACCTGAAAAAAGAAATTGATTAGTTAATAGATCTGTAATTGAGTAAGGGTAATTAGGTAAATTCAATAGGTACCAACCAACCAAACTTTTAATGTTTCGGCTTTAATATAATAGAAAAGATAAATTATAATATTATTAGTTTATTTTATTAAATAGAACCGATCGTAATATAATTGAAATATAAAAAATTTAGTTAGAGAAAATAGAAAAGTAACGTGCATGATTTAAGTGAAAAAGTAATTAATTAGTTTATAGTAATTATAATTTAATTATGTTATTTTACGAAATAAAATTGTTCATAGTTTTTATAAAATGAGAAATTAACGCTACCATATAATTCTAGAAAAAAAGGGAATGTAATTAGAAAAAAATAGAAAAGATGATATATTTTAGCTGAAAAGATAATCAGTTAATTATTGGTATTATAATATTATTATTTTATTTGTATTAAATAGAAACACCTGTAATATAATTAGAAAAATGGAGGTTTTAGTAAGAATAAGAAAAAAGGTAATGTGTTTTGCTGAAAAAAGATAACCGTCCATGATATAATTGGAAAAATAGAGATTTTAGTTAGAGAAAAGAGAAATTGACTAAAAAAGGTAATTGATTAGTTAATAATAATTATATATAATTATGTTATTTTTAGCTGAAAAGGAAATTGGTTAATTATTAGTATTATAATACTATTTTTTTATTAAATAAAAACACCCGTAATATAATTAGAAAAATGGAGATTTTAGTAAGAAGAAAGAAAAAAGGTAACATGTTTTGCTGAAAAAGGTAACCGTCCATGATATAATTGGAAAAAGAGAGATTTTAGTTAGAGAAAAGAGAAAAGGTAATGTGTTTTGACTGAAAAAGATAATTGATTAGTTAATAGTAATTATATATAATTATGCTATTTTATTAAACCAGTAAATAATATTTATTATTATAAATATAAAATAAAATAAAATTTTATTTTAAGATAATATTGTGTTTTAGTAAATAATATTTTGTAATTAATAGTAATTTTGTTTTAATTTTAGTTAGATAAAATGTAAAAGATATTCTATTTTAAATGAAAAAGGAAATTATTTAGTTATTGAAAATTAGAAAAGGTTATATGTTTAAACTGAAAAAAGAAATTGATTAATAAATAAGAAATTTTAGTTAGATAAAATATAAAAAAAATGTATTTTACCTGGAAAAGGAAATTATTTTGTTCTTGAAAATAGAAAAGATAATATGTGTAACATGAAAAAGGAAATTGATTAGTTTGTAGATCTATAATTGAGTAAGGGTAATTAGGT
This sequence comes from Kitagawia praeruptora, assembly GCA_037693485.1. NCBI lineage: Eukaryota > Viridiplantae > Streptophyta > Magnoliopsida > Apiales > Apiaceae > Kitagawia > Kitagawia praeruptora. The sequence goes on along the minus strand of CM075347.1, from coordinate 88,637,144 downwards.
AAATTCAATAGGTACCGTTGAACCAAACTTTTAATGTTTCGGCTTTTATATAATAGTGTATATATATATATATATGTTGTGGAATAAAAACTAGGTTATTAGATTGCGGCTAGGGTTTGCTGTATTTAATGCTAGGGTACGTGAGCTTCATGCTTTAATGGCTGCTTCTGCGTTCGAGACTTGAACGGTCCTCACAGAATGCCTACGTATCTTTGTATTAAGAGAATCAAGCCAATAAAAAACGTAGTTCTAGGTTGAGGGGTCTGGCCCTTTATATAGGCTGAGAAGCCTCAGAATTATGGTAGGGTTAGGTGACTTGGTGGGCAAGTCAACCTTGAGGAAGGATCTAGACTCCTTCCTTGTAGGAGTCCGTTTCCTTGTACGACTATGTGCCTTGGAGGCTACTCTTTGGAGAGATAATATCCTTATTTGACTTATATTTCCCAGCTATTAATTAGCCATGAATATTAATTACGAAATTAATATTTAACTAGAGTTTTTGGGCCATCTAGTGGGCCCCACGTTTGGACCATACTAGGTCTAATTAATGCAACATTAAATGTGTCTTTAGGGCTTACTTTTAGCCCATATCATTTGCCCCCCAACTTCTAGGAAAGCTGATCAGGCTTTCCTTGAAGTTATAACGGCCTTTTTCGAGACTTGGGTCAGGGTTTATCTTTGTACACTAGTGTTTTACGGGTATCGTCTTTTTTGTAAAGCGTGGAGCGACCGACGCATTTACGACGAATGTTAGACGATGCTAAACGGCACTAAGTAGCCTTAAACGACGCTAAAACAATGTTAAGCGACGCTAAACGGCATTAAACGGCGCTAAACGGCGCTAAAACGGCACTAATATTAGATTGTGCTTCGAGCATAAAATTATTTTTCATGTTTCCTAAGTCATTTTCGACCTGGAAATTTTGGGGAAAATCAGTGTATTCTCGACCCGTATCACTTAGAAAATCTATCAAATTTTCCAGAAATTACATGGATCACAATCGGGATTCGGGGTTTTTATTGCTTTATTTTTCTCAAATTTTCAAGCTAAATTCGAGCTCAAAATAGCATCCAGGTCGTGTAAAACGACCTCAATTTTTAAGCTAAATTCGAGCTCATCATTACGACCTCGGCCAGTCTAAAACGATCTCAAGTTGGTCACAGGTCGTGAGCTTCAAGCTCGATTTACAATTTATTTCCGACCTCAGCATTGCGACCTCATAATGGTTCCAGGTCGCGCAGTTTTTGCAAGGATTTCAGTTCTTTTTCGACCTGGATCTCACGACCTCGATATAGTACAACCTCAACTTCAGTATAGCACAAGAACGACCTCAAATGAGTCCCAGGTCGTGGGGATTTTTTACACTTCCTAGTTCAAATTCGACCTGAGATTTGCGATCTCAAGCCACATTACAACGATCTCAATTTGAGTGGTAGGTCGTGGCTTCATTTTGCTTTTTATAAGTCAAAAACGATCTCATTTATGCGACCTAAAATCTGTTTTGTTCCGACCTCAATTTTCAAGGTTGCTTACGACCTCAGATTGAATTCTCCAGGTCACCTTGTCGAGCTCGTAATTATACTAGAAAACGAGATCAATTGTCACGACCTCGTGCTTCCTTTTGGTAACTCCAAGTCTCATTATGGATTTTAACGGGCCCTGTCTTTTAATTTTCATGGGCTGGACCTAGGTTTTCAAATCGTTTGGGCCTATAAAACTTTTTTAAGTTTTGGTTGGGCCTTTACTATGGGTCAACATGACCTTAAATCAAAACCTTAATTAGGTTTATCAATCTTGGTTGGGCCGTGACAGGCCTTAATTCTTTTTAATTACTTTGGCTGGACTTGGGTCTTAACAGGCTTGGTGTTGTTGGGCCTTTTAGAGTCCAATTTTGTGTTGACGGCCCACAAAGGTTTCCAATAGGCTACAGCCGGTTGACATTCTCCCTAACCGGTTGAGATGCCCTAGATTTTTGCCTATATAAAGACCAAGGCTTTCATTTTCACTTTCATCACAAAAGTTTCTAAAAACTCTCTCAAAAGTTCCAAAGTTCTTTAAGAAATTTCCTTTGAAGAATCTGAGTTTGATCTTCATTCTTTGAAGATCATTCAAAGTTCATAGACTTTCAACCTCAAATCTGCACATTTCTGCAGATTCTCTGAAGATTTGAAGGCATCCTTCAAGTTTTCTGGCAATTTTCCAGAAATTTTCCAGTTGCTGTTGAAGATTTGAAGAATACTCAAGGTATTTTCCAGAATTTCTAATTTTATAGTTTGAAGATCACCCTTTTTCTGGGTTTGTTCTTCAATTCCTTTGAAGATTTGAAGATTGTTCTAACAATTTCTTCATCCTTTGCAGATTTCCTTTTGAAGATCAAAACTTTCCTTTGAAGATTTACTGAGATGGCAGAAGATCGTGCAGCACTTCGTTTCCAGAAATTGCAAGGAGCCTCCAAAAGAGGTATCATCATTCGTTCTCCCCTCATGAGTTTACAGGATATGATTTTAAATCGTAAAGAAGATTTTCCATCCTTGTCACACCTTGATTCCTTTAATCATAGTAACATCTTTTATGACATAGAAAAGATCACTGATTATAACAGGATGTATAAAATAGAATCACCTTATAGACTTGTCCCAGCTGATCCTGGGGATCGATCTTGCCATTGGCGCCCCGATGCACTTTGTATTTATATTGCAGGGGTTCGATTCCCCTTCCATGAGTTTATTCCTAGGCTCTTAGCAGATGTAGGAATTAACCCTTGCCAACTTCCCCCCAACTCTTGGAGGGTGATCAATTGTTTCATGGTCCTCTACCTTAAAAACAAATTCCCTCTTTCTGTAGCTCTCTTTAGAAAGATTTTTCAATTTAAGAATTCTGCTGAATCTACTCCGGGTTGGGTTTACATTAGTCACCGTACTTCCACTCCTCCAATCTTTCACCCCCAATCTATTCCTGACTCCAACCCAAAGTGGAAGAAGGAGTTCATGTATTTGACATGGGAAGGTGGAGATTGGGGCAATGTTTTTCGTAGTACCTTTGGTAAGGTCGTAGATGGCAGTGCCAATGATATTGAGCTCAACGAGGAAGAGACCTAGGCCTACAAGGAGCTCATCAAAGATAATCATACTATGGCTTGGGATCTCCTGAATGAGTTCCAGCTTAAATCTTTGGGACTTTCCCGAGTGACCAATAAGGGTAATTTCCTTTCTTTTTGTATTCCTTTACCTGAATATAATTGTCTCATACCCATTATTTGTCTTTTGTTTTGTAATTGCAGCTGCAGCTTTTATCAACAAGACTAATGAGCCTGAAGATGGAGACACTGCTAGGTTGAAGAGGGCTCGTTCAGGGAAGGATCCTCGAGCCCCAACGGCCACGGATGCCTACTTGAGGCCCCATGTAGCTGATGTTGAAGAAGCAGATGGCTCTTCCAAGAGCGCTTGGCGTCCCAACTGGGGTATTAGGAAGAATGACTCCATTGTTGGAGATTGAAGGCATGCCATGGATTGGTCCTATCATTCCATAACTCCCGGTGATTTCAAAGATTATGTATCCGGATCCACTCTTGAAGGAGCCGAGAGTGCTGGTGCTCAGGCCTTTGCTGCTGTAAGCTCCTTACTTCCCTCTCTCTATATACTTGTTTGCTATTTGAATCGTGGTTCTAACTTTATCTTTTGTAGGCTAACGCCAACTTCCAGGCGGCCATATTCCAGGCTAAGACTTGGCGTTCATCCTATGAGACTTATAAGGCAAAGTATGATGACTCTCAGGATGAACTGGCCTCTGTCAAAGCTACCTTAGCGAGGAGGGAGAAAGAGCTTCTAGAGTCTCAGGCTGAAAATGTCACTCTCAGGAAGGGCAAGGACGACCTGATTGATGACTACCTTGCCTCCCAGGAGTATGTGGGCTTCATGTAGAAGCATGACGACTCTCTATTCCCTTACCAGTTTACTCAGGGATGGGACGGAGCTCTTGCTGAGGTTACTAGGAGATTTCCTGGTACCCTTAGTGTTTCAGACTTCCCTAGCCCTCATGCTCCTATGGCCTTGGCAGTGCAGGACACCCAGGAGGAGGACCAGGAGGATGATGAGAGGATCCTGGAGCCAGATCCCTCTGCTCATCTTGGCGTAGATGAAGAGGATGAGCATACTGGAGATGCTCAGTAGTTGCTCTTTTTATCTATCTATTTATGTACTCTGCCTTCGGGCATGACTCTGTACTTTTGTTAACTTATCTTGAACTAATCGTTTATGTATTCTGCCTTCGGGCATAACTTTTAATTCGTAATCCATTGCCCTTGATGTTCCTCAACTTATTCATGTTCGCATGTGTAGTCTAGCATTTTATGCATATATATCAATAAGTAATGCTCGTAACTTATGCGAAAATGTAGGATAGTCTTATTAGTATGAAGAAATGGGCACAGCCCTTACATAGGTAGCATAAACGGGCACAGCCCTTACATAGGTACTCTAGTTCCAATATCTCAAGTTTAAAAACTTGGAATGGTTTCATCGACCTTATTTCTACTTCTATTACATAGGCAAAAAGCTAGGTCCTCTTCAGGAGAGCTTAAACATAGTAAACCTTGAGGTTCCATGCATGCCAAGTCCGGGGCACCTCAACCCCGTCCAAGGTTTCCAGTTTGTAAGATCCACGTCCTAGCGTCTTCTTGACTCGATACGGCCCTTCCCAGTTCGGGGCTAGCTTTCCCTTCTGACCAACTCCAGAAGCCTCGATCTTCCTAAGAACCAAGTCACCTTGCAGAAAGAACCTCTCCTTAACCCTGTGGTTGTAATAGAAGGATGCTTTCTTTTGATGCTCCGCATTTCTGGCGTTTGCCTCGTCCCTAACTTCATCTATCAGATCTAGGGTGACCCTCATGCCTTCATCATTAGTCTCAGGTTCAAATGCCTCAATTCGAGGTGATGCATGCATGATTTCTAGTGGTACAACTGCTTCAGCTCCATAAGCCAGCAAAAACGGAGTTGCTCCTGTTGTCACCTTACAGGTGGTGCGATATGCCCAGAGTATAGGCAGCAACTCATCCACCCAAGTATTCCTCGAGCATTCGACCCTTTTCTTTAATCCGTCCAGGATGATCCGATTGGCCACTTCGGCCTGTCCATTTGCTTGCGGATGCGCCACCGAGGTAAAACGAAGCTCAATAGCGTTTTCCTCACAATACTTCTTGAATTCCTCATTATTAAACTGTGTCCCATTATCCGTCACAAGGATTCGTGGGATTCCATACCTACAAATTATGTTCTCCCAGAAGAACTGGGAAACTTGCTTGGTGGTTATCTTGGCTAAAGGTTTAGCCTCAATCCACTTAGTGAAGTAATCAATGGCGACAATCAGAAACTTCCTTTGTGCTGAAGCCATGGGGAAAGGACCAAGAATGTCCATCCCCCACATTGCAAACGGAATGGGAGAGCTGATTGAGGTTAACCTCTCAGGCGGCTGCCTTACAACAGGGGCGTGTTTTTGACATCTGTCACACTTCTTGACATAATCCTGGGCATCTGCCAACATCTCTGGCCAATAGAATCCCAGGCGGGTAATCTTGTGGGCTAGGGCTCAGCCCCCCAAGTGTTGCCCACAGATCGCTTCATGAACTTCCTCTAATGCTTCCTTAGCCTCTTGGGGCCTTAAACACTTCAAATACGGGATGACAAACGATCTCTTATACAAGATGCCTTCGATCAGGGCATATCTCAATGCCCTCACTGACAATTTTCGTGCCTCCAAGGCATTGTCAGGGAGCCATCCGGTTTCCAAATGAGCTTTAATAGGATCTATCCAACAACTTCCAATGTCGATCGGTGCTACCAACTTAGAGTTGATGGTCAGGGCCTTCAAGACCTGGAAGTAAACACTTCCTGCATAATTCTCTATCTTAGAAGAAGCGAACTTAGAGAGAGCATCGGCCTTAACATTCTCTTCTCTTGGGATGTGCTCTAGATAGCACTCGTCAAATTGAGTCATGACAGCTTTCACAACTCGTAAATATTTCGCCATAGTATCATCATTGGCCTCAAATTCACCATTCACTTGCGAGACTACCAGTCTTGAATCTCCACACACTTTGAGGTTCTTGACCCTCATGACTCTGGCCAATCCCAATCCGGCTATTAGGGCTTCATACTCAGCTTCATTATTGGTAGTTGGGAAGTCCAACTTCAGAGCGTACTCCACTATGAACCCGTCGGGACTTTGCAATAACAAACCAGCGCCACTAGACTTTGTTTTTGATGCTCCATCAAAATAGAGCACCCAATATTCTTTCTGATCAGGTACAAGTTCTTCATCCTTACTCTCAACCGCAGGGGTGGTTACTATCTCCTGCCCCCAACTTCTTGGTTGCCAATGGTACATTCAACCACGAAGTCAGCTAATGCCTGAGCCTTGATGGCTGTCCGAGGCTTATATGCAATGTCAAATTCTCCGAGTTCGATCGCCCACTTAATTAGCCTTCCACTGGCTTTCGGGCTATGCAGGATACTTCTCAACTGCTGGCCGTCAGGACTTCAATCTTGTGTGACTGAAAGTAAGGTCGTAGTTTCCTTGAAGCTGTTACCAATGCTAAAGCAAACTTCTCAATGGTAGAATAATTCAACTCAGCTCCATGCAACACCTTACTCACGTAGTAGATGGGTTTTTTAACCTTGTTATCTTCCCGTATGAGGACGACACTCGATGCTTGCTCAGATACCGCCAGGTATAGATAAAGAGTCTCTCCGACGCTAGGCTTGGCCAACAGCGGGGCTTCAGCCATGTATTTCTTTAATTGTTCAAAGGCCTCTTGGCTTTCGGGTGTCCATTCAAAATTCTTTACCTTCTTTAATGTTTGAAAGAAAGGTAAACACTTATCACCAGACTTAGAGATAAACCTCCCTAAGGCTGCCACTCGGCCTGTCAACTTCTGCACATCTCTTATAGAATGTGGTGGCTCCATGTCTAAAATCGTCTTGATCTTGTCAGGATTGGCCTCAATGCCTCTCTTTGAAACCATCAGCCCTAAAAACTTTCCAGATCCAACACCAAAGGCACACTTGGCGGGATTCAACATCATCTTATGGTGCCTCAGCACTTCAAATGCCTCTCCGAGGTGCTTAATATGATCAGCCTTGAGTAGGCTCTTGACTAACATGTCATCAACATACACCTCCATGGTTTTTCCAATCATATGGGCAAATATCTTATTCACCAGCCGTTGGTAAGTAGCTCCTGCATTCTTTAGACCAAACGCCATAACAAGATAAAAGAAGACACCAAAGTCAGTTATGAAAGATACCTTAGGGATGTCATCCTTGTGCATCTTAATCTGATTATAGCCGCTGAATCCATCCATGAAGCTTAACATCTCATGTCCAGCTGTGGCATCTATCAACATATCAATCCTTGGAAGGGGAAAACAATCTTTTGGACATGCATCATTCAGGTCAGTGAAGTCTATACACATCCTTCACTTCCCATTCGCTTTCTTGACCATCACAGGGTTTACTAACCATTCGGGAAACTGAATCTCTTCAATAAAACCAGCTTCCAAGAGCTTATCCACTTCTTGCTTAATGGCCTCTTGCTTCTCAGGAGCAAAGTTTCTCTTCTTCTGCTTTATTGTCTTCCTCTTGGGATCAACATTTAACTTATGAGTTATGAGTTGGGGGTCAATCCCTGGCATATCAGCTGCTGTCCAAGCGAACACGTCGCTATTCTTTTGTAAGAATTCTATCAACTTGCCCTTCAGGGGTTCTTTCAGAGATGCTCCAACATAAGTAACTTTTTCAGGATCGTTCGGCTCTAGAGGTATGGGAATCAAATCCTCTGCTGGCTTCCCTCTATGCTCTTCATCATCGCGGACATCCATGTCTTCAATCGGAAGGACCTGCCCCCCGACTCCATCGGCCCTCAGTGCGGCTACATAGCAACTTCTTGCCATCTTCTGATCACCCTTCTGTTCTCCGACACCATTCCGTGTCGGAAACTTAATCTTCATATGATAGGAAGAGGCCACAGCCTTAAACGCATGAAGTCCAGTCCTTCCAAGGATTGCGTTGTATGTTGAGGCTACCTTAATCACCAAGAAGTTCAGCATCTGAGTCGCCTCCTTAGGCTCCTGCCCAATAGTCACGGGTAACTGAATAGTCCCTTCAACGTTGGACTCCACTCCATTAAATCCGTATATGGGCATGTTTGTAGGGGTCAACTGAGAGTCGTTGTACCCCATCTTCACAAACGCATCATGAAACAAAATATCCACAGAAGCTCCATTGTCTATCAAGACTCGTTTTACTTCTGAGTTTCCAATCACAGGAGTTATGACCAGCGGGTCATCATGGGGGAACTTCACCCCTTCCAAGTCTGAATCATCGAAACCAATTACCATCTCAGTTTTAGCACGCTTCGTGGCCTCTCCCACAATGTGCATTACTTCTCTAGCATAAGCCTTTCGAGAATTCTTAGTTGTGCCAGCTGCTGTCGGGCCTCCCCAAATCATGTTGATAACTGCCCTTCGGGGCTGTGGATTGCGGTCATGGTTGTCATCCCTCCTGTTATTATCCCTTTTGTCATTGTCCCTTCTCTGGTTCCCACGGTCATCACCCTTGGTGAACTGACTTAGTTTTCCTCTTCGTATCAAGAACTCAATCTCATCCTTGAGTTGCCTACAATCGTCGGTGTCATGTCCCACATCTTTATGGAACCTGCAGTACTGATCCTTGTTCCGCTTAGCTGGGTCTCCCCTAAGTGGCTTCGGCCATCGGAAGTCCTTTTCCTTTTCAATGTCCAACAGGATCTGACTTCGTGGAGCATTAAGCCTGGCATACTCGGAAAACCTTGGACCCGAGCTCTTTTTTGGAGCAGATTCAGAGTCTCTGCTAGTTCGGGAATACTTGTCCCTAGCGTCGTATTCTTGTTCTTGCTTCTGCTTGTTGTTCCCTCCATTGCCCAATGTGGCTTCCTTTTTCATGCTGTCCTCAGCTTTTATATACTTGTCTGCCCTCCGTTGGAGCTCATCCATGCTTTCAGGGGGGTGTTTTGCCAGCGACCTCTTAAAAAAGAGATCCGTGGTTCCGTGCTGCAAGGCTACCATAGCAACCTTATTTTCCAAATCAGTGATGTTCAGGGTCTCCTTAGTGAATCGCTTGACATAATCCCTCAGGTTCTCGTTCTTTCCCTGTACTACATACATAAGGGATGCAGAGCTTTTCTCATGGATTCTTCCGCTAATGAATTGACTGACAAAAGCGGTACTCAATTCCTTGAAAGAGCTAATCGAGTTTGGAGGTAAACGACTATACCAGCGTTGCGCCATGCCCGACAGGGTTTGGGGAAACGCCCTACACTTAAGGGCGTCGTTAGCTGGCTGCAGTAACAATGCGCTCGTAAACGTTCTCACATGAGTTGCGGGATCCCCCGTTCCATCATAAGCTTTGATTGTGGGCATCTTAAACTTTCGGGAGATATGTGCGTTCATCACCTCCTCAGTGAATGGAGGGGTTGGATCATCAAGATCTCCTTGTAGCATCAGGTCTTTGGGGTTACTCTTGGGGAGTTCCACCCTTGTAGTCCCTCTGGTTGGGGCTTCAGCCCTTCGGCATCTCCTTGAAGACCTTTCCAAATCTATGAAGGGAATCCCTCCTGAAGTCGGAGGAGGTCGAGTCTGATTAGATCGGGCTTGTTCTCTGGCTATGTCTTCCTTTAATCTTAAGATCTCGGCTTCATAAGCCTTAATCCTCTCAGTAGTTGTTGAAGGGAGTCCATCGTGAGTAGTTTGAGTTCTTCCTCGAGGTTCTTTACTTGCACTTCGCCTCCTTGGAGCTTCATCACGTTCGTAATCATCGTCAGAAGATGACTCATCCGTATAAGGACCAGAAAAATCGTTATAATCTCGATCTCGAATATACAGGGCATGACCACTTGGTCCAGCTCCTTGGGTAGGAGGGTAGTTAGGCAGCCCGTACATCGGATTGGTGCTTATGGGGAGATCCGTAGTGTGGATCTGAACTCCTCGTGGAGGGTTGTTGGGATCTACAATCAAGGAAGAAATCCCCACCTGGAGGGGGTTAGACCCTGGATTTGTGTGGACGATCGGAGGTAGCGTACTCTCAACATGGAAAGTCGTCCCTAGGGGTTGAGAAACTTGATACGGAACGATAGTCCCGGATGTTGGAGGTACTTGTTCAGTGAGGGGCGGAGCAGAGCTAAGAGGTAGAGCCTCGGTTGCGATTGGCTCTGTTATTGCTGGTGTCCTTCGTGTGTTAACCATGGTTGATGTTGTCTTCCCACAGACGGCGCCAAATGTTGTGGAATAAAAACTAGGTTATTAGATTGCGGCTAGGGTTTGCTGTATTTAATGCTAGGGTACGTGAGCTTCGTGCTTTAATGGCTGCTTCTGCGTTCGAGACTTAAACGGTCCTCACAGAATGCCTACGTATCTCTGTATTAAGAGAATCAAGCCAATAAAAAATGTAGTTCTAGGTTGAGGGGTCTGACCCTTTATATAGGCTGAGAAGCCTCATAATTATGGTAGGGTTAGGTGACTTGGTGGGCAAGTCAACCTTGAGGAAGGATCTAGACTCCTTCCTTGTAGGAGTCCGTTTCCTTGTACGACTATGTGCCTTGGAGGCTACTCTTTGGAGAGATAATATCCTTATTTGACTTATATTTCCCAGCTATTAATTAGCCATGAATATTAATTACGAAATTAATATTTAACTAGAGTTTTTGGGCCATCTAGTGGGCCCCACGTTTGGACCATACTAGGTCTAATTAATGCAACATTAAATGTGTCTTTAGGGCTTACTTTTAGCCCATATCAATATATATATATATATATATATGGGTGCCCTTCCACAGCCACCGTTGGTTGAAAAAAGGCCCACAACCACCAACTCGTACACTGCCGCAAGTGTTCATTGCGGCAGGAAAAAAGAAGGGTGCCGCAATGAAGGGCTGCGGTAGCGTTTTTAACTTAAAAAAAACTTTATTTTATGTAGAGTCAATCTCAGGTCCTTCACCAGAGATAACAACAACATAACCACTACACCAAACAAACTTATTTGTAATTTACTTCAAAACAAAACACTATTAAATATTATTTTACGTTATTATACTTTTATTTTTATTATTTATTAAAATTAAAAAAGGTAAATTAATACATTATAAAATATAAAAATGTTATAAAATTTGAATTAGTACATAAATTTTAAATAAATTATTATAGTTTTATATTTAATAAAAGTAATAAAATTAATAAATTAATAAAAGCTGTTAATTTGAAATATAGAAACAAGTAAAAATATGAAATTACATTTTCACCCTCCAAATTGTTGCCGCAACGATACATATCGGATGAATGAAAATCTGAAATTTTTTTTTACCCTTATTACTGCCGCAATGAATCATTGCGAATGCATAAAAATATGGAATTACTTTTTTACCCTTAAATCTTCTACCGCAATGATACAATGCGGATACGAGAAATATACAACCACTCATTGCGGTTGCCGCGACCCGATCTAACCCTAATTAAACACAGAGCTCAGGCGATTTCAGGCGACTCTTAGGCGATTCCGGGCGATTTACACACAGAGCTGCGAATGTCAGACGATCTTCCTCCTCAAGGTATCTTCTAATTGACACTTACACACACACACACACGTAGTTATACATACACACATGCACTACTATATACATTGCTACTCACGATTATATGTACATGGTTTGATTCGTTTTTAACTGTGGGTGGTGTTTATTTGCTTCATTTTAGTTAAAATCATGAATTAAATCGAATTATTAGGGTTCATAGTTCAAATTTTACCCATTTTTGGTTTGAATTAGTTTGAAATTAGGGCTTTTACCCTCAATTGAGTTGAAATTAGGGCTTTTACCCTCAATTGAGTTGAAATTAGGGTTTCTCATCTTTAATTAGGTTGAATTAGCTCGTAATGCCCAATTTAGAATTAGGTTTCGAATTATTATCCGAATTTTTATTAAAACTATGAATTAATTAGAATTATTAGGGTTTATAATTGTGAAATTATAATTATAATTTTTTTATGAGTTGTGGAAATTTTAATTCGAATTTTTGAATTATTAATTTGAATTTTTGAGTTTAAAATTCGAATTTATGAATTAATCTGATTTATTAATTCGAATTTTGATTAATTAATGTTATTGGTACTGCATTTTATTTGATAAATGATATTAATTGTTAATTTATTCTTGTTTTAAATATGTCTTCATGGAATGATAATTTTAGCCAATTTTGGTACATGTTTATGAAATGTGCCTTATTTCTTTGATTTTGCACATTGCAGATGCTATGGATATGCAGTGCGGGCCTCTCGATAGGTCCTTTTTGACCATGCAGGATGATCATATTAGCAGTCACATATGGCAGGGAGTGAGCGGGAGAAGTTGGATGTCCGCCAGTTGACAGCCAACCTCGACGATTGGGTATTTGATGACACCTAGGTTAGTTTGCTGTCAGACTGGGGTTTTCGAGCGTTTACTAACCCACGCTCGATTCCCCAGAACGACATCCGATTGATCACGGTGTTGGTGGAGAGGTTTAGGCCAGAGACCAACACCTTTCATTTCCCATTTGGTGAGATCACCATCACTCTAGAGGATGTTTACATGATATTGGGTTTGCCTGTTCGTGGTCGTGCTGTTACTCATACGGAGCTTTCCACACCGCTTCCATATTGGCTAAGACGGTGGCATGATTTGAGGTTGACTGAGACCGACCGCAAAAATATGTATAAAAAAGGTTTGCATTTTAGTCCATAAATTATAATTTCTTGCATTTTAGTCCTTAATTTGTTTAATTCTTGCATGTTATACCTTAAATTTGCATTTCTTTGCAATTTAGGAAGGTAATTATCTAGTTATTACATTTTAGCCCAGAAATTCTAATTTCTTCCATTTTAGTCCTTAATTTGTTTAATTCTTGCATGTTATACCTTAAATTTTCATTTCTTTGCGATTTAGGAAGATAATTATCTAGTTATTGCATTTTAGCCCAAAAATTCTAATTTCTTGCATTTTAGTCCTTACTTTGTTTAATTCTTGCATGTTATACCTTAAATTTTCATTTCTTTGCAATTTAGGAAGATAATTATCTAGTTATTGCATTTTAGCCCATAAATTCTAATTTCTTGCATTTTAGTCCTTTATGTGTTTAATTCTTGCATGTTATACATTAAATTTTCCTTTCTTTGCAATTTAGGTGAGGTGAAGCTTCATAGGTTGAGGGAAATCTATAAAAAGAAACTGGAGAAGCCTTCTCCCGAGTTTATCGAGCATGATGACCTTGTGTACACTCGGGCTTATCTTTTTTACATCATTGGGGGTGTGTTGTTTCCTTCATCGAACAGAGACGTCGTGCATCCTAGGTACTTCTTAACTTCATTTCTCTCTCTAGTCCTTGCAAATTATGCTTAAATTTATCTTATTCTTTCATTTTAAGACTTAAATTTCACATTTCTTGCATGTTCATCCTTAATTTCTCTATTTATTGAATTCTAACCTTAATTAGCATTTCCTGAATTTTTGCAAGTATTTACAGTTAATCCAGAATGTGCCTGAGATTAAGGAGTATGCCTGGGGAGCTGCGGTTTTGAGTTATTTGTTCAGGGGTTTGGGCAAGGCTGCTAAAAGGGTGCCAAAGCTCTTAATGGGTGCACCTTGATTTTGCAGCTTTGGTCCTACGAGAGGTTGTTACCTGGGGCACCGCAGCTAGCACCTCGTATGGATTTTGTTTGGCCGAGGGCATTGGCATGGGCTGAGCCGGTAGATGAGAGGAGGGTTAACCCCCACCACCATACAGGTCTTTATCGGGGGACTTTGACAGCTTTCAGTTTGGTTGGCTGACATGGCAGCCTTATCAGAGATTTTATGACATTCAGGATGTTTTTGTGGATTAAAATATCGATTTGATGGATGCTCACTATATGGCTCTCGGTCGTGTCCCTCTCATTTCTTTTGATATTGTTGAGTATGTCATGCCAGATAGAGTCTTGAGATAGTTTGGTATTCTACAGCATATCCCACAGGACCCGGTTGACATGACTTCACTACGGACGAAGAGATCATCTCGTTGGGTGCGGGACAATCATACAGTGACCTTGGCAGATTAATGATGAGTGGCATGCTTTTAATGATGGCATGATACCTATTATCGAGGAGGGCAATTAAGTGTCTATATAGGAGTACATGTATTGGTACAGGCGCGTCAGTAAGCTAAGGATTGCTCCATTTGTCGCTGAGCATCGTGCTAAGATTGTGCCTCGTGACTGGTATCCCCAGCAGGACATGGCTGATGCGGTATGCATTTTATACCGTTATTTCTCTAATTCTTGCATTTTAGACCTTTATTTCTCCAATTCATGCATTTTAGACATTTATTTGTATAATTCTGCATTTTAGACCTTTATTTATATACTTTTGCATTTTAGACCTTTATTTCTCTAATTCCTGCATCTAAATACTTCAATGCAGCTGGATTGTGGAATGAGGACATTAGATGTCATTTACCGTCGTGATCCCCCCGAGGGGTTCTTTGATATCATCACTGAGTTTTTGGCTCGTTATGATCGGATCAACACCGAGCGGAGGGGTGTTGGATTTATCAGACCTAGTTTTGATAGACCCTCTCGTGCACATGATATATATATGGATATTGACCCTAGCGGTCCTTCATCTTCGCAGCAGCCTCTACTAGCCGTCTCTCAGAAACGTTTGCGTGAGGTAATAATCTTTTGATACTTGTTATCTTTGAATGTAGTGGATTCAATATATGTATGATTGTTGTATATGTTATTGTAGGTTGAGACTGTTGATTCTCATGCTTCACTTACGCACGATGCCACACCTCATGTCTCTTATAAACGTCCTCGTCAAGTAGTAATCCTTAATGCTAGGTTTAATTCGAGGCACTTAGGAGGAATTATATATATAACTATATGATCGGTTCATTGACATATAATTGTAGGTTGAGACTACATATGCTCTTGCTACACAGCCTACCCCGGTATCTGTCCCGCCTATAGTCCAAGTTGAGGTATCAATCCTAAAGGCTTGGTTTAATGCAAGAATTATTGAAATAAGTGTCTAAAATGCAAGAAATAGAGAAATAAAGGTCTAAAACGCAAGAATTATAGAAATAAGGATCTAAAATGAGAAATTATAGAAATAAGGATCTAAAATGCAAGAATTATATAAATAAGGGTCTAAAATGCATGATCGGTGTATCTTGTAGGTTGAGGCTACAACAGCTGCTCCTCCTGTTACACAGATGACCCCGGTATCTAGCCCTCCTCCTTCACAGTCTACCCCGGTATCTATCCCCCTCATGCTCATATTAATCTCTCCTTACTGTAATTTCCTTCTTATATACCAACTATTTATATGTTCTTCGTATTTTTATCTCATTGTGGTTGCAGGTTAGCACTATTCCTGCTGTGACAGAGCCTACCCCGGCATCTGTCCCCCATCATGCTCAGATTGAGGTACTAATCTCTCATATTTGTGATTTTCTTCTTATATACCATTGATAATTATAGTTGTAATTTGACTTTTGTTATCATAATTGTAGGCTCCAATACCATGTGAGTTGGCAGTGGATGGCAACAAGGTTGCCTATGGCATGGCTTACCCAGATGGAGGAGAAATGAGTAGGAAAATACATGGCAAGCCAATGCCTACTGGATGTCTGAGAGTGTCAGTGGATAGTGGGATCCAACTAGAAGCCTTGATTCCAGTTCCAGTACCTAGTGAGATGGAGACGGTAAAGCAAGCTGTTGGATCTCATGTCGCATGGCCCAAGGACTGGATCATACGTCGAAATACTGAGGTTTGTACTTCTATAAAAATAATATAAAGGTCTAAATGCAAGAAATAGAGAAATAAATGTATAAAATGCAAAATTATAGAAATAAGGGTCTAAAATGCAAGAAATAGAGAAATAAAGGTCTAAAATGCAAAATTATAGAAATAAGGTTATAAAATGCAAGAAATAGAGAAATAAGGGTATAAATGCAAGAAATAGAGAAATAAAGGTCTAAAATGCAAAATTCAAGAAATAAGGTTATAAAATGCAAGAAATAGAGAAATAAAGGTCTAAAATCCAAGAAATAGAGAAATAAAGGTCTAGAATGCAAAATTATAGAAATAAGGTTATAAAATGCAAGAAATAAAGAAATAAAGGTCTAGAATGCAAGAAATAGAGAAATAAAGGTCTAAAATGCATGATCGGTGTATCTTGTAGGTTGAGACTACAGTTGAGATTACAGCAGCTGCTCCTCCTGTTACACAGCCGACCCTGGGATCTAGCCCTCCTCCTTCACAGTCTGTCCCCCCCTGATGCTCGTATTGAGGTACTAATCTCTCCTATTTTTTATTTCCTTTCTTATATACCAACTTTGAATATGTTCTTCATGTTTTTATCACATTGTAGTTGCAGGTTAGCCCTCCTCCTTCACAGCCGATATAGGTTTAGACTACAGTTGCTCCTTCTCCTTCTACACCCATGGTAACACCTTTATCAGACCGCCCCAACCCTCCTGGTGTAAACCTTGACGTAATAATCTTTAAATTTGAAATAACCTTGACGTATTGTATTTGAAATGTGTATATGATTTTTGTATCTTCATCGAATGGTAGGTTGAAACCACTACTCCTGGTTCAGAGTTTACCCTAGTGGCGGGTGGACTTGTGAAGTTTGGTAGTATCAGTGGTGTTATTCCTGATAGGTTAATAGAAATGCTTGGGGTATGTATCTTGAATCATACATTCGTTTTGGCTTGCTATTTTTCCCATATGCCATGAATATCCATCATGATTAGGGGTATTGACATGTATTTGCAGTTGGACACAAATGAGGATAAATACAAGGATGTGCAGAGGCGGGGTGGTTATGTATCAGGTGATATGAAGAAGCCACTGAAAAATCGAAAAATCAACTGGCTGTTTAAGAATTGGTGGGGTGAAAAGCATAATTTTATTAGGAGTGTTAGTGGGATGGTTACGGAGCTTGCTTGGGAAAATGTCCAATACCTAAGACGCGATCGTGAAATAGAGTCGTCAGTTCTGGATGCATATGTTGAGCTGCTGAAGCTTAGGAAGAGCACATATTTTCAGAATAAAGTGCTAGGTCGTCCGTGCAAGAGGTTCTTCCTTGGCATGAGTTATTTCACGACCCTTGCAGCTGGGCATTGCACCGACTTGGAGGTAAATCAATTCAAATTTCTTGCATTTTAGTCTTTAATTTGGTTAATTATTGCATTTCATAACTTATTATTTGGTTAATTAGGTAATTATTGCATTTCATAACTTATTGCATTATTATAGAATTATAAAATGCAAAATTATAGAAATAAGGGTATAAAATGCAAGAAATAGAGAAATAAAGGTCTAAAATGCAAGAAATAGAGAAAAAAAGGTCTAAAATGCAAAATTATAGAAATAAGGTTATAAAATGCAAGAAATATAGAAATAAGGTTATAATATGCAAGAAATAGAGAAATAATGGTCTAAAATGCAAGAAAATAGAGAAATAAAGGTCTAAAATGCAAAATTATAGAAATAAGGTTATAAAATGCAAGAAATAGAGAAATAATGGTCTAAAATGCAAGAAATAGAAAAATAAAGGTCTAAAATGCAAAATTATAGAATTAAAGGTCTAAAATGCAAGAAATATAGAAATAAAGGTCTAAAATGCAAGAAATAGAGAAATAAAGGTCTTAATTGTAAAATTATAGAAATAAGGTTATAAAATGCAAGAAATAGAGAAATAAAGGTCTAAAATGCAAGAAATAGAGAAATGAAGGTCTAAAATGCAAAATTATAGAAATAAAGGTCTAAAATGCAAGAAATATAGAAATAAAGGTCTAAAATGCAAATTATAGAAATAAGGTTATAAAATGCAAGAAATCGAGAAATAAAGGTCTAAAATGCAAGAAATAGAGAAATAAAGGTCTAAAATGCAAAATTATAGAAATAACGTTATAAAATGCAAGAAATAGAGAAATAAAGGTCTAAAATGCAAGAAATAGAGAAATGGAGGTCTAAAATGCAAAATTATAGAAATAAAGGTCTAAAATGCAAGAAATATAGAAATAAAGGTCTAAAATGCAAAATTATAGAAATTAGGTTATAAAATGCAAGAAATCGAGAAATAAAGGTCTAAAATGCAAGAAATATAGAAATAAAGGTCTAAAATGCAAAATTATAGAAATAAGGTTGTAAAATGCAAGAAATACAGAAATAAAGGTCTAAAATGCAAGAAATAGAGAAATAAAGGTCTAAAATGCAAAATTATTGAAATAAGGTTATAAAATGCAAGAAATATAGAATAATAGAAATTGCAAGAATTCTTGCATTTCATAACTTATTTTCTCTCTTTTGCAGATGCATCCAAATTGTAAAACTCCGGAGAGGTTGAAAGATCAGGAAAATTTCTATATTACCTACCATGACCAGTACTTTGGGCCACCAATACACTTGTGTGATGTTGCTTTGTTCCCCGTATGCACAGGTGGTCATTGGTTTTTGTTTGTTGTGGACCTTGAACGAATGAAATTGCTTTTAATTGATCCTCTCCGGGACCAGGGATCTTATTGTGACTTACGAAAGGTGTACGCCAAGGAGATTTTTGTCATGGTAATCTTATGCAATGTTTTTTAAATATGTCTTTTTTCTTGAATATGTTTTTAATTTTTTGTGGTAAATTTGTAGGAAAAATTATTGTTGTGCATGCTTCATTTCTTGGAACCTATGAGATTTGCTGAAGACGGTTTCATGGATGTGAAGTTCATTACGGATCGACCGAAGCAGGGACGCGGCTCTGATTGTGGCGTGTACGTTTGCAAGTACATGGATGCTATACTTGGCGGCATATCATTGAAAGATGCAAGGTGGCACCCTGTACATGATGTTTTGACTTTCCGGTATCGCATATATAGCTTGGGAGCTTTTTAAAGGGGAAGCACGGAAAATGACTAATCCCGGGTTACAACAGAGGCAGTTGGGACTTTAGTTAATTTTGATCTTGTTTATTTGATTGTATTATTATTTTGTTAATTTTGCTTTGAAAGTAGGTAGTTGTATTGTTGTATTTATATTGGTTGGGATTATGTTGATATGGTATTGTTTATGTGGTTAAAACAGGTTTTATAAATGTAGATGGAAAGCAGTAAAAACAGACTCCTTATTGCAGTTTTTTTTTTTGCTTTCTGTTTTTACTGGGTAGAAGAAAAAACAGGCAGACCTTTTAAAAAAAAATCAAAACCTAGCCGCAATGATTTTTTTCCAGTTTTTCGAATATTAGGAAAAACATATTTAAATTTGGGGAAAAAATAATTTTTTCATTTTTCTCGAATTTTATATTTATCATTTGAAATAAATTGTAATTTTATCATTTTTTGAATTTTGAATTGAAATATTATGAAATAAATAATAAAAAAACTTGGTTAAAATAAGGGGAAAACAGGGGAGGAGAGAGAAAAGCTACTGCACTCTTCCCTGCCGCAATGAGGCGTTGTGGCTATCCGCAACGCCTCATTGCGGCAGGGGAGAGTGCAGTAGCTTTTCTCTCTCCTCCCCTGTTTTCCCCTAAAAACAGGGAAAAACAGGGGAGGAGAGAGAAAAGCTATTGCACTCTCCCCTGCCGCAATGAGGCGTTGTGGATAGCCACAATTTTTTCTATTATTTATTTCTTGATATTAAAAATTGGAAAAATGATAAAATTACAATTTTTTTCAAATGTTAAATATAAAATTCGAGAAAAATTAAAAATTAAATTTTTCCCAAATTTTATTTTAAAATTTGAAAAAATTTGCATTTAAAAATCGAAAAAAAGCATAAATTATATTTTATTCATAATAATTAATTTAAAATTCGAGAAAAATGGAAAAAATTATTTTCCCAATTTTTTAAACTAAAATTCGAAAGAAAGGATTAATTTAAAATATAATTTTATGTTTTTTTTCGAATTTTAAAGCAATAATTATAAATAAATAATTTAAAATATTATTACTTAAAAAAATATTGAAATATGAGCGTAATTCATTTCCCATTAATATATGAACAGTTGATAGAACTAACAGATGTGGCATTCCTGGCCGAGTGGTTTACTGCGAATCGAAACTCCGAGGTTAAGCGTGCTTGGGCTAGAGCAATCTATGATGGGTGACCCCCTGGGAAGTTCCCTTTTTCCAATTTTTTTTTAAAGTTTGCTCAAATAAATTAAATTTTTTGAATTACTAAATTATTTTTTCCTTCGACATTTGGATTAAAATATAATTTAAGCATTCATATATAATTTTTAAATTGGCCAACAACATGTTGGTGCAGTGGTTGAGCCACTGGCCTTCTTTGAAAGAGGTCAGGGGTTCGACTCCTGCGTGTGTGTGAGTTTCTTAGTTTGTATTTGGTTTCCTTTATGTATTTGTATTTCTGTATTTGTAATGGCCGGGGGTCCTTCGGAAACAGCCTCCCTATTGTATAGGGGCATGGTCTGCGTACATCTACCCCCCTCAGACACCACTTTGAGTGGTATTATAACTGAGTAAGTTTCGTTTATATAATTTTTAAATTGAATATTTGGGAAAAGAGAGGATTTTTTTGAGCAAACTTAAATTTTTTTTTAAGTTTGCTCAAATAAATTAAATTTTTTGAATTACTAAATTATTTTTTCCGTGGACATTTGAATTAAAATATAATTTAAGCATTCATATATAATTTTTAAATTGAATATTTGGGAAAAGAGAGGATTTTTTTGAGCAAACTTAAAAAAAAATTGAGAAAGGAAACTTCCCAGGGGGTCACCCAACCTTGATTGCTCTAGCCCAAGCACGCTTAACCTCGGAGTTTCTATTCGCAGTAACCCACTCGGCCAGGAATGCCACATCTTTTTGTTCTAGCAACCGTTCATATATAAATGCGAAATGAATTCCGCTCATATTTCAATATTTTTTTAAGTAACAATATTTTAGATTATTTATTTATAATTATTGCTTTAAAATTCAAAAAAAAACATAAAATTATATTTTAAATTAATCCTTTCTTTCAAATTTTAGTTTAAAAAACTGGGAAAAATAATTTTTTCCATTTTTCTCGAATTTTAAATTAATTATTAGGAATAAAATATAATTTATGCTTTTTTCGATTTTTAAAAAAAATTCTTTGGTAGAGGTACGCAACTCTAACAGACGCCAGGCTAATGTCTTGCTGTTGTGTATGCCGCGATTAGTCATTGCGACAGTATTTTTTTTTGAATTTTACTGCCGCGATGAGTCATTGCGGCAGTATGCACCCACCAGTTTTACACAGTCTTCGATGTGTTCAACTCACATACCCAAAAATTCAAATGTTATTTTCAAGTTACATTAAATTTAAAAATCGAAAAAAAGAATAAATTATATTTTATTCCTAATAATTAATTTAAAATTCGAGAAAAATGGGAAAAATAATTTTCCCCAGTTTTTTAAACTAAAATTCGAAAGAAAGGATTAATTTAAAATATAATTTTATGTTTTTTTTTCGAATTTTAAAGCAATAATTATAAATAAATAGTTTAAAATATTATTACTTAAAAAAATATGGAAATATTAGCGTAATTCATTTCGCATTCATGTATGAACGGTTGCTAGAACTAATAGATGTGACATTCCTGGCCGAGTGGTTTACTGCGAATTGAAACTCCGAGGTTAAGCGTGCTTGGGCTAGAGTAATCTACGATGGGTGACCCCCGGGGAAGTTCCTTTTTTCCAAAACTTTTTTGAAGTTTGCTAAAATAAATTAATTTTTTTGAATTACTAAATTATTTTTTCTTGGGACATTTGGATTAAAATAAAATTTAAGCATTCATATATGATTTTTAAATTGAATATTTGGGAAAAGAGAGGATTTTTTGAGCAAACTTTAAAAAAAAATGGAAAAAGGAAACTTCCCAAGTGGTCACCCATCCTTGATTGCTCTAGCCCAAGCACGCTTAACCTTGGAGTTTCGGATCGCAATAAATCACTCGGCTAGGAAGGCCACATCTGTTAGTTTTAGCAACCGTTCATATATGAATGCGAAATGAATTACGCTCATATTTCCATATTTTTTTAAGTAATAATATTTTAAATTATTTATTTATAATCATTGCTTTCAAATTCGAAAAAAAACATAAAATTATATTTTTAATTAATCCTTTCTTTCGAATTTATTTTAAAAAATTGGGAAAAATAATTTTTTCCCATTTTTCTCGAATTTTAAGTTAATTATTAGGAATAAAATATTATTTATGTTTTTTTCGATTTTTAAATGCAAATTTTGTCAAATTTTAAAATAAAATTTGGGAAAATATTTTTTTCCCATTTTTCTCGAATTTTATATTTAACATTTGAAATAAATTGTAATTTTATCATTTTCCAATTTTCCAATTTTACAACAACATGACGTCAGCCTGTCGTCAGTTAGAGTTGCGCACCTCTACCAAAGAGTTGCGCACCTCTACCAAAGTTTTTTTTTAAATCGAAAAAAAGCATAAATTATATTTTATTCCTAATAATTAATTTAAAATTCGAGAAAATGGAAAATACTATTTTTCCTCGTTTTTTAAACTAAATTCGAAAGAAAGGATTAATTTAAAATATAATTTTATGTTTTTTTTTCGAATTTTAAAGCAATAATTATAAATAAATAATTTAAAATATTATTACTTAAAAAATATTGAAATATGAGCGGAATTCATTTCGCATTCATATATGAACGGTTGTTATAACTAATAGATGTGGCATTCCTGGCCGAGTAGGTTACTGCGAATCGAAACTCCGAGGTTAAGCGTGCTTGGGCTAGAGCAATCTATGTTGGGTGACCCCCTGGGAAGTTCATTTTTTCCAAAAAAAATTTTAAGTTTGCTCAAATAAATTAATTTTTTTGAATTACTAAATTATTTTTTCCTGGGACATTTGGATTAAAATATAATTTAAGCATTTATATATAATTTTTAAATTGAATATTTGGGAAAAGTGAGGATTTTTTTGAGCAAACTTTAAAAAAACAAATTGAAAAAGGAAACTTCCCAGGGGGTCACCCATCTACGCTTAACCTCGGAGTTTCTATTCGCAGTAACCCACTCAGCCAGGAATGCCACATCTGTTTGTTCTAGCAACCGTTCATATATGAATGCGAAATGAATTTCGCTCATATTTCAATATTTTTTTAAGTAATAATATTTTAAACTATTTATTTATAATTATTGCTTTGAAATTCGAAAAAAACATAAAATTATATTTTAAATTAATCCTTTCTTTCGAATTTTAGTTTAAAAAACTGGGAAAAATAATTTTTTCCATTTTTCTCGAATTTTAAATTAATTATTAGGAATAAAATATAATTTATGTTTTTTTTCGATTTTTAAATGCAAATTTTGTCAAATTTTAAAATAAAATTTGGGAAAAAATAATTTTTTTTCATTTTTCTCGAATTTTGTATTTAACATTTGAAATAAATTGTAATTTTATCATTTTTCCAATTTTTAATATCAAGAAATAAATAATAATAATAGTAAAAATTGTGGTTAAAATCAGGAGAAAACAGGGGAAAACAGGGGAGGAGAGAGAATTGCTACTGGACTCTGGGCTGCCGCAATGAGGCGTTGCGGCCCAGAGTGCAGTAGCAATTCTCTCTCCTCCCCTGTTTTCCCCTGTTCTGGTATGTTCTCATTTTTTTTTCACAATTTTTTTTGTCATATTTTTTTATCATTTCATATAATTCATTTTAATGAAATTATGGATTCAATATTTTAATAAATAGTAATTATTTATTCAATTAATCTAATTTATTCATTTTTTTTAATTATTATTACTAGTACAAATGCATGGATTGCATATTAATACCTTACATTGAAAATTAAGATTATAATTAATAAAAATAGTTTCAAATATTAAAGAATACAATTGAAACTAATTGCCAGGACAATTTCTTCTATCATGGTTTGCTCTTACCAACCCACATTTTCCGCACTTTCGTTGCTTGGTTGTTGAAGTTGACGTTTCAATACCACTTTTATATCTTACCGCTTTCTTTCATCCTTTAGTTTGTGACATTGGAGGATCGAATATCGGATCATGATCCCAATCTTCTTGAGGAAACGACTCGTTCATTTTTTCGGTCTTATCTTCTTGTGGAAAAGCAATTTCCACGTGACACCTCTCTCGCTCAATCAAGTTCATCACGTAGTTGAAACGTGGGACGGAACAACTACCAAGAGCGCCTAAATTTTGAAATGATTTGCACAATGCACTATTCCTTGATGCTTATGATTCACCAACATTACCAAGAACGGGAGGGGTATAAGGTAGAGGTCCGGCAATTTTGTTGCCATTTTTTGTCCACCTAGACATGATGTATAATCATTCGGTATACGTATTTTTTGTTTCATATCTAGGTAACGGATCATGTGTTTACAAATCATCCCGGAATGTTCAAATTGCCTACAAATACATTCAATCTTTCCATCAATATGGGTCGTCAACCGATAGCTTCTTCTACGATCCTCCGGCACGGTAGACTTCTCAACCACGTACATTTTAAATAAATGACATCCACCTTTAGGTTTCGTCACGACATAAGATGTACTTTTTAGAAGCTCCTTTTGAAAATGCCTAAACATCTCTTTCGTGTAAATTTCGGATGCATGAATTTCCAAGGATGATTGCAATACTAGTCTCCTTTCCCTTTCTTCGCTCTCGTAGTCACTTTTAACCTCCCTAAGATATTGTGCCTCCAAAGCCTTTTGGAAATTCTCAATGAATTCTTTCAAACCGGTAGATGTTTGCACATATTCATCAAAAAATGCATTCATTGATTCGCTTCTAGAGGTAGTTGTCATACCGGCGGCAAAATGCGACTTTGTGTAAGCACCAATCCATTGATGTCTAATGCGATACATTTCATTTAACCAAACATGATCCTCAAGTTTGTACTTCTCGACCAATTCCACCCATCTACCTTCAAATTCCGTGGGTGACAATGACTTGTACACACATGCATTAAAATCTGTTTTGAATTCCGGATATTTGGTGTACAAACTAGATAACCACTCGGGAAATTTACTACTTATATGTCATGTACAATATAATTGTTTTGTTTCGGGCATAACTGTGGCAATAGCATTTCCCAAAGCAATGTCTTAATCGGTAATTATTGTAGTGGGAGGTTTGTTGTCAACGGCTTCCAACCAAGTTTCTAAAACCCATTGATAAGAAGTCTCGGTCTCATCTCTCATGAGTGCAAATCCAAACAAAATATTTTGGTAATGGTGGTTCACCCCTGTAATAGGTATGAAAGGCATACAATACCTATTCATTCGATAAGTTGAGTCGAACGTCACCACATCACCAAATATTTTGTAAGCGTTCATGCATCGAGGATCAACCCACACCAAACCTTTAACACGATTCTCGTTATCCACATCCACTCGATAGAAGAAATGACCAAACGCATTCTCTTGTTGTAACTGATTAGTGCATAATTTTGCATATTTTTATTGCCTATTTATTGTTTGAATTCGTATTTTA
Source organism: Kitagawia praeruptora (assembly GCA_037693485.1). Classification (NCBI taxonomy): domain Eukaryota; kingdom Viridiplantae; phylum Streptophyta; class Magnoliopsida; order Apiales; family Apiaceae; genus Kitagawia; species Kitagawia praeruptora. The sequence goes on along the minus strand of CM075347.1, from coordinate 88,611,563 downwards.
ATAAATTATTTTGTTGCATTTCAGGAAAATTCGAGAAAACTGAAGAAATGGCAAAATAAAGAAATAAATGACAAAAGAAGAAAAAGAATGACCAAAATAAGAAGAAAAGGAAAAGTAAGGGGTGGTGGTGCATTTTTGTAGCCCACCAAAATGGAGGGCTAGGATTAACCCACACCAACCAAAATGGAGGGCTAGGATTAACCCACACCAACCAAAATGGAAGGCTAGGATTAACCCACACCAACCAAAATCCCAAAATATTTTCTATAAATAGCCTCATTCTTCACTTGTTAAAGACACCATTAGCTTAGATACTAGAATTAGGTTATTAGTAGTTCATCTTCCAAAAATTTAGTTGTAATATTTTTCTTTTTGTAAACACTTTTTATTTTTATGCAATTTCAAGCTTCATTTTAATTCTTGCACTTCTCTTTCATTTCTCTCCTTGCTCTTCATTTCCTTATCTTCGTAAATTCTCGGGTGGACAAAGTAGCAATGCTAACCACACGGGATTGAAAGTATCGATTTGAAGAATTTGTTTTCGTAATTTCAATTTTCGTTTTAATATTAGTTACGCCCCTTTAAATCTCAATTTTATTTTGGGTTTGGTGATTTGTTAACACAAATTGTGGCCACTAGTTTTCATTCATCATTTTCATATCTCAAGCCTTGTTTAATTCTGTTCGTATGTACATATTTTTCTTTTTACCCAATTTATTAGAAATATTCTAGCTCACAATTAGTTGTTAAGTAAATAAATTATTCTCAAAATTTAAATGGTCTAGTTCGCCTAAATTAAAAATTAAGGTTTGCGAAAATATTAGTCTCTGTGGATCGAATCATAAATACTAAAACGAGATCGTGCGCTTGCGATATTTAAATCTTTAATTTCAGCACATCTGTAACTTTCGTAACAGGACCAAGCCACACTCCACATCACCGGAATCAAATACTCTGTGTCGAATATCCCGTATGACATTGCGTACATCTTGATTAGAAAACCCTAAATTTTCAATGCCTCCACATGTCTCACCAAGATATTTCATCACTTTACTCGTCTCGATCCCCGATTTGTTAAACAACTCAATCAGTGATCGGGTGATCGGATCGATGTTGCGCGATGTTTGAAAATATTGTCGCTTATCCGGTGTTACCATGGCATGCTTGTGTTTCAAATCAACCAAAGTTACCTTCCATTTGTTTACATTCACGAGGTGACATACGTACATTCGAGCACGACAATTCATTCGTGGATCTACATCCCTAATGCGTCATTTTCCTTTATCACGATAATCCGATTCCGGTGCTACTCTTCCACCCTTCTTACAAATAAACAAACGGGATGATGGATCATGACTCCGTTGATGTTTATAAGTATTCCTAATTATTATCTCGAATCCGACATTTCGACCATAATTTCTATAAAAAATTTCCGCCTCATCTAATGTATCGAAAATCATTCCAACACAAGGCACAACCTTATTAACATCCGCAAATGTAAAATCACAATTTTCGTTTCCAATATCCTCGTCATCATCATTTTTTCCCATCCTAACATCCTCATCATTTTTTCCCATCCTAACATCCTCATCATCAACATTTTTTCCCATCCTAACATCCTCCTCATCATCAATTTTTTCCATCCTAATATTCTCATCTCCTTCATCATCATTTTTTCCCATCCCAAATTTCTCATCTTTTTCATCATCACCATCACTAATAATTATCTTGTTTTTACCCTTTCCACCATCATTTTTTTCCCCACCAACATCATCAACATTCATTTTATCTTTATGAACATTGTAATTCACTCTACGTTTATGAACACTACTATAATAATTAGCAATATCTACATCATCAACGAATAATTTACGAGAAACATGATTTTTTTAACGGGCGGCGTAACATAATCATCACCATTACGTTCACTAGATGAACTAGAAGAGCTAAATAAAAATGAAGCCATTGAATAGAGCACTAACCTTAATTTTGGATGAATTTTTGACCTCCAAACCCTTGAAATTCGTTGGTGTTTTCTGCTGTTTGAAAGAAGGAAATTGAAGAAGAAGACAAATTCTGTAACCTTAAAGGAAACAGAAATCACGCCTGCCGCATTGTTTCATTGCGGTAGGTAGCCTTAAATGTGAACTGCCGCAATGAAACATTGTTGCAGGTGGTTCATTTATTACCAGCCACCAACCATAATTAATGCCGTAAAATTTTTCTGAGCCACAACCGAACATTGCGGCAGAAAAAACTACCGCAATGGCTCATTGCGACAGTAATTTAAGATTTTTTTCCTTTTTTTGTTTTATTTTTAAATCTTCAAATATGCATCAAAATTATAAACTATATTAATTTTAACTTTCAAGTATCTTTAATAATGTATTATAGATATTTTTTACATGTTATGTAGTTTAAATAATGATAGATTGACATGTACATCTCAATCTTAGATAACTGTTGAAAAATAAATCAGGATGGTAACATTTTTTGTTATTTTTTCTATTTAAAATATTCAATATAAATTTTTTCTTAACGCTTTCATTCATTTTATATTTTATTATCTATTAATTTACTATTTTTTTATTAATTTAATAAATATATATATCAAATTATAATAATGTAAAATAATATGTAAGATAATTTTGCTTAAACTTGCAAAAGTACAAGTTGATGGAATAGCAAAATGTTTGTTTTATTTGGAAAAGGTCAAGAGTTCGAATCCAAAAGAATGGAAAAGGTTTGTTTTAATTTTACTAGTATTTATTGTAATAACCATGAATTTTATTGATAATTTTTTTATTGAGCCTCTCCGAATAAAAATTAGTAAACTTGATTTTCACTAATTTTAGAAGTGCGTATAAATATTTATTAGTGCAATGCTACCTGTCTATTAATTATGAACCCGAATTATTATTATTATTATTAGAATTCTAATTATTGCTACCATTATTTCTATTATATTTATATTATATTCTAATTTCTTTGGTCAACCTTTATAATTTGGACTTAGTAGCCATTATCTTACAAGTGAGAGGCCTTGTGTATAATTATAATTATATGAATTGGGTTGTGTGACTTTAAGCCCAAAAGATTCAAAGTCCATTAAGAGTCCAAATGAGTAACAATTATATAAGGTAAGTAAATAACCAAAATTCTAGTCTCATCTCCCTCATTCTATTCTCCACCGAGACAAAACACAACACCTAGCTATATTTTCTCTCTAAACCACAATTCTTATAAATTCTACACACCTTAGAGTTTTATCTTGATCATACATGCATTTAAGATAATCGGAAAGAGGATTAAGAGCTCTACGATTCGAGATATATATATAAGGGGTTTCGAGAGTTGAGTTTTTAAACCAAGTTCCAAAAAGTTTGATTTTCAAAAAGGGTATGAGTTTTATGTGCTTACCCACCTTTAATTTTGTATATTTACTTGATTGATTGTGTTGATTTAACATATTTTTGCTTGTAAAATTAGGGCTTGCAATAATAAATTAGGGGTTTTGTAAATTTTGGTTATTGTAATGAAACTTAGCTAATACTTAATGAATTTGAGTTGGGTGTGGGCTGAATTGTGTTGAAAGGGGGGTAATTGTTGATGCATGTGGGTTTGAGACCACCACCGCGGCGGTAGAGGTGACCGGCGGTGGTGGGTGTCGCCGAAATCGGTACAGAGAGGGGGGCAGGGGTATCAAGCGAAAGGGAGAGGGAGATTAAGGGGAGAAACAGGGAGAGATGGATCGAGGGGTGAAGAGAGAAAGAGAGATAAGGCGGAGGGAGAGGGAAGACGACGGAGAGAGATCGACGGCGAAGAGAGAGAGAGAGAGAGGGAGAGAGAGGGAGGGAGCGAGCCGAGAGAGGGAGGCGGAGGTCGGAGGTGAGCCACCGGAGCCGCCCCTGCCTCCGGCCGGTGGCCACCCGGTGGTGGTGAACAAAAATGTTATTATTTTTATAAAATATAATTAGTTAAGATGTGGTTTTTAAAATTATAAAAAAAGAGGAATAATAAAATTGGATAAGAAAATAGAGATGGAATAAAAATCTGGTTATAAATTTTGAATAAAGAAAAGAAATGGGTTAAAAATCTTGATCGTTAGAATTTCATTTATTTTTGTTGGGATTTGATTAGTTAGAATAAGGGACAATTTTGAGAATATTAATAGAATACTAATGGAATTTTTGACTTATCGATAGGATGATTAAAAATAGGGAACAAGAATTGAATTGTGGGATTGATAAATTAGAATTATTTGACAGGTTTACTTTTGTTAAAAGTGTAGTAATAAATATGATTTAAAAATGGAAATGGAAACGGACGCTCGAATTATTTTATTTTTAAAATAAAATAAGGATTAGCAATTTCTAAAAATAAGAAGAGCTAATTGATTTCTTTAGTTGTAAGTTAAAATGAGAAGGAGATTATAATTTAAGAAAATTATGAGCATAGAATTATTTTGACAAGTTACACTTCATAAAAAAAATAGGAATATTGGTTATGTATTTGAATTAAATAGAAATAGATTCTTTGATTTCGAGAGCAATTAAGAACTAATATTGTTAGCTCTTTAAAGCGGATTTAATATAAATTGGCACACTGTTAGTGAGATTTTAGAGACTTGTAACGAATCAAATTAATTTAGAGGTGCGAACTAAATGGATTTAGAAAGTGCGAGTAAGCAATTTATTTTAAAGTAGAGAATTTCGCTATTATGAGGATTTTAGATAACTAGTGGTGATTTTGCACAAAACCCTTTTTGCTTAGTTTATTCGAGATATGTTGTTAAATAATTAAATCGGTGTCATATGCTTAGGAATAATTAGAGACTTCCCAATAAAAGAATTTCCCTTACAAATAAATAGAGCGAGACTTTCACGTATAAGCTTTATTTGATTTGCATAATGTATAAAACCCGAGACATTAAAATTAATAGAAAAAGCGAATAGAGCCTCCAGTTAATTTATTAAATTGAGAATTAGGCATCAGTGAGATTTTAAACTTCGAAGAATACTCCCAATTATTTGTTCGAGAATAATTTGATTATCAAGCGCATGATTACCGAGTTATTTTGACATTTCAAGATTGAACCCTTACTCGAGTACTAAAATTATTCTGATAATTATTATAGAGCTTCCTTTTCGAGAAATTGAGATTTTCGCTCGCGGGTAACGCTTTTACTTATTCGGTTCTTTTAGCGTCGAGACAGAGGCAAGTTCATTCCTACCCTAACTCTCGGAAACTTTTTATTTCTGTTCGTATTATTAAATTATTGATTATTTCGAGCTATCAATTATGAGATTTAATTACTGTTCTTTATGATGCAATATTTCCTTTTGAGCATTATTTCTTGTTAAATATTACGATACTGTTAATTTAGTTTACTTGCGAATTATACTCCCTATAAGCGTAGAGGCAAATTAATTGCTATCGGGTCGATCTCATTAATTCGAGACGACTATTATTTTGATTCAGTGAAACTAATCTCATTTGTCCGAGATAGTTAAATTCATTCTTTTCAGTTGAATTTATTGTACAAATTTAACAATAAATTATTGATTATCTTTTAGTTGGTTCATTGTTCGAATCAACCAATAGGAGTATACTATTTAAATTGTTAGAGTTTTACTCATTGATCAAGTGATAAATATTCTATTTAGCGTTCATCAATTTTGAGTATTACAATCATTCGAGTAGTACTATTTGTTCGGTACGACTCATTATATTTCATTTTAAGACTATTCTCATTATTTCGAGATAGTTGCCCTTTTTGTCAAGGGTTGGCACTTTGTTCGTGTCAATCAATTAAAGCATATTTATTGAGAGTTACATCAGTCCATTGTTCGGACTGGTGGTACATTGAGTAAAAACTGGAAGTCTGCCAGGTCAATTAAATATTTTTTGGTAAAGTTTATCTCAAAGTATCAGTTCATGAAATGTTCGGGAATTCTGTATTCTACTGGTCAATTTTGGGAAAGAGGCCCATTTAGAGAAAGAGAGACTTGTGTACCTTTATAAGGACACGAGAATATTTTAGGCACTATGATGCCATGGTTGATATATTCACCCACTATGATGCTAGCATTCATACTATATATTATATTCGTTGATATCGTATTGTAGCCGTGATCGGGTGAAGTGCGGTGTCATTGGAGGACGGTATTCCCGATCGGATAGTTGATCGCCCCGCCGAGATACCGAAAGGATGGAAGACCAGTTATTCTTTTATCATGAGTCATCAGAGTTCACAAAAAGAGTCATTTCGAGTATGCTATTTTCGAGACGAGTCTTGAGTCAAAATTTCAGAGTTCTGATATCTTATCTATTTATTTAAATTCGAGTATTTTCTTTCGGTATATATATTTCTATATTTATGTACCGAGGAAGGAGAGAACTTGCTGAGCACCACAGTTTCTATATTTATAACGCGACGTGAGAGTTTAGAGATATATTGTGATGCTGAGATTTTAGCACTAGGTGCCTTTCACCCTTATGTAAGTATATCTATATAAGTATCTAATCGATTAGAACCTGTTGTGACCGAAGTTCCTTGTGCTTTTGTAGATGACTACTTCAGGACTTGATGATTTCCGCTCAGCTAGAGACAGATCTCCTACACCTTACCCTCAGGGACCTCTAGATCCCAGCTCAGGTTCCGACAGTGATCCATCTGAGGAGATTGTACTTACGGACAGTGATTCAGAGGACTCTTCTATCCGGATTCTTACACCTTCTCCACCTCAGGTGATAGACTTGGTTTATTCTCCTGACTATATCATAGAGGTAGCTGATTCTCCTGTGCCAGTGATTGACTTAGAGGCACCTACTCCAGAGATTGAGCAGCCAGCTCAGATTCCAGTGTCTACCATGACTGCAGAGACTACTCTTCTGTATACTCCCGAGATGTTCAGATTTGAGACCCCAGAGCTGATTACTTCTAAGCCGATTGATGAGGGCCAGCTTTCGCCCGTCCGTACTGAGACTTTACCCAGCTTATCTGCTCTAGTGACTAGAGCTGATACACCTACCAGAGTATCAGTTTTTGCTGATTTGTTTGCTACTCCAGTGCCGGTGTATGCTGTAGCTCCGACAGTCCCTACTATACCTGAATACATGTTTCCACCTGTCAGTGCTTCTCCTACTTATGATACTGCTCCATCTGTACCTACCATATCTGCACATGTATCTGCTCAGCCTCCAGTGGCTGCTAACACTGCTATTTTGCCACCTGCTCCTTCTGAGCACCCTGTTGTGGCTGGAGAGACGGTTCCATGGCACATCCACCATACCCTGTTCCAGCAGTACCGTTGGTTGTGGTCTCGTTATGAGGAGATCTTTGCTACTAGGGATGGTATTCTCCGACTCTTGTCTGTTCTAGATCCCCTTGCTGTTCACCATGGAGGTAGTCTGTTGGTGAGGGACATACCTATGGAGATTGTGCACCAGATAGCCCTGACTGTGTTGACCGGGCTTCAGACTGACTTAGCTGCTTTGCCATCATCTAGTACCAGACAGATTGACCGTGCCCGAGTTTCTACCCTGATCTCAGACATCATTGCAGAGTTCCATAGGAGGGTGGGCGAGATGTTTGCCCGTGATGGTTCGACCTGACTTGTTGTTGCTGTTGACTTAGCATAGTCTTTTTAGTTTTAGGGGATGTCATATATCTACGCTTGCGCATTCCCATCTTTTGGTTAGTGATAAGTGGATTTTATATCCACTTGGATCGCTTCAATTCGGCTTAAATTGGTGTACTTGGACTCAAGTATGTGGTGTTTTTGATGTGTTTGTAGTGAATTTGTGCAGGAATAAGAGTCGGATGTGGGATGATGTTTTCCATGTTTAATTGGTGGGTTTTGAGCTTAAAAAATGAAAGTACATCAAATTGCGAGAGTGCCGGAAGAAACAGAATGAAAATCGGAGTTAAAACGAAGAAAATAGAGCAAAATCAGCAAATGAACAATAGGTCGGGCGCGGCCGCGCCTAATTTGTGCTGATTTCGGGCGCGGGCGCGTGGGAATGAACAGTAGCGTGCGGCGGGCGCGCGGGCGTGGAAAAATCAGCCAAAATTTCTGATTTTTATTTTGGCCATATCTTGAGTTCTACAAGTCCGTTTTGGGCGATCTTACAGTACACGCGAAGATAACGAGATTCTCTTTCATTCTAAAGTGGTCTTGAGCACCTGACACTGCCAGAAAATTCCAGAACTTTTGGAAACCCATTCTGAGAAGGAAATTGCATTGTTTTCTAATTCTAATCATTGTGGAATTACCTTGGATGACCAGAAGCTTCTAGAATCAGACTTATACATGGCAATTGCAATTCTATTTCATTCAAGAAAGGAAAATTACGGGAATTCTATCCTAAATCAAATACGGTAATTACTTGGTTGAGGAGGCACTTGGGGCTATAAATACACCTCTTGGGGACACAAAAAGAAGAAGACGACGAACACAACACATACCAGAGATTTATATTATTGTATTTGTTTTACATTATGTTTTCACTAGACCCCGTGACGATGAGAAGTTCGATCATGAGCTAATCGTTGTCATGGGGTCCTAACGGATTTATTTATGGAATTTAGTAGTTGATTGCTTTATTGATATGTGTGTGATGAATTATTGATATCCTTGTATGGTTGTGTTTCATATGTTTAGATGCGTCATGAACATCTAATTTGTTAATCTCTTGCGAAACGAGAGTGGATCTTGAGATTTAGAACTTGCCATGCTAGCATAGGATAGGTTGATGTTTTAACATCATGATTTGTGGCGTAAATAGAGATATTATGCTGCCCTATGTGATCAATGTGGATAACTTGCTCTTCAACCGTTATGTTTTCAAATCTTATAGAGATATAGGGTCTAAGCATAATTGGTGTCTATTCATCTTCTATCTCTTTTGTGGATGTATGTTTAGTTTGGTACTAGTATACCGAGAGGTAACTTTTACTTGTTTCGTGTTGTTCGATCAGATATCAAAACCATCACATATATTGATTAAGGCATGATCTCTAAAGGAAGTATTTAATGAAGTTAGGATACCATATTTTCTCTTGTAGAAGTAATTCGATTTTAATTCTCATTAGTTAATTAATTCTTAGTTTATTAATTTGCATCTTAGTTTAATTTAGATAGTTTTTTTTTAAGAAAGTTTAATTTAGATAGTTAAAACCCATATTTGTTATTTGTCTTAGCAGTGGATAATAATCATACATTGTTGCATAGGTGCATGAACTGAATTGAAACCATAACCAGATCTCTGTGGGAACGAACTCAACTTATATCTATATTACTTGTGACCACGTACGCTTGCGTGTTTAGTGCAAACAGTTAGCACGTATATTATAGCTAGTGGTGACCCGCTTTTGTATGGCGTCTTGATAGATCATTCTGTATAGGGTGCACATATTCTGTTGATCATGTATTCGAAGTAGTCGACTTTATGCCCAGCTTGTTGGGTAGTTATCTTATTATCTTTCCGTACTAGCATGACAGTAGATGTTCCACGATGTATTTATATTCTGATGATGGGTCTGTATTACTATGATGATGTATTCGGTATTAGGACCTGGACTGTACCAGTATGGTACCCTGTGATATATATTATGATCTGCTAGTAGTACTGATATCTTGTTTGTTGATCTGTTATAGAACTGTGTTATACTAGAAGAGCATGCTAGATTATTTTCCTGATACTCCTGTTATAGTAAATTTCTTTTTTGATACTGCGACTTAAAATGAGTTTTCAAAAAAAAAAAAGTTTTCGAGAACCAAGGATTAAAACGATGATTGAGTTTTAGAACTTAAAGATTTTATAAGAATTGCCAGTAAAACCTGAGATTGTTTCTTTCACGAGCACCCTAAAATGTTTTATAATAAGGAAAAAGAGTAACTATTTTATAAAGAGACAAGAGAAAGAATCATGACCTTGAGTATGGTTTCCTTTGAGAAACTAGAGTTTGACCTAGTAAATTATTTTGTGAATGCATATCATATCTGTGCCAGCAATGGTGTCATATAACTGCTTACATGTGACATAACATACCATATTGTTTTCGCTCTTATAGAAAAAGATGCCACCTAAGAGAGGAAGACCCCCAAGAAACCCTCGTCCTCAACCTGAAGAGAATCCAGAGAATGAGGTTCCACCTCGGAACCCAGTTCGAAACCCGGAACCGGAACCGCTCAGAATCCAAACCAGAATAATAACCCAATGAACCTGCTTTTGGACTTTCTTCTTCAGCATGCCCAGAACCCTCAGCCTCAGCAGAACCCTAACCCAGTGGGAGGAAATCCAACTCCAGCTCAGCTGACTCATGCCACAGTGACGTTCAAATCATTCAAATCTCTGAACCCACCTGAGTTTAAAGGTACCACTAACCTCGTGGAGGCCAGGATTTGGTTACGAGAAATAGAGAAGACTTTTGAGATTGTGGGAGTAAAAGAGAATAAGAAGACAGTGTTTGCAGCGTACATGTTGAAAGGTGAAGCCAATTACTGGTGGGAAGCAAAGAGAACTTTGGAAGGTAATGCGATCATTCCATGGACCAGATTCACGACCTTGTTTCTAGAGAGGTATTTTCCTAAGTATCTAGAGAACCAAATGGAGATCAAATTCTTAGAACTCAAGCAAGGGGCAATGACTGTTGCGGATTACGAAGCCAAGTTTACAGAACTCTCAAGGTTTGTACCCTATCATGTAGACACTGAGGAGAAGAGAGCCAAGCGTTTCCAGCAAGGGCTGAAGCCCTGGATCCAGAATCGAGTTGCCGTATTTGAGATCACCAACTATGCAACATTAGTTCAGAAAGCGGCTATAGTGGAAAGTGGAAGTGAGTTGTACCCGAAAGATCGGGATGGTAAGAAGAGAAAGTTTCAGAGTGGTGGAAGCAGCTTTGTGAAGAGATCTGACAGTCGTAGTGATAAGAGGCCGTTTGTGAAGAGAGAAGATAGAAGCTCAGATACTAAGAGAATTGGGAACCATGACACCAGAGGAAGCAATCAGAGGACCAAACCTCAGCAGATAATGAACGTGATGCAAGGAAGACCACCATTGCCAGAGTGTAAGATATGTTGGAGGAAACACCCTGGACCCTGCCAGCAAGCTACTGTGAATTGCTACAACTGCGGATAGAAGGGTCATTATGCTTCTAGTTGCAAGGATAAATCTGTCACCTGCTTCAACTGTGGAAAGAAAGGTCATGTGTCCCGAGATTGCCGACAGACTGCTAAGGAAAATCCAGTGCCTCGACTCACAGCACCTCCAAGCAACAAGCCGACCGCAAGAACTTTCAACATGACAGTGAGGGATGCGATCGATGACAGCGATGTGATTGCAGGTATGCTTCTATTTAATTCTGAGGATGCATGTGTTCTAGTTGATTCTGGCGCTACCAAATCTTTTATTTCTAAGAACTTCATGAATAAGCTTAATCTCGAGCCTGTGCCCTTAGAGGGAATTCTGAGCATAGAAGTAGCGAATCAGGAAATCATTCCAGTGAACCGTTTGTGCCCGAACTGTTTTATAGAAATTCAAGGTCAACGTTTTGACGTAGACCTCATTCCCTTTAAGTTGGGGGAATTCGATGTAATCTTAAGGATGGATTGGTTAGCACGTTACGATGCCCAAATCGATTGTCGTCGGAAGAAGGTTAGCTTAAATGGACCTAACGGTATGAGAATTCCATTTCGCGGACGTAAACCGGCTAAAGATTTTCTGTCAATAATTCAAGCTAAGAGATTACTTCGGCAAGGATGTCAAGCATATCTGGCTCATGTGATAGATACCAAGAAGCAAACCCCTACCCTTGAGGAGATTCCCATAGTCAATCAGTTTAAAGATGTTTTCCCGATGACTTGCCTGGAATGCCACCAGACCGAGAGATAGAATTCACAATTGATCTAGCACCAGGAACTGCACCCATCTCCAAAGCACCTTATAGAATGGCACCAGTGGAAACGAAGGAATTGGCAACACAACTGCAAGAGTTACTTGAGAAAGGTGTAATCAGACCTAGTGTATCCCCGTGGGGAGCTCCAATTTTGTTCGTGAAGAAGAAAGACGGAACCATGCGGCTATGTATTGACTATCGCGAACTGAACAAGATGACTATCAAGAACAGGTACCCTCTGCCTAGAATTGACGATCTATTTGACCAACTTAAAGGAGCTACGCATTTTTCGAAGATTGATTTGAGATCCGGCTACCATCAACTGAAGATCAAGCCTGAGGATATTCCCAAGACTGCCTTTAGGACTCGATATGGACATTACGAGTTTCTAGTGATGTCTTTTGGTTTGACGAATGCTCCAGCTGCTTTCATGGATTTAATGAACCGTGTATTCAAGAGATACTTGGATAAGTTCGTGATTATATTTATTGATGACATTCTCATATACTCGAAGTCTCCTGAAGATCATGCAGAGCATCTTCGTCTAGTTTTGGAAGCCCTGAGGAAGGAAAAGTTATATGCTAAATTTTTGAAATGCGAATTCTGGCTGAAAGAAGTTCAGTTTTTAGGGCATATCGTGAGCGGTGAAGGAATTTCTGTAGACCCTGCTAAGATAGAAGCCGTAGCAGACTGGGAGAGACCTAAGACTCCAACAGAAGTTAGAAGTTTCCTTGGACTGGCTGGTTATTATCGCAGATTCGTGAAAGATTTTTCAAGGATTGCTACGCCACTAACTCGACTTACTAGGAAAAGTGAAAAGTTTGAGTGGACCTCCAAATGTGAAGACAGCTTTCAGGAATTAAAAAAGAGACTAACGAATGCCCCAGTTTTGACCCTACCCGATGAAAAAGGCGATTTCGTAATTTTTAGCGATGCTTCTCACAAAGGTTTAGGATGTGTATTGATGCAGCACGGAAAAGTAATAGCTTACGCTTCTCGTCAATTGAAGGAATATGAATCCCGATACCCCACTCACGACTTGGAACTTGCTGTCATTGTTTTTGCACTCAAGATTTGGAGACACTATCTGTATGGAGAAAAATGTGAGATCTTCACAGACCACAAGAGCCTAAAGTACATATTCACCCAGAAGGAATTGAACATGAGACAGAGAAGATGGTTGGAATTGATCAAAGACTACGATTGCTCGATAAATTACCACCCAGGGAAAGCTAATGTTGTAGCTGATGCTTTAAGTAGAAAAGAAAGACTCAACTTGTTGACGACCTCAGAAGAGTTAGTCAGAGAATTCGAGAAGATGGAGTTAGAAGTCTAGGACCCAGTCCAAAACAATGAAAGAGTTTATACCATTCATCTTCAACCAGAGCTGTTAGAGAAGATTCGCCGTTGTCAGGAGCAAGTGATGGAAGAAAGTAGATCAGAGTTGACCGGAGAACAGTTTCTGAGCCTTAGAGACGATAAAGGAATTAAACGATTTGCTTCGAGAATTTGGGTTCCTAATGTTACAAAGTTGAAGGAAGAAATCATGAGCAAAGCGCATAACTCGAGATATTCCATTCACCCAGGAAGCACAAAAATGTATCAAGACATCAAGCAGAATTATTGGTGGCCTAATATGAAAAGAGAGATTGCAGAATGGGTAAGCAAGTGTTTGACCTGTCAAAGAGTGAAAGCAGAACATCAACGACCCAGTGGATTACTCCAATCATTAGAGATTCCAGAATGGAAATGGGAGCACATCACCATGGACTTTGTAGTAGGTTTACCTCGAACCAGAGCAAATTACGATGCTATTTGGGTTATAGTTGACAGACTTACGAAGTCCGCGCATTTTCTACCGATCAGTGAAAGATATTCAGTGGATAGACTGGTAGGTTTGTATTTGAAGGAAGTGGTAGTTCGTCATGGAGTGCTTGTGTCGATTGTGTCAGACAGAGATGCCCGTTTTACCTCTAGATTTTGGAAGAGTTTTCAAGAATGCCTTGGCACCAAGTTAAATTTGAGTACTGCCTATCATCCGCAGACAGACGGACAGAGCGAGAGGACAATTCAGACGATAGAGGATATGCTGCGAGCTTGCGCCTTAGATTTCAAGGGAAGTTGGGATGATCATCTGCCGCTAGTAGAGTTTGCTTACAACAATAGCTATCACTCCAGTACCGGTATGGCCCCGTATGAAGCTTTATATGGAAGGAAGTGCAGATCTCCACTTTGCTGGAATGAAGTCGGTGAAGGAAGATTACTAGGGCCAGATATGGTCCATCAGACAAAGCAATCCATAGAAACGATTCGGAAAAGATTAGTTGCTGCTCAGAACCGTTAGAGAAAATATGCAGATCTGAAGAGAAAGGATAAATCATTCGAGATAGGAGATAAAGTGTTACTGAAAATTTCCCCGTGGAAGGGAGTGATGAGATTCGGGAAGAAAGGGAAACTGAGTCCTAGATACATTGGACCCTTTGAGATTCTTAAGAAGGTTGGAGCAGTGTCATATCAATTGGCCTTACCACCAGATCTTCAGCATGTTCACGATGTATTCCACGTATCAATATTGAGAGCTTATCATCCTGATCATCGACACGTGTTAGAGTATGAACCCATCGATGTCAAAGCCGACCTGACCTACGTAGAGCAACCAGTAGAAGTTGTGGATTTCAAAATACAAGAGTTGCGTAATAAGAAATTAAATTTAGTAAAAGTGATTTGGAGAAACCGTCAAATCGAGGAAGCCACTTGGGAACTTGAGAGTGAAATGCGCAGTAAATACCCCGAGTTGTTTAGCCATTAACGTTGATCCCGAGGACGGAATCCTTTAAAGGGGGGGAGACTGTAATAACCATGAATTTTATTGATAATTTTTTTATTGAGCCTCTCCGAATAAAAATTAGTAAACTTGATTTTCACTAATTTTAGAAGTGCGTATAAATATTTATTAGTGCAATGCTACCTGTCTATTAATTATGAACCCGAATTATTATTATTATTATTAGAATTCTAATTAGTGCTACCATTATTTCTATTATATTTATATTATATTCTAGTTTCTTTGGTCAACCTTTATAATTTGGACTTAGTAGCCATTATCTTACAAGTGAGAGGCCTTGTGTATAATTATAATTATATGAATTGGGTTGTGTGACTTTAAGCCCAAAAGATTCAAAGTCCATTAAGAGTCCAAATGAGTAACAATTATATAAGGTAAGTAAATAACCAAAATTCTAGTCTCATCTCCCTCATTCTATTCTCCACCGAGACAAAACACAACACCTAGCTATATTTTCTCTCTAAACCACAATTCTTATAAATTCTACACACCTTAGAGTTTTATCTTGATCATACATGCATTTAGATAATCGGAAAGAGGATTAAGAGCTCTACGATTCGAGATATATATATAAGGGGTTTCGAGAGTTGAGTTTTTAAACCAAGTTCCAAAAAGTTTGATTTTCAAAAAGGGTATGAGTTTTATGTGCTTACCCACCTTTAATTTTGTATATTTACTTGATTGATTGTGTTGATTTATCATATTTTTGCTTGTAAAATTAGGGCTTGCAATAATAAATTAGGGGTTTTGTAAATTTTGGTTATTGTAATGAAACTTAGCTAATACTTAATGAATTTGAGTTGGGTGTGGGCTAAATTGTGTTGAAAGGGGGGTAATTGTTGATGCATGTGGGTTTGAGACCACCACCGCGGCGGTAGAGGTGACCGGCGGTGGTGAGTATTGCCGGAATCGGTACAGAGTGGGGGGCAGGGGTATCAAGCGAAAGGGAGAGGGAGATTAAGGGGAGAAACAGGGAGAGATGGATCGAGGGGTGAAGAGAGAAAGAGAGATAAGGCGGAGGGAGAGGGAAGACGACGGAGAGAGATCGACGGCGAAGAGAGAGAGAGAGAGAGAGAGGGGGAGAGAGAGAGAGAGAGAGGGAGCGAGCCGAGAGAGGGAGGTGGAGGTCGGAGGTGAGCCGCCGGAGCCGCCCCTGCCTCCTGCCGGTGGCCACCCGGTGGTGGTGGTGAACAAAAATGTTATTATTTTTATAAAATATAATTAGTTAAAATGTGGTTTTTAAAATTATAAAAAGAGAGAAATAATAAAATTGGATAAGAAAATAGAGATGGAATAAAAATCTGGTTATAAATTTTGAGTAAAGAAAAGAAATGGGTTAAAAATCTTGATCGTTAGAATTTCATTTATTTTTGTTGGGATTTGATTAGTTAGAATAAGGGACAATTTTGAGAATATTAAGAGAATACTAATGGAATTTTTGACTTATCGATAGGATGATTAAAAATAGGGAACAAGAATTGAATTGTGGGATTGATAAAATTATAATTATTTGACAGGTTTACTTTTGTTAAAAGTATAGTAATAAATATGATTTAAAAATGGAAATGAAAACGGACGCTCGAATTATTTTATTTTTAGAATAAAATAAGGATTAGCAATTTCTAAAAATAAGAAGAGCTAATTGATTTCTTTAGTTGTAAGTTAAAATGAGAAGGAGATTATAATTTAAGAAAATTATGAGCATAGAATTATTTTGACAAGTTACACTTCATAAAAAATAGGAATATTGGTTATGTATTTGAATTAAATAGAAATAGATTCTTTGATTTCGAGAGCAATTAAGAACTAATATTGTTAGCTCTTTAAAGCGGATTTAATATAAATTGGAACACTGTTAGTGAGATTTTAGAGACTTGTAACGAATCAAATTAATTTAGAGGTGCGAACTAAATGGATTTAGAAAGTGCGAGTAAGCAATTTATTTTAAAGTAGAGAATTTCGCTATTATGAGGATTTTAGATAACTAGTGGTGATTTTGCACAAAACCCTTTTTGCTTAGTTTATTCGAGATATGTTGTTAAATAATTAAATCGGTGTCATATGCTTAGGAATAATTAGAGACTTCCAATAAAAGAATTTCCCTTACAAATAAATAGAGCGAGACTTTCACGTATAAGCTTTATTTGATTTGCATAATGTATAAAACCCGAGACATTAAAATTAATAGAAAAAGTGAATAGAGCCTCCATTTAATTTATTAAATTGAGAATTAGACGTCAGTGAGATTTTAAACTTCGAAGAATACTCCCAATTATTTGTTCGAGAATTATTTGATTATCAAGCGCATGATTACCGAGTTATTTTGACATTTCATGATTGAACCCTTACTCGAGTACTAAAATTATTCTGATAATTATTATAGAGCTTCCTTTTCGAGAAATTGAGATTTTCGCTCGCGGGTAACACTTTTACTTATTCGGTTCTTTTAGCGTCGAGACAGAGGCAAGTTCATTCCTACCCTAACTCTCGGAAACTTTTTATTTCTGTTCGTATTATTAAATTATTGATTATTTCGAGCTATCAATTATGAGATATAATTACTGTTCTTTATGATGCAATATTTCCTTTTGAGCATTATTTCTTGTTAAATATTACGATACTGTTAATTTAGTTTACTTGCGAATTATACTCCCTATAAGCGTAGAGGCAAATTAATTGCTATCGGGTCGATCTCATTAATTCGAGACGACTATTATTTTGATTCAGTGAAACTAATCTCATTTGTCCGAGATAGTTAAATTCATTCTTTTCAGTTGAATTTATTGTACAAATTCAACAATAAATTATTGATTATCTTTTAGTTGGTTCATTGTTCGAATCAACCAATAGGAGTATACTATTTAAATTGTTAGAGTTTTACTCTTTGATCAAGTGATAAATATTCTATTTAACGTTCATCAATTTTGAGTATTACAATCATTCGAGTGGTATTATTTGTTCGGTACGACTCATTATATTTCATTTTAAGACTATTCTCATTATTTCGAGATAGTTGCCCTTTTTGTCAAGGGTTGGCACTTTGTTCGTGTCAATCAATTAAAGCATATTTATTGAGAGTTACATCAGTCCATTGTTCGGACTGGTGGTACATTGAGTAAAAACTGGCAGTCCGCCAGGTCAATTAAATATTTTCTGGTAAAGTTTATCTCAAAGTATCAGTTCATGAAATGTTCGGGAATTCTGTATTCTACTGGTCAATTTTGGGAAAAAGGCCCATTTAGAGAAAGAGAGACTTGTGTACCTTTATAAGGACACGAGAATATTTTAGGCACTATGATGCCAGGGTTGATATATTCACCCACTATGATGCTAGCATTCATACTATATATTATATTCGTTGATATCGTATTGTAGCCGTGATCGGGCGAAGTGCGGTGTCATTGGAGAACGGTATTCCCGGTCGGATAGTTGATCGCCCCGCCGAGATACCGAAAGGATGGAAGACCAGTTATTCTTTTATCATGAGTCATCAGAGTTCACAAAAAGAGTCATTTCGAGTATGCTATTTTCGAGACGAGTCTTGAGTCAAAATTTGAGAGTTCTGATATCTTATCTATTTATTTAAATTCGAGTATTTTCTTTTTCTTTCGGTATATATATTTCTATATTTATGTACCGAGCAAGGAGAGAACTTGCTGAGCACCATAGTTGCTCATTCTTGCTTTACAACATTTGTTCAGCTGTCAAGAAAGAGAAAGGCGAGACATCCAGCCAGAGAAACAAAGGGAAGGAGAAAGCTCCAGGCTATGCTGACAAAGACTAGAATGGCCAGCCGGAACCTTTTATATTTTCTACCCTTGTAGACTTTTGATAGACTTCATTCGGAGATGTAATAATCGTGTTGTAATAAAATGTGAAACCGATCTTGGATCTGTGGAGTGGGACTGTTCCGCTCCGTTGTAATATAGATTTTATTATTATCGAGCTAACATGTGTTGCAGGATGCTGAGACCTGATGTGACGACCCGGGTCCCCAGACAGGGCGGATTTGGGGGCGTCACATTTATTGATTTTATAAATAAATATATATCAAATTAATAATTTTAAATAATATGTAAGGTAATTTTTCTTAAATTACAAGAGTACAAGTTTGTGGTGTGGCAAAATTTTTGTTTCATTTGGAAAAGGTCAAGAGTTCGAATCCAAACGAATGGTTTTAATTTACTATTTTTTATTAATTTTATAAATAAATATATATCAAATTAATAATTTTAAATAATACATAAGATAATACTGTTTAAATTACTAGAGTACAAGTTGGTGGAGTGGGAAAAGTTTTGTATAATTTCTAAAAGGTCAAGAGTTCGAATCCAAACTTATGCTATGTTTTTTTAATTAAACAACTAATAAACACTGCCGCACTGAAGGGTTGCGGCAGTTCTATTTTTACCACTGCCGCAATGAAGCGTTGTGGCAGTACTGCCGCATTGAAGGGTTGCGGCTATCCTGGTGGCTGGTCCAACCAATGGTGGTTGTGGACCAAACCTCTATATATATATATATATATATATATATAGTAGAATATAGTAGATATTCATATGTACGTACTAGTTATAGTTTAATTAATTATTATAAATAATTACTATAGTTTTGTAATATTTATGATTTAAAAAGTTTTATATCTTTTTTGATTTTATTGAATGTCAATTATGTTACTTTTTTATATATAACATAGATTTTATTTTTAGTATTCTCATCTTTTTAAAATAATTTCAATTATCTTTCATGTAGGAATTATGTTGTTCTTGATGATAAGCACACAAAAACACCTTGAAAAACATATCTGTATAAGTTAAGTTTGTAACTGATCAATATCCAGTCTATAAATATCCGTTGATGAGGCAGCTTATCGATTGATAAGTCTGTAACATACTGCTTTAAGTCTCGATGGATAAGTTATTTGTTATTGTCATAGTTACTAGAATTCCTAAGTCATGTTGACTATCAATGGTATGCAGAATAGGGTAGGTAATTGTATATAAGCTATGCTATGTAATTTTGTATAAGTGAAGTGATGTTTCAATCGATGAAGCTTCTACGTCAACGGATATGACACTCCAACAAACAACATTCAACCTATCGATCGATGTCTGCTTCAATGGATAATACGCTGTAACCAATAATGTCTTGATATTAGAGTTTGATAGCGACTTGACATGCCTGACAGATCACATGGGTTGATAGAATTAAAAAGGGTATGGAAGCCAGTTTTGGAAACGAAGAAGAAAAATAAACATTCCTTATTCTCACAAGCAATTTAGCTGGTAAATCTAGTGCAAATCTTTCCAAGACAATCCAGACAAAATTGCATCACATGGAGACAAGGAGTGGTAGCAAACCTACAGAATACTTTGACTTTGTAATATTCATTTATTTTGTAGGGTGTTAGGTCCGTTAAGATTGTAGAAGGGGGGTTGAATACAATCTATACCTTTTTATCGAAATTTGTCCGGTAGAATAAAATTTAATTAAGACAAATTATTGCGGAATTAATTGAAACAAGATTCAAGTTAAATATAATGATATATTAAACTTGAGGGTTGTTACAAAATCAATACAGAGTGTTATCAAGTTAATAAAAACTAATTAGAAAATTCGACATGAATTTTTCTAATTTAGTTAATAAAAAACAAGATTCGAACTAGGAAAATTAATTCGCTAGTAGTAAGAGGGTCACAAATAATTAAGTTCTAACGGATACAATTTTTGAAACAAAGAACTTAAGAATTTATGGCAATTTACTTGGTTGAGCTTTAAAGATGAGAGAGATGAGAGCTTTTGTTCTTCTATCTTTAAGTCTGTATGTATCGTGTCTTTATTGTGAGCCGCCTGCTTGATATTTATAAAACAAGAGCTTGATCCTTCTGTCTAGTCTGTCAACTATCAACACTGGAAAGAGTCAGGCTGACTCTTTCTAGTATACTCAGCAAATTCAGAAAGAGTCAGAGTGACTCTTTCTAGTGTTAAAAGAAATGTCGGAAAGAGTCAGCTTTAGTAATCTCGGAAAGAGTCAGACGGGCTTGGCAAGAGTCAGCATCAACCTTCAGCAAGATTCAGCATTTGAACTGGAAAGAGTCAGCATTAAAACACTCTTGCAAGAGTCAAAAATAACCAGAAAGAGTCAGCAATAACTCTACCAAGAGTTAGACTAAATAAGAGTTATATTTAACTCTTATTAGCTTAAATTTTAACACTTTGACTTAATTAATAATTCTAATGTTAATTAACTTAATATAATTAATTTACTGAATAAATTAATTCTAGTAGAATTAATTTATTAAATAAATCAATCATTAATTTTAGTTAATTAATAAAAGAATTATTATTAATTCTTGTTAGCCAAAAACTCTTCTGAACCACTGTAAAATATAAGGAGCAACCAATGAATAATTTGATGACGCTTGATGCACTGTCTAGTTCATAAGCTACTATCTTCAATGATTGATCCTCATTCTTGACTTTAAGATGTGGTTCTTTTTCTCTTCTCATCTCTATTCAAATCTTCTGTACTGATACTGTCTTCACAGAAATCTCTGTCATATCAAATAAATCCATTAGCTTGAAAGACACACTGAGGCTTGAGCAGAAAACTGAATCTTCTTCTAGTGTAAAACATCAAAACTATAGATCGACTTTCTTCTTTTCTTCTGACAGATAATACATTTTGAGATTCATGCGACAGTCAATATATTATTTACTTATTACAATTTTAGTTTAAGTTGATTAGGATCCTCGAACTACAAATAGACTATGTCATATGCCTTTCATAGGATTTGTAAACTTGAAGTATATATATATATATATATATATATATATATATATATATATATCTTCAAGTGTAGCAAGGTAAAGTAGATAAGAAAACACTGAGCTAAAACGCATAGAGCATTAGGTTTTCTTGTAAACACTAAATCTTGTACTTGCAATTGTGTAAACTTTACAAATAACAACCAACATCCCTGAAAGCAGTAGCATCACAATTGGCCTTATCAAATAACAACCATTATTAGCGCAGTATTCAGAAGCCCAATTGAATTAACTAAGGTTAAAGGAACGACACCCCATCTATCTACATGCTGGATACAAGCTATAGATATGTCGAAAGTGGAAACCCCTAAAGGATGAACAATTTTAATTTTGGTTGTGCAAGGTGAGCTCTTACAATAATCGCCACCGCCCCATATTCGATGCAGGCTTTCCAGATCCCCAAAAAAATCATCAAAATCACTTTCAATAGATCTAACAACAGACAAACGAAAACATAACTAATTATGAACATAACAAAACACCCCCAAAGGAGAGACAAAAGACACACTCCAAAGGAGACACACACAAATACCTAAATGATTGGATTTTATTGAAAGGAAATCAACGAAAACGAAAGAAAACTAAAGGGTTCGGCTTTCCACCGAAAAAAATCTAGTGGAAGCTTTACTCAAAAATAAAAACAATAGATGAATAGACAAGAAGAGAAGATGTGGTTTATCTTATAGGATTTTTAAACAAAACTCAAAATTAAGTCTAGCAAAGATGGTTATGGCATGAGTTTGATAAAAGAAGGTCACTAGTTTGAATCCTAGCACAAACATAATTTCACTAATTTTAACATAATTATTAAAGAATGACATTTTGTAATTTTTGAATATATAGGGATAAAATCGTAACTTTACAACCATTAAATTGGCAATCTTTGCTCTTGTGTTGAAGTTTAATATATCTATACTATACTATAATAAGCGATAGGGGGTATAATTTGTATTTTAGTTATCCCCTCATTTTTTGTTTTGGTTACTTCCTCATGCACAACAGTTAGATCTTCAACTCAAATAGATCATGACCGTTAGGTACAACAATACTAAAAGTTACTATATATAAAGGTCTAAGATTTGATTTCTACCAACAACATATTAATTTATATTTAATACTAAAATTTATTATATACAAAGATGAAAGGTTCAAATATTTTCAATAACATATTAAAATTAATATTTATAATTGTTGTGGAATAAAAACTAGGTTATTAGATTGCGGCTAGGGTTTGCTGTATTTAATGCTAGGGTACGTGAGCTTCGTGCTTTAATGGCTGCTTCTGCGTTCGAGACTTAAACGGTCCTCACAGAATGCCTACGTATCTCTGTATTAAGAGAATCAAGCCAATAAAAAACGTAGTTCTAGGTTGAGGGGTCTGACCCTTTATATAGGCTGAGAAGCCTCAGAATTATGGTAGGGTTAGGTGACTTGGTGGGCAAGTCAACCTTGAGGAAGGATCTAGACTCCTTCCTTGTAGGAGTCCGTTTCCTTGTACGACTATGTGCCTTGGAGGCTACTCTTTGGAGAGATAATATCCTTATTTGACTTATATTTCCCAGCTATTAATTAGCCATGAATATTAATTACGAAATTAATATTTAACTAGAGTTTTTGGGCCATCTAGTGGGCCCCACGTTTGGACCATACTAGGTCTAATTAATGCAACATTAAATGTGTCTTTAGGGCTTACTTTTAGCCCATATCATTTGCCCCCCAACTTCTAGGAAAGCTGATCAGGCTTTCCTTGAAGTTATAACGGCCTTTTTCGAGACTTAGGTCAGGGTTTATCTTTGTACACTAGTGTTTTACGGGTATCGTCTTTTTTGTAAAGCGTGGAGCGACCGACGCATTTACGACGAATGTTAGAATATGCTAAACGGCACTAAGTAGCCTTAAACGACGCTAAAACAATGTTAAGCGACGCTAAACGGCATTAAACGGTGCTAAACGGCACTAAACGGCGCTAAAACGGCACTAATATTAGATTGTGCTTCGAGCATAAAATTATTTTTCATGTTTCCTAAGTCATTTTCGACTTGGAAATTTTGGGGGAAATCAGTGTATTCTCGACCCGTATCACTTAGAAAATCTATCAAATTTTCCAGAAATTACATGGATCACAATCGGGATTCGGGGTTTTTATTGCTTTATTTTTCTCAAATTTTCAAGCTAAATTCGAGCTCAAAATAGCATCCAGGTCGTGTAAAACGACCTCAATTTTTAAGCTAAATTCGAGCTCATCATTACGACCTCGGCCAGTCTAAAACGATCTCAAGTTGGTCACAGGTCGTGAGCTTCAAGCTCGATTTACAATTTATTTCCGACCTCAGCATTGCGACCTCATAATGGTTCCAAGTCGCGCAGTTTTTGCATGGATTTCAGTTCGTTTTCGACCTGGATCTCACGACCTCGATATAGTACAACCTCAACTTCAGTATAGCACAAGAATGACCTCAAATGAGTCCTAGGTCGTGGGGATTTTTTACACTTCCTAGTTCAAATTCGACCTGAGATTTGCGATCTCAAGCCACATTACAA
Organism: Kitagawia praeruptora; assembly: GCA_037693485.1. Lineage (NCBI taxonomy): Eukaryota > Viridiplantae > Streptophyta > Magnoliopsida > Apiales > Apiaceae > Kitagawia > Kitagawia praeruptora. The sequence goes on along the minus strand of CM075347.1, from coordinate 88,587,447 downwards.
CGATCTCAATTTGAGTGGTAGGTCGTGGCTTCATTTTGCTTTTTATAAGTAAAAAACGATCTCATTTATGCGACCTAAAATCTGTTTTGTTCTGACCTCAATTTTCAAGGTTGTTTACGACCTCAGATTGAATTCTCAAGGTCACCTTGTCGAGCTCGTAATTATACTAGAAAACGAGATCAATTGTCACGACCTCGTGCTTCCTTTTGGTAACTCCAAGTCTCATTATGGATTTTAACGGGCCCTGTCTTTTAATTTTCATGGGCTGGACCTAGGTTTTCAAATCGTTTGGGCCTACAAAACTTTTTTAAGTTTTGGTTGGGCCTTTACTATGGGTCAACATGACCTTAAATCAAAACCTTAATTAGGTTTATCAATCTTGGTTGGGCCGTGACAGGCCTTAATTCTTTTTAATTACTTTAGCTGGACTTGGGCCTTAACAGGCTTGGTGTTGTTGGGCCTTTTAGAGTCCAATTTTGTGTTGACGGCCCACAAAGGTTTCCAATAGGCTATAGCCGGTTGACATTCTCCCTAACCGGTTGAGATGCTCTAGATTTTTGCCTATATAAAGACCAAGGCTTTCATTTTCACTTTCATCACAAAAGTTTCTAAAAACTCTCTCAAAAGTTCCAAAGTTCTTTAAGAAATTTCTTTGAAGAATCTGAGTTTGATCTTCATTCTTTGAAGATCATTCAAAGTTCATAGACTTTCAACCTCAAATCTGCACATTTCTGCAGATTCTCTGAAGATTTGAAGGCATCCTTCAAGTTTTCTGGCAATTTTCCAGAAATTTTCCAGTTGCTGTTGAAGATTTGAAGAATACTCAAGGTATTTTCCAGAATTTCTAATTTTATAGTTTGAAGATCAACCTTTTTCTGGGTTTGTTCTTCAATTCCTTTGAAGATTTGAAGATTGTTCTAACAATTTCTTCATCCTTTGCAGATTTCCTTTTGAAGATCAAAACTTTCCTTTGAAGATTTACTGAGATGGCAGAAGATCGTGCAGCACTTCGTTTCCAGAAATTGCAAGGAGCCTCCAAAAGAGGTATCATCATTCGTTCTCCCTTCATGAGTTTACAGGATATGATTTTAAATCGTAAAGAAGATTTTCCATCCTTGTCACACCTTGATTCCTTTAATCATAGTAACATCTTTCATGACATAGAAAAGATCACTGATTATAATAGGATGTATAAAATAGAATCACCCTATAGACTTGTCCCAGCTGATCCTGGGGATCGATCTTGCCATTGGCACCCCGATGCACTTTGTATTTATATTGCAGGGGTTCGATTCCCCTTCCATGAGTTTATTCCTAGGCTCTTAGCAGATGTAGGAATTAACCCTTGCCAACTTCCCCCCAACTCTTGGAGGGTGATCAATTGTTTCATGGTCCTCTGCCTTAAAAACAAATTCCCTCTTTCTGTAGCTCTCTTTAGAAAGATTTTTCAATTTAAGAATTCTGCTGAATCTACTTCGGGTTGGGTTTACATTAGTCACCGTACTTCCACTCCTCCAATCTTTCACCCCCAATCTATTCCTGACTCCAACCCAAAGTGGAAGAAGGAGTTCATGTATTTGACATGGGAAGGTGGAGATTGGGGCAATGTTTTTCGTAGTACCTTTGGTAAGGTCGTAGATAGCAGTGCCGATGATATTGAGCTCAACGAGGAAGAGACCCAGGCCTACAAGGAGCTCATCAAAGATAATCATACTACTATGGCTTGGGATCTCCTGAATGAGTTCCAGCTTAAATCTTTGGGACTTTCCCGAGTGACCAATAAGGGTAATTTCCTTTCTTTTTGTATTCCTTTACCTGAATATGATTGTCTCATACCCATTATTTGTCTTTTGTTTTGTAATTGCAGCTGCAGCTTTTATCAACAAGACTAATGAGCCTGAAGATGGAGACACTGCTAGGTTGAAGAGGGCTCGTTCAGGGAAGGATCCTCGAGCCCCAACGGCCACGGATGCCTACTTGAGGCCCCATGTAGCTGATGTTGAAGAAGCAGATGGCTCTTCCAAGAGCGCTTGGCGTCCCAACTGGGGTATTAGGAAGAAGGCCTCCATTGTTGGAGATTGCAGGCATGCCATGGATTGGTCCTATCATTCCATAACTCCCGGTGATTTCAAAGATTATGTATCCGGCTCCATTCTTGAAGGAGCCGAGAGTGCTGGTGCTCAGGCCTTTACTGCTGTAAGATCCTTACTTCCCTCTCTCTATATACTTGTTTGCTATTTGAATCGTGGTTCTAACTTTATCTTTTGTAGGCTAACGCCAACTTCCAGGGGGCCATATTCCAGGCTAAGACTTGGCGTTCATCCTATGAGACTTATAAGGCAAAGTATGATGACTCTCAGGATGAACTGGCCTCTGTCAAAGCTACCTTAGCGAGGAGGGAGAAAGAGCTTCTAGAGTCTCAGGCTGAAAATGTCACTCTCAGGAAGGGCAAGGACGACCTGATTGATGACTACCTTGCCTCCCAGGAGTATGTGGGCTTCAGGGATGGGATGGAGCTCTTGCTGAGGTTACTAGGAGATTTCCTGGTACCCTTAGTGTTTCAGACTTCCCTAGCCCTCATGCTCCTATGGCCTTGGCAGTGCAGGACACCCAGGAGGAGGACCAGGAGGATGATGAGAGGATCCTGGAGCCAGATCCCTCTGCTCATCTTGGCGTAGATGAAGAGGATGAGCATACTGGAGATGCTCAGTAGTTGCTCTTTTTATCTATCTATTTATGTACTCTGCCTTCGGGCATGACTCTGTACTTTTGTTAACTTATCTTGAACTAATCGTTTATGTATTCTGCCTTCGGGCATAACTTTTAATTCGTAATCCATTGCCCTTGATGTTCCTCAACTTATTCATGTTCGCATGTGTAGTCTAGCATTTTATGCATATATATCAATAAGTAATGCTCGTAACTTATGCGAAAATGTAGGATAGTCTTATTAGTATGAAGAAATGGGCACAGCCCTTACATAGGTAGCATAAATGGGCACAACCCTTATATAGGTACTCTAGTTCCAATATCTCAAGTTTAAAAACTTGGAATGGTTTCATCGACCTTATTTCTACTTCTATTACATAGGCAAAAAGCTAGGTCCTCTTCAGGAGAGCTTAAACATAGTAAACCTTGAGGTTCCATGCATGCCAAGTCCGGGGCACCTCAACCCCGTCCAAGGTTTCCAATTTGTAAGATCCACGTCCTAGCGTCTTCTTGACTCGATACGGCCCTTCCCAGTTCGGGGCTAGCTTTCCCTTCTGACCAACTCCAGAAGCCTCGATCTTCCTAAGAACCAAGTCACCTTGCAGAAAGAACCTCTCCTTAACCCTGTGGTTGTAATAGAAGGATGCTTTCTTTTGATGCTCCGCATTTCTGGCGTTTGCCTCGTCCCTAACTTCATCTATCAGATCTAGGGTGAGCCTCATGCCTTCTTCATTAGTCTCAGGTTCAAATGCCTCAATTCGAGGTGATGCATGCATGATTTCTAGTGGTACAACTGCCTCAGCTCCATAAGCCAGCAAAAACGGAGTTGCTCCTGTTGTCACCTTACAGGTGGTGCGATACGCCCAGAGTATAGGCAGCAACTCATCCACCCAAGTATTCCTCGAGCATTCGACCCTTTTCTTTAATCCGTCCAGGATGATCCGATTGGCCACTTCGGCCTGTCCATTTGCTTGCGGATGCGCCACCGAGGTAAAACGAAGCTCAATAGCGTTTTCCTCACAATACTTCTTGAATTCCTCATTGTTAAACTGTGTCCCATTATCCATCACAAGGATTCGCGGGATTCCATACCTACAAATTATGTTCTCCCAGAAGAACTGGGAAACTTGCTTGGTGGTTATCTTGGCTAAAGGTTTAGCCTTAATCCACTTAGTGAAGTAATCAATGGCGACAATCAGAAACTTCCTTTGTGCTGAAGCCATGGGGAAAGGACCAAGAATGTCCATCCCCCACATTGCAAACGGAATGGGAGAGCTGATTGAGGTTAACCTCTCAGGCGGCTGCCTTACAACAGGGGCGTGTTTTTGACATCTGTCACACTTCTTGACATAATCCTGGGCATCTACCAACATCTTTGGCCAATAGAATCCCAGGCGGGTAATCTTGTGGGCTAGAGCTCTGCCCCCCAAGTGTTGCCCACAGATCCCTTCATGAACTTCCTCTAATGCTTCCTTAGCCTCTTGGGGCCTTAAACACTTCAAATACGGGATGACAAACGATCTCTTATACAAGATGCCTTCTATCAGGGCATATCTCAATGCCCTCACTGACAATTTTCGTGCCTCCAAGGCATTGTCAGGGAGCCATCCGGTTTCCAAATGAGCTTTAATAGGATCTATCCAACAACTTCCAACGTCGATCGGTGCTACCAACTTAGAGTTGATGGTCGGGGCCTTCAAGACCTGGAAGTAAACACTTCCTGCATAATTCTCTATCTCAGAAGAAGCGAACTTAGAGAGAGCATCGGCCTTAACATTCTCTTCTCTTGGGATGTGCTCTAGATAGCACTCGTCAAAATGAGTCATGACAGCTTTCACAACTCGTAAATATTTCGCCATAGTATCATCCTTGGCCTCAAATTCACCATTCACTTGCGAGACTACCAGTCTTGAATCTTCACACACTTTGAGGTTCTTGACCCTCATGACTCTGGCCAATCCCAATCCGGCTATTAGGGCTTCGTACTCAGCTTCATTATTGGTAGTTGGGAAGTCCAACTTCAGAGCGTACTCCACTATAAACCCGTCGGGACTTTGCAATACCAAACCAGCGCCACTAGACTTTGTTTTTGATGTTCCATCAAAATAGAGTGATTAGTGCATAATTTTACATATTTTTATTGCGTATTTATTGCTTGAACTCGTATTTTAATAAATTATTTTGTTCCATTTCAGGAAATTCGAGAAAAGTGAAGAAATGGCAAAATATAGAAATAAAGTGTAAGGAAGGGCAAAAGAGAAAGAAAAAGGACCAACTTGGAAGAATGAAAAAGAGCAAGGATTTTGGTGCAATTAAGGAAATTGCACACACACCCCCAAAACCCTAATCCTCACCTATAAATAACCACATCTTACACCCTTAACCTACATCTTAGTTTTAAGTTAGTTTACCCTAAAATTTAGTTGTAGCCTCCATCTTCATTTTTGTAATTGTTCTTTGTAAACATTCCTTTCATTTTAATTCAAGCTTCATTTTCGTTATTTTCGTAAATCCGATTAGTGGACAAAGTAGCGAAAGCTAACCACTTGGGGTTGAAATTAACGATCTTTAATATCTTGTTCTTAGTTTTAATTGTAATTGTGCCCCTTTAAATTTCAATTTTATTGTGGGCTTTATTATTGTTAATTGCAGATCTAAATTTCATGTTTTATTTGATAGTATAAATAAAAAAAATATTAATTTTACAAAATTTCATTACGCAATTTCAGTTTTAATATCTTTGTTTTATCATTTTATTCGAAGCAATACTTAGCCTCCCCTGTTTTCTTCTTCTCTACACGACTTCTTCTCCCCTGCCTTTCCTTCTTTCTTTTTCACCGCAACCTCCCTCCCCTGTTCTCTCCTCTCCTCTCCAAACTCTCTCAACCCCTCTTCTTCCTCTTCTCGTCTGTTTGATTTCCTTACCTCCTCCTTCTTTACCTCGCTGCAAAGCCCCAACTACCTTTCTCCCTCTTTTCTTTTCAATTCATTACAAACGTCACCTCCTTTCCCCATAGTGGAATCGCTGTTCGCCGTGTTTTGTTGGAGTTTTAGAGGATTTCGAATTTGGTTGTTGTTTTCCTTGTTGTTCGTTCGATGTCCGAGTTCTTTCAGCGAGTTTGCTGAGTTTTCTGGATGTTATTCATGTTTGTAGTGATTATTCGACGGATCTGAATGTGTGCTGCGAGTTTGGTGATTTTCATAGTGCCGTTTGTATTAGTTTTACAGTGTTAAAAATTGATTATGTTATGCTGTGCAGAGTCTTGTTGTTCGAAGTAGTAGTTTTGCGAGCTGGGTAGTATTGAGTTAGATTCGGGTCGAATGTTTGTTTCGTGGCTGCGTTTTTGCAAGATTTTGGTTGTTCGAGTCTTACATTGCTGCCTTTGTTGCTGAGAATCGTTGCTGCTTGTTGATTTGATGCGAATTCAGAGTTGCCTAGTCGAATCGTTGGGTTTCTTGTTACTGAGTTTTGTTTTGTTGAGTCACTCGGTCCTGTTTGTTTTCGGAGTTTTTGTTCGATTTTGTTCAGCCAAATCTTTACCGAGTCCTTGTTGAATCATTGTCTAAGTTCCGTTGTTTAGTTTGTTTTTCGATTTCTGCGTTAGCTGAGTTCGTTTTATGAAATGCTGAGTATCGAAGTTGTCGAATGTCCGAGTTATTAATGCAGTCTGTGTGTCTGGGTTTGCTGTCCGTTTGTAACTGATGAAAGAGTTTTGCTATGCTAAGTCGAGTTTTGTGCATTCTGTTTTAGCTAAGTCGATTTGATGAGTTTCAGTGGTCGTGATTTCTTGTTTGTCGTTGCGACGTTGGATAGCCTCGTGTTACTGTTAGTTAATTCGTAGGTTGTTTAAATATTTGGCTAGTTATGTTTACAACCGTTTCAGGCCGAAATTTTCTTATGATTTCTGTAAATAAAAATTAATTAAATTCTATTTTCTGCTTTAAATAATTTAGTTCTTGTAATTTTAATTATTAATTACTAAGTCTAAAAATAGAATAATAGATAAATTTTCTTTTAAAAATTAGCTAAAAATTTAAATTAGGAATTAAATAGCATAAATCCAAATTCTCAAAACCACTTGTTCTAATTCGATTAAATTAGAAATTAATGATTGCGAAATAAATATAGTCTCTGTGGAACGAATCATAAGTATTAAAACGATGATCGTGCGCTTGCGATTTTAAATTGTATTTATTTTAGCACATCATAGAGCACCCAATATTCTTTCTGATCAGGTACAAGTTCTTCATCCTTACTCTCAACCGCAGGGGTGGTTACTATCTCCTGCCCCCCGACTTGTTGGTTGCCAATGGTACATTCAACCACGAAGTCAGCTAATGCCTGAGCCTTGATGGATGTCCGAGGCTTATATGCAATGTCAAATTCTCCGGGTTCGATCGCCCACTTAATTAGCCTTCCACTGGCTTTCGGGCTATGCAGGATACTTCTCAACTGCTGGTCCGTCAGGACTTCAATCTTGTGTGACTGAAAGTAAGGTCGTAGTTTCCTTGAAGCTGTTACCAATGCTAAAGCAAACTTCTCAATGGTAGAATAGTTCAACTCAGCTCCATGCAACACCTTACTCACGTAGTAGATGGGTTTCTGAACCTTGTTATCTTCCCGTATGAGGACGGCACTCAATGCTTGCTCAGATACCGCCAGGTATAGATAAAGAGTCTCTCCGACGCTAGGCTTGGCCAACAGCGGGGCTTCAGCCATGTATTTCTTCAATTGTTCAAAGGCCTCTTGGCTTTCGGGTGTCCATTCAAAATTCTTTACCTTCTTTAATGTTTGAAAGAAAGGTAAACACTTATCACCAGACTTGGAGATAAACCTCCCTAAGGCTGCCACTCGGCCTGTCAACTTCTGCACATCTCTTATAGAACGTGGTGGCTCCATGTCTAAAATCGCCTTGATCTTGTCAGGATTGGCCTCAATGCCTCTCTTTGAAACCATCAGCCCTAAAAACTTTCCAGATCCAACACCAAAAGCACACTTGGCGGGATTCAACATCATCTTATGGTGCCTCAGCACTTCAAATGCCTCTCCGAGGTGCTTAATATGATCAGCCTTGAGTAGGCTCTTGACTAACATGTCATCAACATACACCTCCATGGTTTTTCCAATCAGATGGGCAAATATCTTATTCACCAGCCGTTGGTAAGTAGCTCCTGCATTCTTTAGACCAAACGCCATAACAAGATAACAGAAGACACCAAAGTCAGTTATGAAAGATACCTTAGGGATGTCATCCTTGTGCATCTTAATCTGATTATAGCCGCTGAATCCATCCATGAAGCTTAACATCTCATGTCCAGCTGTGGCATCTATCAACATATCAATCCTTGGAAGGGGAAAACAATCTTTTGGACATGCATCATTCAGGTCAGTGAAGTCTATACACATCATCCACTTCCCATTCGCTTTCTTGACCATCACAGGGTTTGCTAACCATTCGGGAAACTGAATTTCTTCAATAAAACCAGCTTCCAAGAGCTTATCCACTTCTTTCTTAATGGCCTCTTGCCTCTCAGGAGCAAAGTTTCTCTTCTTCTGCTTTATTGTCTTCCTCTTGGGATCAACATTTAACTTATGAGTTATGAGTTGGGGGTCAATCCCTGGCATATCAGCTGCTGTCCAAGCGAACACGTCGCTATTCTTTTGTAAGAATTCTATCAACTTGCCCTTCAGGGGTTCTTTCAGAGATGCTCCAACATAAGTAACTTTTTCAGGATCGTTCGGCTCTAGAGGTATGGGAATCAAATCCTCTGCTGGCTTCCCTCTATGCTCTTCATCATCGCGGACATCCATGTCTTTAATCGGAAGGACCTGCCCCCCAACTCCATCGGCCCTCAGTGCGGCTACATAGCAACTTCTTGCCATCTTCTGATCACCCTTCTGTTCTCCGACACCATTCCGTGTCGGAAACTTAATCTTCATATGATAGGAAGAGGCCACAGCCTTAAACGCATGAAGTCCAGTCCTTCCAAGGATTGCGTTGTATGTTAAGGCTGCCTTAATCACCAAGAAGTTCAGCATCTGAGTCGCCTCCTTAGGCTCCTGCCCAATAGTCACGGGTAACTGAATAGTCCCTTCAACGTTGGACTCCACTCCGTTAAATCCGTATATGGGCATGTTTGTAGGGGTCAACTGAGAGTCGTTGTACCCCATCTTCACAAACGCATCATGAAACAAAATATCCATAGAAGCTCCATTGTCTATCAAGACTCATTTTACTTCTGAGTTTCCAATCACAAGAGTTATGACCAGCGGGTCATCATGGGGGAACTTCACCCCTTCCAAGTCTGAATCATCGAAACCAATTACCATCTCAGTTTTAGCACGCTTCGGGGCCTCTCCCACAATGTGCATTACTTCTCTAGCATAAGCCTTTCAAGAATTCTTAGTTGTGCCAGCTGCTGTCGGGCCTCCCCAAATCATGTTGATAACTGCCCTTCGGGGCTGTGGATTGCGGTCATGGTTGTCATCCCTCCTGTTATTATCCCTTTTGTCATTGTCCCTTCTCTGGTTCCCACGGTCATCACCCTTGGTGAACTGACTTAGTTTTCCTCTTCGTATCAAGAACTCAATCTCATCCTTGAGTTGCCTACAATCGTCGGTGTCATGTCCCACATCTTTATGGAACCTGCAGTACTGATCCTTATTCCGCTTAGCTGGGTCTCCCCTAAGTGGCTTCGGCAATCGGAAGTCCTTTTCCTTTTCAATGTCCAACAGGATCTGACTTCGTGGAGCATTAAGCCTGGCATACTCGGAAAACCTTGGACCCGAGCTCTTTTTTGGAGCAGATTCAGAGTCTCTGCTAGTTCGGTGATACTTGTCCCTAGCGTCGTATTCTTGTTCTTGCTTCCGCTTGTTGTTCCCTCCATTGCCCAATACGGCTTCCTTTTTCATGCTGTCCTCAGCTTTTATATACTTGTCTGCCCTCCGTTGGAGCTCATCTATGCTTTCAGGGGGGTGTTTTGCCAGCGACCTCTTAAAAAAGAGATCCGTGGTTCCGTGCTGTAAGGCTACCATAGCCACCTTATTTTCAAAATCAGTGATGTTCAGGGTCTCCTTAGTGAATCGCTTGACATAACCCCTCAGGTTCTCGTTCTTTCCCTGTACTACATACATAAGGGAAGCAGAGCTTTTCTCATGGATTCTTCCGCTAATGAATTGACTGACAAAAGCGGTACTCAATTCCTTGAAAGAGCTAATCGAGTTTGGAGGTAAACGACTATACCAGCGTTGCGCCATGCCCGACAGGGTTTGGGGAAATGCCCTACACTTAAGGGCGTCGTTAGCAGGCAGCAGTAACAATGCGCTCGTAAACGTTCTCACATGAGTTGCGGGATCCCCCGTTCCATCATAAGCTTTGATTGTGGGCATCTTAAACTTTCGGGAGATATGTGCGTTCATCACCTCCTCAGTGAATGGAGGGGTTGGATCATCAAGATCTCCTTGTAGCATCAGGTCTTTGGGGTTACTCTTGGGGAGTTCCACCCTTGTAGTCCCTCTGGTTGGGGCTTCAGCCCTTCGGCGTCTCCTTGAAGACCTTTCCAAATCTATGAAGGGAATCCCTCCTGAAGTCGGAGGAGGTCGAGTCTGATTAGATCGGGCTTGTTCTCTGGCTATGTCTTCCTTTAATGTTAAGATCTCGGCTTCATAAGCCTTAATCCTCTCAGTAGTTGTTGAAGGGAGTCCATCGTGAGTAGTTTGAGTTCTTCCTCGAGGTTCTTTACTTGCACGTTGCCTCCTTGGAGCTTCATCACGTTCGTAATCATCGTCAGAAGATGACTCATCCGTATAAGGACCAGAAAAATCGTTATAATCTCGATCTCGAATATACAGGGCATGACCACTTGGTCCAGCTCCTTGGGTAGGAGGGTAGTTAGGTAGCCCGTACATCGGATTAGTGCTTATGGGGAGATCCGTAGTGTGGATCTGAACTCCTCGTGGAGGGTTGTTGGGATCTACAATCAAGGAAGAAATCCCCACCTGGAGGGGGTTAGTCCCTGGATTTGTGTGGACGATCGGAGGTAGCGTACTCTCAACATGGGAAGTCGTCCCTAGGGGTTGAGAAACTTGATACGGAACGATAGTCCCGGATGTTGGAGGTACTTGTTCAGTGAGGGGCGGAGCAGAGCTAAGAGGTAGAGCCTCGGTTGCGATTGGCTCTGTTATTGCTGGTGTCCTTCGTGTGTTAACCATGGTTGATGTTGTCTTCCCACAGACGGCGCCAAATGTTGTGGAATAAAAACTAGGTTATTAGATTGCGGCTAGGGTTTGTTGTATTTAATGCTAGGGTACGTGAGCTTCGTGCTTTAATGGCTGCTTCTGCGTTCGAGACTTAAACGGTCCTCATAGAATGCCTACGTATCTCTGTATTAAGAGAATCAAGCCAATAAAAAACGTAGTTCTAGGTTGAGGGGTCTGACCCTTTATATAGGCTGAGAAGCCTCAGAATTATGGTAGGGTTAGGTGACTTAGTGGGCAAGTCAACCTTGAGGAAGGATCTAGACTCCTTCCTTGTAGGAGTCCGTTTCCTTGTACGATTATGTACCTTGGAGGCTACTCTTTGGAGAGATAATATCCTTATTTGACTTATATTTCCCAGCTATTAATTAGCCATGAATATTAATTACGAAATTAATATTTAACTAGAGTTTTTGGGCCATCTAGTGGGCCCCACGTTTGGACCATACTAGGTCTAATTAATGCAATATTAAATGTGTCTTTAGGGCTTACTTTTAGCCCATATCAATAATATTATACTACACTATAAACAAATTTTTTAAACTAAAAGAAACCCATACTTTGCACGGGCTATAATCTAGTAGTAATAGAGTAATAGATAATTAGATATACATATTTTATTTTAGTTAATGATTTCAGTAGTATTAGACAAATTAACTATGCATGGATAATAATTATTTACATATTTGTTGTTTCAATTTTGTTTCTCTTTTTCTTATGTGGAAACCCATTGTAATAAATTTATAAAAATTAAATATTTCAACAATATGCAACAATGAAATTTAGGTACCAACCATTGCTTTCAACTTCAGCCATTTATTTTATCATAAAAATTACTGTTTTTCTTAAATATCTATAAATGCAATAATTAAAATTTTAAATAGGATACATCCTTTATTATCATACCTGAGTCTACCACACGTTAGTTAACCAATAAGAATCAAGGAATTATTTTAGGACCAATCAGAGCCAATTCCTAAAATTTAGACCTTTCCTTATTTACAATCTCACCCTACCCCTTTAACCATGGTTAGTTAAAACTTCTAATTTAAATGCAATAATGATTTTATTAAACATATCCATAAATACCTATTTTTTAAATCAAAAAATATTTATTTAAAAATCACAATTTTAATTTGAAATCAATCACGATATATCATTATATATTTTAAATAACTTGAATAAAATCCATACCTTCAAAATTTTGATTTTTTTATAAGCTCAAAAATATTTTTATTCATAATTTGTTAATAAAATTAATTAATAAATGCATATAAGCCAACACTACAAAATTGGATTTGAACAAATTTTAAATAACTTGGATAAAATTCACATCTTCAAAAACTCGATTTTTTAAAAGGTTCAATAATATTTTTATTCACAATTTTTTAATAAAATAATTAATAAATTCATATAAACGAACACTACATATATTTTAATTATTTCAATTATTAGATATACGCTATAAGGATATTATTATTGGTTGGTGGATAAATTACCAATCAAAAAATTAAAATTATTTTAGAAGCAATCAGAATTTACTTCTAAACTTTAAATCAATCAATCATATACAAAATTTTATTATTTATCATGCTTATTCTAATTTACTAATCACGGTTAAATTAAATTTAAATATAAAATATTTTGATTTAATAACTTCGCATATCACATGATTTTTAATTTTAAAGAATTTCTACTAACCATAAATATTATTATCTATAAATCCACATAATAGTATATTACATATGGTGATATATCTTTTAGTTATGAATTATTTTTTAACATCTTTTATTATAATAAAGATACCATAATCTAACATGTATTGGTTAACCAATCACAAGATCGTGATTTATTTTAACATCAATCAGAATCTATTAAATTTAAATCAATTAAATCTAAGCCGCTTATTCCATGTTCCCCATAAGACTTAGCAAACTTTGATAAACTATGTGTATGCATCAATTTTTCTCATGGCTAAATCATATCAATTTCGGTTAAGGTACTACTTTATATCTTTTTATTATATGGCATTCTATACTTGGACAGATTATCTTTTTATTTCAATTATATATATGTATTATATGTTGTGTGTTTTAATTGTCCAATAAATTCAACAGAAAAACGTTTCTGACGAAAAAAAATAGAAAACAATTTAGGTTATCATCATCCCCAGTTCGGATTCTCTCAGAGTTACTTCCCACTTTCCATTAGAATATTCAGTAACAAATTTCAATAATTCAGCGACTTACTAAATTGTAGGCATCAATCCTTATCACATTATACTAATTTGTTTATATTATTAGGTGTGCCTATAGATAAATGTTTTTTTTACAGTGATTACTTAACAATTTTATTCTAAATACAATAATTATTTAATTTATAAATTTATACATTAAGACATGAATCTATTATATTTATAATAGATATTTTGATATCATAAACTTTCAATTCAAAATCATAAGGTACGATTAAAATCATGTATTAAAAATTATCAACAATATAAAACTATTTACCACACTATTCTAAATACACATTCAAAATTTAATTTATGTAAAGTATTAAATAATTCAGTCATAAAAAAACTAATCAACCAACTAAAATGTTCGAATGAATTTTAAACCAATCATCTTTAAACATTTTAATTACGAAATTTTTTAACTATGCAATAATTAACGGGAAAATAATTTAACCTGACAATATATTTGAATTATTCAAAATATTAGATATATTCTTAAATAGTACTTTACATTATTTGTTGTATAAATTATCAATAAAAAAAACATTACAGAGTCAATGAAAAACATTATGGTTTTTAATTAATTTTATGGATGTTGTTCGGTTGTAAAATTATGGATGTAAAATTATTGGTTGATTTCGGGAATTATGGTTTTTAATTAATTTTCTGGGTTGTACAGAAAAACAAAATATATTTTTTTTAATATTTTGGACTTTATACGTCGGTTGTTTTGAAGAACCGACGTAAAAGGGTACAATATACGTCAGTTGTTTAGAAGAACCGACGTAAAAGGATACAATATACGTCGGTTGTTTAGAAGAACCGACGTAAAAGGGTACAATATACGTCGGTTGTTTAGAAGAACCGACGTAAAAGGATACAATATACGTCGGTTGTTTAGAAGAACCGACGTAAAAGGGTACAATATACGTCGGTTGTTTAGAAGAACTGACGTAAAAGGATACAATATACGTCGCCTTTTTAACCGACGTAAAAGACTCTGGCCTTATACGTCGCCAGCCCATACGTCGCCATTTAACCGACGTATAAGACCTATTTAACCGACGTAAAAGACCATTTTTCTACTAGTGATTTCCATAATATATTTGGTCAATTTAACACAAATTTTCTTATAAATCACTATTTATTTATTGATAATTAATTCAGCAATAAAAAGACATATGTCATACACAAAAATAATCAAACATGCAAAAATCATCAATAAAAGGGCATACAACATCTACAAAAATAGTTAAAATTGAACAAACACATAGTAAATTATATCACTAATTTTCTTTATCCAATCATTGAACAGATCTTCAATTATGGTACATCTCTAGCTTATTTCACTAAATTATACAGTGTTTTCGGCGAGATAATCTAACAATTTGTTATAAACGTGAGAAATGTGTATATCTGATTTGTCATAACGTATTCAAACGACCGACCAGAACTATGATTCTATACTATCCAAATCAATGAACTAATATAACAAAATTTAATATATGGGTGGACAAAATCCACGAACAGGATATTAGCTCTCAGTAAAGAGAGATATTTAGTGAAAGTCAAAGTAAAATCAAGGAAAAGAAAATAAAACTTATCATTTACAAGGAGTTAGTACAAAATCTAATATTTTGGTAAATAAAATCCACCAACGGGCAACGGGGTACTAGACTCTCAATGATATTTATATTGAAAAATAAAGAAAAATCAATATAATTTTTTTAAAAAAAACTTAAAAAACTGATATCAACTTCTAAACTTTAGTTAGCATCTTTTGGGAAAGGGGGAGAGAGAGAGCAACAACTACGTTTTTTGTTATAAAATTATTAATAATGATAAATAAATAGGTTGATACACTTAAAATTATATATTGTTTTTAATAAAAGAGTGCCTTTTTCAGTTTTGTATTCTTGAATTAAAGTAATAGTATCAATTCCCATATCTTAACCTAAGAGCATATATTGAATTTGCTTGGTTGGTTGACTATATTTTTTTTATATCAACAAAGCATAAGAAAAAGGCTAAGAAAATTAAATAACTTGGTAGAAAGATTCTACACAAAGAGAGATATTTGTTAATGAGAAATAAGAAAAAAATAAAAAGAAGGGTTTCATTTTGTTTGGGAGACTTTACCCATGCAAGTTACTCTTAGTTTTGTTTTGTAACATCTCAATGTTGTTCTAAGACATATAATTATATATTTACATAACTTGGATACATAGTAATATTTCATATAATTGTTATATTTTTTCTATTCGCGTATTTCATTTCATTTCGTGTACAAGAAAAAATTTGTTTAATTTAGTGTCATTTTGTGTTCTAATTTTGGGTACACGATTTAATATCATGTCATTTTCGTTCAGGACCCTAAAATACAGGACATGAATTTCTTCTTAGTAGGAAAAATATATTCACTGTTAAAGGAAAATGAATTTCATGTTATTTAACCCAAAATCTGAATTACAAGGACACATATATAACAATGTGATTATGTGTTTATATATTACACACTTGATTTCAATTTTATGGACAATGGCTTATTTTCACAAGTTTATCAAATTAAAAAAAGATAGCTGATACTCATTTTCTTATGTCTTATTTTAAGAATAAAAGAAAATTAAATTTGTTATTCCATGTTTTACTAGAAAAGAATAAAAAACCAAAATACAAACTTCCAAACTGAAAATGCACATTTTAAGTTGTCTTTATAAATAAGCTAAGGTCAATAACCATAAAATCTAACAATTACTCCGTATATGTTACTCCAAGAGCGCGATATTGAATTTGTTTGGTTAGTTGATATTTTTTTATTGCAAATCAATTCATTAATAAAAAGGACATATAATTTATAAAAATGATATTGAACAATCACATAGCAAACTAGATTAGATGAAATTTTCTATTGTTATAACTACGTTCGTTTCATATATCTTGCACAGTAGATATACTTTCTCATATCGCTGAAACATGCAACCTTTTTTTGATAGACATTCTAATGATTTATTGGAGTCGTGACAATTAAGTTTCTACACATATTTAATATGTAATCGAAAAAGTAACCACGATCATACAAATATTTTCAATAAATTAATATAATAAATATTTTAAGGATTCAATATTTAATAAATATACCGAATTCTCAGAATATGAGTGAAAAATTTGTTAACATGATACGTAGAAATATTCTCTAACAAAGAGAGAAATAAAATGAAAGCTAAATTAAAAAAAACAATATAGATGGATTTTGAACTTTTCAACGGGTGTTGTATTGTTTTGATGATTGATTCATAATGTTAATATTAATTCAATTGGTATGAATTCACGGATAAGTATTTTATACTTACGTTAATTAATATTCCAATAACTTATATATTTTTCTAAATAAAAATTAAAATAATATATTTATATTAATTTATTAATACAATTTATCGATCGGTGCGTAGCACGGGTAGAACGCTAGTACATATCATGATAACAAAACCATCATAATAACATAAAAGATCTACTAGTTATAGTTCTAGATACTATTTCTACCTGAAATATGTTAGAATAAAATTTCTTTTATATGTCATTTTCAATTAGCAAATATTATTCTATATAAATTCGATTTTTCTTTAATTTCAAATATTTCAAAGAAAATATTTAATTATATATTTTCTCCAAATATTTGAATTCTTTTTTCTTATAAACTCAAATGTCTTTTCTATTTCGAATATGTTAGAGCAAGTTTGAATTATTAATATTTTGTTTTGATTTTATATTTCGTTAATTATTTGTATTCGTTATAAACTTGAATTTTTTGTTTCTATTATTTTTGTGAGACAACCTTTCACTTGCAGGCTTTGGTGATTTGTCAAATACGAAAGTAAAAATTATTTTAGATATAGTAAATTATTAGATAACATAGTACTTTCTTCCTTAGGATTATTCAATATGATATAAAGAAATCGAGTCAATTCGATAAAAAAAAATCTCGTACTAATGTATTCACTAATTTGGAAAGATGTGTCGATGAAGTGATATACTACTTTAAATTTTGTGAAACATTTAAAGGTAAAGTCAGAAGGATGTAAATATCAAAATATTTTGAACACT
Organism: Kitagawia praeruptora; assembly: GCA_037693485.1. Classification (NCBI taxonomy): domain Eukaryota; kingdom Viridiplantae; phylum Streptophyta; class Magnoliopsida; order Apiales; family Apiaceae; genus Kitagawia; species Kitagawia praeruptora. The sequence goes on along the minus strand of CM075347.1, from coordinate 88,570,144 downwards.
AATTTTGTAAAGAAAAAATTTCATTCTTTGTTGACTCGCTGAAAGCATACAAATTGATTTTATTCCGAAACCTCTAACAGTTTTTATTCAATTAGATAAAATTCTAAAATATTTAAAATAAATTATTTCGTGAACTTCACAGCCATTTTAATTTGAGGAATACTACATTTGAATAGATTTCAAGTCAAAAACTTTTGGCAAAATCTCAACAATTAGCGATAAACGGCTAATGTATTTTATTCCATTGCATTAGGATATTTAATAGGATAAATAGAATAAAATACCTTCACATGTTATTTTGACTTGAAAATTTTAACATATCACTAGAATAATTAAAATGAATTTTAGAAAATGTTTAATGATTTTATGAGAACAATTTTTCTAGTACCCCTAAAATTAGTCAGGTTTTTGTTTTGGGTTCATGAAAAAGGCGTCTAAACTCATACAAACCTATGGGTCGATTTTGACCATACATTTTATGATATATTTGAAAACTTTTTCCATTGGTCACATATTTTTTAAATTATTTTGAAAAGAAAAGAAACGAAATGGATTTTTTGTTTATTGGTCCAAAAATCCTTAGTTTTACTTAAAAATACCAATCCATTTTCACTCATTTTTTCAAGCCATTTGAGCCAAAGAAATGTTGGGTGTCTCTAGAAACATATCATATCCCAGATTTCAAAAATCATGGAAACCTCCTTGAATACCTTTCTTTTGGTGCTCCATTCGGCCTCGTTTTAGTGTAGTTTTAGGCTTCTATCCTAACTCATTTTTCTTGTAGTTTAAGAGGAGTTTGAACCTTTGTAAGATCAAAGAGTCATAAACTAGTTAATTGCTTGCAATGTATATATTTATTGTTGTTATTGCTAGATCTATTAATTTATATACTTGTACTTAAGTTTTCTTGCATTTGTCTCCAAATATACACTTGTTCTTGAAGATATTTTGTATAATGTACATCGACAATTGTAAGATATTTAAAGGTGCATTTTGAAGTATTTTTTACTCCTCTTTAAGTTCTTAACAACCTCTTGGTGGATATTTGGGTAAAAGGCAAAGGAACAATATTTTGATTTGTGTTTAAAGTGCATGAAAGTTGTTTATACTATAAGTGGTTTTAAACTTAGTCATCTTTAAATCAAAAAAGAGCTTCTTGATGAGATGAAAATGGGAGTTTTTTGAAGGCGATGTGCAAGCAAGTGGAGGGTTCGTGGTCACCTAGGGAGGCTGAGGCTTTAAGCCTTAAAGAGATACTATCTTGGACGAAGCAGTATGGATTTACACGATGTATTTTCGAGACGGATTCAAAGCTGTTGGCAGATGCTTGTAATGGAAATTCTGGACGGTCTTATTTTCATATTATTGTTAGAGAGTGTGTTGAGTTGATTAAGCACTTTGAAAATGTGCTAGGGCAGTTTGTGCATAGATTTGCAAATGAAGTCGCTTACATGTTAGCAAGAGTGTCTCGTTCTATGTCAGATCTGCATGAGTGGGATAATGTCGCTCTCAGCTTCTTATCGAATGTACTTACATATGATTTGATTTAATGTAAGTACGATTATTTCAAAGAAAAAACTTGAATTGAGCTCAAATCTTTTGAGGACTTGACAAGATAAACCCGAGCTACTTTTACAAAACTAGATTCCAAGATATCCGACCATTTTTTTGCTAATATTCGGCCATATATATTTATACATATATTTATATATTTTCTTGTCATTTAAATTTTTATACATGTATGTTTAGTTTAACGCATAATAGTATGGCAAAAACTTAACATATAGTATGCATTGCGTTCACTTTCGTTTTCTCGCTTGCATATTTAATTAATTTCTTGCATCGTTTGCGTGAAAAGTCACTCGTGTGACTTATACCTACCTGCTTTTATATATTTTTTGCACTATGTTTAACGCATAATAGTGTATTTCTTAACGGTCCTTATACTTGTGAGTTGATACTAGTTTTAACGTATAGTAGCGTGGTGAATGTCAAATTATATTTTTAATATATTTGGGCTAGTGCCTAAAAATATTATATTCAACCATTTAAAATCGTCAAACTTATAATGGACTTCAAGTCGTAGTGTTTGTATTAAATCTTTTGACGTGACACTACACCAAATCTGCTATCAGACAACACTGATCAGACAACACTCTGCAAAAAAAGTGTTGCCCGAAAAGATCAGACAACGGTTCCCGTGTTCAAGAAAAAAAAGTATTGTCTGATCCCAGTTTTTACAACACGCAAAAAACCATTGTCTATTAGATGAAGTCAGACAACGGTATTTAAAATGTAGTGTTGCACAGATTTCATATTTAGACAACAGTTTTCCGGAACCATTGTCTGAAAATGTTTCAGACAAGAGCACACAAAACTGTTGTTAGAAAGAGACAACAGTTTTTCTGATCCGTTGTTTGAGTTTAATTCAAACAACACACAGAAAATACAGTTGTCTGACTCTCGCCATTCATACGACGGTTTTTGGGACTGTTGTTGGAATCAGACAACAGTTTTTCTGTTACTATTGTGTAACATTTGTTCAAACAACAGTTTTTTATAGTGTTGTCTGAGTTAAAGCTATCAGACAACTCTTTTAGGCTAATTGTCTATTGTTGATTCAGACAACGGTTTCTTGTTTAAAACCGTTGTCTGATTTACAGGATACAGAAAAAAAATTGAAAATGGAGCTAACAGTACAAATGCAAACCAACATAATCAATCTACTTTTATCAGTTAGCCAACGTACCAAACAACAGTAGCTTATAAACCATTTATTACATCACAAAAGTTATGATCATAGTTATAATTAATTCAAACAACACGAATAAAATTTTACATCACAAAAGTTCTATTAGCTCATCTACACCATCTCGAATATAACTAGCCATGTCCTCATCATCATCATCCGGTAGGTTGGGTACAAAGAATTCATTCTCAAGTTCAACTTCTACGGATCCCTCGTTTTCATCTTCATAATTTTTTTTTTCAGGTAGCTTCAACACAACGGACCATAACTTATCAAGGGGATCGTCGATATAACAAACCTGCTTCACATGTTTTCCTAACACAAATGGATCATTCAAAAACCCCAACCTGTTCAAATTAACCAATGTGTACCCCAAGTCATCGACCTTAATTCCTTTGTTCATATCTACCCACTTACAACGAAATATTGGAATCCTAAAGTTACAATAGTCCAACTCCCATATATTTGTTATGACACCATAAAATGTATGTGACAAATGCTCTATTTTTTTATCCTTGCCCTGCACAACCATTGTATCGGCCTCTACACAAACACCGCTGCATTGAACTTGCCGTGTATCATCACGGTCTTTAGTACTGTAGGTAACACCATCCATTTTGTAGCCGTTGTATGTAGGAACGTCCTTGTTGGGGCCATCTGCAATCCACCTTATCTCATCTTGTACCTCATTACCATCAAACAAATCGGAAGCAATCTGCCAAAAAATACATATTAGTTGAAAAATGATTTGTGTGAACAACGCAGTTTAAAAACATGCACAAAAATATTATGAAAATGCACATAATACCTTATCTTTGAACCATTTCGGAAATGTCTCATTTTGCTTGTTTTTTAGCCACATTTCATCATTTTCATGATCTGGATAGGTGGTCATCAAAATTGACATGTGTTCACTGCCCACAATTGTAGAAAATAATTAGAATGACTTCCTATAAATTCTGCAAAATTATAATTTCACGACTTACTGAAAATATGGCATAATGGTAGTTGTATTTTGTAGTACACATAAATGCGCTACATGCAAATCAGTGCTGCTCGGGTTTACCATTGTTGCGCCAGATAAAGGCCTGTAAGTAGAATCTTTTGTATGCCTACCAGTTTTCGGTACCCCGATAGTCGCTTCCTCGTGGTCCACCAAACACTCAACCCCCTCTTCCGCAATATAAGCCTCAGCAATACAACCTTCTGCATGAGCCCGATTCCTTATATATCCCTTAAATGTCTTCATATACCTCTCAAAAGGATACATCCATCTAAGAAAAATTGGTCCGCAAAGCTCAACTTCTCGTACAAGATGAACCGAAAGATGAAACATGATATCAAACAAGGAAGGGGGGAAGTACTTTTCAAGCTGGCATAAAGTTTCTACTAACTGAGATTGCATTTTCTCCAACTTATCGACCTCAATAACTTTACTGCAAATGGCCTTAAAGAATAGACAAAACCGAATAACAGTGTTCCTAACCTGTTTTTGCAGCGATGACCGAATTGCAATGGGGAGCAGGTGATGCAAAATCATATGACAGTCATGAGATTTCAAACCAGTAAGTCGAAGTGTTTCCATTGACACAAGACTCCTAATATTAGAACAAAATCCATCAGGCAACTTCATTCCGAGAAAGGAAGAGCAAACAACCTTTTTTTCAGCATGAGTTAAATTCCAAGATGCTAACGGTAACTTCTCCTTTTTTCCCGAATTTTTTGGCCGCAGCTCCACACGAATTCCCATTTCTGCCATGTCAAGACGAACAGTTTCTTTGTCTTTGGTTTTCTTTGGTATATTAAGAAAGGTACCAAGTAAAGCTTCACAAATATTTTTCTCGATGTGCATCACATCGAGAACATGCCTAACCGGCAAATATTTCCAATACACAAGCTGAAAAAATATAGAAACTTTCTTCCAAATTGGCCGAGGATCACCTTTCTTTAAGCGAGGCTGGCGTTGTGTCTTACCATAAACATGTCCGTTCAAATGTTGTACTCTTTGAAGCACCTGCTCTCCGGTTAATGGAAGTGGAGCAGTTTCTTTTTCAATGGTGTTATCAAAATTTTTTTTCTGCCGCCGATATGGATGATCACGGGCCAACCACCTCCGATGTCTGAGAAACACACACTTACGGTAATTAACCAGTCTAGTTGCTTTTGTTTCATCAACACAAATTGTACAACCATTATACCCTTTCACAACATTTCCGGACAAGTTACCATAGGCCGGATAGTCACTTATTGTCCATAACAAAATGGCTTTAAGCAAAAAGTGCTCCTTTTTGAATGCATCATAAACATGTGTCCCACTCCATAACTTTTGTAAATCTTGAATAAGTGGTTGAAGAAACACATCAATATCATTGCCGGGTTCCTTGGGTCCGGATATCAACAAACATAGCATGATATACTTCCTCTTCATACAAAGCCACAGTGGTAGATTGTAGATTGTCATCAAAACTGGCCAACAAGAATAATCAATATTTGTGGTATGAAACGGATTGAATCCATCTGACGATAAAGCTAGCCGAAGGTTTCTAAAATCTGAAGAAAAATCTGGCCATTTTGCATCAACTTCCTTCCATGTTTTTGAATCTGCCGGATGTCTCATTTTGCCATCTTTTATTCTCTCTGAATCGTGCCAAGTCAAATCCTTGGCTGTTTGAGGTGAACTGAACAAATTCTTTAAACGTGGTATCAAAGGAAAATACCACAGAACCTTTGCAGGAGTCCCTTCCAATTCATCCCCTTTTTTGTTTAACTTCCATCTAGAAGCTTGACAAATGCGGCACCTTGTCTCATCTTCATCTCTCTCTCCACGATATAATAGACAATCATTAGGGCAAGCGTGTATTCTCTCATACTCCATGCCTAAAACACGCAAGCTTTTCTTGGCTTCACTGAATGAAGAAGGTAATGTGTTGCCTTCCGGGAGCATAGACCCGACCAAAAGTAGAATTTCAGAGAAGCCACAATCAGATATTTGATATTTTGCTTTGATGTTGTATAACTTTACTAAAGCCTTCATCTTTGAAAATTCTTCGCATCCTGGATAAAGAGGTTCATGTTCAGATTGAACATGGTTAAATATATCTGAGTCCAGGGAAATATCATCGTCACCATCAATATTCTGATCTGTATTCATCGGTTGCTGATGCACAGATTGAGAACTGTCGGTCCCTTCCGTCGAAGGCTGACTTCCTTCTTCATTTGTTTCTCCGTGCCAAATCCAACACTTGTAGGTCTTATTGATACCATTTAGGAAAAGATGATCCCTCACTATCCGAGCTTTCCATGATTTACTATGTGCGCATTTCATACATGGACAACTAATTTTATCTTCATTATGTCCGTTCTTAAATGCAAACATCAACAAGTCTTCAACTCCTTTTTGAAACTCTCTTGATCTTCTGTCAGCCATCAACCAATCCCTGTCCATCTAATTCAAAAAAAGCATGGATTACATAAGGCACACCTAGGAGGAATGTAATGCAGTTTAATTATTAAAACAGAGCATTCAAATTAACTAGCAATTCCAACTACTAGCATAACTTGCATTAAAATTTAACAGATAAAGCTTTCTCTACTAGTCTACTAGCTGCCTGTGTTTTTTTTTACTTGAACTAACCTTTTTACCTTGCTAGATCATAGATATTAACAGAGCTAATATCAAGATATTAAATAGTTGGATTAAGTATCAAGATATTGATTTTGCTTGATTTAACAGAGCTCATAATTTGCACATAAAATCCAATTTAGAGCATTCAAATTTGCCCTGTACTGCCAAATTTAGGGCATTCAAAATCTTAACCATAAATCAAATTTTGATAAAGCACCGATTCTTAACAATAATTAAGAAAACTCAGAGCAAATAATTAACAGCAAAGCTAGTACCGATTCTTAATTATTGTTAAGATCTTAACAATAATTAAAAAAACTCAGAGGATACAAAATCGTTGGTATTCGTTGAAGAACCACAGTATATTGGTATTCGTTGAAGTTAATTTGAAGTTATTCGTTGAAGTTAATTTGAAGTTAATTTGAAGTTAACAAAATCGAAAATAAAAGATGAATAAACTCACCACTTACCAAATCGAAGCTTGAGATGAATAAATCGAAGCTCCTTGAAGTATATTGGTATTTGTTGAAGTTAATTTGAAGTTAATTCCTTGAGATGAATAAATCGAAGCTTGAGATGAATAAATCGAAGCTCCTTGAAGTTAATTTGAAGGATTGAGAAGGTCAACTGAGCTGCTGAGATTGAGATTGAGATTGAAGCTCCTTGAAGTTAAATCGAAGGATTGAGAAGGTTAATTGAGAAGGTCTTCGATTTTGCTGCAAACTGGGTCTTCGATTTCACTCATAAATATTGAGAAGAGATGATTTGGGGTTCTGTTTTAATGTTTTAATGTCTTCGATTTATTAATATGTTTTAATAAATGTCATTTTGGGTGAAAACGAAATAGTATTCAGACAATGGTTTCTGTTAAAAAACTGCTTGTGCAAACTGCAATCCCACAACAAAATTTTAAATATTTCCGTTGTCTGAATTACACAACGGTATTTTGGAAAAAAGACTTGTCTGAGGTGCTTTGGCACAACAGTTTTGGCGGCAAAACCGTTGTCTTTATTTTCCAGCTATTTAAATCAATTTGTACCGTTTATACGGCTTCGAATGTGTTATTAAGTTGAAACATAATAACGTAAGACATTTTTGACCGTATTTACTTATACTTATTTGAATAATACATGGGTAATGTAAAATCCGTATCACGTGTTAGGGTTTAGGGTTTCGATAACTTTATTTTATCAAGAATCGCGAACACGAGACTGGTTGATATTTCATTTATATAAATAACAAATTTATTCGATATATGATTGATAATTTCCTTTGCAAATAAATAGTACCACGTATTAATAATAGAGTGCTATATATATATATAATATAGTTCTTGTAATCGATCGATTTATAAACCACGATATAATCACACTCACAATATTGAACAAATTAACATATTAATTACTAATTAATAATATAAGATTCAAAGGATAGGAACGGGAGTGAAAAATTTATAAATTAAAAGCGTCATTTTGGGCGAAAACGAAATAGTATTCAGACAATGGTTTCTATTAAAATAATGCTTGTGCAAACTGCAATCCCACAACAGAAATTTAAAAAAAAACCGTTGTATGATCCATACGACGGTTTTTTAAATATGGAAAGGGTTGTTGGAAAGCATATTGCACAACAGAATTTTAAATATTTCCGTTGTCTAAATTACACAACGGTATTTTGGAAAAAAGACTTGTCTGAGGTGCTTTGGCACAACAGTTTTGGCGGCAAAACCGTTGTCTTTATTTTCCAGCTATTTAAATCAATTTGTACCGTTTATACGGCTTCGAATGTGTTATTAAGTTGAAACATAATAACGTAAAACATTTTTGACCGTATTTACTTATACTTATTCGAATAATACATGGGTAATGTAAAATCCGTATCACGTGTTAGGGTTTAGGGTTTCGATAACTTTATTTTATCAAGAATCGCGAACACGAGACTGGTTGATATTTCATTTATATAAATAACAAATTTATTCGATATATGATTGATAATTTCCTTTGCAAATAAATAGTACCACGTATTAATAATAGAGTGCTATATATATATATATATATATATAATATAGTTCTTGTAATCGATCGATTTATAAACCACGATATAATCACACTCACAATATTGAACAAATTAACATATTAATTACTAATTAATAATATAAGATTCAAAGGATAGGAACGGGAGTGAAAAATTTATAAATTAAAAGCGTCATTTTGGGCGAAAACGAAATAGTATTCAGACAATGGTTTCTATTAAAATAATGCTTGTGCAAACTGCAATCCCACAACAGAAATTTAAAAAAAACCGTTGTATGATCCATACGACGGTTTTTTAAATATGGAAAGGGTTGTTGGAAAGCATATTGCACAACAGAATTTCAAATATTTCCGTTGTCTGAATTACACAACGGTATTTTGGAAAAAAGACTTGTCTGAGGTGCTTTGGCACAACAGTTTTGGCGGCAAAACCGTTGTCTTTATTTTCCAGCTATTTAAATCAATTTGTACCGTTTACACGGCTTCGAATGTGTTATTAAGTTGAAACATAATAACGTAAAACATTTTTGACCGTATTTACTTATACTTATTCGAATAATACATGGGTAATGTAAAATCTGTATCATGGGTGATATTTTATTTATAATAATAACGAATTTAATTTAATTGATAAGAACAATATTTCTTTACACATAGAAGGTTTAATTAAATCAATTTGAATTTAATTTGATTTAGTCGATAACAACGATATGAACGAAATTTAATTTTTAATAATAAATATTATTAAATTAAATTGAACAAATTATTTATTTTTATTATTAATACATTTTGGTTCAATATAAAAGTTAGTATAACAATTTTTCACATTTTTTTATCATTAAAAAAATATACATATATGTATAATTCAAATTATTATACTCAAATCTTTGTTCTAAAAATCGGTGATTAATCACGATTAATCCCTGTTCCATGGGTTACCGCACTGATTAATAATCCGATTATTCGATTAATCATCCCCGATTAATCCCTGGACAGTGCCTCTACCGACTAAATATATGTTTTATTTAAATATTATAATAGATTATTAAAAATATTATAATAGAATATTAATTTAGTACTGGTTAAGTTTGCTTAGGTTTACTTTCCCTCTTTCATTTCTCAATCACAATTTTCATTTCCCTCTCTTTTCAATCGGAGCTCTCATCTTCGGGCGGCGACAGGTCTCTCTCGCACACACAGTCTCTCTCTCTCTCTCTCTCTCGCACACACACAGTCTCTCTCCCTCCTCTTTCTCTCACACACTCCCCCTCTTTCTCTTTCTCTCTCTTGATCTCTCCTCTTCCTCCCTCTTTCTGTCTCTCTCACCCTTTCTCTCTCCCTCCCTCCTCGTCTCTTGCTTGATTTATCTTTTTATGTTATGCATGTGTTTCCCTGTGTTTTAGTTTGTGTGTTTATTAGTGTGTTTTTTATGTTATGCATGCATAGTGATTTATGCCTACCAAGTGTTTGATAATATGTGACTGTGATTTTTGTGTGAGTTTTGGACTTTGTGTGAGATTTTGTGATAATATATGCATAGTGATTTATGCATACCAAGTGTTTGATAGTATGTCACTGTGATTTTTGTGTGAGTTTTGGACTTTGTGTGAGATTTTGGACTTTGTGTATGATTTATGTGATATTTGTGTGAGTTTTGGACTTTATGTGAGATTTATGTGATATTTGAGTGAGTTTTTGACTTTGTTTGTGTGAGATTTATGGGATTTTTGATTGAGTTTGTGACTATGTTTCTTTGTTTGTGACTATGATTTATGTGACTTTGGTTGAGATTTATGTTTCTTTCTCTGTTTGTGTGTAGATTTATCATGGATTCAAGGAAAACAAAATCTGACTCTGCTCGTACTGCCTCTCGTACCTCTGCCCTTTTAATGGCATTAAAGAAGAACAAGTCAGCCTCAATGACCGAAACACCAGTGCAGCCCTCTCAAAGTAATTCCTCCCCTGTGTCTGTTAAAGGGAAGGCCATTTCCAGCAATTTGCAAAATCAAATATCCAAGAAAAGGAAACGTGGGAGTCAAGCAGTGGCTGAGAAAAAAGAGGGACTTAAACTCTTGAAACGCGGAGCTGTGACAATGCATAGGATTGTACGACGTAAGATCCTGGGCATCAAGCACCCGGTGCCTTTCAATGCAAAGGGTGAGCCCTACGGTGATGCGGGAACTGAAATGCAGTCTTACATCGGAGTTCTTGCAAGAACTAAAGTCACAGTATGGTATGATTCATGGATACGTGTTCCGAAAGAAAGAAAGAATAAAATATGGGATTGTGTGCAGGTAACATTGATTGCCCTTACTAGTACTTAAGTACACATTGTTGCCTACCACCTAACTTGCACTTAAGTAACAATTCTTATGAATGTAGATGGCATTTGATGTGCCGCGAACAGCAAGGAAGATGGTGTTGAAGTCAGCGTGCCAGAAGTGGAGGGAGTTTAAAAGTCGATTAACAACTGCATACATCCTTCCTTACCGGGATCAACTTGAGTTGTTGGAGTCTCCTCCAGCTGACTACTCATTTATCGAGAAAGCACATTGGGATATGTTTGTTTCTGATCGTCTCTCTATTGAGTTTAGTGTGAGTTTTTGACTTTATTTGTTTTCAAAGTTCTTACAAGTTACATTAGGCTTTGTTGCTAATTTTTTAACTATCTGTTATGTGAAAAAGGAGATCCACACTACGCAGAAAAAGAGAAGGGAGCTGAATGAATACCCTCACTGCATCTCTCGCAAGGGTTATGCTAACCTTGAACAAGAAATGGTTAGTAATATACACTCTTTGATTTTTTACAAGAGTCATATTCAAACGGGTTGATGTTTCTTAATTTTGATATCTCGAACATGGTTATTCATGCAGTCGCAAAGCAATCCTGAAATCGAGATAGATCGGTCAGCTACCTGGGTTCGTGCGCGACAGGATAAAGATGGAAACTATAAGGATCCTAAAGTTAAAGAGATTGCTGAAGAGATTGTAAGTTATTAATTTATCTTTTAATTAAATTTCCACATTACCAAAATATTTGTGGTCACCCTTTGATTTTTGGTTAAATTTTTAGGCGGTTATGAAACAGAGAATCAGTGAAGGGGAGTTGACAGAGGAAGGCACTGATGATGTCCTCTCAAAGGTGCTCGGTAAACCTGAGCATCGAGGACGAGTCCGTGGCCAAGGGACTCATGTCAAGCAGTCTGTGTACTTTAACCTGCCGAGGCAGAGGAAGAAAAAAACAATTGAAGAGAGGATCCAAGATGGTATCCAGAAGTTTATGAAAGAAGAAAGAGAAAAGATTGTTCAAGAACGGGATGAGTTTTGGGCTGCGGAGATGGAGAATATAAAAGCTCTTTTAGGTGGAAAGCTTACAGATGCCGGTAACAGTCCAAATGTTGTCTCGCAGCAAGGAAGCTGTAGCAAGGGTGCACATGCAATTTTGAATGACCAGGAGTTGCTAGGTGTAAAAAAGCAACTGGATCTTGATACTGACAAATTGGTGGCTGAAAAATCAAGTGAGAAGATTGATGATGACCTGGAGTTGAAGGTTGCCGATATTAAGAAGGTTGACAATATTGAAGAGAAGATTGACAATGTTGAGGAAAAGGTTGAAGATGAGGCTGGGATTCATAAGATTGTTCAGGTTGAGAGTAATGCGTTTGAGGAGATGGCAAATGATGAGGACAAGAATATTGGGGGGGCTGGGTGCGCTGTGGAGTGGGAATTAACCATAGACTCCCCTACCAATGTTGTTGCTTATGGAACTGTTGATACGGTGTGTAAAGTTATTCATGGGAAGCATTTACCAGAAGAGAATGCACGAGTCTGTATTACTCGTGTAGTCCAAGGATCTGCCTTAATTCCTTTCCCCATCCAAGATGAGATCACCATCGTGGAACAAGCTGTGGGGACATTTGTTGAGTGGCCAAGACACCTCATTGTAGAAGTAAAGAAAAGCAGTAATGCATCGAAAGAAACTCAAAAGGTTAGTTTTTATATCTGTTTACGTAACCGTCCAACTTTTCGTACTGCTTTAGTTTGTGTTCTGAATTATCGACTACATTGTTTCTTTCAGGGGCGTCAAGAAATCTAGCCAAAGGAAGTTTAAGAAGGTGGCTGATATAGTGAAGAAACCAGAGTTTGTGTTAGACATGGGTGATGATTATCCTCCGAAGCTGAAGCATAAGTGGCTCTGGGCAAAGGAGGCATTGAAGGATGGCAAAACATCCAGATTTGTGCTGTGCAAAGAAGCTTTCGGATCAGCCAAAAAACAAGTTCTATTTTTATCAGATTTCCATGCCTTATGCGCAGGAGGAGAAATATCAGGGTCCGTTATTTGCTTGTTTATTAAGTAAGTATCTAAGTTTAATATTTAGATCATCGCTTCTAATAATTGTTTTTATTTCTGCAACTTAGTTTTTAATTGTGTCCATAATTGTTTGCTTTTTATATAGTTTATTGGAGATGTTTTTGAAAAGACACAAAATGTCCAGCATGATATGCTTCGTTGATCCTGGGATGGTTGGCGCAAATGGTTGCGGTACTGTTACAGAGAGGGCTCGTGAATTATCTTTCAGATTCAAAAATGGAGAGCGAGGATCCTATTTTCTAGTGCCATACAACGCCGCGTGAGTACTTATTTCTTTACTTTTACCATTTGTATTATTTATAAAAATACATTCTTTTTAATAAAAACTGATATAAAATTAACGAAATTAATCAGGAAAAACATTTAATATTTAGTCCTAAAATTTGAGAAATTAATCAGGTAAATCATTGTTAGAGTATTAATATTTAAGATATATGTCCTTAATTAGTCCTAACAAATAATTATCATCACATAATAACTTTTGTGTGAAGACTAATTTAATAATCATGTTATTTTCAATTTAAGTCACAGAGGCCCTTGTTATTAACAAAGATATATGCACTGGTGCTCTAATTATCAATATCCCTTCGTGTATAATTGATGATATTTTCAGTTGAAACTACATAATTGTTTTAGCCTATAAACGTTAAGTAAATATTATTGTTCTTATTTTTCGGTGTCACTATTTACTAGGAACCACTGGTCGCTAACTGTTGTGCATCCTGAAACACAAGTGGTTTACCACATGGACCCTTTGAAGCGTAGATTAGCAAGTGCAGAATGGATTGAGGTGGTTGATACGTGAGTACCTCTCAGAACTTAAAATTAATTTTTAATCTGCTTTAACAATTAATAAAAATGTATAGTAATTTGATTTATAATATATTGTCGTAGTGCGATCAAATTTTACAAGGAAAGTACCAGGAAGTTGATGGTGAAGAAAATCACTTGGGAGAATCTAGCGGTAATAATTTGTACATTTATCATCGGTTTTCCTGATTTTCATGAGTTTCTTGTACGAATGTATAAATTCTTTTTTACGTGTTGATTAGGGTGTTCCTCTCCAAACTGGAACTAAGGACTGTGGCTTATTTGTGATGCGGTATATGAAAGAGATCTGCACTGATAAGGAATTCAGTTTTCATATTAAGGTAAATTACACATATTTAACCCTGACTAATGTTCTTGTTTTTTGTATTGAAAGTATATAAATTATAATGTTGTTTTCCTGCTTTTCAGTGGCAGCGGAGGGGAAACCTTGCTTACAACAACGATGACCTCAATGAGATAAGGATCGAATGGGCCAAGTATTTCATGAAGAACCATGCACGTTGAACAGTTTCAGTACTTCTTGTTATTTCACAATGAACATTTTCAGTAAACTGTGGTGGCCGTTAGTTTTATATTTTGTGGAATATGTTCATTCCGAAATAGGGGCCCAATGTCCGTACTTTTGATGGTATGCCGGAATATGTTACCGGCATTTTCAGTAAACTGTTGGTATGAATGTTATGGTTGTATGGATTTGGATTTTGTTGGAATTTTAGTAATGTTATTTACTAAAGGTTGTAGACAATGCCATTTAGTAATTTGTTTAGTTTGCACATTTAAATTATACCTTTGTCTAATGTACTTGTAGACAATACTATGAAAAACCAAAGTATTGTCAAAATAGAACCTAGACAACAAGAAAATGAATAGAAGCTTGTGTTACAGTTGCTCAGACAACACACAAATGTAAACAATAAGATAAAAATACTTGTATTACAGTTACTCGCACAACACATAAATGAAAACGCTAAAATAGAAAAACTTGTGTCAAAACAGCTCAGGCAACGAATCTAACAATTAAAACCCTTGTGAACGAAATATTCAGACAACACTTTATAAAACTCTTACATTGTCTAACAACAAAAACTACAATGGTTTCTGTTCAAGTAAACCGTTGTGTAACAAATATTCAGACAACACTTTTTAAAACAATTCCATCGTCTAACTAACGAAACAACAATGGTTTCTTTCTATAAAACCATTGTGAGAAAGTATTTAACACAACATCACAGATATAGAAGACCATTGTCTATAAAACTATACTGCAACCCAACCAATTAATGTTGTGTTGGATGCAAACGAAATAGACAACACAACCAAAACAAAAAACCCTTGTCTAAACATGCCTAGAACAACGGTTTCTGAGTTAAGGACCATTGTTGTAATGTAGTTTGTACAATACTTTTTAAAAGCAAACTGTTGTTGTTTCTAGTATTCACACAACGTTTCAGTAAATACGGACTGTTGTCGAAGAAGGGTCACACAACAGTTTTCGTACCGTTGTCTGATATAGGCATCAGACGGCGCCTCAATAGACAACAGGAAAACAGGGCATCAGACAACGGGCAAAAACCGTTGTCTGAGCCTGTTTTCCTTGTAGTGTGAGCAGAAGTGAAGTGAAGTGAATAACCTTCTAAGACCCTAGTCTTGGACACGTCAACTAGAAGTTGATTGTCTTTCCACAGTGAGGAGGAAAAATCCAAGATCTAAGATCCAAGACTGGCAAGGGGTGTAGATACGAAATCTACGCAATGGGTTACTTATATAGTATTTGAGGAGTTAACGGGAAATTATATTCTAAAATAATTTTATGAGGGGTCTATAGTATTTTGAAGAGATAATGGATAGTTAAGCTCTAAAATAAATATATATAGTGATTGTAAAGGTTTCTTCGCTTACTATAAGGATAAATCTCGAGTTCGGGAGGAGTTCAAGGACTGGAGTAGGGGTGTTCAAATTTGTTAGAGGACTGCGACATCCCGAACCAAAATAAAATCGATTATGTCGTACTCTTGATCTTTCTCTCTTTCATTTTCCGCAAATTATATTATTTATTAATAAATAATTAATTATAAAAGAGAGAGAAAATTATAAACGTTAAACTTGACTTTTAAAAAGTTGATAATCTATTAACCCCTTCTAGTTTATCGTACCCACTTTCGGAATCCAACAATTTTAAATACTTTTTCAAATTGTAAATATAGAATTTGATTTGAAAAGAAATTTTAGAAGGAAAATACGATGGTAACTTAACTTGTGGAGAAAGTTTAGGATAATAAAAGGTAATTAACTTATTTTCAATTTTAACACTTAAAATTCAAAATTGTAGAAAATTAGAAAAATAGAAAGGGGAGAAAAATTCCTATTTTTTCAACTAAAACTTTAAGATTCAAAAAATTTAGAAAAATATATTACAGGGATTTTAGAAGTATATGAAACGTACGAGCTTCATATAACATGAAGGAACATAAAAATTTATTCAATTTAGAACAATCTTTTCAAAAATAAAGAAAAAGACAGAACAAAAAAGAAAAGAATGGTAACTTGTGTAAATAGGGTGCATGTAAGTAGCCGCCTATTTTGCCGCAAAACTTGGTAGCTAAGGCAAATCAAAATATGTGCGGAATTTGAAAAGGTGCTAATTATTCGTAAGTGATCAGTATCCAAATATTATTGCGAGTCTAATTGCATCCTAAACTTTCGTTTTCCCTTGTTATAAATATATACGCCATACGGTTTGATTTTTTATTCATCGAGAAGACTTGTTTCTCTAGAGGTGAGGGCCGTGAGGCCAAGGCATAAGCTTTTTCCCTTTATTATTATTGTTTTTTTTTTTGAAGTCCAAGCATTGGACTATTCATCGTAGTCTTTCATTGTGATATAAAATATTTCTTTTGATTATTAACAGAGTCATATTCATCGAAACAACTTCCCGGCGAGCTCTGTAAAATTCTTCACAAGCTTCATTGTGTCATTAAGGTATGTTATTGTGTCGTTTAACTATATAAAATGTTTTTTTATTGATGACTAGTACTTCACTGGAATTTTTCTTGTAAATATTTGTTATATTGCCTTTGTGTTATCTTTTTGTTTATTTTTTTTTTTTGGTCAGTTTATTAACGCCAGTCGAAGAATGACAATATTTTGATTGAGTTATGCAAAGGAAAAATTTATACATGTGTGCCTAGGTTTTTGCCTTGAATCTATTTATCTAAAATTCGAATACTTTTTTTTTTTTGAATTTTCTGATGAACATGTGAGAGTGTAGAGTGTAGAGTGTAGAAGGGATTTAGGGTTTGATGGCGTAGGATTAGTAAGGATATTTGTGGGTTGAGTGATACTACGAATTGAATTTGTTTCTAAGGGGGTTGTATTATAGTAGTACTTTAAATTTAATGACTTTTTTTGATCGAGATTAATGACTTTCAAGAATTTTACGTACTTTTAACAATTTTATGGAGTTACTCAAATTCAAGATGATTTATTTCATGAAGTTACTCAAATTACATGAAGATGATTTTAGTAGAGTTATTAAAAGTCATGTTGAATCTTATGAAAAAACAAATATTTTTTTTTAAAAGGTATAGTTATAATTTTTAAAATACCTCATGATTTTTAAAATCATTAAAAGTCTTTAAAAGTCTTAATCCAATATCATATTAATAACCCGTCTTTGGCATAATTAATTTTAACATCATAAAATCTAATAAAAAACAAATTGAAATTAGTAAAAACAATTTACCTACACATAATTTAGTTTTAAAATAGACTGCATGTACTTACTTTTTGTGTTGAGTCAAATTTAAAAAGTTGGGTTAAGTAGTGTTTGGATATTGATCTATAATTCTGTTAAATAATAAACTCATCTAAAATTTTAAGGTGTTAAGCAATTGGGCTTACCTGAATTATATCATATATTCAGCATCTTCTCACTCTAATGCCTCATCATTTGGGTCAATGAATGGATCACTAGGTTGTTCGTGCCTTTTTGGTCTAGCGTTCAGTCAAATACTAGGGGGTCTTGTCCTTTTGCGCCCACCATAGCACACAATTTCAATATTTCAATAAATGAGAATATTGGGGTTATGAAGGACTCGAACCTAAGACCTCTCACAACCAAGCGGGCTTACTAGGATCATATCATATATTCAATATCTCCTCACTCGAAGCCCCATTATTTGGGTCAATGAGTGGATTACTAGGTTGTTCGTGCCTTTTTTGGTCCTAGCGTCCGGTCAAATACTAATGGGGATCTTGTCCCTTTTTACGTCCATCATAGCACACAATTTCAATATTTCAATAAATGAGAATATTGGGGTTAGTTAGGACTTGAACCTGAGACCTCCCGCAACCAACAACCAGAGCTCTGATACCATGTTAAATAATCAACTCATCTAAAATCTTAAGGTGTTAGGGAAACGGACTTACCAGTATCGTATCATATATTCAACAATTCTTTCATATGCATTACACTCGAAAATGTTATAATTTGTAGAATATTCTTAAATTTAATATTTGGTTTAATGTTGTAATTATTTATAATTTTATTTATTATAATATATACTAGCTTATAGCCCGTGCAAAGCACGGGTTTCTTTAAATTATTTTTAAAATTATATGATTAAACAAAGTAGAGTATAATAATTTATTATGGATATAATTTAATTTTGTAATATTAATTTAAAAAAATTATTAGTAATAATAATAGTCAATATATACATATATATATATATATATATATATATATATATATATATATATCTTTTATATATATATAAAGGAGGATACGCGGGAGTTTAGGTGGCGCTCTAAGATCGTCTCAATCTATTTTTTTAATTTCTAGAATTTTAAACACTAATAAATGTAAAAATATCATTTAACATATTAAAAATAGAATAGGTGTTCGAATTTATAGAGGAAAAAAGTTCGAATTTATTGGGAAGACATCATGATTAGAAGTTCTATTGGAAGTAGAATAAGTATTAATAATGCATATGATTAAAAGTTCTATTGCAAGTAGAATATGCGTTCAAATTTATGGAGAATAAGAGTTCGAATTTATAGAAAAATCATATAAATAAGAGTTCTATTAGAAGTAGAAAAATATCATTTAATATATTTGAAGTAGAATATGTGTTCGTATTTATAGAGGAGAATAGTTCGAATTTATAGGGAAGATGTATAATTAGAAGTTCTATTGGAAGTAGAATAAGTATTTATAACGCATATGATTAAAAGTTCTATTGGAAGTAGAATATGAGTTCAAATTTAAAGAGAATAAGAATTCGATTTTATAGAAAAAACATATAAATAAAAGTTTTGTTAGAAGTAGAATAGCTGTTTGAATATATAGAGCAGACATATAATTAAATATTTAATAGAAAGTACGATATTCTTAAATTATATTTTTTTTATAAAAGTTAGTTATATTTCTGTTAGGAAAATTTATTCATAAATCCAATACTATTGTCATAAAAAAGTCATTGTTTTTTAAAAAAGAAAATAATTGATGTATTAACATAACAAATAAACATTGTCATATAGGAATCCTAAATAAATACTGGAATATCTATAATATAAAGAGAAAATAAGATGTGTTTTCATTTTCTAAAAATCCATAATTTTTAGAAAGTTTAGAATAAGTGTAAATTGGAATTCGCTCTATTTTTTAGGTTTTGATTTTAAGGAGAATGTTACTGTGTAAGATCAGTATCATCAATAATATGTAATGAAGTTGGAATTTCGATCCCAAATTAGAGCGGCTCGAAACGTGTTTAACGGGAAGACGACTCACTAAAAAAGATTGTTTTACCTATTAAAATATCATATTGGTGTTATAAATTTTATTTTATTTTTAGGATTTGAATTTTTATGGATAAATATTATCATACAAGTGATAAATGTAAAAGTTAGGTTTTTGGTTTTAACGAGAGAGCGGATCAATAGTAACAATCGTGTTTAGCGAGAAAGCAGTTCATTAGAGAAAACCGTATAAAAGATGCTTAAATATATAAGGAATACATATAATTAAATGTTTTATTGGAAGTAGAATACGAGGATGGTGGATACATCTTATACAATTTTTTTAAATTACATATATTTTTTCTTAGAAATCATTTATTTTAACTTTTTTGTACAAGTTAATTATATTTGCATTAGAAATATATATCCATAAATTTAATATTATTTCCGTAACGAAAAGTCTTTGTATATTTTTTGATATGTTAACATAACAGAAAGACATTCCCATGCGGAAGCTGTAAGTTTAAAGAATATAAAAATTGGAATTTACTCTCTTTATATAATGAAGTTAAAATTTCGCTTTCAAATAAGAGCGGCTCGAAACGTATTTAACGGGATGCCGGCTCACTAGAAAAGATTATATTAGCTATTAGAATTTGATACTAATGTCATAATTTTTTTTTATTTTTACGGTTCGATTTTATGGATAAAAATAATTATGTAAGTCTTTATAATTAAAGTTGGGATTTCGGTTTTAACGAGAGAGCGGCTCAATCGAAAGAATCTTGTTTAACAAGAAATCGATTCATTAAAGAAGATTATTTAGTTATTAAAATTTAATATAAATATTATAATATAACGTAAATGTATTGAATTTTTTTAAAAATATTTTAACGCCGCCGCGAAGCGCGGCTTTATTGACTAGTTATTTAATAAATAACATGTATTGTTTAGAATTAATAATATTAAATCTTAATATAAATTTGTTGTTGACGGAATTCGAATCTTTAGAAAAGGGATTTAAATATGCACTATTCATTATTATTAGATCCAATGATTATCATGTATTTACTAAATATCTAACGGTCACAATTTTTTTAACGGTTCAATTATTGAATCAAACTTCTAACAATTATACCAATGTTTGCTTATTATAGTTTAGTATAGATTTCTTTTATTACAATACTTTAAAATATAATAAATTTGATGTTTGTTTATGATTTGAAATAAAAATGCTTATTATGGGTCTGGTTATTAGAATCCTGGAATTATTACAAAAACAAAATATTATGGTATATATGGCATGATTTTTTTTCACCTAGTATTTTACTTATTGTAAAATATTTTTTGGATAAATTTATTCTTAAATATATTATAAGAGTAAAATAAAAGTTGTGTAATCTGCAAATGGTTCTTAAAAAAATAGAGGAAGGTATGCACAACTTAGAGATGTGGTTTATTTAAAATTTAATTATTCTAAAAGTGTTTTGTTATGACTTTTTTCTAATACTAGCTTATAACACTTTTAATGCACGATTTTTTTTAATATTTATAATTATATGAACAAAAAAATCTTAATATTTATATTCTTTAATATTCATTTATTAAATTTGATTTTATTAGTTAATTTTTAAAAATTTATTTAAAAAAGAATTATAAAATTTGAAAGACATAGTAAAAGAATATTCAAATTTGATTTTAAGTAAATAAAAATTGTTATTTATTAGACTTGGCACAATCAAATTACTATTTTCATTTTACCTTGAGTTTTAAAAATCAGAATTTGACGATTTGATGGCTCATACAAAACTCAACTCAAGGAATCATTTTTATAAAGAGAAAAGGAAGTTGAGAATTTTTATATTGAGAATTTTATTTAATTTAGAAATCTACTCATATTTGATTTAAATTTTTAAATTTACTTTCATTATTTAAATATAATCCTTTTATCAATATAATAAAGTTTTTATATTAGGTCTAACAATTCTCATTTATCTATTTAAGATCCAATTAGTTTCTATTAAGAATTTTATTCAATTTTAAAAATGATTGTTTAAATTTACTTTTTAGTAAATAAAATCATACAATCTATCAAATAAATTTTTAATATTAAATATAACGATTCTCATATATTTATTTAAAGATCTATCGATCCATACTATTTTAATCGTAAACGACTATACTACTTTACAACCAAAAACGGGATAAGATTTCATTTACACTTATTATATATAATGATATAATATAATATAATATAATATGAGGGTATAATACATAACTTATTCAAATATATTATAAAGGGTGGTATTGTATTAGTACTTTCAATGACTTTTTTGAGATCAATGACTTTCAAGGATTTTACCTACTTTTAGAAATTTCCACGGAATTACTAAAACCTAGAAAAGCTTTTGATATATTATGTTATAAAATTATATTTTCCACGGATTTTATATTTTTTGAGTTACTTTTTTTAGATCAATGACTTTCAAGGATTTTGATATAATATATTTTACCCTTCATAATATATTTTCCACGGAGTTACTAAAAAAGTGCTATTGTAAAAAGTTGAATACTGTTTGGTAATAAAAATTTAAGTACTAACATTCTTTTAGACTTTCATTTCAATTTGCACGTCGATGAGATTTTCTTATGATTCAATTAAAAATTGGTAGATACTTTTGTTAAAAAAAAAAAGTTAGAACTTCCTTTTTATATCCTAAGAACATCTCCAATGACAATTGCTATAGTTATTGGCTAAAAAATGTACAATAGGAAATAGTTCAAATTTTACATAAGGAGAACAATCAAAACTCCAATTACCTTAGCTAAAATGACAATTATGTATAGTTTTTGCCTAGGGATATTTTTGTTCGACAAATATAGCCGGTATACTCTGATTATCTATAATTTTTGCTAAGGAAATTCTCTATTTTTTTACATATTATCAATATCATGCAACCTAAGAGCGTCTCCAACGGTATTGGCTAAGTTAATTGGATAAATTTGAAAAAAGTAATAGTTGGCTAAAATTTACTGAACCTGTAGGGTGCTTTGCTCCAATGGGGATTCCCATTATAGTTTGTTATTTTTCAAAAAATGTATTATTATTATTATTATTATTATTATTATTATTAATTTTTTTATCAAATTATGGGAAGAAAACGGTCGGGAAATGACATGACATTTACTACAGATCTGTAGAGCTTTAACAAATATGGCCAATATTTAAAAAATATAGAGGATTGGCTAAAATTTTAGTTAAGGGGATTGCCCCATTAGAGTGATGAATTTTTAACATACTATGTATAATTTTCAATTTTCAATTTTCAATTTTAGTAAGTTATTTAAAATTTTAGCTAAGGGGTTTGCCCCTTTGGAGATGTTCTAATGTGCCACTTAGGATATTATTGCTAAGGGTTCTTCCCCATTGGAGATGCTCTAACTCTAATGTAATATAGAGGTGAAACTTACCTTTAATAATATCACATTATTTCATTGATTGCATGTTTTATGTACATCAATTATTTCTTTGATTGCATATTTAGTTTTAAAATCGAAATAATTTAAAAAATTAGATAAATAGTTTTCAAATTTTTAAAAAATCTACAAAAATATATAAAATAATATCAATATAGATTGGTGAACACAATATTGTATAAATTTAATATACATGATAATAGGATAAATTATTCATATATTTTTCTGTACCGATTTTGTCTAACTATTTTTAGGCCGACACCCGGCGTATATATTATAAAATACTAAACATGCACAATAAATAAAATTTAAATACTAATTTTTCTTTGACTTTGATTTTGATTTGCACACGGTGAGATTTTCTCGTGATTCAATTAGAACTGAGAGATTTTGTTGTAAAAAGAAAAGGTTAGAACTTGTTTTTTATATTCTAACTATAATATAGGTCAGAGGTGAGACTTGCATTTAATAACCATAATTATTTTCTTAAGTACATATTTTATATACGAAAATTGATATAATTTCAAAAATTAGATAAATTGCTATCGAGTGATTACAAAATTTGACCGAACGCTTTGGAAATTTTCTTAATATAATATAAAGATATATGATACATAAAACAAATATGTATTTTTTGAAAATAAAAATATAAAAGAGCGCATTGAAAGTAAATAAAATATATAGCAAAACAATATAATTTAATATAGTTGAGGTCAAAAAATTTCTTTAACTTAAAGAAATATTTTTTAATTAATAAATTACTAATATTAACATATGTAATGTCAATAGCTTTTTATATTATTAGAATGAAAACTAGTTTTATAGTTCATGCTTTGCATGGGCGTGCTCTAAAAAATTACGTAAATATTTATAAATTTTGATGTATTTTAGAGGTATTTGAAATTTAAGATATCAATAGCTATTTTAAGATTAACCTTCTTTGTTCTTTTGTGTTAAACAGTATTTCCTTTAGAGAGAATAGAAAGAACGTGTATTATATTATTATCGATTTTCCAAAAAATGATACATGTTCTTAAAAACACATGAATAATTATATTATATATTAAATATTAAATAATTCAAAAAAAATATTGCACAATATGATTTTGAAAGTACAATATGATGAATAATTTTTTTCGTCAACCACTTAAATGATAATTAACATTATATGAAATCATCTCACATTATAAAAAATTTGATGTCACAAATTATGTTATATTTATATTTATTCTAATATCACCAATTTTTAGTTACTTATTAATTTTATTTTTAAATGATATGTATTGCTTAAAATTCATATATACAAGTATAGAAATGATGGCACGCATTTTAAGGCTCCTAACTACTATAGTTACATAATTTTTTTTTACAATTTTTTTTTTTGTATAAAATAGAACAATCTTATTTTTATACAAACAAAGAAAATTTTAAAAATAAGTTATGGAACTAACCTAGTTATGTATCTTAAAATGCGTGTCAGATACTTTGAAAAAAAACGTATAAAAATGAATGGGACAAAGAGATTAGCAAGCAAGTCAGGCTTTCTTTTTCACCCGTACACGCATGTTGTACGGGTACTCCATTTACACCTATGAACTACATGCATGTTCACCAAGCGTGTAGATAATGGGGAAGTTGGCCTCTTCTTATGGTTTTTGAACCAAAACACTACTTTTAAGTGATATTACTTTTTTTTTTTGTAAATATGTATTTGAAAACATTATTAATAAATTTGTAATCAAATGTTCAATTCAAAATATATTTTTTTACTGTAAATGGACACGCATGCATGATATGCACATCTTGTGGGTAAAAAAGACCATTGCTCTTGCCAATAGGTATTTTGGGCATTGCACGACAATTGATAGATTGGTCATTTATTCCACTAGAACCATATTTTAAAATTTGTAACAAATACATTTTTATGACTATTACTAATTTGGGTCCTGGTCCCTGACAAATGATTGTCAGGGACCGGTTATTTAACAATCGGTTCCATAGCCGTTGGATCAACGGTTATTTAACAATCGGTTCCATAGCCGTTGGATCGTTGATCCAACGGCTGAGATTAAAAAAAAAATTTTTTTACTGTCCGCTATAATTTTCCGCGGACAGGCAGAGGACAGGCAATCTGCCTATCCGCGGAAAATTATAGCGGACAGTAAAAAAATTTTGTAATCCAGGGGGGCCGTTGGATTAACGATCCAACGGTTTAGAAACTGATTGTTATTTAACAGGTCCATGACAATCAATTGTCATGGACCAAAACCCTACTAATTTATGATACTATTACTTTTGTCAAGAATGTATTATTAATTTATTATTATTTATTAATTTATGATATTATTCATACTATGTATATTTGGATTTTTTAGAAAAAGTTTTACTTTCTTATCTTATTGAAAGTGTCCATTTTTTGACCTAAATTAGAATCGGAAAAAAAATATTATTTTAGAAAAAGTTTAATTTAGGAAATATTAATTTGTAATTATTTTAAGGATCCTGTTAACAACAACCCTTACGGCTATGTTTAAGAATTAATATTTAAGAATTAATTTTTGCCATGTGGTGGATTTTTATTGGATGATTTATGTGAATGCATGGGGGCACATATTTTTTTGCAAGTGGGGCACAACCTTTAGCCAATTAAAAACCATCACATAACACCTTAACCATAGCCCTAAGGGCTGTGGTTAACATTTTCCTTATTTTAATGCATCTATGATAAGGTTACATGGAAATATGGAGGGGGTCGATCAGGATCATATCGACTCATTATTTAGTGCTTGTTTGGTTGACAACAAATTACCCAATAATTTGAAATATCCAGGAAGGGTGCATTTTGCTGGAGTTGTTTGGTTAACAAAAGTATGGGAATTAAAGTTAAACTTGGTGAGAAATTTGAATTACCATCAAACATATGAAGTTAGTTATCCACCTCCCTTGGTAACTTACACTTCACATGGTGAGTGATACTTAAATGATAATCAAACAAAATTTCCTATTTCCTATTTATTTTAATTTTCATAATGAAAACAATTTTCATGGTAAATAAATTTCTATTAAAAACCAAACAAGCAATAATAATAGAAGTATATAATAACTTCCTAGTTATTATATTTTGCTCGAATATTTTTGAATTTGAACAAATTTTTAATCAACTCAATTTATTATTCATTATTCATATTATATATAGTTGGGTAGCCGACGAGCAAATGAAAATTTGCATCCTTAAGTAGGGATGATTGTGATCCAGTTTGATTTGGGTTGGAGGTCAAATCGAAACCAAATCGTATAGTAGCGGTTCTTAAAAAAACTTAGATCAATTCGTAACCTGT
This sequence comes from Kitagawia praeruptora, assembly GCA_037693485.1. Classification (NCBI taxonomy): domain Eukaryota; kingdom Viridiplantae; phylum Streptophyta; class Magnoliopsida; order Apiales; family Apiaceae; genus Kitagawia; species Kitagawia praeruptora. Next base: position 88,543,977 of record CM075347.1, on the reverse strand, counting down.
AGCCCAACAAAACCAAATCATTCAGTTTGGTTTTAGTTGGTTCGAATTATCGAATTTTGACGATTTACGACATAGTTTGATTAGTAAAATTAGGAATACCTATTTAAAATTAAATTCTTAAAAGCCCTTTCATAATAAAATAATATTAATTATTGCTCCATAACAAAGTAAATCACTTGCAAATGACTAAGTTTAATAATTTTACGTTTAATAATTTGACCAAGAGGTAATGTGGCCTCTCTTTAACCAACTGAGACAACCCTTGCGGGCAAATTTTTTTTTTTTTTTAAATTTGACGATTAATTTAGTTGCAACAAATAAGGTTAGAGGCAAAAACTAATGCAAAAGTCTTCCACATTAATTTTGAAGTGAAGTAATATATAATCGATTGATATTTATGATAAATTGATAATTGAATAATTGATAAGATTTAATAACAATTTAGTTTGTGATTCATAAGATAAAATTACTTTACGTTATATAATAATAACTATAAATTGAAGTATATAGACATATAGATACAGTTCCAATTGAAAGCGGATTGGGTTGAGGTTAAACAGAAACCAACCCACAATTCACGAATTTTAAGTAGTTGAACCGGAACCACGAACCAAATTTTGGTTTCGAATCCTATCGATTCAAAATCGAATCGATTTATGTGAATTATGCGGTTTAACCTGGACCGTGATCATCCCACTTACCACTTACCACTAAGCCATATTTTTATTTTTTGAAAGTTACTAAACTTGTGTGAAAAAAAAATAATGGGATAAAAGACTGGGAATAAAAAAAGATGAGATGGTGTAATTTCCGTAGAAACATGAAATGCGCGAGATGTGGTTACTACTTACTAATTGTGTAGTAACTAATCAAATCCTTTAGAATTCCCCCCATTCTTCCACTACCCTTTTAATCTTCAACCCAATTATCTTTAAACTTCACTCACTTAAAGCACTCTACTGCTGATTAATTGTATAGTGTAAGTTCTCTTCTTGAATTCTAGTTCGATATCTTACTTGCATGTTCTATTGATTACTTGTGCTATCTAATTTTTGGTCCCATTTACATTGTTTTATGAACTTCTATTTTTCTTTTTCTTTTTTTCCCCAAGCTTTGGTACTTTAATTTGTTATGTGATTTATTTTTTAAAAGTTGCTATGATGTTGTATGATTGTTAAAGATTAGACCCTTTTTTGCCTTTGTAATGTGTGATATAAACCCACTTCATTTGCCATGCATTTATTTGAATTCTTTCCTTTTTTTTTATGTGCTTATGTTTATGAATTTAAGTGAATGAATTTTCCAAGATGATGCCTCTTCTTTTGGTAATTTAATTTATAAACCAACTTTTTTGCCCTATGTTGGTTTTAAATTAGTAAAAGCTTGAACTTAATTTTGACTAACAGGATTTAAATATTTAGGTTTGATGATTGATTTTTTGAGAAGGCTAAAATGATGACTAATTTAGTAAGTGAGAGAAGTCCTATGAAAATGGTTGCCGGGAAACGTCCGTATGAATATGGCACTTGTGGAGCACATTTTTTGCGTGGTATTAAGCGCCCTAGGGTTTCTGCAATTCGACAGTTTCCTCCTGGTTGCGGTCCAGCTGCCCGGGAGGTTCGTGAAGCATGTAATGAAGGGGGGATACTTGACAAGACTTCGAATAAAAGATCCAAGGCCGGACCGTGCAAACCGTTCATTGAAAGGTTACCCAGTAAAGTGAATGCTGATGAGTCTATGAAGCCATCGGTTGAAATGCTACAAAATACATTGAAATCTGAGCCTATGAATCCGTGGGTCAAAATGTTACCAAATGAATTGAAATCTGAGTCGATAAAGGCACCAGTGTTACAAGATGACACTCCTTTCGGGAATGTGGATATGGGGTTACTAAGAGTTCCGGAGAAAGTTGATTTGATCAATGCGAGGCACAATAATTCTCTACCTAAGCCTATTGATATGCTATGTGGCTCAGACACTTCACCTAGGCCTTCTTTACTTTCTAAAAAGTACCCGTCTCCAAAATTCCGAAAAGGGGTCACCGTATTTCGGGATTTTCCAAGAGGTTGTGGAAGAAGGAATCTTGATATGTCTTCTAAAAGTGATGTTTTGCCGGGATATAAGTCTATCGATGCGGAGCCAGGGATGCTTCAAGCTGTTGATGAAAAAATCATAATTGATGGAGCCAAGTCATCTGATGGATTTACTGGTGTGATGGTGGTCCCAGTAATGAATGAATCTATCAATGTGGCACATTTTGATGGTGCTATTGTGCCTGCCACTCAGCAGGGAGTAAAGATTTCAGATCGTATGGCAGCAACAGGTGCTACTGATGGGTGCATTGAAAATAAATGCAATATTATTGTCGATAATGGATCTCACCATCTACTTTTGAAACACTTTGATACTAAATCTAATTTTCTTGACATGAAAAGTGGGCGATATAATGCATTGCCAGATCAGAAACACAGTAGTGCTCTTTCAGTAAAAGCATCAGATCATTTGACAATCAATGGTCACCATGAAGCATTAAGTCGAACTAAATCTCAGGAGGTTCTTGATCTGTTTCAACACACCCTTAATAAGTGGTTGCTAGAGATAGAACATGGAGAGAAGTCCACGGGAAAGAAAAAGACATCGAATACTTATACAGAGATTGCAATGCAACTCAAGAAACAAAATAAATGGATTTATATGAATGAAAAACTCGTGGGTGCTATTCCTGGCATTGAGATTGGTGACCAATTTCGTTATAGGGCTGAACTTGTTGTTGTTGGATTGCATGTTCAGTTTTGTGCTGGTATAGATTACATGGAAAAGGATGGCAAGAAGATTGCCACAAGCATAGTGTCCTCTGGTCGTTATTCCAGCGATAAAGAATTCCCAGATGTATTAGTCTATTCTGGTGAAGGAGGGAATCATATAATGGGTGAAAAAAATTCCAAAGATCAGGCACTTGTACGAGGTAATCTTGCCTTAAAGAATAGCATGGATGAGAAAACTCCTGTTAGGGTTATTCGAGGTCAACGATCATGGAAAAGTGCAACGTTTACCTATGATGGTTTATACTTAGTAAGCAAGTTTTGGCAAGAGAGAGCAAAAAATGGGAAGCTAGTGTATTTGTTTGAACTAAATAGAATCCAAGGTCAGCGTAAACTTAATTTTAGTACGTTGCAATTGGTTGGGAAATCTAAAGCTCGTCGTGCATTGATGAACGATATTTCTCGGGGAAAAGAAAATTTACCTATCCGTGTCTATAATGATATAGATAATGACAAACCTCCGACTTTTGAGTACATAACAAAAATGATATATCCACAACCCCATGTTTTCTCGACTGGTTGCCATTGCATTGATGGGTGCTCAGATCAAGTGCAATGTTGTTGTATCAACAAAAATGGAGGCATGGTACCATTTAATGAAAATGGTGCTATCCTTGAAGCTAAGCAAGAAACTATTGTCCATGAGTGTGGTTCTTCGTGCAAATGCCCCCCTTCTTGCAAGAATAGAGTTAGCCAACATGGTATTAAATTCCAATTGGAGGTCTTTAAAACGAAAGCAAAGGGATGGGGTGTTCGATCACGAAATTTTATTTCATCCGGGAGTTTTATATGCGAGTATATCGGTGAGTTGCTTAACGATAAGCAAGCTGAGGAGAAGGTAGGGTTGGATGAGTATTTGTTTGATATAGGAGATGAAGATGGCTTTGCTATTGATGCAGCACAAACCGGGAACATTGGACGATTTATTAATCATAGTTGCTCACCAAACTTATATGCTCAAGATGTTCTTTTTGATCATGATGACAAGATGATGCCTCATGTGATGCTATTCGCTACACAAAATATACCGCCTTTCCAAGAGTTAACTTATGATTATAATTACAAAATTGATCATGTCTATGACTCGAATGGAAATGTCAAGAAAAAGATATGTAACTGCAGTGCTGTGGAGTGCACCGGGAGGATGTATTGATGCATCATTTTGGGAAAAAAAACTCGATATCCACATCAATGTAATTGTAAGTTTTAGTTATTGCAAAAGCCATGTTGTTATCTATTGTGTATTTTCTTTAACTTTTGAATGATATAAGCTTGAAAAATGTGTAGAATTTGTCGAGGCTCTCTTCTTACGGAGGGTGAATAAGAGCTTTCTTCTTATATGTAAGTCACTATTCATCTAATTCTTTTATATTTTTTCATGCTTATCTCTTGTGTATTTATTAAATAAAATATATGTAGTTATTATTTCTCAAGAAAACTTAAAATATATGTAGTTATCAAACTGTCGTTTTGGATCATGGAATTTCAACCTAGCAAGTGATATGAAGATTTTGTTACATTTTTGTATTGAAATTTCATTCTCATTTACATTATTAAGTGGGTTGAAATCTTATGATCCAAAAGGTATCGAAGTATTGAATTTTTGCATGTACCAATTGTTTCCCACAATCAAATGTGTACTTGTCAAATGTTAAACCATTGAAGTTTGACTAAGAAAGAGATGATATGATATTTTTTGTAGTTGCCTAGCTATAATTGTACTCAAGAACCTTTCTTTGATATTGACGACGATGGCCAAATATTCTCCTTACCCTATGAAATATATGGTATACATTTAGTTGATGAAAAGTTGGAATCTCATTGATGTAGTTGTAATTAAATTGAAGCATCAATAAACGTGTATATTTCTAATTTGTAATATGTAAATAATTACCTTGCATGATAGAAAAATTCTCTACCCAAGCGTCTCATAATTACATTTTTATCCGTTTTTTCGTAAATCTAACCGTATGGATGAAAAGATTATGCAAAAATATGTAGGTATACAAATTTTTATAAATTTTACCCATAAAGAATATATTTAATTTAACATTGTATTTTATATATCTTTTACCATATGAATGTAACAGCTCAGATTTCATATCTTATTTTGATTAAAATTTGTATCATATACAAAACCAAATTCTATGTACCTAATCTTTTCATCCATATGGTTGGATCTATGAAAAAATTGTCAAAAATATGAATTTTATGAACGCTCAGGTAGAGAATTTTTCTATCGTGCCAGGTAGATTCTCTTTACCCTATAGATTAAATTCGGATCAAGTATGTTGAACTGGTATTTTTAGACTCAATTATTATAACAAGGAGTTATATTTGCGTCTTGAACTAAGAACAAGAATGTTATAACCCACTGCTTTGTATTAAAAACTGAGTAAATTGTCTATATATTTAAAATTGGACAGGGAGCACTTCTTTTGGGTCATTCAGTGATTGTTCATTCTTATGGGCTTCGAGTGCAATGCATTCTTTACTACCTTGAACTTTTGGATCAAATCATCGACTTATGTGACCAACGTAGTGCGATGATAAATTTATAGCATAAGATTTAATTGACTTTGAACTTAATATGAAACCTACTTGATCCTAGTATTTTAATGAGTTTTTTCACTGGGTTGTGTAGCCCAAATATTTGTAAATTTTCAGGTGTTAAGCGCTTCTTTAGCTTGGACTTTATTAGGAGATCGACCGTGGACGAGTAATCTTGAATAATATATTTAGTTCCCAGTTTTATATTATTTGTGGGAGCTGCGTCTCCATGAATTTGCAATGAGGTTTTACCGTACAATTTCTGGGTTTTTAGGATTTCATTGTTGCATTTGGATTTTATTTTAAGATCGAATAAATGAAATTTGAGGTTTTACTTTATATTTTACTAAAATGCAACCATTTATTATATCAGAGCTGTAAGTTCTGCCCTCATGTTTGTTGTCCTCTTTGATCATGGCAACTTCAAACAAACTTTCTTGTTTCAGGTTGCACCTTTTTACCTTATTTCTTAATATAGTATACAATTTAGCAAAAAAAGGGGAATCAAATATTATATTTTAATGTAGCTACCAAGGATTGAATCCTTAAGATTGTACAGGCCTCCTTGATAAAAATTTTAAAAAAAAGTAAAAATTACTAGAAATATTAAGTACATGTACATAACCAAATTGTACATCATTACCTCAATTATCTTACTAATTTAACTGCAAGATGTAACTTGATATATATGTGTGTGCAGCTCACATGTTGTTATTTAGGAAAAATAATATGATTATCTTTTTTATTAATTTCTTGCTAATTAATCTCCCACCACAATGCAGCTGACTAAGCATAAGCTTGGAATTTTTTGGAAATTAAAATACTAGTGGAAAGTTGTAATTTCTTATAATTTTAGGTGGTAAGAGGTTTTAGTATATTTTAAAGTTTTATGAAGCAGGTGGAGATGGTTTATTGACTGATGGAATTGGTGGAGGTTGTGGTATTCGAAAACTTGGAACATGCGTAAAACTTGGAATATGGGGTGGAATTGGTATTGGGGGCAACGCCAATGGCAGTGGCTCCTTTGGTAGTGGGGATGCTGTTGTGGCAAAATTGGGAGCGGGAGCTGGAGCTAGAGAAAGGCCTTCGTTGCCTTTAGGTGATGGGCCTAGTAGCCAATGCTCAGCTGGTAGTGGGGATGCTGGAGTGTCGAAACTTGGAGCTGGAGCTGGAGCTGGATCTGATGAAAACTCTTTATTTCCATTAGGTGACGGGCCTAATGGCGATGGCTTATCTGGTAGTGGGGATGCTGGAGCTGGTGAAAAGTCTGTATGTTTTGGTAACAGTGGCTGTTTTAATTTTGGTGTCAAGATTGGTGCTGGTGAGGGGGGATATTCAAATAGATGCGGTGATAGAACATGTGTCAATTTTTGTTGGTGGAAAGGCCACAAGAACTTAGAAGTGCAACTAATTGGTGAAAAGATAAGTTTTCCAGAGTGACGTACGGTATTGGTCTCTTTACTTTTGTATTGGAAGATTATCTTAAAGGGCTCTTTGCTGTTTCTTATAGGGCATGATGTATCTGAAGCACTGTGGACTTGTGCATAGCACTCTTTTCTGATAAATCCATCTCTGACAGACTCATAGGGAAGAAATACTTGAAACTTTTCATCTTTGTCAAATTCACTAGATCCCATTGTTTTAATGTTTCCATCTTTAGACCTGCAACCGATCATGACAGCAAAACCTGCATGATGCATGCATGAGATTATCATAAGTAATTCATTTAAACTGAAGTCATCAAATTTCAAACAAATCAGCGTAAGATATATTAAACTGAAATGTATGGTACCTGAGAAGGTCTGGCTGGCTTTGGTCGTACTTTCTATAAATTCTGGATGTTTTATGAATCCAACTACCTCAAGCATCTCATCCTTCTTGTGACAGTAAATCGCTGCAAACAACAATGTAAGCCAAAATAAGATAGCTTCTGCATAGTGAAGAATCTGCATTGAGGCTATCAAGTGTTTAAATTAAAAAGTGAACTGCTAGCAGAGCACCTCAAGCAATTGACTTGAGGCTATCGAGTTCTGATATATGATGCGTATATGCAATGACTGAGACCACATATATACAAATATGACCTGTTTTGAAACACTTAACTAATAGTTTCGTCGGAGTACTATGGGGGTCATTTCTGTTTGTATACAGTGAATAATGCTGCAATAATGAGCACGCCGATAGACTGTAATGTAAATTTATGAGGCTTTCCATTATAGAGATGAAAGTCTTAATATGCACACTCTGTTAGGTGATACTGCTTCATACTAGCTCATTCATGGTCTGAACCTACCCTGTCCAGTATCATAGCTGAAAGATGTTATATAATTACTTCACAACCACTGTATATGTTACAACTGCACGAGGGCCATGTTTTTTTTAAGGTGCTGTATGTTACTCCCTCCGTCTCTTTTTAGTTGGTACATTTGCAAAAAAAAATTGTCCCTAAATAGTTGTCACATTACATGTTCCAATACATATTTTTACCAAATTTTCCATATATACCCCTTTGTTCCTAATACCAATGTTTGACTTTATATTTAATATACACACTCATAACTCGTCATTTAATGTTAAAATTAAGGGTAAACATGGAAGCAAATTAAATAATTAATTCTTTCTTAATATGTGTGTTTTTTGCAAATGTGTCAACTAAAAAGGGACGGAGGGAGTATTTGAACTTTACTTAAATTGCTGAAAACCATGCCAAAGACTGTAAGGCTCAGCTGAGAATCCATTTCCTAATATAATGCATTTTTCCATCATAACTGTGCTCCCACGCAAAAGCAAGCAAGTAATAATATTCAATAAAAAAGTTCAAATTTCAAACTATACTTGTAGAATATAATTTTCATATTTTAAAATGTTGAATCAAGCTAATAAATTAAGTTATCACACTTGTCTCCGCTGCCATCGGTGTAACTAATACTAAATACTTGAAACAAAACCCGATCAGATAACTGAGAAACGGAAGCACGGTTGTCCCATTTCCTCTGTTTGTTTGCTTCCTTCCTTGCGTTTTTCATTTCTGATATGTTTTTTTTATTCAAATGAGGCGGTACAAATTACAGAAGGGAGGAGAAATTGAACCTGTGACCTATCGTCAACAGGACCTCAATTTTCACCAATAGGCTAGGACCTCATCATTTGTGACCTATCGTCAACCGGACCTCAATTTTCACCAATAGGCTAGGACCTCATCGGTTTGATATGTTTTATTTATCATCTATACTATACTATACTATAATAAGTAAATTAGGGGATAATTGGTAGTTTGGTTCAACCCTATTTTTTAGCCATAATTTTAGTTCAATTAAAAATGAATTTAATTAATGTTTTATCTACCTAAAAACATTCCCGGGTAAGCAAAGATTTAGCCGAGAGTTTTGATCGAGAGGAGTGGCGTGTGTGTGTTTTTTTTTAATTTTATTAACAGGAGAGTGTTTAACAGGAGAGTGTTTTGTGTGTTTTTTTACATTTTTTTATTATTAATAATAGAGATTTAAGCAAATCAAAGAGTGACCAAAATGAGTTACCAATAAAAGAGTACCAAACCGACAACCAAATATATCATATTTCGCTTATAATAGTAATATTAAACTAGGGGATAATTAGTAGTTTGGTTCAACCCTATTTTTTAATATTAAAAAACATATTAAACAAATAACAAATTACACTATAACAAATTAAAATTAATATTTATAATATTATATTACACTATAAACAAATTACAAAAAATTAAAAGCAACTCGTGCTTTGCACGGGTTATAAGATAGTATCCGTAAAATTTCAACATGTAATTCTTAAAATTTCATTTAATGACTAATCATGTAGAAAGTTGTAACAATTTGGAAAGAACGAAGTTAAAAACTAAAAATCACATCATTTCACCATCTAATTACATTACATTTTGCTAGATGAGGTAGGCCTCATTGAAAAAACAACAGAAATATCTATTACTCCCTCCGTTTCAATTTGTGTATATTGTTTTGACTTTGGACACTGTTTATTATAAATGATTGACTATTAATTTACCCATAATCTATAAGACCAAATATAGTCATGAGTGATCTTGTTGGATTCGTATTTATGAGTACTTTAATACAGTGAAGTTTTTATATTTAATACTAATACGAAATTGAAGATATTAACGATTAAAAGTGTATGTTGGCAAACGTGTCTAGAGGAAACAGGACACACAAATTGAAAATAGTGTACTGTACTTCATCTCAATTATCTTGTCACTATTACAACATCACGATGTAACATGTAGCCAAAGCTCGGATTTATTTTTCCTAGAAAACTTAATTAAACTTTTTTCAATTTTATTTCATGGTAGATGCATGTACCACCACAATGTAGCACAAGCCCACAATTTGTTGGTTATTGAGATTGCACTGCCGGAAGAATCATTATTTCGAATAATTTGTCTGGGAGGAGAAAAAGGCTATTTTAAATATAATTTTGAAGTTTTATGAAGCAGGGGGAGATGGCCTGTTGAATGTTGGAATTGGTGGAGGTTGTGGTATTCTGAAATTTGGAACATGGGGTGGAAATGGAATATTGTTAGCCAAAGGAGATGGTGATAAGCTTGATGGCAATGCTTCATCGGATGGTGGGGATGCTGGTGTGTCAAAACTTGGAGTTGGAGCTGGAGAAAAGCCTGAATTTCCGGGAGGTGATGAGCCTGATGGCAATGACTCATCTGGTAACGGGGATGCTGGAGTGTAAATACTTGGAGTTGGAGATGGAGAAAAGCCTACATTGTTGGGAGGTGATGGGCCTGATGGCAATTGTTCATCTGGTAGTGGGGATGCTGGAGTGTCAAAACTTGGAGCAGGAGCAGGAGAAAGGCCTTTACGTTTTGGTAATGATGGCTCTTTCGATTTTGAAATCGGTGGAGAACTAAATGCTGGTGGGTAATTTTTATGTGGGAGAAGTTTAGGTGATGGAAATGGAGATGGGTGCATGTATACTGGAACTGGAGTATCAGGAAGAGGATTGTCATTTGCAGGACTAAATGCTGGTGGCACATCTTCTGGCTGTGGTAATGATGGAGAAAGTGTTGAAATGGGTTGACCAGAAGGCGAAAAAGATGGTGACTGAGTAGTTTCTGGTGTTAAGATCGGTGGTTGTGGAGGAGGATATTCAAATCGTGGTGGTAGAATAGGTTGCCATTTAGGCTTGTGGAATGGCCACAAGAACTTAGAAGTGCAAGTAATTGGTGAAAAGTTAACTTTTCCGGAGTGGCTTATGGTATCTTTGTTCTTACTCTTGTATTGGAATATTATGTTTGAGGTATTATCACTGTTGCTTAAAGGGCACGATGAATCTGAAGTACCGTGGACTTGTGCATAGCAGTCTTTTCTGATTACTCCATCTTTGACAGCCTCCTGGGGAAGAAATACTCCAAATTTTTCTTCTTCGTTGAGTTCACTAGAACCCATTGTTCTAATCTTTCCATCTGTAGACCTGCAACCAATCGTGACATGTAATCCTGCATGATGCATGCATGACATTATGATTAGCTATAGCATAAGTTTTGTATAGCTTCACCAATTTCAAACAGAATTAATGTATATTAGACTCAAAAGTATTTTACCTGAGAAGGTCTGGCTAACTTTGACTTTACTTCCTGCGAAATCTCGATGTTCTATGAATCCTACTACTTCAAGCATTTCATCTTTGTTCTGACAGCAAATCGCTGTAAACAACAACGATAGCCAGAAAAGGATAATTTTAGTTCTGTGAAGCATTGAGACCGTCATACGTTTAGAAAAATAATGGAGTGCTAGCCAGCTTTGTGGCACTCTACTTAGATTCAGAAGAAAGTTCTGGTGTACGATGCAAATATGAGATGGGGTGAGACCACATATATATACGCATGTGACAAGTAATATGAGATTCAAAAATGTTGAAACACTGAAGTTATGGTTCCATGGGTTCTTAGGTTGTCGTTTCTGAGTGTATAGCAGCAGGAAGTAATAACGTAATAATGACCACCGTTTTAGCTGATAGGAGTACTGAAAATTTTATGATGCCTTTTACTAAAGGAAATGAATGTAAGTAATAATATGCACACTATAGTAGGTGAAATTGCTTCATATTAGCTCATTTTATGATCAGCTGACCTTTTTCACCAGAGCTGAATAGAGTTAAATATATAGAAGTAGGTAAATTAAACTTCACAATATATTGTCCATACACAAGACATGTGTTTATGCTATATATTCTTTGTACTTAATTTAAGGAAAATCACATCAAAGAGCCAGTAACTCTCTGCTGAGAATCATTTCCAGTTTAATGCATTTTCTGTTTGATTGGCATGGCAGAGTTTCTTGACAATCCTACATAACTGTAGAGTAAAAGACCATACCACCTGGAAACACAAGCAATTAATACTATTATTGTCACTTTACTTGAACACTATTACTGTATTATTTTTGTCGCAATCTTATCATTTATAAGTACGTATACCATATACGCTAATTTTTTTTCTCTTGCTTAACTACAGAATTTGTTGATTTGTTAACATACATTTAGATAGTTTTTTCTGTCCAAAAGTAGTTCCCTTCGTATCAGCACTGTTGCAGATGTTTATTATTTGGGTATGTCTCACCCTACACTGGGCACTGCTTAAACAACTTAGTTTTGATCTTTCTTTTTTTTTTCCCCTGCTAGATAACCACCTTAGTTTTTGATTTATTGCTCTAAGAACTCTTCTTAAGATGCTTTGGAATATCATTCGTACCAGACTTATCACATACCTGATTAACCTTTTAACTGCATTTAAGTTCTTTAATCATCTCAGATGCTTAATACAATACAAACTATTGTCAAAAAAAAAAAAAAAAAAGAGGAACAAATGTATGCATTCATCAATAAAAATTATAACAAAGGCAAGTGCAACATATTTTAACTTTACAAGTAGAAGCAAAAGCTTACAAATGCAATCTTGAAATAACCATTAAACATATAAATACATCACACATATGAAGTTCGTTACATCAAGTACCACAATATATCAGTCGGCACTAATCTTCAAATCTCCAACTATGTATCTATCTCCACAAAGGTGTTCATTATTGCTGCAACAAGGAATTTTATCGGGAAGCCTTAATATACGAAACATCTTAAGTAAAGTTCACTTAAGAATAAAAATATCATTGAAGCATCAAGGATGGTGAGGTGGTAGCGGTGGGAAGTAGAATTTAGGGTGGTGGAAGAATTTTTTTGGAATCTTGGGTAGTTTTGGGTGGTGGAAGAATTTTTTTGGAATCTTAGGTATTTTGGGGTGGTGGTAGTATTTTGGAGGAAGTTTAGGCAGAGGAACAATGGGTGGGCAAGGCTTCTTATAGATTGGCGGATGTGTATAGACCGGAGTTGGTGGATGCGTATAAACTGGCGTTGGTGGCTTAGTGTAAACTGGCGTGGGTGGATGTGTATAGACTGGCGTCGGTGGCTTAGTATAAACTGGTGTTGGTGGCTTGGTATAAACTGGTGTTGGCGGATGTGTATAAACTGGCTTGGGTGGGTGTGTGTATACCGGAGTTGGGGGATGAGTATAAACGGGCTTTGGAGGATGTGTATAGACTGGAGTTGGGGGATGTGAGTACACTGGCTTTGGTGGATGTGTATAGACTGGAGTTGGGGGATGTGAATAAACCGGCTTTGGTGGATGTGTATAAACTGGAGTTGGGGGATGTGTATAAACCGGCTTTGGTGGATGTGTATACACTGGAGTTGGGGGATGTGTATAAACTGGCGTTGGCGGATTAGAATAAACTGGCGTGGGGGGCTTAGTATAAACTGGAGTTGGGGGATGTGTATATACTGGAGTTGGTGGAGATGAGTACACTGGAGGTTTATAAATTGGTGACTTCTTCCAGGGGTGAGGAGTAAGTGGTGGAAGGTACTTCTTCCACGGGTGAGGAGTCAATGGTGGAAGGTACTTTTTCCATGGGTGTGGAGTCAAAGGAGGGTACTTATAGTGAGGCCACAAAAAGGCTGAAGTGCAGACAGGTGTTGAAAATTTCAGTTTTCCAGTAGTGCTAAAGGTATGTTTTCCGTCTGTTTTGGACTCAAAGATGACCTTTGATGACTCAATGCCATTATGAGCAGGACAAGGAGCTAATGATGCACTGTGAAGTTGTGCATAGCATTCTTCCCTAAGTTTTCCATCTTCCAACAGTTCTTTTGGAAGATTAACCTTGAATTTTCCTTCTTTGTCTAGCTGTCCAACACCTCTTGTTTGGAAATGTCCCTCGCTTGTTTTACAATCCACTGTCACCCCAAGCCCTGCATATATGCAAAAATTAAGTCAGTGTGGTGATCATCTAAATTCTCTGTCAGAGTATAAAAACTGTCGATATGTATAGCCATAAGAACCATTTTGGTGCATAATAACTTCAGAAGAACATAAAAGGTAATAATTATATGTACGTATACCAGAAAAGGCTTGGCTAGTCTTAATGTTGCTCTCCTGACAGTCTGCACATTCTCCTAGCCCAACTACCTCAACTGTTTGGTCATCCCCATGGCAGAAGCTCACAGACACCAATAATGACACCAACAAACCAGTTAGTACACATCGGGAAACGGAAAGAATCGGCATTGTGAGTCACTCCTTATGCAATAAAACAACCCTTTAAAGGATTCAAGATTACAGAAAACGCGCGTAGCCTTGATCAGAAGCTATAAGCTTCTTTAAGTGACTATGTATTAGACTAACAAGGAGCATTGCTATATATAATGATAAGTGTGGCTCGAAATTAAGACCGACACAAAATTGTCAAGCCCGCTTAAGGTTAGGGGACCATGGTGCTAGATCTAAGCTTGTAGGCTTTGCCAGCAAATTGCTCATTAAATTCGGCCATTATCAATAACTTAATGACCCTTCAACTGTATACAGTGTACACTCTGTATTCATGTGACTCTATGGTTGTAAACCTACTTACCACCTCTCATTGAATACCTTAACTACATCGCAATAAGGCTTAAAGTTTTATTGCGTATACAAATATGTGGTCAGTGACTCGGTGTTGCGTGCGTGTCTTAGCTCTACATGATTGAACCTCTGTTCCAGATTGGAAAGGTTGGAAGTAAGTTTGTAAATATGTAAACCAAACCTATCCTACTCTAGATATCTCACTCGTGGTCCGGGGAGAATGAGATGAACGCATATCTTTCTCATACTCGTAAGTCCTACTGTTTCGTTGAGAACCCGGGGGAATTTAAGTCTGTAGATATATGTAAAGGACTTCCCAAGGATTTTCGAGAAATCAAATGCTTGTCTGACACTCATCGGGAATTGACCCTGATGAATATGATCAGTAGCTACTAATGTGCTTATAATGTTTACATACATTGCAATATAAACTATATTTATGGACGTTGTATTTTGCAACTCAGTCTCCATATTTAAGATTTTAATGTTGGAGATTATCAGAACATGTGTCAAAAGTGTGATTCACATACCTCCCTTTCACTAAGACACGGTTGACTAAGTAGAGCTTATAGTTAAACATCTTTGTCCCTGCAGGTACGTATTCGTTGTATGATTAGAAAGAAAGAAATGATTATGAAAGGTTGATTTTGTTGCAATATGATGAGTCTATTATCTGTGAACAAAAAACAGTTTATGGTTGTAGAGAGTTCCCAGTTTTAACTTTTAATTTAACAATCTCAAAACTATCATGTTTTTAGTTAAAGACGAGAAAAATAAATACTCTCGCGGATATTTCTTCGAACCATTCTTCGAATTTGAGTTGAACAGTAACTTGATCATACTTACTCTCATAAAAACCCGTGCGAGTTGAATAATATGAATCAGCAATGCAATGTATTGTTCGAATTTAGCAGTTTAGCAAATGTCTAATGTCTGAATGACTTAGAGCGTGTTTGGCTTAACTTCAAAAATGTTACTTATCACTAGCGTGTTTGGCTTAACTTAAAAAATGTTACTTATCACTTAAAGTGCTACTTACTCACTTTAAGTGAAAAGTGATAATTTTTACTTAAAGTTAGGTGTATCTGTTTGGCTAATTCCACTTAAAGTAAATTTATTTTTAAAAAATTAATTAAAAAAAAAGAAATTTATATTTTTTTGAAAGTATAAAATACAAATATATGCAAAGAATACAATACAAGTTAAAAGATGACTCAAATACATAAAAATTGATATACGAAAAAAAATAAGTGGAAAAAAAGTACCTCCAAGCTACTTTTTTTTTTTAGCCTACTTTCCATTTTAAGTGGTTTCACTTTAAGGGGAGCCAAACACGATGGTACCAGCTTTAAGTGAAAAAAAAAAAAAAAAAAAAAAGGGGGGCCAAACACCCTCTTAGTGGTCTCAGAGATGTACTCCCAATACTTAAATTTATAGCATAAGTTTTCAATTACTCTTTCACTGTATAATACTCCCTCTGTCCCTCCCATTTCTTTACATTTCTTTTTCACTGCTCGACACGCATTTCAAGGCTCCTAAAAAGTATAGTTCCATAACTTATTTTTTAAATTTTCTTTTTTTGTATAAAAATAGAACAATTCTATTTTTATACAAAAAAAGAAAATTTTAAAAATAAGTTATGAAACTATCCGCAAATTGCACCTTAAAATCCGTGCCAGAATTACGTCCCCCAAGGTAAAGAACCAAGGGGATAGAGGGAGTACTAATAACATTACACAGGAGTGGGTATTAGTTAGATTTTTTTTCGTTTGTGTACTACTGGAAATTAAGTTGTACAGTACATATATTTTGGGCAATGGTCATTTTTTTCAAACTAACATGATGGCATTGATTAGAGCATCTCCAATGGGGTTGGTTAAAGTGGTTGGCTAAAATAATAGAAAATATTGATTATGTAAAATTTACTGAACCTGTAAGGCGTTGTGCTTCGATGGTATTGGCTATATTGATCGGCTATATTTTAAAAATGGTATGTTATTATTATTTTAAGTTATTATAAATAGAATATATCATTTGAATATGGCAAGAGATGATGTGTAATCTTCTTACAGGTCTCTAGAGGTTCAACAAATATAGCCAACATGACAAAAAATATAGATATTGGCTAAAAATATAGGCAACGGAAATGATCCATTGGAGTTGATTTTTTTTTACATAATCTCTATATTTTTTATTTATAGAATGTTTTAATTATTTTTAGCTAAGGGTTAAACATGGTTGGAGATGCTCTTAGCATGTGATGTTTTTCTATAAACTTTTTCAAAGAAATGTGGACAACAAATCTCCAACCCTCATCTATGAGTGATTGCTGATTAGTTACCGTGAGATCTTCAATTAATACGCAGATTTGTGATCTCGTCTCTGCCATAATTATGAAGCAACCTTGTTTGGTGAATGGATTGGTGAGGCTGTTTAATATCTTTCATTTCCTAACCTCCCCCTGCAAGACTACAACTAAACCACATTACTCTCTATTTGTCAAGATTTTGGTATTGGTTTCATCTTTCGTACTAGTTCATGTAAATGATTTCCAGATGAACAATCTTGTGTTACTTCATTGTATATTGGCAAGAGCTAGCTTGTCCCCTTAATCAGATCAGATGACTTAATTTGAAATTAACCCCTAACCGTTCTCCTTTCGCAGTTATTTCTCTAAACATGTTAAGCATTCGGCACTGATTTTTGAGACTTCAAATAGCTAGTTTCCGTTCCAGAACGATTAAGTGCTGTAACACCACATATATTTTTTTTAAGTCCCAAAAGATAGGTTTGACTTAAATTCTGGGAAGAGCCCGTTCATTGAAATTCTACAGTTTAGCTAATGAGTTTCCCACAATTTTTTTTTCTTGTATTTATTTTATCATGCATTTACCTTCACTGTCTGTCAGTGTACCTTCTGTCAGTGTATCTCCATCTCTCCACCTCAACAAACAAAATCATTTATCATAGGTCCACTACAATTAACACATACCCTACTCATACCCCTGTTATAAAGCACGCTCTTGTTCGATCCATCGTTTTCAACTATCATACATAATCATGTAGTCAATTGGTAATTGTCATGAATTAGTGAAAAGACAGAACTAATTTAATCGGACTTAAACTAAAAATAGGCAGATTTGGCATAAAAAATTTTACAAAATTGTATCTTATCTAAAAGAAATATACGTTAGCCCTGCGTTCAAAGAAAAGGCTCAAACTTTTACAAGGTCGAAATTAATGGAACATAAAAGGTATGTCATGCTACAACAGCAAGGCAGGTCTTTTCAAGTCTCTCTCCCCGTCATCACTTTCACCTTCTTAGCTTCCTCAATCTTTCTATATGTGGCTAACTTGAGTTACATGAATCTAGAGCTCAATTGTAGTGATGCCTTCGGCCTAAAAACTGATCTACTTCTTCTTCTTTGACTTGTTAGACTGTGTATATGCAGTTCCCTAGCAAAAAAAAGATGTCTCAACAAATAAGAAGTCTGTGTGTTACTAAAGTCAAAAGATTTTTGGCGGTGGAAAAGGTTGTCCACTCAGAATTTCCACTTGCATCGATGCTAATACTAAGAAATTGATTGTCAGAGAACTAAAAACATTAAACTAGGAACCAAATTTAAATATGCATCTTGTACAAACCTCAAGCCATTCATCCAATGAAGCATCGGTAGTTTCAGTGCCAACTTCCACCTTCTGCACCCTCTTGGTTTTCTAAAAAAAGGAAAGAAAATAAGTCCATACGAACACGGAATCATATAAAGATGATTCCCCCTCCCCCATTAGTCATTTGTAATGCCTTTGTGGCTTATTTGCATCAAAAAAGAAAAGAGAAAAGCCTTTTCTTCTCCATGATTATTAGCAGAACCAGATGCTATTAAAAAAGACCGAAGAGAAGCGGACTATGAAATATACAAAACAAAGTATGAAATAATGGTATAGTATAAATCACAGAACTGAATTTCACTCTCCAATGAAAATTAACCGATTTACGATTCGATCATCATTTTTGACCATTCCAGGTACAAGCTTTTACAGAAACCATTTAATGTAAACAAAGCAGAAGAGATGCATTATAATTATTGATTAGATTCAGACATTACACATCAAGCATATAAAGACTATCAAAAAATAGAGGAGTGCCGAGTGGTGGCAAAGGTGCCCCTGGTGCTAGAAGAAGTCTAGACTCCCATACTTTAATATAATAGAACTATCCAACAAAAACTACCAATATATTCCCAGTTCCCACTAAATAAGGGCAAGTACAGAAAATAAGTTAAATGTACATGAAAGTCAACCAATTATCGGAGAAGGAAATTCAACCACTTTTTGAGAGATGCAGTAAACATGATAGCATTCACAAATTAAATCTTGAAAAGCATATTCAAATGACTTCACAATATGAAAATAAATTCGAAAAGGCAGTCAAACAGCGAACAGCACCTAAAAGAAGATTAAGGACACAGTCCATAGAAATTACCTTTGAGAACTGAGAGATCTGAGTACGAATCCACAATCCAAGAAGGACAAGCAAGGCTACCCCAAGAGAGAACAGAAATACAGATTCAACACTTAGAGGACCTCCAGCCTCAGTAACTTCAATGGTACCATTGTAAAATGTACTTTGGTATGCTGTCGAGTCTATCTCGTAAACAATGATTCCCACAAGATCAAATGTTCCAGCCTGAAAGATAAGGACTTAAAATAAGCGCTTACACCAAAACAACTTACTGGTGAGTCATACACAAGGCAAGAAAAAGATGGTGAATGCTCACTTCAAAAGAATGTCATGCAAGGCATGAGTAAAATAAACCCACCTGCAAAAATTTGCTGACTGCAAAAGTGTATGGGAACGTTGCCTGGGCTGAAGTAGGAACAGAGGCATTGTTGAAAGCCTATCATGTAGGAAAGAGGTATCCATGAGCATCAACATGTCTAGAAATCATCAGAAAGTAATGACAACATATCCATCACTCCCTAAAATAACATTTCAGGGCAATTTTGTCTAAAACGCTTGCAGATACCCTCCTCTTTTAAAAGGGAAGTGTACCTTCATAGGAAAGTTTGTGTCTTAACGAATACCAAACATCCCCATCATATGTGATAAATTTACAGTAGCTCTAACCAGTAACCAGAGATCAGAACACGGTTTATAAGTAATATTTCTAGAGGAAAGATCAAGTAGATCCATCATGTGTCTGAAGATGTGGTCCAAAAGATAATCCTCTTACTCTGGCTCGGATGATTAAAATTTTAAATAATGTAAGTTGACAGCTTTTCAATAAAATCTGAGCATATGATTGTGTAAAACAAAAGTTGAGAACTTATCTATCCTACACCTTATCTGTGGTAAAAAGCTTTAAGAAAGAATTTCTAGGCTTATACGCAGATTATGCATGCACCAGGTGATTCCAAAGTACCTGCGAAGAAAGATTCTGAACCCGCAAATTATGATCATAGGGAAGATGGACACTAGCTTGAATGGCAATAACATTTAGAGTTGAATCCCCTGTTCCAAGCATCAAATAGTCAAGAAAAATTACATGTTGTGGACACCATAACACTCCAAATAACAGACAAGCATAATAAAACATAATAAGAAAACCCAATATAGACCATAATAAGGTGACATCAAAGATTAACTAAGTGGGAAAACAATATATCAATGGTGACAGAGGAGATACAGAGTACAACAAAAGAATAAAAAATCAAAAGCAAGAACTTAGGCTGCAAAGATATTTAAAAAAAATCATAATCTAATACCCAAGAAGAACTATAATTACCCTCATATTTCAGTCCAATTAAGAGATCAGTTGGTTCCCCTGCAACGACAGCTGCAAAGGTAAAAGGAGAGATCAATAAGTCTCTAATACGACAATACACGATCTTAATTTTTACAAAAGTCCAGTAGAAGCAAGGTACTAGTCACATTTAGAAGGATTTTTGGGAAACACGCAGACTGTTTCAACGCCAGTAGCTGAAATGAAACTTCCACCACCGTAATCTTGGACATCATCATCCACAATCCCAAGTTCTCCTCCATCTTCAGCAGCTTCTACGTCTGTGTCAGACTCAGACTGACATCTAGCAACTAAAATGAAGAACATGTTCAAACATTATTAATATATATCCAAATAACAGTATAGGTAAAATAACTCAAACCAGTGTGGTAGCCATCTTTAAAAATGTACTGATCCCCACTAATAACAAAAAATCCTAACGAATTATACCGCATAGATCACCAATAAAGCCTCATCATTATTCAATCCACTATAACTCGACTCGTACTCATTTATACAATAAACCCTCATCCGTAATGAGTTGACATAACAGAGATTTAAACTCGATATAGTCAATGAATGGTTTGATACAATTATAAGAGCCATTTTACGAAAGAGGTTAGGTTTCACCAACTGGAAATCTTGAAATCACAATTGCCACAACGAAATCGCAATGTCTGAGTTAAATTTAACACAATTGCAGCGAAACTACACTGTTGAATCGAACAGTAATGTACAAGCCAATTAAAACAGAAGATATAACCAAAAAAACGAGTAAAAGATAAGATAGTAATGCTAAGGAAAATAGATAGATCTGAGGAAGAGGAGAAGGGGGTACCTTGGAGAAAAGGAGGAGCAGATAAAAAGAGGAGAGCGAGAAGCAATAAAACCCTTATCGACATAACACCAGGCAGCAGATGTGAGGTGTTGTTACTGCAATTTGCAATTACAGAACAACAAGAGATGTGTCGATATGATTTTATTTTAAGTCAGACCAAGATTACCAAACACGATTAAAACCCCTTAGCCTTGCACTTTTATATTTTTTTTTTTCTGTTGACCAGGAGAAATTTTCTTCATCATTTTTAACGAAGCAGAGTGACGAGTAATATTCACGTGTCAGCAATATATTGGGTGATTTCTTTTATTATGATTCATCCACTTTATCACAAGTTATTTTTGGAAAATTCGGAGCTCTCATTCAGAAAAATACTACTCCCTCTTGGGTTCTTTACATTGGAGGAGAACACGGAAATCAAGACAATATTTAAAAAATGAGTAAAGTTAGATGAAAAGTGGGTAAAGTGGTGGGATCCATTAATATTTAATAATAGATTTGAAATAGTAAAGGAAAGTAGTGGGTGTAATAGTGTTTTTTATAATTAAATATGAGATAGTGGGGGAAAGTAGTGGGTGTAATAGTGGAGAAAACTTACTATTTTTGCTATGTAAAGAAATGAGTGGGACGTCCAAAAATAGAAACTGTAAAGAATCCATTGGGACGGAGGGAGTATTGATTTAGGATTTATAATCGTAACTGAGCACCAAAAATATTTAGGATTTCCAAGAAAAAAAATGACAAAAATATCCGTTTTTTAGAGTAATAGTAACGAAATTACCCCGTTTTAAAAAAACTGACAAAAATACCCGTTTCAATACGCATTTGTTAAATGAATATTTTGGGATACGCATTTGGCAAATGCTTATCCTTCACATTTTTTAAGTACTGTAATACGCAAGAGATGATGGGGTAATAGGATGATATGCATTCATGTAGGGATGGCAAAAAAATTTGACCCGACGGATACACGATCCGATCCGATCCGTTTGGATCTACCCGAACCCGATTTTTTGGATTTGGATTTGGATCTTATTTTTGGACCCGAAAGAGTTTGGATCTGGATCTGGATCTTAGGTAACCCGATCCGATATCCGACCCGAAACCCGAAACCTGATCCAAAAACCCGATCCGAACCCGAAACCCGATAAAAACCCGATATATATATATATATATATATATTTACATTTACGTACATTTAATATTTATTATTATTTAGTATATCATTTTATATATTTGAGATACATATCAAACAAATATACAAAATGATCACATATATATTTGAGATATCTTAAATAATGTGATATTATTTTTATTTAATTTTTCGGTACGTAAGTCTTGTGTATATGTTATATATATATTCGAATCACAATATTATTTTTTTATTAAAATTCTAATATATATATATATATTCTTTATTTTATTATCGTTTTTAAATTTTATTTATAATATTCTATATTTTTTATGCAACTAAAATAATTTTATATTTTAAATTTTAAATATATTTTTTCTTTTATGTTTTGCTTAATGTGATTATTTTAATTTTTGAATTTTGAATTAAAAACCCGATTTAGACCCGAATCCGATCCGAAACCCGATTAAACACGAAGATTTGAATTTGGATCTTGATTTTCAAACCCGGATCCAGACCCGATCCAATCCAAAAACTTTGGATTTGGATTTGACCAAACCCGATCCGATCCAACCCGTTGCCATCCTTACATTCATGTAATGCATATCCTGTTAAAAAAACGAACAATCTCTCTGTCTGACACACACATGTGGTTGCAACTTGCATGAGGCATATTGCCCACTTGCCTCGTGAAAGCCACGCACCTATACATGTTTTGAAACCAAGCAGAATTTAAAAAAAAAATTATAAAGGATACGCATTTGGCAAATGCGTATCCTAGATACCCATTTGGCAAATGCGTATTCCACCGGGTAACTTTGTCAAAAAATTTGAGAATGGGTATTTTTGTTACTTTTACCTAAAAAAAACGGATGTTTTTGTTTTTTGAAAGTTAGTTTTTGTCAGGCAGGGGGATCCCCTCTCTTCGTACTTGTTTTTGATTTGTATTGAAGGTCTTACATCTCTTATTCGCACCTATGAGAGAAGAGGTCTGTTGCAAGGTATTAAAGTTGCTCGTTCAGCACCACCCATTTCACATATGTTTTTGCTAGGAGACGAAATTTGGAAGACAACTCAGGTTTTTGGAGGAAAATGTGGAATCTCAAAATCCCACCAAAAGTGAAGAATTTTCTATGGAGATCAGTAAATAATTGTTTACGCACCAAGGACCTTCTTCGTATTAAGCAAGTTCGTGTTAATAGTATGTGTCCGATTTGTAATGAGGATGAATGTTATAGCCAAAATTCGGTTCGGGTATTTCAAGATGGATTCGGTCGGATACGGGTTCAATTTGGGTTCAATTTGGGGATTTCTTAGATAAATTAGGGTTTTGATAAACTATTGAAGAAATAGGACGCGCCCTCTCCTTCTTACAAGGAGGGCGCGCCCTCAAGGTTGAAGAAGGTCCAAGAAATTGCAATTAACTGATTTTATGAAGACTATTGAAGAATTCCCTCCTGTCGTATCTCAGGAGGGGGATGTCCATCGCAGAAGGCCTCCAGGGGTTTGCCTGGATATAAGGACCTTTCTTAGACACTAAGGGCGCGCCCTAAGGTGGAAAGATGGGGACTTTCTGGTGTGTGCTTTGGGAGCTCTGTTCCTGTAGCCAATGGGCGCGTCCTCATTAGGGAACTTTGGAGTAATCCTGCACTTTGCACCCAAAAGCTCTGGATCACCTGTCCTGCTATCTGGTGGGTGCTTCTCATTCGGGGGACAGGGATGCGTTCTGCACTTGGGGTAAAACACGGCTATACCTGCATCCTTGAAATCAAGAAATAGCTGGTAGCGGATAGGACTAGTCCTCGACGGGGGAAGTTTCCTTATCCGTGAAGTCTTGAGATCCTGGATGAGCCTTGGGCCTTTGTGGTTAGGCCTCATAGTAGAACATTCCGGAAGCTGGTCCGTTATCCAAGCCCATTTTGGTTTCTTGCTCTCCAAGAACTATGTCTGGCTTGATCCTCTATAAATATAGAGGTACGTAGGCAAATTGAGGGGTTGGAAGTCGAGAGCTCTGAATAGCCGCCACTAACCCTATCAATCTCAGCCACCAATCACAAACAGCCACCACACGCCACCACTCTTTTCGGCAAAGAACCACCGCTGTAGATCTTGTTTCCGGCGAAGTACCTCGAATTTTGTTGTTACCAAATTCCTCCGTCAACAAATTGGCGCTAGAAGGAGGGGAGCCAATCAAGATCTGAATCTTAGGAGGAAAAGATGTCGCACAATCAGCGCAGAGGTTCTCATGGAGAAGAGGATTACGATTCTGAAGATAGCATGGGGGAAATCCAACCCACCAGGAGGCTTATGTTCCGGAGGAAATCTCTGCTCCTCCGCACCATCATGGGACTCCAATCGCCGCCGGCGGACAGCCTCCTGTTCTTATCAGTAACGCGGCGTTAATGGAATAGCTATATCGTATGGGGGATGCCCTAAATAAGTTCGGAGCAAGATTGAGTTCGGTGGAGGAAAATCAGGGATCAAGGAGAGAATCTCGGAGCATCCCACGAAATCATCGCCGGTTAGGGAAATCCCCTCAGATTGAGGAGGATTCCCGAAGGAGGGAGGAAAATCAGGAAAGAAGATTTCAGCTGGTCACTCCTCGAAGGTTAGATTATTCTGATCCTATTGTTGAACATCCTAGTGAAGATAATTCTGAACGCAGGTTGTCGAATCCTCAAGAGAGGGCGCGCCCTCATCCACACCGCTCAGGGCGCACCCCTGGTGAAATCCAAAGGGATGAAGAGCAGATGGCAAGGGAAAGAAGAGATTATGCCAGCTTGAAGGAACGCCTTGGAATAAGGCTTAATGATGACGATTTAAGGATGGTACTTCTTGAGCAACAGAAGAAAAGCAAGTATTTGGAATCAAGGCCCCATGATTCACAGCGCGTGCCCCCTGACAACAGGTCGAGGCCCCTTGGACATGGACGGACACTTGCCCGCAATAAAAATCCACAGCGCGTGCCCCCTGTTCACAACAGGTCGCGGCCCCTTGGATCTAAACAAGCTTTTCATCATGATACTCCTGGAACAAGAGGAAACTGTGATAACGGTGATAAAAGAATGGATTTGCATCAAGGAAATGGGCGGCCACGTAATCAGGGCGCGCCCTCAGGTGGGAGATCTCCTCGCATTCATCAAGTTCATTCAAGCACCTCTATTAAGTCCGGGTCAAGGACGCGCCCTCACTCAGGAGAACAATATCAAAGAGGATCGCGAGGAAATCCACAGCCTCGAGGAAATCCACAACCTAATGGAAATCCACAGCCTCAAGGGAATCAACGGCCTCAGGGAAATCCAGAGATTGAGGGAAATCCTCAAGGCCAGCAAACTCAAACTCAAGGGGATGTTGTGGTTCAACCTCAAGCGGGGGATCAGGGAGGTACTCAGACAACAGCTCCACCTCCACCTCCACCCCCGGGGGTACACAAACTGCGACACAACCAAATATTCAGAATGTTCCCGGGGTCGGAACTTTTAATGTAGATGACTTGAAGAAGCTCCTTGCTCACTTGGATGGAGGAAGAATATCTGCTACTGCGCAAACATCCTCTCCCTTTTCAACTGAAGTTAGAGAGGCGCAGCTTCCTACAGGGTATAGATCTATGACAAATGATTTGCGTTTTCATGGAAACGCAGACCCTGTGGAATTCCTTGGACGCTTTGATATCGAGATGGATGTTTATCAAGTGACGGAGCTAGCTAGGTGTCGATTGTTGGCAGCAACTTTCAGGGAGAGTGCTCAGCAATGGTTTCAGAAACTTGGCCCGGGAGTGATTACATCTTGGCACGTGATGAGGAATTTGTTTTTGACTAAATTCCAAGCGGTAGTGAAGTATGCCCCTCCAGTCACAACTTTGGCTAATATCAAGCAAAGGGAAGGAGAAAGTTTGCAATCTTATTTCAAAAGATTCAACTCGGAGTCTACTTTGGTGAGAGGAGCGACTGATGAAACGCTCAAGAGTTTCTTAATAGCTGGATTGTCAGTAGGAACTGATTTCTGGAAGCATCTCCAAGGGCGAGATCTACCTACTCTGGCCGATGTGTTTGCACAGGCTGAGTCTTTCAAGATCGTAGAGCAATCCTTAGCAGACAATCGGAAATCAGATTCTCAAAGTGGTGTTAAGGGAAAGACTAACAAGAGGAAGGACAGGTCACCTAGCCCAACACGTCGTATAGCGACTGGTGCCAATCGTGTGAATTTAGCTGATTCAGGAGAAAATTGGGGTCCCCCAGATACTTACACCTACGATCAAAGGCCGGGTAATTATACTGCCCTGGCAACCTCCATTGAACATATCTTCGAAGTAAACAAAAATAAAGGGTTCTTCAGGAGGCCAGAGCCTCTCTCTTCTTGGCAAAGCAAAGACAAGAGGAAGTACTGTGAATTCCATGAGTCTTCAGGGCACAATACTCATGAGTGTCGTCAATTGAAGGATGAAATTGAAGATTTGATCAAGGAAGGATATTTGACAGAATGGATTGTCAGAGAGGTGAAAAGACATAGGGAGAATCCTGATAAGAGAGATGGAGGGCGCGCCCTCCATGGTGATGGAAAGCCTGAAGAGAAGAAGTTCGTCAAGGAGGGAAGTATTCACACCATCTTTGGTGGACATCACCTGGGTGGTGACAGCAATCATGCTATGGAGAGGTATGCTAGGGAAGCAAGATACCGACCTCTTACAAATGTGAATAGTTTGGAATTGAGGCCGCCTAAATTGTTCAAAGGAGAATGTGCCGATATTACTTTCACTGAAGAAGAAGCAAGGTGGGTACACCATCCTCATAATGATGCTTTGGTGGTGGCAATTTAGATTGGCTCCAAGAATGTGCATCGAGTTTTTGTTGATAATGGAAGTTCGGTGAATATTTTATATTACAGCACTTACCAAAAGCTGGGACTCCTAGATAAGGATATGATTCAAGACAACGGATGGATCTATGGTTTTTTGGGTGAGTCTGTAAAGGTTATGGGGGCCATCAAGTTACCAGTAACTCTCGGGGAAGGAACTCTTTCTGTGACTCAAATGATGGATTTCATGATTTTGAATGTGGAATCATCACACAATGCTTTGGTAGGACGTCCATTGTTGAAAGAAATGAAGATTGTGACCTCCATCTATCATCTTGCAATGAAGTTTCCTACGCCGAACGGGGTGGGAACAATCAGAGGATCCCAGCATGACTCGAGAGATTGTTATCACAAGACAATCAAGGGATTCAAGAGACAGCATGATGGAGGGCGCGCCCTCCGTGAAAGTCAGGAGTTATGAGTGTTGCTCCTGGAGAGGTGAAAGTCCATTATCTTGTTCAAGAGCCCGAGGAGGAAACGCCTTGCTACAGGGCGCGCCCTGAGGAGAGAATTACAGTACTTGGTGATCTTCAAGATGGAATTCTAGAGGAAATTGAAGAAGATTCAGAGGAGGTGATTTCAGTTAATATCAAAGGTGAGCAGGTCGAAGGGAGGCGAATGTTACTTGAAGGTTTGGTGCATACCCTTGTTGAGGAAGACTTCCCTCTTAAAGAGGACGCGCCCTCCAAGGATGCAACACCGATTGAGGATCCACGAAGTTTTGATTTTGATCTTGATCCGAGAACACCACAACCTGTGGAAAAGACTGGTCCTGCAGAGGATACTATTCCAATTATGGTGGATGAGAAGGATTCGAATAAGGTTTTGAAAATCGGATCTCAGTTGAATTCCAAGTTGAGAGGAATGCTCACTAATTTTCTCTTGAATAATCTGGATGTCTTTGCTTGGAGTCATGCTGATATGGTGGGAATCGATCCAAAGATTATGTGTCATCATTTGAACATAGATCCCACCAAGAAAGGAGTTCGCAAAAAATGTCGACCTGTGAGTGGAGAAAGAGCTATAGCACTGAAAGAAGAAGTTGATAGACTTCTAGATGTTGGTTTGATCAAGGAGTCATATTATCCAGATTGGTTGGCAAATCCAGTTCTTGTCAAGAAGCCTAATGGAAAGTGGAGAACTTATGTGGATTTCACGGATCTGAACAAGGCATGCCCTAAAGATAGTTTTCCTCTCCCTCGGATTGATCAGTTGGTGGATGCTACTGCTGGCCACGCTCTTTTGAGTTTCATGGATGCTTATTCAGGTTACAATCAGATTCCTATGTACGAACTTGATCAAGAGCACACTTCTTTCATTACGGATAGAGGTTTGTATTGCTATATTGGAATTCCATTTGGTTTGATCAACGCTAGAGCTACTTATCAGAGGTTGGTAAACATGATGTTTAAAGATCTGATAGGGAAAACCATGGAAGTGTATGTGGATGACATGCTTGTCAAATCCTTGAGGGCAGAGGATCATGTAAAACATTTGGAGCAGATGTTCGGAGTTTTGAGGAAGTTCAGGATGAAGTTGAATCCTAAAAAATGTGTGTTTGGAGTGGAATCCAGAAAGTTCTTGGGATTCACTGTCAACCATCGTGGGATCGAGGCGAATCCAGCCAAGATTAAAGCCTTATTTGACATGAAATCTCCATCTAGTGTGAAGCAAGTTCAGAGTTTGGCTGGGAGAATTGCAGCGTTAAATTGCTTTGTGTCAAAATCTTCAGATAGATGCAGAGAATTCTTCAAGGAGATCAAGGGAGCATCTAAAGATTTTGTGTGGACTCCTGAGTATGAAGAAGCTTTTCAGAAAATTAAGGAGCAGTTGGGGAATCCTCCGCTCTTAGCCAAGCCCGTGGAAGGAGAAACTTTGATATTGTACTTAGCAGTTTCGGAGTACTCCGTTAGTGCAGTGTTGGTAAGAGAAGAGATTGATCATCAGTCCCCAGTTTACTATGTGAGTAAGCGTCTGTATGATGCAGAAACTCGATATACCAGCATGGAAAAGTTGGTTTATGCTTTAATCTTGGCAGCAAGGAAGCTTCGTCCTTATTTTCAAGCTCACAAAATCGAGGTTCGTACTTCTTACCCGTTGAGAGGTATCCTTCACAAACCGGAAGCTTTGGGGAGAATGTTGAAGTGGGCTATTGAGTTGAGACAGTTTGATTTGGAATATACACCAAGAACGGCTATTAAAGGTCAGGCTTTAGCAGATTTCATCCTGGAGTTTGATTCAGAAATTGAGGAAAAGTCACTTGTGTTGATGGAACCTGGAATTCATCCAAAGAGGGTGCGCCCTCTAGAGGAAGTTCCCCAACCTTGGTGGAAGTTGCATGTAGACGGAGCTGTGAACAACGGAGGAGCTGGTGCAGGTGTTATTTTGGTAACACCTGAAGGAAATCGGCTGATGAGTGCCATTCATTTCAAGTTTGAGGCAACTAATAATGATGCAGAATATGAAGCCTTGATTAATGGATTGAAGATGGCCTTGGAGATGAAGGTGGCGAATTTGATCGTGTCAAGTGATTCGGAGTTGGTAGTTAGGCAGGTCAAGGGAGGTTTTCAGTGTAGAGGTCCAAGAATAGAGCTCTACATGAAGTGTGCACAGCGATTAATTCAGAAGTTTCGTGAAGTGAGGTTGGAATGTATTCCTCGAGATGAAAATTGTAGTGCGGATGTTTTAGCCAAGTAAGGATCCCAGAAGGATGCTATGTTGTTAGGAACAGTTCCTCTACAAATTCAAGAGGTGCCAAGTATTCCAGAAGTGGAAGTCATGGAAGTGGAAGTTATTCTGTCAGTTACTTGGATGACTCCAATTCTAGAGTATCTCCGTAAGGGGATTCTCCCAAGCAATAAAATTGAAGCAAGGCGTCTTCGATATCATGCTGCCAGGTTTGTAGAGTATGATGGAATTCTATACAAGAGAGGTTTCAATCAACCGCTTCTGAAATGCATAGATGGAGATGAATGCAATTATATCCTAAGGGAGGTGCATGAAGGAATTTGTGGTAATCACTCGGGGGGTGGTTCGTTGGCAATGAAGGTGTTAAGGCAAGGTTATTATTGGCCTACTATGAAGAAGGATGCCTATGAGTTTGTCAAGGCATGTGATAAATGTCAGAGGTTTGCCAATTTTTCAACAGTTCCGGTGACTACTTTGACTTCTATGATGAGTCCATGGCCATTTGCTATGTGGGGAATCGATCTTATTGGAGAACTCCCCAAGTCTAAGGGAGGAGTCAAGTATGTTGTTGTTGCTGTAGATTACTTCACCAAATGGGCGGAAGCAATGCCCTTGGCCACAATCACAGCGAAGAAAATCAAGGATTTTGTGTTTAACTCCGTTGTGTGTAGGTTCGGGATTCCCTACAAGCTTATTTCAGATAATGGAAAGCAATTTGACAGTAAGGAGTTGCGAAAACTTGGGAATCAAGAAGGAATTCGCAGCCGTGTATCATCCTCAGAGCAATGGGCAGACTGAAGCTATCAACAAGATAATCAAGCATACTTTGAAAACTAAGCTAGAAGAAAGTAAAGGAAATTGGCCCGAGGCCTTCCTATGGTTTTATGGTCGTATAATACAACTCCAAGGACCACAACTGGGGAATCACCTTTCATGTTGTCTTATGGATGTGAGGCAATGGTTCCGGTAGAAATTGGAGCAGGGTCATTTCGAAGGGATTTCTATGATGAAGAATTGAATATGATAAATCAAAGGCTAAATCTTGATTTCCTAGAAGAGATAAGGGGAAATTCGCAGTTGAGATTAGCAACTTATCAGCAGAGAGTTGCAAGGTATTATAACAGGAAGGTGAAGACTCGTCCTTTCAAGGTGGGTGATTTGGTTCTTCGAAAGGTCATGCCGAATACAAGGATAGCTACTTATGGAGTCTTCGGTCCAAATTGGGAAGGACCTTACAAGATCAAGTCTATTATTTGGGAAGGCACTTATCATCTGGAAGACTTGGATGGCAACACAATTCCAAGGGCATGGAATGCGGAGCATTTGAAGAAATATTATCAGTAGGGTGCGGCTTTGGCCCCCTATTGTATGAAGGCTTATATTTAAGTTATAGACTAACATAAATAAATCTTCTCCTAGTCTAGGGGGGTAGTATACATACGCCTTCTTTAGTTCTAGTCGAGACTTGCTGTTTTTATTCCACGTTTGTTCAAAGTTTATTCTCCTTAGCTCGGGGGGTAGTACATGTATACCTTCCCTTGTTATGTCGAGATTTGAGTTTATTTGAAGATTAATAAAGTATATCAAGACATTTTTTCAAGTTTTTGAAGATTTTTTTATTGAAGTACAAGAGGTCGTACCCATGTCATAGGGTGTGCCCTATGAAATTTTGTGTAATTACAAGCAAAAATTGACAAGTTAAAGGAATCCTGAAAAAAGTAATGCCTTAGGGCGCGCCCTCACCTTATTTTGTGTAATTTTGTGTTTGTCACATTTTTCTTAAACGAAATTTTGAAAAAAAGGTCGCGCTCCTGTAAAGGGCGCGCCCTTATTGGAAGAATTTAACAAGAAAGGTAAAAGCATGGATAAGTAATAAACATATTAAAGTTCAAAGGACCTTAAAGTTAGGAATTACAACTTGCAGGGTTTTACAAAGGACCCGCACCTTAAATTTTCAAATGTTAAGGGAGCAGATATTGAGATAAAGTAATCTTTAGGATGCAACCTTAAGAGAGGACGCGTCCTGGCTATCAGAAGGATGAACGGTGATGGTTGGAGATGTCTTTTCCGAAGTGGAAGTCCTGGTTTGATTTGTTGAGGAAGGAGATTTTTGAACATTTTGGTTTGGAAGGGCAAGGATGTTCTCGATTGAAGGCGCGCCTTTAGGATCTTCAGGATCTTCAGGGTCCTCCAATCCAAGCTCAATTCTTTTCGTTTTTAGTTCTTCGATATTCTTGGCTTTAAAGAAGATAATGTCTTCCACACATTCAGGGCCAAAATGTGTCCAGTCATAATCAGGATCGCGAGTAATAAAGCCAAGCAGAAAATAGTTAAATCCGTTTAAGAAGTTTTTAACTTCCATGGCTTGCTTTTCATCCTTCCAACAAGTAGCTTTCTCCTTTTCCAGAGCATCTCGCTGAGCTTTTAATTCCGAATTCTCTTTTTCCAGTTGATCATTTTTATCATTCAGGAATTGGCGGTGATCAACTGATTCCTTTAGTTGATCTCTGACCTCATCTAAGTCAGCTTCTTTTGCTGAAAGATTTTTCTTCCACTTGTTATCGTTCTCAATGACCATTTCTGCAAGTCTCTTAGCATCGGCTTTGAGTTTGTTCACTTGGAGCTGTTCCTTGTGTACCCTCTGGGCGCGCCCTAGAGATTGAACCAAAAGTTGAGCGGAGGCCTTGATCATGGAATTTGACTCTTCATCAACATTCATGTTTTGCCAGAGATTAATTTCTTTTTCAGTAATAAGTGAGGCCGCAGCAGAGCCGACAAGGGTTTCCACGTATGAAGGCGCGCCATCAACCTTTTGTTTCTTACTTTTGTTAATAATCGGCTGAGTAGTGGCGTTTCTCTTCAAAGATGTTGAAGGAGGTGAAATTATTGGGTGTTCTGATTGAGAAGTAGGGCGCGCCTTAGAGTCAGAGGTTTCAGCATTGCTTACCTGCTGTTCCTTGTTATTTTTCTTGAGAACTCCGAAGCCACGTGGAATTCCAGAAGCCATGTCTACACAAGAGAAAATTATAAGGTCCTGCTTTCTCAAGAACATTTAGAATAAACAATATGCTGAAAGAAGAATGTAAAGTTTTATTTGGTGAGTTCTAAAGGTTTGTATACCTTCTTCAGAATGAGAATTCTCATTCTCGCTATCACTAGAGGAGGATGTTGGAACAACAACACCATTTCTGAATTTTTTAAATTTACAGATGGACCCAACCCTGTCAGATAGAATCCCAACCTTTTTAAGGTTTTCTTCTGTGATAAGGGTTTGGAGGTTAAATTTTTCTGCGGCAACTTTAAGGACGGCCTTTGCTCTGGATAAGGCCGCGCCTTGAAGTGTTTTTTGGACTCTCCTATCTGTTTGAAATTCAAGGTTAGCAAGATATTCATGTTAAAATTAAACTAATTTGGAATGATGTAGGGCGCGCCCTCACTTACGAGGATTTGTGTTGAATTGGATTCGAACTCGAGGAACGTCCCAGACAAAGAAAAAAGGATCTTTCCATCGTTTTATGTTGCTAATCTTTCCCTCGGAGAAGCCCTTGTTGTTATGAGGTTTATTGATCACGAGATAATAGTAACCAATGTTGGATTGTCTGAGGCTGAAGAAGTGACTAACTTCGGGCATACTGGGGGCTTGGAATCCAAGATCATGATAAAGGATGAGTAAAGCCAATACCAGCTTATAGCTATTTGGAGAGAGTTGAATTGGAGCTAAGTCATACCACTCAAGAATTTCCTTCAAATATGGGTGCAAGGGCGCGCCTACACCAAGAGCAACAAGTTTAGGGCTAAGCACCATTCTTGGAATTCTAAAGTCCTTTTCATAGTTGAAGATATGAGGGCGATGGTGCGGATGAGGGATGGCCCAGAGACCTTCTTTTCCATAGTATTTCATAGCCCAGCTTACCTCATCGTCAGTAGCGGTTGAAGAGATTCCAACACAGGCTAGTTTGCCTTGTTTTTTTCTAAGTTGGTTTTTCTCTTTTTCGGAAATATCCTCATATCTTCCCCAATCAAGATCGATTTCCTCGTCTAAAATTTTCCAATGTTCAAAAGGGTTTGGAGATATAGGGGGCGAAACAGGTTCGGGGTTATTCTCAGGAGTTGAATGGGATGAAGAAATGTTCTCAGAAGTATAGGAATCTGAAATATGTGTATCTGTTGAACTGTGGGAATCAGAGGAAAAATCTCTACCATCAGAATTTAAGAGAGAATTGTTTGCGCTAGGTGAAGTTTGGGATTCTTTAGAAGATTGATGAACATTTGTATGCTTTAAATGGTGACTTAGTGGTAGGTTGTCAAGAGAATCATCACTTGAAAAACTCATTTTTCCTTCGTGAAAGTCTTGAATAAGGCGCGTCCTGTCTTCTGAAGGGATGAATGAGAAAAGGGGTTTATAATGTTCAGGAGATAGAGGGGATGGTAATGGAGAATAAATTCCAAGACGCTTGTTGAATTCCTTAAAAGGATGAAAGGGTGAAGACGCGCCCTCCAGCTGCAAAATTAAAAGGGCGCGTCCAAGAGGGGAGTCAGCATGAAATTTTTTACAGTGGAGTGAGGATGTTTAGATACCTATCCCTAGAGTCTAAACATAATTTTAAAAAAAAAATTGTGACCAAGACCTAAGGAATAATGAAATTATAAAGAAGGTTTAAGGCGCGCCCTATGTGGAGGACACGCCTGAAAGATTGAATACTATGACACAAAAACATTATTTACAACGGTTTTTCAAGCAGAAGTGGATCAAATGATTATACATACATGCATATATACAAAGCAAGAGAAGAACACGAAGAACATGAACAGTCAGATTATAATATCACGCAAAATACATGGTAAAAACTTGGAATAAAGACATAAAAAGGTACCTTGTAAGTTCTAGAGTATGATTTGGTAAAGAAACGTGCAAAAATGTGCAGAAATTAGCCGGATTAGTGCTCGGAAAAGAAGGGGGTCGCCGGAGTAATTTTTTAGAAGAAAAAACAAAGAAGTGAAAGAGTAAAGTGAAAAGGGGTAACTGGGTATTTATAGGGGGTTAAAAAAAATAGTGGGTGACAGCTGTAAGCCACTGAACTCGGTTCGAATTCTGGAGCCGGGCCCTATACTAGGGCGCGCCTTAAGGTATTGTTTGAGAAATTTTGGATTGTTTGAGAGAAATTTCATACATCATCTCTGATTTCATATGGAATTGGGGGGTAGTTGTTATAGCCAAAATTCGGTTCGGGTATTTCAAGATGGATTCGGGTCGGATACGGGTTCAATTTGGGTTCAATTTGGGGATTTCTTAGATAAATTAGGGTTTTGATAAACTATTGAAGAAATAGGACGCGCCCTCTCCTTCTTACAAGGAGGGCGCGCCCTCAAGGTTGAAGAAGGTCCAAGAAATTGCAATTAACTGATTTTATGAAGACTATTGAAGAATTCCCTCCTGTCGTATCTCAGGAGGGGGATGTCCATCGCAGAAGGCCTCCAGGGGTTTGCCTGGATATAAGGACCTTTCTTAGACACTAAGGGCGCGCCCTAAGGTGGAAAGATGGGGACTTTCTGGTGTGTGCTTTGGGAGCTCTGTTCCTGTAGCCAATGGGCGCGTCCTCATTGGGGAACTTTGGAGTAATCCTGCACTTTTCACCCAAAAGCTCTGGATCACCTGTCCTGCTATCTGGTGGGTGCTTCTCATTCGGGGGACAGGGATGCGTTCTGCACTTGGGGTAAACCACAGCTATACCTGCATCCTTGAAATCAAGAAATAGCTGGTAGCGGATAGGACTAGTCCTCGACAGGGGAAGTTTCCTTATCCGTGAAGTCTTGAGATCCTGGATGAGCCTTGGGCCTTTGTGGTTAGGCCTCATAGTAGAACATTCCGGAAGCTGGTCCGTTATCCAAGCCCATTTGGGTTTCTTGCTCTCCAAGAACTACATCTGGCTTGATCCTCTATAAATATAGAGGTACGTAGGCAAATTGAGGGGTTGGAAGTCGAGAGCTCTGAATAGCCGCCACTAACCCTATCAATCTCAGCCACCAATCACAAACAGCCACCACACGCCACCACTCTTTTTGGCAAAGAACCACCGCTGTAGATCTTGTTTCCGGCGAAGTACCTCAAATTTTGTTGTTACCAAATTCCTCCGTCAACAATGAAGATTCTATTCTGCATTCTTTAGTGGTTTGTTCATTTGCAGAAAATTAAAGATCGACAGCAGCACTTCCCATGATAACAGGTGCATTTCAATCGTTTGGAAACTGGCTTTAACTAGTATTCGATCAGTGTAACAATACTTCAATCATAGCCTCAATTATGATTTGTTGGATGGTGTAGAAGAATCTTAATGATTTAGTGTGGTCTCAGAAATGTTTAACAGCTTCAGAGGTAGTTCAGTCAGCCTTGTCCGTCCTTAACTAATGGCAATTCGTCCAAGATAAAACTTTTGATATTTCTTTGGGATATATCTTTCCTGAAGATGGTCGAGCATCTTGGCAAGCTCCAACGTGTAATAGAGTTAAGATCAATACTGACGCGGCACTCTTTAGCAACGTAAACAGATACAGCCATGCTCAAGTCGTTCGGGATCACAAAGGTGAGTTGATTGAAGCAATGTCTAGGTGTTTTTAGGGCACAGTCAGTCCAGAAGCAGCTGAAGCAATGGGAATTCACGAGGCTTTGAGCTGGGTTAAACAGAGACAGCAACATGATGTGGTAATAGAGACGGACTGTCTGGTTATGGTTCAGTGGATTCGGAGTTCACACACCACACTCTCTTATGTGGGTAGATTGGTAGACGAGTGTAGGCAGTTGTTAATGGAGTTACATGATAAAAACGTGATGTTAAGATTTGTTAAACGATTTGCGAATAGCGTAGCTCACTATCTAGCGAGTTATAGCTCTTCTCTAGCAGATCGTAAATGGGATAAGGAAATTGTCCATCTGGAATTCCATTCCATTTTATGTAATGATTTGAAGTAATAAAAGTTTCTATCTTTTCGGCAAAAAAAAAGATCAAATTTGGAAAAAAGGAAAGGAATGAAAAGAACAATGTCACTCAAAATCGGGAAAGGGAGTTATGTAGTGTTTCAAAATTTCGAAGGATGTCATAGACACTATTGTCTCAATCTACAGGAATTTTTGGAGGAGACAAAAAGATGTTCCCGTTTGGGATATCTTAAAAGAAGTTACTTAACACTTAAATGTAATAAATAACTTATATGAAATAAGTAACTATAACTTATAACTTATATTTTTGTGTTTGGATGCTTAACTTATAAGTTAAATGAGGTGTTTGGCAATTATGACTTACTAGCCTATTATGAATTAATATATTAATTATTTGATTTAATAAAAAAAATTAATTTATTTTATTATTATTTTTAAATTTATATATGTTCCATACTTAATTTCATGACATTAATAAATACTATTAATTTAACATTATTTTTAAATTTTTTGTTAAATATCTTAAGAATTCAATAGATATTTTTAAAAAATTATTTAGTATTAAAAGGGTAGATGAGGGTCAAGTTTTTGTGGATGGGGCATTTTGGGCATTAATTCGTTGGTTGGTTAAAACCTTTCTAAAAAACTTATTAGCACATTCTACAAAAACAAAATAAAATACATACTATAATTTACTAAAAAAAATAAAACATATATTTTACATAAATACATAAATACTTCAAGTGAAATTCAACTACATACTCTTTCAATTATATTTTTAATATAATTTTTAATAAAACACATATTTTTAATATATTTAGCAAGGTGTTAACAATTTTTTTGGAAGGCGTTAACCAACCAACTAACCAATATATCTTTCAATCAACTAACCAATACACTTTTCAATTATATTTTTAATATTTTTTTTTAACTTGTTATTTTTAGAAAGGTGTTAACAATTTTTTTTTGGAAGGCGTTAACCAACCAACTAACCAAATATACCTTGTTTTTCTTATAATAATATAGATAGTATAGATAAGTTGTCAATTTTTTCAAAACAAATTACAATATCTTTAATTTAATGTATAAAGGATTTTCTTAATACATGAATATTTTGAATTTTAAAAATGAAATAGAAATTAATAAAAGCAAACAAAAAAACTCGAGAAGTTACAATTTTATTGAATCACTGAATCAGAAAAGCTTGAGGTTTGTTGTGTGAAAGAAAATAAGTCGGAATGAAAAAGTACATGTTCCTCTACTTTTTTCTTACGGGCGTTTCTATTGTTAAAAAGCTCATTTAACAATTCAGCCACACAGTTTGAAATAAGTACGAATGGACTTAAGTCCAATTAAGTTGGCCCAACTGAAGTGCCAAACACCCACAATTGAAAGAAAACTAGTGCTTATTACTTGGTAAAACTTGTGTAAGTCAAAAGATGCATATGCAAGTGTAATGGATATGAGAGATCTCAACACTTTTAACAAGGTGTTTGATTTCTAATTCTAATTCTTTCGTTGCAACTATTTTGAAGGAAAATATTATTCTCTGACAAATATTTGGAACGCAAAGGTGCCTAAAAGTGCTAGTTACACATGGTGTTCTATATTGTTAACAATGAATTTGGCCATTTCGGTTGTTGGGAATGGAAGGAAGGCAAGTTTTTGAAAAGACGCTTGGGTTTAAAATTTCGTAGGTGGTCGTATCTTCTCTCAACCCCCTCATAATTTAATTGATAGCATGATAGTTGATTGGAGAATAACAGATAGAACAAGCAGGAATGAACAGGTCCTTAGTGAAATTCTAACAACCCAAAAGATTATTGTTATTAAAGAATTAATGTAAAGTAATGGAAAGTAATCAGGAGAGAAGTGTTTACCATCATATGATGCAAATAAAATTCGGGGCTAAAGGTTCTTCAAATATAGAAAATGGTAGCTGGTTTTGGAAAAAAAAAATGAAAAACATGTATTCCAGAAAAAGTTGTATTCAAAAAGCTCTACCAAGCAACATTAGTCTTGCAAATCATGGTATGCCTATTGATTTGTGTCCAAGGTGTGGAGAATACTACAAAATAATGATGCATATGGTGTTACTATGTAAATAAAGCAAAATCTTGTGGTGTCTATCTCCTACTGTTTGGACCTGGACCAATGGTCATCTAATTTTGCAGAATGGAGTGATGCTTTTTGCACGGAAGTGTATTGTAAAATAAGTATGGGAGATTATGATGATATTTATATGGCAACTTTAGTGTTTGCGAAATATTTAAATTTTTGAAGAAAAAAAAAAGATCCGCTTTGGCTAATTAGAGGACTATGAATTGTTTAGGTGAATTTGAGAGTGTTGTTTAGGTGAATTTGAGAGTGTGTTACTATGTATTGATATGTACGAACGTCTTATATCAAGCAACATTTTTTTAACCTAATTCAAGATATTAATTCCAATAATCAAAATTTTCGCGTACTTGTCACTTATCATCTTTCTAGTTCCTCCGTAAAGCTCCCTGTCATCCACGCTAACTATACTCTATTTAGTTCTATTACGGGGAAACAAGTGACTTCTATTGATGGTTCGGAAATGACTCATTATATATCGTACAACCTATGTTTCGGCTTTAGCTTAGTGGGTCAAGATTCTTTGCAATACAAAACTACTCAATTTTCTAATCCTTTACATCTTTCTATTAAAAATTGTGGTAAGTCCGTGAGATTTCAGACCACGGTTCAGGTATTTTAGACCACGGTTCAGGTATTATTGTCATCAAAACCTCTGTAAATTGTTTCTTGAGTTATTTTGACTACATTAGATTTACTACTAATTTTTTTTGATTGAAAAGTAGATAGCATTTCATTAAAAAATAACTGGAACATAGTCGGGATAAACCCCCAAACTGGCAATACAACCTGGTTTAAAAACAAAAAAAACGAACTAAACAAATAACCATTTTGTTTCCAGATCGCTTAACAAACAGAATAACAATATTCTTTGAACTAAGATAGATTACAATGACATTCTGTGCAATCCAAACTACACCAACCCTGAAAGCAGTAGCAACACAATTGACCTTCACACTAATGACAGCTATAGTCCAATGTTCAGAATTTTCAGTTTCAAGAATTGAAATAGGAGGAACCAAAGTCCTCAAAATATGAACAATATCTGTTGTGAAAGGTAAGCGTTTGCGAAAGCCACTATCGACACATCCTCGATGCGGACCTTCTAGATTCCCCAAAATACCATAGGAATTATACTCCATGCAACCATACAACAGACTAAAAGATAACAAAACATAACCTACACCACAAAAGGAGAGACAACACAAACACCCAAAAAGGGAGACAACCAAACAAAAATTCAAAAAATCAAAGATCTCGGAATAACACAAAATTTTGATATGATGTTAAGTAGGAGATTTTGACTCTAATAATGAATTTTAATTGAAACTTCGAGTTCTAAACCGGAGTAGATCTAAGAAAAAAGGAGAAAAAACTCGAATGAATTTTCAACTAAAACTCGATTATTGAAAGAAAAAAATGGAAGGGAGGTGAATAGCAGAGAGAATGGAAGATGGAAGTGGATTTGTGAGGGGAAAGAAGGCTGAAATGGAAAGAGAGGAGGTTAGATCGGAGAAAAGGGGAGGCGGCTGCTAGGTTAGAAGTCGACTCTCATGCGACTAGGTTAATTATGGCACAATTGCATTTGTTCTGAAATTTCATTTCTGATTTAATACTAATTTAGATATATTAAATTTATTTCTACATATTCAGAATATGTATATAGTTGATAAGTTTGTGAATTGTGAGGTATAATTCTTGTTATGGGGTTACAAACCATGATTTAAGGTAAAAAAAAATTATTTCCTTGTTCATGTTAAGTTGCAATCTCAATTCTTGTTGGTAAATATTTTGCATCTCATACATATGAAAACTGGAGATTGTGTCCAAAAACTAGCGTGATCATTTATCGACCTGTAATAACCCTAACCTTAGAAATGCTACAGTGATTAAATGAATAGTAAATTTTGAGGATTTATGGAAATGGTATGTAGGTACTCTATAAGTGAAACAGAAAATGAGTAAACAGAAACCATATTAGTGATGTACTATGAAAATAAGTGACTTGAAACGATGTCGGATTTCAGAAATTCCTGAGTATGGATTTTAAGGATTTTCTATTTCAATTGAGGCTCTATGGAATATGATATTAAGGAGTATGGAAATGTTAAAGGGTTTATTGATAGAGTATATTTTTATAGATATTTTAGATGATTTTATTCTCGTATTTATTGTGTTTTGCACTGATTTGGATATTTATTTAATAGATTTTATTGTTTTATTGTAGGAAATAAAGAATTCATAACTTGGAAGGATTTTGAGCAAAAAGAGCTATTTTGGAGATAAAATATGAGAAAATTCGTATTATTGGGCTACAGGGGCTGTTCTACACTGTTTTGGCCATATCTTGAGTTCTAGAAGTCCGTTTGAGGCCCGTAAGCTGTCCACGCGAAGCTTGTAGAATTATCTTTAATTCAGAGGTGGTCTAGTAAGCAAAATCCAACTGGAAGAGCCCAGAAATAGGGGAGAAAAAGAGGTAATATTAAATCAGATAATATAGTTTAGAGTAGATTATTATTATTAGTTGGAGATGTAGAGAAACACCATGACTCTTCTTTTGGGTGACAACATTGAAGTTTGAAGGTTTTGTTCTCTTAATCTTTTCTTTGTTCTTATTAGTTTAATTATGTTTTCTTGTTTTACTAGTTGTTTTACTTGTTTAATTATTAGCGAGTAGTTATTTCTAGGGCTTAAAGGGAAGCCATGTTTGCACTAATATTGGCATGATTTTCATAGTGGTTTGATTGGTTATGGTTAATTCTGATTGATATGTTTTAATCATTAATTTGTGTAATCGGCCGATATCATGGATTAATTATATGCAAATAGGGGTATGGATCGAGAGATTTACTTACTAGAGGCACACATACGATTAGCAGAATTGAATTTGAGTGCGGAAGCATCATTGGATTTCTGAGAGCGTTAATTCTTGGAAGAGATGAACTTGACTCTAATTACCTGATTGATTGAATTACTAAAAGTGGTTAATTGTGTTGAATGTTTCGAGAGTGTTAATGCTTGAAAGAGATTAACGTACTCTAGTTATAGGATCACATTGATTGCTTTAGCTTAAGAGCCAATTGTGTAAGCATGGTGGACCTGATTGCCCTAGGTTTTAAATAATTTGTTTATCATCTTTTTAATTAGTGTTAATTTAGTTTAATTAGTTAATTAATAATTTCACATATTCGTATGACCCTTGAAACAATTAGCGATAACTGAAAAGGAATTAGTAGAACCTGTCTCCTTGTGGATTCGACCCGCTTGCCATTTGTACTAGCAATAGACACCGTGCGCTTGCGGTTAGGTATAATTTGACACATCAACTAAATTAATGACATATTTTATTTTACTGATGCTTGTTTGGAGACTTTCTGCAGGATAAAGACAACCACTAACACTCTTGATACTTTTTGTGGTGGCGAGTTTATGATCGACAAAGTGGATATTCCGTCTCCATCGGAGTATTTTTGAGGAGGTCAAGCTAATGACTCTAAAAAATCGCTGCTTGGGAGGCAACCCAAGATTTCATTGAAGGACCGGTGCACTTCATGCTTTTGCATAGGGGAGTACTTCTTTCCTTCTCTTTCATATATAGTAGAATTGTTTAGTTATTTGTTCAACCCAAGCCTTGTTGGGTACATTACTCTTTATTCTTAAAAAAAAATTGTGTGTTCTTTTAAAAAAAAAACTGATTTTCGAGCAGGCTGCAACTCTGTAATGCAGGTTGCGCCTGCGTGTCTGCCTGTGCCACGCGCTGCGCACGTGTAACGCAGGTTGCGCCTGCGTTACAGACCCCTTCTGCCCAGAAATTTTTTTTATTTTCCCCGAAAATTGTTGTTTTGCAACATAAAAACACACCCAACCCTATTCTAATTTTTATTCTATCAATTCTTAATTCTTATACCTATCATACATCAAATCCAACCCATCCCAAATCTCTCCTACACTCTAAATTTTTAAATTTCACCTATCCATCATCTTATATATATATACCCACCTATACATACAAATCCAATTCCTCTTCTATTTTATTTAAATCTCTAAAAATTCAATTCTAAAGAGGAATTAATTACAAGTTCACCTCTCCGATTCGTATTGGGTAAATCTTTTTCTCTAATCTTATTTTTATTACGAATTTGTGTTCTTGTAAATTAGGATTTTGTATTATTCTTGTTAATTGGGTATTTTTGGAGTGATATTGCTTGGTGGTTTTTGGTGGGATATTTCTTGGTGGATGTTGGTGAAGCTATTGTTGAGTGGGGTTTTGGTTATTATGGCTCCTAAGCGAAATGAGGGATGGTTTTCACACCCGACACCTTGATTCCAGGGGAGTTTTCTTTCTTTTCTTTTTAGTGTATTTTATTTTGTTTTTAGTTGTAGTTTTGTATCTTGTTCATTAGTTCATTGGGGACAATGAACTGCTTAAGTGTGGGGAAGGGTTCTCAATGTTAAGATTAAAAAAAAAATTTAAAAATTAAAAATACCAAAAATAATTCTAGCCATGCAATTTGATTAGTTGTTGTATTTTGCTTGATACACCCATGCATGCGTAGAATTCTTGTGTTTATGGACGCTTTTGTATGAGAAGTGACGTGCTTTGTTCTTGTGCACACACTTTCACTAGCAAGTTGAAGCTGGTAGACTTAATTGGATGTTGTAAGTGATTAGAATGACATGAATATGTGCAAGATGACTTGGTTTACATGCTTTGAGTACAAGTAGGTGCGTTAGAGAGTCTTGTTACCTGGGATTGATTATGTTTTGTCACACCAAGTGAGTTTTGAGCCTATATGCATATCTTTTGCATGATTTTTCGTTTGCTTGAGTGTCCACATGTTGTTTACATTGCTAGCACTTACTTGAGATCATTCTTGAAATGCATGATATTACTTGATGATGAGATAATAAAGGCACTTAGGTTTAACCTCGTATTTCCCATATTTCGACACCTTTTATACATGATCAATTAGTCAACCCGTTGAGCTTAATCCTATTCTTTCGGTGATACACCACATTACTTGCCATTATCCTTTTTACTCTATTGGCCTTACATTAAATTTGAACCTAAATTGTCAAAGGCTAGTATTATGCTTAAGGGAGTAATAAGGTGTTAAGGGTTTTATTGTTGGTCATACTTTGGGGAATAATGATTTTGGTTGATGCTTGTTAGTCGAAAT
The DNA here is from genome assembly GCA_037693485.1 of Kitagawia praeruptora. Taxonomy (NCBI): domain Eukaryota; kingdom Viridiplantae; phylum Streptophyta; class Magnoliopsida; order Apiales; family Apiaceae; genus Kitagawia; species Kitagawia praeruptora. The sequence goes on along the minus strand of CM075347.1, from coordinate 88,500,131 downwards.
TCATAAAATATCTATGGATCATTGTGCTTATTCCTTAGCTCTCAAAAGAAAAAAAAAAAGAAAAGAAAAAAAGAGAAAAAAAAGAAAAAAAAGAATAAATTTGAGAGCATTCTTATGTTTGTATGATCCTTCTTCATTCGACTAGTCAAGTTATTATGTAAGGGTTATTGAAAATCTTAAGTGTGGGGAAGATAGAAAGGGAATTGAATAATGATTATTGTTGGGTACTAGCTTTTGACATTTAACCTGTTTTAGCTTTACTTGACATACCTGGTCCCTAGCCCATGCTACAACCCGAATAAAGACCTTTTGATTGTCATCAGTGATGTATGTTGTGTTGAGAGTGAGATTGATTGCGAGTGCCAAGTTGTGTTTATGATTTTGTTGGAATTGAGTGATACACTTAACCTTGTTCTTGAGTGAATATTCGTTTTTGAGTGAAAGGTGAGTTATTACTTATTTTGGCATAGGAGATCCCAGGTTTAGACTTAAAGATGTATTTCTTGTGGGCTTAGCATGATTACCAACGATTTTTACACTTGACATGAATTTTTATGACCTTCTGCATGTTAGTTGAGTAGACTACGTGAATACTTGCACTTTCGACACCAAGACATCGTATGTTTGATTTGATTCTTAAGTTGATGTGGCATGAGAGGACTTGTGTGTGTGGTGTTGTGTTAGCATTGATCTTTTGCATGGTTAGATGAATTTTGTGGGTATATTCACTATAAACCCTCACGAGACAACACTCGTCCTACTAGGGCTGCCTAGGGGTTTAACGGCTTGTTGCATATGCTCAATGCAATCGTGTCATCTACGAAAGTGATGTTTGTTAGGACTTAGATTTTATTTCACTTATTTGCCCGAGGACGTGCAAATGCTTAGTGTGGGGATGTTTGATATAGTATATTTTTATATATATTTTAGATGATTTTATTCTCGTATTTATTGTGTTTTGCACTGATTTGGATATTCATTTAATAGATTTTATTGTTTTATTGTAGGAAATAAAGAATTCATAACTTGGAAGGATTTGGAGCAAAAAGAGCTATTTTGGAGATAAAATAGGAGAAAATTCGTATTATTGGGCTACAGGGGCTGTTCTACACTGTTTTGGCCATATCTTGAGTTCTAGAAGTCCGTTTGAGGCCCGTAAGCTGTCCACGCGAAGCTTGTAGAATTATCTTTAATTCAGAGGTGGTCCAGTAAGCAAAATCCAACTGGAAGAGCCCAGAAACAGGGGAGAAAAAGAGGTAATATTATATCAGATAATATAGTTTAGAGTAGATTAGTATTATTAGTTGGAGATGTAGAGATTCACCATGACTCTTCTTTTGGGTGACAACATTGAAGTTTGAAGGTTTTGTTCTCTTAATCTTTTCTTTGTTCTTATTAGTTTAATTATGTTTTCTTGTTTTACTAGTTGTTTTACTTGTTTAATTATTAGCGAGTAGTTATTTCTAGGGCTTAAAGGGAAGCCATGTTTGCACTAATATTGGCATGATTTTCATAGTGGTTTGATTGGTTATGGTTAATTCTGATTGATATGTTTTAATCATTAATTTGTGTAATCGGCCAATATCATGGATTAATTATATGCAAATAGGGGTATGGATCGAGAGATTTACTTACTAGAGGCACACATACGATTAGCAGAATTGAATTTGAGTGCGGAAGCATCATTGGATTTCTGAGAGTGTTAATTCTTGGAAGAGATGAACTTGACTCTAATTACCTGATTGATTGAATTACTAAAAGTGGTTAATTGTGTTGAATGTTTCGAGAGTGTTAATGCGTGAAAGAGATTAACGTACTCTAGTTATAGGATCACATTGATTGCTTTAACTTAAGAGCTAATTGTGTAAGCATGGTGGACCTCCCTAGGTTTTAAATAATTTGTTTATCATCTTTTTAATTAGTGTTAATTTAGTTTAATTAGTTAATTAATAATTTCACATATTCGTATGACCCTTAAAACAATTAGCGATAACTGAAAAGGAATTAGTAGAACCTGTCTCCTTGTGGATTCGACCCGCTTGCCATTTGTACTAGCAATAGACACCGTGCGCTTGTGGTTAGGTATAATTTGACACATCATTTATATCTTGAGGAAATATTAAAATTAGGTTAAACCAAGGAGTGATTAAGTTAAGGAAATGCCAAGGAAATTTGGATTGATAAATAATTTCAGAACCACTTGGAAAATGAGGGATATTCGAAATGAATCGTAATTAGACGAATATGGAGACTAAGCAACCAAGATTAGTGTTATAACAAGGATATATACCATATTAGTAATTACAAAATCATTAAAACACTAAATTAGGAAATCAAGAATAAAAATCACATGATCATCCAACAATGACATCATTTCCTACATCATTTTCCACTAACTTTCCAAGGAATTATCTAGATAATTACTTGATAATTATCATATAAATCACACAAAATATCTAGCAAGATCAAGATAAGAATAGCCAACACAAAAATCTCTCTATTCCATCCATCTTCATTCCATTCGAATTTTACTATTCATCAATGAAAAAAAATCAAAACCCTATTTACAATCAACTAAAAATCAAGGGAAAAATCATGGAGGTTACTTGAGGATATATAAAGACATCCACCAAGTTTCATAGCAAACAAGCATCATTTGGTAAGGTAATAAATTCTTGAAAGTTGATGGTGAATAGTAGTGAATAATAACTTTAAGAAACTAACTTGTGTTTCATGGGTTCTTTAGATTGTTCAAGCTATTTTAAGGTTGTTTAAGGATTACTCAAGGCTTATTAAGTGTTGTTAAAGCTTCAAAGAAGGTATGCCACTTGAAACCTTAGCTTGATCTTTGAGTTTATGGTTGATTTTAAGGGTAAGTTTGTGTAAAGAGTGGATTTATGGTTATATAAGTGTTTAAAGGTACTTTAAATAATTATGGAAGTGTTTTGTGTTGGAATCCATGGTTGGTATGATGACCACATGGTATATGGATTGATATATGTGTTGGGGGATGAGTTTGGAGATGAGAAAATTTTGGAAAGTATGAAAATATAGTCGTTATAATGCCCGATTTTCGTTAAATCAAAAGATGCCCTGTTTTTGGACACTAAGGGGGTGGTATTCAATCATGACTTTTAAATACTTTTAAAGATTTTAGAAGGTTAGTGGTTGAAAGGCAGAGTGTGTAAACTTGTAACACTATAACTAATGTAACTCAATTAAAGGAAAAGATACTTAACCAGAAGACAATCAAGAACAAGAAGTCACAAAAAATCAACACTAAATGAAGACAAGGTAATTGATACAATTGAACATGTTAACTATGATCAAGCCAAGAAGAAATCATTAAGAGAAGTTCAAGTCAAAGTTGTTCATGCCTCAGTGATTTGAGAAATCGAGAATCAAGATCATAACTATCAGTATCAACAAGACCAATTGATTTCAAGTGAACAAGAAGGAAAGCGAATATTGGAAAGCCAAGTTACTAAGTGAATATGGTAATTTATTCAAGAAGCAGAAACACTATCAAGACTAGTCACTTATGAACCAGACCAGTGCATCAAGTGTCAGGACATTGATAGCAAGTTTATGTCAGTAATAAAGATCCATGTTCAAGAGCTTGCTGAAGAATAAAGAAGACATGAAGATATCACAAGCTCAAGATGTGCATTGAAGTTTCAAGTTGAAGACCAGAATATTTTCTAAGTACTAAATATTCTAGATGACCAAGTAGAATATTTCTAAGTAGAAGTTCTACTTAGAAATTCGAGATGGCTAAGTAGAAATTCTCAAGTAGAAGTTCTACTTAGAGTGCAGCTTTAACATGACACATGGCATCTTCTGATTGGCAGATTTCCAAGCTTTCAAGATAAGGCAAGATTTATGTGGACATCATTGGGCCACGTATATCTTAGTCTTTGAAGACTACAGGACATAGATTACAGGTAGTATAAATAGAAGCACTTGTGTAATATTTTAAAGTAGTGAGCGATATTGAGAAAACACAAGAAAAAGAGAGAGAGTACATTCACAGAGCTTAGAATCATTCACTTCTCTCTGAACTTCTGTTATACTTTGTAATGAATGTTGTAGCAACCTTTTCAAGTTATATATAAGAAATATATTCCTTGAATCTGCGTGTTCATTTATTGCATCGTATTTATTGCTTCTCATATTCGAAAAGTTGTATTCACCCCCCCCTCTACAACACATTTGGACCTAACAATTGGTATCAGAGCGGATGTTTAACATACAAAACATAGATCCTTGTGTTTGGTAGAAGAATCGTGAGTTTTCATTTTCTAGATCTACTTTTCATTTTATCGAAAAGTGTGCTTTAATTCGTTGGTAGTGAAAACTCATCCGAAAAATTATTTAAATACTCCAGGTGTGATTATTTAGCTTGGGTGTATTTTAATTAATTTTTGTGAATTAATCTGGGTTCATTGATATTTGGTGTTCTTGAGTGTTCATCATCTGTTCTTATCAAAGAAGACAACCCAACAACTTTTTGATCTCCTTTTTCAAACAGATAAGATAGTCAAAAAGGTGTTTTTATACTTTTGATTTGATAATTATTCCTTGGCCGAAAGCAAAACAATACAAACTCAATACCTAGCAAGTGGGTTAGCTGCTTTCGGTGAGTAAAGTATCAAAAGTCAAAAAGGTGTTAAAGAGATAATATTGTTTATTCAATATTAAAGAAATCTGCAGAAAATTTATTCTAAGGACAAAAGTTCTACATAGAATTTCTACTTGAGATTTTCTACATAGAATTTCGACTTGGACAATTTCTACTTAGTGAAGTTCTACTTGAGCAAAATTTCTACTTAGAGAAATTTCGACTTAGGCAAAAGTTCTACATAGATATTCTACATAGCCTAGTCTTGGGTACTTAGAAACTTTTAGTGATCAGATTTGAAATGGCTCCTAAAAATTCTTTCAAGATCCCAATGTTCAACCGAGATCACTATGAAGAATGGGTTTTCAGAATGAGACTTTACTTAGAGACAATTAACCCTGAATATCTGGAAGTCCTTGAAAAGGGTAAATTCGTTCCAATGAAAGCTATTCCTGAGCGTACGGAAGGAGAGGAGGTTATACCTGCTCGGTCTGAGCCTAAAAAGGCAGCGGACTTTACGGATGCTGACAAGGAGCAAATAGCTTATGATACTTCTGTAAGACAAACCTTGATGGAATCCCTTGATCATGAAATGTTTAACATAGTCAAAGGTTTGAATACAGCAAAGAAGATTTGGGACAAGATAGAAGTTGTCATGGAAGGATCTGCAGAGGTTAGAAGTAACAAGACACTCATACTCAAGATGGAGTATGACACCTTCAGAATACGAAAAGGAGAAGGCATAACAGACGTCTATCTAAGATTCTGTCAGTTGGTTTTGGATTTGAATCTGAGAGGTGTTACTCTCCCCATGGTTGAAACCAATACGAGATATCTGAGGAACCAGCCAAAGAGCATTGAACATAGGGTCTACGCAATCAGAGAAACCAGAGATTTGCATACAACTTCTCTGGAAGAATATTATGGAATTCTAAAGACCTATGAGCTGGAGACACTTCAAGATCAAGCATGGGACAATGATTCAAAAGGAAAAGAATCTGCATCAGGATTAGTTGCTGATGAGGAAGAGTCTAAGAAGGCAATGGTTGCAGCAAAGCCTAAATCATCACTTGCACCACATCAAGTTGATAATGATGACGAGTGCACATCTAACAGTGATGATGACTACTTCACCCAAGAAGAGCTGGACAACATGGACGATAGTGTTGTGGCATACATGGCAAGGAAGTTCAGCAACATGAGATTCAGAAAGAGCAACCGACCACAGAGAAATTCTTCATCTTACTATCGGGCTGCTAAGGGTGGTGGTAGTTTGTCAGGCTTCAGAGGTGTTAGGAATAATTCATAAGTTGTGATGTTAAGAATAGAATTTACACATTATACTTCTTGTAATCCTGATCTTATAAAGGATTTAGCACTGTATATAGGTTTTATGTGTAAAACAGTTATCTGTATAGTTTAGTCAGGAATGAACAGTGTATCGGAGACTACATGTCAGGAACAGAGCAAATCCTGATGACGGTCCAATACTGATGGTTGATCAGATACTGATGCAGTGTGCAGATCCTGATATCAGTCATGCTACTGATGATGTCATTATGGATGCTACAGAAACTGGCAAGTGCTATAAAACAGGATCGTTGTTTGAAGAACAAGCAAGAAGATATTATGAAGGAAAGAGTTTTTTATTGATGGAAACTATCGACTAGAAGGCAGAATAGTGTCATGTATAGATTATATCTTTCTGTTATTAGTTGATAGGTAGCATTATAAATACTCTCTCAATATCATTGTAAAGAGCGACGAAGTTGTGAGTTCGTGTGCGTAGCTCTGTATAAGGTTTATATTCGAGAGTTCGAAACAAACAGAGAGATATTTGTATTGTCAGCAGCTGCTAAAGGTATTGTACACCTTTGGTAGAGTTTGTATTTGATCTTATTAATACAAACAGAGTTTGATTCATTCGTTTATTCTTGTTCTTATAATCAAGCAAAAATCAGACACGATTATATAACTTGTATTCAACCCCCCCTTCTACAAGTTATTCGAGTTAACAATTGGTATCAGAGCAGGTTGATTTCGAGTAATCATAAAGATCTGCAATCATGTCTGGTTACAAGGATGGGAATACTAAAATCCCTATGCTCAAGAGAAACGAATATACTCTATGGGAAGTAAAGATGTTGCATCATCTGGAAGCAACAGATCATGATTATCTTGACAGAATTAGAGATGGACCTTTTGTTCCAACAAAGGTCGTTGGACAAGCAACTGTTGATGGTGAGGTTGTTCCAGAACATACAGCAGAGAAGCCAAAATCTGAATGGTCAGATAAGGACAAGGAGAATGTTCTCAAAGATGCTAAAGTGAGAAACATATTATTCAACAGTCTTGATTATGTTCTCACTAACTATGTTCTCTCTTGTAAAACTGCTAAGGATATATGGGACAATCTTAAGGTTCACTGTGAAGGAACTAAGCTTGTCAGGAAGAATATGAGGACATTACTTATACAACAGTATGAGTACTTTGAATCCAAGTCTGGTGAGTCACTTACTGATACCTTTGATAGGTTTACAAAACTCATCAATGAGATGGCCATGCATGGTAAATATTATGACTTGGAGGATATGAACACAAAGTTCATGAAAGCCTTGCCTGATTTCTACAATGAGAAGATATCTGCGATTGAGGAAGCTAATGATCTGGATGAGATTTCATTAGAGGCAGTATATGGAAAATTGAGAGCTTATGAACTTGACAAGCAGCAGAAGAAGAGCAGGAGTGAAGGAAAAATGAAGACTATTGCACTTACTGCTCAATCTGAAGTAAAGAAGCTTCCTAAAGAACAGCATGAAGAGATTGCTGTAAAGAATTCGAGGAAGAAGAAAAGCAAAGAAAGTTCTGAGTCAGAGACTACTGATATGGACTCTGACAACAATGATTCTGAATCTGAGATGCAAGAACTCTTTGCTATGTTTGCTAAAGCTTTCAAGAAAGGAAGATTTAACAGAAGAAGATTTAGCAAAGGACCTTTTCAAAAGAAGGATGAGAAGAAGAGTGACAAGAGCAAAAGTACAATTGTCAAGCTTGATAAGGCCAAGATCAAGTGCTTTAACTGCAGCGAGCTTGGACACTTTGCTAGTGAGTGTAAGAAGCCTAGGAATTCAGGAAAGGGTAATGCACTTATGGTCACACAGAAGGATTGGGCTGATTCCAGTGACTCTGAAGATGAATTGGATTATGAAAACATTGCATTGATGGCCAATAGTTCAGACAAACCTGGATCTCCAAAGAAAACTTCTCCATCTTCTGTTAAGGTATCACTTCACTCTCTTGATTCATTTGATAGCTTAAATTCTGATGAAATTAGATCTATCCATGCTGAGTTTAAGAATCTTATGACTAATTTTAGAATTCTTACATGTGAAAGAGATGAACTTAAGGTTAAGAATGATAAATTAGTTGATAGAAATAATTTTCTTGAATCTGAATTAATTCAAATGGAAGAATACAAGTTGAGTTCTGATAAAGCTAAGCATGATTATAGTGTAATTCTTGAGGCTTATGACTATGTCAGAAAAGAACTAGAAGAAGAGAGAGATGTGATTAAGACCATTAACAATTCCAGTAAGAAGACAATAGAAATCTTTGAGAGTGGAATTCGTGGTAAGGTTAATGGTTTAGGTTTTGATAAGGCTAGACAAGAAGAAAAAGTAGCTATTGTCAATGATGATAGTAAGGTAGAAGCTAACACATCTAAATCTGAAGGTAAGAAAATTGTTTCTGAACCTAATCATGTTAAATTTGTTGATTCAAAAGGTACCCCTGTTGTACACAAAAGGATTAACAATAGTAATTCAGATGAGAAAGTGTTAGAGAAACCTAAGAATGTAAACATAGGGTTTCTGTCTAAGTCTCAGTTGAAACAGAGATTAGATGATCTTTCAGAGTCTAGCAAGATCAAGAGAAATAGGAATGGAAAAGAAGGTATTAACAAAGAGAATAATTACAAGAATGTACCTGATGCATCTAGGAAAAAATGCTATAAGTGTGGAAATCATAATCATTTGGCCCTAGACTGCAATCAAAAACCTTCTTGGAAAACTGAGTCCAGATTCCCCAAGACTCAGAAAATTCAATACCAACCACAAAAAGCTTGTTATCATTGTGGTAGTTTACTTCATTCCATTTACATGTGTAGAGAATATCATGAACTGTATTATGACTATTATTCTTTGAAATCTGAAACTCCTAGTCACAAACAGCTTGTGAGATCAGAGTCTAAAGTTGACTCTGCAACAGGTAAAATAAATGCAAAATCTTCAAAGTCTGTTGTCTCTAAATCTAGTAAGAAAGGATCCAATCAAAGTTGGGTCCTAAAAAATTCTAACTAGTTACTTTTTGTTTGCAGGGCACAGGAAAGAAGCATTCAATTATCTTGGACAGTGGATGCTCTGGACATATGACTGGAAAGAAGTCCCTGCTTACAAAGTTTGATAGGAAAGCTGGCCCAGTAATATCTTTTGGAGATGGCAACAAAGGAGAAACTCTGGGATATGGCTCAATTATTTTGGGGAATGTCATCATAGAAAATGTAGCACTGGTTGAAGGCTTGAAACATACTCTTTTAAGTATAAGTCAACTGGGTGATAAAGGTTACAAATCAATCTTTGACAGAGAAGGATGCAAAGTCTTGAATATGCAGAATGGAGACATTGTTCTAACTGGTCAAAGGCATGGTAACATATATGAAGCCAGCTTAAGTGATACATCTAAAGGAATTGTTAGATGTCTCTACAGCAAAGCAACAAATGATGAAAGCTGGAATTGGCACAAGAAGCTCTCACATCTTAACTTCAAGAAGCTTAATCAACTTGTTAAACACAATTTGGTGAGAGGCCTACCTCAGGCAAATTTTGTGCAAGATGGACTTTGTGATGCATGTCAGCTTGGAAAGCAGAGAAGAACCACTTTCAAGAGCAAGACTGAAAATTCAATTACTGAACCATTTCACATGCTACATCTTGATCTGTTTGGTCCAGTAAACATTGTGTCTATCAGCAAGAAAAGATATGCTCTAGTTATGGTGGATGATTTCACAAGGTTCACATGGGTGTTCTTTCTACACAAGAAGGATGAAGCTCCTCAGCAAATCATTGAACTCATCAAGAATATTCAGAACAATTCTGAGTACAAAGTTAAAGTACTTAGGAGTGACAATGGTACAGAATTCAAGAATTCTACAATGGAGGGGTTTTGTGCAGACAATGGAATCACTCAACAGTTTTCTGCACCTGGTACACCTCAACAAAATGGTGTAGTGGAAAGAAAGAACAGGACTCTCATAGAGGCAGCAAGAACCATGCTTGCAGATGCAAAACTTCCAACCTACTTTTGGGCAGAAGCTATTAACACTGCATGTTTCACTCAGAACTGTACCTTGGTAAATAGTCATGGAAAAACTCCCTATGAGATGATCAAAGGAAAGAAACCAAGTGTGAAATATTTTCACATCTTTGGATGCAAATGCTATGTCCTAAAAGTTCATCCAGAACAACTTGGAAAATTTGAAGCCAAATCGGATGAAGCAATTTTTCTAGGATATTCAGCATCTAAGGCCTTCAAAGTTTATAATCTCAGAACTCACATTGTTATGGAATCAATTCATGTTGCATTTGATGATAAGAAATTTGGAATTTTGCAAACTGATGAAAGCCATGACAAATTGGAATTTGAAAATCTGAAGAATTCTGAGATACTCTCAAGTGATGATGAAGGTTCTCCAGAAGAAATTTCTATTGCTTCTCAAAGGAATGCTACTGTTGAGGGGGAGCAAATGAATCAGAGAGAACACAGTGATCATCAGGAGCAGACTAGTCTTTCAGAATCTATTCCATCAGGAATTGATGTTTCAGAGTCTACTCCATCAGGAACTGACCTTTCAGAGTCTACTGAGGAAAGATCAGTAACTAGCAGCAATATGGAATCTACTGATTCTATTGATCAAAGGAGAGTTTTTGAAGGTAGAGAGAATTCTTCTACAAGAGATACCACTAACTTAGGGGGAGAGACTAGCAGAGTTGATTTACCATCTGTTAGAAAATGGACAAAGGATCATACTGAAGATTTGATAATTGGTGATCCAAATAGTGGTGTTCGAACTAGAAGATCAATTCAAAATGAATGCTTGTATAGTTGTTTTCTCTCAAAGAATGAACCTAAGAAGGTTGAAGAAGCCTTACAGGATCCTGATTGGGTAATTGCAATGCAGGAGGAGTTAAATGAGTTTGAGAGAAACAAAGTTTGGAAACTGGTACCAAGACCTAAAGATAGATCTATTGTTGGTGCAAGATGGGTTTTCAGAAACAAGCTAGATGAATCTGGTATGATTGTAAGAAACAAAGCAAGACTGGTGGCCAAAGGTTATTCTCAGGAAGAAGGCATTGATTATGATGAGACCTTTGCACCTGTAGCAAGATTGGAAGCAATCAGAATGTTTCTTGCATTTGCAGCTCATTCAAAATTCAAGGTATACCAGATGGATGTAAAGAGTGCTTTTCTAAATGGCAAACTTGATGAAGAAGTGTATGTAGAACAGCCACCTGGATTTGTTGATCCAAAGTTTCCAAATCATGTCTACAAACTTGACAAGGCACTCTATGGACTAAAGCAGGCACCAAGAGCATGGTATGAGACTTTGTCTAAATTTCTTCTTGAAAATGGCTTCACAAGAGGTACAATTGATAAAACTCTATTCTTTAGAAAGATAAAAGGTGAATTGCTTTTAGTTCAAGTTTATGTTGATGATATTATTTTTGGTTCTACTAATGAAAAGTTGTGTGCTAAGTTTAGCAAGCTTATGCAGTCTAAGTATCAGATGAGCATGATGGGTGAACTAAATTATTTCTTAGGCTTGCAGGTCAAACAGACTGAGACTGGTATTTTCATTAATCAGTCAAAGTATATCAAAGATCTTTTAAGAAGGTTTGACTTTCAAGACTGTGCAGTTGCAAAAACACCCATGGCAACAGCCATTAAACTAGACTCTGATCCTAAGGGGAAGAGTGTGGATAATACTAGTTATAGAGGCATGATAGGCTCATTGTTATATCTAACTGCAAGTAGGCCAGATATAATGTTTTCTACCTGTTTATGTGCTAGATTCCAAAGTAATCCTAAGGAATCTCATTTAATTGCTGTGAAGAGAATCTTTAGATATCTCAAAGGAACTCCAAATCTTGGTTTGTGGTATCCTAGAGAATCTGATTTCTTTCTAATTGGCTATTCAGACTCTGATTATGCAGGGTGTAAGATAGACAGGAAAAGCACTACAGGTACATGTCAATTTTTGGGAAATAGATTGATTTCTTGGGCAAGCAAGAAGCAACAATCTGTTTCAACCTCAACTGCAGAAGCTGAGTACATAGCAGCAGGCAGTTGTTGTGCACAGCTCCTTTGGATAAGAAATCAGTTGCTGGATTATGGAATGACACTTAGTAATATTCCTATGTTTTGTGATAATACTAGTGCTATTAAAATTGCAGAAAATCCAGTTCAACATTCAAGGACTAAGCACATTGATGTCAGGTATCATTTTATTAGAGAACATATTGAGAATGGTACTGTGGAACTTCATTTTGTTCCTACTGACAAACAGCTTGCAGATATTCTAACTAAACCACTTGATGAGACTACATTCAGTAGACTAGTAAGTGAGTTAGGAATGTTAAATTTTTAGATCTTTAACATCTGCAAAAGTAGCAAGGTATGTTGTTCTTAGCTTATAGACTTGATATTCCTATCAGGATCTATATTTGATTGTTAAATGCTTTAGCTATAACACATTGCCTTGATAAATTTCAGTATGATAGACTTGTTAATAATCATCAGGATTAGATCTGTTATCAGGATGCTGACGTCATCAGTATTGTGTCAGTATCAGGATTATGAAAATTGTTTCAGATCCTGACGTTTACTTTGTGTAGAAATCTGATTCTGTGATGTGTTAAGTCTATGCTAGCAAGTTTTGATATTTGCATACTGATAATTTATACATCATTCAGAAATCAAAAGACAAGCAGATAACAAGAAATTGTATTTTCATTAATAAAAATCATTACATGGAAATGAAATACAACATCTTTTTGTCTAAATTTCTATTCTATATTTGTCTATTGATATGAACTCTGAGAAACAGGACAAGGAGCATCTCAAGAAATCCATCAGGGGATGAAAGCCTCGTTTGCTCTTGGATTCCTTGTCTGGGCGACTTGAATGAGAGCAGCTAACTTAAATGAATAGCATCTCCATCAAGATCAACCTCAGACTCTCGGCCAAATTCTTCATCCTCAAGTTTTGAGGAGGTTAGGGGAAGATTGTATCCAATAGATGGATGTTTTAGGAGAAACCTCTGGATATTATCGAAAACCAATCCATTCATGATTAGTTCGATGAGAAGAGTCGTTTGTTCAAAGAGATGATCAAGAACAGGATGTTCATCGACCAAGAAAAATCTGAAAAATGGGTTTGAAGGGATTTTTGGTTTGAGAAGCATTGTTGAGAAGAAAAGAAATTGAAAGGTTATGGAGAATGGCACAAGGCGTTTGGTTCTTTTAAAGGAAGACGTGAGAAGCTGAGCAGTCACTTGGAAGTTTTAATGAAGTCAAATGCTAATTATTGCATGAGACTGTATTTCTTGTTTCAAGAAATATTGAAAATATCTAACCAATTGATTTTCTGTTCAGATTAATTGTTTATTTTCTTTTTCAGATAAAAGAAAGATGCCACATATTAAGTCTCTGATAATATTGGTCAGGATTTCATGTGTGACCATCAGGATTTGAAAATTATATTTTTAAATCACACTACATTTTGTGATTATTTTGATGAGAGGTCATCAGGAAAAGGAAGCTGATCAGTATTGCTTATTTATATCCTGATTTATTTCATGAAAATCAATTTTGGATTTTATTTTCCAAAAATCGTGGGTAACCGCATTTTTCAGGGACTGACACCTGTCAATTTACGTGTCAACGTGAGATAGTGGTCTGAAAGATTTGTGAAATATATTTGTTTTGAAACTCTAATCGTGTAATTGCTTTCTCTAATCTTACATTCTCTAAAGCAAAAATCACTCTTGAGTTTTCAAAATCACTAATCCATTTCAAGAATTTTTCAAGTTTCTTTTCAGATCAAGAATGGCAGCTCAGAGAAGATTACCTAAATCAGTAGCCTTCAAGTTTGGTGACTTTGATTTTATGACAAACAATCATGTTGCAGCTATCACCAACAAGGAAGGAGTGTCATCTGATTTTCATCCAATCATGGACTTTCTGGCGTATGGACCATTAAGTTATGCATTGACAGCATCTCCACAGATTAATCAAGTAGCTGTTTCATAAGCTTGGGAGAATGCTGAGGTAATTGATTCTACTCAGAGTCAATCAGGTAAGATTGTTCTACATTTAGGACAAGATTCATTTGACATTACTGAATCTGTTGTTAGTTCAGTACTTTGCTTACCTGTTACTGATAGTTATGAGAATGTACCATCTGATGATAATATAAGAACTATGTTGTCTGAATTAGGTTATAGTGGACCTCTAGATAACATGAGCCAGTTGAATAGGTCTTTTCTTAGAAAGGAATGGTCTTTTTATTTTGATCAAATTGCTAAATGTTTTACTGGCAAATGTAGTTCTTTTCAACAAATTACTTCTGTTACATCACATATTGCTTATAGTTTGCTTTATGACAGAGTAATTAACATTGGTCATATTATCTTAAGTCAGATGAGTATTAAACTTGGGTCAAGAGATCAAAACAGGAAAATGGTTTATTATCATAGATTTATGCAATTGTTTATTAACCATTTTATTCCTGATGTTGAAGCTAGATTTGGTAGGGAATACTGTGTTTCTTCTTATGAACAGCAAAAGAGAATTTTCTCTGATATTACAAAGAAGGACAATGAAAAGAATCTAGATGAAATACCTGCAATTCATTATTCACATCATTTTCAGGTAATTCTTAAAACTCATCTTCCTACTCTCTACAATTCTTCTTTCTTTTGTGGTGAAATGGCTCAGGAATCTCAATTGGAGGAGAACCCACCTGTGTCTACCCAAGTAGCCGAAAACATCATAGTCTCTGAAACAATTCAAGAACCAAATTTTGATCCACAGCCTATTGTTTCAAAGAAACCAACCTCTGGTGTTTCTCAAAAGACATCAGTTGTAAGGAAGAGAAGATTTGTTGTGTCAAGTAGTAGTAGTAATTCTAGTAAAGATGATGATGATTTAACTCTTGCAGAGAGAGCAGAATTGAAGGCTGCAATTCAACTTTCTGTGTTAGTACAAAGAGATGAAAAACCTAGTCACAGCCAGGCTGCAGTCTCACAAAAGGCTGTAGTTCTTAAAAAGGGAAAACAGTTACTGGATACTGTCTCTCAAAAGACTGTGTCTATTGAACAAAGATCTCATCCCAAGATCACTTCTGTGTCTACACCTCTTGAGTCTTCTCAGGATAAATCTTTTGCTCACTATACCAGGAGAACAAGGAGAAAGATTCAATTGTCACCTACACACACAGAGTCTAGTCCAACTAATATCATGCAGGTTTCTACAAATCAAGCTACATCTATGTCAGTATTTGACAAGAAAGATCTGGATATTGATTCTTCATGGGAAACTACATTATCATACAGACTGGCTATGGGACTAATTTCTCTCAAAGTGAAGTTGTCAAGGCCTGTTCTAGATTTTTTGGTTGAAAGAGTACCAAAACTTTTATTTCCAGATGAATATGGACTTCTACATCAAAGACTTGACTTAATGAAGATGTATTTCTATGTATCTGTCAGAAGACAATTAGTCAAGAAATTTGGACTCTCGAAGCATGTTGCACTTCAATCACTTCATGCATATTTATTTGACAAGGATGTAATTATTGAAGATGCTTCAGCTCAAGGTGAAAAACTGGAGGAAGTAGATAGAGGAAAGCAGTCAACAGAAGATACTATTGCACCAGTGGTGAGTAGTAGGAAAGATCAGATCACGGTCACTGTAACACAAGAACCATCTAGTCAGAAGAAGGATGACTCAGGAGCTGTGATAGCTGATGTTGAAAGGTCTTCTGTGATGACTGAGAATGCAAGTGAGATACCCTATGATATGGGAGGAATGACTTTGGTTGATTTTTCTGAAGATCAAACAAATTTTGTTCAGTCAGAGTCTATCCACCTTGAGGGTGTGTCTCAGCAAACAACACTTAAAGACGGTGATGTACTAACTATGATGTCTAATGAAGTATTACTGAAGACATCAGAGTCTAGTAAAGAACCTGAAAGTGGTATACTGGAGCGTGTAGTTTCTGAAAGGAAAGAAGATGATTGTATGGGTTCAGAGACTATAGCAGCTCACTCCTTGGAGAAAACCTCAAGCCACATGCCATATGAGGAACCCTCTCTCCATGTGAGTTCAGGTATAAAAACTCCTTCTAAACTCTATTTTTCTGTAGGTCATGAGAGCACTTATCCAAATTTGAGTGATACACTTGAAAAGATGGATATTGATCCACAATTTGAGCGGCTGGCTCCTGACCAGGCAAAAGGTGAGGTAGAAAGAGTGTTGACTTTAGTAAGTCAAAGTGAGAATGAGGGTATGGATGATCAACTCCATAGTGAGGGAGAGAAAATTAGGAAACCATCATTTGATTTCTGGGATCAGGTTTTTCCTTAATCTTGGTCTGAAAATTTGGATATGGATGCTGGTACTTATTCATTCATCAAAATGTATCAGAAGAATGACCTAGCACATCACAATGCAAAGCCAGAAGTTAAAGCTCAGAAGCAAAAGGAGAGGCTTGCAGAAATCATTAACAGGAGAGGTGCCAGGATAAAGCAATCTCTTGATACATATGTACCAGATGAAGATCCTAATGATCCTAGTGTTCCTTTGTATGTACTTCAAATATCAGCTAGAATTGAGACATCAACAGTCTCTGATCACTCTAAGGAGGAGTCAGGATTTGAAGATGTTAGTACACAGAATACTGGTGAAGGAGATGATGATCATGTTTCAGTTCCAGAACAGAAAGATGAAGACGTTGATACTTCTAATCAGGTTTTATTACTTGAATATCATACAACTCAAGCAACTTCTTCTACAAGACTTGAAGATAAAGTTCTTTCTGATTCTGATACTGAAGATTCTAGAAGCACTTCCAATATTGAAGTTCATTCTGATGTTTTGAACGATATTCAGAATTCTCAAATTGCAATTCAAACAAGACTTCAATCACTTGAAGATAACCAAGTCACAATTATGGAAAATCAAGCAGTTCTTATGAATCTCATTTGTTCTGTTTCTGAATCTCTTGGAATTAATGTTGCTGATGTCAAAAAGGGGGAGATAAAGACAATTCAAAGACAATAACAACACTAAACAACACTACCAGACTGAAGGAGATAAAGATAAAGCTAAAGCTGGGGGAGATAAAGATCAGACAATTGGTAGTAAAAAAGAGAAGAACCAGGAGTGACAGTGGTGAATCTCAGCTAGGAAGTGGTAAGGAAGAGCAGCATTAATAGTTAAAATTCTTTCTTCTAAGTACTGGATAAATGTCTACATCTGAGAAGAAGGTACTTAACTTCATAATTCTACATTCATAAATTCTATTCTGGTTGTATTGTTATATGTTTTGACATCCACAACTTAGATTTATGCTTAGGATTTTAAAGCATAAATAGGGGGAGATTGTTAGGAATAATTCATAAGTTGTGATGTTAAGAATAGAATTTACACATTATACTTCTTGTAATCCTGATCTTATAAAGGATTTAGCACTGTATATAGGTTTTATGTGTAAAACAGTTATCTGTATAGTTTAGTCAGGAATGAACAGTGTATCGGAGACTACATGTCAGGAACAGAGCAAATCCTGATGACGGTCCAATACTGATGGTTGATCAGATAGTGATGCAGTGTGCAGATCCTGATATCAGTCATGCTACTGATGATGTCATTATGGATGCTACAGAAACTGGCAAGTGCTATAAAACAGGATCGTTATTTGAAGAACAAGCAAGAAGATATTATGAAGGAAAGAGTTTTTTATTGATGGAAACTATCGACTAGAAGGCAGAATAGTGTCATGTATAGATTATATCTTTCTGTTATTAGTTGATAGGTAGCATTATAAATACTCTCTCAATATCATTGTAAAGAGCGACGAAGTTGTGAGTTCGTGTGCGTAGCTCTGTATAAGGTTTGTATTCGAGAGTTCGAAACAAACAGAGAGATATTTGTATTGTCAGCAGCTGCTAAAGGTATTGTACACCTTTGGTAGAGTTTGTATTTGATCTTATTAATACAAACAGAGTTTGATTCATTCGTTTATTCTTGTTCTTATAATCAAGCAAAAATCAGACACGATTATATAACTTGTATTCAACCCCCCCTTCTACAAGTTATTCGAGTTAACAAGAGGTAAAGGCAAAAGTACCAGCTACAAATCTCCTTTGGATTTCAAAATGAAGTTCAAATGCTATAACTGTGGAGAAGCTGGACACTTTGCTTCAGACTGCAAAAAGCCTAAACAGACTTATCCAAAAGAGTCATTTGAAGCCCTCAAAAGTAAGTATGAATCGCTGGTGAAAGAAAAACATGGAAAAAGAGCTTTATTAGTAACAGAAGGAAGAGCTTGGGATGATTCAGATGAGGAAGATGTTACGCATGTAGCAAACTTTGCGCTCATGGCTGAGACATCAGAGGAACCAGAGGTACCAGTTCTAACCCTTAAAGTAGAAATGTCCATTGATGATTATAAGGAACAGAACGGGGCTCTTAGCGAAGAGATCTATATGTTGTGCAAAAGCCTAGACACTTCTCAAAAGGAACAGAAAACACTTGTCGCCAAAAGCAGAATGCTTGAGGCAAAAGTGGAAGAGTTAGAGGCTGCTTGCACTGTAGATACTTCTCTAAGAGATTTTATTAAATCTTTGGAACACAAGCTCGTCCTTAAGGAAAAAGTAGAAGCATGTCTTAGGGACAAACTAGCTGAGTTAGAAACTAAATGTGAAGCTTACAAACTAGCTGCTAGTAAAGTGTATGTAGATAAGGACATATTTAAGAAGATAACTGGAGTAGGTGTAGGACTTGACTATTCTAACCTTTCTAAGAAAGAAGGGAAGAGACCTATCGACACTAGTTCCAGTGACCTTAAAAATGAAATTCCTAGCATTTTTAAATCTTCTATCAAACCCATCTACAAACACCTTGTTCCTAGAATAGAAGAAGAAGAGACTGAATTGATAGCTAGATATGAGATTGAGATGGAAGATCGCCAGAAAGCACAACCCATAACTCCTATCAAACAAGTTAAAATCAATTTTCCTAGAGATGAATCTAGACTAGGATTAGGAGCTAAGGCTGTTAAACAACAAGGGAAGAAAGGCATAAAAGAGGTTAAGGCTGAACGGTTAAAGAAAGCATGTTATCACTGCAAATCTACTGAACATCTTTCTTATGCATGTAAAGCTAACATAAATGTTCCTGCTGCACATGCCATGCCTGTCACACATACAATGAATAATCTGCATCCGAATCATGCACAGTGTGGTCAACCTAATTGTATGCCATGCACTTTTAATGTCATGCAAACTTTTGTGAATTTAATGAATGCATCTAGCCAGTCATGCTCAAATACTGCTGCTAGTTCAAACATCAAGAAAAAGCATGTGAGAGCCAAGACTGTCAGTCCTCCTAAAGTTAGGAGTGACAAACCTTCTCCTAGGACTGACAAACATGTCAAGTCTGAGAAAGGAAAGGAGGAAGTTGAAAGCTCTAGTAATGTTAAGAAAAGTGCATCTTCTGTTGTTAAATCTGTTGATTCTCGATCTTATCGAAAAGCCGGGCCCAATCAAAGTTGGGTTCCGAAGAAAGTCTAATCAATCTGTCATTGCAGGGCATTAAGCAAAATAGAAATAAAGTCATATGGGTGCTAGACAGTGGAGCATCAAGACATATGACTGGAAACAAGTCTCTGCTTACAGAGTTGGTTATGAAAGCTGGCCCTTATGTTACCTTTGGAGATGACAGCATAGGTGTGACAAAGGGATATGGCAAACTGAAAACTGGCAATGTCATCATTGAAGATATTTCCTATGTTGAGGGATTAAAGCACAATTTGTTGAGTATCAGTCAATTCTGTGACAAAGGTTACGAAATTGTCTTCAACAAGAAAGGTGTATCAATCACTCACATCAAGGAAGGCTCACTGGCTTTGAGAGGAGTTCGAAAGGCAGATCTTTTTGTTGCAGACATGGATTCAGCAAATCAGAATGAAGTCACCTGTTTCTACAGCAAAGCTTCGGATGATGAAAGCTGGTTATGGCATAAAAAGCTATCTCACTTAAACTTCAAAACGATGAATGCTCTCGCGAGGCGAGAATTGGTGAGAGATCTACCTCAAATGGAGTTCGCTCCGAAAGGACTCTGTGAAGCTTGTGAAATGGGAAAGTCGAAACGAGCATCGCATAAAAGCAAAGAAATTTCTAGTATTACTGAGCCTCTGCAACTTCTTCATATGGATTTGTTCGGCCCAGTGAATGTCCTATCTTTGTCTAGGAAAAGATATGCATTGGTAATCGTGGATGATTTTTCAAAGTATACATGGGTATTGTTCGCAATGACGAAAGACGAAGTACCTTTCCTAATCATTGATCACATCACTCAAATTGAGAATGTTTCAACACTTACTGTGAAGACGATTAGATCAGATAATGGCACTGAATTCAAAAACGCAGTGCTGAATGACTTCTGTGTATCTAAGGGAATACGTCGTCAGTATTCAGCCCCGAGAACTCCACAACAAAATGGAGTAGTTGAAAGGAAGAATAGAACATTGGTTGAAGCAGCAAGAACTTTGTTGTATGATTCGAAACTTCCTCTGTACTTCTGGGCAGAAGCAGTGAGTACCGTATGTTACACTCAAAATCGATCCTTGATCATAAAAGATAAAGAAAAGACACCATGTGAGCTAATGAACGGCAGAAGACCAACAATCAAATACTTTCATGTCTTTGGAGCAAAATGCTATGTACTTATAGATGATGAAAATCTAGGCAAGTTTGCAGCAAAAGCTCGTGAAGGAATCTTTGTTGGTTACTCCACAGATGTGGTGGCAGCTTATAGGGTGTTCTTAGTGAATGATCGAAAAGTGACTGAAAGCTACAACGTCAGATTCGACGATACCAAACTCCCATCAATTTCAAGAGATTCTAGTGAACCTGAGTCCCTAAAATTTCAGAATCTGGACTTAGAAGAATTTGAAGATGAACCTGAGTTGGTTGTCCCATTAAATGTTCCAAGTGTACGTGAAGAACCTGAGTCTAGTGAACATGCTAATTCTACAAGATCAGGAGAGACCTCTTCAGTACGAACCGACAACAACTCAGGGGGAGTAAATAGCAGTTCAAGGACTACTGTTCAAGGCTCGAGTCGAGTTGACTCTAGTTCTGTAGGAGCTGGCACTAACTCAGGGGGAGTTAGTGAAAATAATCAAAGTAGTCAACACCACAACTCAGAAAGTCACGCTGAATCATCAAGACAATTTTCAAGAGAACGGGTATGGAATAGAGACCATCCGTTTGAATTAATTATTGGTGATCCAGATGCTGGTGTGACTACTAGAAGAACTACAAGAGCTGACCTGGCTAATATTTGCTTATATTCTGGGTTCTTATCCAAGCTTGAACCTAAAGAAATAGAAGAAGCTCTTGGTGATGCTGATTGGGTGATTGCAATGCAAGAGGAACTCAATCAGTTTGAAAGGCAGAAAGTTTGGAAACTGGTACCCCGACCAAAGAACAAATCAGTAATTGGAGCTAGGTGGGTATTCAGAAATAAAATGGATGAAAACGGACTTGTAACTCGAAACAAGGCTCGTTTGGTTGCAAAAGGTTATTCTCAGCGAGAAGGAATTGATTATGATGAGACCTATGCACCGGTTGCAAGACTTGAGGCAGTCAGGATGTTCTTGGCATTTGCAGCACATAAGAACTTCAAGGTTTTTCAGATGGATGTGAAAAGTGCCTTCCTGAACGGAGAGTTAGAAGAAGAGGTGTATCTGGAACAGCCGCCTGGCTTCATTGATCCAGAACTTGTAGATTTTGTGTATCTTCTCTTCAAATCTGTCTATGGCCTCAGGCAATCCCCAAGATGTTGGTATGAAACCCTATCCGTATTCTTAATTGAAAGTGGTTTTACTAGGGGAGTAATTGACAAAACATTGTTCTATAAGAATGTGAAGAATGATTTAATACTTGTTCAAGTCTATGTGGACGATATTATCTTCGGGTCATCTAATGAGCGCTTGTGCGAGAAATTTGCTAAGCTAATGCAAGAGAAATACGAGATGAGCATGATGGGAGAGCTGTCCTTCTTCCTTGGATTACAGATCAGTCAGAGAAAAGATGGTATCTTTATCTGTCAATCCAAGTACGTCAGAGATTTACTCAAAAAGTACAATCTAGAAGATGCATCAGCAGCTAAGACTCCCATGGCAACAGCCACGAAGCTTGATGAAGACAAATCAGGTAAACCAGTTGACATCACAAGCTATCGAGGTATGATTGGCTCACTTCTCTATTTAACTGCAAGTAGACCCGATATAATGTTCGCAACTTGTTTATGTGCAAGATTCCAAGCGGATCCAAGAGAATCACATCTCATAGCCGTCAAAAGAATTTTTAGGTATCTCAAGGGCACACCAAATCTAGGGATTTGGTACCCAAGAGATACAGGTTTTAATCTAATTGGCTATACGGATTCAGACTATGCAGGTTGCAGGATTGATAGAAAAAGCACATCTGGTGCTTGTCAATTTCTTGGCAGAAGATTGGTGTCCTGGCAAAGTAAAAAGCAACATACAGTATCTACTTCTACTGCTGAAGCTGAGTACATTGCTGCTGGAAGCTGTGTAGCTCAAATACTGTGGATGAGGAACCAATTGAAGGATTATGGCATGGAGCACAAGAAAATTCCAATTATGTGTGACAACACAAGTGCTATTGCCATAACCAACAATCCTGTAGATCACTCAAGAACCAAGCACATCGACATCAGGTATCACTTCATAAGAGAACATGTCGAGGAGGGGACTGTGGAGCTACATTTCGTGCCCACAATGTAACCAATTGCAGATATATTCACCAAACCTCTTGATGAAGTAACATTCAATAGGTTGGTTGGTGAATTGGGAATGCTTAACACAAGTTAGTAAAGCCTTCCATCTGTAAAATCCATGTTTATGTTTGTATATGCAAGCTACTTAATCATTATGTGCTTAGACTTTAAAATGCCTAATTAATGATTGTTATAGGTTGCATATAGTGTCATTTTACATGAATTCATTGTGTTTTAAGTGTATTTTATAGCACAAATCTTTGAATTTATGATTGTTAGATTGCATGATCATAGGGGGAGTTAAATTCATAATATTCTAAATTTTGCATGATTTTTAGATGAATTTACCTGTGTTTTTCATGTAATTAGAGGCCTTAGAATTATCAAGGAATGTTTTAATTATGTCATATATTTAAATCCTTGAATTGATATTTATATTAATTTGGCAATATTAAGTGTTGAATTTTTCAAAGTGAATTGTCAAATTATTCTAAGTATCTTCAAAATTTCGAGTTAGTCACTATCTCGAAACTCATCTTGATATTCTAGTTGAATTTCGATTTGAGCTTCCAGAGTGAAGTTTTGAAAATTCTAAGTCTGAGAAGAATTTCGAGTTAGGCTCTATCTCGAAATTCATCTCGAAATTCGACTTAAGATTCGAATTCGAGTTACCAGTGTGCCTATTTCTTTCTTCAAAATATTCAAGATAAAGTCTATCTTACAGGGGATATTTTTGAATAGATCTGAGAGAATAACTTCGAGTTAGTTAATAACTTCGAGTTAGTCTCTATCTCGAAACTCAACTCGAATTTCGACTTGATGTTCGAGATAGAGTTCTCAGTTGGTCTTAAGGGGATTTTTCGAGTTAACTCCTAACTCGAAACTTATCTCGAATTTCTACTTGAATTTCGAGATAGGTTTCCCTAGTAATGTTGGTGGTTTTTGCTGTTTAAATGGTCTTTAATGATTAAATGGTTCAAGTTTTCGAGTTAACCTATCTCGAAATTTATCTCGAAGTTCGACTTGATAACATTTCGAGATAAACTTCGACTTAAAATGTTCGAGATAGAGTTCGACTTAGGTTCTCCCTGTATGTACTTAGTGTTTTCATTCTTTTTAACAGGGACACTTTTGTCATTTCACAATCATGTCTATATATAAATCTCTAACTCGATCAATTCATTCACTTTTACCTAATTAAGTTTTACAGCAGCCTCCATATACATACAGGCGATTTCGACTTACAAACCACTGTTCGTGATTTTTGTGATTAAACTCATACAAACCACGAATTAATGCCCGATTTTAGACTACTGTTATCTGTGTTATCATAAATCTTTGTGTCTGTGTGTTTTGTAACCGTTCATATACACACACATATATATATATACACACAAACATCAAGTGCTTGTATGTTTGTGCTTGTGTGTCTGTTCATAACTCGACTTCACTGGTATACATACACAAATATACATCTTCATTGTATATCACAGATTTGGTAATTGGATTGTAATTTTCGCCTCTACTTAATCATTGTTGATATTCCGTAGTTTAATTTCTCAAGTGACTCCTGGTATTCACGAACGAAATTAAAAGGACTATAACTTTGGTTTTGTTAATTGATTGTTTTTTCAACAAATATCACAATTTTTAAGGAAAAACATTTTAATTAAAATGGCTCACCAATTTTCGCTTGCTAAAAACAATTTTTATAATATTTCTACGGAAATTGGTGATCAACTCCCGCGCTTTAAGTCTTGGATACGATTTCTCAATTTGTACTCCAAAGCTAGCGATGCTTTTACTGCTAAACCTACACTAGTGCATGATGCTTTACAGCAATTATGGACTAGTGCGGTTTCTTTTGGGAGCAAATCAACCCCCTACGGTTTCAGGTTTACCTTAGCGGGTCAGGAATATGAGGTGACTGAAGAAATTGTCAACAGGGTTCTGGGGTTCCCGATAAAAGATGCTTATGATCCAGAACCTACAGCTGTAGAACGCCTCAGATTCTTTGAAGAAATAGGATGTTATCCTCCTTCTGGCCGGATCACTGGAAACATCCAAAAACAATTCTTTCATGTGGAATGGAATTACTTTTTCGAGGCTATCACAAAATGTTTTCGGGCACGAGAAAGCGATTTCCATCAAATTTCCATTCCCATGCAAACCTTTGGAATTGCCCTGGCAAGAGAACTGGATATAAATTATGGACGCATAGTTCTCTCTGAGATAGTGGGTGTAATGGGATCTCCTGCAAGCAGAGACCTCAAAACAACAGATGTTGTCTGCTGGTTTCCTCGGTTCCTACAGATGCTGATTAATGATTTAATACCGAAGGATGCTCTTGCAGTTAGACAGAGTTTTGCCAGAAGTCCAACATCTGCACCACTAGGGATGGGCACTAAGTCACTTTCAACAATTGATAATCAGGATAAACATCAAGGTAAACCAATGTCAATTCCTGAAAACATTCAACTGTGGCTTAACTATGATGCAGGAGTTACCACTTTGGCGGAATCATCGCGAGTTTCATCATATGCTCAGAATCCGTCTGCTCATGCTGAGGCATTTGAAGGGATTCCTGATGAGCAGAGCGATGACGAACAAGGTAATGAATCAGGTAATCTCTCTTTGCATACTACTCATTCCTCTTCCTATGTATCTGATTCCGAGACCCAAGAGACTGCTAGCCCGCAGGATCTATCCCAGGGTGAGAGCTATATTTCTAATTCTCTGCCACCCCTGTCACCGGAATCCAAACAGCCAGCACATGTAGATGTAGGATATGATGAGGAGAGTGACCCCGAAGAGCAGCCTCTTACTCGAAAGAAAGCCAAATTTTCTCATGCTGCTACTTCTAAACCTCAGTCAAACCCTAGAATGTCACACGCAACCACTCCACCTCACGAGAGTGGTTCTCCCCTTGAACAATCTGCACATAGGGATTTTGATGAGGATTATGTACCTCTTGAAGATACTGTTGCTTCAAAAGGACATGAAGCTTTAGAAGCTTCAGCCGTACCTTCACCGGTACGTACTGATGCTGCAAAGAGGATCGGTTCTGATGTTGTACAAGAACACTTTGTAGCCTCTCAGCCTGAGATTCTAACTCAGGAACCAACAGCAATTGATCCCATAACTGCAAATTATATTGCTTATCCAGTTTCTGCAGGTACTGCTTCATATTTTGGATCACTTATTGAAGACATACACGAGCGTGAGACAGGGAGTGTGTGTGAGAGGTTAGGGAGAGAGGGACCTTCATTTTTAAGGCCCGAAATCGAGCGCCAAATACTAACAAAACGAGTATTAGAGCGAGGTCACCTAAACCAAACACCGTCCCTTAATATTGAAAATCTTGATACACGTATGACTTCTATGGAAAATCAGATGAAGAAGTTTGGGCAGACAATGGGGCAGTTAGGGATGAACATTGGAAACAATCAAAGGGCTCTTGATGACTACGCAGCACGAATGGCAAGTCAAGCTACAGCTTTTAATGTTTTGACAAACAAGGTAAATGACTTGGGCCATGCTGGTGGTGTCTTGGGAAACACTCTGAATGAGAGGATGGGAGCAATGGAGACTACAATGGATACTCTGGCTGTGGAGATCAGTAGAGTGATGTTCGCAATCAGAAGTTTTGTGCCCCCGGAGTGTTTCGAGCCGCAACAACCTCCCCCTGATGCTGGTACAGGTGGTGCTAGTGGAGCAGGAGCCTATGGTTCTGGTTTTGAAGATTCTTATGCAGCTGGTGGATCTGGAGACCAAGGTGGAGTTCAGGATAACTCACCTAAGGGGGAGAGTGGAAAGGAGACGAGACAGCAGGGAGTTCAAATCGAAGAAATTCAAGAACAAGCTGATCTTGTCAAAGAAAAAGAAATTGAGCCGGTTACTGATGAAGAGGCTCAGAGGAGGAGAAAGGGTAAGGCAATAATGGTTGAGCAAGATGAACCATTTGTTGACCTGAGTCATCAGGAAACTGTACAGAAGGCACATGACTCAGATTCTGATATGGAAGACATACCTTTGGAACATGCTATAAAGTGATCCTTGAAGGATCAAGGTGGAGGTGCTGGAATGTCTTTCGGAATGCCTGAAGAAATTACTGTTGATGAGGAAACCCTTAAGCCTCAACAGTTAGCCTTGGAACAAGCTGAGTTCTTTAAAATGAAGGCAATGCAAGAACGTGCTGTGTTTCTAGAAAAGAAAGTGGAGCTACAAGGGAAGCAGTACGATCATGAGCTTGCAAGGCTAGCTGATCCTCAAGTTGATCTGGACAAGAGAAGGTTAGGGCAGAAGTGGGATGAAGCAAGGAAGATAATGATGGGACCCTGTGCGAAAGGAGTTCATAACAAGGAGGCAGATGATCTGTTCTACAACCTAAATTTGCAGAATCCAATGACTGCGGACTACATGAGTGCATTAAAGAGATTAATTTCTAAAGTCAGGGTTGGATACAATGCAACGCTTAAGGAGTGGCAGGTTATATTGTCTTTGGTAGAAGGAGTTCCAATGTCTTTCCTATATGTGGATGACCAATTCATAACGAGAAGATCTGCGTCAGAGTTGTTCTTGCTAGCAACAAAAATTCAATACTCTCAATCTGAGAAGCTAAGCATTCTGTATAGGGATCAGTTAATGCAGCTAGCAGAGGACAAGGGTCCAGAATTCTCAGCATATCCTAATGTTGTCCGGATGGTAGTTGACAGCAAAATGAAGAGGGTTAGCATGGAGGAAAAGGATTTAATGGAACTTTCAGTGGAATCTCTTAAAGCCGTCTGTAGACAAATGATGAGTAAGGGATTCGCTTCTGAGCTTAAAGATAAATCAGTGAAGATCATTGAAAGTGTCATATTCAAGAAGAGCAATGAGGTGTGGAAGTGTGATATCATTGCTCCAAACCCTCTTGATAACGTGAAGATTGAGCCGGAGCTGATAGAAAAGAAATGGAATATTCTTCAAGCTATGAAGAATGTAGATGAAGCTCTGACTCTTCCTTCTGGAGAACTGGAACAAGGAGAGATAAGGGAGACAGTTGGCGTTCCAGGAAAAGATAGTGTATACTGGATACACTCTTTTGTTGATGATACAGCTGATGTCTTAGTATTCATAGATGCAGACCAGAATAAAACACTCTTGCATATGAGTAGAAAATGGCTGTTGCAGACTCAAGATGCTGCATTTCTGGAGAAAGTGTTATATGTGTTCAAATGGGACGAAGTGGAAGATAAGCATGTGGAAGAAAAGCAGAGACTCATGAGTTACCTGTCTGATGTAGTAGTGGAAAAGAAGCGAATTGAGCAAGATGCGGCTAGTGTCCACAATACTAACCGTGTCAAGGGCTATCCCAAAATGATCTATTGTCAGTTTAAAGCTGATAAAGCTCATTGGAAACCTCAGCTTATAATGAAGAAATTTGAGGACATTCCAAAGATCAGGACTACTCAGGAGGTGGACAAACTCAGAAGGCTTTTCAAACATCCTTACCCAGAGCCCAAGAATCCTCTAGAAATGGAAGCAGTAAGTTTGTTGAATGCTAGGTGGACGCAGCTTCATGATCCAGTATATAAGAAACAAAAGCAGCAGAAGGAGAAGCGCAGAAGGCAGAAAGAAGAGAAAGACCAAGCTGCTGAAGCTAGGAAGAGGAAACGGAATTAGGGTTAAAGGTCAGAGTGGTGTGAACTTGAAGTTGGAAAAACTTCATGTCTTTCGGTTGCTTTAACTCACTTGAGGAAAATTCACCTTAGAGTGAATCCAATAAGGTGATATAAGTTTGACTAAAAGATATGAAATAATCCAGGTGATAAGAATCATTCAAATGATCTTTAATTCGAGGTTCGAATTCTGTTTCTAGCTTAAGTTCTTTGTATTGTTTTCAAGTACTTTTCAATTGTATATTTTTCAAGACTGTAATGTTAATTATCTTTTCTCGTCTCTTGTTTAGTTGAGTTATCCTTCATTAATTTGAATGTCATTGTTAGACAATCAAATAGGGGAGATTGAAAGGCAGAGTGTGTAAACTTGTAACACTATAACTAATGTAACTCAATTAAAGGAAAAGATACTTAACCAGAAGACAATCAAGAACAAGAAGTCACAAGAAATCAACACTAAATGAAGACAAGGTAATTGATACAATTGAACATGTTAACTATGATCAAGCCAAGAAGAAATCATTGAGAGAAGTTCAAGTCAAAGTTGTTCATGCCTCAGTGATTTGAGAAATCGAGAATCAAGATCATAACTATCAGTATCAACAAGACCAATTGATTTCAAGTGAACAAGAAGGAAAGCGAATATTGGAAAGCCAAGTTACTAAGTGAATATGGTAATTTATTCAAGAAGCAGAAACACTATCAAGACTAGTCACTTATGAACCAGACCAGTGCATCAAGTGTCAGGACATTGATAGCAAGTTTATGTCAGTAATAAAGATCCATGTTCAAGAGCTTGCTGAAGAATAAAGAAGACATGAAGATATCACAAGCTCAAGATGTGCATTGAAGTTTCAAGTTGAAGACCAGAATATTTTCTAAGTACTAAATATTCTAGATGACCAAGTAGAATATTTCTAAGTAGAAGTTCTACTTAGAAATTCGAGATGGCTAAGTAGAAATTCTCAAATAGAAGTTCTACTTAGAGTGCAGCTTTAACATGACACATGGCATCTTCTGATTGGCAGATTTCCAAGCTTTCAAGATAAGGCAAGATTTATGTGGACATCATTGGGCCACGTATATCTTAGTCTTTGAAGACTACAGGACATAGATTACATGTAGTATAAATAGAAGCACTTGTGTAATATTTTAAAGTACTGAGCGATATTGAGAAAACACAAGAAAAAGAGAGAGAGTACATTCACAGAGCTTAGAATCATTCACTTCTCTCTGAACTTCTGTTATACTTTGTAATGAATGTTGTAGCAACCTTTTCAAGTTATATATAAGAAATATATTCCTTGAATCTGCGTGTTCATTTATTGCATCGTATTTATTGCTTCTCATATTCGAAAAGTTGTATTCACCCCCCCTCTACAACACATTTGGACCTAACAGTGGTATTCAATTAATACTTTTAAATACTCTTTAAAAGTAAGGGGGTATTGTATTAGGATTTTAAAAAAGTCTTTAAAAGTTTAAGGTATTCAATTACAACTTTTAAAGAGTTGTTAAAAGTCACTTGTTATTCAAAAAGTCAATGATTTTGGTGGAAAAATAAAAGTGAGAGACTTTTTATGAAAAAGTGTGTATATTTTCTCCAAAAATTGTCACGTCCTTTTTGAGAAGATTTGACAAGACATTGTCTTCCTCAACGATAGCTCTCACCCCTAGGGTTCCATCCCTGCCGAAAGAGGTTCCTTTTTTTTCTTGTTTTTTTTTCTTTCCTTCTATTACTATTTTTTCTTTCTTTTGCTTCTCTCTCCATATGCTTGTAGTTGTATCATATATATATGTGTGTGTGTGTGTGTGTGTGTGTGTGTGTGTATGTGTGTGTGAGTTTATTGTGTGGTTAATTTATCAATTATGAATGGTTGGATGTTTTGTTTTTGAAATTGATATGATACATGACAAAGCTTTCTAGATGCATATAAGCATGTAAAGTCCAAACCTGCATACATGTATGTATTACATTTTAACCTGGTTTTATTGTCCTTTTTTTGGTAATTGCATGATGTATATTGCTAATCCCGTTTTCTTAGAATATATATGTATCAATAACACAGAAAAATGGGAGATGCGTGTCAAGAGAATGACAATTCAAAATGAAAAGGAGGTCAGTATAAAACTTGGACAATTGACGAAAGTAATGAGTTATTGAAACTCATGGTTGATGCTGCACAACGTGGTTGGCGAGATAGTAATGGTTCATTCAATAAAGTTACCGTGGAGAAAAAGATTCTTCCAACTTTGAATGCAAAGCTTGGATGTCAAAAAACTCATTCCCAGTATCTCAGTCGTTTGAAATGGTTTAAAACTAGATACACCAACTATTCAAAATTGATGTTGTTTAATTCTGGATTTGGATGGGATCCTATAACAAAAAAATTTACTGCTCCGAATGAAGTTTGGGAAGATTATTTTAAGGTACATATTTTTAAGACAATAAAGATTTTCTAAACTTTTGACATGTTTATAATACTAACATATTGTGTTTTATTAGGTACATCCTTCTCACAGAAGTTATCGTACGGACACCTTTGGAGACTATGATGATTTAAGAATTGCGGTGGGAAATGGGACTGCCATCGGGAAGAATGCAATAGGACTAGGAGATGATACTGATGCAAGAACTTATGATAACAAAGCAAGTAAAAAGCATCACCTGTTGGATGACTTGGTTTATGATTATGATACTACAGCTTATACACAGTGTACACCGGATGATTCCCAAGATCCTTTGGCCAACCTTCTGAACCTATTAATCTTGATGCTCCTCTTCCTCCAGCACCTAAGAAGCGTAACATATCTGAGGTCGAGGGAAATTCTAGTTCTTCTGCTAATACTAGTCAGCCAGATGCTATCATGCAAATTACTCATTCAGTTGAGAAGATGGTTGAAGCTGTTAAATCATTTAATAATGATGATTGTAGCTGTTGGGATCTTCTCAAAGAATTACCTGATTTGGATCAACTTGCATGTTTTAAGGCACTTAAATTACTTAATACTAGAGCAAAGAAGATGGAGTTCGTGAAAATGACCCCTGAAGAACGCTACGCTTGGATAGTTTTTGAATTAGATATGTGAAACTATGATTAAAGTTATTGCTATTGGTTTTTAGCTGTGAAGCTTGTTTGGAATCCTTGACCTTTGCGTATGCAACTGTGATTTTTTTTTTTTGCAATAATGTTATGGGTTTGAATCCTAAAAAGTTAATAATAAGCTTCCGCTAAATTTGTGAGGAATGCTGCTATATTTATTGTTTAATTTAACACTATTTTGCTGAATATAGTTAGCTGATGATTACACTTTTTGTTTGCCAATTGCCGTGTCAGTGGTTTTTACTTATCAGCTGTAATGATAGTACTTGTTCAGAAAAGTTGGATTGTTTTTTGTATTTGATTCTGTAGCGTTAATGAGATTGTTTTTTGTACATACTGCAAGAGCTACTGGCACTAATTCAGCGAACTAGTCTTAATTCAGCAACTCATCGGGTTTAGTTTGATATTGTGACAATATTCGTAAAAATATCTCAAACATCTTCCAAAAAAATATATACTAGGTAAAATGACATTATAAATGTTAAAAGCAAATGGTGGACTCACGTATAAATGTTGTAACAATGGTGGACTCCAGCAAATGTAGCATCAAAAGAAAGTGTTTTTGTAATTTGGTTGTAGAAGGAGCACAGTCATTTGGATTGCAAATCCACTTGATGTTGTACCTGCATTTAGCAATGATTCCTGGAGCCTGGAGGTCCTGGAAAGAGTTACCCTATGCTGCTTCACAGTTCAGAACTGGACCCTTGGAGGTGTTTAGCCACACACTATAATGGTATGCAACTCAAAAGCTACTATTTTTATTAAAATTACCAAGTGTCTGCTTATTATCGGTGTCACCAGAAACATCTGCACGAATAAATAAAAAGCTTCACATGTTAGTAACGAACTATCTAAACGGTGTCGAATGTGCTTCTTCATTATCTACAATGGATTTGTGGGCTACTTCATTATCTGTGTTACTTTTTGTGATTTTAATGGGTTTTAGAGTTGAAAGTCTAGGTGTGAATTGGGGTACAATGGCAACTCACAAGTTGCCACCAGAATATGTGGTTCAGATGTTAAAAGACAATGGGATTCAAAAAGTCAAACTGTTTGATGCAGAGCAGAGTACTATGAGTGCTCTTACTGGCTCTGGGATTGAAGTTATGGTTGCGATTCTTAATGATCAGCTTGAGTCGATGACCAGTTCTAAGCGAGCTAAAAAATGGGTGCAGCACAATATTACTCGTTACAATTTCCATGGAGGAGTTAACATCAAGTAAGCTTCTGTCCCTTTTTCGTTAAATCATTTACTAGACTATTGATATATTCTCTGCTTGCTTGAATACAAATCAATATCTTTTACAATGATCAATACCGTCTGCTATGTAATGCAGCCCAACTGTTCATTACTGTTCTGGTAGCTCGCTTTAAAATTTTGCTTAATGATGCATACTTTTAAGAATTACAACTTAATAGAGGAGGGACATGAATTAAGTGTGCAGAACACAATTGTATCAGGCAACTTAATGAACTGCAAAGAGTAGATTGCAACTATTGTTACCTATCAGAATTGACGGGAGAAAGCATGACTCATGATTTAGCAGTGCAAATTTGTTTTGTTGAGAGTTCTTATAGTTACTTTATTCTTCTGCAGATATGTGGCAGTTGGTAATGAACCTTTCCTGAAGTCCTATAACAATTCATTTATCAATATTACCTTCCCGGCACTTCAGAACATCCAGAATGTGATCAATGAAGCTGGTTATGGCGACTCCATTAAAGCAACTGTTCTTATTATCTTTATTACTATTTGACATTATCAGGAATAGAATAGAACTCTTGTTATGCATCATTAGCTTTCCTCTTCAATACATTGGAATAAACAACCTCTGCAATGCATTGGAATGTCAATTGATAACTACAAACAGCAGCAAAGCATGTTGATCAAACCCCAAAAAAGTGGCGAGATCAAACCTCCCTACTGAAAAAAATTTAAAAAATACATGCAATACCAAAAACATATGCATATGTTTTTTATGTCTCAAAAACAAAACCAAAAAAAAATACTGAATAGTGGCAGCTCTAGGTTTGCAAATATCCTCTAGAGACTTGATAAAAGGACTTTTTAAAGTAAAAGGAAAATTTTAGAAAAAAGTTGTCATTCGGCATCATTCATATTTTCCACATTCATCCACATTTCATTCGCCAAATCATTTCTCCACGCATTAGCATTTTCACGTTGCTGCTCCTGTGTTTCATGAATAAGTGGCTCAAAATCCTCTTCTTGGTTGCTGATGAAGTTGCACTATCTGCTTCAATTGGAAATTCATCTGAACGACATTCTTTACGAAGAAAATTATGTAAGCCTGCACAAGCTAAAACTAATTCGGCTTGTGTTTGTAATGAAAAAGGAGGTGCCGTCTTGAAAATTGTAAACCGAGATTTGAATATTCCAAATAATCGCTCCACTGTATTCCTCAAGGAAGCATGACGAAGATTAAATAATTCTTTTTCATTTTCAGGATGACGACCTTGACCATGAAAATCTTGAAGATGATAACGAACACCACGGAAAGGAGCTAGAAACTGGAGTCTATTTGGAAATCCACAATCCACCAAAAAATATTTACCTAAAATACAAGTAGACGATAAACAATAACATATGTAATTTCTAAATAAAAAATCAATTAAATACACCAAAAAATACCTCGTGGTACTTTAAGTCCATTTCTCCTTGATATAGCATTATTTAACAATTTTGAATCATGTGCAGATCCTTCCCAACCACTGAGAACATATATAAATTGCAAATCAAAATTGCAAGCTGCTAAAACATTTTGTGAAATTGTCCCATGACGATTACGGTAGCTGCTTGTGTCACGCCCAAGGACCATAACAGGAATATGAGTGACATCAATTGCTCCTATGCAAACCTAAAATAATTAAAAAATTAACATATAATCACAAATGCAAGAAAAATCATGTTTATGAGTAATAATGTTATAACACAATTAAAATAAAATGACAATATACTTACTTTGAAATAAGGAAAAAAACCTCGTACTTTCTCTGATTTTTTTAGGGGTTGAAGAGCCTGGTTTAACCATAAAATCCACCGCCATTTTGTTCAAAATTTTGTTGAAATTTTGACTGGTAGTAAAATGTGAGCGGTTGAATGTGTCACCAACATGAGAATATCTAGAATTCTGACCAACAACAAGTAAAAAAGTTGCCAGCATCTCCTCAATACATATAAATCTTGTATCTTCCAAAAGTGTTTTTTCTCTAATAATCTTGGATAGCTTTAGAAAAACTTGCGGATACATCCTGTAAAGTTTTCGAAAGTGTTCGGGATCATCATTTAAAACAGCATTAATATATTCATACCCTCTTGAATTGACAGGTCGCCTAGTAAGTGAACGCTGGATGCTTTGATTAGACAGGGTAATGGTGTGCTTATCCAACACACTCAGTATTGTTTCATTTACTGTCAACACATTTTTAAAAATTTCATGTCGTTTTTCTTCTCTTGCTTCCTCTTCTTCCATCTCTTTTTCTTCCTCTTCTTGGTTTTCTATTTCCATATTTATACTCATAACAATATTAGCTCTGCATCATAACAACACCAATAAAATTCACACAACACCAATAAAATTAGCTCTACATCATAACAATATTGCTGGATAATGTCATAACTCTGCATCATAACTAGCGATGAATAATGACAGATATATAATTCACAAATATCGAAACCCATAAAATTTTGATATCATAAGTGAAGGTAAAAATCTGATACAAGATTCCTGATATGGTTCAGTATGATATATGTTTATAAATATGATTCAATTACAAAAAAAATATACAATGAACACTCAATTGAACAAGAAATATACCTTGTACTCAAGTTTTTCTGGTGGCCGGATTGAACAGATAATACACGATCGAAATTGGGTTGTACTGAAGAAAGGTTAAAGGGTTTCACAATATAGGCTATATATGATATTACTACACCACAGAATCTATTTATTAAAATATAGGCTATATATTTAAAAGTCTATGAAAGTTTTTAAAATTCATTTTGTTAGGAGTCATGAAAAGTATTTGGAAATCTTGGTGATTCAACAAGAGTTATTAAAAATCATTAAAAGTCTATAAAGTCATTAAAAATCATTCTCCCAAGAATTGTCATTAAAAGTCATGATTGAATACCACCCCCTAATATTCGTATGGTCGGTTTCTGTCCAGAGTACCAAGTGACCATGAGATGATAGAGCTTAGTTCATAGATCATTTTGATATAAATTACGTTAAAATCTGATAAACGGTTTAGGAGAAAAGTCAGTTTTAGTAAAAGACGTTCGAAAACCGAGAAAACGTAATTGTGTCAACTTTGAGGCTATAGTTACCATACTTAAACATTTTTACAAGTTATAAAATTTTGGGATATTGTAGTAGGATGGTCAGAGAGCTATTACCAGTTGACCTTACATTAAAATTCGAAATCTATATTTTATAAGAATTTTCACAGTCGAGAATGGTTGTTAAGAAAATGATGTAAATCGCTAAAACTTTAATTGAGTCTAAAAATGGTTAAGTTCTTGGAACTTTTGGTACATAAAGGCTATGTTAAACATATGTTATGTGACAAGGGTATTACTATATAAAGGTTAGGAGGTTAAGTGGAATATATTCTAAAGATGATCCTTTTCGTGTTTATAGAAACTCAGGGCGAACCACGAGCCATACCTCTGGGATATAGAGATCGAGGCAAGATTTCTTTTATGATTATTTTGATAAACTATTTATGTTCAAAGGAAATGGTTTTGGTGGATAATATATGAATCTTATATGATGAGATGATTAGGGATATATCCCCTGTTTACTGAGATTTTTGAATATGGATTATGGATATGGATATGAATATGGATAGAGCGAATATACTTTATGTTTTAAAGGGATATGAAAGAATGGTATCAGTTGTTATCTAGAGTTATATGTTTATAATATTATGTTAAAAATATTCTTTTTAAATAGTTGTGATTTAATAAATATTATTTGATTATTATTTAATACTTTTAAAATAGATGGAATATTTTATGTATATAAGAGCGTATTTGATTTCATTGAATACAGAGGAGATGTCTGAGTCATAATCAAAGTATTATGACATATATATTTTAAAGGTGATGATAAATGGAAATGGAAATGATATATGTGAATGGAAATGGAAACGGAAAAATGGAAAATGTGAAATGGTGTTTTATAAATGGAATAATGATTTGACAAAAAAGGGGATTGCAACAAAAGCGTAAGAGGCTGTGTGCGGCACAGTCCAGCAACCATCATTTTATGAGGATGTAGTGGAGAACCTTCCTCATTATTTTATTTTCGGCCCATGTGTTGCCGATGGAGGATGTAGTGGAGAACCTTCCTCCAGGAGGATGTAGTGGAGAACCTTCCTCCAGGGATGTTTGACATTCCTTCTACTAGTAGTAAACAAGGAGCAGGTACGTGGGCGACTGATCATCGTCTTAACGTATCTAGCGCTAGCCGATATCCCCAAAACTTTTAAAAGAAGAATTGATAATGTATTCAGATTGACATATTGAAAAAGGAAAAATGGTATGAAAATTATAGAATTATTTTTATGGATTGAAGAGAAACTGATTTTATATTATTTTTATAATTGTTGTATAAAAGGAAATGGAAAGATTATATTGAGAGATTTATTTCTTATGTTATATTATCTTGAGATATTATACTGAGATGATGTATTGATTATTATCTCGTTATAGAAGAGAAACTGATATTAGAATGCTATATATTTCGTTTAGTATAAAAGTATTTGGAAGGAGTATTAGTCAAATAAAAGAAATAAATTCTTTTCATAATGAATATGATTTGTCTTCTGTTTATTATACAGATATATTTATGTTTTCCTTTGATGCTAGTTTATAAAGTTTATCTTGCTGAGCTATTATAGCTCACTCTTGCTACTTATTTATACAACAGCTAGGTCGCATGCCGATACTCCGCACTACACCCCGCAAGAGGGTAAGGGAAAGACGACCTTTTGAGAGAACGCTGACACCTATCCCTGAGGTAGCATATAGACAGACGGGTCCTGGTAGACTTATGTACATTAAGTGTGTAAGCTCATGTAATAAATTTTTGGTTGTTGAAATGCTTCCTGTAGAAGTATTATTCAACAATTTACTTAGTAAGATTCTGGGTTTGTAATAACTGCTTAACTCTAAACTTTTAATATTGTGGATGTTGTTCTCTGAGCATATGACTGGTATGTATTAATATTATTAAGTGTGGGTCTATTGTGTGAGTTTTATTATGCAATTATATTCCAGCTGCCAAGAGTAGAATATTAATAAATGGAAATTGGTCCGTGACGGACTGGATTCCTGACCCCGGATTTGGGGCTGTCACAGTTTGGTATCAGAGCTTAGAGTCATAATGCTCGGGAACAATAGTGATAATAATAATTGTATCAGTAATAATATAAAATTGTGAACTCCCATCGAGTTCAAGGGTGGTATATCGCATGTAGCATTTATTTTAAGCAGTGATTATAATTTTATAGATTATTACTAATAGAATTTTATGTTTTATTATAGGGAGCGGAGATGGGTGAGCCGAGTCAGGACCCCTAGTGGTTAGGACTATTAGAGCAGGAGATTGTAGACTTACAGCTAGCAGGTGTAGAGGTTCCAAAGTATGTTGTCACTGACCTCAGGAGGAGAGTTCGCGCGGAAGCCATAGAGAGATATGAGTACAGAGTGAGAGTTGAGGAGGCAGATGAGCGCAAACAGAGAGATGTCATGGCTATGGTGCCATACACTGGTAGACCTTCTGTAGGATCTGATAAGGCAGGTCCTTCCCGAATGAGGTCAAATATCCCAGAGGAGGAGATGCCATTGCGTAAGAGACCTAGATTATCGGTTATAGCTGAGGAGCAGACTGAGTGGAGAGATATTCACATGATTCCTACTCCTGTCCCACCTGTTCCAGTGCCCTCACCAGTTCCATCACCTCTACCGAGCCCTGATCCTTTAGAGGATCCAGCAGAGCAGTTCATTCCACCAGGACATTTTATTTTATCAGAGGATGAGGTGGAGGAGGACCCTTCTGAGGATGCAGATACAGAGCCAGTTCCTCCATCCCCACCAGTAGATGCACCTTCACCTGTAGCTGCACCCTCCCCAACAATTGTACCCCCATAGGAGGCACCTATACCTGCAGGTGACCAGCTCCCAGCGATTTTATTGTCAGAGTACTTTGTCTTACAGGGTCAGTTAGAGGAGTCCCGTAGGATTATAGATACACTATTGCAGAGGTCAGACAGAGGGAGAGGAGGAGGTACTATGCCAGATGGTTTATCCTTGGGATTGGTTAGTATTGAGCTGCGAGCACTTGGTAGTATTAGGAGGTTGTTAGCAGAGAGGGGAGATCCAGCATGGAGAGCCGAGATAGTAGACGTGGTCACATCTATGGTGGTTCAGGTCAGGGATGTTGTTAGAGCGGCGCTACCGTGAGCCGGGGTAGTAGTGTTAGTCACTAATCAGACTAGTCATCTTGTTGATGTCATTTTGGGGATTAGTTTAGTTGTTTACTGTCTTAATCCCAGTCTGATTAGAGGACAGTCAGTAGTACTTTTGTTATAGCGGATTAGTACGTACGGATATGCTTTTGGGGTTTCGAACCTTGTACTTTATGATGTATATATTAACTAGTAGTGAAGGATGTTATCCACTAGTTGTAAAATATTTATGTGAATTAATGAAGTTTATGTATTTTGCCTAATTTTATCGTATTTTGATACTAAATGCTGGGATCCAAAAATATTAATGTATACCAGGTGATTGACTTAAATGAAAAGGTTATTGTGCTAAAGGTGATAAGCTTATTTGTTAAAGTTGTATTATAACCAGATATTAACTGTGTTGAGTTAAAAATATTGTGATGTATAAATGAGTTAACTAACCATATAATTGTGTATATAGAAATAATGTATATTGTACCCTAAATTTGGGTGATTAATGGAGAGTATTGTTATGTACAGAATCATGCCGCCTAAGCGTAATAATAGAACGAATGCAAGGGAAAATGAGAGAGATGAAGGAAGTCAAAATAGACAGAATCAAAATGCTCATAATGAACAAGATCATGAGGAAGAAGAAGATGAATCAACTGGCCAACAAGGAAACCAAGGGGGTGATCCCTTTAATCAATTCATGGACCTATTAAGACAGAATTTAGCTAATCCACAGAATCCCCAACAACCACCTATTCTCCCCAATCAGGAAGCTAACTCCTTTCGTGCCTTTCAGTCATTAAAACCCCCGGAATTTGAGGGAACTGCTAACCCAGTAGTAGCCAGAGCCTGGTTAAAAGAGATGGAGAAAGCTTTTGAGATATTGAGGATAGAAGAGGATCAGAAGACAATCTTTGCATCCTATCTCTTAAAGGGAGAGGCAAATTATTGGTGGGAAGCTAAGAGGAATCTAGAAGGAGCGGGAGTGATAACCTGGGAGCATTTCACTAGGGTGTCTCTAGACAAATATTTCCCTAGGTATCCGGAAATCAAATGGAAATGAACTTTTTGGAGTTAAAGCAGGATAACCTAACAGTGGCAGAATATGAAACTAAATTTACTGAACTGTCTAGGTTTGTTCCAGAATTTGTGCGTACTGAGGAACAACGAGCAAAAAGGTTCCAACAAGGATTGAAACCATGGCTACGGACGAGAGTGGCACAATTTGAGTTAACTGATTATGTTGTGGTAGTTCAAAAGGCATCTATTATAGAAGCCGAGAGTGAACAAACTCAGATAGGTCGAGAGAATAAGAAGAGGAAATTTGAAGGCCAGAAAGGAGGTTCAAGTGAAGGAAGTTACTTTAGCAAGGTCGGTAAAGGACAAAAATCTCAGTTTGTGTGAAAGTCAGGGATTAATAAGGCTGTTAGTGAGACTATGAATCAGGGTAGTAAATCCTCAAGAACATTTCAGTCAAATCAATCACGACCACAATTACCAGATTGTAACACGTGTGGTCGGAAGCATACGGGAGTGTGTAGACTATTGGGAGTAACTTGTTATAAATGTGGACAGAAGGGGCACTACTCTGACAGGTGCCCATCAGTTGATCCAAACCCTAGGAGTGACGTCAAGTGTTACCAGTGTGGGAAATTAGGACACATAGCTAGAGATTGTCGTTCTAGTGGGTCGTCTGCGATAGGACAAAGTGTGACTGCTTCGAATAGACCTACTGCCAGATTGTACAATATGACTTTAGGAGAAGCATTGAAAAAGCCGGATACAGATGCAGGTAAAATTTTTCTTTTATTATCTAACCTTCTAAGTGTAAATGTTTGGTTAGGAATCAACTTGGTCAATGAATGGTGTAAATGAGTTAATAAAATAGATAAGAATAATCTATCTGATTAGGAAATATGATATGCCGATCCAGAGAGAGAAAGTAAGAGTATTTTGAGGAAAAACACACACTTGTTTAGGTACAAACAGGAAATATATATTATAGGTAGTATTTTCTTACAATGGTTTCAAGGAGTAATGTTATAGTCAAATTTCTGGAGGATTTTACAGAGACAGGATATAATAAGATTGAAGTGTTCATATTTTATGTCATGATAGAGATCAAAATATAGCCAAACCCTAGTGAGATACACTACCATGTAGGAAAGGCCAATGTGGTGGCCGAGGTACCAGTAAAAATGAAGGAGAAGGAGGAGGAGGAGATAAAAATAGAACGATAAAATACAGGAAGAGATTGGCAAGGGAAGATAATGAAAAAGACTGTTATTGATAAGCTAAATGGCATGTTGATGAATGACAAGCAAGTTTATGTTGATGTATTTTGCGCAAACAAGATAGAGATATTATGAAAGGACAAAAGGACAAAAGAAGTAGTGTAGAGGTTAGAAGGTGTGGATGAAAAAGGTACTTATGGATATTTTCAACATAATTCCGGGACGGAATCCTTTTAAGGGGGGAAGACTGTAATAACCCTAACCTTAGAAATGCTACAGTGATTAAATGAATAGTAAATTTTGAGGATTTATGGAAATGGTATGTAGGTACTCTATAAGTGAAACAGAAAATGAGTAAACAGAAACCATATTAGTGATGTACTATGAAAATAAGTGACTTGAAACGATGTCGGATTTCAGAAATTCCTGAGTATGGATTTTAAGGATTTTCGATTTCAATTGAGGCTCTATGGAATATGATATTAAGGAGTATGGAAATGTTAAAGGGTTTATATCTTGAGGAAATATTAAAATTAGGTTAAACCAAGGAGTGATTAAGTTAAGGAAATGCCAAGGGAATTTGGATTGATAAATAATTTCAGAACCACTTGGAAAATGAGGGATATTGAAATGAATCGTAATTAGACGAATATGGAGACTAAGCAACCAAGATTAGTGTTATAACAAGGATATATACCATATTAGTAATTACAAAATCATTAAAACACTAAATTAGGAAATCAAGAATAAAAATCACATGATCATCCAACAATGACATCATTTCCTACATCATTTTCCACTAACTTTCCAAGGAATTATCTAGATAATTACTTGATAATTATCATATAAATCACACAAAATATCTAGCAAGATCAAGATAAGAATAGCCAACCCAAAAATCTCTCTCTTCCATCCATCTTCATTCCATTCAAATTTTACTATTCATCAAGGGAAAAAAATTTCAAAACCCTAGTTACAATCAACTAAAAATCAAGGGAAACATCATGGAGGTTACTTGAGGATATATAAAGACATCCACCAAGTTTCATAGCAAACAAGAATCATTTGGTAAGGTAATAAATTCATGAAAGTTGATGGTGAATAGTAGTGAATAGTAACTTTAAGAAACTAACTTGTGTTTCATGGGTTCTTTAGATTGTTCAAGCTATTTTAAGGTTGTTTAAGGATTACTCAAGGCTTATTAAGTGTTGTTAAATCTTCAAAGAAGGTATGCCACTTGAAACCTTAGCTTGATCTTTGAGTTTATGGTTGATTTTAAGGGTAAGTTTGTGTAAAGGGTGGATTTATGGTTATATAAGTGTTTAAAGGTACTTTAAATGATTATGGAAGTGTTTTGTGTTGGAATCCATGGTTGGTATGATGACCACATGGTATATGGATTGATATATGTGTTGGGGGATGAGTTTGGAGATGAGAAAAGTTTGGAAAGTATGAAAATATAGTCGTTATAATGCCCGATTTTCGTTAAATCAAAAGATGCCCTGTTTTTGGACACTAATATTCGTATGGTAGGTTTCTGTCCAGAGTACCAAGTGACCATGAGATGATAGAGCTTAGTTCATAGATCATTTTGATATAAATTACGTTAAAATCTGATAAACGGTTTAGGAGAAAAGTCAGTTTTAGTAAAAGACGTTCGAAAACCGAGAAAACGTAATTGTGTCAACTTTGAGGCTATAGTTACCA
Organism: Kitagawia praeruptora; assembly: GCA_037693485.1. Taxonomy (NCBI): domain Eukaryota; kingdom Viridiplantae; phylum Streptophyta; class Magnoliopsida; order Apiales; family Apiaceae; genus Kitagawia; species Kitagawia praeruptora. The sequence continues at coordinate 88,457,168 of CM075347.1, read as the reverse complement.
TACTTAAACATTTTTACAAGTTATAAAATTTTGGGATATTGTAGTAGGATGGTCAGAGAGCTATTACCAGTTGACCTTACATTAAAATTCGAAATCTATATTTTATAAGAATTTTCACAGTCGAGAATGGTTGTTAAGAAAATGATGTAAATCGCTAAAACTTTAATTGAGTCTAAAAATGGTTAAGTTCTTGGAACTTTTGGTACATAAAGGCTATGTTAAACATATGTTATGTGACAAGGGTATTACTATATAAAGGTTAGGAGGTTAAGTGGAATATATTCTAAAGATGATCCTTTTCGTGTTTATAGAAACTCAGGGCGAACCACGAGCCATACCTCTGGGATATAGAGATCGAGGCAAGATTTCTTTTATGATTATTTTGATAAACTATTTATGTTCAAAGGAAATGGTTTTGGTGGATAATATATGAATCTTATATGATGAGATGATTAGGGATATATCCCCTGTTTACTGAGATTTTTGAATATGGATTATGGATATGGATACGAATATGGATAGAGCGAATATACTTTATGTTTTAAAGGGATATGAAAGAATGGTATTAGTTGTTATCTAGATTTATATGTTTATAATATTATGTTAAAAATATTCTTTTTAAATAGTTGTGATTTAATAAATATTATTTGATTATTATTTAATACTTTTAAAATAGATGGAATATTTTATGTATATAAGAGCGTATTTGATTTCATTGAATACAGAGGAGATGTCTGAGTCATAATCAAAGTATTATGACATATATATTTTTAAAGGTGATGATAAATGGAAATGGAAATGATATATGTGAATGGAAATGTGAATGGAAATGGAAACGGAAAAATGGAAAATGTGAAATGGTGTTTTATAAATGGAATAATGATTTGACAAAAAAGGGGATTGCAACAAAAGCGTAAGAGGCTGTGTGCGGCACAGTCCAGCAGCCATCATTTTATGAGGATGTAGTGGAGAACCTTCCTCATTATTTTATTTTCGGCCCATGTGTTGCCGATGGAGGATGTAGTGGAGAACCTTCCTCCAGGAGGATGTAGTGTAGAACCTTCCTCCAGGGATGTTTGACATTCCTTCTACTAGTAGTAAACAAGGAGCAGGTACGTAGGCGACTGATCATCGTCCTAACGTATCTGGCGCTAGCGGATATCCCCAAAACTTTTAAAAGAAGAATTAATAATGATTTCAGATTGACATATTGAAAAAAGAAAAATGGTATGAAAATTATGGAATTATTTTTATGGATTGAAGAGAAACTGATTTTATATTATTTTTATAATTGTTGTATAAAAGGAAATGGAAAGATTATATTGAGAGATTTATTTCTTATGTTATATTATCTTGAGATATTATACTGAGATGATGTATTGATTATTATCTCGTTATAGAAGAGAAACTGATATTGGAATGCTATATATTTCGTTTAGTATAAAAGTATTTGGAAGGAGTATTAGTCAAATAAAAGAAATAAATTCTTTTCATAATAATTATGATTTGTCTTCTGTTTATTATACAGATATATTTATGTTTTCCTTTGATGCTAGTTTATAAAGTTTATCTTGCTGAGCTATTATAGATCACTCTTGCTACTTATTTATACAACAGCTAGGTCGCATACCGATACTCCGCACTACACCCCGCAAGAGGGTAAGGGAAAGACGACCTTTTGAGAGAACGCTGGCACCTATCCTTGAGGTAGCATATAGACAGACGGGTCCTGGTAGACTTATGTACATTAAGTGTGTAAGGTCATGTAATAAATTTTTGGTTGTTGAAATGCTTCCTGTAGAAGTTTTATTCAACAATGTACTTAGTAAGATTCTGGGTTTGTAATAACTGCTTAACTCTAAACTTTTATTATTGTGGATGTTGTTCTCTGAGCATATGACTGGTATGTATTAATATTATTAAGTGTGGGGTCTATTGTGTGAGTTTTATTATGCAATTATATTCCAGCTGCCAAGAGTAGAATATTAATAATTGGAAATTGGTCCGTGACGGCCTGGATTCCTGACCCCGGATTTGGGGCTGTCACAGCCCAACCAATATGATAGGTTACAAATCGTTTAAGTTTTAGCTCTGAACATGCATATCATGTACTAGTTGAATTATTGTTGATAGGACCAAAACTTGAGATTAAATTCAGTTTCATGAGTTACACATCAGTTTTTTAATAAATTGATGATTTATTGCTCTTTAATGAGAATAGGTTAAAAAAAATTTGTTTGCTAATTTCTAACCTTGTTTTAATTATATATTACTTAAGGTTAAATGCTTTTAATAAGTTTTTGTTCTAATGTTCATGGTTAATTTTATGTTTTCCTTAAAAGTTATTTGTAACTCTTTTAATTATAACGTTGTTTGCACTAAATCACGCAAGCGTACATGGTCACAAGTAATATATGAATAAATCAAGTTCGTTCCCACAGAGATCTGGTTTTTAATTCAGTTTAGTACCTATGCAATAATGTATGATTATTATTCACTGCTAAGACAAATAACAATTTTGGGTTTAATAAACTAAATTAACTAAGAATTAACTAACTAACGAGAATTGGAATTGAATTACTTCTGCAAGAGGAAACATGGGATCCTAACTTCATTAAATACTTTGCTTAGATTTGACGCCTTTAATCACTATATGCAATGGTTATGATATCTGATCGGATAACACGAAACAAGTACACGCTACCTCTCAGCATACGTATACCAAACTAAACATACATCCACAAAAGAGATAGAAGATGAATAGACACCAATTATGCTTAGACCCTATATGTCTATAGAATTTGAAAACATAACGGTTGAAGAGCAAGTTATCCATTAAGATCACATAGGGCAATATAAGTATTCTCATCTCATACTACGAATCATGTTGATAAACAATCATGAACCTATGCTAGCATGGCAAGTTCTAAATCTTAAGATCCACTTTCACTTCACAAGAGATTAACAGATTAGATGTTAGCTACGCATCTAAATTCATAAAGCACAACCATACGAGGATATCAAATATACATAACACACAGATCTTTAAAGCATCAAAATACTAAAGCTCCATAAATTAATCCGTTAGAATCCCATGACAACGATTAGTTCATAATCGAATCGCTCGTCATCGTGGGATCTGATGAAACCATGATAAAAACAAAGTATGAAAAGATACAAATAAACCTAAGTAATTGATATGTAATGGTGATACAAATTACAATGGTTAGATGTGTTTAAATAGGCTCTATATTTCTTGCCCAGCAAGAAATTACCTTCTATTACAATTAGAATTCAATTAAGGTACTAAAACTGCCCAAAATACAATTAGAACTTGAAAAGGGCAAAACAGTAATTTCCCTGCTCCCATCAGTTTCCTTGTCGTGCTGCCTGCGCCCACCACGCTCATCCTGCACGTGTAAGACCTTCTCAATGTTGTACAAAATCTCCCAAGCTTCGTGTGGACAGTAAGATCCCTGAAAACGGACTTCTAGAACTCCAAATATGGCCAAAACAGTGTAGACTGCGCAAACTTCCCGGAAAATCCGAATTTTAATCAATTTAACCTCCAAAAACGACAGAAGCATCAACCATAATCGACATTCTTGCAAACCTGCACAACTACACAAAACACATCAAAACTACAACAAACTTGAGTCCAAGACAATCAATTTAAGCCGATATGGAACGCTCCAAGTGGATATAAAATCCACTTATCACACCCCCAAACTTAAACCGATGCTTGTCCTCAAGCATAAACAATTACAACTAACTAACTAACTAACTAACTAGTACCACTTCCGTAGGTGATCATGGTTGCATTTGGCATATGCAACAAGCCCTTTAAACCCCTAGGCAGCCCTAGTGGACGAGTAAGGTCTCGTGAGGGCCTATAGCGAATGTACCCACAAAATCCATTTAACTAATAATGCAAAAACAATGAATGCAACTAATATGAAAAATGCAAATGATAATCAAAGTAAATACGCAATGTCTTGGTGTCGAAAGTGCAAGTATTCACATAGTCTACTCAATGAACATGCATAAGTTCTCAAAAGCCCATGTCAAATGTAAGAATAAGTTAGTAAACATGCTAAGCCTACAAGAGTACATCTTTGAGACAAAACTCGGGATCTCATACGTAAAAACAAGTAAACACTCACAATCCACTCACAAAAGAATACTCTCTCAAGAACAAGGGTAAGTGTATCACTCAATTCCAACAAATCGTAAGCATGCTTGACATTTGGTATCAATCTAACTCATAACACAACATACATCAATGACGATAATCAAAATGTCTTTATTTGGGTTGTAACGGGGCTAGGGACAAGGTATGTCAAATAAGCTAAATCAGGTGAAGTGTCAAAAGCTAGTAAGTACCATAATAAATCATACATAACACCCTATTTTCCCCCCACACATAATTTTACTATTTTTCTTCCAACAAAACAATCGACTAGTCGACTTAAGTAGGATCACCACAAACACAAATATGCTCTCATAATAATTTTTTTTTTTTTTTCGAGAGCTAAATAAAACAATAATATAAACAATAACAACGATCCCACAATTTTATTACACATGTTGACTATCAAGTAAACAAACCCAATTTTCAATATTTCCCCCAAAAGTAAGACCAACAATAAACCCCTCCCTGCATACCTTATTACTCCCGTAAGCACTCTACTAGCCTTTGACAATGTGGGTTCAAATTAATTTAAGGCCAATACAAGAAATAGGTCTAGGCAAGTAATGTGGTATGTCACCGAAAAATAGGATTAAGCTCAATGTGTTAACTAATTGATCATGTAAATATGGTGTGGTAATATGGGAAAATATGTGGTTATTCTATGGAGGAGATTAGGATGCTTGCAAAGAGTAATGAGGAGCCTATTAAATCTTTGGAGACACTGGTTGCTCAAGTTTTTAGTGCCTTGGAACAAGAGAAACAGCAATTCATACTAGAGGCAATTACAGAAAATAACGGTGACTTGGAACAAGGTACTGCATGCATAATTGAGGAAGACAAATTCCAAGGTGAGGTGAGCATTCGCAAGCCATGTGAGGAATTTGATCATGTTAGAATGGTGGATGATTTGGAAAGGGCACTATTTGGGACAGACACTGTTGAGCTACACAAATTTCAAAAATTGGTATGTGCGTACCAAGAGGCTGATGACCATTGGAAAGATGCAGGTCTTCTACTTGTCTCAGAGTATAAAGATGGAGGTAGCGCATTAGAGCCAATGGAGGAAGTTCTCTTTGAGGAACCAAAGGCTTCAGTAACTTACATTTACCCTCCTCCATTATATTCAAACGAAGCCCGCGAATGTGTGTTGTTCTACAAATTGTAAGATTTTGGGTCAGCAGATGAAGGCATTGGAATAGGACATAGTTGTTATACGAATAGGCCAAGTGAGGAGAAGGGGCAGAAAGTGTGCCGCCGTGATGACGATGAAGTCTCACGAAGAGATGACCAGGCAAACTATTATCATCCTTAATGGAGGCTTGGAAGTAACGTCAAGCTATTGACGTTAAAGGAGCACTTCGTGGGAGGCAACCCATGCATTAGTGTAGGAAAAAAAATTGTGTGTACTTCTTTCAAAAAAAAATTGCAACAAGGACTTACTCGCGCCGCAGCGCCGAACGAGCGACACAGCCTCCAAAGTTTCTGTCCAGGAAGGTCAGTGGTATTACTTTTGGTTTTACTTTTGTTTGTTTTTATTTTTATTTTTGTTTTTAAAAAAAAATGCAAAAATCGTGAAAAAGTTTTCAACAGTCACTGCCACGCGCCATGTCGCACAGGCCGCGACATAGCTTGCTTAACTTTCTGTCCAGGTTGTTTGCCGTGTATATATGTGTGTTAACAAATATTAAAAAAAAATTCATCTCCAAAATCAATTCCAACCCCTTTTCTAATTATTTTCTCCACCTAAAATCCTAATTCTAGTCTTATATTAATTCCAAATTATTCCCAATCCATCTCCTATTTCAATTTTTTTTTATTTTTTCCCAAATCTATATACACACAAATCCTACCCCATTCCAATTATATTTACTACAATCAATTTCAAGGCTTCAAGATTCAAGTTTGGGGGATTTTTAGTTGCAAGCTTCACCTCTCCGGTTCGTATTTGGGGTATATTTCTTCCTTTTATTTTGATATTACGAATTGTGTTCTTGCATTATTAGGGTTGTGTGTTCTTGATTATTTGGGGGTATTTGTGAATTCGAATTTTTTGTGGATTTTTGGTGAATTTTGTGAGTTGGGTATTGATTTATATGGCACCTAAGCGTCAACGAGGTAGTACTAGTACCCGTCCAACCTCGGATGAGGATGCTAGTGGAGGTAATGGGGAGAAATTTGTGTCGGTGGAAGCTCAAAACGAGTATGATAAATTGATGGCGAGGTCGATTACTAAAGAAGGAGGGTTTTTGCCGGTCACCCATTCAGGTTTGGTTCGTAGGACGAGTAGGTATGTTTTCTGCTTTCCCTCGTATTTACTTCCATTCAATGCGGACATTGAATATTTTAAGTTTGGGGGTGGTTTGGGGGGATTAGTAGTTGTTGTTGTATTATGTGTTCATGTAGGATTTCATGCTTTGCATATTAGTAGTAGTAAATTATGCATTTATGTTCGTGTTATCTACATTTGTTTCATATAGGACATTCTGTTTTTATGTTCGTATATCATGTGAGTTCATAATAGTTTGCATTTGCACCCATGCTTGATAGGAATTTTGTGTTGTTGACGCTTTTGATTGAGAAGTGATATGCTTTGTTCTTGTGCACACACATACACTAGTAAGTTGAAGCTAGTAGACTTATTGAATGTTGTAAGTGATTAGAAGGACATGAATATGTGCAAGATGATTTAGTTTGCATGCTTTGAATACAAGTCGGTGCATTAGAGAGATTTTTGCTTGGGATTGAGTATGTTTTTCCACCAAGTGAGTTTTGAGCCTTATTGCATATTGTTGCAATTTATTCGTTTGCTTGAGTGTCCACGGATTGTTTGCATTGCTAGCAGTTGTTTGAGGTCTTTCTTGAAACGCATGACATTATTTGACGATTAAAATGATAAAGGCATTTAGGAATAACCACATATTTTCCCATATTACCACACCATATTTACATGATCAATTAGTTTAAAAATTGAGCTTAATCCTATTTTTCGGTGACATACCACATTACTTGCCTAGACCTATTTCTTGTATTGGCCTTACATTAATTTGAACCCACATTGTCAAAGGCTAGTAGATTGCTTACGGGAGTAATAAGGTGTGCAAGGAGGGGTTTATTGTTGGTCTTACTTTTGGGGGAAATATTGAAAATTGGGTTTGTTTACTTGATAGTCGGCATGTGTAATAAAATTGTGGGATCGTTGTTATTATTTATATTATTGTTTTATTTAGCTCTCGAAAAAAAAAGGAGAGAAAAAAATTTATTTTGAGAGCATATTTGTGTTTGTGGTGATCCTACTTAAGTCGACTAGTCGAGTGTTTTGTTGGAAGAAAAATAGTAAAATTATGTGTGGGGGGGGGGAATAGGGTGTTGTGTATGATTTATTATGGTACTTACTAGCTTTTGACACTTCACCTGATTTAGCTTATTTGACATACCTTGTCCCTAGCCCCGTTACAACCCAAATAAAGACCTTTTGATTATTGTCATTGATGTATGTTGTGTTAAGAGTTAGATTGATACCAAATGTCAAGCATGCTTACGATTTGTTAGAATTGAGTGATACACTTACCCTTGTTCTTGAGAGAGTATTCTTTTGTGAGTGGATTGTGAGTGTTTACTTGTTTTTGCGTATGAGATCCCGAGTTTTGTCTCAAAGATGTACTCTTGTAGGCTTAGCATGTTTAATTACTAACTTATTCTTACATTTGACATGGGCTTTTGAGAACTTATGCATGTTCATTGATTAGACTATATGAATACTTGCACTTTCGACACCAAGACATTGCGTATTTACTTTGATTCTTAAGTTGATATGGCATGAGAGGATTTGAAGGTATGGTAGGATATTAGTATTAGATCATTTGCATTTTTCATATTAGTTGCATTTTTCATCTGACTGAAAAGTAGGAGTAGGTTGCTGATGTTGAAACTCTTCACTTCCAAATAAATATGACATATTTGGAACATCTTGCTGGTATTGTTGAGGATGATATTGAAAATATGGTTGTTCCTCATAAGTGACATATGGATCAACTCCTTCGTAGTAACAATATTGTGATGTCTCATGAACGCCCAAACACTGCTCACATTGATGAGGCATGGATGTCCTCGAATATGCCCACCATGGCAACTCCTCGCCTGCCATTTTCAAACACTCAAGTACCTGAAACACACCGAACTAAACAAGATAGGTAAGAACAAATCTGAGTCAGTGAACTCTAGCGACCACTATTGACAAACACATAAACTAAAAATAAAACACCGATAATCCCCGGCAGCGGCGCCAAAAACTTGTTTGCACTAAATCACGCAAGCGTATGTGGTCACAAGTAATATATGAATAAGTCAAGTTCGTTCCCACAGAGATCTGGTCTTTAATTCAGTTTAGTACCTATGCAACAATGTATGATTATTATTCACTGCTAAGACAAATAACAATTTTGGGTTTAATAAACTAAATTAACTAAGAATTAAATTAACAAGCTAAGAATTAACTAACTAACGAGAATTGGAATCGAATTACTTCTGCAAGAGGAAACATGGGATCCTAACTTCATTAAATACTTTGCTTAGATCTGACGCCTTTAATCACTATATGCAATGATTATGATATCTGATCGGATAACACGAAACAAGTACACGCTACCTCTCAGCATACGTATACCAAACTAAACATACATCCACAAAAGAGATAGAAGATGAATAGACACCAATTATGCTTAGACCCTATATGTCTATAGAATTTGAAAACATAACGGTTGAAGAGCAAGTTATCCATTAAGATCACATAGGGCAATATAAGTATTCTCATCTCATACTACGAATCATGTTGATAAACAATCATGAACCTATGCTAGCATGGCAAGTTCTAAATCTCAAGATCCACTTTCACTTCACAAGAGATTAACAGATTATATGTTAGCTACGCATCTAAATTCATAAAGCACAACCATACGAGGATATGAAATATACATCACACACAGATCTTTAAAGCATCAATATACTAAAGCTCCATAAATAAATCCGTTAGAATCCCATGAAAACGATTAGTTCATAATCGAACCGCTCGTCATCATGGGATCTGATGAAACCATGATAAAAACAAAGTATGAAAAGATACAAATAAACCTAAGTAATTGATATGTAATGGTAATACAAATTACAATGGTAGGATGTGTTTAAATAGGCTCTATATTTCTTGCCAAGAAAGAAATTACCTTCTATTACAATTAGAATTCAATTAAGGTACTAAAAACTGCCCAAAATACAATTAGAACTTGAAAAGGGCAAAACAGTAATTTTCCTGCTCCCATCAGTCTGCTTGTCGTGCTGCCTGCGCCCACCACGCGCATCCTGCACGTGTAAGACCTGCTCAATGTTGTAGAAAATCTCCCAAGCTTCGCGTGGACAGTAAGATCGCTGAAAACGGACTTCTAGAACTCTAGATATGGCCAAAACAGTGTAGACTCCGCAACCTTCCCGGAAAATCCGAATTTTAATCAATTTAACCTCCAAAAACGACAGAAGCATCAACCATAATCGACATTCTTGCAAACCTGCACAACTACACAAAACACATCAAAACTACAACAAACTTGTGTCCAAGACAATCAATTTAAGTTGATATGGAACGCTCCAAGTGGATATAAAATCCACTTATCAAACGTTTTTTTAATGTTTTTTAAATTCTTCTGTTGTGGGAGCTAGGATTTTGTAGCAACAAATTAGGAGGCCGTTGCTGGAATAGCGCCAATGAACACGGAATCGTCTAACTGCCCAAAAAGGCTCAGAGCTAGAGATTTGAGACTTGCCGCCCAAAAAGACTCACGACTAGGGGTTATCGAAGAACACGAGATGTGGTTCCTCGAAAGGATCAGACTGAATTCATGGGAATTAGAGCTCAAGGACCGAATGTTGGCCTACCAAGAACCCTAATCGTGATATGTCACACAAGAGTATACGTGCTCTATGTTACTCAAGGTGTCGAAGTGTCTAAGAGATCCCGCGAACTTCCTACAAACTCCTATTTATAGGAGATCAAACCCGTATGTAGTTCTATTAATGATACTGATAATAATCGAGTATGATGTAGATAGTTCAGTTTCCCAACTATTTTGGGTGTTCAGGATGTTTATCCCTTATATTTATCTTGATTTTGTATGATTTATTATGTAATTATGACATATGTCCTCTAACAACTAAATATTTATCTGTTTAGAAGTGTATTTCAATTGTAAAGACATACTCCTAAAAAGTAGGAGGTCTGCCTTATCCAAATTCGTGGCCTTATCAGGCTTCCGGGGGAAGCAGGGGGTACCGCCCGGTAGCCTGGCTCCGGTAATCCAATCACGGAAGCTATTCTGGAAGCCCTATTTGATGGCTGGCAATGGTTATAAGTATTCATAAGGAACTCCCTTAGGACCCTAAGCCTTATACTCATGTAGTATCCATTACATGGTATCCCCTAGGAAGCCTACTAAATCACTTATTTTCTTCACGAATTGGACCCTAATCCTCTGGCGGGCCTAAATCTGATCCATGCAAGATTTTGGTCACAACATCTTCAAATTTCTTAATCTACTCTTATTTATTGTTATCATTTATATCTTCGGTTATCATTTTTTGAATTTCCTTCTTTGATTTTTATTTACTAATCTTAAATGTAACATTTATTTGTCAATTTTATAAAAGTCGTGGTAATTATTTAGTTACTTTCTAGTGATTTCACTTATTTCTCCTTTATTATTTTTAAAAAATCTTTGGAATATTAATTTTTTATATTACTTTCATTTTTATTGTTTTTTGCCTTAAAATAGGCTTTTATGCCCTATTCGAGATAGTGTCATATAAGATGACTTTTTGACCATATATGGTAATTGTCGTTGATGACAATTTAATGTCATATTTTGATGACTATTTTGTATGTAATCAAAGGTTCCCCCTTTTGTTAGATTTTGCTTTGTTATTCCCTCTGAATGTTATTTGGAGTTTATTATGTTGTCGAGTTTTATCTTCTTTGCCATTTAATCCTTTTAATATAATTAACTTTAAAAAAGTTGTAATTAATTTTTGTCATTTTTTTCAGATACGCAAACAGGCAGAAGTAATTTGTTTTGGTGTTTTCCATCTATTATCTAGATGGATCTATTATCTAGATGTAGCACTACTTGAAAGAAGAGCTTTAATTATGGAGTATTTATGGATTTACAAGTCAATATTTCTCATTATTCACATCAATTCTAAGCAAGTACTTTCTAATTTTGGAGAGATCAAGTAGGGAAAGGAAGATCAATTTGCTAGCAAAACAAAAAAAATGCTAGCAAATTTTTTTATTAACCGATTCAAAAGTTAATTTGTATGGTTATTATGATTCTTTGTTTTGTATAACGTGTTGTTTTCTGATATGAAGGTTGTATTGCCTAATTTTCGGAGGAATCTCTTTCTATGTTAGTTGTAATTTAGGTTACGACCATTGATTGGTTAAGCATAAATTTCGGTTAGATGATAAGTTTTTGTTGATGAAAGAATTTATTAAATTTACTCGCCTTTTGGGGAATGTACCTTCAATTTATTTATAAATAAAACATCTTTTTCTGACAAAAAAAACAAAATTTTCAATGTAATCATATTATTGTATTATAGGAAAAAAGGAACTTGAGTGATCTTAGGTAACTTCCCTAAAATATTGAAGAAAATCAATGTATTTTGATATATACAATCTTTTGTTATACATAATCCTTTAAATACTATTTTGATATGAGAAATACTAGGTACCCCAAAAGTTTCCCCAAAAAATTTTCACAAATGAGATGTGTTTGCTTTTAATTGGTTATAAAAATAATAGTAGGATGAGACCCCCCTGCATTCACACCAACCATCCAATTAAAACATTCCACTTGTTTGCCACATCATTTTGTACATGTTTTTGGGAAGAATTTTTGGGTTCCCTAACAATGCTCTTTTAATATACAAAATCATTTGTAAAATATAATAATTTTATTCGGTATTTAAAGGAAGTTCCTGAGATTTTTCTCGGATTCCATATCCTCATTATTGTATACTAGCTTATGATCTATGCACTGCACGCCTCTTTTTTAATATATTATACAAAAAATATTTTCAGACGAAATTTTCTTAATATTTAAATTTATTAAAATTCATTTATACTGAATTTGTTTTGTATCATATAAATTTTAATATTTCAAAAGAACTCTTAAATTAAAAAGACTTAGAACAAAAACCCAAATTTGAATATAAATATATAAAAAATTATTATTTATTAGACTCCACACAATCAATTTACTATTTTTGCTTTATTTTGAATTCTCAAAATCCGATTTAGATGATTTTACAAGCCACACAAAACTCAAGAATCATCTTTAATTTAGTGATAGTTTAACAATTATTATTGAACTGAAGTTACTTGGAAATTGTGGAGAAAAGAAAGTTACGAATTATTTTTTATTAAGAATTCTATTTAACTTAGAAGGGTGAAGGACCAAATACCTAATTTTCAATAAAAATATGCCCAAAATACCTCTATTCGGTAAATATGGCCCTAAATACCCACCAAATACTCTAAGGGTAGGGGAGTACTCCCTCAGTCCCGGTCATTTGCTATCACTGGGGGACGGGAGCGTGACACGCATTTTAAGGTGCATTTTAAGGATAGTTTTATTTTTCAAATTTTCTTTTTTTTTTGGTATAAAAATAGGTATGCTAAATTTTTATACAAAAAAAGAGAAAATTTTAAAATTAAGTTATGAAACTATACTTTTTAGGAGGCTTAAAATGAATGTCAAGCAGTGAAAAAAACTGTAAAGAAATGGGTGGGACGGAATGAATATCTATTTATATTATAAAGGCTATTGCCTTTTTTATGGTACTTTTACCATTCTAACCAGATACTATTTTTGTATTCACTGTATTTGCCATTTGACTTATATTAATCTCTTTTGACTTATACGTATTATCCTTAATATACGTATACAAATCTTAAGCTTCTGAAGGAAGCTTTTGCTTTTCCCCAAAATCAAATCTATTCAATTTGATTACAAATTCAAATTTCAGACCACTTGAAATCTCTCTCTTTACACGCTTTCTTCTCTTTTTTCTAATTTACAGGATTTGAATTTCAAATTCTTAACATTTTCTCCTTTTCTTTGTTTCTTACTCTCACACAATCACTTGATTCTTCTCTTAGTATTCTTTTTTCATAATTTTCTTATCTTTGTTTTAGTTTTCTGATGTGTTCTTCTTTTTCAGGTTTGAGACTCATGAATGATTTGTAGCCCCAAGTGCCTCCATATTTGTGTTAATGAGTTACTTTCTTTTTCTCTTTTGTTACAATTTCTTTTGATTTCGTTTCTTTTTCTTTGAATTCTGACTCGCTAATTTAATCTTTATTGTAGGTTAAAGATTGTAGATTGGACACGACTTCAATTGTTTCAGGTATTCAAACCCTTTTTTCTCTTTAATTTTTCATGGATTAATGGAATTATGATTATGTAGACTTGTGTTTACCAAAACTTTGTATTTGTGTTTTAGGATTGTTCTCTAATCTGATTTGTTTCTTTTGGTTATTTGTTATTAACTAGCATGATAGCCCGTGCAAAGCACGGGCATCATTTAAATTCGTCTAATTTAATTATTTTGGTTATTAAGATAGATGATTCGTAATTTTTGAAATATAATAAATAAAAAGTGTGATACATTTAACAAAATATTTGAAGTATGATACATTGTGTGTATACATCTATAAACCATTATCACTCGACAATTCTTTCATGTCACCAAATCGACAAACACTCTAGAAATAACTTGCAAACACGTTTGTCACGAATTCCAACCACCCTACACCTCCGATCGCTCATTCATCTCACTTTTCATTCTCTCACATAAGATCCGAGTTTATAAAGCTCATTCACCCACTCTACCACCGTCATCAACAGCACCTTCGAACACTATTAGATTTCAAATTTTGGAAATTTTGGTAATTGCGTTCAAAATTTTAGTGATTTAAGTTGAATGTTCGGTCATTCTACAATCATTTTGATTTTTAGTGGTGTAGAGCCTGATATTGATTTGATTGCAGTAAGAATTTAGTGATTTCACTCGTGATTCTAGCGATTGTGTGTGGTTTGTGGTGGTGGCGATGTGGTGGTGGTATGGCCGTGATGGTGATAGTGGTGTTAGCGATGTGTTGTTAGTGTTGATATTGATAATGATGCATGTATTCATAGAAAACACATGACTTTTATATATATATATATATATATATATATATATATATATATATATATATATATATATATATTTACAAATTGAACGATAATATGAAATATATGATCTATGATTTTAGTTACGTATTATTTATAATTTTATAGTTAATTCTTCCTTTAAACTCCATAAGTAACCAATAATAATTATATAAACGTGTATACGTGTAGTCTTATTTTGTGTTGTTAATGTTGATATTGATAATGATGTATTAACAGAAAACACACTTGAAACTCCATAAGTAACCAATAATAATTATATAAATATGTATACGCGTAGTCTTATTTTAAAAATTCATCTTTTTTAATATAAAATTTTAAATTTCTTTTAATTATTATATACTTAATTGGTTATTTTTTGAATTTAATTTTTAAATTCAACTAATCGATCATTATACTTTATGTATTATATATACAATTTAGTATTTTTTTAAATATCAATTCTTTCATTAACATAACTATACATCTTAATTTCATAACTAATTGTATTGCATCTATAATCTAATTTATAATGTCGTGTCCTAACCCAAGTCCAACTACGCTTTTTTATTTAATTAAAAATCAATACAGTGTTTGTATCTCATATGTAAATTATTTAATTGATCACAAAATCATTTTTCAAATAATTATAACGGGTATATTGAATTTTTTATAACTCGTCAAAAATCATTTTGACCTATACTAAACATAATACACTAACAACATAATTTATTTGATGCTTATACTAAACATAATAGATAGATAACATAATTCATTTGATTAAATTGTTTAATTCTCAGCAAGGTAGTAATATTAAATAAAACAGAACATGAGAGTTATTTGTGCATGTAGTAAATGATTTTTAAAAAGGTAACATAAATTCTTCTTTGGTGTAGTGGTTGAAGATGGGAACATAATTCCTTTCTAATTCAAAGAACTTGGATTCAAGCCTTGGTACCAACATTTTTAATATATTAAAATTGTTAAGGGATAAATACGTAATTTACTAAATAGCCTTGAAAGACCTTGTTGACTTATAATATATATAAAGGATGGATGGATGGATGGATGTATATGTAGTTAATATGAAATATTATATAAATATTAACAAAATCTATGTTATTCATTTTATTTAATTTTTTTTGTATAAATCGAACCATAAATATTTTATTTGATTTTGTTTTAAAATAGAGATAGTGAGGAGGTTATTCATGAATGTGGTTAATGATTTGAAGATATGTATCAAAAGTTGAGCTAGTTTAATGGTTTTGGGTGTGAATAAATGTTAAAATAGATATAGTGAGGAGTTTATTCATGAATGTGATTAATGATTTAAAAATATGTATCAAAAGTTGAGTTGGTGCAATGGTTGTGGGGTTGAGTATAAACTCTTGTGCACAATGGGTTCATGGGTTCAATTCCCATTGAAAACAAATTTTTTAACATTATTATAATTTGAAGGGCATAAAAGTAAATTACTAAATAGGATGAAAATGCATGTTCCCCTATAATAGATATAAATGGCCTATAATATATATTAAGGATTAGGGGTGAGAAAAAAAATCCAAAAACCGGATTATCCAATTTTTCGATCCGGTATCCGATTATGAAAATCCGAAAATTAGGATATCCGATCCGAAAAAACCGGACCGGATATCCGATCCGAAAAAATCGTACCGGGTATTCGATCCGGATTGTTTTTATGAATTCGGATACGGATCCGGATCACAACTTTTAATAAATTCGGATATCCGGATCCGATCCGGTTTTTAATATCTATTAAAAATAATATTTATATTTAATAAATAATGAATTTATTGTAGACAAATAACTCAACATTGAACATATTAAATTAAGTAATGAATTATCACTAATAAATAATAAATTTGTCCAAAGTAATTAATAAATTAATAAATTTATTCTTAAATCAACCTTGATAAATATTTTCTCTTACTTAATCATTTTATCCAAAGTGATTGATTAAGAAGTTATAATATTAAAAAATTAAAAACAAAGCCAGTGGAAGAATATCTTTTTTTAATAATATTTTCACTTAAAATTATGAATTCGAGAGCTAGCGTGTTACTCCCTCTATCCCGTTTATATTGGTCATCAATCAAAATGCACATATTGAGTAATCAAATGAAAATTGCCATACTTACTCTCAATTGTTCGCATACTTTGAAAAACATAACATTATTAATCCTTATTTTTAAACAACATTATTAATACTTAATTTGCTTTATTTAGAAAATGTGGCCACTATTTTTGGGACTTGCAAAAAAAGAATTGTGGCCAATATAAACGGGATGAAGGTAGTATTCATATTTTTTTAAATTATTTATAAGAACTCGTTAAAGAAATGAATGGTATTTTATGATAGTTTATAATAAAATTAGGGGAAAAAATGAATATACAAATGTTAAAATATGAGACGATGATATCCAAATTTTTATTAATTAATTTATCATTTGTAAAGTTAACGATAACTTATTAAAAATGTAATAAAATTTATTTATTTATACTAACAAAAATAAATTTTACTTAACTAATTCGGATCCGGATTATCCGATTTCCGATCCGGTTTAAACGGATATCCGAATTCCGGATATCCGATTAAACCGGAACTGGAACCGGAATAGATTGTTCATAATCCGAAAAACCGGATATCCGATCCGAATTTTAAAACCGGACCGGATATCAGGTTTTGCCCACCCCTATAAAGGATGGATGGATGGATGGATGTATATGTGGTTAATATGAAGTATTATATAAATATTAACAAAATCTATGTTATTCATTTTATTTAATTTTTTTCGTATAAATCGAACCATAAATATTTTATTTGATTTTATTTTAAAATAGAGATAGTGAGGAGGCTATTCATTAATGTGGTTAATGATTTGAAGATGAGTAGTGCTACAGGTACCAAATTGGGTACCAAAATTGGGTACCAAAATTGGGTACCAAATGACATGGCAACAAACACTTGTCATTTTCAAATTTTTTGATTGGATGGCCCTGGCAGGCCCAGTATAACTATAACCAATTAAAACAAAGCCACATCATTTGGTGACAATTTTTGGTACCTCTAGCATTTTTCTTTGAAGATATGTATCAAAAGTTGAGCTAGTTTAATGGTTGTGGGTGTGAATAAATGTTAAAATAGATATGGTGAGGAGGTTATTCATGAATGTGATTAATGATTTAAAACTATGTATCAAAAGTTGAGTTGGTGCAATGGTTGTGGGGGTGTGTATAAATTCTTGTGCACAATGGGGCCATGGGTTCAATTCCCATTGAAAACAAATTTTTTAACATTATTATAATTTGAAGGGCATAAAAGTAAATTACTAAATAGGATGAAAATGCATGTTCCCCTATAATAGATATAATGGATTTTTGTTGTGTTATTTGGTTGTGCATTTACCTAATTGCTTTTGTAGCCCAGGTGTTTGATCGAAGTTCTGATAGAATTTTTATTTATCTTCAGTTGATTATTTTTACACCTAATAGTTTGTATATTGTATGTGTTATGTATTAGCGCATTTTTCCATTTTTTATGTTATTTTGCATAAGATTGTTTAGATTGATCCAGGTATGATATTAATTTTTCCTAATGTTTTTGTATGTTAAATGTTTATTAAAGTTTCGAGCGAACTCTTTATTATATTTAGTTGATATTTTTACATGTAAATAGTATGTATATTGTATGTGTTATGTTATAACACATTTTCCCGTTATTTATGT
This sequence comes from Kitagawia praeruptora, assembly GCA_037693485.1. Classification (NCBI taxonomy): domain Eukaryota; kingdom Viridiplantae; phylum Streptophyta; class Magnoliopsida; order Apiales; family Apiaceae; genus Kitagawia; species Kitagawia praeruptora. Next base: position 88,438,970 of record CM075347.1, on the reverse strand, counting down.
TTTTTGTAGAATATTGTTTAGATGATAAATGCTATGTTTGAAGATAGATTTTTGTTTTGGAAGGTTGTGGTAGTATTTTTTTCCGACAAATCAGGCACAATGTTTTTATATAGAACTTTACTTTTACCGATGTTAGTTTGTTACTTTTTGATCAAGGTTGGGTAACTTACATGATTTGAAATGTTCAAGAGGAAAAGATGCTTGAAATTTCAGAAAGAGGGGAAAATATAGTACTGCATTATTTCGAAACATATTTTTCTTACAATTTAGGATTGCCTAATTCGTATCATATCTCTACACAAGTTGAAGTTGACAGGATGAAGTTGATAGAGCAAATCGGTTTGTCCATATTGGCGAAATACCAATTTACTGGCACAAAGAGAGCAGGAGAGATGGCTTAATCATACGTGTGCAAGATGCTAGAGAATGGTATATTTGCACTTATCATCTATGATTTTGTATTTTCTTTAAACTAACAAGTTTTCATCGTATTTTATGGGTTGTGTTGTTGTGACAACCCCAAATCCGGGGTCAGGAATCCAGGCCGTCACGGGCCAATTTCAATTTATTAATATTCTTCTCTTGGCAGCTGGAATATAATTTCATAATAAAACTCACACAATAGACCCCACACTTAATAATATTAATACACACCAGTCATATGCTCAGAGAACAACATCCACGATATTAAAAGTTTAGAGTTAAGAAGTTATTACAAACTCAGAATCATACTTAAATACATTGTTGAATAATACTTCGACATGAAGTATTTCAACAATCCAAAAGTTTCTTACATGCTAACACACTTAATTATACATAAGGCTACCAAGACCCGTCTGTCTCTATGCTACCTCGGAAATCGGTGCCAGCGTGCTCTCAAAAGGTCGCCTTCCCCCTACCCTCTTGCGGGGTGTTCTGCGGAGTATCAGCATACCTAGCTGTTATATAAATAAGTAGCAAGAGTGAGCTATAATAGCTCAGCAAGATAAACTTTATAGACTATCATCAAAGAGAAACATAGATATATTTGTATAACAAACATAAGACAAATCATAATTATTATGAAAGAATTTATTTTTATTCGATAAATACTCCTTCCAACTATTTTTATACCAAAAGAAATATATAGCCTTCTCATATTAGTTTCTCTTCTAAAATAATTAAAACCATTATATCATCTCAGTATAATATTTCCATTTTTCTTGTTATACAACACTTATATAAAAAAAAATAATATAAAATCAGTTTCTCTTCTTATTACAAAATAATCCCATCATTTCATACCATTTTCCTTTTTTAGTATACAAACCGGAAACCATTATCAACACTTCTTTTAAAAGTTTTGGGGATATCCGCTAGCGCCAGATACGTTAGGACGATGATCAGTCGCCTAAGTACCCGCTCCTTGTTTTCTACTAGTAGAAGGAATGTCAAACATCCCTGGAGGAAGGTTCTCCACTACATCCTCCATCGGCAACACATGGGCCGAAAATAAAATATTGAGTGCTGGACTGTGCCGCACACAACCTATTACGCTTTCTGTTGCAATCCCCCTTTTTGTCAAATCATTATTCCATTTATAAAACACCATTTCACATTTTCCATTTCCATTCACATTTCCCTTCACATATATCATTTCCATTTCCATTTATCATCACCTTTAAAAATTATATATGTCATAATAATTTGATTATAACTCAGACATCTCCTCTGTATTCAATGAAATCAATATGCTCTTATATACATAAAGTATTCCATTTATTTTAGAAGTATTAAATAATACTCAATAATATCTATCACAACATTTAGAAAGAATATTTTTAACATAATATTAGAAATCATATAACTCTAGATAATAACTGATACCATTCCTTTATATAATTCTAGATAACAACTGATACCATTCCTTTATATAACTCTTAACCATAAGGCATGATCACTTTATGCATCTCGTATTTATATCCATACTCATAATTCATAGATCATATCCATCTCTCTTTAATTCCCAAAATCAGGAAATAAATTCTTAGTAATATGGCAACCATAGAAAATATGTACATATTCCATGAATGCATTTTACTTTGAAGATAAATAGTATTCCAAAGTAAGGATAGAAGAAATCTTGCCTCGATCTCTGTATCCTGGAAGTATGGCTCGTGGCTCTCCCGAAGTTTCTATAAACACAAAAAGGACCGTCGTTAGAATACTACATTCCTTTCTCACTTCACCTTTATATAACAACACCCTTAATACTTACTATGTGAATAACATGCTATTATAACCCAAGTGTTCCAAGAACCTAACCATTTTTAAACTCCATCAAAGTTTCAATGTTTTTCACCATTTCCCCTAATGACCACACTTAACTGTAAAAATTCTCAGAAAATATGGATTTCGGATTTTACTACAAGGTCAACTGGTAATGACTCTTTGACTACCCTACTACAATATCCAAAAATTTTATAATTGTTAAAAATGTCTAAGTATGGTAGTTATAGCCTCAAAGTTAACACAATTACGGTTTCTCGGTTTTCGAACGTCTTTCACTAAAACTAACTTTTCTCCTAAACCGTTCATCAGATTTTAATGCACTTTATATCAATACGATCTATGAACCAAGCTCTATCATCTCATGGTCAGTTGGATTTCTAAACAGGAACCTACCGTACGTGTCTGTTGCTCCAAAAACAGGGCATTCTTTGGTTAAACAAAAAAATCGGACATTATAACGGCTATATTTTTATACTTTCCAAAATCCAACTCCTCCAAATCAATCATCCACCTTATACACCATCACCTACACCATGTGGTCATCTTACCAACCATGGTTACAAGTACATACTCCTTCCATATTCAACTTTAATCACTTACAAACACATATAACATCATGATCTTAACATTTATACCACTTAATCACTAAACAAAACAATATCCATCATAAATATAAAAGGGCAAGCATATTTATACCTTCTTGAAGCTTTAACAACACTTAACAATCCTTAGCTAGCCCTTAAACAACCTTACAATAGCTTGTATAGTCTAAAGAAACCATAAAACACAAGTTAGTTCTTGAAATCTACTATTCATCACTATTCATCAAGCAAATTTGGAGATTTTATTACCTATGCAAATGATGATGGTTGGCCTTGAAACTTTGTGCTTGTCTTAATCTATACTCCAAGATCCTCCATGAATTTTCTCTTGATTTGTTATGGAAGCTAGCTAGGGTTTTGAATTTCTTTTCTTCCTTTTTTTTTCTTTGGCCGAATGGAATGAACAAGGAAGGGGAGAGATTTTTTTCTCTTGCTTTTTGATCTTATCTTGTTAATCTTGCAAATTCTAGAGTTTTGTGGATTTGTGTGGACAATTACCTTGGCTAATGACAATTATATCCTTAAAACTTGGTTAGTGGAAGATGATGTAAGGGATTATGTCATTGGATGAGTTAATCATCTAATTTCTTTGGTTTTCTTAAATATAATCCTACTAATTCTTGTAAATGATAATGTGGGATGTATCCTTGTTATTTTACTAATCTTGGTTGTTTTGTTTCCATACTCGTGTAATTGTGATTCGTTTAGAATATACCTCATTATCTCAGTGGTTCTGAAATCATTTAACAATCCAAATTCCTTTGGTATTTCCTTAACTTGATAATCACTTAGTTTACCCTAATTCACTAAATCCTCAATATATAATTTCCTTCAATATCTCTCTGCTCCTTAATATCCAATAGAAACTTATTCGAAATCAAAATCCTCAAAATCCATATTCAGGAATTTCTAAAATCTATCGTCATTTCGAGTCACTTATTTTCAATGCACAATACTAATATGGTTTCTATTTACTCATTTTCTGTTTTAATTATAGAGTAATTACATACCATTTCCCTAAATCCTCAAATTTTACTATTCATGTGATCACTGTAGCATTGCTAAAGTTAGGGTTATTACAGTCTTCCCTCCTTAAAAGGATTCCGTCCCGGAATCATGAGGAAAATGTTCATAGATACCTTTTTCATCCACACCTTCTAACTTCTACACCACTTTCTCTATCCTTTTTCCTTCATAATATCTTTATCTTGTTTGCGCAAAAATACACCAACATAAACTTGCTTGTCATTCATCAACATGCCATTTAGCTTATCAATAGTAGTGCTTTCATTAGCTTTCCTGCAAATCCCTTCCTGTATTCAGTCATTCTATATTATCTCATCTCTCATTCCTCTTTTAGCTAAGGGTATCGGCCACCACATTGGCCTCCCCTGAACGGTAGTGTATCTCACTATGGTTTGTCTATATTTTGATCTCTATCATGACATAAATATGAACACTTCAATCTTGTTATATCCCGTCTCTGTAAAATCCTCCAGAAATTTGACTATAACATTACTCCTTGAAACAATTGTAAGAAAATATTACCTATAATATATATTTCCTGTTCGTATCTAAACAAGTCTGTAGTTTCCCCCAAAATACTATTACTTTCTCTTTCTGGATCAGCATATCTTACCTCCAACTCAGATAGATCATTCTTATCTATTTTATTAACTTATTTACACCATTCATTGACCACGTTGATTCCTAACCAAACATTTACACTTAGAATGTTAAACAATAAAAAAAATGTTTACCTGCATCTGTATCCGGATTTTTCAACGCTTCTCCTAAAGTCATATTATACACCCTGGCAGTAGGTCTATTCGAAGCAGTCACACTTTGTCCTGTTGCAGACGACCCACCAGAACGGCAATCTCTAGCCATGTGTCCTAATTTCCCACACTGGTAACACTTGACATCATTCCTAGGGTTCGTATCAACTGATGGGCACCTGTCAGAGTAATGCCCCTTCTGTCCACATTTATAACAAGTTACTCCCAACAGTCTACACACTCCTGTATGCTTCCTACCACACGTAGTGCACTCTGGTAATGGTGGTCTTGATTGATTAGACTGAAATGTTCCTGAGGACTTACCACCCTGATTCACAGTCTCACTAACAGCCTTGTTACTCCCTGACCTTCCCACAAATGGAGATTTTTGTCCTTTACCAACCTTGCTAAAGTAACTTCCTTCACTTGAACCTCCTTTCTGACTCTCAAATTTCCTTTTCTTATTCTCTCGACCTATTTGAGTCTGTTCACTCTCGGCTTCGATAATAGATGCCTTTTGAACTACCGCAGTATACTCAGTTAACTTAAACGGTGCTACTCTCATCCGTAGCCATGGTTTCAATCCTTGTTGGAACCTTTTTGCTCGTTGTTCTTCAGTACGCACAAATTCTGGAACAAACCTAGACAGTTCAGTAAATTTAGTTTCATATTCCGCCACTGTTAGGTTATCCTGTTTTAACTCCAAAAATTTCATTTCCATTTGATTTTCCAGATACCTAGGGGAATATTTATCTAGAAACACCCTAGTGAAACGTTCCCAAGTTATCACTCCCGCTCCCTCTAGATTCTTCTTAGCTTCCCACCAATAATTTGACTCTCCCTTTAAGAGATAGGCTGCAAAGATTGTTTTCTGACCCTCTTCTACCCTCAATATCTCAAAAGCTTTCTCCATCTCTTTTAACCAGGCTCTAGCTACTACTTGGTTAGCAGTTCCCTCAAACTCTGGGGGTTTTAATGAGTTAAAGGCACCAAAGGAGTTAGCTGTCTGATTGGGAAGAACAGGTGGTTGTTGGGGATTCTGTGGATTAGCTAAATTCTGTCTTAATAGTTCCATGAATTGGTTAAAGGGATCACCACCCTGATTTCTTTGTTGGCCAGTTGATTCATCTTCTTCTTCCTCATGATCTTGTTCATTATGAGCATTTTTATTCTATCTATTTTGACTTCCTTCCTCTCTCTCATTTTCCCTTGTATTTGCTCTATTATTACGCTTAGGCGGCATGATTCTGTATATAACAATATTCTCCATTAATCACCCAGATTTAGGGTACAATATACATCATTTCCATATATACACAACTATATCATTAGTTAACTTATTCATATATTACAATACTCTTAACTCTACGTAGTTAGTATCTAGTTACATTACAGCTTTAACAAGTAAGCATATCACCTTTAATACGATAACCTTTTCATTTAAGTCAATCACCTAACATACATTAATATTTTCGAATCCAAACATTTATTATCAAAATACGATAAACTAAGGCAAAATACACAAACTTCATTAATTCACATAAATATTTTACAACTTATGGATACATCCTTCACTACTAGCTAATATATACATCATAAAGTACAAAGTTCGAAACCCCAAAAGCATATCCGTACATACTAATCCGCTATAACAAAAGTACTACTAACTGTCCTCTAATCAGACTGGGATTAAGACAGTAAACAACTAAACTAATCCCTAAAATGACATCAACAAGATGACTAGTCTGATTAGTGACCAAAACTACTACTCCGACTCATGGTAACGCCGCTCTGACCACATCCCTGATCTGCACTACCATAGAGGTGACTGTGTCTACTATCTGAGCTCGCCATGCTGGGTCCCCCTATCTCCCAACAACCTCCTAATATCATCGAGTGCTCGCAACTCAATACTAACTAAGCCCAAAGACAAACCATCAGGAATAGTACCTCCCCTCCCTCTGTCCGATCTCTGTAAGAGTGTATCTATAGTCCTACGGGACTCCTCCAACTGGCCCTGTAAGACAAAATACTCTGACAATAAAATAGCTGGAAGTGGAACACCTGCCAGTATGGGTGTCTCCTGAGGGGGTATAGCAGCTGGGGGAGGTGCATCCACAGGTGGAGGTGCAACTACTGGTGGAGATGGAGGAACTGGCTCGGTATCTGCATCCTCAGAAGGGTCCTCCTCCACCTCATCCTCTGAGAAAATAAAGTGTCCCGGTGGAGTGAACTGCTCTATAGGATCCTCCAAAGGATCAGGACTCGGTAGAGGGGATGGAACTAGTGATGGCACTGGGACATGAGTAGGAATCATGTGGATATCTCTCCACTCAGTCTGCTCCTCAGCTATAACCGATAACCTAGGCCTCTTACGCAATGGCATCTCCTCCTCTGGAATGTCTGACCTCACTCGGGAAGGACCTGCCCCATCAGATCCTACATAGGGTCTACCGGTGTATGGTACCACAGTCATGGCATCTCTCTGTCTGCGCTCCTCTGCCTCCTCAAGTCTCACTCTGATCTCATATCTCTCCATGGCCTCCGCGCGAACTCTCCTCCTGAGGTCAGTGACAGCATACTCTGGAACCTCTACACCTACTAGCTGTAAGTCTACAATCTCCGGCTCTGACAGTCCTAGCCACTGGGGGTCCTGACTCGGCTCACCCATCTCCGCTCCCTATAATAAAACATAAAATTCTATTAATAACGGTCTATAAAATTATAATATATGCTTAACATAAATGCTACATGCGATATACCACCCCTGAACTCGATGGAAGTTCAAAATTTTTATATTATTACTAATACATTTATTATTATCATTGTTGTTCCTGAGCATTATGACTCTTAGCTCTGATACCAAACTGTGACAGCCCCAAATCCGGGATCAGGAATCCAGGCCGTCACGGGCCAATTTCCATTTATTAATATTCTTCTCTTGGCAGCTGGAATATAATTTCATAATAAAACTCACATAATAGACCCCACACTTAATAATATTAATACACACCAGTCATATGCTCAGAGAACAACATCCACGATATTAAAAGTTTAGAGTTAAGAAGTTATTACAAACCCAGAATCATACTTAAATACATTGTTGAATAATACTTCGACATGAAGTATTTCAACAATCCAAAAGTTTCTTACATGCTTACACAATTAATTATACATAAGGCTACCAAGACCCGTCTGTCTCTATGCTACCTCGAAAATCGGTGCCAGCGTGCTCTCAAAAGGTCGCCTTCCCCCTACCCTCTTGCGGGGTGTTCTGCGGAGTATCGGCATACCTAGCTGTTATATAAATAAGTAGCAAGAGTGAGCTATAATAGCTCAGCAAGATAAACTTTATAGACTATCATCAAAGAGAAACATAGATATATTTGTATAACAAACATAAGACAAATCATAATTATTATGAAAGAATTTATTTTTATTCGATAAATACTCCTTCCAACTATTTTTATACCAAAAGAAATATATAGCCTTCTCATATTAGTTTCTCTTCTAAAATAATTAAAACCATTATATCATCTCAGTATAATATTTCCATTTTTCTTCTTATACAACACTTATATAAAAAAATAATATAAAATCAGTTTCTCTTCTTATTGCAAAATAATCCCATCATTTCATACCATTTTCCTTTTTCAGTATACAAACCGGAAACCATTATCAACACTTCTTTTAAAAGTTTTGGGGATATCCGCTAGCGCCAGATACGTTAGGACGATGATCAGTCGCCTAAGTACCCGCTCCTTGTTTTCTACTAGTAGAAGGAATGTCAAACATCCCTGGAGGAAGGTTCTCCACTACATCCTCCTGGAGGGAGGTTCTCCATTACATCCTCCATCGGCAACACATAGGCCGAAAATAAAATATTGAGTGCTGGACTGTGCCGCACACAGCCTATTACGCTTTCTGTTGCAATCCCCCTTTTTGTCAAATCATTATTCCATTTATAAAACAGCATTTCACATTTTCCATTTCCATTCACATTTCCATTCACATTTCCGTTCACATATATCATTTTCATTTCCATTTATCATCACCTTTAAAAATTATATATGTCATAATACTTTGATTATGACTCAGACATCTCCTCTGTATTCAATGAAATCAATATGCTCTTATATACATAAAGTATTCCATTTATTTTAGAAGTATTAAATAATACTCAATAATATCTATCACAACATTTAGAAAGAATATTTTTAACATAATATTAGAAATCATATAACTCTAGATAATAACTGATACCATTCCTTTATATAATTCTAGATAACAACTGATACCATTCCTTTATATAACTCTTAACCATAAGGCATGATCACTTTATGCATCTCGTATTTATATCCATACTCATAATTCATAGATCATATTCATCTCTCTTTAATTCCCAAAATCAGGAAATAAATTCTTAGTAATATGGCAACCATAGAAAATATGTACATATTCCATGAAAGCATTTTACTTTGAAGATAAATAGTATTCCAAAGTAAGGATAGAAGAAATCTTGCCTCGATCTCTGTATCCTGGAAGTATGGCTCGTGGCTCTCCCGAAGTTTCTATAAACACAAAAAGGACCGTCGTTAGAATACTACATTCCTTTCTCACTTCACTTTTATATAACAACACCCTTAATACTTACTATGTGAATAACATGCTATTATAACCCAAGTGTTCCAAGAACCTAACCATTTTTAAACTCCATCAAAGTTTCAATGTTTTTCACCATTTCCCCTAATGACCACACTTAACTGTAAAAATTCTCAGAAAATATGGATTTCGGATTTTATACAAGGTCAACTGGTAATGACTCTTTGACTATCCTACTACAATATCCAAAAATTTTATAATTGTTAAAAATGTCTAAGTATGGTAGTTATAGCCTCAAAGTTAACACAATTACGGTTTCTCGGTTTTCGAACGTCTTTCACTAAAACTGACTTTTCTCCTAAACCGTTAATCAGATTTTAATGCACTTTATATCAATACGATCTATGAACCAAGCTCTATCATCTCATGGTCAGTTGGATTTCTAAACAGGAACCTACCGTACGTGTCTGTTGCTCCAAAAACAGGGCATTCTTTGGTTAAACAAAAAAATCGGACATTATAACGGCTATATTTTTATACTTTCCAAAATCCAACTCCTCCAAATCAATCATCCACCTTATACACCATCACCTACACCATGTGGTCATCTTACCAACCATGGTTACAAGTACATACTCCTTCCATATTCAACTTTAATCACTTACAAACACATATAACATCATGATCTTAACATTTATACCACTTAATCACTAAACAAAACAATATCCATCATAAATATAAAAGGGCAAGCATATTTATACCTTCTTGAAGCTTTAACAACACTTAATAATCCTTAGCTAGCCCTTAAACAACCTTACAATAGCTTGTATAGTCTAAAGAAACCATAAAACACAAGTTAGTTCTTGAAATCTACTATTCATCACTAGTCATCAAGCAACTTTGGAGATTTTATTACCTATGCAAATGATAATGGTTGGCCTTGAAACTTTGTGCTTGTCTTAATCTATCCTCCAAGATCCTCCATGAATTTTCTCTTGATTTGTTATGGATGCTAGCTAGGGTTTTGAATTTCTTTTCTTCCTTTTTTTTTCTTTGGCCGAATGGAATGAACAAGGAAGGGGAGAGATTTTTTTCTCTTGCCTTTTAATCTTATCTTGTTAATCTTGCAAATTCTAGAGTTTTGTGGTTTGTGTGGACAATTACCTTGGTTAATGACAATTATATCCTTAAAACTTGGTTAGTGGAAGATGATGTAAGGGATTATGTCATTGGATGAGTTAATCATCTAATTTCTTTGGTTTTCTTAAATATAATCCTACTAATTCTTGTAAATGATAATGTGGGATGTATCCTTGTTATTTTACTAATCTTGGTTGTTTTGTTTCCATACTCGTGTAATTGTGATTCGTTTAGAATATACCTCATTATCTCAGTGGTTCTAAAATCATTTAACAATCCAAATTCCTTTGGTATTTCCTTAACTTGATAATCACTTAGTTTACCCTAATTCACTAATTCCTCAATATATAATTTCCTTCAATATCTCTCTGCTCCTTAATATTTAATAGAAACTTATTCGAAATCAAAATCCTCAAAATCCATATTCAGGAATTTCTAAAATCTATCGTCATTTCGAGTCACTTATTTTCAATGCACAATACTAATATGGTTTCTATTTACTCATTTTCTGTTTTAATTATAAAGTACTTACATACCATTTCCCTAAATCCTCAAATTTTACTATTCATGTGATCACTGTAGCATTGCTAAAGTTAGGGTTATTACAGTTGTATTTACGGTTGCTTACGTTTTATTATTTGAATTTTCAGAGAACACATAATCTTTTGCGATATAAGTTTGCAGGTTGTATGTTCTACGTTACGGCGGATAACAATTAAACTCTTTAACTATGTTATTTGCTAAAGTTTGGTCATTAATGATTGTTTTTTTACTGTTTCAGGTTGATTGTTTATGCACTATCACATATTCATTTCCCAGAAGAAAAATTATTTCACTGTGATATTTAGGATTCGTAAGTCTAAGTTCTGTTTATTTTTCTACAATGGCGTATTATGTCTTAGTATTATGATATATAGGCTATGGATCAAATAATTAAATGCTTTCGTGATGATAATGATATATTAAAAAAAGTGAAATAGTGTGTTATGAGTGGTGCTGACACATTTTCCCTTGCCCATAATTAAATTTTCAATAACATAAATGAGTAAGTTACTTAAGTATTCTGGTGGAATGTTCCCAAGAAAAGCTTTGCAAGATAAATAACATGACAACAAATGAAAGTTCTATTCGGTTCTATTCTCTGTACTTGATAAGTTGATATCTCATTTGCGAATAATTCAAATTCCAATAACTTCTCACACATTACACTACTCTTCTCTTTTTGTTGAAAATCTTGCTATCAAGAAAAGAGTTGAGGGGTTAATTTATTCTTTATGATTCCATGTCTTGATATATTTAGTTTGTTATACTCACTAATGATATTTTTTTTATTTATATATTCCAGGTAGACATTTTACGGTATCTTCAAGCAGTTGATAGGTAAAAATTATTAAAATCAGAATAATTTTGAAAATCTATGACTTAGGCAATAGTCAATCAGTGAGGAAGGTAACTCATGCATGAGCTGAGATATGGTGATAACGATTTTTCAGCTTCGAATTATAATGTGAATAAGCTCGCATGAGTGAAGTTAATTATTATAAGCTACATATTTGATTCCAAGTTATCTTAAGGAGGGAGCAGTCTTATCGAAAGTTTAAAATTTTTATTTAGAGTTGTAAGTTTGTAACCATGTTAAAACCATTATGGAAGCTCAAAAAATAAATCGAATGACGATCTATCTCAACCTGATACTCCTCATAAAAACTCAATTCACATTCATTTCTTCATTCCTCTACTATTTTATTAACATTGCCATATCTTTACTATTGTACTACATTATTAACATCCCCCACCCCCAATAGTCAAGAAGCTTGGTTTCCAGTAATAGTAATAGTAAGATTGAAAATAGAAGAAGATAAAGTCCCCATAACGTGCTTTATACTTTACTGGGAATACAAGATGATTATATATGGTTTGAAGATTGAGTATAGGTTGAATACTCCACTGACAATGGAACATCAGGTCGGATACTCCACTATCTAAACGTCTGATACTCCACTAGTAGAGAAGTATCACCTCTGATACTCCGCTACAAATAGAGCATTTTATCGAAATGGGTATTTTGGTTAGTGTTTCTAAAAATGGGTATTCTAAGCAAATAAACTTAAAAAAATGAGGCATTTTGGTCATTTTCTCAACTTAGAAAAGCTAATTATTTTTGGTGTAAATTAATAAAATTTTCGTATTTGAATATAATACTACTATCAATCAAATAAACTTACTTTTTAATATTAGATCTATTTCTATTCAATTTAGAAAATCTGCTTATTTGCTTTAGATTATTAAATTTACTTTTTGATATTTGAATATAATTCTACTATAAGTCAAATAAACTTTTAATATTAGATTTAAAGAATCATATCTATTTATTTAAAATCTAACGATCTATACTCTTTTGATCGATGATCATACTAAAAAAACTCATTTACGCTTATTACAAACATATGATATAATATATTTGTATAACTTATTCTCTTAACTTAAAATTTTGATAAAAATGTCTGTCGTCAAAAAATTGATTAATTTATATGATAATTATATCAAATCAACGATCTGAAAATTGGTCTCTGAAAGTCCAAATCAAGTGAGTGCAAAATTTCTAATTATTTTGGTTTGAACTCAATTTTATGTGACAATGTTCAACCGATAATACAGTATTGGCTCGATCGTCCAACCCGTTACATCAATGATTAAACCGTACTCGTATTCAAACTTAAATGACCAAATAGACAATAAACCAATCAAATATTTTACTAAAGTCGATCCGTAACGGGTCGGATTCGGATTGGATCATCCTAATTCTATAACCAAATTCGTTAAAAATTTTAAAATTCAAATCGGATCGGATCAAGAGTTGGGTACTTTATAGATTAATCCAAATTCGATTCGTTCGAATTTTGGGTTGTCGGACGGGAGGTCTGATCTGTTTAACAAATTAAATAAAATCTATTTTTTTTAATTATTTTAATTCAAATATATATTTTAAATTTTATTATGAGTAAATATTAAAATTATTAATTATGACATTTATATTTACAAACTGAAATTTAAATTCCAAAATAATATTATTTATATAAAATTTAATATATTTATATTTGATTTATATATATATATATATATATATATATATATATATATATATATATATATATATATATATAACATAAAAATGTAATAACTATAATATATTCGGATCAGATTATTATCGGATTAGATTTACTAATATATATATCCACTCATTATCAGATTGGACCCTTATCAAATCGGATCATTAACAAATCGGTTTTTTAGAAGAATTCATACTCATTAATTTAGCTATGAATCAGATCGGATAACTGAACCTATTTTTCCATAGTGTTTCTAACTAAATATGTTTTCAACTTTAGTTATTATTTAAAATTAATAAAATTGAAATGAAAAGAGATTGAATTTATTTTAAACTATCAATATAGGAGTAATAAAATTAAGGAAAAACACATAAATAAATTATAAAACGTCCCATGCAATAAAGTGTAGAGCATTTTTTTTTATTTTCAAAACTATGTGTCACCTATTATATTAAAATATGCTACATATTATGAATGGAGGGAAATATGGAACACATATTCCTATAGAAATAAAAAAAATACTCCACCTAAAGTGTATTGTTACAAAGTAATGTGTTTCAACTTTGAACTTTGAAGGGTTGACAAGATCCAACACCAACCCAAATATATATCCACAAAATACAAACGCCACATATTTCACATTTCACAGGACACGGAGAGAGAAGAGTGGTACCCTCAGCTTTAACAACAAAAGCAATGGCAGTGGTTTCTACATCTTCTCTTTCCCAGCTCAACTCTGTTTTGCCTCGATCTTCCTGCCCAAAACTCAACTCCATTTCTATCTCAACAACCCAATCTTTCTTTCACAATGTCAACTCTCATCTCACCCGTCTATCTTCTTCTCGTGTTAAAGCTTGCAGAGGTGTTGTAGCCATGGCTGGTTCAGGAAAGGTAAAGTTTGAATCTTTTTCACTTGGGGTTTCAGTTTATGTGCTTAATTTGATTATTTGAGTTGGGGTTGTGTTGAACTTTGAGTTTTCTTGGGGAATTTTATTGGGGTTGTTGTGGATTGAATGTTTTTTTTAATTCAAGAATGATATACAGGTATTTATAAGTTGAAATTTTTGATATGTGGATTAACGTTTTATTGATTGTTATGTGGTTAAGAAACTTATCTACAAATTAATAGCAAAGCTCGAAACTACACATGATTCTGTTATGTTCCGGTTAATTAGATGGAATAGAGTGGAATGAAAAGTTTGAATCGAATTGGAGAGGAAAGAATGGATGTAAGAACGAAAATATATGAGGGACTGCGTAATTTCTGTGATGAGATTTAATGGAGCATTTCTTCTCAAATTAGAGGAGAGTTTGAGTTTCAGTTAATATTGTTAGGAATGAAATGGAGTAAGGAATGAAAATTGTTAATATTTACTTATGATATAGTACAATATTGTTTGGAATGAAATGGAGGATAGAATTAATTGTTAATTTTTGCTCAGAATATAGTACATTTGTCATGCCATTCTCTCCCAATTTCATTCACCCCAAACAAACACTATATTACTGTTAAATCTACTGAACACTAATCAAACGATTGATACCGCTCAGCAATCGTTCATATCAGTGGAATTGAACTTTATTGCAGTTTATACATGATCAAAACTGTTTATGACCGAGCGTTTTTATCTTTTAAGTGCTGATTCCTCACCAAGCATTACGTCCTGTATGTATTCTGATGTTAGGGAGACCAGCTCTCCGTAGACGTATAAATAACTCATCCCATTTAACCCGAGTTTTCAACCTTATTATTAGCTAGATCACTTTTCATGACATTTTAATAGTAACTCCTTCTCTGGTGATGGGTTCCTTGGGCCCAGAATGACATGCAATCGTACACAATATTTTTTTATTTGGGTGTTCCAGTATTACCTTTCCCGAATACAATTTCCTTTAATGTTATTAGATTAAACATTTTTTAATAGTCGACCTTATCTTTTTTCTTGCAGTTCTTTGTTGGTGGCAACTGGAAGTGTGTAAGTATATTCTCTTCTACCCCTTCAAGTTATATATGTATGCATGAAAACTCAATAAACTTTTCAATTAATGTATCTTTTGTAGTATCATGTACAATAAATGAGGACTTGCATAATCTCTTTTTCATGTGATGCAAATTAATGAGTAGAGAGACTGTCGAGTAAGCAAAGAGCCAAAGACATAAACAATAACTACAGCAGCCTGTTGTTTTAAGTAGATTAATTTCATGAACTAATGATTCTTGTAAAGTTTTCCTAGGAGCATAAGATTCCAAACCTACAAGAATATCAACCAGTAGAAGATTGCAGGGTTTCCATGGTGTGAACTTACTAAGACAATGGGTGAAATACGTATGTTGTTAAAAAGACCAACTTTATTGAACATGATATTAATGTGGATGAAATGCAGTATGATAGTTTGTTTTGTTATGATTGAACACGTATACAGTATACTACAACCTCATGTAGTTATGGAACTTCCCAGCTATTTAATTTAGTTTCAACGTTTTATATGTGGGCTTTACATACTTTCATTTAAAATTTTAAATCATACTATAGTTGGGCTGTTTCGTGTCATCAATATGATTTGGGATATATCACATGCTAAGCAGCAATAATAAATTTTTTGTTCTTTTAGTTGTCTAAATTGACTTCTTCCGTTGATATCTGATCTAGAATGGGACAAAAGACTCTATCAGCAAGCTTGTCTCAGAGTTAAACAGTTCAACATTGGAAGCAGATGTTGGTGAGTTTTCCACATCTTTTGATATATCATAATTGTATTAGGTATCTGAGCATGCTGACAGTTGAGAGTATTTGCTTTACTTGAGGTTCTAGCTTTACATACATTGTTCTATTATGTTTTATCAGCGGAAGTGTGTTGTATTTCCATTATATAAATGATAACTTCCATTTGGGTTGTAAATATCACTAGTTACCCTTGATTGATAAATATTAAATTAGAGTGTCTAAACTGAGGGGACTTATTTAAGAACCAACAGTATCTGTTATCAACAACTCAACATCAGCTTTAGTGAGAGGCTATCGTGTGTAAGTCGGACTTTAATTAATTGAAATTGGAATTTAGTTTTCTTAGTATGATGTAAATCAGTTGGTGGATTTCTACATTACACTTCTGTGCAAGGAAAGTGGGAGAAGACATGACAGTGCACATTATTAGATGTTGGGTATGTTATAGTACATTAAAGTCAAATAATTAATTTCTAGTGCAAGTAGACTTATTGGGTATGTTTTTTTTTTTTTTGCTAAACACTTATTGGGTATGTTATACATTAAAGTCAAATAATTAATTTCTAGTGCAATTAGACTTATTCGAGTGGAACATATCAAGATCATTAGATCAATATTCTAGTGGAATCTATCATAGAGAAACACTATATATGTGTAGATATGTAACCACTCCATTCTCTGTGATGAGCTTTCTTCGATTCCTAGTGTGTATCTATAATCTAATTATCTGAATTTATTGTTCCCAGCTCTTGTATGCTGCTATCTCTGTTATTATATTGCATCGCAAACTGTCTAAAACCCGGGTTTATTGTTCGAATTCCACAGATGTTGTAGTATCGCCACCCTTTGTGTATATTGATCAAGTAAAGAACTCTTTGACCGACAAGATTGACATAGCTGCTCAGAATTCTTGGATTGGAAAGGGTGGAGCATTTACTGGAGAAATTAGGTATGCTTTTTCATTTAAACTTCATATGCAATTGTTCCCTTGCATATCTGAATTACGCATTCACAAACAGAGGAACTACAAATGCTTCTGCAAGAGGCGCTTTGTAGAATTGGGGCTACTTTCTTTGAATGCAACTTATCTAGACATTTACTGTAAAGGTAAAATTATTTGTGTACCACCTTGTAGCCAAATAAAAAGGGCTATCCCCACTTTTAGTTTGTCAAACACGAGTTTTAGTTTTTTCCTTTTTCCTCTCTTTAACAGGCTATTTGTTTATTCACAGTGAACTGTCACATTTAGCATTGGATTTGTATTACATATTCTCAGAATTCAGAAGGTGTTTAAGAGCCTAACAAAAAATTACTATAGTTGAATATTCTGTTTTTGTTTTATTGTCATGTGGTAAGTGTGCTTGAATTAGTTAACTACTTTTTTCCTGTTTTGCTAATTTGAATCATAGGTAGCACAATGTTCATGTCATAGTAGGTAGCAACTCGTGTTACTGGAGTGGAATATAAACCACCAAGGGTTTTCGTCATTTTTTTAATATTATGAATTGCTGCCTAAATCCAGGCAAATTGGCATTTTGCTAATATGTGACCATCAAGTAATTGTATCTGACCAATACCATTTTGAAGCCATTTCCTAGCTTATATTATTTACACCTGCTTAAAGTTCTGTTATTGAACTCATCTACCATGTTGCACACGTAAATAGCTCAAAGTTAACTTGTTGCTTTGTAGCATCGAGCAATTGAAAGATATAGGATGCAAGTGGGTAATTCTTGGGCACTCAGAGCGGAGACATGTAATCGGCGAAGATGATCAAGTAAGATTTTGCTTAACTCTAACTTTGAATTAAAAGCATGACCTTCTATGCTTGAATTATCTAAGGTCCAATCCAGGTCTGATGTATTAGACTGTATATACAAAGACAATCTGACTAGCACTCCCTTGTTCAGTTTATAGGAAAGAAAGCTGCATATGCCTTGAGTCAGGATGTTGGCGTAATTGCTTGCATTGGTGAACTGTTACAAGAAAGAGAAGAAGGAAAGACATTTGATGTTTGCTTCAGACAATTGAAAGCCTTTGCAGGCAAGACATCTCTTTTATCACAAAATTTTTAAGGTGGTAGGAGGTCTTATTGGATCATATACTATATGTAAAATCCTCCCTCACTCGTATGAGTGGACAATTAGAGAAACAAAAACCAATTAAATTTAAATAATTGAGGGTGGGAGGTCGTGAACCCTCCGTAACTGGGTTTTGATGCCATACCAATTAACCAACTCTCCCAGAACCTTGTGGTGGTAGAAGGATGCGGTAACTGGATCACATACTAATTCAACAGAGCTATGTCTGCTAAATACTCACTACTATTTTTAATCCAGGAGGCTTTTGTTGCTATATGATAAATTGTATAATATTATACTCATGATGTTGTTGACAAAAGACAAAAATGATGCACAGATGCTATTCCCAGTTGGGATAATGTTGTAATTGCGTATGAACCTGTATGGGCAATTGGAACTGGCAAAGTTGCCTCGCCACAGCAAGCTCAGGAAGTCCACAAAGTTGTTCGTGATTGGCTCAGTACGAATGTTTCAGCAGATGTTGCTTCCAAGACACGCATAATCTATGGAGGTTTGTTTCGAAAAATTTTGTGTGTGTGTGTGCGCGCGCGCGTGCGTTCGTGTGTCGACAGAACATCTCGGCTAATGTATGTTCCAGAATCCGAGAATTTCTACAATTACCATGTATCTTTCATATTCAATTAGATTGCATATTTTTTCGTTTTAGGATCTGTAAATGGGGGCAACTGTGCTGAATTAGCGAAAGAGGAAGACATTGATGGATTCCTTGTAGGTGGTGCTTCATTGAAGGTACTGCTCATTTTCATATGCAGTTTAATATTACTCTTGTATTCTCCTTTTTAAGAAAACAACGCTCAATCGTATGTCTGTTTAAGAGTAAGAAAACAAAGAGAAGAGAAGATTTGATAGAATTTTCCTTTCCCGATATTTATACTTACCTTATAGAATAACAAATTCAACTCAAACTCAAAATCATCACAAGTTTCGCTACATAAGTGGGTTAGTTCAATATTTTGTATAGTGAATTACTAGATATGGTTTATGTACTACTGTTATAGACTTATAGTTGTTTCGAGGATAACTTAGAAGTATATTGCTAATTGACTGTGTAAAAAGATGAATATCAGGATTCAAGACCCTTGTTCTGGATAGGAGAATGAATGAAAGGGGAATATATTGTCCAATTTTGGTACGCAAGAGTAACATGTTAGGTTTCCATTGTGCAGGGACCTGAATTTGCTACAATTATTAATTCTGTAACATCAAAGAAGGTGGCTGCTTGATCTTTATGGTGGTTCGCCTCCAAGAAGATAAATTGATTAGAAGGCCTTCTTCAGATGTATGCATCAAGCTAGCAGAACAAACTAGTTTACTAGAATTTTGATCATTTTTTCTTCCCCTCCCCCATCCCAAAGATAACTTAGTACTGAGACCTCGCTGCTTGGCCTATAACTGAAAAGCCCTAATGAAATAGAATAAATGGAAGTTCAGTTTGCAACTGTCATTGCTTACTTCTCCTGGCTCCATTGGAATGAGAATTGTGTGTTGCCTGTTACCGATATTATTTGTGTTTCATTAGATGATGGAAAATTTATGGTGTTGTGATGCATTAGATGTTGTAACAGTTAAATTTGTAACTTAAATTGCAAGTAATAAATAAAGGAAAAGGAGGAGGAAAATCTTTTGCTCTTTTGTAAAGGGATGGTAGAATAAAGAGTGATGCCTTTAGCTAGCCACCTGGTTTAAGCATTCCAGAACCTTATGAAGAGTGAAGACTGTTATAGATTACAACTATAGCTAGCCACCTGGTTTAAGCTATCCAGAACCTTGATGATTTATACAGCTGTATATTTGGAAATAAAAGTAGACAAATGTATATTTGTTGTATAATTTTCATACTGGTTTTGAATATGGTAAAATATTTGTAATGACAGGAGGCACAATGATATATTGATATACTCCGTTCAGACTGCTAGGATCACATATGAAATTAAAGAAATTCCCGTGCAGAACATTGTTGAGTTGTCACAGTTCAGTAGTCCATTTGAATATAGTATAGAATCAGCTGCTTGAGTGGGAATTAGTTCAAAGATAAAGCAAGATAGAATCCATACTCAAAGCATATATTCCAAAGGCTACTCAACAGAAAAGCAATTTCATTCTATTCCTTTCTGTATTAAAGCCATGCCATGCACATTAGAGAGACGACAGAGATAAGATAGAGAGAGATATTAAGAGATGGACTGGGTGTATCCAAAGAGAAGAGGTCCAGAATGGAAACAAAGTTGGACAGCTCAGACTCTGCATAACGTTTCCAGTCCACCACTTCCATTGATTGCGGTTTTCGCCATCGTCATTTTCTTGTTATCAGTATCTCAATACACAACCTTTAAATCTCAACTCAACAATCACAAAATAAGTTTTCAGTTTGTCCTCTTCTTGATCCCAGTTCTTTTGATCTTTATCATCCGCTCGAATCTCATTCCCACTGGAAAATTTAATTTCTGGGGTAGGATTCAACAACCCCGCCAAGATTTAAGTCAGCGATCAGGGGCCTCACCCTGGGGCGTCGCCGCTCTTCTGGTGGTGATTCTGATTTTGGTTTCATATCAGTCTTCATTTCATTCAAAGTGGTTCGGTTCAGATTAATAGTTTACTAAAAAAAAACAGCTGTTGTCAGTCTTCATTTCATTCAAAGTGGTTCGGGTCAGATTATTAGTTTACTAAAAAAACCAGCTGTTGTTTCCCTATACATAACTGCATGTTAATATAAAGGAAAATGTTATGTTATTTTCGAAGTGAGCTTTTTAATTCCAGATCAATTTGATTAAATGTTTAGGACTGGTTGCCCCATGTCTAGCGGATGAGGAAAACATTAACTCAACCTACTCCGAAAATAAATTTTTTGCTCTAGAAATGATCAATTGACGGTGCGCTATATAGAATGGATGGCACATGTACTAGATACAGGCAAAGTTGTAGTATTGCAGGCTCTGCAATCTTGTGCCTGAGCATTTTCTTGTTTATGGATTGAATTTCTTATAATATAAATTGATGATTTTTTGTTGTAGACATGCTTGATTTCGTTCTTCAATATGCTTCAAATTTTCTCCTACATGCAGTATTTTAAAACTTTAGAAAGCTCAGAAAATCTTTCATTCCTAGATAGTCTTTGCTATATAAAACTCAAATTAACTAGTTTGAGTAACCTTTGTTTCTATCACTTTGATACCAACAAATAAGGCTTGCAAATCATTATGTATCTTAATTGTATGTATCTACCTCTTTGGCCCAGAAAGATTAGAAGAAGAAAATGTAACTAGGTACACACCAGATCACAACACATTTACACTTCCCCTGTTCTTGAAAGGCATTAGCAAGAAGAAACATAATAAACATACTGCAGCTTTTGTTCAAATCATATTTGTTGGTCGAGAATCATAACTAACATATTCTCACAGAAAAACATGCGATGGTAGCTAAGTTACAGAAGACAACCAGAAATTATGTACAGCTCAAGTATATGCCTGATTTGGTAGAAATGTTACTGGAGTTTTTGCTTCTATTCAGTTGTTAAGAGTAACAAAAATAAGAATATGCGTCGATAATCTGGCTAGAACACCTCAGTTGGCAGTTATAGAAAATCTTCTCTTTGCTTTGAAATATGCACAGACAGTAGGTTCTTCTGTTTATAAATAATGCACGTCCTAACTTGTTAAAACATTTATGTTCCTGTACTTTATATGTTGTTGAAATTGCAGTCATGTGCTATGGAGTCTGGACCGAGGTCCCGGCTTGCTACTTGCTAGTGCCAAAATCTCAATGTCAATGATACATAACCCAACACGGATTCGATTGTCACTTGAAACACATGTCCGTTATCCAGGGACGGTTCAATACTTTTAGAGGCCTAAAGCCAATTCAAAAATGGAGGCTTTTTATAATTTCTATAATTTAATTATTATTATGTAAAATTTATTTTTTTTTCTTTCTTTTATGCAAATTTTTTAATTATGTTTTCAAAATGTAACTATTGTAATAAATCTTTTTCTAATGATAACGTGACTGTTTCATTTAATCTTTCTTGTAACATTGTTAATCTTAAAAAAATCTTTATAAGTTTAACTTAGAAAAACTTCTTTCTCTCTATAAGCAATAGTTACACGCATATTAGTTAATATTATTCTGTAATCTATATGCATTAATACATTTGGAAATGAATTAATATAAGTGAGAATATCAATAGGAGCACTAATTAAGAAAAATAGCTAGTTAAAAATTAAATTTTTTTGTCTAATCATACATAGGGATGTAAATGATTTTTAAAAGTCAATCGTATAAATAAATTTGAAATATTTTTAAATTTTTCTAGAAAGTTTTATGGTTTTGAAAAAAATGAATAATTGCTTAGCCAAAAAAAAGAATAATTAATAATTATTTAGATTAGTTATCATTAAACTAAATATATTGTTAAACATAAATAAAAACTAAAATTTAAAAACTAAGATTTATTATTCTTTTTTTAAAATTTTCATCAAGTATTTTAACTTTTTTTTGTTGAGTAAAAATCATAAAAAATTTTAAATAACAATATAAATGTATTTGTATTTGAAGACCTAAAATTTTTAGAGGCCTAAAGCCGAGGCTTCGCCTAGTGATAGCACTGCCCCTGCCGTTATCACTTAAAAGTTAAAATATATTAGGCGCTATTTCTTCTTAAAATTTGGGTATTGGTCCAATTTATCATAATTTTAAACTAAACAGTCCCAAATATCATAAATTGAAAAGATGGTCCAAAATACTCCACTAAAACACTACATCGTGTAGCGTTTTCATTTTTTTTTTAAAGAAAACGTTACCAGCGTTTTGGTGTGTTTTCCTTTTTTTTTTCTTCCTAAATATGTATTTGGAAACACAATTAAAAAATAATAATCAGATGGTCAATTCAAATTGTGTTTTTTATTAAGTCTGGCGGTCTGATTTTTAAAAAATCGGAGGTCAGCCTCGATTTCTTAAAAATCAAGATAAGTTAGGGTCTAGGATCGTAAACTACACGTTTTATTCGTCATTATGAATATTTCTAAAACTCAAAATGGAAACGTTAAACCCCAAAAATTAACTGTTGAACCCCTAAAGAAATACAAATAAAATTTAAATTTCATTTAAAAAATTGAATATTTCTAAACCCCAAATGAAACCTGTTGAACTCCAAATAAATACTATTTAACCCCAAAGGAAATACGAATAAATTTTTTGAAATATTAATTGGAAAAATAAATAAATAAATATATATATATATATATAATTTTAATATTTTAAAAAAACTCTCACCAATTAGTTTATGCAGCGTTAAATAAAAAAAATGATTCTAAACACTAGACGATATAGTATTTTTAGTATGATACTTGGGACCAACTTTCTGAGTTATAATACTTTGGACCAATTAGTTCATAATTGTGATATATGAGTTATAATTAACTTAATGATTATTATATTAAAAATAGAGTTAAAGTTAACGACCCACAAATTAGGTCAGTCGACGGAAAATTAGGATAATCCAATTTTAAATTGGTTTTTTGTGGTGACCCCTATCCCGAAGTAGACACACTCACTCAAAAGCTTCATTTCTGTTGGGTTAATATATAATTCTAGTAAAAATCGACTAGATGGAGAAGAGAGTTGATGTGGGTGAGAGGTTAACGAACGAGGATATGTTAACTGAGGTGCTTTCGAGGCTTTGTGTCAAGTCCTTGCTTAGATGTAAAGTTGTATCCAAATCTTGGTTGTCTCTTATTTCAAGCCGTTGGTTCATTAAATCTCACCTACATCGTGCTAAGCAAGATGATTATCATGATGATGAAACTCTCATCGGGAAAATCGGCCGATTCAGACGAGATCAAGATTGTCAACAGGTAGACGGTTCATTTTCACTCATCCACTACGTGCATTCTGATCAATTTGTAGGTAAACGTTTGGAATATGTGGCTCATCTTTTATTTCCTTACTCTAAACATGACTATAACTTAAGTCCTGACTCTCATCTCGTTGGTTCTGATTGTGGAATTGTTTGTGTTGGTGTTGGTGTCTCCATATTTTCGCCACAACCATTTCATGTCTACCTTTGGAATCCTGCCACTAAACACTCCAAACTTATTCCCCCCTATACTATACACGTTGATAATGATTCTAAGAAAACTGAAGAATATGCGGCTTTAGGCGTTGGTTTTGATCTCGTTGGTTTTGATTTTAAGGTTGTTAGGGTTGTCTACCACATTCCCGTAGAGGTGAGACGATTTAATGAGTATTCTCCTACGGTGATCGATTCTGCAACCAACAGTGAGATCTATTCTGCAATTGGGAGGCAAGCCTCTGCAGAGGTGTATTCTGCAAACAAGAATATTTGGCGAAACATTAACGCTAAACTCACTGATGTTCCCTGCAGAAATTGTTTTGAGATATGCCTCCACGGATTTTTGTTTGCCAAAGGATATAATGGTATGCTGGCTTTTGATCTAAACAAGGAGGTGTTTATTTGTGATATTAAGCTCCCTTTAAGCTCTAATGATTCTGGCACATCAACTCGCATTGTTGACTTTAAGGATGTAATTTCTGCCGTTGTCTACAGTGGATCAGATCATAAGATTAACTTGTGGACACTAGATAACGAGGCATGCCTTGGTAGTGGTGATTGTGGAGTTGAGGCATCATGGACTATGATGCTTAGTATTGATGTAGGTCGGCGATTTGACTATGTTAAGAGACTTTTTAACAGCGTTGAGTTCTTACTACGAATAACTAATGAGGAGGTGGCTGCAGGTCGGTGGTTCTTGTATAACTCCGACAGTAATCTGGCCAGATATATGCGTATTTATCCTTTTTTTGATTTCTTTGATGCTTTCAAGTATAAGGAGAGCCTGCTTATTATCCCAGGATCAAAGCTAATTGACTGGCCTTCTGATGAAGATGATAATGAGGGAATTAGCAACGCTGATTCAGAAGATGATAATGAGGGAAGCAACACTGATTCGGAAGATGATAATGAGGGAAGCAACACTGATTCGGAAGATGATAACGATGATTAAGAAATGAATATGATCATGAGGAATGCAGCGCGGAAATAAAGATGATAATGAGGAAGCAACACCTATGTGGAAGATGATAGTGAGGAAGCGGCCCTTATTTTGGTGGTGGATGATTAGGAGTCCTTTTCTCAATTATTTTACCATTTAACCTTCTTTTTTGTAAATTTATTCTACTTTGAAATCACATTGGATCATCTGATGCGTCTTAACCTACATTGAAATAGTTATTATTTAATATAAGTCTGCCTCTCCTTGCCCACATTTGATTTGTGACATACAGAACTAGTTAGCTTCTAATAATACTTTTTTTTTTTTTTGTTTTTATGCATTTGTATGCTCTAATGGTGTGTGCTTATTATCTGATTTCATTAAACTATATTAGCTATTGGATCAACTGAAACCAATTGGATAGTGCAAGTTTAGGAAACCTCTTTAAAACAGTATGATTTTATTTGAGGATAATGTGGCATGCAAAATTTAATTTGAGGATATACAAAAGCCTGCAAAATAGTTATCATCAATGGAGTGCCACATATTTTATAATGGCTGCATCGAACTCTAAAAGTTATTTGGTTCTTGAATACATGAATGTATTCTATTATTAGTGTGTTGTTTCTTCCTAGAAACCTTGCTGGACACTGGACAGTCTCTGGTTTGTTGCAGACTAGTTTTATTCACAATTTGGTCCATGTCTCCATGTCCCGCCCGGCGCCCGGACATGGACCATCTCTATTTCTGAGATCTGTATGTGCATTTGAGAGCTTAGCATTTGTCTCGTGGATGAGAGCTTTCACGTTGTTATCAGAAATTTATCGAATATTAAAGGTATTCCAAGTATTAAACAAAGGCTGGCCTTGTATGGCCAAAGGGTAATAAAATAGAGATATTGCAGCAAAGGTTTGCTAGAAACTAGAAGTACCAATGTAAAAACCAGTAAAAATTGTGACCAGGACCAGCTTGAACTTTTTTTTGAAATAACCTACATAATTCTAGAAATTAAACACTCCTTTCCATAAGAAAATTATGATTCTCTTTGTTCTAAGTGTACAACACGCAGAGTTGCAGTTACCAATTCCATAATTGTACAATGTTTCTTGTGGGCAGTGGGGGACGGCAAAGATCATGCTGATTTGACTTCTCCATTGTCAACCATGTTCAAGCTTAATTATTTTCTTTCTGTCACAGTTTAAAATGATTGATTAATATTGTGGGATATTAGATGCACTCAGTTAAACCTTAGATGGTTTAAAAGCTCCTATCTAAGAAATTACTAAAAAATAGAACACATAGAACATAAAGAATATATAGCTCCAGTATACGCCTGACTAGGTAGAAATATTACCGGAGTTTTTGCTTGTAACAAAAAAATTACCAGAGTTTTTGCTTCTCTTTAGTTATTAATGCGTCACTGGTGGATCTCATGCAAGAGTAACCCAAATAAGAACGTGTGTCGATAATCTGGCTAGTACACCTCAATGGTCAGTTTCGAAAAGTCGCCTGTTTGCTCTAAAATATGCACAGGCCTCGAAGTTCTTCTGTTCATACATAAATACACTTCCTATTCTGTTCTTGTTTTTGATCTGTTGTTGAAAATTGCAGGTATGTTCTCTGGAGTCTGGACTGAGGTTTGTGAAGAAATTAATATATGTAAGCATGCTAGTGCAAAGATCTCAACGATACACAATCCAGACCGAATCCAGTTACCACTTCAAACATAGGTCCACTTGTTAATCAATACTCCCTCCGTCTCGCTATATGTTTCTTGTTTTGACTTTTAGCACTGTTCATTTTAAGCGGTTGACTACTAATTTACGCATAATTTATAAGATAAAATATAGTCATGAGTGATCTTGTTGGATTCGTATTTATGAGTACTTTAATACAGTGAAGCTTTTATATTTACTACTAATACGAAATTGAAGATATTAACGATTAAAAGTGTGCGTTGACAAACGTATTTTTAAAAACAGGAAACATATTTTTGAGACGGAGGGAGTACTAGGTTGGACGAAGTACCATCTATTTCTTTAACATTCCTTAAAGCTTCAACTTAAAATTTAAAAACTTTGATAGCTCTCAACCCTCAAACCTTTAACCTATTTCAACACTTGTGTAAGGTTTGTATCCCCAATAAGACAATAATGATCTTAATGGCCATAATGGCATGATGTGATAACTCCCAATATATCTTTCCGCATTGTCTAATATCATAATGGAGTCCATCAAGATATTATGGTTCAAGAGATTTTTAAACCAAAGTATATATTCAGTGGGTCGGCAACTTCGTGGACGCCCAGATCGGGCATTCTAATCCTACCGTTTGATATGTGTGTTCTTCATGAACTGTAAGAACTGTAAATGTTGTATCATTGTACCTTAAGGTTTATGACTGCACAAGGTTTCGTGTCACTTTGGCTCATGCCGTCTTCAGTTGCCTTGGCCGGTGAGAATGGCTTGTGTCGTGTTTTCGCGTAATTTTAATCACCATTTAGGTTCCTTATACTTTCGTTCGTGTACCTTCGTATCGTGTTTTCGTGTAATTTTAAATAAAAACATAAATTAAAATAAATAAATAAAATATTTAAATACTAATATTTCTGGTGAAATTATTATAGGCATGTACCAAATATATATTTTACATCAAATTTACAAACAACATTATAAATATAAGTATATAGGGGCGGCACCTGAGCTCTTTTTTCTCTCCTCTCTCTCCTCTATCCCTCTCCACCGCTCCAGCCTCTTTTCTCCATCATTTCCGGCGGGGCTTCCACCGGTGTGTCCGGTGGAAAGCCCCAAATTCGTTTCTGTATTTTATTTGCTTTGTCTTGTTTCAATAATCTCCCTTGTGGGGTATGAATTTCTATCCGTTTGTTTTGTTTTGGATTGTTTTTCCAGATCTACATCATTGGAGCTTCCGGTTTTCTCTCATCTTCGATTCAAGTTGCACTTGGTGGATTCGAGAGTTAACCGCCTTTTTTATGGTTTCGGATGGCAGATCTAAGTTTTCTTGGATTTTCTTTTGTAATTTCAATTTGTTGTTATTTTGGCTTGTATTTTGCAGATTGGTTTCTCTCCCTGGTGAGAGTTTAGATGTTCTCTCCTTTATTTGTGAGAGTATGATTTCGGATCTAATGAAACAAGTTTATAGGATGTTGCATTTATGGTCGAATATTCAAGCAGCATTAGCCCCAGGTGGAGGTCCAACCGCATCGAGTACATATAAATCTTCATACGAGAGGGGCAATATCATCTTCAACAAATTGTCTGATTATGAGTTAATCAGTATTTGTTTATGTTTTTCGTTGTTCGACTATTTTTGTAGATGTCGTATGACTTATCATTAATGAATGAAATTTTACTCAAAAAAAAAATAAAAATAAAATATAAGTATAATATTATAAATAAATATTAATTTATTTAATATAAATATAAAGAGAAAAGTTCTATGGAGTACTGTTTTAATTGGAGTACTTGGAGTACATATATGTTCTGCATTAAAAATATATTAAAATTTATTATTTTGCAAACCTTGTTATATGAATATCATATGATAATCTTGAAAACCATATATCATCTTGAAATCCTTTATGTTTTGCAATCATAACATATATGTTTTGCAACCCAAATGTATTTCGCAAAACAATTCGTTTTGCAATATTTTGTTAGTAAAATATACAAAATTTTCAAGATTTTCAATGAAATAATGATATTATGTACTACGTAATAAGCTTTGCAAAATAATAAAGTTTGCAAAATTTTGAATGCAGAACGTATATGTACTCCAAGTATTCCAAGTAAAACAGTAATCCATAGAACATTGCTCTAAATATAAATATATCTTATATTAATATTAATATTTAGAGGAAAATGTTGTTAAAGTTAACTTCAAGCAAATTAACTAAAGTCATTTGCGTTTTGTGTACAAAAGTTAGATGATATTTTTGTAATAATAGAATTCACCACTTTATTTACAAAAATAATCTTATTTTTGTACTGAAATATGACTTAACTTTAGAATTACCTAATATTTATATTAATATTAATTTATTTCATGTAAGTAGTGTCGTGTCGGGTACGTAAACACAAAATCGACAATAAATCTTTGTTGTGTATTTTTCATATTCGTATACTTCGTTGTATACCTTTGATAAATTGTCGGGTCTAAGATAAGCAATGACATCCTTCTCATTCTCAACAACAGAGACGGCCAGGGCAGGCCGTTTCTGGAAAATATTCCTGAAGTACAAACAAGACTCTTTAATTTTTGATAACTCTGAATCTTGATCGGGTACTTCCTCGCCAACTCCTGTCTCGGAAGTGGTGTAGTTGTAGTGGGGTGTCTGCAAAACAACACCGGAGGGGGGGTTTGGCCCCGAGGTGCCTCCGGCGTGAGAATAAGAGTTGGCTTTGGAAGATAATAATCAAGTAGAGTATCACAAAGATAATAAATGTGTGTAGGTGTGTAATAATGGCTAACCCCTAAACCCTATTTACTAGGGGTATTTATAGCCCTAGGCCTAGGGTTTAGGGGTAGGTTACCTTCACCCCCGACCGTTGGATCTGGGGGACAAGCCGCTGAATTCCCGGGATGTAGGACACGTGGCCTTGTCTGGGATGACCATTGACTGGAATGTGGCCATGTTGTGGTGGGCATGATCTGGCATGTGTCTTCCCTTGTCTTTTAGCGTTGGTCAGCGCCACAAATAGGAGTGTCAGCTGAGGGAGGTGCCACGTATACTGAGTGCCACAAGTCGGGGGGTCCCCTAGTCCGGGGTGGGGACCATGCCACGTCGTGGTGGCCCCGGGGCCGGGGTCCACTACTCTGGGCTGGGCCATTCTTATTCTCATGAGATGATTTGCTTATTGTTTTGGGCTCCTTGTTGGGCCTTGGCTGTTTATGGCCTATCAATTTTAAACAAAGATTACCAATGAAAATATCATAACAAAACTGGTGTTGAAGAACTTTGTTGAAGGACTTTTCGGACTTTTTCCCCATTGAGGATTCTGTGGGCTCAATTTGCCCTACCCAACGACGACCTGCTCAAGAATAAAAAACAACTAGCATAATAACCCGTGCGAGGCATGGGTCATCTTCTAACAATCGATATAAATTTTGTGTATTTTTACGATTTGAAGGATATTTTTGAATTCAATTGAACCTTTTCTGTGCATACATATTATCATTATTTTAATTTATGGATTATTTTATTTATGTATAAATCATAAGAGCACTAAAAAGAGGATGTTTTGTACATATAAATATATTATATAGGTTATAACACAATTTATTTTAGAACAAAAATAAAAGAACATAATAAAATTTGATATTAAAAATCTATAAAAATTGGTTGTATACATAATCATATATGATTTTGATAATTAAAATACAAATTTTATAAATAATATAAGTCATCATTAATATATTTACTCAAAAGTTAAATTGATAGCAAATATAGGAAAAGACGAGACCAGAGATTTAAGTAATACGTTTTTTAGTTTAAACTCAAAAGCTTATTTAGCTTACTCAAAAGCTTATTTAGCTCAATTGTAATAAGGATGAGTTTTTTTAGGAAGGCATGAGTTCAATTCCCCACAACAACATAATTTGTCTAATTTTTTTTGTTTGAATAACAATGGCAATTTAATGTAATTTTTTAATATTTAAGGGCAAAACTATACTTTCACAGGGGGTTTATTGGCTCATTTTACCCCTATGTTGCTATATTATATATAGAAAGAGAAATTCAAAGAGTCCAGATGGTTAAGCTGAATAGACTGCAGTATATGTTGAGCATCTGGGCGATCGATGCACGGCACCCAAATAGTAACGCATTGTTAAAGACTATGAATCAAGGCAGCTGGTCCCTGGTAATCGATTGTCAGGGACCGGTTAACTAATAATCGGTTTTTAAACCGTTGGATCAATGATCCAACGGCCCCCCTGGATTAAAAAAAAAATTCCTGTCCGCGGAGACTGATTCGCGGAAAATTTCCGAGGAAAGTAATTTTTTTTTTAAATCTCAGCCGTTGGATCCTTGATCCAACGGCTGTGGAACCGATTGTTAAATAACCGGTCCCTGACAATCGGGACCCATGAATCAATGGTCTAATGGGGTGATTCATACTGTATATTTTTTGACACGGTCTTGTACTCTTGTCATATTTTTGTCTTCTAATATTTTTGGTCAGTTTGTGTTGATATTTTGAGACATTAATTTTAAATTACTATTGTTATTAAGGCAATGTACTTTAAATTTAAACTAGTTGATAAAGTCGCACTTCGCGGCGGCGTAATAACTTTTCTAAAAATAAATTCAATATATATTTATTTTATATTATATAATCAATATTCTATTTTAATAGTTACAAAATATTTTCTAATAAATTGTTTTCTCGTTAAACATGAAACTTTCTATTGAGCCGCTCTTTCGTTAAAACGAAACTCCAACTTTTACATACATTATAAATAGTTGAAAGCTAATATTTATCTATAAAAATAGAATCCTAAACATTAAAATTTATAACATCAATAACAAATTATAAAAGTTAATACGATATTTTCTAATGAGTCGCCTTTCTGCGTTTTGAGCCGCTCTCATTTGGAACCAAAGTTCTAACTTTTTTTTTTTGACGAAAAGCAAGTAGTATTATATATTAAAATATCGGAATCCAAACGGGACAAACCCCCGAATTGGCAACTACAATCTGATTGTGAAACAAAAAACGAGCTAAACAAATAGTCGTTTTGTTAACAGATTGCTTAACACATAGAATATTCAAATTCTTAAAACGAAAAAGTATTACAATGACACCTTGAACAATCCAACCAATATCAATTATGAAACCAGTATCATCGCAATTGACCATCACATAAGCCTCATCTGTAGCCCAATGTTCAAAATAATCAGCAC
This sequence comes from Kitagawia praeruptora, assembly GCA_037693485.1. Lineage (NCBI taxonomy): Eukaryota > Viridiplantae > Streptophyta > Magnoliopsida > Apiales > Apiaceae > Kitagawia > Kitagawia praeruptora. The sequence goes on along the minus strand of CM075347.1, from coordinate 88,406,703 downwards.
CCATATACATGCCGAAAGAGGGATTCCCAATAAGAACAAATTTTGATTGTGAAAGGTGAGGTTTTGCAATTTCCACCACTGACCCAGCCTCGATGCGAGTTGAACCGATCTTCCAAGATACCAATTGAAACACTTTTGATGGACCAAAACACTCCAAAAGGAGAGACATAAATAAACTCTCAACAAGGAGAGATAAACCACCCAAAAAGATGGAGATTATTGAATTTATTAACAAGGAAAAAAGAAAAGATTAGGATGAAGAGGGGGACGGATGAAGATGAAGGAGGGTGAGGAAGGAAAGAGGAAAGGTGAGGGGAGAAAGAATGAAGGCGGAGAAAGGGGAAGAAGAAGAAGGGGGGCGGCCGCGGTTGACTCTCAAAATAGGGTTTAGTTTAAGCCTTCGTTTAATAAAATGATGAACCAAAGTTCTAACTTTATTACCTATTATTGATGATACTTATCTTATATAATAACTTTTTTCTTTAAAAATTAAAACCTTAAAAGTGAGTGAATTTCAATTCTTATGTTCTTTAAACTTTCTAATATAAATGGAGTTTTATAAAATGAAATATATTTCATTTTTTTCAATATATTATAAATATTGTATTTATTCACGATTTTCGCATGGGAATGTCTTTCTATTATTTTAACACATCAATTCTTTCTTTTTAAATACGAAAACGTTTAGTTATGGGAATATTATTGGATTTTTGGATATATTTTCCTAATGGAAGTATAATTAACTTGCATAAAAAATTAAAAACAAAGGATTTCTAAGGAAAAAAAATAGTTTAGAAGATCCTAAAATATGTTTTCACCATCCTCATATTCTACTTCCAATAAAATATTTTATTACATGTCTTCTATACATATTAAAATGCCTATTCTATTTCTAATAAAACTTTTAATATTTTTTTTTCAATAAATTCAATCTCTTTTTATCCATAAATTCGAACTCCTATTTTACTTTTAGTATACCTTTTAATCTTATGTCTTGCAAACATCTATAATACTTCCGATAGAAATTCTATATCTCTTCCCTATAAATTCAAACTCTTCTTTTCTATAAATTCGAACACCTATTATATTTTCAATATAACTCTAGGGCACTTATTTCAACAAAGAAACTGATTCCTACAAGGAAGGGGTCTAGAACTTTCCTCAAGGAAGACGTGCCCACCAAGTCTTTGACTCCTACCATAATTCTAGGGCTTCTCAGCCTATATAAAGGGTCTGACCCCTCATTCTCAGAACTACGTTTTTGGCTTGATCTTTGATATTCATCAAAGTACGTAGGCATCTTGTGAAGGCAGATTCAGCCACGAGCACGGGAGCAGCCATTAAAGCACGAAGCTCACGCACCCTAGCATTAAATACACAAACCCTAGCCGTCATATTCATAACCTAGTTTTTATTCCACAACATTTGGCGCCGTCTGTGGGAAGAAGACATCAACCATGGTTCAAACACGAAGAACAGCACCAATCACTACAGAGCCAATCACTACTGAGGCTCTGCCCCTAAGCTCTGCTCCGCCTGTCACTGAACAGGTACCCCCAGCCACAGGGGCGATCACTCAAACTCAGGTTTCTCAACCTCCAGGGACGAATCCCCATACCGAGGGGACATTACCTTTGGTCATCTACCCGAGTCAGGGAACCAGCTCCCTTCAGACGCTGGTTTCTCCTCTAGTTGATCCCAGTCGCCCGCCGCCAGGAGTACAGATCCATACTACGGATCTCCCCAGGAATACCAACCCGATGTATGGTCTGCCTAACTACCCTCCTGGACCTAGTGGCCATGCCTTGCAGATCCGAGATCGAGAATACTTTGACTACTCTAGCCCCTATACTAACGAATCCTCGACTGATGATGATCGTGATGAAGCACCGAGAAGGAGACGTGCTAGCAAAGAGCCAAGAAGGAGAACACAAACTATCCATGATGGACCCCCCTTAACAGCTGCTGAATGAATCAAGGCTCACGAGGCCGAAATTCTAAGGATAAAGGAAGATATTGCAAGGGAACATGCTAGGTTGAACCAAAATCAGCCTCCTCCAACCTCAGGACCGATCCCCTTTATAGATTTGGAGAGGTCTTCGAGAAGGCAGAGAAGGGCTGATGCCCCAACGGGAAGAACAACAAGGGTTGAAACCCCCAAGAGTAACCCCAAGGATCTGATGCCACTTGGGGATCCTGATTATCCCACACCCCCGTTTACTGAGGAGGTGATGAATGCTCGTATCTCAAAGAAGTTCAAGATGCCGACAATTAAAGCTTATGATGGAACGGGTGATCCCGCAAACCACGTTAGGACATTCTCAAACGCACTGCTGTTGCAGCCTACAAGTGACGCTTTGAAGTGCAGGGCGTTCCCTCAAACTTTGTCAGGCATGGCTCAAAGATGGTATAGCCGGTTGCCTGCAAATTCAATTGGCTCCTTTAAGGAGTTGAGTGCTGCTTTCGTTAGTCAATTTATCAGCGGAAGAATGCATGAGAAAAGTTCTGCATCCATTATGTATGTGGTACAAGGGAAGAACGAAAATCTGAGAGACTACCTTAAGAGGTTCACCAAGGAGACATTGAACATCACTGATCTGGAGAATAAGGTGGCCATGGTAGCCCTGGAACACGGAACCACTGACGAGTTCTTTAAAAGGTCGTTGGCCAAGCATCCTCCTGAAAACATGGCCGAGCTCCAACGAAGGGCTGATAAGTATATCAAGGCTGAAGATAGCATGAAGAAAGAAGCCGCGGGAGGTAATGGCAAGGGTAACAACGACTCCAAGAAACGAAAGCAAGACCAAGAGTATGATGCTAGGGACAAGTATCCCCGTACTAGCAAAGACTCTGAGTCAACATCGAAGAAGAGTATGGGACCGAGATTTTCTGACTATGCAAGGTTGAATACTCCTAGGAGTCAAATCTTGTTAGAGATCGAGAAGGATAAGGACTTCCGATGGCCGAAGCCACTCAGGGGTGACCCCGTAAAGAGAAACAAGGAACAATACTGTAGGTTCCACCGAGATGTAGGACATGACACAGATGATTGCAGACAGTTGAAGGACGAGATTGAATTATTGATCCGTAAAGGAAAACTGAATAATTTCACTAAGGGTGGAGATCGTGGAACCCAAAGAGGGGATTACAACAGGAGAGACAATGATAGAAGGGATGATGATCGTGATCGTAACACACAGCCCCGAGGGACAGTTATTAACATGATCTGGGGAGGCCCGACAGCGGCCGGTACAACTCGGAACTCTCGAAAGGCGTATGCCAGAGAAGTGATGCACATCGTGGGAGAAGCCCCGAAACGTGCTAGAACCGAAATAGCAATTGGTTTTGATGATTCTGATCTAGAAGGGGTGAAGTTTCCCCATGACGACCCGCTGGTCATAACCCCTGTGATTGGGAATTCAGAAGTAAAGAGAGTCTTGATAGACAATGGAGCTTCAGTTGATATTTTATTCCATGATGCATTTGTAAAAATGGGATACACTGATTCTCAGTTGACCCCTACCTACATGCCAATCTACGGATTTAATGGAGCTGAGTCCAAGATTGAAGGGACTATTCAGTTGCCCATGACTATCGGGCAAGAACCTAAAGAAGCTACTCAGATGTTGAATTTTCTGGTAATTAAGGCAGCCTCAACTTATAATGCAATCCTGAGAAGGACTGGGCTTCATGCGTTCAAGGCTGTTGCCTCAACATATCACATGAAAATTAAGTTTCCAACCCAGAATGGGGGCGGAGAACAAAAAGGCAACCAGAAGATGGTAAGAAGTTGTTATGTATCTGCTTTAAGAGCTGATGGAGTCGGGGGGCAAGTACTCCCAATTGAAGACATGGATGTCCGTGATGATGATGAACACCGAGGGAAGCCAGCAGAGGATTTAATCCCCGTCCCTTTAGAGCCGGGCGACCCTGAGAAGGTTACATATATAGGAGCATCTCTGAAGGAACCCCTGAAGGGCGAGTTGACAACGTTCTTGCAAGAGAATAGCGATGTGTTCGCTTGGACGGCAGCGGACATGCCAGGGATTGACCCCCAACTTATAACTCATAGGTTGAATGTCGATCCTGAACGGAAGAAAATACAGCAGAAGAAGAGGAATTTTGCTCTTGAAAGGCAAGAGGCCATTAAGCAAGAAGTTGATAAGCTTTTATAGGCTGGGTTCATTGAAGAGATTCAGTTCCGAAGAATGGTTAGCTAACCCGGTGATGGTCAAGAAGGCGAATGGTCCAATTTCCATTCGATTATGGAAATCACGGTCCAATTTCCATCCAGGTCATCACGGTCCAATTTCCATTCGATTTCAATATCTCTTTAGTCTTTTTTTTATAACTTAATACTTATGCATTTGACCCCACACTAATACACACACACACACCAGTCATATGCTCATAGAACAACATCCACAATATTAAAAGTTTAAAGTTAACAATTATTACAAACCCAGAATTCTACTAAGTACATTGTTGAATAATACTTCTACAGGAAGCATTTCAACAACCAAAAGTTTATTACATAGCTTACACACTAATATACATAAGTCTACTAAGCCCCTTTCGCTTGTCAACAACCTCTGGGATGGTCGCCAGTACTCGCTCAAAAGGTTGCCTTCCCCTTACCCTCTTGCGGGGTGTAGTGCGTAGTATTGGCATACCTAGATGTATATAGATAAGTAGCAAGAGTGAGCTAAAATAGCTCAGCAATATAATTTCTATCACTAAAAGGTAACATTTAAACATCTAATTATATGTATATACGACGGGGAAACTAATTATAGACTTTAAGAAAGTATAACATTCTTATTTAATAATACATCATCCACTTTCTATTATAAGAAAAGAAAAATACAACAATATAATATCAATTCCTCTTCTACATTCAGATAATAATCCACACTTCCTCGATATATATATTATCTCAAGATAGTATAGAAATTTGAATTATATCTCATTATAATCCTTCCATTTCCTTTTTACACAACAACTTTATACCACTATATAAAATCAGTTTCTCTTCCATTTATAACACAATTCCTTCTTTTCATATCATTTTTCTGTTTCCAGTATAAAAATCTGAAAACCACTTTTCAATTCTTTCCTTTTAAGAAAACGTTGGGGATTTCCATTATTGCCGAATACGTGAGCCACGATGATCAGTCGTCCTCCGTACCCGTCCCTTTTCACTACCGGTAGAAGGAGGAAGGTACGCCACTACATCCCCCTGGAGGAAGGTACACCACTACATCCTCCTTCGGCAACTCTTGGGCCGAATTAAAACATTTATTGCTGGACTGTGCAGCACACAGCCTCCTACGCTTTTTGTTGCTATCCCCCTTTTGTCAAATCATTATTCCATTTATAAAATATCATTCCACATTTCCATTTTCTCGCTTTTATTTCCACATATCATTCACTCATATCATTTCCATACCTCGATAGCTTGTGATGTCAACTGGTTTACCTGTTTTGTCTTCATCAAGCTTCGTGGCTGTTGCCATGGGAGTCTTGGCTGCTGATGCATCTTCTAGATTGTACTTCTTGAGTAAATCTCTGACGTACTTGGATTGACAGATAAAGATACCATCTTTTCTCTGACTGATCTGTAACCCAAGGAAGAAGGACAGCTCTCCCATCATGCTCATCTCGTATTTGTCTTGCATTAGCTTAGCAAATTTCTCGCACAAGCGCTCATTCGATGACCCGAAGATAATATCGTCCACATAGACTTGAACAAGTATTAGATCATTCTTCACATTCTTATAGAACAATGTTTTGTCAATTACTCCCCTAGTAAAACCACTTTCAATTAAGAATACAGATAGGGTTTCATACCAACATCTTGGGGATTGCCTGAGGCCATAGACAGATTTGAAGAGAAGATACACAAAATCTACAAGTTCTGGATCAATGAAGCCAGGCGACTGTTCCAGATACACTTCTTCTTCTAACTCTCCGTTCAGGAAGGCACTTTTCACATCCATCTGGAAAACCTTGAAGTTCTTATGTGCTGCAAATGCCAAAAACATCCTGACTGCCTCAAGTCTTGCAACTGGTGCATAGGTCTCATCATAATCAATTCCTTCTCGCTGAGAATAACCTTTTGCAACCAAACGAGCCTTGTTTCGTGTTACAAGTCCGTTTTCATCCATTTTATTTCTGAATACCCACCTAGCTCCAATTACTGATTTGTTCTTTGGTCGGGGTACCAGTTTCCAAACTTTCTGCCTTTCAAACTGATTGAGTTCCTCTTGCATTGCAATCACCCAATCAGCATCACCAAGAGCTTCTTCTATTTCTTTAGGTTCAAGCTTGGATAAGAACCCAGAAAATAAGCAAATATTAGCCAGGTCAGCTCTTGCATTTCTTCTAGTAGACACACCAGCATCTGGATCACCAATAATTAATTCAAACGGATGGTCTCTATTCCATACCCGTTCTCTTGGAAATTGTCTTGATGATTCAGCATGACTTTCTGAATTGTGGTGCTGACTACTTTGATCACTTTCACTAACTCCCCCTGAGTTAGTGCCAGCTCCTACAGAACTAGAGTCAACTCGACTCGAGCCTTGAACAGTAGTCCTTGAGCTGCTATTTACTCCCCCTGAGTTGTTGCCGGTTCGTACTGAAGAAGTCTCTCCTGATCTTGTAGAATTAGCTTGTTCACTAGACTCAGGTTCTTCACGTACACTTGGAACATTTAATGGGACAACCAACTCAGGTTCATCTTCAAGATCTTCTAAGTCCAGATTCTGAAATTTTAGGGACTCAGGTTCACTAGAATCTCTTGAAATTGATGAGAGTTTGGTATCGTCGAATCTGACGTTGTAGCTTTCAGTCACTTTTCGATCATTCACTAAGAACACCCTATAAGCTGCTACCACATCTGTGGAGTAACCAACAAAGATTCCTTCACGAGCTTTTGCTGCAAACTTGCCTAGATTTTCATCATCTATAAGTACATAGCATTTTGCTCCGAATACATGAAAATATTTGATTGTTGGTCTTCTGCCGTTCATTAGCTCACATGGTGTCTTTTCTTTATCTTTTATGATCAAGGATCGATTTTGAGTGTAACACACGGTACTCACTGCTTCTGCCCAGAAATACAGAGGAAGTTTCGAATCACACAACAAAGTTCTTGCTGCTTCAACCAATGTTCTATTCTTCCTTTCAACTACTCCATTTTGTTGTGGAGTTCTCGGGGCTGAGTACTGACGACGTATTCCCTTAGATACACAGAAGTCATTTAGCACTGCGTTTTTAAATTCAGTGCCATTGTCTGATCTAATCGTCTTCACGGTAAGTGTTGAAACATTCTCAATTTGAGTGATGTGATCAATGATTAGGAAAGGTACTTCGTCTTTCGTCATTGCGAACAATACCCATGTATACTTGGAGAAGTCATCCACGATTACCAATGCATATCTTTTCCTAGACAACGATAGGACATTCACTGGGCCAAACAAATCCATATGAAGAAGTTGCAGAGGCTCAGTGATACTAGAAATTTCTTTGCTTTTATGCGATGCTCGTTTTGACTTTCCCATTTCACAGGCTTCACAGAGTCCTTTCGGAGCGAACTCCATTTGAGGTAGATCTCTCACCAATTCTCGCCTCGCGAGAGCATTCATCGTTTTGAAGTTTAAGTGAGATAACTTTTTGTGCCATAACCAGCTTTCATCATCCGAAGCTTTGCTGTAGAAACAGGTGACTTCATTCTGATTTGCTGAATCCATGTCTGCAACAAAAAGATCTGCCTTTCGAACTCCTCTCAAAGCCAGTGAACCTTCCTTGATGTGAGTGATTGATACACCTTTCTTGTTGAAGACAATTTCGTAACCTTTGTCACAGAATTGACTGATACTCAACAAATTATGCTTTAATCCCTCAACATAGGAAATATCTTCAATGATGACATTGCCAGTTTTCAGTTTGCCATATCCCTTTGTCACACCTATGCTGTCATCTCCAAAGGTAACATAAGGGCCAGCTTTCATAACCAACTCTGTAAGCAGGGACTTGTTTCCAGTCATATGCCTCGATGCTCCACTATCTAGCACCCATATAACTTTATTTCTCTTTTGCTTAATGCCCTGCAATAACAGATTGATTAGACTTTCTTCGGAACCCAACTTTGATTGGGCCCGGCTTTTCGATAAGATTTAGAATCAACAGATTTAACAACAGGAGATGCACTTTTCTTAACATAACTAGAGCTTTCGACTTCCTCCTTTCCTTTCTCAGACTTGACATATTTATCAGTCCTAGGAGAAGGTTTGTCACTCCTAACTTTAGGAGGACTGACAGTCTTGGCTCTCCCAAACTTCTTTTTGTTGTTTGAACTAGCAGCAGTATTTGAGCATGACTGGCTAGATGCATTCATTAAATTCACAAAAGTTTGCATGACGTTAAAAGTGCATGGCATACAATTAGGTTGACCACACTGTGCATGATTCTGATGCAGATTATTCATAGTGTGTGTGGTAGGCATGGCATGTGTAGCAGTGCATGCATAAGAAAGATGTTCAGAAGATTTACAGTGATAACATGCTTTCTTTAATTGTTCAGCCTTAACCTCTTTTATGCCTTTCTTCCCTTGTTGTTTAACAGCCTTAGCTCCTATTCCTAGTCTAGATTCATTACTAGGGAAATTGATTTTAACTTGTTTGATAGGAGTTATAGGTTGTGCTTTCTGGCGATCTTCCATCTCAATCTCATATCTAGCTATCAATTCAGTCTCTTCTTCTTCTATTCTAGGAACAAGGTGTTTGTAGATGGGTTTGACAGAAGATTTAAGAATACTAGGTGTTTCCTTTTTAAGGTCACTGGAGCTAGGATCGATATGTCTCTTCCCTTCTTTCTTAGATAGGTCAGAATAGTCAAGTCCTACACCTACTCCAGTTATCTTCTTAAATACGTCATTATCTACATACACTTTACTAGCAGCTAGTTTGTAAGCTTCACATTTAGTTTCTAACTCAGCTAGTTTGTTCCTTAAACATGATTCTATTTCTGCCTTAAGGACGAGCTTGTGTTCCAAAGATTTAATAAAATCTCTTAGAGAAGTATCTACAGTGCAAGCAGCCTCTAACTCTTCCACTTTTGCCTCAAGCATTCTGCTTTTGGCGACAAGTGTTTTCTGTTCCTTTTGAGAAGTGTCTAGGCTTTTGCACAACATGTAGATCTCTTCGCTAAGAGCCCCGTTCTGTTCCTTATAATCATCAATAGACATTTCTACTTTAAGGGTTAGAACTGGTACCTCTGGTTCCTCTGATGTCTCAGCCATGAGCGCAAAGTTTGCTACATGAGTAACATCTTCCTCATCTGAATCATCCCAAGCTCTTCCTTCTGTAACTACTAAAGCTCTTTTACCATGTTTTTCTTTCACCAGCGATTCATACTTGCTTTTGAGGGCTTCAAATGTCTCTTTTGGATAAGTCTGTTTAGGCTTTTTGCAGTCCGAGGCAAAGTGTCCAGGTTCTCCACAGTTATAGCATTTGAACTTCATTTTGAAATCCAAGGGAGATTTGTAGCTGGTACTCTTGCCTTTACCTTGGTAGCCTGACGAACTACCACCACCCTTAGCAGCCCGATAATAAGATGAAGAATTTCTCTGTGGTCGGTTGCTCTTTCTGAATCTCATGTTGCTGAACTTCCTTGCCATGTATGCCACGACACTATCGTCCATGTTGTCCAGCTCTTCTTGGGTGAAGTAGTCATCATCACTGTTGGATGCGCACTCGTCATCATTATCAACTTGATGTGGTGCAGGTGATGATTTAGGCTTTGCTGCAACCATTGCCTTCTTAGACTCTTCCTCATCAGCAACTAATCCTGATGCAGTTTCTTTTCCTTTTGAATCATTGTCCCATGCTTGATCTTGAAGTGTCTCCAGCTCATAGGTCTTTAATATTCCATAATACTCTTCCAGAGAAGTTGTATGCAAATCTCTGGTTTCTCTTATTGCGTAGACTCTATGTTCAATGCTCTTTGGCTGGTTCCTCAGATATCTCGTATTGGTCTCAACCATGGGGAGAGTAACACCTCTCAGATTCAAATCCAATACCAACTGACTGAATCGTAGGTAGACATCTGTTATGCTTTCTCCTTTTCGTATTCTAAAGGTGTCATACTCCATCTTGAGTATAAGTGTCTTGTTGCTTCTAACCTCTGCAGATCCTTCCATGACAACTTCTATCTTGTCCCAAATCTTCTTTGCTGTATTCAAACCTTTGACTATGTTGAACATTTCATGATCGAGAGATTCCATCAAGGTTTGTCTTACAGAAGTGTCATAAGCTATTTGCTCCTTGTCAGCATCCGTAAAGTCCGCTGCCTTTTTAGGCTCAGACCGAGCAGGTATAACCTCCTCTCCTTCCGTACGCTCAGGAATAGCTCTCATTGGAACGAATTTACCCTTATCAAGGACTTCCAGATACTCAGGGTTAATTGTCTCTAAGTAGAGTCTCATTCTGAAAACCCATTCTTCATAGTGATCTCGGTTGAACATTGGGATCTTGAAAGAATTTTTAGGAGCCATTTCAAATCTTGTCACTAAAAATTTCTAAGTACCCAAGACTAGGCTATGTAGAATATCTATGTAGAACTTCTGCCAAGTCGAAATTTCTCTAAGTAGAAATTTTGCTCAAGTCGAAATTTCTCTTAAGTAGAAATTGTCCAAGTCGAAATTCACCAAGTAGAAATTGTCCAAGTCGAAATTCTATGTAGAAAATCTCAAGTCGAAATTCTATGTAGAACTTTTTATCCTTAGAATAATTTTCTGCAGATTACTTTAATATTGAATAAACAATGTCACCTTTTTGACTTTTGATTACTTTACACACCGAAAGTGACTAACCCACTTGCAAAGCACTGAGTACACTTTCTTTTGCTTTCGGCCAAGGAATAATAATCAAATCAAAAGTACAAAAACACCTTTTTGACTATCTTATTTGTTTGAAAAAGGAGATCAAAAAGTTGTTGGGTTATCTTCTTTGACAAGAACAGATGATGAACACTCAAGAACACCAAATATCAATGAACCCAGATTAATTCACAAAAATTAATTAAAATACACCCAAGCCAAATAATCACACCTGGAGTATTTAAATAATTTTTCCCGGATGAGTTTTCACTGGAAACGAATTAAAGCACACTTTTCGAAAAAATGAAAAGTAGATCTAGAAAATGAAAACTCACGATTCTTCTACCAAACACAAGGATCTATGTTTTGTATGTTAAACATCCGCTCTGATACCAATTGTTAGGTCCAAATGTGTTGTAGAGGGGGGGTGAATACAACTTTTCGATTATGAGTAGCAATAAATACGATGCAATAAATGAACACACAGATTCAAGGAATATATTTCTTTATATATAACTTGAAAAGGTTGCTAAAACATTCATTACAAAGTATAACAGAAGTTGAGAGAGAAGTGAATGATTCTAAGCTCTGTGAATACTCTCTCTCTTTTTCTTGTGTTTTTCTCAATATTGCTCACTAACTAAAACATTACACAAGTGCTTCTATTTATACTACATGTAATCTATGACCTGTAGTCTTCAAAGACTAAGATGTACGTGGCCCAATGATGTCCACATAAATCTTGTCTTATCTTGAAAGCTTGGAAATCTGCCAATCAGAAGATGCCATGTGTCATGTTGAAGCTGCACTCTAAGTAGAACTTCTACTTGAGAATTTCTACGTAGCCATCTCGAAATTCTAAGTAGAACTTCTACTTGAGAATTTCGACTTAGCCATCTAGAATATTTAGTACTTAGAAAATATTCTGGTCTTCAACTTGAAACTTCAATGCACATCTTGAGCTTGTGATATCTTCATATCTTCTTTGTTCTTCTACAAGCTCTTGAACATGGATCTTTATTACTGACATAAACTTGCTATCAATGTCCTGACACTTGATGCACTGGTCTGGTTCATAAGTGACTAGTCTTGATAGTGTTTCTGCTTCTTGAATAAATTACCATATTCACTTAGTAACTTGGCTTTCCAATATTTGCTTTCCTTCTTGTTCACTTGAAATCAATTGGTCTTGTTGATACTGATAGTTATGATATTGAATCTCGAATTCTCAAATCACTGAGGCCTGAACAACTTTGACTTGAACTTCTCTCAATGATTTCTTCTTGGCTTGATCATAGTTAACATGTTCAATTGTATCAATTACCTTGTCTTCATTTAGTGTTGATTCCTTGTGACTTCTTGTTCTTGATTGTCTTCTGGTTAAGTATCTTTTCGTTTAATTGAGTTACATAAGTTATAGTGTTACAAGTTAATACACTCTGCCTTTCACATTGACATGGTAATCTGAAGATGAAACGTATTAGAAGATAGTTTTTCATGTAAATTTGAAAAAGATGTAAAAATCTAACCTTATATTCTGCATGACCACGCTGGATTTTATGTGCAGATAATGTGACTGATAATGATCCTGACCTTTTCACTGAACATCACGACAATATTGTCTGTTACGAAAAAAAATCCTATAATAATACTCAGAAAAAATTAAAAAGCATAGAGCATAGCTGAGGTTTTCATGATAGAATAAAATATATTCCATGCCGAATAAGATATATGTGGTAATGACGCTAAACCTGCAAAATCAACCAAAATATTAAAAATTGAATATATTCAGAGATTTTAAATAAATAGCTTCTGAGTTATTTCTTTTGTATTTCGAATATATAAATATAAATTTGACTTCTTCTTCCCTACAAATTTGAAAACCTTTTCTATTTCGAAGATGTTAAAAAAGTAAATTTTGTCTTCTTTTCTAAAAAATAGGAGATAAATAAGGAAGTTTTGATTTTAATTATTTAAAATAGAGGAGCTCTAGAAAAATAGATAAATATGAATCGAGCGATTCTAGAGCTCCTGCGGGTTTTCCTTTATATATATAATAGACTAGTTGACTAAGCCGCGCTTCGCGGCGGCCTTGTAATATTTCTTTAAAAAAAATTAAAATATAAATTTAAGAAAAAAATTGAAAGAAAAAAAATCTGTAAATAAATTAATGAACACAATATTGTAAAAATTTTAATATATGTAGACAACTAAATAAACTATATATTTATTTTTTTATATCGATTTTGTATCACGTTTTCTTAGGCCGACACCCGCTGTAATAAATACATATTAGCCGTGTGTCGCGGCGATTTTGTAGTATTTTTTAAAAAAATTCAAAATATAGACTATTTAAGAAAGAAATCAAAATAAAATATCTGTAAATAAATTAGTGAACACAATATTGTACAAAATTTATTATATATATACACAACAAAATAAATTATACACTTATTTTCTATGTCGATTTTGTGTCACGCTTTCTTAGGCCGATACCCGTTGTAATAAATATATTTTCATAAAAAAACAGATTTGATTGAATTAATTAAAAGAATACGTTGGAATATTATGATAAAGAACAATGAGAAGATAATAACGATAAATTAACAATTAACAGTAAATAAATAAAGAGGGAATGGTAAAAGTTCAAACCTTTTATGTCAAGTTTCTCAAGTGCTTCTACTTCTCAAACAGAGAAAGATATTCTAATTCTTGTTCACGCGATCATATGTTTCTGTACCGAGATCACTAACAAAAAAATAAAAAAGTCAAAGTAAATAACAACCAATGGTTACTAATAATCCATAATTATAGCTAAAATCATAACAAATCACAAATTTAAAAATAAAAGGAAGAAAGTAAATATTAAATTAGTAAATTCAAATCTTAAAAACCAAAAAAAAAGCAACCTGAAAATCACCAAACATAAGCCGTGTACATTGAGAATTAAACAAATAAGAATGAATAAAAAAAACTAAAAGAAAATAGATGAAAATAAAAGTAAACAGAAGCAAGAAAAAGATTACAAACATGGTGAAAAAGATTACAAACATGGTGATAAAATTTGATCGTTAGAAGTAAAGATTGTATATATATAAATGTAAGCATATAAAATTTCTTTTATATTTCGAATATGTAACAATGAGAAGATAATAATGATAAATTAACAATTAACAGTAAATAAATAAAGAGAGAATGGTAAAAGTTCAAACCTTTTATGTCAAGTTTCTCAAGTGCTTCTACTTCTCAAACAGAGAACGATCTCCTAATTCTTGTTCACGCGATCATATGTTTCTGTACTGAGATCACTAACAAAAAAAATACAAAAGTCAAAGTAATTAACAACCAATAGTTACTAATAATTCATACGTAATTATCACTAAAATCATAAAAAATCGTAAATTTAAAAATAAAACGAAGAAAACAAATATTAAATTTGTAAATTCAAACCCTTAAAATCAACAAAAAAAATTCTGATTAGGTATCGGTTTTTTTTCTACAAACAGAAATTAAAGTTAAATAAAAGTAAACAACCTGAAATGAATTATGAAAAGACAAAAGAAAACGCATAAAAATAATCAAATAGATGGATATGTTAAGGTATTATAATAGAGTTAATTTTGAGAAGATGGACTTTCATAAGTCTAGCTTCAAATCATGCATGTATATTGTTCTAGATTTGTTCAGAAAAAAGTGTTAAAAATATGTGAATAAAATTAATTGCATTTCTTTATTTTATTTTGTAACTCCTAAGTTAATGGGTTATTATGGGGAGGTTATATTATTAAAGGAGTTGGTAAGTTACAAATGGTGTAGAGTTTTTTATACTTGGGGTTGAGAGCTTCTTGAAGATATAGAAAACCTTCTTCAACATATTTTATTCTCTTTAATCTTCTTTAGAGAGTTTTAGGATCAATTCTGTGGGATAGAGCAATATATGTTCGGTTCGTAGGAGGCGGGTTTGTAAGTGCTTCAAATCACCTCTGTTCGTTGTATCCTGGGAAACGGAAGCCGATCGACCTTCAAGCACTATATGGAAGGGGCTTATCTGTTTTAAGGACAACGTGGTTTTCACGTGCCTCGAACACTTTGTTGGTAATTTTGTTGTTGATGTCACTATTTTGGTAAATTCTTAACCTATACTTCCTACAAGCTTAAAACAAATAACACATTTCATATGATTTGGTTCAAATCGTAAACTGATTTGTTTGATGGTTATTTTTTGTTTTTATTTTGGCCTCGGGGAGTATAGGAGTAATATTTTGATGCCACTGTGATTCTTTTAATGACTTTAAATTTATATGCTTGTTGTTCTATTTAGCCTAGATATGCATGCAGTGGTGATAATTTTTTGCCATGTTTTAACTCCCTCCTATCTAATTTTCTTTTTGGCCTGGAAAAAGGAGTGTTTCGGATCATGATTATTACATGGTAAACTGGTATGTGTTTTTTAATCTAAAGAAGAAGAGCGTGCATGATTAATTGGTTAGCAAGTAGTATATATTTTATTATATTAATATGCTATATATCATGTCAGCATGTTTTCCTTGACATGGGCTATTTATGCGCTTAGTTTACAATGTCATGGGAATCAATGTTATTATATTTTTGTTCTTTATATGTGTTTCTGACTTGACATGTTATATATGTCAAGAGAGATTTATGTTTTAGATTTTCAAATTTTGAAAGTCTTTTGGTTATAAAAAAAAAAACTCCATGACAGTTTTTTATTTATAAGTTTGGCATTGTTATGTTTGATTGCAAATTTGCAACTGGTATTATAATTGACATGAATAATTGGTGGCTGTTTATTAATTGTTTCTTCTGTAACGGTTTTGATATATTTAATTATTTGTTGGACCAATGTCCATGTTGCCGTGAAGAATATGTTTCTGGTCTTTTACTAGGTCTGTAATTGCTGCAATTCTCTGGCATGGTTTATTGCTTAAAAAAAAAAGGAATGTTAGCTAGTACTATTTATTTTTCCCCCACAAAAGAAAAGAAAAGAAAAAAAAATAGTGATTGTCAACTTGCTTTAACGGTTTAAGATCCGTGAGTTCATTTCTACTAAAGTGAAATGGCCTTCTGTTAACTTTTAAGTATTACAATGTGTATGTATTTTTCATATACATTGAGTTTATATTTTATTTAGCAAATTGCATGCTATCCACATTGAATGCAAATTTTGTTATTTAATTAAATTATGTCATTGCTTCAGTGTACATTATTGTTGTAGTAATTCTAGATGTTACAGAATCAAATGAGATTGTGTAGGTTTGATGGATTTATATCTATGCAAATAATTTGTATTTAGTATAGTTTCTGATGCCTCTAGTTTTTTTCCCTAGAGTTTAAAACCCATGTATATAAGTTGCTTGGTTTTTTGCCTCTTGGTTGGTTACCTAGTTGATTCATTATTTGTCCGTATATACTTGAGCTGAATTAAATTATTATTTAATTTAGTGGTTATTTATTTAACTTTGTCGAGTTATTCAAATGTATGGATGACATATTTGACTCGTTGTGAAAATGTACCAAGATATGTAGATTTAATTAATTATGACTATTAGTTAAATCATCGTGACGGTTGTGAAAAATTAAGTAATGATTTTTAATTGTAAAAACTATTAGATTAATTATTTTTTAATCATTTGTTTGTCTGCGAGGAAATGTTTCTAGAAAGATCAATCTTGGTGGAATGGTTCGAGACGTTAAAAATCTAACGAATCTTGTACCTATGGAGTACAGGTTGTGGATCGGCATGAAATTTATATTTTTCCAACTAGATCCGGAAAAATTATTATAACTCATGTTGGTGTCGGTCTGCTGAGACAATGACACACGAGCCTATTATGGTGATCCGTGTGATACCTAATATGGCATTGCGGTCAGCTCTGTATGCTGAAATTTGGAGAAATCCAGAATGTTGTTAACCCTAACGCATCAGTTGATCAAGGATCACTGAATGTGGGTTTATTGGAAGTTTATGTTCTTCCTCGGACCTCTTCTGGTTGTACTGGTTGGTGAGCCATAAAATTAGGTTCTCTTGTGAACCAAATTGAAATTTGGAAAAAAAACAATTCAATAATTGATTTTTTCAAGAATAAAGAAAGTTCTGTGAACATGATATTAACGTGAAACCTGCTCTAGGGGGAGGTGGTATCAAGTTGTGTGATTACTTGATAGTAATACATTACTCGTTAAAGAGTATAAAATGAAGCATTATAGAAAAGAAATATTCTATAAGCTTGAGGTTGAAAACCAACTTAATATAGAAAATTAAGATGGTAATTAGTGATTTTGGTGGTGAATGTTGTGAGGACACTGCATTTTACTCGCATTAGAAGAATGGAGTAGTCTTTCTTATGAAAGGAAGTAATTGGTTCCTATTAGTTTTGGAATACATTTTGATTTTCTTAGAAATATTCGAAATGTGGGGGTATCTTGAAAATGTCATGATACAAATACCTATTAAGGTAAAAAGAGATCCAAAACCAATTGAGGTATTTGGGATGGATATATAGACAACGTTTGAGTCTAATGATATCGTGTAGCATGCAGATGGATCTAATTTATGAGATCATTAAAATGCAATTATGGAATCTAGGAATGCTTCTTTGATGAGCTAGTAGTTCCTTGTAGATCTGTAATTAAAATTTATCCAAATAAAATTATGAGTTATTGGATGAATGTGAGGTTGAACCTAGAGGGCAAAAGATTTTTAAAAAAATATATAATAAAAAATTTGTTAGTCCAAAAAATGTTAGAAATTTTGCTTGAAGGTAAACCTCAAAACTTGAGAGAAGCTATGAGAATTCTTTGATGATCCTATGAGAAAATGGATGTCAATAGAGAAATTGACTAGAATTATGTGTTTCTATGAGAGAAGTGATTCTATGTGACATAATCGTGTTTAATAAATATATGGATGGATCTTCTTGCGAGATAGATGCCATTTGGGCCCAAACGAATTTTCCAATTAGAAAATAAATATATGGGTCAAAGAAAAATAAAAGGTCAGACTGATAATTAAAATATTACAGTCAAAAGTGAAGACCTAACTTACTTTATGATATATTCTTGAGTTATAAGAATATGGTTCATCAAGATGATACTTAAATTGTCTGGGGTTGTGAAATTTAGAAGTACATCAATGAACTTTGGAACAGTCTTTCTCGGTTTCTCTGGCTAAGGTAAGAGTCGAAAGTCTGGATTTTGGTGATTATGTTGCTTGGAACAACATAGATACGAAAATTGGCATATAAAATTTGATATTGTTGCGATATGTTATGACTTCATAATATACGATGAGTCGCCATTTTGAGGACGCTCAAATTTGGTAACTGAGTGAATGAGTGTTGCCAGTTTAGGGACGCTTAAACTTGGTAATGACATAAATTGATATTATTGATTTTTGGGACGCTAAAAATTGGTAATGTCAATGACGAATTGAAGTCTTAGCTGATGACTGGTGAAGTGATTACCAAAATGTGACGTATGCCAAAGTTAAGATGCACGAGTATAGTGAAAAAGATTGTAATGGAATGTCGAAACATTTTTTTTTTTGTCGACACAATTCCGTTAGACAACTACTCTCAACTGAAGTTATCACTAATGATCATATTAGGTCAAAAGATAACACTGCGGATCCGCTAACCAAAGGGTTAACAAGAGAGTTAGTTGAGAAATCATCGAAAGGAATGAGACTAAAGCCCATAATAAAAGTTGATACAAAGGAAACCCAACCTTGTTGACTGGAGATCCCAAGATCTTGGTTCAATGGGACAACCTAACTGTAAAGAGTTAGTGAGATCACTGTGGGGGTTTAATCCCGAGTCCATTCCTATGATGAAAAATAGTGATAAAATTCGGGTAAGGTTAAGCTATGCTTTTAATGATCCTTATGTGTCGATATGTCGAACAAATAATACTTTTGTATTGTTCAAGAGATCACCTATGTGAGTGAAGTGGGGTCGCTTCAAGAAGGAATTGTGGGGGCTGATTCCGGAAAAAACTCACAGAACCAGGCTAAAGCTCAGGACCAAAATGGGCTTAACAGTGAGAACTGAACAAATATCGGGAAAGACTCCAGTGGGGGATGTATCATCATTTCACAAAAAAGAAGGGCAGTTCAAGGTCAATGCGACTACTGAAATTCTAGAAATGTAAATATGTTCTTACAAGGGAAGGTTCGAGGGTGTACGCCTACCTATCCTATGCTGGTTTCTACCGCGCGCTCTATCTTCGTGTCAAAGAGTCGTTTAGCAATGTCAATTTTATTCATGTGGGGGATTGTTGAAAATATGTGAATAAAATTAATTGCATTTCTTTATTTTATTTTGTAACTCCTAAGTTAATGGGTTATTATGGGGAGGTTATATTATTAAAGGAGTTGGTAAGTTACAAATGGTGTAGAGTTTTTTATACTTGGGGTTGAGAGCTTCTTGAAGATATAGAAAACCTTCTTCAACATATTTTATTCTCTTTAATCTTCTTTAGAGAGTTTTAGGATCAATTCTGTGGGATAGAGCAATATGTGTTCGGTTCGTAGGAGGCGGGTTTGTAAGTGCTTCAAATCACCTCTGTTCGTTGTATCCTGGGAAACGGAAGCCGATCGACCTTCAAGCACCATATGGAAGGGGCTTATCTGTTTTAAGGACAACGTGGTTTTCACGTGCCTCGAACACTTTGTTGGTAATTTTGTTGTTGATGTCACTATTTTGGTAAATTCTTAACCTATACTTCCTACAAAAAGAACAAAGTTTATTAACACATTCACAATGAAACATATGTACTATTAATGGTAGCATGAAGATATTGCAGTGAAAATGATGATATACCATGGATCTCATTGAATGTAACATAGACGCATCTATACATGTGTAAGAGAGATAGATATCACGAATTAATTATCAGAAATTTACAACCCAAAAGATGGCCATAATGTGTCTATATTGATGGGCTTGAAACATGATTGAGATGTAGAAAAATTTTAAAATCCTAATGTTGTGAGCGTCATGAATAAATTGATACAGTCCTTCACTATATCATAAGACGAATCAAAATAAATACGATCTATATCTGTACTATTATATAAATTCCGAAACATTGAAAGTTTTGGTACCTGTTTTTTGGTACTTCGTGAATTTACTTATTTACTCTTCATTATAAAGAAAAATATATATATTAAAACACCTAAAATAAATTTTAACATAATATAATTAATGGTAATTAGTCGATTGCCTTTTTCATATTTACTTTTAGTTGAAGATGTTACCTTTTATCATATCTTCCAATCATTAATATTTTCTTTCGAATTAAAATACGCTTCCTTTTTGATTTAAAACTAATCTTACAATCATTAATATATATCCGAAAATATCATACAATAATTTTCAATTATTAATAAAATATATTAAAAATATACTTTGTTTGTAATAAGGAAATATTAGTATAATCCGTAAACATGGTATATTAAATTATATTAATTAAAATTAAAATTATGTAAAAAATAATGATTATATAAATTGGTACCAGTTTTTTTGGTAATTCGTGAATTTACTTATTTACCCTTCATTATAAAGAAAAATATATATTAAAACACCTAAAATAAATATTAACATAATATAATTAATCGTAATTAGTCGATTACCTTTTTCAAATTTACTTTTAGTTTAAAATGTTACCTTTTATCATATCTTCCTTAGAATAATTCGTAAATATGAGTATATTAAATTATATTAAATTAAAATTAAAAATTATTAAAAAAAATGATTATACAAAAACATAATTGTAATATTAAATAAAATTTATAACATAATAAAAGAACACCATAGCAATAAATTTTTATTTATAACATAATAAAATTTATTATAATTTTATAAATTTATATCTTCCAATCAATAATATTTTTTCCTAAATTAAACACGTTAACTTTTAATTTAAAACATAATCTTGCAATAATTAATATATACCCAAAAATATCACACCATATCTTCTAAATACTAACAAAATATAATAGAAATCCGTATACTACGAATAATGACCGTTAGATTTTTAGTAAAAAATCAGAACCGTTAGATGTAATGACTAGATATATTATATGATTAAATTAATTTACTAAAATTTCAAGGTTCGAATTCCATCAACGACTTATTTATTTTAAAATTTTGAAATATAAGTTTTAAACCATGCATATCATTAATTAAATTTTGATTAAATAATTTAAGTTAAAATTAAAATATTGTAAATAATAATTATATAAAAATGTAACTGTCACATCTATACTATCTATACTATTATATAAAACCGAAACATTAAAAGTTTGGTTAGCCGGTCGGTCGATCGGTACGGTACATGTTGATTTTACGTATTTACCCTTACTCAATTACTACTAACTAATCAATTTCCTTTTCCAAATTAAACATATTATCTTTTCTACTTTTCAAGAATTAAATAATTTCCTTTTTCAAGTAAAATACAATATCTTTTATATTTTATCTAACTAATTTCTCCTTTATGAATCAATTTTCTTTTTCAGGTCATATTACATTTTCTATTTTTCAATAATTAAATAATTTCCTTTTTCAGATAAATTAGAATATCTTTTACATTTTATCTAACTAAAATTTCTCTTTTTTAAAAACACCACGACCAATTTTGTTTAATAAAATAACATAATTATATTATAATTACTATTAACTAATAAATAACTTTTTTCATTCAAAACACGTTACCTTTTCTCTTTTCTCTAATTAAAATCTTTATTTTTCCAATTATATCATGGACGGTTACCTTTTTCAGCCAAAACACGTTACCTTTTTTCTTTTCTCTTACTAAAACCTCCTTTTTTCCAATAATATCACGGACGTTTCTATTTAATAAAAATAAAATAATACTAATATTATAATACTAATAATTAACCAATTCAACTAAAATATATAATCTTTTCTATTTTTTCTAATTAAATTCCCTTTTTTCTAGAAATATAACGGGCAACATTAAATTTCTCAATTTCGAAAAACTATGAGCAATTTTATTTAGTAAAATAATATAATTAAATTATAATTACTATAAACTAATCAATTTTTTCTAATAAAATTCCCTTTTTTCTAGAAATATAACGAGCAACGTTAATTTCTCATTTTCTAAAAATTATGAGCAATTTTATTTAGTAAAATGACATAATTAAATTATAATTACTATAAACTAATCAATTGCCATTTTCACATAAATCATGTCATCTTCATGTTATCCTTACTTAATTATTTATAATTAAATCCCTTTTTTTCTAAAAATGAAAGGCATATGATGTAGCCTATTTGTATTTCGAGGATACAACTCAACTTAAACAAGATTGTAATAGTGAATAGTATATAGACTGTCACAAGGAATCTCAGATTGTATTATCTGTCAGAAGAAAAAGATCAAGGTCAATCTACAGACTTGAGGAATTACTACATTGAAAGAAGCTCAGTCATCTGATCAAGCCTCAGTGGAGTATTCGTTAAAAAGTGGATTCATTTAAAGTGACAGAGATTTCAACGGTGACAGAGTCAGTACAGAAGAATTGAAGAGAGATGAGAAAAGAAAAGGAACCAGATTTTAAAGTCAATATATGAAGAACAATCATTGCGATTAGTCACTCATGAACCAGACAGTACATCGAGTGTCAACATTTAACAGTGGTTGTTCATCATTAACTTCAGTGGTTCAAGCTATCAAGACTGGTATGTGAGAAAATCATTGTGCAAGCAACAGAAGTGCTAAATTAATTAACCACAAGAATTTTATTATCAAGTGGAAGGGTTATGAGAAAATAGAATTATCACAAGAATATGGAAAGTGATATATTCTTAAAGTTGGAACCCCGGTTGGAATTGATATATTTTTTGTTAAGCAAAAGGAGTCCGGTTCCAGACGCTCAGGTAACCGCAATTTAGAGTTTAATTATAATTTTATATTAATAAATATTTTATTTATTTAGAAAATTATATTTATAAATATCTAATAATATTAGATATTTATTTTTATAATTTCTAGAATAAATAATTATTTATTAATTAAAGATTATAAACTGTGCGGGTTAAAAAGCATTTCTACGGAGCCCATTCCTAATAGGACGAAATAGGCCCCGGTTTCATTTGAATTCACAGCAGGTGACTTAGTTTGTTTATTTAACAAATGAATATGTTGAATACTCCGTAGTAAATAAATAAACACAAGTGGTCACCTGCACATGCAAGCTGTCGGCCCGTACTTAACTCTCCAGAAGCCGCGTGTCATACACGCGCCCGAGGTGATCAGCTACAACAGCTCGCGCGTGAACTTCACCTGGTCGTACTGCGAGTGGTTTTCTCAGCCGTAGTCTACTTCAGTTTGTTCAGAAAAGAATTAAATCAGTAGTCTACCATATTTATTTAATTCATATAGACTATCATGATAGTCACAACGGTAGTCTGTTTTTAAAGAGCATAGTCACACCGGTAGTCTGCAGCTCAACTTGATAGTCTGAAAGTCATTTGATAGTCTGTAAAAGATAGTCTTTATCTGTTTGGATAGTCTAGCAGAATATTTAACTCTTCTAAGACTATCCTAGATAGTCTGCTAAATGTAAAGTGAAGACAGAAGAGGCATAAGAGATATGGGTTAATTGGCAAATTCATAACTGAACTCGTACTCAACTTGCAGTTGGGTAATTGAACTCAAAAAGCTTGCAGTCAACTCATGAAAGTAATTAAAACTTGCAGTTAGGTAATCGCCGTTAACACCATGTAACGTCTGTAAACGGAAAATTGACGTTGTCAGCTGATATGTTAAAATTATACACGTGGTCAACTCATTTGTTAAAATATTCTTTTCTTTTTTATTTTCTAACCCCCACCTTTCTTCCCCGTATAATTCATCTACTTCATCTACTTTATTTCATTTCATTTTATTATTATTACTACTCACCCCATCGTGGTCCACCTTATTCTCCGGCGAGTACCCGGTCGGAAAAGTTTCCGGCGACCACCAACACCCATCTCCTTAATCTTATAGAGGAACTTTGCCCTCGTTGTGAGCTCTGTCTTGCAGATTTATAAGCTCCAGCATCCTATATATATCATTTGAAAAGGGCTTTAAATCATCACCTGATACAAATTCTTGAACTGTATTGTCGACCTCAATCATACTGCATCCAGGAGTCTTCTTCAAGCTCTTATTTCTAATCAATTTTCTCAGTCTTGAAACATCATCCCATTTTCCAAGTTTTGCATATATATTTGAAAGCAAGACATAGTTTCCTGTATCATCTGGTTCAAGCTCTAGTAAGTGCTCCATTGCAATAACCGCAGTGTCAAGATTGCCATGAATTCTACAAGAACTTAGCAAGGAACCCCAAATTGCTGAATCAGGCTTCATAGGCATATTTTTAACTAGCTCAAGAGCGCGTTCAAAACAGCCAGTACGTCCAAGAAGATCAATTACACAACCATAGTGCTCTTTACCAGGCTCTATGTTGTACTTGTTTCTGATCAACTCAAAGTAGTTCAATCCTTCATCAAGTAATCCGGCATGTGCACAAGCCGATAGAAGACTTACAAAGGTGATTTCATTCGGTGCAATCACAACAATCACCGCCGGTGAAGTCGCGGTGATCCTCCCCTCCTCGATTCTATTTTCCAACCACAACAATAATCACATAAATCAATTCGTGATTACACCCCAAATCAGTTTATAATGTCAATTTCAACATCTAATTCAAGATTCTAAAATCCCCAAATACAAGTGGTCACCTGCACATGCAAGCTGTCGGCCCGTACTTAACTCTCCAGAAGCCGAGTGTCATACACGCGCCCGAGGTGATCAGCTACAACAGCTCGCGCGTGAACTTCACCTGGTCGTACTGCGAGTGGTTTTCTCAGCCGTAGTCCACTTCAGTTTGTTCAGAAAAGAATTAAATCAGTAGTCTACCATATTTATTTAATTCATATATACTATCATGATAGTCACAGCGATAGTCTGTTTTTAAAGAGCATAGTCACACCGGTAGTCTGCAGCTCAACTAGATAGTCTGCAAGTCATTTGATAGTCTGTAAAAGATAGTATTTATCTTTTTGGATAGTCTGGCAGAATATTTAACTCTTCTAAGACTATCCTGGATAGTCTGCTAAATGTAAAGTGAAGACAGAAGAGGCATAAGATATTAAAGCATCAGGCGGCTCAACAAACAAGACAGAACATAATATCCAAACACAGAAGCTCTCTTCTCTCTCCTGACGAACACACCCAGCAAGAACAAATAAATTTCTGTAAAATCAAGTTCTCAATATTTGTAATATTTGATCCGATAGAACTTGATTATTTGGGATTCTTGAACTACTAGCGAATTAAGTTTCCTAGTACTTATCTTGTTTGGTTATTAACTAAATTAGAAAAGTTCATGTCGAATTTTCTAATTTGTTATTATCAACTTGATAATTAATCTGTACTGAAATTGTAACACCCATCAAGTTAATATATTGTTATATTCAACTTGAAATTTGTTTCAATTTATTCCGCATAAATTTGTCTAAATCAAATTTTATTCAAAGGACAAATTTCGATAAATTGGTGTAGATTGTATTCAACCCCCCTTCTACAATCTTATCGGACCTAACAATTGGTATCAAAGCCTATTGATTGATACACAAATCAAGATCCTATTTTTACTCAATCAAAAATTTATCTCGAATTTTTAACTCACTTAAAAATTCATCATGTCTTCAAAAGCCATTGTTAAGATTCCCATATTTAATAAGGATAATTATGATATGTGGAAAAATAAAATGGAGTTGTTTCTTGATGTTACAAATCAAAGATATTTGTGGGTTTTGAAAAATGGACCAATAATTCCTATGCAACATGATGCTGAATCAGTTACAAATGGAGTTGTTACAATACCTGCTAAATCCTATGCAAAGGACTCTAAGAACTATACTCCTGAGGAAAAAGAGGAAGCTGGATTGGAAAAAAATTTGAGACTCATTCTAATAGATTCCCTAGATGCTGTAATGTATAGTCATGTGATGAATTGTAAAACTGCTAAGCACATCTGGGAAACTATTGAGACTATTAATGAAGGAACTGATGAAGTCAGGGAAAACAGACTTCAAATTTTGACCTCTGAATATGAACACTTTAGAGCTGGCCCTAATGAAGGCATTCAGGAAGTGTTCGAAAGGTATAACAAAATAATCAACAACTTGCAAGTTCATGGCAAACAGTATACACAGAAAGATATCAACATGAAGTTTTTGCTGACTATGCCTACTCACTTAGAGCATAGAATAACTGCCATCATAGAATCTAGAGATTTAAATAAGATTGCTCTTGAAAGGCTATTTGGTGTTCTGAAGACTTATGAATTGGAACAAATACAGCAGAAGGAGATTTCTGGAAAAGGCAGAGTGGCAAGTTCTTCTACAGCTTTAGTAGTTGAGGTTCCTAAGGAATTGGAAGCTAAAGTTGTTCAATCTAATAGCTCCAACAAGGAACAAACTGAAGTGGAACATGGTCAGACACCAGCTACTCAGGATGGTGGAGAATTTTATTCACTAGAAGAGCTGGATCAACTAGAAGATGAATCTATGGCTATGATGGTGAGACAATTCAGCAACTTCAGATTTAGAAGAAATCCCAAGTTCAGGTTTAAGTCTAATACCAGATTCCAGAGAGGAGGTTCTTCATCCTCTAGTAACAGGGGAGGATACAAAACTGGAACAGTTGACAGAAGCAAGATTCGTTACTTTAATTGTAATGAATTGAGACACTTTGCTATTGAGTGTCAGAAACCCAAGCAAGCACAGAAAAATGATTATGCTTCTGAAAAGAAGAAGACTGTAAGAGCTTATGTAGCTGCTGGTAAAAGCTGGGATGACACAGATAGCGAAGATGAAGAATATGGAAACTTTGCGCTGGTGGCAAATGCTGATACATCAACTCGTTATACCACACCGGTAATTCTTACTGACGCTGAGTTAATTCATAGCTTACGTAATTGCTTGACTAATGCACAAAATGGATACGAAAGAATAAGTCTAGTAAACACTAAACTTGAAAATGAAGTGTTAGAATTAAAAAAGGTGCATGTTAATCAAGATCAGCATATAGAAGAAATAGCACGGCTTAACTACAAAGAAAAGTCGCTTGGAGAATACATGGTAAAACAAGTTGCTAAGATTGCTGAACAAGAAACAAGGATTACAGAACTTGAAACACAGATTAGAGCGTGTTATAATTCTGTTAAAGTTTCTAAAGAATTTTTCAACAAACAAGTTGTAGAACGAACTATAGGAATATGGTTTGGTTACAAAGAAGCTGTTGGTTCTTTAGGCAACCATTCTGCTAATCCTATTCCTGCTAAAGAAAGAGGTATACCACATGTACTCAAGAATGTTGAAAAACCCATGTTCAAAAAGTCTGTTGCTGAACCACCAAATATGTATTCTATTGTGATTCAAGAAGAAATGAGAAATGAGGACAGTGCTAATGGCATAGCCATTGATAATGAAAAATTGGTTAAGGCACTTACAACCAAAAATGTTAAATCTAATAAGGTTGTTTCTATGAAACCAGTTAAGTTTGTTGAGTCAACCAGTTCGTCTAAAACTGGGTCATGTAGTAATAAGTTGAAGCAGAACAATAACCTGTCTGACATGCATATCATGCCTATTATTGATTCTTCTCATAAAGCATGTGGTGTTTTCAATTGTATGTCTTGTGCTTTTAATGTCATGTCTGCTTACTTTAATGGTAATCATGCACGAGATGATAAGACTGCCCCTCGACAACATATGAACAGAAACAAAATTGTTAGATCAAAGACTGCTAGTCCTCCTAATGTTAGGAGAGAGACATTTGTATCTAAGCCTAAACAAAGTTTTACTAAGGCTGTTTACAAGGTCAAATGTCCAGTCATTGAAAAGAATGTTATTGCTGCAAAAGAAACATGGATACCCAAGATAAAACAAAAGATTGTTAAATCTGTTTATAGGGTAAAATGTTTGTTGACTAATGGTAAAATTGGTGTTAAGGTGAAAAATGTTGTTTTGCCTGACAAAGGCCAATTCTTTAAGTATTCTGGACCCAATCAAATTTGGGTTCCGAAGAAAGTTTAATCCGTTTGTCATTGCAGGGTGTTGAACAGGTTGAACGAGTAACCTAGATTTTGGATAGTGGATGTTCAAGGCATATGACTGGAGATAGAACCCTGCTGACAAATGTGGTGGAGAAGGCCGGCCCAGTAGTTACCTTTGGAGATAACAGCAAAGGTAGAACTGATGGATATGGCAGACTTGAAGCTGGAAATGTTATCATTGATGAAGTCACTTTTGTGAAAGGACTTGAGCACAATTTGCTCAGTGTCAGTCAATTCTGTGACAAAGGATATGAAGTTTATTTCAACAAGAAGAATTGTCTAATTTCACACAAGAGACATGAAAAGCCACAACTGACAGGAGTTAGAAAAGGCAATCTGTACGTAGCCAATATGAACTTAGGAAGCACTGAAGAAATTACTTGCTTCTACACTAAAGCATCTAATGACGAGAGTTGGCTATGGCACAAGAAACTTTCTCATCTAAATTTCAAGACAATGAATTCTCTAGTTAAAACAGAGTTGGTGAGAGGTTTGCCTTCAATGGAATTCACTCAAGAAGGACTTTGTGATGCATGTCAAAAAGGCAAGCTAAAAAGGGCAACTCACAGGAGCACTGACACATCTTCAATAACTGAACCTTTACAATAATTACTTCATATGGATTTGTTTGGTCCAGTTAATGTGATGTCAATATCAAAGAAAAGATATGCTCTTGTGATTGTTGATGATTTTTCAAAATACACATGGGTCCTATTTCTGAATTCTAAAGATGAAACTCCACAGCTAGTGATTGATCACATCAAGTTGATTAAGCTGGATTCTAAGTATCCAGTGAGAGCTATAAGATCAGATAATGGAACTGAATTCAAGAATGCAGTTTTGAATGATTTCTGCACTGAGAAGGGTATAACTAGACAGTACTCAGCTCCAAGAACTCCTCAGCAAAATGGGGTAGTGGAAAGAAAGAATAGAACCTTGATTGAAGCTGCACGTACTATGTTAAGTGAATCAAGGCTTCCATTGTACTTTTGGGCTGAAGCTGTCAACACTGCATGCTATACCCAGAATCGAACTCTTATCAACAAAGACTTGATGAAGACACCATATGAAGCTATGACTGAAAAGAAACCAACACTCAAATACTTTCATGTATTTGGAGCAAAATGTTTTGTGCTTAAAAAAGGAGATGATCAAGGTGGAAAATTCGAGGCCAAAGCACATGAAACAATTTTTATTGGTTATACAAGAAGAGCTTACAGGGTATACGTGATTGATCAACAGAAAATGAGTGAAAGTGTCAATGTAACATTTGATGACACTAAACTCCCTAGTATCCAAACTGAGGATTCATCTGAAAAGCTATCTTTTGATGATATGACAGATCCAGATTCAGATGATGACAATTCACCTGATGTTTTTGCTGATGCTAATGACAACAATGATAATGATGATGATCAGGGTAATGGTGGTGAAAACAATGATAATACTGGAGATACACCTGACATTCCTGAACAGTCATCCAGTCAACCTGGCAACAACTCAGGGGGAGATAATGAAGGATCAACTAGTCATACTCAACATCACAATGAAGAACAAGGCGAATCATCAAGATTAAATCTTCCAAGACAAACAGTTTGGAATAGAGCTCATCCTTTTGAGCTGATTATTGGTGATCTAGATGTTGGAGTCAAAACTAGAAGTGCTACTCAAAATCAATGTAACTATTCAGGGTTTCTATCTGAAATGGAACCTAAGAAAACTGAGGAAGCTCTTTCTGATCCTGATTGGGTGATTGCTATGCAAGATGAACTCAATCAATTCAAACAACAAGAAGTATAGAAGCTGGTACCCAGACCCAAAGACAGGAAAGTGGTTGACACAAGGTGGGTATTCAGAAACAAGCTAGATGAAGATGGGACAGTGACAAGAAATAAAGCAAGACTGGTAGCAAAGGGTTATTCACAAGCTGAAGGCATTGATTATGATGAAACCTATGCTCCAGTGGCAAGACTTGAGGCTATCAGAATATTTTTGGCATTCGCAGCATTCTCAAACTTCAAAGTTTATCAAATGGATGTCAAGAGTGCCTTCCTGAATGGCAAGCTGGATGAAGAGGTATATGTAGAACAGCCCCCTGGATTTGAAGATCCAGAATTCATGGATTATGTCTACTTTCTCTTCAAGGTAATTTATGGCCTTAAGCAAGCACCAAGGAAATGGTATGACACTCTCTCTGAATTTTTACTTGAAAATGGTTTTGTTAGAGGTGTCATAGACAAAACTCTCTTCACAAAGAAACATAAGAATGATACAATATTAGTTCAAATCTATGTGGACGATATAATATTAAGGTCTACTAATGATCTTCTTTGCAAGAAATTTGCTAAGTTAATGCAGGGTAAGTTTGAAATGAGCATGATGGGTGAGCTGAAGTTCTTTCTTGGATTGCAAGTAAGTCAAAGGACATATGGGATATTTATCAGTCAATCCACGTATGTCAAAGAGCTTCTCAAGAAATATCAAATGGAGGACTCATCTTCAGCAAGAACACCATCATCTACAGCTGTTAAATTTGGAGCATGTGAAAATTCTGCTAAGGTAGATATCACAAGCTACAGAGGTATGATAGGCTCATTACTTTACCTTACTTCAAGTAGACCAGATATTATGTATGCTACGTGCTTGTGTGCAAGGTTCCAATCGAATCCTAGAGATGTTCATCTCATTGCTGTTAAAAGAATCTTGAGATATCTTAAGGGTACGCCTAAATTAGGCATCTGGTACCCTAAAGATTCTGGTCTTAATCTTGTTGGATATACAGATTCAGATTATGCAGGAAGTGTTGTAGATAGGAAAAGCACCTCTGGGAGTTGTCAATTCCTAGGTGGCAGGTTGGTTTCCTGGTACAGCAAGAAACAGCAAATAGTTTCCAACTCAATAGCCGAAGCTGAATACATCGCTGCTGGAAGTTGTTGTGCTCAGATCTTGTGGATCAGGAATCAGCTACGAGATTATGGCTTTTCACTTGACAGGATTCCCATCCTGTGTGTCAATACAAGTGCCATAGCAATCTCCAACAATCCTGTGCAGCACACTAGGACAAAGCACATCGATATCAGGTATCATTTTATTAGAGAGCATGTCATGAATGGTACCGTGGAGTTACATTTTGTACCCACGGAAGAACAAACAGCAGATATTTTTACTAAGTCTCTTGACGAATCCACATTCACCAGAATTGTTGGTGAATTGGGTATGTTAAATAATCCTAGTAATTAAAGTAGTTAATATCTGAGGTTTGCTCTTTAATAATTTTCAAGTGATTATCTTTGTAAATATTTGTTATTAAAATCACTTGTGTAATTATTTTATCAACTTATCTTCTTGCTTGTTAATTCTCAAATCATTGTCATTATCTTCTTAATATATTCCTACTTACTTCTTTTAATTTTAGAATATTTTAATTTTCTCTAAAAATATTTTTCTCAAATTTTACAAGTTGAAATTAGTGAGAAATCTATTTTTGTTGAAAATTATTTTTGAATATTTGTGTTGATTTAATAAGTCATATTTTCTCTTTAAATGATTTTCTATAAGAAAGTTACTTTATTAAGAAAATATATAGATTTATTAATTTACTACAAATATTTATGTAAATAGTTAATAGTTTATTAAATGGTTTGTAGTGTTTGTCCTTTTGTTATTAATGTTTGTTTTCGTAAAAAGGATAACATATGGTATTTTTAGTATTTTCTTATTTTCTATTTAGCTATTTTTAAGTAGTTATGTTGTTGTAAATATTTTTGTAAATTATTTTCTTTTATTTCTAATATTCTGAAAATATTATTAATATAGTTATTTTTTAATATAAAAAAATTGAATTTTTCTTTTCTTTTTGGTTTTTATTTTATATAATTATTATGTATATTATTTCTTATTTTGTATATTCTTTTTCATGTGTATCTAAATAGCTTGTATAGTTTTTTCAGTTTAGTCACTCTACTTTCAAAACTTACAAATAGGTCCATGTAATTGGTTCTTTTGTACTTCTTCTGTTTAACACACACATATCATGCTGTTTTAACTTCTAATCTTTGTTGTGTTGTTGTTATTAACAGAATTTCTTATATAGGACCATTGTTGGTATCAAAATGGTATATGTCAATTCAATTGTTTAGGAACTAACGTTTGATTTTCAAGTTCTAACAATTGGAAGACAAGACCTAACAAGTGTTAATAAGTGGTAATTGTTGGTATCTAACATACAGGATCTAAAACATGATAAAATAGTTTTGTTTGTATTAATTTCCTAACTCAAAATTTCTTTCTACAGCTGTGATTGCTTACATTATAAATCTTTTGAAATCACAACTGTATATTATTCTATCTCTATTGCTCATATTTTGTGATGCAGGTTCATCTAAATGGAGTTTTGCTTTCTCACTTGATTAGTCATGAGGTTGTAAACCCAACAACTTTTATCCCAGACTACAGTCAAACTCAAACACATTCTGACTTACCCCCTAAAAGGAAGTTACCTATCAGACTAAAGGTCACCAGGGAGTAACTGCATCTGATGCAACAAATAAGGATGTGTGGGATATTCAGTTGGAGAGTCACTACCGTATACAATATCCAAAATATTTCATATGCACAAAGTGAGAATGCACACACTAAGGATGAATTGACGGAAACTTATAATCCAACCATTTTACGGTTAGGATTATAAGTTAAAGGTTCTTTAATGAACTAATTGTCTTCACAGACATTAGAAGGGAATCTTGATCTCAATGCTAATTTATAGATCATTGTTTACCTTCTCAGAATTCAAATCTGAAAACCCTAAAAAGGGAAAACTAGCAACTTGTAGATTATGACTCAGATTCGTCTAACGAGTCCAACGAGGATTTGGGATTTGCGAACTCCCATTGCACCACCACTGACCTCTCTTGAAGGGGCTAGGGTGATTTTTCCTTGCAGGTACACTAATGGATGTTGGAGCTATGAGTGATATAAGTGATACACCAGTGAGCAAGAGTGTAAACACAGAGAGAAGTGAGACACTCAACACAAATGAGTGGAGAGAAGAGTGAAACACTTGTGAGGTACACTAAACACTATCACACACTCACAGTGAGGAAGCAAATGAAACTTCCTTTCTAACAAAGAACTCTATAATTTGTACAACTACTTTGTCAACTAGTTGATTGGAGGATTCCTCAACTAAGGGGGAGAAGTAAAGGGGGTACAAGAAAAAGAAGAGTAGAGTAGGTTAGAAAGGGGGAGCATTTACAGACTGTGCTTTGGAAGAGAAGCAAGTTAAGTTACTAAGGGGGAGCCTTAGATGGAAAAGTAAGGGGAGATTCAGTTGAGAAGAAAGGGGAGATATAAGGAGAAGATTACATCACAATACTATTCTATTAGTCTTTCAATGTACTATGTATAAAGGCTAACTGGATGAGTAGTAGATTTCCTAGAAGTTTTAGAAATGGTATTGATTCACCATTTTCTACATAGTAGGAACAGTTGTCTTTCTTTAGTGAGAAAAGTTGTGTCAGAGAAGGGAAGTGATTGTAAATCAAGAACTGCTGATAATCACCAATGTAAGATGTGAAGGATTATCAGGCAGAGATATGAAGAATCAGAAATGAAGATAAGTTATCTATTGAAGATCAGTTCAGTGCTAGAGGAACAGTCATCTATCATTTCATCAACTGAGGATTCTGGAATTGTTAAATTCAAACCAGAGAATTTTTTAATATACTATTTGCTAAGATCCTAATTGCTTAATCTTTTTCTTGTTTAAGTGAGTTAGTTGAGTTATCCTCTAGGTATTTGCTTGTTATTGTCTAACAAACAAATAGGGGGAGATTGAAAGGCATATGATGTAGCCTATTTGTATTTCGAGGATACAACTCAACTTAAACAAGATTGTAATAGTGAATAGTATATAGACTGTCACAAGGAATCTCAGATTGTATTATCTGTCAGAAGAAAAAGATCAAGGTCAATCTACAGACTTGAGGAATTACTACATTGAAAGAAGCTCAGTCATCTGATCAAGCCTCAGTGGAGTATTCGTTAAAAAGTGGATTCATTTAAAGTGACAGAGATTTCAACGGTGACAGAGTCAGTACAGAAGAATTGAAGAGAGATGAGAAAAGAAAAGGAACCATATTTTAAAGTCAATATATGAAGAACAGTCATTGCGGTTAGTCACTCATGAACCAGACAGTACATCGAGTGTCAACATTTAACAGTGGTTGTTCATCATTAACTTCAGTGGTTCAAGCTATCAAGACTGGTATGTGAGAAAATCATTGTGCAAGCAACAGAAGTGCTAAATTAATTAACCACAAGAATTTTATTATCAAGTGGAAGGGTTATGAGAAAATAGAATTATCACAAGAATATGGAAAGTGATATATTCTTAAAGTTGGAACCCCGGTTGGAATTGATATATTTTTTGTTAAGCAAAAGGAGTCCGGTTCCAGACGCTCAGGTAACCGCAATTTAGAGTTTAATTATAATTTTATATTAATAAATATTTTATTTATTTAGAAAATTATATTTATAAATATCTAATAATATTAGATATTTATTTTTATAATTTCTAGAATAAATAATTATTTATTAATTAAAGATTATAAACTGTGCGGGTTAAAAAGCATTTCTACGGAGCTCATTCCTAATAGGACGAAAAAGGCCCCGGTTTCATTTGAATTCACAGCAGGTGACTTAGTTTGTTTATTTAACAAATGAATATGTTGAATACTCCGTAGTAAAGAAATAAACACAAGTGGTCACCTACACATGCAAGCTGTCGGCCCGTACTTAACTCTCCAGAAGCCGCGTGTCATACACGCGCCCGAGGTGATCAGCTACAACAGCTCGCGCGTGAACTTCACCTGGTCGTACTGTGAGTGGTTTTCTCAGCCGTAGTCTACTTCAGTTTGTTCAGAAAAGAATTAAATCAGTAGTCTACCATATTTATTTAATTCATATAGACTATCATGATAGTCACATCGGTAGTCTGTTTTTAAAGAGCATAGTCACACCGGTAGTCTACAGCTCAACTGGATAGTCTGAAAGTCATTTGATAGTCTGTAAAAGATAGTCTTTATCTGTTTGGATAGTCTGGCAGAATATTTAACTCTTCTAAGACTATCCTAGATAGTCTGCTAAATGTAAAGTGAAGACAGAAGAGGCATAAGAGATATGGGTTAATTGGCAAATTCATAACTGAACTCGTACTCAACTTGCAGTTGGGTAATTGAACTCAAAAAGCTTGCAGTCAACTCATGAAAGTAATTAAAACTTGCAGTTAGGTAATCGCCGTTAACACCATGTAACGTCTGTAAACGGAAAATTGACGTTGTCAGCTGATATGTTAAAATTATACACGTGGTCAGCTCATTTGTTAAAATATTCTTTTCTTTTTTATTTTCTAACCCCCACCTTTCTTCCCCGTATAATTCATCTACTTCATCTACTTTATTTCATTTCATTTTATTATTATTACTACTCACCCCATCGTGGTCCACCTTATTCTTCGGCGAGTACCCGGTCGGAAAAGTTTTCGGCGACCACCAACACCCATCTCCTTAATCTTGTAGAGGAACTTTGCCCTCGTTGTGAGCTCTGTCTTGCAGATTTATAAGCTCCAGCATCCTATATATATCATTTGAAAAGGGCTTTAAATCATCACCTGATACAAATTCTTGAACTGTATTATCGACCTCAATCATACTGCATCCAGGAGTCTTCTTCAAGCTCTTATTTCTAATCAATTTTCTCAGTCTTGAAACATCATCCCATTTTCCAAGTTTTGCATATATATTTGAAAGCAAGACATAGTTTCCTGTATCATCTGGTTCAAGCTCTAGTAAGTGCTCCATTGCAATAACCGCAGTGTCAAGATTGCCATGAATTCTACAAGAACTTAGCAAGGAACCCCAAATTGCTGAATCAGGCTTCATAGGCATATTTTTAACTAGCTCAAGAGCGCGTTCAAAACAGCCAGTACGTCCAAGAAGATCAATTAGACAACCATAGTGCTCTATACCAGGCTCTATGTTGTACTTGTTTCTGATCAACTCAAAGTAGTTCAATCCTTCATCAAGTGATCCGGTGCAATCACAACAATCACCGCCGGCGAAGTCGCGGTGATCCTCCCCTCCCCGATTCTATTTTCCAACCACAACAATAATCACATAAATCAATTCGTGATTACACCCCAAATCAGTTTATAATGTCAATTTCAACATCTAATTCAAGATTCTAAAATCCCCAAAAATTTAGAAACCCTAATTATAATTATGTAAAACTAAACTTGAGTTCATTGAAGAGGTGAACGACGCTGAGTTGGTGGTGAAGGAGGAGGGTTCTGGTGGTGTTGTATGCGGAGAAGGAGGTCGAGGAAGTGAAGGTGGAGAGGTGCTGGTCGGAGGAGAAAGCAGTGGTGGTTGCCGTCGAAAAGTGGTGGTTGTAGTCGAATGGGATGAAGATGGGTGGAATTGGGTTGATGAAAGTTGGGAATTGAATATGAATATGAATATGTATTTGTAAATTGTAATTATCTATTAATTTGTAAAATATAATATTTTATTAATGAAATGAATGAATGAGTGTATGTGGCAGCTGATTTGTCAAATGTGAGGAGAGAGAAAAGTCTACGTGGCAGTTTATGTGTACAAAATTAACGGACTTCCGTTAAAAGTCAACAAAAGTTAACGGTCGTGCAAGCTTTTAATAGTTTAATTACGAGATTGCAAGGTTTAATTAGTCTGATGATGTAAATGCAAGTTTTTTGAGTTTGATTACCCAACTGCAAGTTGAGTACGAGTTCAGTTATGAATTTGCCAATTAACCCCATAAGATATTAAAGCATCAGGCGGCTCAACAAACAAGACAGAACATAATATCCAAACACAGAAGCTCTCTTCTCTCTCCTGACGAACACACCCAGCAAGAACAAATAAATTTCTGTAAAATCAAGTTCTCAATATTTGTAATATTTGATCCGATAGAACTTGATTATTTGTGATTCTTGAACTACTAGCGAATTAAGTTTCCTAGTACTTATCTTGTTTGGTTATTAACTAAATTAGAAAAGTTCATGTCGAATTTTCTAATTTGTTATTATCAACTTGATAATTAATCTGTACTGAAATTGTAACACCCATCAAGTTAATATATTGTTATATTCAACTTGAAATTTGTTTCAATTTATTCCGCATAAATTTGTCTAAATCAAATTTTATTCAAAGGACAAATTTCGATAAATTGGTGTAGATTGTATTCAACCCCCTTCTACAATCTTGTCGGACCTAACAAAAAATATAACGGGCAACATTAATTTCTCATTTTCTAAAAACTATGAACAATTTTATTTAGTAAAATAACATCATTAAATTATAGTTACTAAAAATTAATCAATTACCATTTTCACATAAATCATGTCATCTTCACGTTAACTTTCTATTTTCTCTAACTAAAATCTCTATTTTTCCAATTATATCACGGTCAGTTCTATTTAATAAAATAAACTAATACTCTCTCTGTCCCTCCCATTTCTTTATAGTTTTTTTTCACTGCTTGACACGCATTTTAAGGCTCTTAAAAAGTATAGTTCCATAACTTATTTTTAAAATTTTCTTTTTTTTGTATAAAAATAGAACAATTATGTTTTATACAAAAAAAGAAAATTTAAAAAATAAGTTATGGAACTATCCGCCAAATGCACCTTAAAATCCGTGTCAGAATTACGTTTCCCAATGTAAAAAATCAGTGGGGACAAAGGGAGTAATATTATAATATTATTAATTAATCAATTACCTTTTTCAGCTAAAACCTAGCATTATCTATACTTTCTAACTAAAATCCCTCTTTTAATAGAAATATTAGAAATATCACGAAAAATATTAATTTCTCCTTTTCTAAAAACATTACGAGCAATTGTATTTAGTAAAATAACGTTATTAAATTATACCAATTGATTTTACTTATTTACCCTTACTCAATTATAGATCTATTAACTAATCAATTTCCTTTTTCAGGTTACACAAATTATTTTTTTATTTTTCAAGAATTAAATAATTTCCCTTTTCACGTAAAATACAATATCTTTTATATTTTATCTAACCAAAATTTCTTCTTTATTAATCAATTTCGTTTTTCAGGTTAAACATATTATTTTTTTTATACATTTCAATAATTAAATAATTTCCTATTTCAGGTAAAATAGAATATCTTTTACATTTTATCTAACTAATCTTTCTCCTTTTTAAAAACATTATAAGCAATTTTATTTAATAAAATAACATAATTATATTATTAAATCTATTAACTAACCAATTAACTTTTTTAGTCAAAACACGTTACCTTTTCTCTAACTAAAATTTCTCTTTTTCCAATTATATCATGGTCGGTTACCTTTTTCAGCCAAAACACGTTTCCTTTTTTCTTTTCTCTTACTAAAACCTCCATTTTCCAATTATATCATGGGCGTTTCTATTTAATAAAAATAAAAATATTATAATACTAATAATTAACAGATTACCTTTTCAGATATATATCATCTTTTCTATTTTTTCTAATTAAATCCCATTTTTTCTAAAAATATAACGGGCAACTTTAATTTCTCATTTTCCAAAAACTATGAACAATTTTATTTAGTAAAATAACATAATTAAATTATAATTAATATAAATTAATCAATTACCTTTTTCACAGAAATCATGTCATCTTCACGTTACCTTTCTATTTTCTCTAACTAAAATCTCTCTTTTTCCAATTATATCACGGTCAGTTCTATTTAATAAAGTAAACTAATAATATTATAATATTATTAATTAATCAATTACCTTTTTCAGCTAAAACCTAGCATTTTCTATATTTTCTAACTAAAATCCCTCTTTTAATAGAATGATTAGGAATATCACGAACAAGATTAATTTCTCCTTTTCTAAGAACATTACGAGCAATTGTATTTAGTAAAATAACGTAATTAAATTATAATTACTATAAACTATTCATTTACCTTTTTCACCCATATCCATATTACCTTTTTAAGTTTATCTAACTAAATTTTTTATTTTTCTAATTATATCACGAGCATTATATTTAATAAAATGAAGTAATAATTTTATAATTATTAATAATTAATGGATTACTATTTTTAACTAAAACCTATCATCTTTTCTATATTTTCTAACTAAAATCCCACATTTCTAGAAATATCACAGATAACATTTACATAATTATTATCAAATCATCTCATATAAAAATGTAAGCCTCTAAAATTCATGTTTTAAAAAAATTAATTGAAATTAATGAACTTTTCTTATATAATATTAAAAAAATCTGTGCATCGCACGGGTTTTAAGCTAGTATTAATAAAATGATAAACAACCAAGATCTTGGTACATGTATATATAGGTCCTAAAAATATTAGAATTTGATTAGATTTATAATTTTAAAGGACTTGTAAAAAAAATTATCCAATTCTGAAAAGATTTCGATTTTCTTCTCTAAAAAGTAGGATTTAAAAAAGGAAATTTTATTTTTAATTATTTAAAATAGAGGACCTTTAGAAAAATAGATAAATATGAATCGAGTAATTCTAGAGTTCCTGGGGATTCTTCTTTATATATATAATAGATAATAGATAATAGATAGATATATATATTGATTTATAACAAAACAAACTAGGCCTTATGCTCATATTTTGGGAAGCAATTTCAGTCATCTCGAAATGTATTTTAAAAATATTTTTAATTATACATGGCATGATTTTAATTGGTGAAATATATATATTAATACAAATGAAATTCATTTTATTTATATCAATAATAAATTAATATTATCAGTAAAAGTTTAATATTGAAAATTTTTTGGAAACAAATTTGAAAGTTCTATCATTTATTGCCAAATACAAATGTGCATTATTGAAAAATGTTAAAAGCATATAGTTGCCTATAACATTTTTTTTTCTTGGATTAATGCTATGTACTCAATATCTTTCCAAAAAAATTTCAAATGACAAGGTACATTAATTTTTTTTAATTTTAATTTTAATTTATTGACGCATATATATACATATGAGATTTTATGGACTTGTTTGGCAAGCTTGTTATAAGTTATGGCTTATAAATTTATAAGAACTTATAAGGGGTTGTACATGTTGATATTTTAAATGTTAATAACGATGTACTTTTTTCCAACTTATTTATTATTGTTTGATTTCTTTGCTTGTTTAATAATTTAAAATTTAAAATTTGTGTTTTTAAATATCTTTTTAATTTAAAATGATTTTATTGAGATTATTCTATTACATAATTTTTTAATTTAATTTAATAAAATATTTCACTAACTCATAAATAAATTTATCCAAACACTCATATAACTTATAAATATTCTTCTATTTATCACTTATATACGAATACTTATTTGAGTGATGGTCCTAAATAATCATTTTTCAGTTTAAAAGGCCCAAAATACCGAAATTCAGAAAATTGACCCTATTTATCGATGAGATACGGAATTTTGTGTTAAACAACACAAGGATACGTCGTTTCGTCTGCCGTATCAACAGTTGATACAGCGTTTCGTGTGAAGCAAAAACGAAGTACGACATTTGGTGTAGCGTATTAGGTTAAAATTTTAGTGTCCCTAGCGGGACCCGTAAGAGTATCAACATTGATACAGCGTTTCGTGTGAAGTATGACGGTTGATACGGCATACGAAATACCGTATGAACTGCTGATACGGTACACGAAACGCCGTATTAGCCGCTGATACTTCACACGAAATGCCGTATTAGATCGATAAATATGACCAAACATGTTCAAATATGATTATTATGGTAATTTTCTCTATTTATTTTAAGTTAAAAATTACTCAATTTAATATATCCAAACGCACACTATATTATTATCGGAAAAGTTATCAATTGCACATGTCTCACATCAACCTTTCCAAAACAAATTGAAATTTTTTTTGAGACATTTTGTATTTTCCATATTTTTATTGAACAACAAAATAGGTTCCAATGTAAATAAATTATAGGCTTTTATTATGTGAATAATACTCCCTCCGTCCCAAAATACATGCCCCTTTTGAAATCCCATTTTACATGTCCCTTTTCTTTTTTCAATACAAATTTAAGGTGATTTTCCAAAACTATCCTTACATTTATTGCATCTAAAATTTGACTATTTTCAAATTTAACACTATTCTTATTTTCCAATGTACTCCCTCCGTCCCATAATTCTTTTCCCACTTTCCTTTTAAGGATATTCAATATACTTTTCCCCTTTCTATTTTTATCCATACAAATCAAATATTATACTCTTAATATAACACAACCACGTGACAGCTGTTACCTACTCCCACTAACCCTATTCTCTCTATTCTCTCTCGTCCCTCTCTATTCTCTCTCGTCCCTCTTTATTCTCTCTATTTTTCGCCTCCAAACCCTAATTAATTAAATAAAACCATGAGTTTACACTTAGGCTTTTCCGATTCCGATGAAAAGGTGATAGCTGTGATGGGGAACACGGGTACAGTGCTGAATATCTTAGATTGAGATTTGGTACAACTAAATCTGAGGAATCGGCGGCCAAATCGGATGTGACGGTGAATCAAAACCCTCGATCGCCGTTGCATGAAACGGTTATTCAAGTCCCCTTGGATGAATATGATGCTCCTCCCTCCCCTCCTTCAGATCCTGTTGAAGTGGCTGTTGTTGCTCCGGATCCGTCGACCGATGATTTGGATTTGGATGTTGAGGCTGATTCAGAAGATGCATGCTCTCGCTCTTAATCGGAGTAAAGATGTTCTATCTTCAACCTGTTTGTGTTGTTAATCGCTTGTTTATATCGTCTGTTTGTTCTTGTTCGTGTACTGAAATGTCCTCTTTTTGTAAAGATGTTGCTCGGTCTTGTAATTAATTGTTTGTCTTTGTAGTTCAACCGATTGTTAATCGAATGTTAATTATGTCGTTCGTATGCCTAATTGCTTTGATTTTAATTA
The DNA here is from genome assembly GCA_037693485.1 of Kitagawia praeruptora. NCBI lineage: Eukaryota > Viridiplantae > Streptophyta > Magnoliopsida > Apiales > Apiaceae > Kitagawia > Kitagawia praeruptora. Next base: position 88,364,665 of record CM075347.1, on the reverse strand, counting down.
TGTTGTTCATATGCCTAATTGCTTTGATTTTAATTATGCTGTTCATTTGATTTTAATTATGTTGTTCATTTGATTTTAATTATGTTGCTTTGATTTTAATTGCTTTCACTTTGTCCTGTGTAATTGATATGCTTTCAATTTATATGTGTAATCTGTTGTTTGTGTAATTGATATGCTTTCAATTTTATTGGCCTGTGGATGTATTTAGGTGGCCATTTTTGCATGATTGCTGGTATTACATCATTGATTAACATTCTCCTTGTTTCATTTTTGCCAACTGATTCGACGATCTTGGTGATAATTGTCCCCTTTGCTCTGTATTTGGAAGCCCTCTTAGCTGGTTCTTGGTAAGTGAATGGGAAGATACCTATCTTCCCATCAAAGGTGCACTAATTTTCTGCATTAAATCTTGGTCTTGCTACAGCAGCTGTGAACATCACTTTGGGTATGAATTTGCTTGACTTGCCAGCCCTATACTTGCCTTTTTCATTTCTTTCCAGGTAAACCCTCTATGATTTTTTGCTTAAGTAGAACCACTTTTCATCAATGTGTACAAAGTTGTACATAGGGTAATATTGCCTCTTTGTTGTTGGTGTGTCTCCCATTAACAGGTTTAGAACCCATTCAACCCTTTGAAATAGGTTTGCCTCTTTCAAAGCAGGATGTAAAGGGTTTGTGTGAGGTTTAATCTGTCCCCTCTTTATCATTCTGTTTGCTGTACTTGTGGACACTTTAAGTTGTACTGCCAAGTCTCTTATGCATGTTCTGTCCCCCATGCTTATCTCAGTTACTGCATTAGGTTGTAGTTGTAGTCTTTTTCTCCCTGCATTATGCCCCTTTGTTGCCATGTTGTATGCCTGACCTGCTGCCTTTTGACTTCTTGCAGTGTTCCATATTGTGCTGATTGTTCTTCTTGTTACATTGAACAGCTTGGCCACTTCTTGAACTGCACCATGCTTAAACTTCCCCTCTATCTGGTTGTTCAAAAGTCACATGACTACTTGCATCCTTGAGTCACAGCTGAGCTTTGCCCTCTTTTTGTGATGATGAGCATGTGTTTCTTCATGTCTTTCCCATTCCGTGTCTCCATCTGCTGGCTGATTCAAATCAAAAGGGAAAGAAAATTCCATTTCTGAACAAATGGAGGCAAAGCAATGATGCAGAGGCTTTTTATAGATGTAAATATGCTGTACTGATATTTGTAATTTGCTTGTATTAGTGGGCACAATCTGTGTGCATGTAATACTTAAATCTGATTGGTTGTTTAAATTAGCCTGTTGTAATCTTATTTGTGGATATTTGTAAGTGTGGATTGGTTAGTCTAATTCAAGTTTAGGCGGTAATTTCTTTTCCCACTTCTTTTTCAAATTTTTTCACTTTGCCTCCTAATTACTTGCTAATCATTACTTGCATAAAAACCTGTGACAATCAACAAATGAGCAAAGAAATTAGAGACAGAAGGAGTATTAATTAAGGGTATTAGTTGGAAAATATTATTCAACTAACCTTTACCTTAATATGTGTGTTTTTTATTTTTTAGAAAAGGAACATGTATTTTGGGACGGAGGGAGTAAATAATATTAAGCATTGAAAACTAAAAAGACACATAAAAAATTTAGAGCAATGTTACAGTCTACACACACCTCTCAAATGATGTGACAAAATGACATATTTAAGCCCATTTAATCAAATCGACAAATCCTGTTTTATTTGGAGAGGCAGGGGGTGACGCACTAAATTGAATCGTATCTATATGTGCGTGTATCTACGCTATGACCCACCACCTGCCTGCCTATATATACAATCCCATTGCTATATATAAGTTCACAAGCTGGACGTGATCCCCCCCCCTCTTCCCTCTCTCTCCCTCTCTCTGTATCAATATCATCCACTTCAGCACTCAAAGTTTCTCTCTAAGTTAGTACAACCCTTTACTTGTAAGTTCTTAATCTGCATTCTCTTTAATATATTCTTGATTTGTGCTTGTGTTTTCAAGTGTTTTGCTTTCTGGGGTTTTTTTATCTTGATCAATACTTGTATAACCTGCTTCAATTTCATTTTTTTCGTAAAGATTTGAGGTGATATATGACACTATACTAATTGAATACTATTTGCATGATTCTTGTGTATGTTTATTTGTACGATGACCCTTACTAGTAAGCTCTTATTTTTCATTATTCTGCATTTTCTTTATGATTCTTGTCATGATTTCTTGATTTGTTATTGTATTTTCAATCTTTTTATCTTGCTATAATTCTTGTATAATCTTGAATTTTCTGGATTTTAATTTTTTTTAAATGAAGGTGCAGTGTACTAGTTCAGTACTATTAATTTGCATGATCCTCATGTTTTTATATAAGGATGACACTGAGATGCAAGCTAGCAATAACCATTCGAGAAATTTCATTAAAATTCTATTTTTCAAGATTAAAAGCCTTGGTGAGACTTAAAAAAAGTACATATATAGAGTTCTTGTTAAGCAGAAACGTATATATAGTGAGGGTTGTGATTGGTTTATGGTTTTTATGTGTATTTTGGAAATTCTATATTTGTTGTTTTAATGTTTGCATTTTGTTTGATGTAGTTTAGTTATTACATTGTTACCAACATGTATGTATACATTGAATTTTTGTTTACGATTAAAGTCTTGTTGAGACGATAGGAAGAAGGACATGAAGTAGTCTTGTCAATGGTAGAATTGCATATTGAAGTTTGTGATTGGTTTTGTGGTTCTATAAGTACTGTCTTGTGTAATATTTCCAGATTATCACATTGTTGATCAAAGATTTTCTGTGGAATCTTTTATTCAGACTCAGTTTTAATGCTGTCAACATGTTAGCTGTTTAGTAGTTAATACCTCATTACAGTTATGTACTTATGTTTGTGTACCTCTGTAAAATTATTTTCTGTTTTCCTGTACAAAATATGCAGATTCTAGAGGTACTCTGACTTTGCCAGTTGAAAATCTCTGGAATGTCTACTCATTCAGTAGATGTGACTCCCAGTGAGCATGTAGAGAACAAGGGGACATCATGTATTGTGCCTAAAATTGTTGAGTTTGATATTTTAAAGTTGCCTGAACGGCCAAGACAATTAAATACAGACTGCGATAGGATGCGAACCCTATCCCTTGGTGAGGAATCATTTGCTGGTCTGGGACGCTTTTCACCTCAAGTGTCATCCAAAACAGACAACATTTCTAAACTAGACAATTCTGATGGCTTACCTCCTTTGCCTGTTGATATGTCTGATCATGATACTACAAGTTCAGCGGCGGAGCATGAAATGTCTCCAATGATGTCAGAGGCTTGGGAAGCATTGAAGCGTGCAAAACTGCACTTTCATGGCAAAGCAATTGGGACTCTTGCAGCAATGGATAGTTCTGAGGAGAAACTCAACTATGATCAGGTGATGTGTACATCATATCTCTTATCCTTTTTCAAGGCCATTAGCTTCATATTTTTATCATGCTTGTTGAATAGGGTTCAATCTATTACTGGTGTTGATGCTTTTACTTTTAAGTGTGCCTTCAATGATTGTGGACCTAAATTTTGTTTTATAATAACATTATCCCTGGTCATATTACAGCTGTTTAACATTGTAGGTCTTGGAAGATGTTGCTCCCTCCCCCAAACCCTTGAAATTCCATATATATTTGAGCCAATTTTTTGATTACCCGATACCTGCAATATTCTGCTATTCATATATTTGGTGGAATGAAGTAGTTGACTTGTTTTATCCATTGAACTTTCTTAGGTGTTTGTCAGAGACTTTGTCCCTAGTGCTTTGGCATTTTTAATGCATAACGAACCTGATATTGTCAAGAATTTTCTCTTGAAGACTCTTCACCTCCAGTCATCGGAGAAAAAGATAGATCGCTTCCAACTTGGTGGGGGTGTGATGCCTGCTAGTTTTAAAGTACAACATAACCCTCTCAGGAATAATGCCGAAACTTTAACTGCTGATTTTGGTGAGAGTGCAATTGGAAGAGTAGCGCCTATTGATTCTGGATTTTGGTGGATCATATTACTAAGAGCGTACACAAAGTCAACAGGAGACAATTCGTTGGCTGATATGCCTGAGTGCCAGAAGGGTATGCGTCTAATACTAAGTCTATGCCTTTCAGAGGGCTTTGACACATTCCCAACTCTTCTATGTGCTGACGGATGCTGTATGATTGATAGGAGAATGGTGAGTTTCTATATACTCCTATTTGTTTCAAATATATCACTCTATACTATTAATTTTGTTCCAAATCAGCAAAAATCATTTGGTTTAATATTGACTATCTCTTTCATGAATTTTCTTGCACTTGTGGAGCTCACTGTAGTGTTTTTGCACAAGAAATGACTTGCTAATACTATAACTGCGTATGCTTTAATGTTTAACAGCTTTCTGTTAGACGAATTGTTCAGCTGTATAAACAGGCTAAGGTGTTTGTATACTGGGTATCTTGTCTGCATCTTTGTCAACAGATATTTGGGACCGCGAGTAAGGGGGTCAACTACTAAAAAATTACAGTAGTAAAAAAAATTGAATTTCTGGTCCAAATTTTACTTGCACATGTCGTGCTCCTGGCTCTGCAGTAACAAATGTAACAGGTTAATTTTTCATTTGAAAATAGTTATTCTTTTTATTATAATTATTAAGTACACATAAACCTTTACTTCCAAGTTCTGATATTTTTCAGCATTTTATGCTGCAGTTACACAAAAATATCAGCTAAATTCAGAATCTGAGTCCAAGACTTCATGTCAACTTTAGAAACTACTTGCTAACTGTCTTTAGGTCTGCTCCACATAATTAACAGCTTCTAATAAAGTTACTCCTAGTAAGGTACTTGGTTACTCAGTTTCCTGACTTGAGAAATAATCAGTTGTCAATTATTTTGTGCAGCACTATGTTGTATATAATGTACTAAAAGACTACAATTGATTCTTCACAAAGCACAACCTGCAAAGTAATTAATCTGAGCAACATGGACAATATTTACTTGTAGTGCTCATATTCAGTATATTTATGATTCTCTTCATCTGACTATAAACATTTCATGTATTGCAGGGTGTATATGGGTATCCAATTGAAATACAGGCACTTTTTTTTATGGCCTTGAGATGTGCTCATGTTTTGCTCAAGCGAGATGCTGAGGGGAAGGAGTGTGTAGACCGAATAGAGATACGTCTTCATGCGTTAAAATATCACATGAGAGAGTATTTTTGGTTAAATTTCAAGAAGCTGAACGATATATATAGGTATAAAACAGAAGAGTATTCTCATACTGCAGTCAATAAGTTCAATGTGATTCCAGATTCTATTCCAGAATGGATCTTTGATTTTATGCCAACATGTGGCGGTTACTTCATTGGGAATGTTGGTCCTTCCAGAATGGATTTTCGTCGTTGGTTTTGCTTGGGTAACTGCGTTGCAATTTTAGCATCCTTAGCAAGTCCCACACAGTCGAATGCAATCATGGATCTCATAGAAGCACGTTGGGAGGAGCTGGTTGGAGAAATGCCTTTGAAGGCCTGTTATCCTGCAATAGAAGGTCACGAGTGGAAGATCTTGACAGGATGTGATCCAAAGAATACAAGATGGAGTTATCACAATGGTGGTTCTTGGCCAGGTACATTTTCTAGAAGCCTTCAATTCTAGATTCTTCTCCTTTGAGGGAGAAGGGAATCGTACTTTTTTTCCCACTTACAGTGGCAAATCAAAAATAATTTGAAAACCTGCTGAATGTCTGTTTAATTGAATTGCTGGAACTCTGTGATGTCTGACTAAGGGGGTCTTTACTGCACTTTTCTGTAATACTCCTCTAATAGCGGTAATCCATACTATTTCTTAAGGCTTTTGCTGGTCTTATCGGTTATTATGTATTGCTGAGACTCTAAGATGTCTAAGATATGCAGTCTTCCAGATGATTCTTGCTATAGTCATCAAACAAATCAATATAACTCCCTTTATGATATCCTAACAGTTGTATACTCCTGATTAATGATATTTGGTGCTCGATCTGAATTGCTTTTTATGAACAAATATGTAACAAAGAATATATTTCTCAAGTTCATTCAACCTAATTCTTGTGGTTGTTAGGCAGCAGCCTTACCATATAATCTTACCAAACTCCACCAACCCCCCATCTACCACATTCATCCTCTTATAAATACCCCTCTCCTCCTTCATTATCATTACACCTTAATTTTCTCTTCTCTTTCTATATAACTGCTAGATAGTCCGTCTAGTAGGAAAGCCGGTTTAGCCCGCTTTCAGGAAGTGTCGGGATAGAAGGTCCTCGTGCCTAAACTATTCCTTAGGGTAATTGGGTCTGATTGCAGCCATCGGAGGTGGTCCCGCTGCAGGGGGTCTTTCTATCAGGTTGTGTGACACTGTCCGGGTTGGGAGAGAGAGAGAAGGAAAGGTTGTCGGGAAACAGTGATAGGGGAGGTTTTGAGATAAACACTTCAGTGAGTTGGGGATATACATAATAGGTATTGTAGGGCTGAATTTTTGTATGAAATTCAAGGGGGCCGGATACTCGGATATTGTAATCTCTTTTATCTAGTGTGAAGTTGTTGCTCTTGTGGATGTAGGCTGGGCCGAACCACGTTAAATCTCTTGTCTCTTTTACTGTATTATTGGTTTGTTGCTTCATTACTATCACGTATATTTGTGGGATCTAAGCGCACATATTTACCAAATCGCTTCCGCATTCGCAGGGAATCGGGCAGATTCCTAACAGTTGGCATCAGAGCTAGTTGTGTCTAAATTATTGGTGCCGAAGGAAAGTCGTTAAGAAAAGTGGTTGTCTAATTTGGCACCGTTTTGACGGAAGTGCTCCCATTGTTTCTTACACTTACCTGGCCAATTGATTTAGTTGTTTGGATTGGTTTGTGTGTGCAAACGGAGATCATGGCAAATATTGGAGGATTCAAGGTGACTCCATATGATGGTAAATGAAGTTTTACTCTTTGGCAGAGAAGGGTAAAGGATATCCTAACCCAACAGAAGCTAGCAAGGGCTTTAAAGGGGAAGGAGGGAAAACCAACAAAGATGAACGATGTAAAATTGGAGGAAGAAGATAAGGTCCTTATTCTTCTTACTTCGCTTCCGGAGTCATTCGATCATTTGGTCACAACCATTTTGTACGATAAGGACACGTTAAAAATGGAGGAGGTTCAGTCAGCACTTTTGTCAAATGCTGGAAGGAAGAACCAGGATGGTGACAAGGACGGAATGACAGTTTTGGCTTTGCGTAGTCAAAATAATAGAGGAAGAGGTGCTGTGAGAGGATCTACCAATAGCAGGGGTAAATCCAGATACAGGGAAAAGAGCATGCAGTGATTTGGTTGCAAAGAGTGGGGTCATATTAGGCCGAATTATCCGCTTAATAAGAAGGATCCAGATGCATCATTGGCTGTGGTTACTCTCGATTGTGAAGATGTTTGCACTGTCTTCAATCGAGGCACTAGTTCTCCAAGAGAATGGATATTAGACTCAGGGTCATCTTACCATGTATGTTCCGAAAGGAGGCATTTTGACAAATTCCAAGATACAAAGAATGAAACAGTTTCTTTGGCTGATGGATCTACTTGTGAGATCAAGGGGATTGGAATTGTGAAAATCAAAATGTTCGATGGAATAGTTCGCAGCTTGAACGGGGTAAGATATGTGCCTAAGCTGAGGAAGAATCTAATATCTATCGATCGGTTAGCTTCAGAAGGCTACAGATGCTCTGTAGTAGGGGGAGCTATGAATATCGAAAGAGGCCGTGTGGTTCGGATAAAGGGAGAGCTACGTGGGGGAATATATCGTCTAATTAGTACGTGGCCAGAACGTACTGGAACTTCGAAAATCTGGTTATCTCGTGCACGAGGGAAGATTGACTTGAAGGATACTGCTGCGGTTGTATTGCCTTCCAGTCTAGACGATGGTGCAAAGACTGCTGGGATGGATGCTTGGTCGAAGGGCTTCCACGACATCAACGAGTAGTTGGTGTGTTGCAGCTGCATATGGGCATCGATCAACACGAATCAAGTGAGCAGTGAACCATGCAACAGATTGATTTGTTTGATATGCAGTTGGGGAGTAAATGAAAGATCGATGGTCACACTTGTGTGTGTGATGGTCACACTTGCGTGTGTGATGGACTACATATGGGATTGGCCGACGTGAATCAAGTGAGTATGTGTGCATACAACAGATTGCTTCACATGTATGTAGTTGGACAAATAGAGGTCAATGGTACACTTGTGCATATAGCAAGTGGGCATTCGAGAATGAATATGCAAACTAGGGTATAGTTTGGAGTCTTGGACTCGGGGGAGTTTTGTTGTAGGGAATGATACGGATCGAGGAAAAGTTGGAGTTGTGTCAACAGGGCGCAGGTATGGAGTGCAAGTGAAGAGCTGTGAGTTTGGAAAGAGGGGGAGATTGTTAGGCAGCAGCCTTACCATATAATCTTACCAAACTCCACCAACCCCCCATCTACCACATTCATCCTCTTATAAATACCCCTCTCCTCCTTCATTATCATTACACCTTAATTTTCTCTTCTCTTTCTATATAGCTGCTAGATAGTCCGTCTAGTAGGAAAGCCGGTTTAGCCCGCTTTCAGGAAGTGTCGGGATAGAAGGTCCTCGTGCCTAAACTATTCCTTAGGGTACTTGGGTCTGATTGCAGCCATCGGAGGTGGTCCCGCTGCAGGGGGTCTTTCTATCAGGTTGTGTGACACTGTCCGGGTTGGGAGAGAGAGAGAAGGAAAGGTTGTCGGGAAACAGTGATAGGGGAGGTTTTGAGATAAACACTTCAGTGAGTTGGGGATATACATAATAGGTATTGTAGGGCTGAATTTTTGTATGAAATTCAAGGGGGCCGGATACCCGGATATTGTAATCTCTTTTATCTAGTGTGAAGTTGTTGCTCTTGTGGATGTAGGCTGGGCCGAACCACGTTAAATCTCTTGTCTCTTTTACTGTATTATTGGTTTGTTGCTTCATTACTATCACGTATATTTGTGGGATCTAAGCGCACATATTTACCAAATCGCTTCCGCATTCGCAGGGAATCGGGCAGATTCCTAACAGTGGTTGCAGTACTTATATGGCTACTGACAGCTGCATGTATCAAGACTAAACGTCATGAAATTGCAGAGAAAGCTATTACACTCATTGAAGAGAGGCTTTCCAAAGATGGTTGGCCGGAATATTTGTTAGATTATTTTTTATAATCTAATAATAATTTGTGGGCTTACAAATTAAAGACAATCAATATATATATATATAAAGGAGGGTACGCGGGAGTTTAGGTGGCGCTCTAAGATCGTCTCAATCTATTTTTCTAATTTTCTAGAATTTTAAAATTTTAAACACTTATAAATATAAAAATATCATTTAACATATTAGAAGTAGAATAGGTGTTCGAATTTATAGTGGTGAAGAGTTCGAATTTATAGGAAGACATATGATTAGAAGTTCTATTGTAAGTAGAATAAGTATTTATAAAGCATATGATTAAAAGTTCTATTGAAAGTAGAATATAGGAGTTCGAATTTATAGAGATAAGAGTTCAAATTTATAGAAAAAACATGTAAATAAAAGTTTCTATTGGAAGTAGAATAAGTATTTATAAAGCATACGATTAAAAGTTCTATTGAAAGTAGAATAGGAGTTTGAATTTATAGAGAATAAGAGTTCGAATTTATAGAAAAACATATAAATAAAAGTTCTATTAGAAGTAGAATATGTGTTTGAATATATAGAGCATCTATATAACTAAATATTTTATAGAAAGTATGATCTTCTTAAATTATATATTTTTTATATAAGTTAATTATACTTCTATTAGGAAAATTTATTCATAAATCCAATACTATTATCATAAAAAAGTCATCGTATTTAAAAGAAAAGAATTGATGTGTTAACATTATAAAAGAACATTCTCATGCAGGAATCCTAATTAAAAATAGGAGTATCTATAATATAAAGAGAAAATAAGACGTGCTTTCATTTTCTAAAACTCCATAAATTTTAAAAAGTCTAGATAAAGTATAAATTGGAATTCACTCTATTTTTTAGGTTTTAATTTTAAGGAAAAAAGTTGTTGTGTAAGATAAGTATCAATAATAATATGTAATGAATTTGGAATTTCGACCAAACGAGAGCGGCTCGAAACGTGTTTAACGGGAAGACGGCTCACTATAAAAGATTGTATTAGCTATTAAAATATCATTTTGATGTTATAAATTTTATTTTATTTTTAGGATTTGATTTTTATGGATAAACATTATCATACAAGTGATACATGTAAAAGTTAGGTTTTTGGTCTTAACTAGGGAGCAGATAAATAGTAATAACCGTGTTTAACGAGAAAGCGATTCATTAGAGAAGACCGTATAAAGATGTTTGAATATATAAAGAATACATAAAATAAAAATGTTTTATTAGAAGTAGAATACGAGGACGGTGGAGACGTCTTACACGATTTTTAAAATTATATATCTTTTTTCCTAGAAATCCTTTATTTTATCTTTTTTTATACAAGTTAATTATACTTGCATTAGAAAAATATATCCATAAATTTAATATTATTCCCGTAACGAAAAGTCTTCGAATTTAATTTTTTTATATGTTAACATAACAGAAAGACATTCTCATGCAGAAATTGTAAATAAGTACATGAATATCTATAATATACAGAAAAAATAAGATGTATTTTCATTTTTAAAACTCTATAAATATTAGAAAGTTTAAAGAATATAAAAATTGGAATTTACTTTCTTTATATAATTAGTTAGAATTTCGGTTCCAAATAAGAGCGACTCAAAACGTATTTAACGAGAAGACGACTCACTAGAAAAGATTGTATTAGCTATTAGAATTTGATATTGATGTCATAATTTTTTTTATTGTTCGATTTTATGGATAAAAAATATTATATAAGTCTTTATAATATATGTTAAAGTTGAGATTTTGATTTTAATGAGAGAGCGGCTCAATCGAAAGAATCGTGTTTAACAAGAAATCGATTCATTAGAAAAGGATATTTAATTATTAAAATTTAAAATTAATATTATAATATAACGTAAATGTATTAATTTTTTTAAAAAAATATTATAACGCCGCCGCGAAGCGCGGCTTTATCGACTAGTTATATTTAATGTTTATTCTATTTGGACTAATTAAGTGGTCTAAAATAAAGGGTCCAATAACATCTTATTCGGTATGGGCTTTGTAATGTGTAATACTCAATAGTAATCTGATTAGAGTTAATGGGGTATAATTAGACTACTATATAAAGAACATAATAGGGTCTTGGTCCCCAAGGCTATTCCAACCTCTACTCCTCTATTCCCATCAGTTAGAGAGAGATACGGCTAGAGGCGAATCAAGTCTGTGGAAGATCAAGTCCCATAATCCGTATTCATATCTATCGTCATGGAATCAGGTACGCTACCGTACTACAGTTTTATCGTGTAACCTTGATAATATCGCATAAGATGATTCTGGTTATTTATTTAGATCTAACAATTGGTATTCGAGCCTATCTTATGTTGAATTATTAGGGTTGATCGTATATATATTATATGATTTTTTTATCGATTAAAGAATTAGCATGTGTTCTCCGTATATATCAATTTATACAAATTGACTCAACACATATGCAGAGTTATCGATTTATGGGTTTTTTAATGTACGGCATGAACATACAATTATTCAATTAGTACTCGTATATTTGTCGAATGCAATTTTGTTTCACGATATCATGCATGGCTGTTTTTTTTAGTTATGATTATTTAATGCATGGTGCTAAAGGTTTCGTTTTATTATACCATGTGAATGTGACTATGTGAGAACATAAATTGTATCATAAAGCAGAATCAATTATTAACTTCAATTTATGTTCTGGTTCATGAATGACATGTTTCATTAATTATTATAATTAATATGGATATACATGGAATTTTATTTTAAAGTCGAGTACTATCATGCGAGTCCGAGTCCATGTTAACAGGTTATGTTTTTTTTCTCTCCGGTTAACATGTGTGAATGACTACTATTTCGATAAATTGTGATTGTAAATAAAATCAGTTCCCCATGATGTTTTGGATTTTTGGATAAATTTAAATTTTATTTACAATTATACGGATTTGGGCACATTTTTTTTTAAAAGAAAGAAAAATAAATTTTCTTGTCCTTTTATTTTGCGAATAAGTAAGTTGAAGCAAAATATTGCCAAAGTGATATTTATGTGTAGATTTATTTATTTTGAAATATTAGGATGTGTATGTTTATTATTTATGCGTTAAAATAATCGGCCCAAAGGAAGATTATTTAATGGCCAAATAATGAATGTACGTGCGAAAATAAATATGTAATAATTATAAATTTTTCATGTGAGTAATAAACCGGCCCAAAGGAAGGTTATTACTTGACCGAATTTATTATTAATATTTGATTTCTGCGTGGAGAGTACCACTTGCAAGTTAATATTTCTGTCCAAAGACTAAATATTAATGTTGTGCTAGGTATCTTGTTTGAATGGGCCCACACACACTATAGTATTTAAATTCATGTATTTTTTGTGTGCTATTATGTATGCATATGACATGAATTTCCATTATGCGAGCTTATATTTTTTTTTGTTCCAAATTGCTAGTTAATGCATCTGCTGCTAATATAACTGCCAACATGAACTCCATTCCCGTGCTTAACGGCACAAACTTTAAGAGCTGGAAAGAGAACGTTCTATTAGTTCTTGGCTGCATGGATTTAGACTATGCTATAAGGAAAGAACAACCTGCTTCTCTTACGGATGAAAGTTCTAATACTGATAAATTGAACTTTGAGAAGTGGGAGCGTTCGAATCGCTTAAGTCTAATGATGATAAAGCGCAGCATTCCTGAAGCATTCAGGGGCGGTATGTCTGATGACTCCGATGAGGTATCTGTTATGGATTTCCTTGATGATCTTGAAAATCGTTTTGCGAAAAATGAGAAGGCTGAGACAAGTAAGCTTTTGGCTGATCTTATTCAGATGAGGTATAAAGCTCAAGGAAATATTCGTGAGTACATTATGGAGATGTCTAACATCGCTTCAAAACTTAAGGCACTAAAGCTTGAATTGTCTGATGACTTGCTTGTGCATTTGCTACTCATCTCTCTTCCTGTACAATACGGTCAATTTATAGTGAGTTATAATACTCAGAAGGATAAATGGACTCTGAATGAGCTCATTTCACATTGTGTGCAAGAGGAAGATAGATTGAAGCGTGAAAAGACTGAAAGTGCTCATATTGCAACTACCTCAAAGGCTAATCACCGAAAGAGGACTAAAGATAATGAGACTGCAGTGGGAAAATCACAGCTTAAGAAACAAAAGACTCAGGATCAAGCTGTAACTTGTTTCTTTTGTAAGGAATCTGGGCATGTGAAGAAGGAATGTCCCAAATACGCTGCATGGCGTATAAAGAAAGGTAGATTTTTCACCTTTGTCTGTTTTGAAGTTAATTTGACTTCTGTTCCTAGTAATACATGGTGGGTAGATTCTGGTGCTACTACTCACATAAGTATTTTTATGCAGGGTTGCATTTGGAGCCGGAAACCAAGTGATGCTGAAAGATTCATCTATGTGGGTGATGGCAATGCAGTTCAGGTTGAAGCTATTGGCACATTTTTAGATTGTCTTTTGAGACTGGTCATTTTGTTGAATTAAGAGAGACTTAAGTAGTATCGTCATTTAGACGGAATTTGGTTTTCTATTTCTGTTTTGGACAAATACGGTTACTCTTGTTCATTTGGAGATAATAAATTTAGTCTATTTCTTAATTTTTTTTTTGTTGTGACTGGTTCTTTGATTGATAACTTATATTTGCTAAATACAATTGCTTCACATAATGAAACCTTGCAAGTAACATCAAGAGGTACAAAACGAAGATTATCAAGAGAGAATTCTGCTATGTTATGGCATAAGCGCTTAGGACATATCTCTAAAGGGAGACTAGAGAGACTTGTGTCACATGGAATACTTGAATCTCTTGATTATTCAGACCTTAATGTATGCATTGAGTGTATTAAGGGTAAACAGACAAACATAAGGATTTTAAGTGCAAATAGGAGTACTAGTGTCTTACAGTTGATACATACTGATATAATGTGGTCCATTCCCTACAGCTTCTTGGAATGGTCAACAGTATTTTATCACTTTTATAGACAACTATTCTCGATATGGGTACTTATTTTTAATTCATGAAAAGTCACAATTTTTGGACGTGTTTAAAGTCTTCAAAGCCGAAGTTGAAAATCAGCTTTGTGAGAAGATTAAAGCTGTCAGATCTGATCGTGGTGGTGAGTACTATGGTCGGTATGACGGATCCGGTGAACAACGTCACTTAAGACTGCAGCCTACATACTAAATAGAGTACCTAACAAAGCAATATCTAAAACCCCTTATGAATTGTGGTCAATCAATTATTTTTTGTGGGGTTGTCCAGCTGAGGCAAGGCCTTACAAGCCGCATGAAAATAAACTGGACTCAAGAATTGTTAGTTACTATTTTGTTGGGTATCCTGAAAAAATAAAGGGTTTCAGGTTTTATGATCCTTTAGTAAAGTTTTTTTTCAAAACGGGAAATGCTAGATTTCTTGAGGATGTTGAGTTTGAGGGGGAAGATAAAAGTCAGGGATGTTGTCTTTGAGGAAGAATCAGTTTCTTTGCCTCATATAGTTCAAGACAACAATGTGGATATACCTGTACAGTTTCCTACTCAAAATCAAGATGATGCTCAAGAAGAGCAAACTCAACAAGCTCAAGATGAAGTGCCACTTAGTAGATCATCTAGTAGAGACAATAATGGCACTTGTGGATATATCACACATTCAGTGGGAGTAAAGTATTCTTGTTGCTAAAGGAGATAAGTTTAGTCTCAAACAGTGCCCTAAGAATGATCTTGAAGGAAAAGAGATGCAGAACATTCCCTATATGAAAGGCAGAGTGTATAAACTTGTAACACTATAACTAATGTAACTCAATTAAAGGAAAAGATACTTAACCAGAAGACAATCAAGAACAAGAAGTCACAAGAAATCAACACTAAATGAAGACAAGGTAATTGATACAATTGAACATGTTAACTATGATCAAGCCAAGAAGAAATCATTGAGAGAAGTTCAAGTCAAAGTTGTTCATGCCTCAGTGATTTGAGAAATCGAGAATCAAGATCATAACTATCAGTATCAACAAGACCAATTGATTTCAAGTGAACAAGAAGGAAAGCGAATATTGGAAAGCCAAGTTACTAAGTGAATATGGTAATTTATTCAAGAAGCAGAAACACTATCAAGACTAGTCACTTATGAACCAGACCAGTGCATCAAGTGTCAGGACATTGATAGCAAGTTTATGTCAGTAATAAAGATCCATGTTCAAGAGCTTGCTGAAGAATAAAGAAGACATGAAGATATCACAAGCTCAAGATGTGCATTGAAGTTTCAAGTTGAAGACCAGAATATTTTCTAAGTACTAAATATTCTAGATGACCAAGTAGAATATTTCTAAGTAGAAGTTCTACTTAGAAATTCGAGATGGCTAAGTAGAAATTCTCAAGTAGAAGTTCTACTTAGAGTGCAGCTTCAACATGACACATGGCATCTTCTGATTGGCAGATTTCCAAGCTTTCAAGATAAGGCAAGATTTATGTGGACATCATTGGGCCACGTACATCTTAGTCTTTGAAGACTACAGGACATAGATTACATGTAGTATAAATAGAAGCACTTGTGTAATGTTTTTAGTTAGTGAGCAATATTGAGAAAACACAAGAAAAAGAGAGAGAGTACATTCACAGAGCTTAGAATCATTCACTTCTCTCTGAACTTCTGTTATACTTTGTGATGAATGTTGTAGCAACCTTTTCAAGTTATATATAAGAAATATATTCCTTGAATCTGCGTGTTCATTTATTGCATCGTATTTATTGCTTATCATATTCGAAAAGTTGTATTCACCCCCCCCCCCCCCTCTACAACACATTTAGACCTAACAATTGGTATCAGAGCGGATGTTTAACATACAAAACATAGATCCTTGTGTTTGGTAGAAGAATCGTGAGTTTTCATTTTCTAAATCTACTTTTCATTTTCTCGAAAAGTGTGCTTTAATTCGTTGGTAGTGAAAACTCATCCGAAAAATTATTTAAATACTCCAGGTGTGATTATTTAGCTTGGGTGTATTTTAATTAATTTTTGTGAATTAATCTGGGTTCATTGATATTTGGTGTTCTTGAGTGTTCATCATCTGTTCTTATCAAAGAAGACAACCCAACAACTTTTTGATCTCCTTTTTCAAACAGATAAGATAGTCAAAAAGGTGTTTTTGTACTTTTGATTTGATAAATATTCCTTGGCCGAAAGCAAAACAATACAAACTCAGTACCTAGCAAGTGGGTTAGCTGCTTTCGGTGAGTAAAGTATCAAAAGTCAAAAAGGTGTTAAAGAGATAATATTGTTTATTCAATATTAAAGAAATCTGCAGAAAATTTATTCTAAGGACAAAAGTTCTACATAGAATTTCTACTTGAGATTTTCTACATAGAATTTCGACTTGGACAATTTCTACTTGGTGAATTTCGACTTGAGCAAAATTTCTACTTAGAGAAATTTCGACTTGGCAGAAGTTCTACATAGATATTCTACATAGCCTAGTCTTGGGTACTTAGAAACTTTTAGTGACCAGATTTGAAATGGCTCCTAAAAATTCTTTCAAGATCCCAATGTTCAACCGAGATCACTATGAAGAATGGGTTTTCAGAATGAGACTTTACTTAGAGACAATTAACCCTGAATATCTGGAAGTCCTTGAAAAGGGTAAATTCGTTCCAATGAAAGCTATTCCTGAGCGTACGGAAGGAGAGGAGGTTATACCTGCTCGGTCTGAGCCTAAAAAGGCAGCGGACTTTACGGATGCTGACAAGGAGCAAATAGCTTATGATACTTCTGTAAGACAAACCTTGATGGAATCCCTTGATCATGAAATGTTCAACATAGTCAAAGGTTTGAATACAGCAAAGAAGATTTGGGATAAGATAGAAGTTGTCATGGAAGGATCTGCAGAGGTTAGAAGTAACAAGACACTCATACTCAAGATGGAGTATGACACCTTCAGAATACGAAAAGGAGAAGGCATAACAGACGTCTATCTAAGATTCAGTCAGTTGGTATTGGATTTGAATCTGAGAGGTGTAACTCTCCCCATGGTTGAAACCAATACGAGATATCTGAGGAACCAGCCAAAGAGCATTGAACATAGGGTCTACGCAATTAGAGAAACCAGAGATTTGCATACAACTTCTCTGGAAGAATATTATGGAATTCTAAAGACCTATGAGCTGGAGACACTTCAAGATCAAGCATGGGACAATGATTCAAAAGGAAAAGAAACTGCATCAGGATTAGTTGCTGATGAGGAAGAGTCTAAGAAGGCAATGGTTGCAGCAAAGCCTAAATCATCACTTGCACCACATCAAGTTGATAATGATGACGAGTGCGCATCTAACAGTGATGATGACTACTTCACCCAAGAAGAGCTGGACAACATGGACGATAGTGTCGTGGCATACATGGCAAGGAAGTTAAGCAACATGAGATTCAGAAAGAGCAACCGACCACAGAGAAATTCTTCATCTTACTATCGGGCTGCTAGGGGTGGTGGTAGTTCGTCAGGCTACCAAGGTAAAGGCAAGAATACCAGCTACAAATCTCCTTTGGATTTCAAAATGAAGTTCAAATGCTATAACTGTGGAGAAGCTGGACACTTTGCTTCGGACTGCAAAAAGCCTAAACAGACTTATCCAAAAGAGACATTTGAAGCCCTCAAAAGCAAGTATGAATCGCTGGTGAAGGAAAGACATGGAAAAAGAGCTTTATTAGTAACAGAAGGAAGAGCTTGGGATGATTCAGATGAGGAAGATGTTACTCATGTAGCAAACTTTGCCCTCATGGCTGAGACATCAGAGGAACCAGAGGTACCAGTTCTAACCCTTAAAGTAGAAATGTCTATTGATGATTATAAGGAACAGAACGGGGCTCTTAGCGAAGAGATCTACATGTTGTACAAAAGCCTAGACACTTCTCAAAAGGAACAAAAAACACTTGTCGCCAAAAGCAGAATGCTTGAGGCAAAAGTGGAAGAGTTAGAGGCTGCTTGCACTGTAGATACTTCCCTAAGAGATTTTATTAAATCTTTGGAACACAAGCTCGTCCTTAAGGAAGAAGTAGAAGCATGTCTTAGGAACAAACTAGCTGAGTTAGAAACTAAATGCGAAGCTTACAAACTAGCTGCTAGTAAAGTGTATGTAGATAATGACGTATTTAAGAAGATAACTGGAGTAGGTGTAGGACTTGATTATTCTAACCTTTCTAATAAAGAAGGGAAGAGACCTATCGACACTAGTTCCAGTGACCTTAAAAATGAAATTCCTAGCATTTTTAAACCTTCTGTCAAACCCATCTATAAACACCTTGTTCCTAGAATAGAAGAAGAAGAGACTGAATTGATAGCTAGATATGAGATTGAGATGGAAGATCGCCAGAAAGCACAACCTATAACTCCTATCAAACAAGTTAAAATCAATTTTCCTAGTGATGAATCTAGACTAGGAATAGGAGCTAAGGCTGTTAAACAACAAGGGAAGAAAGGCATAAAAGAGGTTAAGGCTGAACGAATAAAGAAAGCATGTTATCACTGTAAATCTACTGAACATCTTTCTTATGCATGTAAAGCTAACATAAATATTCCTGCTGCACATGCCATGCCTGCCACACATACAATGAATAAACTGCATCCGAATCATGCACAGTGTGGTCAACCTAATTGTATGCCATGCACTTTTAACATCATGCAAACTTTTGTGAATTTAATGAATGCATCTAGCCAGTCATGCTCAAATACTGCTGCTAGTTCAAACATCAAGAAAAAGCATGTGAGAGCCAAGACTGTCAGTCCTCCTAAAGTTAGGGGTGACAAACCTTCTCCTAGGACTGACAAACATGTCAAGTCTGAGAAAGGAAAGGAGGAAGTCGAAAGCTCTAGTAATGTTAAGAAAAGTGCATCTTCTGTTGTTAAATCTGTTGATTCTCGATCTTATCGAAAAGCCGGGCCCAATCAAAGTTGGGTTCCGAAGAAAGTCTAATCAATCTGTCATTGCAGGGCATTAAGCAAAATAGAAATAAAGTCATATGGGTGCTAGACAGTGGAGCATCAAGACATATGACTGGAAACAAGTCCCTGCTTACAGAGTTGGTTATGAAGGCTGGCCCTTATGTTACCTTTGGAGATGACAGCATAGGTGTGACAAAGGGATATGGCAAACTAAAAACTGGCATTGTCATCATTGAAGATATTTCCTATGTTGAGGGATTAAAGCATAATTTGTTGAGTATCAGTCAATTCTGTGACAAAGGTTACGAAATTGTCTTCAACAAGAAAGGTGTATCAATCACTCACATCAAGGAAGGCTCACTGGCTTTGAGGGGAGTTCGAAAGGCAGATCTTTTTGTTGCAGACATGGATTCAGCAAATCAGAATGAGGTCACCTGTTTCTACAGCAAAGCCTCTGATGATGAAAGCTGGTTATGGCACAAAAAGCTATCTCACTTAAACTTCAAAACGATGAATGCTCTCGCGAGGCGAGAATTGGTGAGAGATCTACCTCAAATGGAGTTCGCTCCGAAAGGACTCTGTGAAGCTTGTGAAATGGGAAAGTCGAAACGAGCATCGCATAAAAGCAAAGAAATTTCTAGTATTACTGAGCCTCTGCAACTTCTTCATATGGATTTGTTCGGCCCAGTGAATGTCCTATCTTTGTCTAGGAAAAGATATGCATTGGTAATCGTGGATGACTTCTCCAAGTATACATGGGTATTGTTCGCAATGACGAAAGACGAAGTACCTTTCCTAATCATTGATCACATCACTCAAATTGAGAATGTTTCAACACTTACTGTGAAGACGATTAGATCAGACAATGGCACTGAATTCAAAAACGCAGTGCTAAATGACTTCTGTGTATCTAAGGGAATACGTCGTCAGTATTCAGCCCCGAGAACTCCACAACAAAATGGAGTAGTTGAAAGGAAGAATAGAACATTGGTTGAAGCAGCAAGAACTTTGTTGTATGATTCGAAACTTCCTCTGTATTTCTGGGCAGAAGCAGTGAGTACCGTGTGTTACACTCAAAATCGATCCTTGATCCTAAAAGATAAAGAAAAGACACCATGTGAGCTAATGAACGGCAGAAGACCAACAATCAAATACTTTCATGTCTTTGGAGCAAAATGCTATGTACTTATAGATGATGAAAATCTAGGCAAGTTTGCAGCAAAAGCTCGTGAAGGAATCTTTGTTGGTTACTCCACAGATGTGGTAGCAGCTTATAGGGTGTTCTTAGTAAATGATCGAAAAGTGACTGAAAGCTACAACGTCAGATTCGACGATACCAAACTCTCATCAATTTCAAGAGATTCTAGTGAACCTGAGTCCCTAAAATTTCAGAATCTGGACTTAGAAGAACTTGAAGATGAACCTGAGTTGGTTGTCCCATTAAATGTTCCAAGTGTACGTGAAGAACCTGAGTCTAGTGAACAAGCTAATCCTACAAGATCAGGAGAGACTTCTTCAGTACGAACCGGCAACAACTCAGGGGGAGTAAATAGCAGCTCAAGGACTACTGTTCCAGGCTCGAGTCGAGTTGACTCTAGTTCTGTAGGAGCTGGCACTAACTCAGGGGGAGTTAGTGAAAGTAATCAAAGTAGTCAGCACCACAATTCAGAAAGTCACGCTGAATCATCAAGAAAATTTCCAAGAGAACGGGTATGGAATAGAGACCATCCGTTTGAATTAATTATTGGTGATCCAGATGCTGGTGTGTCTACTAGAAGATCCGCAAGAGCTGACCTGGCTAATATTTGCTTATATTCTGGGTTCTTATCCAAGCTTGAACCTAAAGAAATAGAAGAAGCTCTTGGTGATGCTGATTGGGTGATTGCAATGCAAGAGGAACTCAATCAGTTTGAAAGGCAGAAAGTTTGGAAACTGGTACCCCGACCAAAGAACAAATCAGTAATTGGAGCTAGGTGGGTATTCAGAAATAAAATGGATGAAAACGGACTTGTAACTCGAAACAAGGCTCGTTTGGTTGCAAAAGGTTATTCTCAGCGAGAAGGAATTGATTATGATGAGACCTATGCACCGGTTGCAAGACTTGAGGCAGTCAGGATGTTCTTGGCATTTGCAGCACATAAGAACTTCAAGGTTTTTCAGATGGATGTGAAAAGTGCCTTCCTGAACGGAGAGTTAGAAGAAGAGGTGTATCTGGAACAGCCGCCTGGCTTCATTGATCCAGAACTTGTAGATTTTGTGTATCTTCTCTTCAAATCTGTCTATGGCCTCAGGCAATCCCCAAGATGTTGGTATGAAACCCTATCCGTATTCTTAATTGAAAGTTGTTTTACTAGGGGAGTAATTGACAAAACATTGTTCTATAAGAATGTGAAGAATGATTTAATACTTGTTCAAGTATATGTGGACGATATTATCTTCGGGTCATCTAATGAGCGCTTGTGCGAGAAATTTGCTAAGCTAATGCAAGAGAAATACGAGATGAGCATGATGGGAGAGCTGTCCTTCTTCCTTGGATTACAGATCAGTCAGAGAAAAGATGGTATCTTTATCTGTCAATCCAAGTACGTCAGAGATTTACTCAAGAAGTACAATCTAGAAGATGCATCAGCAGCTAAGACTCCCATGGCAACAGCCACGAAGCTTGATGAAGACAAATCAGGTAAACCAGTTGACATCACAAGCTATCGAGGTATGATTGGCTCACTCCTCTATTTAACTGCAAGTAGACCTGATATAATGTTCGCAACTTGTTTATGTGCAAGATTCCAAGCGGATCCAAGAGAATCACATCTCATAGCCGTCAAAAGAATTTTTAGGTATCTCAAGGGCACACCAAATCTAGGGATTTGGTACCCAAGAGATACAGGTTTTAATCTAATTGGCTATACGGATTCAGACTATGCAGGTTGCAGGATTGATAGGAAAAGCACATCTGGTGCTTGTCAATTTCTTGGCAGAAGATTGGTGTCCTGGCAAAGTAAAAAGCAACATACAGTATCTACTTCTACTGCTGAAGCTCAGTACATTGTTGCTGGAAGCTGTGTAGCTCAAATACTGTGGATGAGGAACCAATTGAAGGATTATGGCATGGAGCACAAGAAAATTCCAATTATGTGTGACAACACAAGTGCTATTGCCATAACCAACAATCCTGTAGATCACTCAAGAACCAAGCACATCGACATCAGGTATCACTTCATAAGAGAACATGTCGAGGAGGGGACTGTGGAGCTACATTTCGTGCCCACAATGCAACAAATTGCAGATATATTCACCAAACCTCTTGATGAAGTAACATTCAATAGATTGGTTGGTGAATTGGGAATGCTTAACACAAGTTAGTAAAGCCTTCCATCTGTAAAATCCATGTTTATATTTGTATATGCAAGCTACTTAATCATTATGTGCTTAGACTTTAAAATGCCTAATTAATGATTGTTATAGGTTGCATATAGTGTCATTTTACATGAATTCATTGTGTTTTAAGTGTCTTTTATAGCACAAATCTTTGAATTTATGCTTGTTAGATTGCATGATCATAGGGGGAGTTAAATTCATAATATTCTAAATTTTGCATGATTTTTAGATGAATTTACCTGTGTTTTTCATGTAATTAGAGGCCTTAGAATTATCAAGGAATGTTTTAATTATGTCATATATTAAAATCCTTGAATTGATATTTATATTAATTTGGCAATATTAAGTGTTGAGTTTTTCAAGAAAAATTGTCAAATTATTCTAAGTATCTTCAAAATTTCGAGTTAGTCACTATCTCGAAACTCATCTTGAAATTCTACTTGAATTTCAATTTGAGCTTCCAGAGTGAAGTTTTGAAAATTCCAAGTCTGGGAAGAATTTCGAGTTAGTCACTATCTCGAAATTCATCTCGAAATTCGACTTAGGGTTCGAATTCGAGTTACCAGTGTGCCTATTTCTTTCTTCAAAATATTCAAGATAAAGTCTATCTTACAGGGGATATTTTTTGAAAATATCTGAGAATAACTTCGAGTTAGTTAATAACTTCGAGTTAGTCTCTATCTCGAAACTCAACTCGAATTTCGACTTGATGTTCGAGATAGAGTTCTCAGTTGGTCCAAGGGGATTTTTCGAGTTAACTCCTAACTCGAAACTTATCTCGAATTTCTACTTGAATTTCGAGATAGGTTTCCCTAGTACTGTTGGTGGTTTTTGCTGTTTAAATGGTCTTTAATGATTAAATGGTTCAAGTTTTCGAGTTAACCTATCTCGAAATTTATCTCGAAGTTCGACTTGATAACATTTCGAGATAGACTTCGACTTAAAATGTTCGAGATAGAGTCCGACTTAGGTTCTCCCTGTATGTACTTAGTGTTTTCATTCTTTTTAACAGGGACACTTTTGTCATTTCACAATCATGTCTATATATACATCTCTAACTCGATCAATTCATTCACTTTTACCTAATTAAGTTTTACAGCAGCCTCCATATACATACAGGCGATTTCGACTTACAAACTACTGTTCGTGAATTTTGTGATTAAACTCATATAGACCACGAATTAATGCCCGATTTTAGACTGCTGTTATCTGTGTTATCATAAATCTTTGTGTCTGTGTGTTTTGTAACCGTTCATATACACACGTATATATATATACACACAAACATCAAGTGCTTGTGTGTTTGTGCTTGTGTGTCTGTTTATAACTTGACTTCACTGGTTTACACACACAAATATACATCTTCATTGTATATCACAGATTTGGTAATTGGATTGTAATTTTCGCCTCTACTTAATCATTGTTGATATTCCGTAGTTTAATTTCTCAAGTGACTCCTGGTATTCACGAATGAAATTAAAAGGACTATAACTTTGGTTTTGTTAATTGATTGTTTTTTCAACAAATATCACAATTTTTAAGAAAAAAACATTTTATTAAAAAAAAAAATGGCTCACCAATTTTCACTTGCTAAAAACAATTTTTATAATATTTCTACCGGAAATTGGTGATCAACTCCCGCGCTTTAAGTCTTGGATACGATTTCTCAATTTGTATTCCAAAGCTAGCGATGCTTTTACTGCTAAACCTACACTAGTACATGATGCTTTACAGCAATTATGGACTAGTGCGGTTTCTTTTGGGAGCAAAACAACCCCCTACGGTTTCAGGTTTACCTTAGCGGGTCAGGAATATGAGGTGACTGAAGAAATTGTCAACAGGGTTCTGGGATTCCCGATAAAAGATGCTTATGATCCAGAACCTACAGCTGCAGAACGCCTCAGATTCTTTGAAGAAATAGGATGTTATCCTCCGTCTGGCCGGATCACTGGAAACATCCAAAAACAATTCTTTCATGTGGAATGGAATTACTTTTTCGAGGCTATCACAAGATGTTTTCGGGCACGAGAAAGCGATTTCCATCAAATTTCCATTCCCATGCAAACCTTTGGAATTGCCCTAGCAAGAGAACTGGATATAAATTATGGACGCATAGTTCTCTCTGAGATAGTGGGTGTAATGGGATCTCCTGCAAGCAGAGACCTCAACACAACAGATGTTGTCTGCTGGTTTCCTCGGTTCCTACAGATGCTGATTAATGATTTAATACCGAAGGATGCTCTTGCTGTTAGACAGGGATTTGCCAGAAGCCCAACATCTGCACCACTAGGGATGGGCACTAAGTCACTTTCAACAATTGATAATCAGGATAAACATCATGGAAAACCGATGTCAGTTCCTGATACCTTACAAACGTGGCTTACATATGATGAGGGAGTTACCACTTTGGCAGCATCATCGCAAGTTTCATCATATGCTCAGAATCGGTCTGCTCATGCTGAGGCATTTGAAGAGATTCCTGATGAGCAAAGCGATGACGAACAAGGTAATGAATCAGGTAATCTCTCTCTGCATACTACTCATTCCTCTTCCTATGTATCTGATTCCGAGACCCAAGAGATTGCTAGCCCGCAGGATCTATCCCAGGGTGCGAGCCATATTTCTGAGTCTGTCATACATTCTTATTCTCGTTCACCCCTGTCACCGGAATCCAAACAGCCAGCACATGTAGATGTAGGATATGATGAGGAGAGTGACCCCGAAGAGCAGCCTCTTACTCGAAAGAAAGCCAAATTTTCTCATGCTGCTACTTCTAAAACTCAGTCAAACCCTAGAATGTCACACGCAACCACTCCACCTCGCGAGAGTGGTTCTCCCTTTGAACAATCTGCACGTAGGGATTTTGATGAGGATTATGTACCTCTTGAAGATACTGTTGCTTCAAACGGACATGAAGCTTTAAAAGCTACAACCGTACCTTCACCGGTACGTACTGATGCTGCAAAGAGGATCGGTTCTGATGTTGTACAAGAACACTTTGCAGCCTCTCAGCCTGAGATTCCAACTCAGGAACCAACAGCAATTGATCCCATAACTGCAAATTATATTGCTTATCCAGTTTCTGCAGGTACTGCTTCATATTTTGGATCACTTATTGAAGACATACACGAGCGTGAGACAGGGAGTGTGTGTGAGAGGTTAGGGAGAGAGGGACCTTCATTTTTAAGGCCCGAAACCGAGCACCAAATACTAACAGAACGAGTATTAGAGCGAGGTCACCTAAACCAAACACCGTCCCTTAACATTGAAAATCTTGATACACGTATGACTTTTATGGAAAATCAGATGAAGCAGTTTGGGCAGACGATGGGGCAGTTAGGGATGAACATTGGAAACAATCAAAGGGCTCTTGATGACTACGCAGCACGAATGGCAAGTCAAGCTACAGCTTTTAATGTTTTGACAAACAAGGTAAATGACTTGGGCCATGCTGGTGGTGTCTTGGGAAACACTCTGAATGAGAGGATGGGAGCAATGGAGACTACAATGGATACACTGGCTGTGGAGATCAGTAGAGTGATGTTCGCAATCAGAAGTTTTGTGCCCCCAGAGTGTTTCGAGCCGCAACAACCTCCCCCCGATGCTGGTACAGGTGGTGCTAGTGGAGCAGGAGCCTATGGTTCTGGTTTTGAAGATTCTTATGTAGCTGGTGGATCTGGAGACCAAGGTGGAGTTCAGGATAACTCACCTAAGGGGGAGAGTGGAAAAGAGACGAGACAGCAGGTAGTTCATATCGAAGAAATTGAAGAACATGCTGATCTTGTCAAGGAAATAGAAATTGAGCCGTCTATTGATGAAGAGGCTCTGAGGAGGAGAAAGGGTAAGGTAATAGCGATTGAGCAAGATGAGCCATTCGTTGACCTGAGTCATCAGGAAACAGTACAGAAGGTACATGACTCAGATTCCGATATGGAAGACGCACCTTTAGAACATGCTATAAAGAGATCCTTGAAGGATCAAGGTGGAGGTGCTGGGATGTCTTTTGGAATGCCTGAAGAAATTACTGTTGATGAGGAAACCCTTAAGTCTCAACAGTTAGCCTTGGATCAAGCTGAGTTCTTTAAAATGAAGGCAATGCAAGAACGTGCTGTGTTTCTAGAAAAGAAAGTGGAGCTACAAGGGAAGCAGTACGATCATGAGCTTGCAAGGCTAGCTGATCCTCAAGTGGATCTGGACAAGAGAAGGTTAGGGCAGAAGTGGGATGAAGCAAGGAAGATAATGATGGGACCCTGTGCGAAAGGAGTTCATAACAAGGAGGCAGATGATCTGTTCTACAACCTAAATTTGCAGAATCCAATGACTGCGGACTACATGAGTGCATTAAAGAGATTAATTTCTAAAGTCAGGGTTGGATACAATGCAACGCTTAAGGAGTGGCAGGTTATATTGTCTTTGACAGAAGGAGTCCCAATGTCTTTCCTATATGTGGATGACCAATTCATGACGAGAAGATCTGCATCAGAGTTGTTCTTGCTAGCAACAAAAATTCAATACTCTCATTCTGAGAATCTAAGCATTCTGTATAGGGATCAGTTAATGCAGCTAGCAGAGGACAAGGGTCCAGAATTCTCAGCATATCCTAATGTTGTCCGGATGGTGGTTGACAGTAAATTGAAGAGGGTTAGCATGGAGGAAAAGGACTTAATGGAACTTTCAGTGGAATCTCTTAAGGCCGTCTGTAGACAAATGATGAGTAAGGGATTCGCTTCTGAGCTTAAAGATAAATCAGTGAAGATCATTGAAAGTGTCATATTCAAGAAGAGCAATGAGGTGTGGAAGTGTGATATCATTGCTCCAAACCCTCTTGATAACGTGAAGATTGAGCCGGAGCTGATAGAAAAGAAATGGAATATTCTTCAAGCTATGAAGAATGTAGATGAAGCTCTGAATCTTCCTTCTGGAGAACTGGAACAAGGAGAGATAAGGGAGTCAGTTGGTGTTCCAGGAAGAGATAGTGTATACTGGATACACTCTTTTGTTGATGATACAGCTGATGCCTTAGTATTCATAGATGCAGACCAGAATAAAACACTCTTGCATATGAGTAGAAAATGGCTGCTGCAGACTCAAGATGCTGCATTTCTGGAGAAAGTGTTATATGTGTTCAAATGGGACGAAGTGGAAGAGAAGTATGTGGAAGAAAAGCAGAGACTCATGAGTTACCTGTCTGATGTAGTAGTGGAAAAGAAGCGAATGGAGCAAGATGCGGCTAGTGTCCACAATACTAACCGTGTCAACGGCTATCCCAAAATGATCTATTGTCAGTTTAAAGCTGATAAAGCTCATTTGAAAACTCAGCTTATAATGAAGAAATTTGAGGACATTCCAAAGATCAGAACTACTCAGGAGGTGGACAAACTCAGAAGGCTTTTCAAACATCCTTATCCAGAACCCAAGAATCCTCTAGAAATGGAAGCAGTAAGTTTGTTGAATGCTAGGTGGACGCAGCTTCATGATCCAGTATGTAAGAAACAAAAGCAGCAGAAGGAGAAGCGCAGAAGGCAGAAAGAAGAGAAAGACCAAGCTGCTGAAGCTAGGAAGAGGAAACGGAATTATGGTTAAAGGTCAGAGTGGTGTGAACTTGAAGTTGGAAAAACTTCATGTCTTTCGGTTGCTTTAACTCACTTGAGGAAAATTCACCTTAGAGTGAATCCAATAAGGTGATATAAGTTTGACTAAAAGATATGAAATAATCCAGGTGATAGGAATCATTCAAATGATCTTTAATTCGAGGTTCGAATTCTGTTTCTAGTTTAAGTTCATTGTATTGTTTTCAAGTATTTTTCAATTGTATATTATTCAAGACTGTAATGTTAATTATCTTTTCTCGTCTCATTGTTTAGTTGAGTTATCCTTCATTAATTTGAATGTCATTGTTAGACAATCAAATAGGGGGAGATTGAAAGGCAGAGTGTATAAACTTGTAACACTATAACTAATGTAACTCAATTAAAGGAAAAGATACTTAACCAGAAGACAATCAAGAACAAGAAGTCACAAGAAATCAACACTAAATGAAGACAAGGTAATTGATACAATTGAACATGTTAACTATGATCAAGCCAAGAAGAAATCATTGAGAGAAGTTCAAGTCAAAGTTGTTCATGCCTCAGTGATTTGAGAAATCGAGAATCAAGATCATAACTATCAGTATCAACAAGACCAATTGATTTCAAGTGAACAAGAAGGAAAGCGAATATTGGAAAGCCAAGTTACTAAGTGAATATGGTAATTTATTCAAGAAGCAGAAACACTATCAAGACTAGTCACTTATGAACCAGACCAGTGCATCAAGTGTCAGGACATTGATAGCAAGTTTATGTCAGTAATAAAGATCCATGTTCAAGAGCTTGCTGAAGAATAAAGAAGACATGAAGATATCACAAGCTCAAGATGTGCATTGAAGTTTCAAGTTGAAGACCAGAATATTTTCTAAGTACTAAATATTCTACATGACCAAGTAGAATATTTCTAAGTAGAAGTTCTACTTAGAAATTCGAGATGGCTAAGTAGAAATTCTCAAGTAGAAGTTCTACTTAGAGTGCAGCTTCAACATGACACATGGCATCTTCTGATTGGCAGATTTCCAAGCTTTCAAGATAAGGCAAGATTTATGTGGACATCATTGGGCCACGTACATCTTAGTCTTTGAAGACTACAGGACATAGATTACATGTAGTATAAATAGAAGCACTTGTGTAATGTTTTTAGTTAGTGAGCAATATTGAGAAAACACAAGAAAAAGAGAGAGAGTACATTCACAGAGCTTAGAATCATTCACTTCTCTCTGAACTTCTGTTATACTTTGTGATGAATGTTGTAGCAACCTTTTCAAGTTATATATAAGAAATATATTCCTTGAATCTGCGTGTTCATTTATTGCATCGTATTTATTGCTTATCATATTCGAAAAGTTGTATTCACCCCCCCTCTACAACACATTTGGACCTAACAATATACTTCGGCTATTGGGAGTCTTATGTATGGTTAGTACCCTGCCGGTTTTGGCATTCATTATGGGTATGTTAAGCAGATATTCAAGTAACCCTGGAATGGATCATTGGATTGTAATTAAATGGGTTATAAGGTACTTGCAAAGAACAAAAATATTACATGCTCGTTTAACAGAAATCGGAAAATTTGGAGATAATTATGTATTCTGATTCTGATTATATTGGTTGTGTAGATACAAGAAAATCTACTTCTGGTTAAGTTTTTTTTTGTTATGTCTAAACAGATAGACATTAAATATCAAGTCATTGTAGAGAGAATGCAATATCAATTAGTGTCTATTGAGTATATAAGAACAAATTCTATGCTAGCAGACCCACTTACTTACTAAAGTTTTTGACACCATAAAGTTTTTTTTTTCGGGCATACTGCTCATATGGGTGTTGTCTCATTGGAGAATATTCAGTTTTAGTGGGAGTTTTTTTGTTTTATTCTTATATTAGGTACTCAGTTTTTATTGACACTATGGTGATATTTGTGTTTTTGAGTATTCTGCAGAATAAAGTTATTTATTTTATTCTCTCTATTGCTCTATATGAGCTGTATCTTTCAATTGTGGTTTTGACATTCAGTTAGAAAGATTAAAGATTGATCTCACTAAGGTATTAAGGACCAATTGGAAATAGGCATGATTGAGATCACATTGCATGTAATTTCCAGTTACACATCCATACTTGATCTATGTCATTGAATATATTTATGTGGTGATCATTGAGGATCCAGTTACGACAATGTGACGAAGGTCGCTTTGGTTCCATGTTTATATATGAGATGGATCAGATCGATTAAGGAAGATATTTTCTAAAGAATAAACAGTTTTGTGCGCACTTATGGTTATTGAATGTAATTGTTGTTTGGAACAATTTGTAGCCCAAGTGGGAGATTGTTAGATTATTTTTTATAATCTAATAATAATTTGTGGGCTTACAAATTAAAGACAATTATATTTAATGTTTATTTTATTTGGACTAATTAAGTGGTCTAAAATAAAGGGTCCAATAACATCTTATTCGGTATGGGCTTTGTAATGTGTAATACCCAATAGTAATCTGATTAGAGTTAATGGGGTCTAATTAGACTACTATATAAAGAACATAATAGGGTCTTGGTCCCCAAGACTATTCCAACCTCTACTCCTCTATTCCCATCAGTTAGAGAGAGATACGGCTAGAGGCGAATCAAGTCTGTGGAAGATCAAGTCCCATAATCCGTATTCATATCTATCGTCATGGAATCAGGTACGCTTCCGTACTACAGTTTTATCGTGTAACCTTGATAATATCGCATAAGATGATTCTGGTTATTTATTTAGATCTAACAATATTATGATGGCAAGACTGGTCGATATATTGGTAAACAAGCACGCAAGCAGCAGACCTGGTCCATTGCTGGTTACTTGGTACCAAAGAAGTTGTTGGAAAAGGAATCTCAATTGGGTATGATAGCTCTGGAGGGGGACGTACCTTTGCCGTCAAAAATCAAAAGATCAACCTCGTGTTCATCTTTCTTCTCCGCTTCTCGTAGCAAAAATCTTTTAGGATTCTGAATTATACAGGTATAGATTTTAGGAAAAAGATTGTGGAGAACAAGATAGTAGGATTCTGAAATATAAAGCTTCAGGTTTCTAATCCTGTGTGATTCATTTGTAAACTGAAATGTTTGTAGCATAATTCTTTACTGGTGAATATTGTACTTTATCATTTCCCTCTCTGCATGCAAATATCTTCCAAAAAGGTCGAAATTTTACGTATCTGACGGGTCGGGTTTCTCATTCTGCTAAATCTTGAAAAAATTTAAACTTTTCTTTTTTGGTACGCTTTTTCTCGGTAAGACTTAAGGGTGTGTTCACTTGGAAAGAATGGAATGAGGTAGGAATGGAATGAAAATTGTAAACAAAATTTATGAAGAAAGAGGGATGTTGGGGGAAATAATGAACAAATATGAGGCAGAAGAAGTTTTTTATGATGAAGATTGCACGGAAAATGATGAAGATTGGGAATGGAGCATTCCTTCCAAAACATGTGGGTTAGAATTCTAGTTCAAATTATTTGGAGAGGGAAGAAATTTATAAACACTTTCTCCAATCTCCCCCAAATAATAGTATAAACTTGATTCTATTCTCTCCTCATTCCATTCAATCTAAGTGAAGATAGCCTAAGAGGTTAATTAAGAAAATAGATAAATGAAGTACCTGTTACACAAAATATCAAACTCTCAATCTTTTTGTTAACAAAGATGAGAGGCAATGAGGCATTTACAGACTACATTGCTAAGATCTAGTTGGAACACTTGATGCAATGTTATTATTAGCTGTGTCTGCGCTTTGCATGATCTAACCAAACTACACATCGATGTCATGTGTGGAATTTAATGGGTGGGAAATGATCAAAAATAGTGAAAAAATGGTCTAAAATAAGAACCAAATTATTTTGGAAAAAATGATAGGGGTACCAAATTGCATCCCAAAATGGTTTCCATAGGTGTCAGAATTTAATTGGTGTTTCACAAATATTTAATAAAATGGACCCCTTTGCATTCACATTAGTAAGCCAATAAAATATTTCTAAACTGCCACGTCGCCTCTGCCACGTCATTAATAACAAATTTTGGTACCAAATTTGGTACACGTAACACTACTCAATTATTTTTGCAGCTACTTCTTTCACCAGACAAATTGAAAGTTGAAATGACCATGAATTTTTCTTTATTAATAAATTATATGTCGAGCCTCTCCGAATAAATTCTTCGTAAACTCGATCTTATTAGTTTTACGGATGCGTATAAATACTTGTTTGGTGCCATGTTATTATATTTTTATTAGTCGTGAGGTATTACTATTAATCTATTATTAATAATATTATTATTATTGCTACCAATTTTCTTTTATTATTATGTCGCAACTATAATTATAATTAGGATTTTAGGAATTGTTGCAATTAAATATTCTACAAATGTTACTAGGAATAAAGTTTACCACCTAGGAAATAAATTAGTGGGACTGAACTTTATGAGCCCAAAGCTATCGATGGCCCATTTAGAGCCCAAGAGAGGGGGATTGGTACTTTATACTAAAAGAATTACTCCCTCTGTTTTTTTCAATTGTTTACATTTGCGGACCAATTTCCGGCACGGATTTTAAGGTGCATTTTAAGGATAGTTCCATAACTTATTTTTGATATTTTCTTTTTTTGTATAAAAATAGGATTGTTCTATTTTTATACAAAAAAAGAAAATATCAAAAATAAGTTATATAACTATCCTTAAAATGCACCTTAAAATGCGTGTCAGATACGCAGTTTTTTATGTAAAGAAATGGATTGGACGGAGGGAGTAGAGAATAGGAGACCATCATCTCCATTTGTGCAACTCCCGTACTAAAATAAAATACACCACTCTCCACCATTAAAACTCCAAACTTTCAAGCTCAAAAATCACAAGGATCTTAGCCGATCGTTGCATGCAATTAGGGAATTAAAAAGCCCGTATTTAGCTCTACAAATTGGTATATATATTAAGGGGTTCAAGACTTTGATTTTCAAAGCGAACTTTAAAAACTTGATTTTTCACAAAAAGGGTATGATCTTGTAACCTTAAAATCTTTTTAAAATCATAACTGAAATGCTTGTTGATGTATTGTATTAAGAATTTTGTTTTATTTTATTTTATTTAGGGTTTTAAGTTCTTAATTAGGAATTTTGTAAAATTTGTATTCTATGTTGATTGTGATTTGATTTGAGTAAATTGGAGGTTTAGTCTGAGTTGGGTTGTGATCAGAGGCCACCACCGTGGTGGAAGGTGATCGGCGGTGGTGGTGTCGCAGGAACGAAGGAAAAAGAAGGGGGGATGGTGTACGATTAGAGAGGGAGAAGAGAGTGGTTCGAGGCGGAGAGAGAGAGGAGATCGGAGATGAAGAGAGAGACCACCGGAGAGAAGGAAAGAAAAGAGAGAGGGAGAGCGGAGAGATTCAGAGAGGGAGATCGAGAAATCGAGAGATTCAGATAGGGAGATCGAGAAATCAAGAAGGGGAGAGGGAGAGACGCAGCCGGAGTGGTGGTGGCCGCCAGCGCCGCCATGGCGGCCGGAAGGCAGTAACAGTGGTGGTGTTGGGTTGTGTATGTATATGTTGATTATTGTAATAATAATTAATTATTTGTTAATTGATGATTATTTGATTAATTGAGAGTTTAATTGATAAAATTGATTAATAAAATTCAGTTTTTTTTTTTTTGACGGAATGCTTGAAATAATATTACTGCAGCAAATCAGCTTCAATACAAAGTTTGAGATCGATAGGTACAGACCACCTATCAAAATTACGACCTGAGTAAATGTGAGACTCCCTAGCTAGCTTATGGGCGACTACATTTGCAGACCGTTTAACGAAAAACAAGGAAACATTGTTTAGTTGCCTTAGATATCGACGACAATAATCGATAATAACCCCAAGTGGAGAACGCATTGGAGTTGTACTTCTAATTGCTTGTATCACCACCAAGCAATCAGACTCAAGAACCACCCTCTGCCATTTCATTCGGTTAATCCAACTTAAGGCTTCTTTGATCGCCATGGCCTCAGCCATTACAGGTTGGACTATATCCTGCATAACCCTAGTTGTTGCTTGCACTAGCTCACCTGCAGCGTCTCTCGCAATCAGGCCAACACCCATCTCTCCACGATCTTCAAAAATAGCTGCATCCACTGATACCTTAACTGTGTTTGTCTGAGGCTTTTCCCAGGTAATTGCACCATCTCCTTCGACTAAAGGCTGGAGAGGAGCCGTAAAACAACGCCCCTGGGCTGATTTCCATTGTATAAGGTACTGTTTCGCTTCAGCAACTACATTGTTAACCGTCGAGCGCTTTTTATTCCAAACCCAATCATTGCGAGCTCGCCAGATAGCCCAACAAATTATTATTATCTCAGCACGTTGATCCTTACTACTTTTGTTCAGAGCCTTAGTAAGCCATTCTGCAAACCTCGACATTCCATTGTTCTGCAATTTTGGATTCACCCTCTGCCAACATTGAACTGCAAAAGGGCATTTTACTAAGATGTGCATGATTGTTTCTGGTCCTTCGTCACAGATTGGGCAGTTTGCTTGGACCGGGACATGTTTCCCTTAAAGTTGTGATAAA
The DNA here is from genome assembly GCA_037693485.1 of Kitagawia praeruptora. NCBI lineage: Eukaryota > Viridiplantae > Streptophyta > Magnoliopsida > Apiales > Apiaceae > Kitagawia > Kitagawia praeruptora. The sequence continues at coordinate 88,329,970 of CM075347.1, read as the reverse complement.
GTAGGCAAACAATCTGCAAGAGCACGCCAAGTCATATTGAGGGCCTTAGATGGTGCTTTAATTTTCCATAATGAACGCCATATACTAGCATCATCCTCTACACGCCAAGCTCCCCTCTGAGACTGGAGTAATTTATATGCACTCCGTACTGAGTAATTGCCTGTGACTTCCAACTTCCAATACATGGAATCCTCCGCTCCATCATCAGCTATCAGAGTATTTAGAATGCGATTCTGATCTCTTTCATTGAACACATCTCTAATCACTTCAACATCCCATTCTCTCTTATCTATGCAATACAGTGAGGAGACATACTGATTCTCTAAGGATTGAGAAACTGTGGTAACATATGGATTACTCGCATCTTGAAGCCATGGTTGTCCCAAGATATTAATTTTACTACCTGATCCCACTCTCCATCTGCTTCCCTCTAAAACCACAGTTTTTGCTTCAAAAATACTACGCCACACAAAACTTGGGTTATTTCCCAACGACGAGTTTAAATAATCTGAGTTTGCAAAATACCTTGCTTTGTACACTCTTGAAACCAAGCTTTCTGGGTTAGAAATGAGACGCCATCCCTGCTTGCCCAACATAGCAAGATTAAAATCTCTAAATTGTCGAAAACCTAGGCCCCCTGAATTTTTATGTTTAGTCAGCCTCTCCCAGCTCATCCAGTTTATTTTAGATTTGCTTTCTTTTGATGAATGCCACCAGAATTTTGACAGACTTTTTTCAATCTCTTTTGTAATTTCTAAAGGAAGCAGAAAGACACTCATAGCGTAGGTAGGAAGGCCCTGCACCACTGATTTAACCAAAGTCTCTCTTCCCGACTGTGCTATATACTTCGAATTCCAGCTTCTAATTCTTGATTGAACCTTTTCTTTTAAAAAACCCAAAATAGCTGATTTGTTTCTTCCAAGAATATTTGGAAGTCCGAGGTATTTGCTGCTATCATCAGCTTCCTTCATCTGAAGCACTTGAGACACCTTTTCTCTATTATATCGGATGACGTTTGAGCTGAAGAAGATCGAGGACTTGTCCCTGTTCACTCTCTGACCAGAAGCTTTCTCATATAAATCCAACAATTCCAACACTCTCCCGGCTTCATTCGTGTCAGCCTTACAAAAAAAGTAGCTATCGTCTGCAAACAACATGTGTGATATTATTGGAGCGTTACGGCATATCTTAACACCTCGAATCCATTGATTGGACACATACTTTTGAATCAGAGACGATAATCCTTCCGCACAAATAATAAACAAGTAGGGGGATAGAGGATCCCCTTGACGAATGCCGCGACTCGGGATTATTGGGCCCATTTCATTTTCTCCATGAACAATATTATACGACACCGTTGTCACACAATTGAGAACTAGATTCACCCACCATTCACTAAAACCCATCTTCCTTAAAATTGATTTCAGAAAGTCCCATTCGATGCGGTCATAGGCCTTACTCATGTCTAACTTCAAAGCCATGTAACCATCTTTTCCCACTTTTTTCCTCTTCAAATAGTGCATAACTTCATATGAGACCATAATATTATCAGTGATCAATCTTCCCGGTACGAAAGCACTCTGCGTATCTGACACCACCCTATCAAGCAGCATTTTCATTCGATTTGCAATGACTTTCGTAATCACTTTCATTAGGACGTTGCAAAGAGCTATGGGTCTCAGGTCTCCCACCACTGTTGGACTCTTTTTTTTCGGAATAAGAATCAAATTTGTGTCATTTAATCCCTCCAAAATCTCACCATTATGGAAAAACTTCCGAACCAAATCAACAATATCCTTCCCCACTATTGTCCAGTGTTTTTGGTAAAACGCAGGAGTCATTCCATCAGGTCCCGGGGCTTTATCCGGGTGCATCTGGAATAAAGCAGCTTTAACTTCCTTTTCTGTCACTTCTTTTTGGAGCTCTGCATTTTGATCGTGGCCTATTGAGGTCGGGACACAATCTAAAATTTCTTTCCCTTCTGACTGATTTGTACTGAATAACTTTTGATAGTAATTCGAGATAAGCCCTGAAAGCCCGTTTTGCCACTCTACCCATTCGCCTCTATCATTCTGCAATCTAGTAATCTGGTTCGTTCGTCTGCGTGTGTTGCAAGAAGCATGAAAATATTTCGTGTTTTTATCTCCCGAGTTTAGCCATAATTGCTTTGACCTTTGACGCCAAAAGATCTCCTTTTGGTCTAAAATCAGGAATAATTTTTGCTTAACTTCCTTATATCTACTGATCGATTGAGTATCCTGTTTGTTTCTCAGCTGTTTTAATGCCATTTTACACTCTTTTATGCGCTTGCTGAAACATCCTGTCACTTCCTTCCCCCAGATTTCCAAGTTTGTTCCACATTGTTTAACTTTCTGCAGGATATTAGTCAGTCCGTTGTCTTCCCAGCTATCCTTCACAATTTGCAGACAAAGTGGTTCAGTTAGCCAAGCATTCTCGAACCTAAATCTTCGATTTCCTGTTCTGCCGATGCTTCTCTTTGGATCTAGAAAAATCGGACTGTGGTCCGAAGGTGACCCTTCCAGATTGTAAAGCTTTGCCAGAGGGAATAAACTAAGCCAATTACTGTTTGCCAATGCTCTGTCTAATCTGATTTCCATCCATGCCTCTGTGTTTCTCCCCTTCTCCCATGTATATTGATGACCAGTGAGATCAATATCCACCAACCCCGTATCGAGTAGAGTATCGTTGAACCCATCAATAAGCCATTGTGGATATACTGCCCCCCCTTTTTTCTCAGACTGCTTAACAATATTATTCATGTCACCCAATATACACCATGGTAGGTTGGAGTCTCTTGCTAAGTTTCTCAGCAAATCCCAAGTTTTCTTACGTTGGGTTCGATTTGGTTCTCCGTAAAAACCTGTAAGACGCCACGGCTGTTGAATATCATTCAAAGTAACTTCCACATCGATGTGATATTTGGAAAGGCTCACCAATTTTGCTTGCTTAATATTTCTCCATAGAAGACCCAATCCTCCGCTCCTGCCTTGTGGCTCAACTACTATCATGCCTTCAAAGCCTGTTTTTGACCGAACCCACTTCATCTTCTCTTTAGAACTTAAAGTTTCACTCAAAAAAACTAACGTAGGCTTTTCAGTACGAATAATATCGTTAAGGAACTGAATTTTCCGAGGTGAGCCCAAACCTTGGCAATTCCAACTGAGTGTACTCATGAGGAGAGTTGGGGCTTAATAAAACTTGTTACATAAACAAGACATAAAACTTGCAAATATGCAAGACAGAGAACTTGCAAATATGCAAGACAGAGAGTGAATAAACTAGTGACAGCAAAGTAATTCATTGAGACATTTAATCAAACAGGTTGGCTGCTTCTGACGTATTTCCAAATTTTTATTTTCGAAATAATGTGCCTGTGGGCGGAAGAGAAGTTTGAGACTTACATTATTGCAATCTTATTATTGCTGCTTCTTTTGGTGGTACAAGTTTATCATCTTGATTATCCTTATTAGAAAAGGATAAGCTACAAACACATTTAATTTTATTTGTTGGTTTATACAACAAACTTTAACTATGCTTAGTGCTTACATATATACGACTGGTTCCTACCTTGATTACGAAATTCAGTTTTGATTGTGAAAGGAATTATAAATTTTTGTTTGTTTAAAATGAAGATTTTTATTGATTGAATAAAACTTGGGACTTAAGAAAATTTAGTGAGAGTATTCACCTCGTAAAATATTGGGTTTTCTTTAAAAAGTAATAAAATAGGATTGATTTATAATAAAAGTTGAATTTAATAGAATTGAACTAAGGATTATTAAATTGGTTTTAAATTGCATAGAGAAAAGAAACATGGTCTATTTAGTTGAATACTACATTGAGAAGGAATTTTGGATTTGAGAGAATTATGAAATTAGAATTATTTCGATAAATTACTTTGTACTAAAAGTAGAATGATTATTACGGATATAGACTAAATAAAAATGTATTCCTTGATTTTGAGAATAAATAGAGACTAATAGCATTAGCTCTCTAAAATGGACTTAATTCAAATAGAAAGCTCTTTAGATAAATTATAGAGAATCAATACGAACTAAATTAATTTAGAAGTGCGAGTTAAACAATTTATTTAAATTAATAGGAAAAGCGAATAGAGCCTCCATTTTAGATCTAATATTTCGAGAATGATAAGTTAGTGAAATTTTAAGGTTTCGAGTATGTTTTAAATTTATATTTTCGAGAATTACTTGATTATCAAGTGCATGATTACCGAGTTATTTTGACATTACGTGATTAAATTCTTACCCGAGTACTGAAATTATTTTGATAAATTATTTTAGAAAATTCTTCTGAGACTTGAGACAATCGCTCGCGGGTAGCGCTTTTTAATATTCGGTAGAGTGTAGCATCGAGACAGAGGCAAGTTCATTCCTACCCTAACTCTCGGAAACTTTGTATTTCTGTTCGTATTATTTCATTTATTGATTATTTTCGAGCTATCAATTATGAGATTTATTTGCCGCTCTTTATGATGCAATAATTTTCTTTTGAGCATTATTTCTCGTTAAATATTATGATACTGTTAATTTAGTTTTGTTAGTTACAGAGGCATGCCTGTACACATCTAATAACAAGCCTAATTGTTTGTAATGCTTTGCATTACTTACATGACCTCTTAACTGAGGGAACCTCTAGTTGTAGAGTTTCTGTTTGTATTGTACTTGTAGTAGGCATCAAATCCTAGTTGTGTAATTGTACAAATAGAGTCTAGAATAATGCTTGAAAGAAGTTCCAAGGTTCATGCCTCAAGCAAGGAGTTAAAGACTGTCAAATAATCACAGTTGGGATTTGAAGAAATGAAGAATTTGCCTAAGTACCAATTCGAGAAGTATATTTGTCTATTCGAGAAGTCCAGCATTCGAGAAGTCAGGGATTCGATATCTCAAGACACTATTCGATATCTCTGAATACACTGTTCGATATCTCATTCGATATCTCAGAGATTCGATATGTCTACTACTCTATTCGAGAACTCAAGAAGTCAACAAGTCAAGATGGTATTCGAGTTCTCAAAGAGTCAACAAGTCAAAGTTCCATTCGATATCTCAAGGACTCAGAAAGCTATTCGATATCTAGAGGATTCGATAAGTCAAATGTTCTATTCGACAACTCAAGGAATCCTGATGGAAAAGAGCTATTCGAGAAGTGGTTCGATATGTCAATATAACAGTGTTCGAGAACTCAGAGTTATCGATCAAGTCAATTCTAGTTCTCGAATCACTTACTTAGTCACTTCTCGAATACATTCTTGGAGACAAAATACTGAAGAAATTGTACAAGTCAGAAACCTGCAACAAGCCAATGCACTTTATGGACCACAACCTGTAACGTGCTACAAGGAAGCTTGGAGAGATATAGAAGAGACAAGGAGCTAAAGAAGTGGATCTAAACAGGCTTTGCAAAGTCAAATCTGTAACCGTTTGGACACTTACTCAAAAAGGATAGACAGACTAGAAAGTAATTTGTTTAGCTACCTTATTTGCAGTAAGTAGGCTGTATCCATGTTCTATAAGGACACAGCCTCACTTCATAACTTAGTAACTTTTGTGAGTCGAGTTTTTCATACATTGTAAGCTATATCTCTCTGAGAAAAACGAAGCTGAGAATACTATCATTTGTATTCACAGATTGTAGCAACCTTTATCTAATAATACATTAGATTAAAGTGATATTGTGTTGTGTGTTGTTCTTTATCCGCATCTACATCACTGCACACACAATACTTGTTTGCTATACAGACTCAAGGCACGAAAAGTTCAAGAATCCATTCACCCCCCCCCCCTCTGTATTCTTTCTTTGTGTTCAATACTCAACAAGTGGTATCAGAGCGGGCTGTTTATTCAAAAACAGAAAAACGATCATGAGTTCGAATACACCAAAGACTACAGGAACGGTGAAGGTCCCTAAGTTTGACAAAGAAAACTTCAACCTCTGGAAGATAAAGATGATGTTGTTCATTAAAGCCTCTCATCCCTTGTATCCTGAGATTCTCAAGAATGGTCCTTTTGTTCCACAACAAGAGATACCAGAAAAGACTGTTGGAACTACAACTATCCCAAGATCTTATGAAGCCAAGGATCCATCAAAATGGACAAAATCAGAAAGGGAGAAGGTTGCTCTTGATAGCCACCTCATGCTGCTTATCATTGATTCCATGGACATGTCAATGTTTGCAAACATTGCATCATGTACGTCTGCTAAAGAGATGTGGGATCACATTGAGGTGTTGTGTGAAGGGACTGATGAGGTTAAGGAAAACAAGAAACAGATACTGGTCACACAGTATGAAGCTTTCATGGCACAGCCCAAGGAAAGCATCACTGAAATGTTTGAAAGGTTTCACAAGCTAGTTACTGAGTTGCAGATGAATGGCAAGGTTTACAGCACCAAGGAGTTAAATATGAAATTTCTGTTATCCTCACCAAATCATCTAGAGCAAAGAGTCATTTCTCTAAGGGAGAGAGATTTGAACAAAGTCACCTATGATGTGCTCTATGGAGTCCTAAAGACTCATGAACTTGAGTTGCTTCAGAAAAGGGCTATCCAAGCCAACCAAGGTAGAATGATAAACACATCATGTGCCTTGATTGTCAACAAATCTATTCTGGACCTAGAAGCATCTACAAGCCAGCTAAGGATAGAGGAGGTAGCAGATGATGAAGAAATTGAAGTTGGGGTGAGTGAACCTGTTGAGGAAAAGGAGGAAGAAGAAGAAGAGTTTTACACTCTGGAAGAACTTGATGGGATGGAAAATACTTCATATGCTTTCATGGCCAGAAAATTTCCAAACATCAGATTTAAAAGAAATCAACCCTTCAAACCCAAACCTCAAAACCATTCAGTCAACAAGAACAAGGCACCTGTGAAACCAAACAGAAATAAATTCAAAACCAGTTATATGGATAGGTCATCTGTAAGGTGCTATAGATGCAATGACCTAGGGCATTTTGCCAGTGAATGCAAGAAGCCTAAAAAGAAGGATAGAGATTATCTTGAGCTCGAAGCTAAGTATGAGGCCCTTCTGAAAAAGCAGACACAAGGTAAGGCCTACATAGCTGAAGGGAAGTGCTGGGATAATTCTGAGAGTGATGGAGAGGAACAAGAATTCTGCAATTATGCCTTGATGGCCAACTCCAAGGATGACTCATCTCCATCTGATTCTCAGGTACCATCTATCACTACTATAAACATGTCTGTTTCTGAGTATAAATGCATGATCGAACAACTATCTGTTGAAATGTTTAATATTCATACTAGTATGACTGCTGCTAATGAGGAGATTGCTAAACTGTCTACTAGAAATGAAATATTAACCAAAAAGAATGAGGAACTTGAGCTAACTGCTATGCAAGTAGAAAACCTTAAGAAAGAAGTTGAATATTTGCAGAACAAGGTTTTATGTGCTAGCCAAGTAGAGAAGGCTCTTAGGGATGAATTAGCTGAAAATGAATTCAAACTGAAAACTTTCAAGAAATCATCTGGTCTAGTGCAATCCTACTGTGAGAAAATTGAAGCTAAACCCAAAGCAACTATTGGACTTGACTATGACTCTCTCAAACAGAGGAAAGGCTATGCTGTCATTGAAGAGGACACAGCTGTTCATGAGAAAGTGCCTCACATATTGAGAAAGACTGAAAATCCAATTTTTAAGGAATCAACATTTGAAATTGATGAGGATGCCTTACTCATCAAACAAATGTTGAATAATGAGGATGAGGCACAATCTAGTGAACAACAAGCATCCTCTAAGAGTGAGAGTGTCAAGTCAAAGACCAAGGAACCAGTAGTTGATAGGCCAAGACCTAAGAAGTTTGTTAAGTTTGTCTCAGTTGGGAAGAGTGAATCAGAAAAGAAAGTGACTAAGAAGAAACAGAACAGAAATGGCAAGTTAGGGATTAACAAGGATAACAACTATGCTTATGTGCCTAATGCCCCTAGGAAAACTTGTCAGAACTATTTCAGTACCAATCATTTAACTCATGCATGCAAGAAACCTGTTGGTAGTGTGTCTAAACCTTTCTATGATTGTTCTGTGTCTCTAAGTCATAGAGATGCACCTTTTTGTGATAAATTTGACTGTATGCCATGCAATATGAATGTTATGACTAGTTGTTTTAATTTAAGAAGGCAATTCATTGATGGTTGTATCAGTCACAATTCTCACACACACTACACAAGGTCAAAGTCTTCAAGTCCTCCTAAAGCTAGGAAGGTACCTCTGTCACCTAAGTCTGAAACTTCAGGTTCTAAGACTTCCAACAGTGACAAGAAGACTAACACTAAGAAAGTTGACAAGCATGTTGTTTATGATAAAACTGTCTCTAAGTCACATGGACCCAAACTTGTTTGGGTACTAAAGGAAAAGTAATACCTTTGTGTTTGCAGGGCAAAGAAAGTGAAAAGAAGGTCATGTGGATTTTGGACAGTGGATGCTCAAATCATATGACTGGTGATATGGCCCTGCTATCACAGTATGAGGAAAAGGCTGGCCCAATGGTTGCTTTTGGAGATGACAGCATGGGTAACACATTGGGATATGGCAAGCTGAAAGTTGGTAATGTCATCATTGAAGATGTAGCACTAGTCAAGGGGCTCAAGCATAATCTGCTAAGTGTTGGTCAGTTTACTGATAGAGGATTCAAAGTGAATTTTGACAAAGATGAATGTTTGATCACCCACAAGAAGACTGGTGATTTTGCTCTATCTGGAGTGAGGAAGGGAAGCCTGTTTGTAGCCAATACAGACTCTGCAAACAAGGACAAAATTTGTTGCTTTTACTCAAAAGCATCAAATGAAGATTGTTGGCTGTGGCACAAGAAACTATCACACCTGAACTTCAAGGCCATTAATTCTCTAGTCAAAAGAGAGTTAGTGAGAGGCATGCCCACACTTGAATTCTGCCAAGAAGGAGTGTGTGAGGCTTGTCAGAAAGGAAAAATGAAAAGATCAAGCCACAAGTCAAAGACAGTGACATCAATAACCAAGCCATTACAACTCATTCATATGGATTAGTTTGGGCCTGTCAACATTATGTCACTTGGAAGAAAGAAGTATGCCCTGGTAATGGTTGATGATTTTTCAAGGTATACATGGGTGGAATTTCTGGCATCAAAAGATGAGACTCCACAAGTAATTATTGAGCATATAAAGAAAGTTGACAAGGAAGCAAAGGCAAACAATGCAAGTGTGATTGCATTGAGAAGTGATAATGGAACAGAGTTCAGAAATGCCATACTCGAAGCATTCTGTAAAGAGAATGGTATTTCTCAACAATTCTCAGCTCCAAGGACTCCACAACAAAATGGAGTTGTTGAGAGAAAGAATAGAACTCTAATTGAGGCTGCTAGAACAATGTTACTTGATGCAAAAATGCCTACTTGTTTTTGGGCTGAGGCTGTGAATACTGCATGCTACATTCAGAACAGAACCCTCATCAACAAAAACACTGGAAAGACACCTTACAACTTGATGACTGGAAAGAAGCCTACTCTAAAGTATGTTCATACTTTTGGAAGCAAATGCTTTGTACTAAAGGATAACTCTGAATATGTTGGAAAATTTGATGCAAAAGCATTTGAAGGAATTTTTCTTGGCTATTCTATGGAAAGAATTGCATACAAGGTTTATGTCATCAGTCAAAAGAAAGTTATGGAAAGCACAGATGTAACATTTAATGACAGCAAACTACCTGGACTAAAAGAAGCCAATAATGAAGACAAAGATCCATTGAGGTTTGATAATCTAGATGATTCTGATAAAGAGATTGAAACTGGAGTTGAAACTCAAGTTCAACAAACTCAAGTGAATAATGATACAAGAGAAGAATTTGTGCCAATCGATAGTGGAGAAACAAGCATCCAAGACACACCTGTGAGTAATGGCAACTTCACAGGGGGAGGAAATGAGGATGACCATGATGTGGATGATGAAGCAACATCAAGAATGAGAAGTCAGGCTGAACACTTGAGGAAATGGGATAGATCACACACTGCAGAGCAAATCATTGGAGATCCTAATGCAGGAGTAAGGACTAGGAGAGCAACTCAAAATGAGTGCCTCTATGGATGTTTTCTATCACAAGTTGAGCCTAAGAAACTTGATGATGCACTGTTGGATCCAGATTGGATTATTGCCATGAAAGAAGAGTTGAATCAATTTGAAAGGAACAAAGTATGGGAACTTGTGCCTGCACCAAAGAATAGAACCATTGTTGGAACAAAATGGGTTCTGAAGAATAAGATGGATGAAGATGGTGTAATAATAAGAAACAAAGCAAGGCTGGTTGCAAAAGGATACTCTCAATAGGAAGGCATTGATTATGATGAGACATTTGCTCCTGTTGCTAGATTGGAAACCATCAGAATATTCTTGGCATTTGCTGCTCATTCAAACTTTAAAGTTTATCAAATGGATGTCAAGAGTGCATTTCTAAATGGAGAGTTGGAAGAAGAGGTTTATGTGCAACAACCACCTGGCTTTGAGGATGCACATTTCCCAGAATTTGTCTACAGATTGCTTAAGGCACTGTATGGACTTAAGCAAGCTCCAAGAGCATGGTATGATACTTTATCACAATTTCTTCTTGAAAATCAATTCACTAGAGGCACATTGGACAAGACACTGTTTTACAAGAAGCATGGTGATGATATTATCCTAGTCCAAATTTATGTGGATGATATCATTTTTGGGTCTACAAATGAGAAGCTATGTGAGAAATTTTCCAAACTCATGCAGAGCAGATATGAGATGAGTATGATGGGATAGTTGACATTCTTTCTTGGGTTGCAAGTCAGTCAAAGGAAGGATGGTATCTTTATCAGTCAGACCAAATACATCAAGGATCTATTGAAGAAGTTTGACTTGGAAGACTGCTCACCTGCAAAGACACCCATGGCCACTACAACTAAGTTGGATGAAGATGCTAAAGGCAAGAAAGTAGATATCTCAGTCTACAGAGGCATGGTTGGTTCTCTACTCTACCTCACTGCAAGTAGGCCAGACATCATGTTTGCTACATGTCTATGTGCTAGATTTCAATCAAATCCAAAGGAATCACATTTGATTGCAATATAAAAGGATCTTTAGATATCTGAAGGGCACTCCAAACTTGGGCTTATGGTATCCTAAGGACACAGGGTTCAATCTGGTTGGTTATTCTGATGCTGATTATGCTGGATGCAGAGTGGATAGGAAAAGCACCTCAGGAAGCTGCCAGTTTCTTGGACAAAGGTTAGTTTCTTGGTATAGCAAGAAGCAACAATCTATGTCAACTTCTACAGCTGAGGCTGAATACATAGCTGCTGGAAGTTGCTGTGCTCAAGTGCTTTGGATTAGAAATCAACTTAGAGATTATGGACTTGTGTTGGAAAGAATTCCAATCATGTGTGACAACACAAGTGCAATCTCTATAGTTGCCAATCCTGTCAATCATTCTAGAACAAAGCACATTGACATCAGATATCATTTCATAAGAGAACATGCAACTAATGGAACCATTGAGTTGCATTATGTCTCTACAGATAAACAACTAGCTGATATATTCACTAAGCCATTAGATGAAGCCACCTTCACAAGGTTGGTAAGTGAGATTGGAATGCTGAATTCTTCAGATTCTGGCTAAATGAATACAGCATCTAGATTGTTGCAGTAGTAAACACTTACTTTATCTAAATTCTCAATATTTTTGGAGTAAGTGTTGGCTGAAATATGATTTATAAATATTTCAAATCTGTTGCATATGTTGAAAATCATATTCCTATTAACTTGAAATTTCTATGAAATTTTGAGAAAATCACTATTTGATTTGCTAGGATATTTTTCAATGAATATGTCTGGTAAATTTTTACAAGATAGTGAAAATCAAATTTTTTTTTGAGTGATGGGTATAGTTCGATAAGTCAGACTTCTCGAATGATTCACTATTCGACATCTCTAATAAGTCTCATTAGAGTACTCTTGAGTTCTCGAATAGAGTCTTTCTGAGATATCGAATAGAGGAATTATAGACTTCTCGAATATAGTAACTGAGTTCTCGAATGATTGAGTTCTCGAACACTATATTTGAGTTCTCGAATCATTTGAAAAGGCTGAATTCTCGCTGAATTTTAACCGATTTTGGATTTTTATCTAAAAGTTTAATTCACTCATAAAAACACATTTTATTTAATTTAGAATTATTTCTAAGTTAGATAACTGCCAGCTGTGAGTTTCTATCTGCTTGAGTTATCGATTAAGCCATTCTTGACTTCTCGAATAGTTGTTTTCTACTTCTCGAATGCCTGACTTGTCGATACAAAACAGTCTGCTAATCGACAATTCAAGTACTTCATACTTATACAATCTCACATCTATTCGATTCATTTCATTCGATTTCTCAAGCATCTACACTCTCTAAACCCCTGAAACCCTAGCTACGAAAAGCCAAATTTCTTCTTCAACCTTCAATTTCTTTCCTCTCTTCTTACACAAATGGCAACAGTAAAGTTCAACACCAACTTCATCGCTCTTACTAGTGATGTTGAAGCACCCAATGCCAATTTCAAGTGCTTTGTGAAATGGATGGCTAAGTCATACATCAAGGATGCACTCTCTACCAACCCAACTCTGTATCTAGATATCCTGGAACAGTTTTGGGGTACTGCTATTGTGGAGGTTGTAGCCCTGGAAAACGCAATCACTTCATATATCATCTACTGCAAGATTCAAGATAAGGAAATCACTATTACTACTGCAGACATGAATCAAGCACTGGGCCTACAACAAGAGTTATTTGACAGACTGGCCACTAATGCAGAGTTAGAGGAATTCTTTGAGTTCATCAACTACTCAGATGGGATCAATCTTGGAAAGCTAAACAGAAAGAATCTGAGAAAGGAGTGGAGCTATGTGTTTGCAACTCTTCTTCAAGTCTTCACTGCCAGGAAATCAAGCATTGATCAAATCAGTGCACCTGTGTAGCAAATTGGCTATGCATTGGCCTATGGAAAGAAGATAGATGTTGGCCAAATCATCCTCCAAGAACTATATGGAAGACTTGGTAAGAACACAACCAAGAGAGATACTGATATTTTCTTCCCTCGCTTTATTCAATCTGTACTTAATTTTAAGCATGCTTCATTGATTGAATTGCCTGGGATTGATAAAAATAGAATAGGCTATCCTAAGTCCATGACCAAACTCATTTTTGGTAATTTGGAGACTAGGAATGATGTGGATGTAAGACTAAACATAACTCCCCATATGGAGAGTTTGTTTAGAACTTATCCCCACAACATGCCAACACTTGATGCAAAATCTAAGTTAGCACAGCCCAAGCAAGTAGAACAAAATGCTAACCCAGGGCCTGCTAACCAACCCTCTCAACCAAACACTCTACCACACACTGAGCCAACTGCATCATCCTCTCAAAAGGGTGATGTTAGTAAAAAGAAGAGAAAGGAAGTAATGTCTGCACCATTAAATATCCTATCTGAAGCAGCATTAGCTGTTGAATTAGGGCTAGAAAGTGAGGAACCTGAGACACCCTTACAAAAGCCAAAGAAGAAGAAAACTAAGACCACCTCTTCAGTCACACAAATGGTTGAAGTTGTAAAATCAGGGGCACACAGCTCACTAGGTGTATCCTCTCAACAGGGTGCACCTATAGAATCAAGCATCCTCCCCAATGCACCTTCTTGTACAGAGTCAGCACATGGGAGTGATAAGGCTGGCACTACACTGAGTGTAGAGCACATCACACTTGAAACTCCCTCTATCTCTCAGGGGGAGTTGCCAAAATCTACTCTACAACACACTTCTCTTCCAGAATCTAACACCGAAATTTCTTTGGAACTTGCAACTCAGGCAACTGAGATGCAAGGCATTGATCATCAAGAATTCTTTTCTTTTGATGAGCCAATAATTTCAAGTGACTTAGTGCATGACACTTTGCTCACCACCCAGGACCCACATTTAGATGGTGAGGGAATGCATGCTGGGGCATATCCTAATGACACCATCACAACCACAGAGGCTTCACTAGTTTTTACTAGAGACTCTGTGTCTGTGTCAACTACTGGTGTAACTCATCCCACTCCTGTGGAGACACCAGTAGTAGAGTCAATCCATCCGGTTACAGAAGTTGCATCTGTAACTGAGGAGTCTAGCTTGCCTAGCTCTAGCTCTGACTTTATGTCACAATGGCTGAAGCCTGTGCTTCAGGATCAGGGTCTGTTCCACAAACATTGACGGTTGAAGCACTTCAAAGCTCAATTGTGGATCAGATTCCTGAGTTTGTAAAGATAGCTCAGAACCTTGTCACCTCCAATATCCCTAATCCAGACTATGAGGCCATCCTACTATGCCATAGGGATGATGTGGAGATGCAGAAGGCCAAGATTATTGATGATGCTGAGAGAGATGGCAATGTAGATGCCTGGCTGCAAGGAAAGAATGATGTAACTCTCAGTGAAGCACTTCAATATCTTAGAGAGGAATACATCACTTCACTGGGCTCCAATGCAAAATCCCTGTCTCCTGGTGAAGTGTATGAAGCTGTCAATGATTCCTACAAGGGTTTCCTCAAGGCTGCACACTACCTTGGCAAGGGAGTCAAAACTGAAGTCAACAGGGTGTGTGACAAGACAGCCACTTCAGTAGCAGAAGTCAAGAGGGCCTTTGATGCTAAATTTCCTCAACTGGATGGTGTGGTCAAAGATCTCAAACACTGCAACACCACCTGCACAAAGATGGACAATGGCCTAGCCCTCCTCAAAGATACAGTCACAGGCCTAGGAAGCAGATTTCAAAATCTATCTGACTAGACTACAGAGGCCAATGACATGCTGAGGACAATGTTCAAGAATCTTTATGGAGATAGGCTAGTGACTGAAGTCCCTGTGCATGAACTGTCTAAGTATGAAGTGAAGAGGCTGCAGGATCAATCTTTATCTGGTTTCAAGGCAAATGAGCTATTCAATAAGGTGAACACTCTTGAAAAGGAGGTTGCTACTCTCACTAAATCAAATGCTCACCTTACAGACAAGGTTGCACTTCTCCATGATCAGTTGGACACTCAAGCAACCACCACAGCTAATGTCCTTCTGCATCAGCAATCCATGTTGGCTGCAATGATGAAGCACATGGGTCTCCCTCTACCTGAAGAATCTTTCAACCCACAGGTGGTTTCTACAGCCTCTGTGCCTGACAACAAGCCTAAGGGGGAGAAAAGGTCCAGGAACTCAAATCCAAAGGGGGAGAAACCTAAGGAGAAGGGCATACAGATAAATGAGGGAGGTCATCACAGAGCACAATCTACAACCAATGTGCCAGGCAAAGGCAAATCCAAAGTTGATGAGCCTCCTACCTTACTGCCAGTTGTTACTCTACCAACTGTGCACATTACTACTCCTGGTGGTCAAAAGCAATCCATAACTACCACAGTGGTTGCAGGGAGTATGCCTTCTGACAAACTTCCATCCTCCATACCTGAGAATGCCAAGCCTGTAGAAGTTAAAGTTGTTACTGAGGCCAAGCTACAAGAAGTTGCTAACTCCAATGTTTATCATGATAAAGCCTTCTTGGAGTTTCTGAAAGCCACAAGGGAACAGGTTGGTGACACTCAGTTCTATCTGAGGGAGTTGAAGAAACAGATTGATTACATCACTGTCATCCCCAAGAAAGTCAATAACCTATGGATCAAGGAGATAGTGATGATATCCAAATTAAAGATATGGCATCTAACATACAAGACTCTACAAGAACTGAAACACTCAGAAATAGATGCCATACTTGAGCTTATTGAGAAGAAGAATGAGAACAACAAAAGTCTGTTTGATGACTTGAGGAATGACCAACCTTCAAGGCTACCAGAAGTGATCAAGAAACCATGGACAATCATCTATCAGTCTGGCACCAGAATTGAAGATATCAAGCAATTGGTCATTCCCCATGATCTCACTTCTCGAAATCACAGACTGATCATTGCTATCATTGATCAACTATAGAAGAAGGTTGGAGCCAGAAATGCTGAAGAAATTGAAGCTCTGCACATTCTCAGATCTTTTATAGCAACTGGTGAACTTCCAGAGAGTGCTCAACCTAGGAGAAATAAGGATGATGATTCTGAAGACAAAAGTGATGGAAGGAGAAGACATCACAGGAGAGATAAGGGTGATGAAGACAAGAAGAAGAAGAAGGGTGACAAGGATAAGAAGAATGATGATGACCAAGGCAAAATCTATGAGAGGAAGATTGGAAAACAGCAAGCCATGAACATTACTAATGACACTCCTACCACAACACAAGGCTCAATGTCTAGGGTGGATGTCACTGGTAATGATTCATCAAAATCTACATCTCTGGCTTCTGCAACTGTCTTGGCACCTCAAGAAGAGAAGAGGATTCAAATCAAGAAACCAGGTGTATGTATCCATAAGCAATCTGCTAGTGGAGTACTACAATGGTCTTCTAGCAAGGGTCACAAGTTACTGCCTGGCAATCATGTAAAGAAGATTAAAGTCAAACATGCTGCAAGAAGAGTGAAGCTATCCAAATCAAGAGCCCTAACAATCATTCCAGGATTGAAACTCCAACCACTTGATGAAGACTTTGATGAAGAGCAACTGCAATTTCTAAGAGCTCAAAAGATATGTTATGCTGCAATTGTGGATGACCACCTTGAAATCAAGTACACTGATGGGAGAGAAATGAAATTCAAACAAGGGGGTTGTCAACATTGGGGTAAATTGTATGAGATAGAAAGAATCATTGCATTGCTGGACTCTAAAGACAAGGTGGAGAAAGTATGGAAGCTGGAATTGATTGACTTTGTGAAAATGAAGAGAGATTATGCTGAAAAGATGAGAAAGGGCTGCTATGAGAAGTGGTTAGAAAGGGAGAAAGAAATTGACAGACTGGAGATTGAAGCAGAAAAGCTAAGGGCAAAGGGATTGTGTAGAGTTCAGTTTGATCCCTATGTGGTGAAGTATAGGAGAAGAAATGGAGACAATGTCAATATAAGAATGAACCTACTCAGTCACTATCCTGCCAACATTCTGAAGCCAGTGCTTGAAGATTTCAAAAACTCTATCATGATTGAAGAATTGGATGCTATGGCAGAAATCATAAGAGCAATAGATGAGAATGCAAGAAAGGAGAAAGAAAGGAAACAGAAAGCATATGATGATCTACAAGCCAAAGCAATGGAGATGCAATCAAATGAAAATGGCTAGTACCTCATCATACTGTAAGAGCATTTATCTTGTAATTCCATTTATGTGTTCAATCAGTATACATACCTGTACTTTTAAAGTCTTATCCTTATGTATGTTAGGCTTGTTATCAGACATGAAATTGTGACTAAGGGTCTCACTCACAATTTGGGGGAGATTGTTAGTTACAGAGGCATGCCTGTACACATCTAATAACAAGCCTAATTGTTTGTAATGCTTTGCATTACTTACATGACCTCTTAACTGGGGGAACCTCTAGTTGTAGAGTTTCTGTTTGTATTGTACTTGTAGTAGGCATCAAATCCTGGTTGTGTAATTGTACAAATAGAGTCTAGAATAATGCTTGAAAGAAGTTCCAAGGTTCATGCCTCAAGCAAGGAGTTAAAGACTGTCAAATAATCACAGTTGGGATTTGAAGAAATGAAAAATTTGCCTAAGTACCAATTCGAGAAGTCAGGGATTCGATATCTCAAGACACTATTCGATATCTCTGAATACACTGTTCGATATCTCATTCGATATCTCAGAGATTCGATATGTCTACTACTCTATTCGAGAACTCAAGAAGTCAACAAGTCAAGATGGTATTCGAGTTCTCAAAGAGTCAACAAGTCAAAGTTCCATTCGATATCTCAAGGACTCAGAAAGCTATTCGATATCTCGAGGATTCGATAAGTCAAATGTTCTATTCGACAACTCAAGGAATCCTGATGGAAAAGAGCTATTCGAGAAGTGGTTCGATATGTCAATATAACAGTGTTCGAGAACTCGGAGTTATCGATCAAGTCAATTCTAGTTCTCGAATCACTTACTTAGTCACTTCTCGAATACATTCTTGGAGACAAAATACTGAAGAAATTGTACAAGTCAGAAACCTGCAACAAGCCAATGCACTTTATGGACCACAACCTGTAACGTGCTTTGGAAAGCCTACAAGGAAGCTTGGAGAGATATAGAAGAGACAAGGAACTAAAGAAGTGGATCTAAACAGGCTTTTCAAAGTCAAATCTGTAACCGTTTGGACACTTACTCAAAAAAGATAGACAGACTAGAAAGTAATTTGTTTAGCTACCTTATTTGCAGTAAGTAGGCTGTATCCATGTTCTATAAGGACACAGCCTCACTTCATAACTTAGTAACTTTTGTGAGTCGAGTTTTTCATACACTGTAAGCTATATCTCTCTGAGAAAAATGAAGCTGAGAATACTATCATTTGTATTCACAGATTGTAGCAACCTTTATCTAATAATACATTAGATTAAAGTGATATTGTGTTGTGTGTTGTTCTTTATCCGCATCTACATCACTGCACACACAATACTTGTTTGCTACACAGACTCAAGGCACGAAAAGTTCAAGAATCCATTCACCCCCCCCCCTCTGTATTCTTTCTTTGTGTTCAATACTCAACAAGTTTACTTGTGAATTTATACTCCCTATAAGCGTAGAGACCAATTCGTTGCTATCAGGTCGATCTCATTAATTCGAGACGACTATTATTTTGATTCAGTAAAACGAATCTCATTCGTTCGAGATAGTTAAATTTATTCTTTTCAGTTGAATTTATTGTACAAATTCAACAATGATTTATTGATCATCTTTTAGTTGATTCATCTTTCGAATCAACCGATAGGAATTACAAAATGAGGATCGTTAGAAGGCTATTCATTGATCAAGTAAAAACATTCTATTTAACGTTCATCAGTTTTGAGTATTATAATCAGTCGAGGGGGTACTATTTGTTCAGTACGACTCATTATAATTCATTTTAAGACTATTCTCATTATTTCGAGATAGTTGCCTTTCTTGTCAAGGGTTGGCACTTTGTTCGTGTTAATCAATTTAAATATGTTTATTGAGAGTTACATCAGTCCATTGTTCGGATTGATGGTACATTGAGTAAAAATGGAAGTCCGCCAGATCAATTAAATATTTCCTATGAAGTTTATCTCAAAGTGTCAGTTCATTAAATGTTCGGGAATTCGGTATTCTACTGGTCAATTTTGGGAAAGAGGCCCATTTTAGAGAAAGAGAGACTTGTGTACCTTTATATGGACACAAGAATATTTTAGGCACTATGATGCCAGGGTTAATATAATCACCCACTATGATGCTAGCATTCATACTATATATTATATTCGTTGATATCGTATTGTAGCCGTGATCGGGCGAAGTGCGGTGTCATTGGAGGACGGTATTCCCGGTCGGTTAGTTGATCGCCCCGCCGAGATACCGAAAGGATGGAAGACCAGTTATTCAATTATCTTGAGTCATCAGAGCTTCACCAAATGAGTCTTTTGAGTATCTATTTTCGAGATGAGTCTTTTGAGTACCTATTTTCGAGATGAGTCATGAGTCAAAGTGTCAGATTTCTGATATCCGATTTTCATTTTTTAGAGTATTTCTTTTGATAAATCTTATTTTATTTATACACCGAGCAAGGAGAGAATTTGCTGAGCACCATAGTTGCTCACTCTTACTTTACAACATTTGTTCATCTATCAAGAAAGAAAGAGGTGAGACGTCCAGCCAAGGATCCAGAGGCAAGGGAAAAGCTCCAGGCTATGCTGACAAGGACTAGAATGACTAGCTGGAACCCTTTTTGCTTTTCTACCTTTATAGACTTTTACAAGATATTATTCGGAGATGTAATTATCATATTGTAATAAAGTGTGAGACCGATCTTGGATCGTGGAGTGGGACTATCCCGCTCCGTTGTAATAAATATTTGCTTATTATTGAGCTAACGTGTGCTGCAGGATATCGAGACAATGTGACGACCTGGGTCCCCAGTCAGGGCGGACTTGGGGGCGTTACAACGTTGGTATCAGAGCGTTAGTTATATTTTTAGGAATCGTACGAGCCTAGAATTATAACGCGACGTGAGAGTTTAGAGATATATTGCGATGTTGAGATTTTAGCACTAAGTGCCTTTCACCCTTATATATATCTATATGCATATTTAGTAGACTAGAATCTGGTTGTGACCAAAACTCTTTGTACTTTTGTGGATGTCTACTTCAGAACCATATGATTTCCGCTCAGTTAGAGATAGTTTTCCAACACATTGTCCGGATGGACCCCTAGTTCCCAAGTAATTTAAGATAGGATGCCTAAGTTTCCATTATAATTGAGATCGATGATACCCTATAGAGTTTCCACATATTTTGTAGATGTTGTCAATACCTTTACCAGAGTCAGAGTTGGACCAGCGCGAGGTACGTGCACCAGATATGAACTTAAAGGGAGATGCAACTTTGTGTTCCAAGTTCGAGGCTAAACTCTTACACGATTTCGTGACCGACATTAGTTTTTGTTTTTCTAAAGATATACCTTATAGAGGTTGAAATGATTCCCTATGGTAATGTGTTTTTCGTACATTCCCTCTTAGAGATTTTCTTCCCTAACGAGCTATCGAAGTCTGCAAGTGTCACTTTTGTTCAAGAATCGATACTTGTTCCTAAGAGCTTATTTGGTGTTGGAAATTGTTCTTTAAATGACTTTCTTAGCAATGATTATCAATAATTTGTACCATTCGAATTCACTCAGACAATTTAATTCTATCCTGTTTGAAAAGGACCTATATTGCGTAGAGGTTAAGTTACCCCAGCATTATGTACATTCATAAATGCAAACCCTTTCATAGCCCTTCCTATATTTGTTACCCTTTTATGATACTGAGATGAACAACCCTACATATATAGGGGAAGACTATCTGTCTTTATGATAGAGTTCTGGTGGGATGCCACCGGTTGTGCTATTGTTTGTCATGAGAGTACTAAAGGCTGGCCACCTTGGGTACTATGGCAGTTATGCTAGTGACATGCAATGTACAAATGTTCGATGATCATATCGATCTCTCACTTAATCGGTAATCGACACTAAACGACGCTTAAACGACACTAAACAGTGCTTAATGGTGCTAAACGATGTTAAACGGGGTTCAACATCGACACGATCCCGGGACCGACTTCGTGACGACCTTGGCTCCACCAGGACCTTGGCTTTCATCTTGAATATCAGCCTTCAACTTTAATACCAGAACATCAACGTCAATACTTGAACGCTAAATGGCGCTAAACGGCGCTAAAACCATCTTTTGGTTCAAATCAATTTTCATATTTGAAATGACGTTGAAATCAATATTCAACATCGAAACGACCTTGAAATCAATATTCAACATCGACGTTGAAGTCAATGTTCGACATCGAAACGACGCCAAAAATCTTCATGTTCCTGACGGAAACGGGTTGGCCAGAAATATTCATGTTCCTGATCGATCCCGGTCGGCCAAAAAATGTTCATACCGATGATCGATCCCAGTCGGCCGAAGCCTCCCGGGAGCACCGGTCGGCCGAAGCCTTCCGGTTTACCCCGGTCGGCTAGCTTCCGGTCGGCCGTTCTTCAACTTCCTCCTTGAACACGATGTTTTCATGAACATGAGTTTTCGTGTTCGTGACGACCATGAATTTTACTGTTCTTGATGAACATGAGTCTTCGTGTTCGTGATGACCATGAGTTTTCGTGTTCTTGATGATCATGAGTCTTCATGTTCGTGACGACCATGAGTTTTCGTGTTCTTGATGATCATGAGTCTTTGTGTTCGTGACGGCCATGAGTTTTCGTGTTCGTGACGACCATGAGTTTTCATGTTCGTAACGACCATGAGTTTTCGTGTTCGTGACGACCATGAGTTTTCATGTTCGTAACGACCATGAGTTTTCGTGTTCGTGACGACCATGAGTTTCCATGTTCTTGATGAACATGAGAATGGAAAATCAGCAATATGGTCATTCATAACTTTTGCTTAAGACTTCCCCTCATTTCTTGATTAGCGCTGCTAATCCGGTACTTTATGTTAACTTCTTGATTAGGCTTCCTTAATCACAATCAGCTTCCATCCTGAATACCAACCTTTCATATCGATAATAGAACATCAATGTCAACACTTGAACATCACTTCAACCTTTAGATCTTGATTGGAGGTCCATGACCCCCTCGAGTTTGGCCTTCATAGCTAATCTTGACCTTCATGGCTAATATCTCATATTTCTCATCCTAAGATTCGAGGCTGACTTTCGACATCAAAATGATGTCGGGCCTTCAACATCGAAACGAAGGCCTAAGATTTAGTGCCTCATTCTTGAACTTGTTTTTGAATCTCTTGATCCAAGGTTGGCTCTAGTAGCTTCGTTGGCCTCCAATGGCTTCAGCTTAGTTTTCATATTCGAAACGGCGTCGGATTGACTTTTGACATCGAAACGATGTCGGGATCTTCGTGGTCCACTTGGAACCCGGTCGGCCGAAGCCTCCCGGGTGCACCGGTCGGCTGAAGCCTTCCGGTCGGTCGGAGCGAAAGCTCGGTCGGTCGTTTCTCAGTTCTTAAACCTCAACGTCAGTATAAGAATGTCGATATTTGTACTTCAACATCAGTATTTGAATGTCGATATTTGGACCTCAATGTCAGTATTCTAAGTCGATGACCAAACAGACATCCTTCAATTCCAACTGGCTTCCGTGACCTTCTGGGTCTTAACTCGCTTGTTGAATTCTTGGTTTTAAACCTTGAATCCATTCATGGTTGTTGGTTATAACCAACCTTTCGTTCTCGTTCTAAGATGTGGAACTTGTGATGAAGTTTTTTAGTTCTTGCCCCCCTTGCTTTATATGGTGGAGGTCTTGCTTCTCCGTTGATCGTTCAAGAAGTTTCTTTGCCACTTAGCACTTAACTTCAAGTCCGGTGTGCCTTAGCTGGTTGTCAACCCTTTATCTTGATTCTAGGTTTCCAACATTATTCTTATACTCATATAACCTTGATTAGGTTTCAACTTGACTAATGACTCTTGATTCGAGCCCTTAAACTCAAACGACAAGCTCGATTGGAGGCAAACAGCCTTGTTGGCCATCAAGGCATTGATTTGAGCTTCCTTCATCAATCAGTGCTACCAAATGAGAGTTGATGGTCGGGGCCTTCAAGACCTGGAAGTAAACACTCCCTGCATAATTTTTTATTTCAGAGAAGCGAATTTAGACAGGGCAACGGCCTTAACGTTCTCATTTCTTGGAATATGCTCCACATAACACTCATTAACTTGCGATACTACAAGCCTTGAATCTCCACAAACTTTGAGGTTCTAAACCCTCATGATTCTGGCCAAGCCCAACCCAGCTATCAAGGCTTCATACTCGGCTTCGTTATTGGTTGTCGGAAAATCCAACTTCAAAGCATACTCAACTGTGAACCCATCGGGGCTTTGCAAGACTAGACCTGCACCACTAGATTTTGTTTTTGATGCCCCATCAAGATAGAGCACCGAATATTCCTTCAGATCATGTACAAGTTCTTCACTTCCAGGGGTGGTTACCATACCCTGCCCCTCGACTTCTTGGTTGCTGATGGTATATTCAACCACGAAGTCGGCCAATGCTTGAGCCTTAATAGCTGTTCGAGGCTTATATGTGATGTCAAACTCTCCAAGTTCAATTGCCCACTCAATCAACCTACCACTAGCTTTTGGGCTATGCAATATGCTTCTCAACTGCTGGTCCATCAGGACTTCGATCTTTTGTGCCTGAAAGTAAGGTCGTAACTTTTTCGAGGCTGTGATCAATGCCAAAGCAAACTTCTCGATTGGAGAGTAGTTCAACTCCGCCCCCATGCAACACCTTGCTTACATAGTAGATGGGTTTCTGAACCTTTTTCTCTTCTCGAATGAGGACAGCACTCAATGCTTGCTCAGATACCGCCAAGTATAGATAGAGAGTCTCTCCGGGACTAGGCTTGGCCAACAATGGGGCTTCAGCCATGTACTTCTTCAGCTGTTCGAAGGCCTCTTGGCTCTCAGGAGTCCACTCAATTTTTTTTTTCACCTTTTTCAATGCTTGAAAGAAAGGCAAACACTTGTCACCAGACTTGGAGATGAATCTCCCTAGGGCTGCAACTCGGCCGGTTAGCTTCTGTACATCTCGTATAGAGCGGGGTGGTTCCATGTCTAAAATTGCTTTTATCTTATCAGGGTTGGCCTCTATGCCTCTCTTCGAAACCATCAATCCCAAAAATTTTCCTGATCCAACTCCAAAAGCACACTTGGTTGGATTCAACATCATCTTGTGGTGCCTCAGCACTTCGAATGCCTCCCTGAGGTGATTAATGTGATCTACCTTACACAGGCTCTTGACTAACATGTCATCAACATAGACCTCCATGGTTTTCCCAATCAGATGGGTGAATATCTTATTCACCAGTCGTTGGTCTTCATCCTTATGACATATTGAAGAGTAGCTAGTCCTTAACATCCTCAGCCTTGCATGGCTTTGATTGCTGCGTGTGGCTTCTATCTGCTCGTCTTTTAACCCGGGTCCTTCACGGACTTAAACTTTTATTTGGTCGTGCTGTAACCTAACTCTTGACCCTTCGGGGTCTTTATTTATGCATTTGCTTGTTCTCCATTCGTGTATTCTTTTATTTTCGGTACTTGGTCATCCTTAACTTGCACTCATCAGGTGCTTGGCACATAAATAAAATAACACAATAAATGAATGGAAAACAAACTTGCATTAATAACTTGAAATGGGTTCAACCCTTACATAAAGTACTACCGTCCTATTCGGAGCAACATGCTCTTCAATGGTTTCAATGAACCTTATTTCTACTTCTACTAGATAAATATGAAGCTAAGTTCTACTAGGATAACTTGAGCCCATCAGGGCTTTGCCAGACTAGGCCTGGACCAGATTTTGTTTTTGATGCTCCATCAAAATAGAGCACCCACCACTCCTTCTGGTCTCCTCCTTATTATTCTGAGGTTTACTTCCTGCTTGGGGTCTCCTTCTTATTATTTTGAGGTTCACTTCCTGCTTGGGGTATTACCTCCTACCCCCCAACTTCTTGGTTGCCAATGATACATTCAACCACGAAGTCAGTTAACGCCTTAGCCCCAATGGATGTCCGAGGCTTCTGTGTGATGTCCTCTGACGGCCTTTCTTGACGTTTCTGCGGACATCCATGTCTTCAATCGAAAGGACCTGCCCCCCGACTCCATCTGGCCTTAACGAGGCTACATAACAGCTTCGTGCCATCTTTTGATCTCCTTTATGTTCTCCAACACCATTCCTGATCGGGAACTTGATCTTCATATGATAAGTTGAGGCGACAGCCTTGAATGCATGAAGTCCAGTCCTTCCGAGGATAGCGTTGTACGTTGAAACCGCCTTGATTACCATGAAGTTCAACATCTGGGTGGCCTCCTTAGGCTCCTGTCCAATAGTTACAGGCAACTGAATAGTCCCTTCAACTTTGGATTCTACTCCATTAAATCCATATATAGGCACGTTATTAGGGGTCAACTGAGAATCATGGTATCCCATCTTCACAAATGCATAATGAAACAGAATGTCAACGGAAGCTCCATTGTCTATCAAGACTCGCTTCACCTCTGAGTTTCCAATCACAGAAGTTATGACCAACGGGTCGTCATGGGGGAACTTCACCCCTTCCAAGTCTGAGTCATCAAAACCAACCACTACTTCAGTTTTTGCACGCTTTGGGGCCTCTCTCACGATATGAATCCACTAAACCATAGATGACCTATAGCAACCTTTTGGCATGGGTGTTACCACTATGGGTGTTACCATAGCTATGAAAATTTTGATCTATCGCAACCTTTTGATTGTGGTGTTACCATAGGCACAAAAGTATGTTACTTTAGTTATAAAAGGTGTTACAGTGGGCTAACACCATGAAGTGTGTTACCATAGAGTATTCATTAACAAAATTTTTATTTAATTTAAAATTAATGATTTAATAATTATTTGACTTTAAAAATAATTAATTTTAACAAAATCTTTGAAATAAACATTTTAAAACGTAATATTCCATCAAATAACTAAATTATTTATTTTTCATAAATATTAAATTTTGTTTATAAATTTCACATAAAAAGGTTTTAAAATAAAGTAATATCCAAAATTATTATCAAATAAACCGATTATTCATATTTTTTAAAAATTAAAATATTTTCAACAAATTCAAAATGAATAGGTGTTAAAATAAAGTAATATATGAAAACTAATAAATTTTGATTAAAGGCATTAAAAAATTATTATAGAAAATAACTGCTTGCAATAATTACGGATTATTATAATTTAACTTAAATAATCAATTTTTTTGTTATAATTTAATATCAACAAATTAATAGAAATTTTTCATATTTTTAAAATAAATTTGAAATAAAAATAGTGGTACGTGTAGTTGTGAATTACTGAAGTGGCAAATGAAATAAGCGAAGCGGCAAATGAAATATCAAATAAGTTAGGGCGGTAAAACAAAAATTGGGGGCTGAACAAATTGGGGCTTCATTTCTCTCCCTCTCATTCACTCACTATCTCTCTCGTTCGGTTTCTCTCTCGTTCGGTTTATCCCCTCAGTCTCTCATCTTAAAGGTATGGATTAGGGTTTAATTCACCGGTTTGAAGGATTCAATTAGGGTCCAGCAGTTTCAATCTTTGGTTGTTTTCTATTTTTAGGTACAAAGCTGTAATCTCTCTCTATAAACATATACACCCCTCCTTCTCACACCCCCTGTCTCACTCTCTCGTCTCTCTCACTTTCTCTCATTTTTATTAAAGGTGTTCAATATTGGTTCGTGTTAATTAAAGGGTTGAAGGATTCAATTAGGGTTTCAGCGTGTTCAACAAATTCATGTCTAAATTAGGGTTTATGTTTATTTAAGGTTTAATCTTTATTTGTTTTCGATTTGAGGTATAACCTTGCTTTGGTTTATGGTGTTTATGCTGAGCCGGTGGATCCCGAAGAGCAAGAGAAGATTGGAAGATTGCTGTTGGAGATTGAAACAGAAAGTTATCAACAGATTTTCCAGGACAAAGAGCAGAACAACAGTTATATTGCGAGATTTATTCACAGTGGCAGGAGAAGTAGCGTAAGGAAAAAGAAGGGTCGTCTCTGTGGGTGTTTCAAACCTTCTTCGACCAATGCAGGAGGTAACATGTAACTATGTGAGGCATTTTATTTAATTAATAGTAAGTTATCATTCCTTGATATATGTTCGTTGTAGATATATCATGTTTTAACAAATCATTCTCATTTATAGCTAGACGAGTAATCGTAGAGGTATAGCACCCTTCCAGAACTCTATTTGTTCACAACATAAATGGTAATGTGGAAGATTCGGAGCTGAGAAAGGAAAGTCTATTCTTGCAGGTTCTCATATCTTCTTCTCCTTTTTTAATATCAATTTTTACATATTTAACAATGCAAAAGGAAAGTCTTATGAGTTAACCAGATATAAAGAGTTTTTTTTCTTGTTGTGATGTAATCTCAATTTTTGTTTTAAACGTACATAGGTTGTTCAAAATGACTCAGAATGACAAGCCACTTTGGTTTTCTACTACAGAGGAAATGAAGGTTGTCAACTTAACATCTTTACCTGAACTGATAAAGGTGATCTCTCCTTTGTACTAGCTCTTAAACATTTAAGTTCTTTACATGAAGAAAGTTAAGAGCTCTAAATTTAAGTTCTATCAACTTAACGTCTTTACATTTAAGTTCTATCTTAAGGCTTATTCTTTATGTTCAAATGGCAGAATTACTCAATATTGCTGCCTGCCAAATCATTAAGTCTGTATTTAATAATCTTTATTAAGTCTGTCTTACTCAATAATGTGTGTGAAGGCCGCAGTTACCGAAGCAGGGCATGGATAGCTAGGTAATGCACAACACCGGGCAGAAGCCTTTTTTACGCTGCGTATACTTATCTTTGCATATAATCAGCATTCGTGACTGATATGGTGTCAACTGTCCTTTAGTTTTTCATGTGGGATATTCAATTTCGGGTTGGGCATGAAATCTAACTATCTTAATAAGGCATTATACGTATTTTTATATTACATTAATTAATTTTATTTGATAAAAGGAATTTACTTTCCATACTTGAAACTGTATTAATTAAATGCATACAGGAGCTGAAAGTATACAGCTGCATCAGAATTTCAACTTTACAAAGCTTAAAGAACTTGACATAATTCTAGACATACTGTACCTCTCATGGTGGACTTGCTCTGATTCTTGTTTTTCTAAATTTACCAGAAGCCTTAGAAAGTGCAGTCTGAGAGGAGCTCTTCCTAATTTCAGAAAATTATCGAGCCTTAAATATCTGTAGGTTTGAACTTGGACTTTAGGTTGGTTTTATGATCAAACATGTTAAGTAATAAATTCTTCTGGCTTATTATAAAAGTTTGTGCTTTGGAACCGACTAATCATTTGAGAAAACAATTTAGATGAAGTAACATAACTGGTTACTACCTTCTTTTACAGAGATCTTAGCTGGAACCAACTCATTGGATCGATACCATCAGATAAGCTGTCGGACAAAATGACAACCATGTACGCACATGAAACCTACCTAGTCGTTATATGTACTCCTTAGACATACATATTACTTTCTGTACCTACCTTTGAGTTTCAGGCTTGGACCGCAGAAAGTGACAATTGCGGTGAGTATATATACTTACAATAATCTTTATTTACCATTGCATGATTCTGATTTGGTTTGTCCGAATAAAATCTGCTGCAAACTTTATAATCTGAAGGAATTGTATTTAAAAGTGTTTATCTTCTCCCCTTTGTTGATTATTCTGGGAACTATTTAATTGAAAAGCACATATCATAACTGCTTTAAGTTGTGTAATTTCCTCTTTTGCCAAAATATCTACAGTTATTGATCTGTTACTAACGGCTATATAAGTGGCTTCATTTTGTGTAAGCTCTTTATGGTTGCAACCATATCTTTATTGATTTGGTTATATCTTTTTTTAAAAATATATTAAATGAGGCGACGAGACTCCTGCATGCGCCCCCTAATTTTTTTTTCCTGTTTAAAAGAATTGCGCATTGCACGATAAGATGTGAATTTTCAACATCTGTGCATTGCACAACTCATTATTGCTAGTCAGTAGTCCCCATTATTAGTAATTACTACTCCCTCTGTCCCATCCATTTCTTTACATAAAAAATTGAGTATCTGACACGCATTTTAAGGTGCATTTTAAGGATAATTCTATAACTTATTTTTGATATTTTCTTTTTTTGTTTAAAAATAGGATTGTTCTATTTTTATACAAAAAAATAAAATATCAAAAATAAGTTATAGAACTATCCTTAAAATATACCTTAAAATCCGTGCCGGAAATTGGTCCGTAAATGTAAACTATTCAGTGGGACGGAGGGAGTACATTATTGGTAATTACCTCTGCTCTATTTTCAGAAAGAGGTGATAAGGCTACTCTATAATTACTTGAAAAGGAGATATAACGTCCTTGAGATATTTTTAAGATATTTTTAAGACATTTTTTATATATAATGCATTGAAAATTCTAATATCTTCGTCATTCAGGTGGAAAATTTGGCAAGATTAAATCACTAAAATGCAGGGAAATTACTAGGTTATTGCAGAGAAAGCTCTCCTTTTACAAGGATGCTGGTTTTTGAATATGCATCAAAGGGAACGTTGTATGAGCACCTACATTGTAAGTTTGGCTTTAATTTATTTGTCACTCACCCAATATTGAAGGGAGCTTAATCTGGAGCTTTTTATTGAAATGCAGATGGAGAAGGATGCCAGCTGAGTTGGACGAGACGAATGAATATTGTATTGTTGTAGGCATAGCCAAAGGACTTAAAGAGGTGATAAGGCTGTATGGCCAGCAAGTTCGTTAGAAGAAGTGCAGAACCTTGTGAAGACATGGGAGATGGAAATTAAAGATAATAGGAACTAAGCACAGATTATATATAGTTTAGAGTGTTAGTTACAGAGGCATGCCTGTATACATCTAATAACAAGCCTAATTGTTTGTAATGCTTTGCATTACTTACATGACCTCTTAACTGAGGGAACCTCTAGTTGTAGAGTTTCTGTTTGTATTGTACTTGTAATAGGCATCAAATCCTAGTTGTGTAACTGTACAAATAGAGTCTAGAATAATGCTTGAAAGAAGTTCCATGGTTCATGCCTCAAGCAAGGAGTTAAAGACTACCAAATAATCACAGTTGGGATTTGAAGAAATGAAGAATTTGCCTAAGTACCAATTCGAGAAGTATATTTGTCTATTCGAGAAGTCCAGCATTCGAGAAGTCAGAGATTCGATATCTCAAGACACTATTCGATATCTCTGAATACACTGTTCGATATCTCATTCGATATCTCAGGGATTCGATATGTCTACTACTCTATTCGAGAACTCAAGAAGTCAACAAGTCAAGATGGTATTCGAGTTCTCAAAGAGTCAACAAGTCAAAGTTCCATTCGATATCTCAAAGACTCAGAAAGCTATTCGACAACTCGAGGATTCGATAAGTCAAATGCTCTATTCGACAACTCAAGGAATCCTGATGGAAAAGAGCTATTCGAGAAGTGGTTCGATATGTCACTATAACAGTATTCGAGAACTCAGAGTTATCGATCAAGTCAATTCTAGTTCTCGAATCACTTACTTAGTCACTTCTCGAATACATTCTTGGAGACAAAATACTGAAGAAATTGTACAAGTCAGAAACCTGCAACAAGCCAATGCACTTTATGGACCACAACCTGTAACGTGCTCTGGAAAGCCTACAAGGAAGCTTGGAGAGATATAGAAGAGACAAGGAGCTAAAGAAGTGGATCTAAACAGGCTTTGCAAAGTCAAATCTGTAACCGTTTGGACACTTACTCAAAAAGGATAGACAGACTAGAAAGTAATGTGTTTTAGCTACCTTATTTGTAGTAAGCAGGCTGTATCCATGTTCTATAAGGACACAGCCTCACTTCATAACTTAGTAACTTTGTGAGTCAAGTTTTTCATACACTGTAAGCTATATCTCTCTGAGAAAAACGAAGCTGAGAATACTACCATTTGTATTCACAGATTGTAGCAACCTTTATCTAATATACATTAGATTAAAGTGATATTGTGTCTTGTGTTGTTTATTTATCCGCACCTTAATTTCTGCACACACAGGCACTTATCTGCTACACAGACTCAATCCAAGAAAAGTTCAAGAATCCATTCACCCCCCCCTCTGTATTCTTTTACCGTGTTCAATACTCAACAAGTGGTATCAGAGAGGGCTGTTTATTCAAAAACAGAGAAACGATCATGAGTTCGAATACACCAAAGACTACAGGAACGGTGAAGGTCCCTAAGTTTGATAAAGAAAACTTCAACCTCTAGAAGATAAAGATGATGTTGTTCATCAAAGCCTCTCATCCCTTGTATCCTGAGATTCTCAAGAATGGTCCTTTTGTTCCACAACAAGAGATACCAGAGAAGACTGTTGGAACCATAACAATCCCTAGAGCTTATGAGGCCAAGGATCCATCAAAGTGGACAGAGTCAGAAAGGGAGAAGGTTGCTCTTGACAGCCACCTCATGTTGCTCATCATTGATTCCATGGATATGTCAATGTTTGCAAACATTGCATCATGCACGTCTGCTAAAGAGATGTGGGATCACATTGAGGTGTTGTGTGAAGGGACTGATGAGGTTAAAGAAAACAGGAAACAGATACTGGTCACACAGTATGAAGCTTTCATGGCACAGCCCAAGGAAAGCATCACTGAGATGTTTGAAAGGTTTCACAAGCTAGTTACTGAGTTGCAGATGAATGGAAAGGTTTACAGCACCAAGGAGTTAAATATGAAATTTCTGTTGTCTTCACCAAATCATCTGGAGCAAAGAGTCATTTCCCTAAGAGAGAGAGATTTGAACAAAGTCACCTATGATGTACTCTATGGAGTCCTAAAGACTCATGAACTTGAGTTGCTTCAGAAGAGGGCTATCCAAGCAAACCAAGGTAGGATGATAAACACATCATGTGCCTTGATTGTCAACAAATCCATCCTGGACCTAGAAGCATCTACAAGCCAACTAAGGATAGAGGAGGTGGCAGATGATGAAGAAACTGAAGCTGGGGTGAGTGAACCTGTTGAGGAAAAGGAGGAAGAAGAAGAGGAGTTTTACACTCTGGAAGAACTTGATGGGATGGAAAATACTTCATATGCTTTCATGGCCAGAAAATTTCCAAACATCAGATTTAAAAGAAATCAACCCTTCAAACCCAAAACTCAAAACCATTCAGCCAACAAGAACAAGGCACCTGTGAAACCAAACAGAAATAAGTTCAAAACCGGTTATGTGGATAGGTCATCTGTAAGGTGTTATAGATGCAATGACCTAGGGCATTTTGCCAGTGAATGCAAGAAGCCTAAAAAGAAGGATAGAGATTATCTTGAGCTAGAAGCTAAGTATGAGGCCCTTCTGAAAAAGCAGACACATGGTAAGGCCTACATAGCTGAAGGGAAGTGTTGGGATGATTCTGAGAGTGATGAAGAGGAACAAGAATTCTGCAATTATGCCTTGATGGCCAACTCCAAGGATGACTCATCTTCATCTGATTCTCAGGTACCATCTCTCACTACTATAGACATGTCTGTTTCTGAATACAAATCCATGATTGAACAATTATCTGTTGAAATGTTTAATATTCATACTAGTATGACTGCTGCTAATGAGGAGATTGCTAAACTGTCTACTAGAAATGAAGTATTAACCAAAAAGAATGAGGAACTTGAGCTAACTGCTATGCAAGTAGAAAACCTTAAGAAAGAAGTTGAATATTTGGAGAACAAGGTTCTATGTGCTAGTCAAGTAGAGAAGGCTCTTAGGGATGAATTAGCTGAGAATGAATTCAAACTTAAAACTTTCAAGAAATCATCTGGTTTAGTGCAATCCTACTGTGAGAAAATTGAAGCTAAACCTAAAGCAGCTATTGGACTTGACTATGACTCTCTCAAACAAAGGAAAGGCTATGCTGTCATCGAAGAGGACACAGCTGTTCATGAGAAAGTGCCTCACATTTTGAGAAAAACTGAAAATCCAATTTTTAAGGAATCAACATTTGAAATTGATGAGGATGCCTTACTCATCAAGCAAATGTTGAATGATGAGGATGAGGCACAATCTAGTGAACAGCAAGCATCCTCTAAGGGTGAGAGTGCCAAGTCAAAGACCAAGAAGCCAGTAGTTGATAGGCCAAGACCTAAGAAGTTTGTTAAGTTTGTATCAGCTGGGAAGAGTGAATCAGAAAAGGAAGTGACTAAAAAGAAACAGAACAGAAATGGCAAGTTAGGGATTAACAAGGATAACAACTATGCTTATATGCCTAATGCCCCTAGGAAAACTTGTCAGAACTGTTTCAGTACCAACCATCTAACTCATGCATGCAAGAAACCTGTTGGTAGTGTGTCTAAACCTTTCTATGATTGTTCTGTGCCTCTGAGACATAGAGATGCACCCTTCTGTGATAAATTTGACTGTATGCCATGCAATATGAATGTTATGACTAGTTGTTTTAATTTAAGAAGACAGTTCATTGATGGTTGTATCAGTCACAATTCTCACACACACTACACAAGGTCAAAGTCTTCAAGTCCTCCTAAAGCTAGGAAGGTACCTTTGTCACCTAAGTCTGAAACCTCAGGTTCTAAGACTTCCAACAGTGACAAGAAGACTGACACTAAGAAAGTTAACAAGCATGTTATTTATGATAAAACTGTCTCTAAGTCACATGGACCCAAACTTGTTTGGGTACCAAAGGAAAAGTAATACCTTTGTGTTTGCAGGGCAAAGAAAGTGAGAAGAAGGTCATGTGGATTTTGGACAGTGGATGTTCAAATCATATGACTGGTGATATGGCCCTGCTATCACAGTATGAGGAAAAGGCTGGCCCAATGGTTGCTTTTGGAGATGACAGCATGGGTAACACATTGGGATATGGCAAGCTGAAAGTTGGAAATGTCATCATTGAAGATGTAGCACTAGTCAAGGGGCTCAAGCATAATCTGTTAAGTGTTGGTCAGTTTACTGATAGAGGATTCAAAGTGAATTTTGACAAAGATGAATGTTTGATCACCCACAAGAAGACTGGTGATCTTGCTCTATCTGGAGTAAGGAAGGGAAGCCTGTTTGTAGCCAATATGGACTCTGCAAACAAGGACAAAATTTGTTGCTTTTACTCAAAAGCATCAAATGAAGATTGTTGGCTGTGGCACGAGAAACTATCACACCTGAACTTTAAGGCCATTAATTCTCTAGTCAAAAGAGAGTTAGTGAGAGGCATGCCCACACTTGAATTCTGCCAAGAAGGAGTGTGTGAGGCTTGTCAAAAAGGAAAAATGAAGAGATCAAGCCACAAGTCAAAGACAGTGACATCTGTAACCAAGCCACTACAACTTATCCATATGGATTTGTTTGGGCCTGTTAACATAATGTCACTTGGAAGAAAGAAGTATGCCCTGGTAATGGTTGATGATTTTTCAAGGTATACATGGGTAGAATTTCTGGCATCAAAAGATGAGGCTCCACAAGTAATCATTGAGCATATAAAGAAAGTTGACAAGGAAGCAAAGGCAAACGATGCAAGTGTGATTGCATTGAGGAGTGATAATGGAACAGAGTTCAGAAATGCCACACTTGAAGCATTCTGCAAAGAGAATGGCATTTCTCAGCAATTCTCAGCTCCAAGGACTCCACAACAAAATGGAGTTGTTGAGAGAAAGAATAGAACTCTAATTGAGGCTGCTAAAACAATGTTACTTGATGCAAAAATGCCCACATGTTTTTGGGCTGAGGCTGTGAGCACTGCATGCTATATTCAGAACAGAACCCTCATCAACAAAAACACTGGAAAGACTCCTTACAACTTGATGACTGGAAAGAAGCCTACACTGAAGTATATTCATACTTTTGGAAGCAAATGCTTTGTACTTAAGGACAATTCTGAATATGTTGGAAAGTTTGATGCAAAAGCATTTGAAGGAATTTTTCTTGGCTATTCTATGGAAAGAATTGCATACAAGGTTTATGTCATCAGTCAAAAGAAAGTTATGGAAAGCACAGATGTAACATTTGATGACAGCAAACTACCTGGACTAGAAGAAGCCAATGATGAAGACAAAGATCCATTGAAGTTTGATAATCTAGATGATTCTGATGAAGAGACTGAAACT
Source organism: Kitagawia praeruptora (assembly GCA_037693485.1). Taxonomy (NCBI): domain Eukaryota; kingdom Viridiplantae; phylum Streptophyta; class Magnoliopsida; order Apiales; family Apiaceae; genus Kitagawia; species Kitagawia praeruptora. Next base: position 88,294,656 of record CM075347.1, on the reverse strand, counting down.
GGAGTTGAAACTCAAGTTCAACAAACTCAAGTGAATAATGATACAAGAGAAGAATTTGTGCCAATCAATAGTGAAGAAACAAGCATCCAAGACACACCTGTGAGTAATGGCAACTTCACAGGGGGAGGAAATGAGGATGATCATGATGAGGATGATGAAGCAACATCAAGGATGAGAAATCAGGCTGAACACTCAAGGAAATGGGATAGATCACACACTGCAGAGCAAATCATTGGAGATCCTAATGCAGGAGTAAGGACTAGGAGAGCAACTCAAAATGAGTGCCTCTATGGATGTTTTCTATCACAAGTTGAGCCTAAGAAACTTGATGATGCATTGTTGGATCCATATTGGATTATTGCCATGCAAGAGGAGCTGAATCAATTTGAAAGGAACAAAGTATGGGAACTTGTGCCTGCACCAAAGAATAGAACCATTGTTGGAACAAAATGGGTTCTGAAGAATAAGATGGATGAAGATGGTGTAATAATAAGAAACAAAGCAAGGCTGGTTGCAAAAGGATACTCTCAACAGGAAGGCATTGATTATGATGAGACATTTGCCCCTGTTGCTAGATTGGAAGCCATTAGAATATTCTTGGCATTTGCTGCTCATTCAAACTTTAAAGTTTATCAAATGGATGTCAAGAGTGCATTTCTAAATGGAGAGTTGGAAGAAGAGGTTTATGTGCAACAACCACCTGGCTTTGAGGATCCACATTTCCCAGAATTTGTCTACAGATTGCTTAAGGCACTGTATGGACTTAAGCAAGCTCCAAGAGCATGGTATGATACTCTATCACAATTTCTTCTTGAAAATCAATTCACTCGAGGCACATTGGACAAGACACTGTTTTACAAGAAGCATGGTGATGATATGATCCTAGTTCAAATCTATGTGGATGATATCATTTTTTGTTCTACAAATGAGAAACTGTGTGAGAAATTCTCTAAACTCATGCAGAGCAGATATGAGATGAGTATGATGGGAGAGTTGACATTCTTTCTAGGGTTGCAAGTCAGTCAAAGGAAGGATGGTATCTTTATCAGTCAAACCAAGTACATCAAGGATTTATTGAAGAAGTTTGACTTGGAAGATTGTTCACCTGCCAAGACACCCATGGCCACTGCCACTAAATTGGATGAAGATGCTAAAGGCAAGAGAGTAGATATCTCAGTCTACAGAGGCATGGTTGGTTCTCTACTCTACCTCACTGCAAGTAGGCCAGACATCATGTTTGCTACATGCTTGTGTGCAAGGTTTCAATCAAATCCAAAGGAATCACATTTGATTGCAATAAAAAGGATCTTTAGATATCTGAAGGGCACTCCTAACTTGGGATTATGGTACCCTAAGGACACAGGGTTCAATCTGGTTGGCTACTCTGATGCTGATTATGTTGGATGCAGAGTGGATAGGAAAAGCACCTCAGGAAGCTGCCAGTTTCTTGGACAAAGGTTAGTTTCTTGGTATAGCAAGAAGCAACAATCTGTGTCAACTTCTACAGCTGAGGCTGAATACATAGCTGCTGGAAGTTGCTGTGCTCAAGTGCTTTGGATTAGAAATCAACTTAGAGATTATGGACTTGTGTTGGAAAGAATTCCAATCATGTGTGACAACACAAGTGCAATCTCTATAGTTGCCAATCCTGTCAATCATTCTAGAACAAAGCACATTGACATCAGATATCATTTCATAAGAGAACATGCAACTAATGGAACCATTGAGTTGCATTATGTCTCTACAGATAAACAACTAGCTGATATATTCACTAAGCCATTAGATGAAGCCACCTTCACAAGGTTGGTAAGTGAGATTGGAATGCTGAATTCTTCAGATTCTGGCTAAGTGAATACATCATCTAGATTGTTGCAGCAGTAAACACTTACTTTATCTAAATCCTCAATATTTTTGAAGTAAGTGTTGGCTGAAATATGATTTATAAATATTTCAAATCTGTTGCATATGTTGAAAATCATTTTTTTTTATTAACTTAAAATTTCTATGAAATTTTGAGAAAATCACTATTTGATTTGCTAGGATATTTTTCAATGAATATGTCTGGTAAATTTTTACAAGATAGTGAAAATCAAATTTTTATGAGTGATGGGTATAGTTCGATAAGTCAGACTTCTCGAATGATTCACTATTCGACATCTCTAATAAGTCTCATTAGAGTACTCTTGAGTTCTCGAATAGAGTCTTTCTGAGATATCGAATAGAGGAATTCAAGACTTCTCGAATATAGTAACTGAGTTCTCGAATGATTGAGTTCTCGAACACTATATTTGAGTTCTCGAATCATTTGAAAAGGCTGAATTCTCGCTGAATTTTAACCGATTTTGGATTTTTATCTAAAAATTTAATTCATTCATAAAAACACATTTTATTTAATTTAGAATTATTTCTAAGTTAGATAACTGCCAGCTGTGAGTTTCTATCTGCTTGAGTTATCGATTAAGCCATTCTTGACTTCTCGAATAGTTGTTTTCTACTTCTCGAATGCCTGACTTGTCGATACAAAACAGTCTGCCAATCGACAATTCAAGTACTTCATACTTATACAATCTCACATCTACTCGATTCATTTCATTCGATTTCTCAAGCATCTACACTCTCTAAACCCCTGAGACCCTAGCTACGAAAAGCCAAATTTCTTCTTCAACCTTCAATTTCTTTTCTCTCTTCTACACAAATGGCAACAGTAAAGTTCAACACCAACTTCATCGCTCTCACTAGTGATGTTGAAGCACCCAATGCAAATTTCAAGTGCTTTGTGAAATGGATGGCTGAGTCATATATCAAGGATGCACTCTCTGCCAACCCAACTCTGTATCTCGATATTCTGGAACAATTCTGGAGTACTGCTATTGTGGAGGTTGTAGCCCTGGAAAACGCAATCACTTCTTATGTCATCTACTGCAAGGTTCAAGATAAGGAAATCACTATCACTACTGCAGACATGAACCAAGCACTAGGACTACAACAAGAGTCATTTGACAGAATGGCCACTAACGCAGAGTTGGAGGAATTCTTTGAGTTCATAAACTACTCAGATGGGATTAACCTTGGAAAGCTAAACAGAAAGAATCTGAGAAAGGAGTGGAGCTATGTGTTTGCAACTCTTCTCCAAGTCTTCACTGCCAGGAAATCAAGCTTTGATCAAATCAGTGCACCTGTGCAGCAAATTGGATATGCTTTGGCCTATGGAAAGAAGATAGATGTTGGCCAAATCATACTTCAAGAATTATATGGGAGACTTGGTAAGAACACAACCAAGAGAGGTACTGATATTTTCTTCCCTCGCTTTATTCAATCTGTACTTAATTATAAAAATGCTTCATTGATTGAATTGCCTGGGATTGATAAAAATAAAATAGGCTATCCTAAGTCCATGACCAAACTCATTTTTGGTAACTTGGAAACTAGGAATGATGTGGATGTAAGACTGAACATAACTCCCCATATGGAGAGTTTGTTTAGGACTTACCCCCACAACATGCCAACATTTGATGCAAAATCTAAGTTAGCACAGCCCAAGCAAGTAGAACAAAATGCTAACCCAGGGCCTGCTAACCAACCCTCTCAACCAAACACTCTACCTCTTACTGAGCCAACTGCATCATCCTCTCAAAAGGGTGATGTTAGTAAAAAGAAGAGAAAGGAAGTAATGTCTGCACCTTTAAATATCTTGTCTGAAGCAGCATTAGCTGTTGAATTAGGTCTAGGAAGTGAGGAGACTGAGTTACCCTTACACAGAACAAAGAAGAAGAAAACTAAGACCACCTCTTCAGTCACACAAATGGCTGAAGTTGTAAAATCAGGGGCACACAGCTCACTAGGTGTATCCTCTCAACAGGGTGCACCTATAGAATCAAGCATTCTCCCCAATGCACCCTCTTGTATAGAGTCAGCACATGGGAGTGATAAGGCTGGCACAACACTGAGTGGAGAGCACATCACTTTTGAAACTCCCTCTATCTCTCCAATGACTATCATGATAAAGCCTTCTTGGAGTTTCTGAAAGCCATAAGGGAACAGGTTGGTGACACTCAGTTTTATCTGAGGGAGGTGAAGAAGCAGATAGACTACATCACTGTCATCCCCAAGAAAGTCAACAATATATGGGTCAAGGAGATAGTGATGGTTTCCAAACTAAAGATATGGCATCTAACATACCAGACTCTACAAGACCTAAAGCACTCAGAGATAGATGCCATACTTGAGATCATTGAGAAGAAAAATGAGAACAGCAAGAGTCTGTTTGATGATTTGAGGAATGGTCAACCTACAAGGCTACCAGAAGTGATCAAGAAGCCATGGACAATTATTTATCAGTCTGGTACCAGAATTGAAGATATCAAGCAATTGGTCATTCCTCATGATCTCACCTCCAGAAATCACAGACTGATCATTGCTATCATTGATCAATTACAGAAGAAGGTTGGAGCCAGAAATGCTGAAGAAATTGAGGCACTGCATATCCTCAGAACCTATATTGCAACTGGTGAAATTCCAGAGATGGCTCAACCTAGGAGAAATAAGGATGATGATTCTGAAGACAAAGGTGATGGGAGGAGAAGACATCACAGGAGAGATAAGGGTGATGAAGATAAGAAGAAAAAGGGGGACAAGGATGGAAAGGATGATGATGACCAGGGTAAAACATATGTGAGAAAGAGTGGAAGACAGCAAGCCTTAGGCACTGCTAGCAGTAATCTCACCACAACACAAGACTCTAAGTCTAGGGTGAATACTGTTAGTAGTGACCTAGCAAAATCTACATCTATGGCCTCTGCAACTGTCTTACCATCTCAAGAAAAGAAGAAGATTCAAGTCAAGAAACCATGTGTATGTTTCAGAAAGCAATCTGCTAATGGAATACTACTATGGTCTACCAACCAAGGTCAAAGATTTCTGCCAAGCAACCATGTCAAGAGGATAAAATTTAAACATGCTGCAAGGAGAGTGAAGCTATCCAAATCTAGAGCCCTAACAATCATTCCAGGATTAAAGCTCCAGCCACTTGATGAAGACTTTGATGAAGAGCAACTGCTATTTCTAAGAGCTCAAAAGATATGCTATGCTGCAATTGTGGATGACCACCTTGTAATCAAGTACACTGATGGGAAAGAAATGAAATTCAAACAAGGGGGTTGTCAACATTGGGGTAAATTGTATGAAATAGAAAGAATCATTGCATTGCTGGATTCTAAGGACAAGGTGGAGAAAGTATGGAAGCTGGAATTGATTGACTTTGTGAAAATGAAGAAAGAATATGCTGAGAAGATAAGGAAGGGCTGCTATGAGAAATGGTTAGAAAGGGAGAAAGAAATTGATAGACTGGAGATTGAAGCAGAAAAGCTAAGGGCAAAGGGATTGTGTAGAGTTCAGTTTGATCCCTATGTGGTGAAGTATAGGAGGAGAAATGGAGACAATGTCAATATAAGAATGAACCTACTCAGTCACTATCCTGCCAACATTCTGAAGCCAGTGCTTGAAGATTTCAAAAACTCTATTATGATTGAAGAATTGGATGCTATGACAGAAATCATGAGAGCAGTAGATGAGATTGCAAGAAAGGAGAAAGAAAGGAAACAGAAAGCATATGATGATCTACAAGCCAAGGCAATGGAGATGCAATCAAAAGAAAACGGCTAGTACCTCATCATACTGTAAGAAGTATTTATCTTGTAATTTCATTTATGTGTTCAATCAAATCACATACCTGTACTTTTAAAAGTTTTATCTTTAATGTATGTTAGGCTTGTTATCAGACATGAAATTGTGACTAAGGGTCTCACTCACAATTTGGGGGAGATTGTTAGTTACAGAGGCATGCCTGTATACATCTAATAACAAGCCTAATTGTTTGTAATGCTTTGCATTACTTACATGACCTCTTAACTGAGGGAACCTCTAGTTGTAGAGTTTCTGTTTGTATTGTACTTGTAATAGGCATCAAATCCTAGTTGTGTAACTGTACAAATAGAGTCTAGAATAATGCTTGAAAGAAGTTCCATGGTTCATGCCTCAAGCAAGGAGTTAAAGACTACCAAATAATCACAGTTGGGATTTGAAGAAATGAAGAATTTGCCTAAGTACCAATTCGAGAAGTATATTTGTCTATTCGAGAAGTCCAGCATTCGAGAAGTCAGAGATTCGATATCTCAAGACACTATTCGATATCTCTGAATACACTGTTCGATATCTCATTCGATATCTCAGGGATTCGATATGTCTACTACTCTATTCGAGAACTCAAGAAGTCAACAAGTCAAGATGGTATTCGAGTTCTCAAAGAGTCAACAAGTCAAAGTTACATTCGATATCTCAAAGACTCAGAAAGCTATTCGACAACTCGAGGATTCGATAAGTCAAATGCTCTATTCGACAACTCAAGGAATCCTGATGGAAAAGAGCTATTCGAGAAGTGGTTCGATATGTCACTATAACAGTATTCGAGAACTCAGAGTTATCGATCAAGTCAATTCTAGTTCTCGAATCACTTACTTAGTCACTTCTCGAATACATTCTTGGAGACAAAATACTGAAGAAATTGTACAAGTCAGAAACCTGCAACAAGCCAATGCACTTTATGGACCACAACCTGTAACGTGCTCTGGAAAGCCTACAAGGAATCTTGGAGAGATATAGAAGAGACAAGGAGCTAAAGAAGTGGATCTAAACAGGCTTTGCAAAGTCAAATCTGTAACCGTTTGGACACTTACTCAAAAAGGATAGACAGACTAGAAAGTAATGTGTTTTAGCTACCTTATTTGTAGTAAGCAGGCTGTATCCATGTTCTATAAGGACACAGCCTCACTTCATAACTTAGTAACTTTGTGAGTCAAGTTTTTCATACACTGTAAGCTATATCTCTCTGAGAAAAACGAAGCTGAGAATACTACCATTTGTATTCACAGATTGTAGCAACCTTTATCTAATATACATTAGATTAAAGTGATATTGTGTCTTGTGTTGTTTATTTATCCGCACCTTAATTTCTGCACACACAGGCACTTATCTGCTACACAGACTCAATCCAAGAAAAGTTCAAGAATCCATTCACCCCCCCTCTGTATTCTTTTACCGTGTTCAATACTCAACATAGAGATTTACCATGTTATTAGCTCTAGTCTTGTATGTTTTAAATTTTGTTCGTTAGCTAGTGTTGGTAGATATTTTTGGATGACTTGGTTGGTTTTGTACTAGATGATGTTATTGAAATAATGTAATTAAATTGGTTCTTGATTTCTTTTAATGGAAAATGTAATATTTAAATGTCATAATTTTTTTGTTATTAAAATTAGTTATAAATGATTTTAATTATGTAACACTCAATGTGTTACAATTGGTAAAAGAGGGTGTTACAATAGATTGTGGACCCCATCTATATGTGGGCCCCACAGTTGTCCATGTGCAAAATTATATCATCTATTGTAACACACAAACTATGTTGCTGTAGAGTATTTAAGATGTTTCTATAGAGGTCTTTAGTAACCACATTTGCTATGTTACCTTAGGCTGTGTTTTGATGTTACCTTAGATACCTATAGTTACAACTGAGAACCTAACACAGCTGAAATGTTACCATAGCCTTATTTTGGCCTATGGTAACTTCAAACAGGGGTCTATGGTAACACAGTTTGGGGGTTGCTATAGGCCGTTTATGGCGTAGTGATCCCTTCTCTAGCATAAGCCTTCCGAGAATTCCTTGTTGTGTCGGCCGCAGTCGGGCCTCCTGAGATCATGTTGATTACTGGCCCTCGGGGCTGTGGGTTGCGATCTTGATCATCATCCCTCCTATCATACTCTCTTCTCTGATTACCACGGTCGTCACCCTTAGTGAAGTGGCTCAGTTTCCCTCTACGAATCAAAAACTCGATCTCATCTTTGAGTTGCTTGCAATCATCAGTGTCATGCCCCACATCTCTGTGGAATCTGCAATACTGATTCTTGTTTCTCTTTGCGGGATCACCCCTGAGTGGCTTCGGCCATCGGAAATCCTCATCCTTCTCAATGTCCAACAAGATTCGACTCCTAAGAGTATTCAACCTTGCATACTCAGTGAACCTCGGTCCTTGGTTCTTCTTAGGAGCATAGTCGGAGTCCTCGTTAGTTCGGGGATACTTGTCCCTAGCATCATACTCTTGGTCATCATACTCATGGTCTTGCTTTTGCTTCTTGGAGTCGTTGTTACCTCCTCCTCCACTTACTGTGGCTTCTTTTTTCATGCTATCTTCAGCTTTAATGTACTTATCAGCCCTTCGTTGGAGCTCGGCCATGTTTTCAGGAGGATGTTTTGCCAACGACCTTTTAAAGAATAGATCAGTGGTTCCATGTTCTAGGGCTACCATGGCCACCTTATTCTCCAAATCAGTGATATTCAACATCTCTTTAGTGAACCTCTTCAGGTAATCTCTCAGATTTTCATTCTTCCCTTGCACCACGTACATGAGGGATGCGGAGCTTTTCTTATGAACTCTTCCGCTGATAAACTGGCTAACAAAAGCAGCACTTAACTCCTTAAAAGAGCCAATTGAGTTGCAGGCAACCGGCTATACCATCTTTGAGCCATGCCCGACAGGGTTTGAGGGAATGCCCTACACTTTAAGGCATCACTTGCAGGCTGCAACAGCAGTGCGTTCGAAAACATCCTGACATGATTTGCGGGATCACCCGTTCCATCATAAGCCTTGATTGTCGACATCTTAAACTTCCTATAGATGTGAGCATTCATCACCTCCTCGGTAAACGGGGGTGTGGGATCATCAGGATCCCCAAGTGGCATCAGATCCTTGGGGTTGCTCCTGGGGGTTTCCACGCTTGTTGTTCTTCCAGTTGGGGCATGAGCCCTTCTCTGCCTTCTTGAAGACCTCTCTAAGTCTATAATTGGAATCGGTCCTGAGGTTGGAGGAGGTTGAGTTTGATTCAACCTAGCTTGTTCTCTCGCAATATCTTCCTTTATCCTTAAAATCTCGGCCTCATGAGCCTTGATTCTCTCAACAGCTGTCAAAGGGGGTCCATCATGGATAGTTTGTGTTCTCTTTCTTGGTTCTCTGCTAGCACGTCGCCTTCTCGGGGCTTCATCACGATCATCATCCTCAGATGATGAATCATCAGTATAGGGACCGGAGTAGTCATAATACTCTCGATCTCGGATCTGCAAAGCATGGCCACTGGGTCCAGGACCTTGAGTAATTGGAGGGTAATTAGGCAGACCATACATTGGGTTAGTATTCATGGGGAGATCTGTAGGATGGATCTGTACCCCTGGTGGTAACGAGCGATTGGGATCAACTAAAGGAGAAACCAGCGTCTGAAGAGAGCTGGTTTCTTGACCTGGGTGGATGACCATTGGTAACGTTCTCTCATCATGGGGATTCGTCCCTGGGGGTTGAGAAACCTGGGTTTGAGAAACTTGAGTTTGAATGATCGCCCTTGTTGTTGGGGGTACCTGCTCAGTAGCAGGCGGAGCAGAACTTAGAGGCAAAGGCTCAGTAGTGATTGGTGCTCTTCGTGTTTGAACCATGGTTGATGTCTTGTTCCCACAGACGGCGCCAAATGTTGTGGAATAAAACCGAGGGTTTGTAAATTGCGGCTAGGGTTTGTATGTATTAAATACAAGGGATGGTGAGCTTCGAGCTTTAATGGTTGTTCTTGTGTTCGAGACTAAACGGTCCTTACAAGATGCCTACGTATCTCTATATTGTTAGAGAATCAAGCCAACGTAGTTCTGAGAATGAGGGGTCAGGCCCTTATATAGGCTGAGAAGCCCTAGGATCGTAGTAGAATTAGGTGACTTGGTGGGCAAGTCACTGCCTTGAGGAAGGTTTTAGACTCCTTCCTTGTAGGAAACAGTTTCCTTGTTGAAGTAGGTACCTTGGAGACTAAGTCAAGCTGGAGTAATATCCTTATTTGACTCTCATTGCTGAGCTGGTCATTACCTTTAATATTAATTACGAAATTAATATCATAAATAGGGTTTGGGCCCATCTGGTGGACTCCACGTTTTGACCATATTAGGTCTAATTAATGCCACATTAAATGTATCTTTAGGACTTTTTTTAACCCATATCATCCTCTTATAGCTGCATACCATTGTTGATCATGATCCCAAATTATCCTTACACTTAATTTTTTTTTCTTACCATAACCTTCTATTTTTCAAGTTTGTTTTTCATTATTAAATTAATTAATTAACTATTATTTATTTATAATTATATACCAAGATATTTGATGAATATTTAAATATAAACTGAAAATATGCGTACATCATTTCCAAATTATATCATTGTGCTTACACAATATAAATTATAGACCTTAAAAACTTAAAACTAAGTTATATACGAACATGATTATAAACAACACTTAGTCATTTATAAGGTATTGACATGTTTTGTATATGTGAAATTCAAAAATCACAAAAAGTAATAAATCATTCAAAAAATTGCTTCCATGAATAGAATTTAAAAGTGAAAGTGATTGAAAATATTCAAAAATTTCTTAGAAATTATTCGAATTAACTAGATTGATAATTTGCTCATTCTTGCAATTCCTCATCTACATTATTTTCTTGCAAGTCTTCAGTTGATGTTCTTTTACATTTGCAAAAGTTTCTTATAAATAAGAATTAGGATTTAGCTAGTTTTTTGACAAAATGCAAATTCATTCCATTAAATTAAAACAAGTCTAGCCGGGACAGACCCCCAACTGACAATGCAATCAGGTTGATAAACAATAAACAAACTAAGCAAATAGCCGCATTGTTTCCAGACCGCTTAACACACTGAATCCATAGATTCTTGAACTTGAAAATGAATATAAAGGTTTCCCGAGTAATCCAGCCTACATCACTCCCGAAAATGGTAGCTTCACAATATATCCATGGTTGTTGCGGTGTTCAGGCGACTCATTTGCAAAAACTAAGCTATGAGGAACAATAACCCTCGAATAATGAACAACTATAATTTGTGAAAGGTGAGCATATGTGGTCGCCACTGTTCCAAGCATACCCCAGCTATCTACATGCCGGGAACCAGCTATAGACATGCCGAAAGTATTAATAATACGGTAAATCCAGATCTCCCAAAATTCCATCCGAATAACAACACAAAAACATAACTACAACAAATATAATAACGCATAACAACCCAAAAAATTGGGTACTAAAACACACGCCAAAAGGCGAGACCGGAAACAAAATCGAAGCTTATTGAAACAAAGAAGAACAGATTCGAGGATAAAACTCGATTTTATTGAAGCAAAGAGAGGGATTGATGGCGGAGAAGAAGGTGGTGGTTGCGTTAGGTGGTAGGGACGACGGGGAAGAAGACGACAAGGGGAAGGGGAAGGGGGAGGTGGGTGGTGAGGGAGGATGTAGGGTCGGAGAAAAGGTGGGGGGGGGGCTACGTTAGTCGACTCTCATAGGGTTTTATTTTCTAGGATTTAGGTAGTTAATTAAACATCTAATGTAGTTATGAAAAAATCTAATGTAGTTATGAAAAAGGGAATAAACACAAAAGATAGTTAAAAATATTTTGGTCTATTTTACAATTTTGGATGTGCACTTATAAGTATTGGGTATGCATATATCAACTCCTTTAATTAAACACATTTGAAAACCACAAAATTTTTGAACTACAACAATTTCAATGTAGATTTTTAAACCATAACTAGGTTATAGCCTGTTGTTGCGTAAAATCTAGATGTGCAAGTGTACACAATCGCAAGCAAGTAATACAGTAGTAAATACCGAAAATCGTTCCTCAAGGACTGCAAATTTGTATCAATCGCAAGTAATATCTAACAACTTAGTTATCGAACAAAAATATTGATTGTTGTTTTTTTATAACTAAACTAATTATAAGAATTAAATTAACCAACTATTTATAATAAAGAAGAGAGTGTGATGTGTTCAAATATGAGAAGATAAGTCAGGATAATTACTTCCCCCTAACACATGAAAATCGGTAATAAAGTTGCAAAGTACTATGGCAAATTCACAATTTACTAGCTAGAATTCAATGATCATAGGTTTCTCTCGAAATCACTATGATAAAATTCCTATCAAATAAACTAACATATGTCTATGCCAATTTACTCTTCAGAATACAAGTAAGCACCAATTCACAAAGCTATGCATGGTCACAATATATGTCTATACCGCAACAATATTATAATCAAAAGATTTAAGCATGCACCATTCAAATTTTATGTCAATTAATTACAACCCTCTCGGTATTATAATTAACTCATTAACCTACTAGAGTTAATCAGACAATAGCAAGTATTAGCAAGAAAATCACTTGAATGAATAAACTGTAGAACTGCATACAATACTCTTTAACAAAACACCAATAATCTCATGCTAGGGTTCCATAAAAATCCCAACTTTATAAAGTTAGTTCATAATGCAAATCTCAAACAAAGCCAAGAATTGATAACACATAAACATGATTAGCAAAGTTAAGGAAAGAATTCTGAACAAAAAGATGAAGAAAAACAAATCCAATTGAACGTCTCCAATGGTTGAATCTCTATCTTCCAAACTTCTTCTTTCTCCCTTCTCTGTGCCTCTTTCTCGTACGACGTGTCTATCGCCCCAATTAGGTCTGAAGTATATCTAATAATATCTCTAATAAAAGTATTTTTAAATATTTAATATAATTACAAGGAGATTTCCCAATCAAAATTAAATTCCAATAATAGAAATTCGTAACTGCATCTTGGGCTCTGTTTCTGGGCTGGTTCGACTGGATTTTAAATGCAAGAGCACTTCAGAAATAAAGCCCTTCTCATAAGCTTTCCGTGGGCTGTTGAATCGCCTAAAACGGACTTCTGGATCTCTAGATATGGGCCAAACAGTGTAGACTGCGCAAGCAACCCATAAAATCCGATTTTTTTATCCAATTAATCTCCAACTCTTGCTATTTAAGCTCCAAGCCCTCCTTTATTATAACTCCTTGATACCTACAATAAAACATTAAAATTTATTAAATAAAAATCCAAATCAATGCAAAATAACCTAAATATAGGGACAATATTATTAATAAATGCACACTTATCACATCCCCACACTTATCATCTTGCACGTCCTCGGGCAAAGAAGAAATAAAAAAAACTGAATCCTAACTAACTAATACCACTTCCGTAGGTGATCACGGTTGCATTTGGCATATGCAACAAGCCCTTTAAACCCCAAGGTAGCCCAAGTGGACGAGTAAGGTCTCGTGAGGGTTTGTAGCGAATTTACCCACAAAATTCCTAATTTTTATTTTGACTGCCAAGTCTCAAACATGAAATATATCATAGCACTCCACACATGCAAACTTACTCATGTAATAGCTCATAGATGTCATATAATGCGATTCCTCAACTTTGCACACCGACACAACTATTCAAGCACGCACACATAGTCTCAAAAGACTAAAATTTCATGAATAACATCAAAGTCTCAATCAACAAGAAAATAGCATGCTTAGGATGGAAAATAACCTCACAAACACTCAAATCACACAAGTGTTTAGGTGCAACTGTATCACTCAAATTCAATCAAATGCACATGTGCTACCATAAGCTTGCTTGTCCACCAAAATCTCTAGACTTCGTGTTCGTATAAATCAAAAGGTCTTTGTCAAGGTTGTAACGAGGCTTAGGTGCAGGGGTAGGAAATCAAAGAAATAGGCTAACAAGTGGCTAAACTTGACAACTAATAGAGCATAATGTTCATATACACTTGAAGCACCCAACATGAACTAACATTGAGATATAATCCCACATACAAATGTAAACCCATAAATTTCACATTGCAAGAACCATTGAACATACACTCTCTTTCTTTCTTTTTTTTCTCTTTTTTTTTCGATTTTTTTTTTCAATTTTTTTTTCTATCTATTTTCTCTTGCTTCCTCCTTTATTATTGATTCAAGTGACTTTATTGAGGTGTCACGAAGAAGAAATAGCCAAACCAATCCAATTCCCACCCAAAATTTCACACAATGAAAAGATATCCCCACACTTAATATTTTACCAATCCCTTGTATACATCACAATGCTCTACTAGTCAATCAAGACAAGAAGAAATAAATAAGCTCAAGATTTAAATGGTGATATACGAAGAAAAAGGATATAGGCTCGAGGGGGCTCACTAAGGATTATTTTTAAGGGTACTGTTTGGGACAATACGGTTAATCCTAGTGCCTTTATCATTTTTACACAATACACAATATCAATATACGCACGACTTGGTTTAAAGCAAGTTCTAGAGCAACACATGCAATGACGAATAACTCACCACAAAAAAAATAGATTGATAACATATATATCAATCGCAAATTAAGGCTCAAGATCTCACATGGTGATAGCATGCCATACTCATCAAAATTGACAGTGACGTACATCCAAGTTTTAAATTTTCGCAAGCACGTACAAGACATCATCATGTATAAGGTATTTTACGCTAAGGAGACATACATACGACACTCGAAAAATAAGTCTACATAGTGTGTACTTATCCTTATTAACATGCTATATTGACTAGGCAATCAATTTTTTTTTTTAATTTTCTAATTTGTTTTTTAATTTTTTTTTACTATCCTAAAAAGAAAATCTAAAAAAAAAACTATAAATTATCCTAAAAACAATTATAATTAATCCTAATTTTTTTTCTTCTTTTTTTTTTTTATTGAAATCACCTCCCCACACTTAAGTGGTTCATTGTCCCCAATGAACAATATTTAATAAAGAAAGAAAATAAAATAAAAATTAATACTAAAAAAATTCCTAAATGAATTACAAAAGTAAAAACAAAACATTTACAATAAATATACAAAAAAAAAAAAAAAATAATGAAGAATACTCCCCTAGAGTTGCAATGCATGATGCGTCCTTTGCTTGAAAGAAGAATTGTGAAGTGTCAGCTTCCAAATACTGGGCCTGGTGCCAAATGCTGGGCTTCACCTTCAAGTGCAAAGTGTTGGGCTTGAAGTAAGTATATGTAATTAAGCTTGCACATTTAACATCAAATTTAAGCTGGTGCGGTGGTTGCCTCCTTGTTTCGTTACACTGGTGGTCAAGGGTTCAATTCCCTTGGCCTTCACCATTTCCAATTAATTTTTGTAACAGCCAATGCAACAGGTTCGGAGCAGCAGGTTCGGACGAGGACCAGGCATGGGATATGGTAGCAGGTTCGGGTAATAGCTTTGGAAGGAGGCTTGGGCGCAGCATTAGAATCAGGTGGATGCTTGTATTCACAACAGCCGCGCACGTGATGTGAGACGCGAGATAAAAAATTAGCAGAGATATACACACACGCCCGTCAGAGAAGCCGCATGCCCGTCAGAAAATATCTGTTCCTCAGCACGGTTGTCACAACATCCGCATGTCCCTCATTAAATGTCTGTTAAATATGAAATTTCAAGTGCAAACCGTGCAATTCTCGTGCTCACCATGCCAATATCTCTGCTGCTCGCCAAAATTAATTTTTTTTTTTTTTTTATTCCACCAAATTTCTTTTTTTTTTTTTTCAACGCCAAGCTAAAATTTCACACCCTCCCATTTGTTACAAATTTTCTGAAACACTTCAAATCAAATACATCAAGGCATCTTGTGGGAGTAATAAAAATATACAATAAAAATTATCTAAACTAAAAAAATACAAACAAAAAAAAAATGAAATAAAAATTTACTAACCATACAAAATCATGGGTTGCCTCCCAAGAAGCGCCTTTCTTTAATGTCTTTGGCTAGACATCATTCTCGATCAAGGCTCCATTAAATCAAGTGAGGTTTTATCACGTACAACCTCACCTCCCCAATAATGCTTCAATCGTTGTCCATTCACCTGAAATTCACCCCCTTGATTATCACGTAATTCCACAGCTCCATAGGGATGTACTCTCACAATTGTGAAAGGTCCGGACCATCTAGATTTCAGTTTGCCTGGAAATAACTTCAGCCTTGAGTTGAATAATAAAACCTGTTGCCCCACTTCAAACACTCGAGATTGAATGTTTTTATCATGCCATTTTTTTGTCTTCTCCTTGTAGAGCTTAGCATTCTCATAGGAGAAAAATCGTAGTTCATCCAACTCATCAAGTTGCAACCTTCTTTTTTCACCAGCAAGTTGCATGTCAAAATTTAGATTTTTGAGAGCCCAATAAGCCTTGTGTTCAAGCTCAACCGGTAAATGACACGCCTTTCCAAAAACCAACCGATATGGAGACATACCCAAAGGAGTTTTGTATGCAGTACGATAGGCCCAAAGAGCCTCGTCTAACCTTGTAGACCAATCCTTACGATTCGGATTCACCACTTTCTCAAGAACGCCCTTGATTTCTCTGTTAGACAACTCAGCTTGCCCATTAGTTTGAGGATGATAGGCTGTAGCTACCTTGTGTCTCACATTATACTTAGCTAAAGTATTAGCCAACAATTTATTCACAAAGTGTGTACCTTCATCACTGATTATAGCCCTTGGGGTTCCGAAGCGAGTAAAAATATGCTTGTCTAAGAACTTGATGACAACTTTTGCATCATTAGTGGGATATGCAGCAGCTTCCACCCATTTAGAAACATAATCAACAGCCACTAAGATGTATTCATTTTTGAAAGATGGAGGGAATGGACCCATGAAATCAATGCCCCACACATCAAATAACTCCACTTCAAGAATATTAGTCAAAGGCATCTCACTTCTTCTTGAGATATTACCAACCCTTTGACAACGATCACATCTAACAACATATGCATGAGCATCCTTGAACAGAGAGGGCCAAAAGAAACCAGATTGCAATACCTTTGCAGCAGTGCGTTGTCCACCAAAATGTCCACCAGAAGGAGATGAATGACAATGGAAGAGAATATCTTGCACCTCAAATTCAGCAACACATCTTCTAATAATTTGGTCTGCACCTTGCTTGAACAAATAAGGCTCATCCCAAAAATAAGATTTCACATCATGCAAGAATTTTTTTCTTTGTTGACTTGATAAATCCA
Source organism: Kitagawia praeruptora (assembly GCA_037693485.1). Lineage (NCBI taxonomy): Eukaryota > Viridiplantae > Streptophyta > Magnoliopsida > Apiales > Apiaceae > Kitagawia > Kitagawia praeruptora. Next base: position 88,277,655 of record CM075347.1, on the reverse strand, counting down.
GCGGCATTAACCCAGTAGCTAAATAATTGGCAAAATCAGCAAACCAAGGAGTAACATTAGAGAGTTGTACCTGAAACATCTGTTCATCCGGAAATGTTTCTTTAATAGGAATCAAAGTGCTAGATTCCTCATTGTACTCCATTCTTGATAAATGATCAGCTACTTGATTTTCAACACCTTTTCTGTCTTGTATCTCAATATCAAACTCTTGGAGCAAAAGAACCCACCTAATCAACCGTGGTTTTGCATCCTTCTTGGTGATTAAATATTTTATGGCTGAATGATCAGTGAAGACAACCACTTTAGTGCCCACAAGATAAGACCGAAACTTATCAAAGGCAAACACAACAGCAAGAAGCTCCTTTTCAGTCACCGTGTAATTCAATTGAGCTCCGGTCAAAGTACGACTTGCATAGTAGATAGGATGAAATACCTTGTTCTTTCTTTGACCCATTACCGCACCCACTGCATAATCACTAGCATCACACATTAATTCAAAGGGCAAGCTCCAATCTGGTGCAATAATGATAGGTGCTGAAATCAACCTCTTCTTTAATTCCTCGAAAGCCTTCAAACATGCTTCATCAAACTGAAAGGGAGTATCATTCTCCAATAACTTGCAAAGCGGCTTAGAAATTTTTGAGAAGTCTTTAATGAACCGTCTATAGAAACCTGCATGCCCAAGAAAACTTCTTATATTCTTGACAGAAGTAGGAGGAGGTAGCTTCTCAATGACTTCAATTTTCGCCCTATCAACTTCGAGTCCCTTCCTTGAAACTTTATGCCCCAATACGATGCCCTCCTTCACCATGAAGTGACACTTTTCCCAGTTGAGTACAAGATTAGTTTCCTCGCATCTTTTTAACACCTTACCCAAGTTACATAGACAATCGTTGAAAGAATCTCCAAACACGGAGAAATCATCCATGAACACCTCTAGAAAATCACCAACCATGTCAGAAAAGATAGCCATCATACATCTTTGAAAAGTTGGAGGCGCATTGCATAACCCAAACGAAACCCTTCGAAAGGCAAAAGTACCATAAGGACATGTGAATGTAGTTTTGTGCTGATCTTCTGGAGCTACAGTTATCTGATTATAACCAGAGTACCCATCAAGAAAACAATAGTACTCTCTTTCAGCAAGTCTGTCCAGCATTTGATCAACAAAGGGCAATGGAAAGTGATCCTTCCTAGTGGCCTTGTTCAACTTTCGATAATCAATGCAAATTCTCCAACCTGTGACTGTTCTGGTCGGAATCAACTCATTGTCTTCATTCTTTATCACTGTGAATCCACCCTTCTTAGGCACACACTGAACAGGACTAACCCATGAGCTATCTGAAATTGGATAAATGATTCCTGCATCAAGCCATTTGATAATCTCTTTCTTTACCACCTCTTTCATAATGGGATTCAATCTACGTTGGCCTTCAATAGATCCCTTAGCACCATCTTCCAACAAAATTTTATGCATACAAACAGAAGGGCTAATACCTCGAATATCCGCAATAGTCCACCCAATAGCTTTCTTGTGCTTCTTAAGAATTTCCAACAATTGATCTTCCTGAGCACTAGACAAGTTAGCAGAAACAATAACAGGCAAAGTAGAAGAAGGTCCCAAATAAGCATACTTCAAATGAGAAGGAAGAGCTTTCAATTCTAACTCCGGTGGTTCGACAATGGATGGCTTTGGAATCTTGAATTCCCTTGATGATAACTCCAGTGACTCAAAATGGCCTCTAGTTCTTGTACCATGTGAATTAGCTTCCAACCAAGCTAAAAGATCAACATCATCAACTTCATCTTCAGATACATTGAGAATCAATTGCTCCAAAGAGTCATGTGAAGAATTATACACTAGTTTTTCAGAAACTAGATCATCAACCAAAGTGACTGCTGAACAATATTCTACATCATCAGAATATTTCATAGCCTTGAAAACATTAAAAGTCACCTTTTCATCTTGAACCCTCATTGTTAGCTCCCCATTTTGTACATCAATTAATGTTCTTCCGGTAGCAAGAAATGGCCTACCCAAGATAATGGGAACTTCCCGATCTGCCTCATAATCCAAGACAATAAAATCAGCAGGAAAGATGAATTTGTCCACCTTGACCAAAACATCTTCAATCTTTCCTTCAGGATGAGCAAGAGATCTATCTGCTAGTTGAAGAGTGACAGTTGTAGGTCGAACTTCTCCAATTCCCAGTTTTCTGAACACGGACATAGGCATCAAGTTTATACTAGCTCCCAAATCACACAATGCCATACCACAATAAGAATTTCCAATAGTGCATGGAATTGTGAAACTCCCTGGATCTTTCATCTTCGGTGGTAATTTATTCTGCACGAATGAGCTACACTCTTGTGTTAGAGCCACAGTTTCAAACTCTCCCAACCTCCGCTTCTTTGTAAGAATGTCCTTCATGAATTTCACATAGTTGGGCATTTGCTCAAGAGCTTCTACAAGTGGAATATTGATGTGAAGCTGTTTTAGAACATCTAGAAATTTCTTAAACTGAACATCCTGCTTCTGATTTTGAAACCGTTGAGGGAATGGTGGTTGTGGTTGCATGATTGGAACCACCTTAGAAGTCTGGACACCATTATTTTCTAAATTTTTCTCCTCACCTTCAGTCATAGAGGAATCACCTTCTTTGGACTTAGATATAGCATTCTCCACAACCTTCCCGCTCTTCAATGTCATGGCTTTGCAGTGCTCATTCCCAACATCCCTAGGCTTTTCGGTGTCGCTAGGGAGAGTGCCATGTGGTCGATTTCTTAGCTCATTAGCTAGTTGCCCAACTTGATTCTCCAAGTTCCTCAGTGATGCTGCTTGACTTTGGATGAGAGCATCATTACTTGCCATGTATGCTTTAAGCACATTTTCAAGAGAACTAGATTGAGATGCTTGTTGAGGCAATTGTTGTTGAGCTTGTTGAGAAAATCCAGGCGGATAATTAGGCCTAAAGGTATTTGATGAAGTTCCAGAAGTAGCCCCTTGATTGTTCCAAGAAAAGTTAGGATGTTGCCTCCATGATTGGTTGTAGTTGTTTGAATAAGGGCCACCCTTATTTTGATTTCCCACATAATAGACAGATTCAGGATTTAAAGGACAACTATCATAAGTATGCTCTTCACCACAATACACACATGAAACATTCTTGATTTGATTAACCTGTGAACTCGTCGACTGCCCCATAGATTGATTACCTCCCGTCGTCAAGTTCTTGAGCATATTCTCAATGGATGACATTTGAGCTCTCATTGAAGTTACTGCATCAACCTCATAAATTCCAGCTACTTTTTTCCCAGATTGAGCTCTATTAGTTATCCACTGATGATTATTTGTTGCAATTGTCTCAAGAATCTCATATGCCTGATTATAAGATTTGGCCAACAGAGCTCCATTTGCAGATGCATCAACCACCAACTTTGTTTGAGTATTGAGACCATTATAGAATGTCTCCATCTGAATGTAATGAAGAAGACCATGATGTGGGCATTTTCTCAGTAATGCCTTGAATCTCTCCCATGCCTCATATAAAGATTCATCGTCCATCTGCTGAAAAGAATTAATCTCATTACGAAGCTTTGCATTCTTGGTAGGAGGAAAATACTTCATAAGAAATTTTTCTGCCAAATCATTCCAATTAGCCACGGAACCTGGTGGCAATGAATTCAACCAATCTCTAGCCATGTCTCTCAAAGAATATGGAAATAACTTCAATCTCAAAGCATCATTTGTGACTCCAGTGAGTTTGAAAGAATCACAAACCTCAACAAACAACCGAAGGTGAAGATGAGGATCCTCATTAGACATCCCACTGAATTGACCTATAGTCTGCAACATCTGGAACATGACTGGCTTCAGCTCAAATTGTGTTGCTTGAATAACAGGGTTGACAATCCCTGAGTTTAAATCACCAACACGAGGTTTCCCGTACTGCCGAATGGCACTATCTCTGTCATCTAACACCATCGTACCATCTTGAACATTAGGTGCCACATTCCGGTTATTAACAGTCTCATCACCCATAACTTGGTTCGCTTCTTTAATTTTTCGTTGCTCTCTCCTTCTTGCTTTGAAAGTTCGCTCAATTTCAGGATCAAAGACAACTAATCCTGAAAGTTCTTCGCTCATACACAAAGACACCTGATAAGAAACAAATATTACTCCCGTTAGCACAGAAGTAACAAAAACCAAACTGCAAGAAAATTAACTTCGCAATTAACAACTAAAACAGTCCCCGGCAGCGGCGCCAAAAACTTGTTGCGTAAAATCTAGATGTGCAAGTGTACACAATCGCAAGCAAGTAATACAGTAGTAAATACCGAAAATCGTTCCTCAAGGACTGCAAATTTGTATCAATCGCAAGTAATATCTAACAACTTAGTTATCGAACAAAAATATTGATTGTTGTTTTTTTATAACTAAACTAATTATAAGAATTAAATTAACCAACTATTTATAATAAAGAAGAGAGTGTGATGTGTTCAAATATGAGAAGATAAGTCAGGATAATTACTTCCCCCTAACACATGAAAATCGGTAATAAAGTTGCAAAGTACTATGGCAAATTCACAATTTACTAGCTAGAATTCAATGATCATAGGTTTCTCTCGAAATCACTATGATAAAATTCCTATCAAATAAACTAACATATGTCTATGCCAATTTACTCTTCAGAATACAAGTAAGCACCAATTCACAAAGCTATGCATGGTCACAATATATGTCTATACCGCAACAATATTATAATCAAAAGATTTAAGCATGCACCATTCAAATTTTATGTCAATTAATTACAACCCTCTCGGTATTATAATTAACTCATTAACCTACTAGAGTTAATCAGACAATAGCAAGTATTAGCAAGAAAATCACTTGAATGAATAAACTGTAGAACTGCATACAATACTCTTTAACAAAACACCAATAATCTCATGCTAGGGTTCCATAAAAATCCCAACTTTATAAAGTTAGTTCATAATGCAAATCTCAAACAAAGCCAAGAATTGATAACACATAAACATGATTAGCAAAGTTAAGGAAAGAATTCTGAACAAAAAGATGAAGAAAAACAAATCCAATTGAACGTCTCCAATGGTTGAATCTCTATCTTCCAAACTTCTTCTTTCTCCCTTCTCTGTGCCTCTTTCTCGTACGACGTGTCTATCGCCCCAATTAGGTCTGAAGTATATCTAATAATATCTCTAATAAAAGTATTTTTAAATATTTAATATAATTACAAGGAGATTTCCCAATCAAAATTAAATTCCAATAATAGAAATTCGTAACTGCATCTTGGGCTCTGTTTCTGGGCTGGTTCGACTGGATTTTAAATGCAAGAGCACTTCAGAAATAAAGCCCTTCTCATAAGCTTTCCGTGGGCTGTTGAATCGCCTAAAACGGACTTCTGGATCTCTAGATATGGGCCAAACAGTGTAGACTGCGCAAGCAACCCATAAAATCCGATTTTTTTATCCAATTAATCTCCAACTCTTGCTATTTAAGCTCCAAGCCCTCCTTTATTATAACTCCTTGATACCTACAATAAAACATTAAAATTTATTAAATAAAAATCCAAATCAATGCAAAATAACCTAAATATAGGGACAATATTATTAATAAATGCACACTTATCACCTGTGCTACGCACACGAGTATTTTAAAAATTAATTAATAATTATAATAAATTATATAATTTAATATTTAAAAATTGAATAATTTAGTCATGAAAAAAATAAAATTAATACAATAAGTGCATTTCTTTATATATTGTAATAAATTTATTTCAAAATTACTTTAAAGTGTATATTTTATTATATTTGTTATATATGTTATGAGATTATTTAAATTAACAATATTTTATTATATTTATTATATATGCTATGAGATCATTTGCATTAATTAAGTTACCAAAATTAAAGATCAATTCAAATCTATATTAATAAACTTACCATAGATAACATATATTGCATTAATGATATTTAAATTTGACATACAAACTTTCCAGAATAAAAAATGGGTCAAATAATTATATGGCTTCTACAAACCAAAATTGGATACCAAACCAAAATATGGATAGTCCATGGATCTAAACAGAGTTAAAAAATTTAATCCGAACCTAAATATGGAAACCGAACCTGAGGTATGGGTTATCCACTAATTTATAATATATTGATATTGATATTACGAGTGGATGAATTTAGGGCTATAAATTAATTTGGATCGATTATTTGGTATCTCAACTTATATTCGGCTCAAAAATATGATACATGTCTTAGATATGTTTTATAAATGATCCAAATTTTATGAAAAAATTGAACCCGAATAAAATATGAACCCAGCACTACAAGGAAAACTGATGTGTACAATGGTTTTTGCCCATTGTCTGATAGCTTGAAATAGCGTTGTCTATCGAGCAGTTGTCTCTTACCAACATCACACAACGGTACACAAAACGTTGTATGATATACGTAACAACAACACACCATGCTCAAAAAACGTTGTAGCACACCCAGAAACCACAACGAATCTGGTAAAAAACGTTGTGCTTATGGTGATGTTACAACAGTTTGGTTAATTTTGAATGTTGTTAGATTTTAATTTGCACAACTGTTTTGGCGAATTAGAGGCACGCAAAGCCAACATTCACACAACATTCACATGTGATAGAATTCGTTGTCTTCATGCTTTTTGTACAATGTTTTGTAGTTTCACAAAGTGTTGTTAGATTCTAATGTGCACAACTGTTTTGCTGAATCAGAGGCACGCGAAGCCAACAATCACACAACATTTACATGTGATACAATTCGTTGTCTAAATAGTTTTTGGACAATGTTTTGTAGCTTCAAAAGTGTTGTTATAAACAAAATGCAAAAGTGTTTTTAGTGCACCCATATTTTGTTCTATTGTGTGTTAAGTATTTAGACAATGGTCCTTTATATTTAGACTGTTGTCTTTCTTCTTCTTCCACAATAGTTCATTTTTAAACACAACACTTTTATAAAGATTGTTGTTGTAAGATATGATTTATAACATGTTTTCTTATAAATGCTCTCATTGGCTAAAAATAAACTAGACAATGCACCAATAAAATACTACCATTACGACCAATATTCGCTATTACAACGAACTAAAATCCACCATTACAACCAAAATTCATCATCAACCAACTAAAATTCAACCACCTAATGCCATTAAGTTCTAAACAAAAATCAATTACATAACCTAAAAATAAACTCCAAGAACTGGAAATACCATAAGTGTTATATACAAGGCTGCAACCCATGGTTTCCTATGCTCCAATATATCCAAAAACCAGTGACAAGTCGTGCTTAGGTGAGGCTACTGCATCTACAGAAGTTCTTGCTATTGGTATGATTGCAGATGTTCCTCCCCAGAGACTGCAGAATGGACAACAACAAAATACAATTAAACAGGGCCCAAGTGAGATATATGAAATTCCAATCATGGCATTCAAATTTAAATTTAACATGTCTTACAAGCGATATCAGCAAGTCCTGCTAGGTCCTAAGATACCATTGCTGCTGTGCAAATATACGTACTAGTTTTGCAGTACAAGTTGCTTAATGACGATTGCCAGAATGCTCCCAATGGATATATTGATGACGTTACCAATGTCATTGTTGAGCTGCAAGTGAAGGGGCAATGGACTGATTATAGAGAAATAGACAATGAAAATAATGAAGGCTTGGCGTTTGATGAAGTGCAGGAAAAATTTAAGTATCAAAAGTAAAACTTACCCATCCAAACCCTTATTTGTCCTGGAGCGAAGCACCTATTAAGCTTTCACCAAAATTAGCAATCTGGGCAGCTAGTACGCATATGACAGCTTCAAGTATGTGCTAATCTGCTTTCTCAATTTATGAGAGATTAAAAAAAAATTGGAGTCAGAACTTGGAGCAATTGAGGAAACCTTTCCTTGGGGGAAAAATATTATGAGCAAGAAAGCAGGGACCAATTTATTAACATTATTTTTTAAAAAACAATGTAATAAAGAAAATAATAAATCATTGATGTCTACAAGCTTAGTAAGCTTGCAATTTTCTTTATAGTATACATGCCAACTGGAAGTGTTCCAATTGTTTTATCTATTCTAGTGTCAATTAAACAAACCTGCTCATATAAGCAAACACAAGCTACTGGCCTTAGTATATGTGTTTACCTCGCTCTTTTCTATGGCATAGGCTACATAATATTTGTAATGTTCCACATAAACATAAAAAGAAGCAAAGTTGAGAAAAATAATGGAAACAAAGCATGCAGCACTGATACTAAGTTTTTAGAAAGCACCAAATCACCTATCAAAATCTTAAGTGTCACCAGAATTTCTAGTCTAGCATTCTTTTTAAGCATTCCAAAATTTTCTAGAAATACATGATAGTAAAACATTATTGTGAAAGCAGACTTTGTAAGACCATGTGATAAGTGGATTTTATATCCACTTGGAACGCTTTGTATCGGCTTAAATTGATCGCTTGACCTCAAGTATGTTGTGTTTTTTATGTGTTTTTAGTGAATTCGTGCAGGAATATGAGTTGGATGTGGGGTGATGTTTTCCATGGTTAGATGGTGGATTTTGAGGTCAAGAATGAAAGTACATGAAATTGCGAGAGAGCCGGAAGAAACGAAATGAAAATCGGAGTTAAAACGAAGAAAATAAAGCAAAATCAGCAAATGAACCATAGGTAGGGCGCGGGCGCGCCTAATTTGTACTAATTTCGGGCGCGGGCGCGCGCGGGAATGAACAGGAGCGCGGGCGCGCGCGGTGCGGAAAAATCAGCCAGAATTTCTGATTTTTGTTTTGGCCATATCTTGAGTTCTACAAGTCCGTTTTTGGCGATATTACAGTCCACGCGAAGATAACGGAATTCTCTTTCATTCTAAAGTGGTCTTAAGCACCTGACACTGCCAGAAAATTCCAGAACTTTTGGAAACCCATTCTGACAAGGAAATTGCATTGTTTTCTAATTCTAATCATTGTGGAATTACCTTGGATGACCAGAAGCTTCTAGAAGCAGACTTATACATGGAATTGCAATTCTATTTTCATTCAAGATCAGAAATTGCCGTAATTCTATTCTAATTCAAATACGGTAATTACTTGGAGGAGAGGCAACTTGGGGCTACAAATACACACCTTGGGGGACATAAAAATCATCACCCATCCACTAGAGATCAGATCTACTTCATAACACATACACACCATTAGAGCACGAGATCGAGAAGCCAAGGCGAGGATTGTGACGACAAGAAGATCTAGATTTAGTTTTTCTTGTATTCCTTTGTGGAGGCGTATCTTTTGGATGCTTGTTACTTTCACGGATTTGATCTCTAAACCTTGTTACATTAGTGATTTATTCATCTTTGTTATCTTGTTTGTTATCATGTTTGCATCAAATCCCACGGTGACGAAAGGTTCAATTATGAAGTAATCGTTGTCGTGGGATCCTAGCGGATTTATCTATGTAGCTTAGTAGTTTGCATGCTTTAAAGATTTATGTGTGGTGAATTATTGATATCCTCGTATGATTGTGTTTCATGTATTTAGATGCGTAGCTAACATCTAATTTGTTAATCTCTTGCTAAACGAGAGTGGATCTTGAGATTTAGAACTTGCCATGCTAGCATAGGATAGGTTGATGTTTTAACATCATGATTTGTGGCATCAATAGAGATGTTATGCTGCCCTATGTGATTTAAGTGGATAACTTATGCTTAAACCTTTATGTTTTCAAATTCTATAGAGATATAGGGTCTAAACATAATAGGTGTCTACTCATCTTCTATCTCTTTTGTGGATGTATGCGTAGTTTGGTACTAGTATACCGAGAGGTAAATTTTACTTATTTCGTGTTATTCGATCAGATATCAAAACCATCACATGTATTGATTAAAGGCTGCAACTCTAAGTGAAGTAGATAATGAAGTTAGGATTCCATGTTTATTGTCATATAAGTAATTCAATTTCTATTCTCATTAGTTAATTTAAGTCTTAGTTTTATAATTTGCATCTTAGTTTAATTTAGTTAATCAAACTCCAATTTGATATTTGTCTTAGCAGTGAATTAAAACCAAACATTGTTGCATAGGTACTAAACTAGATTGAAAACCAAGATCTCTGTGGGAACGAACTTGACTTATATCTATATTACTTGTGACCACGTGCACTTGCGTGATTTTGTGATAACACCATGTTTGCTTTGTTAAGTCACGGGTTCCCTCATTGAGACCAGTTAAAGTTATTGGACCAAGGACTCCTGCATTCCGTCTCTCATAATGGAGGTTAACATTCTGCAGTTCATTATTTTATAGGCTTGAGAATTACAGTTCACTTACCATATAGTTTACAAAGAAAATAAGACAAGTAAAAATTAGTCAACTAACCGGAAGAAACCTCAAGTGTTTATAAATTTCAGAAGACATAGAGAAAACAAATTTCCAACATCCAAATTCACATGGACCGTCTCTATGAGTTACAAATTTATGTGATAGAAAAGCTGTATTTTCCTTACTTTTGCTGTGTTAAATATCTCATTCTTGTAGTCAGGGAGAATGCTGATGGACCAAGGAGGCTGGTTATATTGCACATTAAAATAGATTACATTTGCTGAAGATCTGGTATCATAGTTGGCAAGAAATGCAGCACAGGCCCCAGAATCTGACCTATATTCATGTGAAAGCAAATGAATATATGTGAGTACGAGAGACTAAAATAAACTTTTTACTAGTTTACATTATTTTCTTATCCAGCTCAATTAACTAACCTCAGAATTTTTGCTAGTAGTGACAAAGAGACTAGAATCCCGGCCAAAATTTGTTCCTCCATGGTACTATGAAACAAGTAATGGCATATAAGAGAAAAGATTTAGTCAATTCTATACACATATCATAAGTACAATGAACGGTATAAAACAATCTAAAGCACTATGAAAGTGACTTACCATATAGTATGAATCAAACAAGCCAGTTACATCCCCTTAGACAATGGCATCCAAAAGGTAAAATGTATGCAAATCTTGTGTAAGTGACAGGCAATAAATTGAAGACATGAAAGAACTAAACAATTATAGTGACAACTGACAAGTGAACTTACTATCCTCCCCGATTTGTGCAATGGCGACAACAAATTTTTGGTGCATATCGCTTGTCCAAATAAATCTTTTTTTCTTTGGAACTTTAGATTCATTTTCACCGTCGTCGAGTGGTTCACTAGCTAGAACTCCCTTCACAGTTCTTTCCCTTTTCTATTCTCCCTTGTCTTAATTATTTTATTACCTGGAGATGCATTTGCTCTGTTACTCGTCTCACTCACCTTATTTTCAGCATTTTCACTAACCGTCACTGCCTCAATATTTTCACGGTTCCGTACAGCTTCTCCATATCCTCTACTGAACTGAAATCCTTTACAAAGCATAAAAGGTAGTAAATTAATTCACTTGTATGATAAAATATATGACAAGCATGTTACAATAAATTTTAAAAAAACTTGTAAATATATTTGTATAAGGAACATGTAAATAAGATGAATACCTTAATATCTACAAAAATAAGATGAATGAGAAAGCCTCTGTGGTCGATCAGGAGGTCTTCGGGAGCGTATTCTTAAATCTGAAAGGATGAATTAGTTGAGACATTTCATCAAATAGATTGTGCCCAATTAAAACTTACTAATTGAATCAAATTATGAATTGAAACAGATTTCATCAAACAGATTGAAACTTACTAATTGAATCAAAAAATGGATGGCTTCAAGTAGAAGGGGGTTTCGTATGAATTGGAACCGCGGAACTGGTTCTCAAGCTATGAATGTATGGTTGTATGAATTGGGTCTCGAGTTATTACTTAGAGCTATGAGTGTGTGTTTGATAATGATGAGATGAAGAACTAGGGTTTCAATTTGTGTTTATATGTTTATGCGAGTGTTTAAATTTGTGTGTAATTATGTTTATGTGTTTGTGCGGCTGAGAAGATAGAGGGGAGGCTGAGAAGATAGAGGGGGAAATGAAATTTTGGCAAGGAGTGAAATGAAACTTTGATTTGGGGCAAGTGAAATTTGATTTGGGGAAAGTGAGAGTGTAAGAAGCGGCAATTCGATTTAGGGGAAGTGAAATTTTAGTAAAGGGAAAATTAAATATTAACAAGCGGCAATATCAATTAGATGAAGGGAGGGAAGTGAAATTTGAGATTATGGATCATGAAATTCTAAGAAATTTCAGAAATTTGCTTCGAAACAAAAAAAAACAAATTTTCCGAATATTAATATAATAGATACTCATTTTAGTGTTGGGAAAAAATAATCAAAAAATAAAAAGGTCGGGTTGTATGAGATTTTAACAAAAACGTAGTAAAGTGATGCTTTCTATAACGAGGCACGATCCAGATTCACTGAATAATTTTCTTGAATGATTTATTCGACGATCGAACCGTACGAAAGTTAATAAACACTCATTTTAGTTTTGGAAAAAAATAATCAAAAAATAAAAAGGTCGGGTTGTACGAGATTTTAACAAAAACGTAGTAAAGTGCTGCTTTCTATAACGAGGCACGATCCAGGTTCATTGAATAATTTTTTTTGAATGATTAATTTGACGATCCAACTATACGAAAGTTAATAAACACTCATTTTAGTGTTGGGAAAAAATAATCAAAAAATAAAAAGGTCGGGTTGTACGAGATTTTAACAAAAACGTAGTAAAGTGCTGTTTTCTATAACGAGACACGATCCAGATTCACTGAATAATTTTTTTGAATGATTTATTCGATGATCCAACCATACAAAAGTTAATAAACTCTCATTTTAGTTTTGGAAAAAAAAATCAAAAAATCAAAAGGTCGGGTTGTACGAGATTTTAACAAAAACGTAGTAAAGTGCTGCTTTCTATAACGAGACACGATCCAGATTCACTGAATATTTTTTTTGAATGATTTATTCGACGATCCAACCGTACGAAAGTTAATAAACACTCATTTTAGTGTTGGAAAAAATAATCAAAAAATAAAAAGGTCGGGTTGTACGAGATTTTAACAAAAACGTAGTAAAGTGCTGCTTTCTATAACGAGGCACGATCCAGATTCATTGAATAATTTTTTTGAATGATTTATTCGACGATCCAACCGTACGAAAGTTAATGAACACTCATTTTAGTTTTGGAAAAAAATAATCAAAAAATCAAAAGGTCGGGTTGTACGAGATTTTAACAAAAACGTAGTAAATTGTTGTTTTCTATAACGAGGCACAATCTAGATTCAATGAATTTTTTTTTTGAATTATTTCTTCGACGATCGAACCATACGAAAGTTAATAAACACTCATTTTAGTGTTGGGAAAAAATATTTAGAAAATATTTTAAAAATTGAAATTAAATTCAGAATTGTTTTTTGAATTTATTATTTTAATATTTAAAGTTAAACATCATTTTATTTATTTATTTATTTACCTTACCTAATTTTAAAACTAATTAAGAATTAAATAATTTAATTAGTATGGTAGATAATTTTGATAATTTGATATGTTATCTAAATACATATGGTAGATATAATTGTTCCAATTTTTAATTATCATCAAAATTTATTTTTAAAATATAATTGTTCCCCTTTTTCTTCTACTTCGAATTATACAACCACTCCCATGCTGTGTTTTTAAAACCGGACCGGACCGGCCGGTTTGATCGGTCGGACCGCGAACCGGTGGCTGGTCCGGCACCGGTTCGGTTCACCCCTAAAACCAGTACCCCGGTTCTACTGTTGAAAACCGCCCAAAACCGGCTAAAAACCGGTCAAAACCGGCAGTGAACCGGACCGGTGACCGGTTTTTGGAATAATTCAGAAGGGAAAAAAAAACCATGGGTCACTAAGCATTATATAAAAAGAATATTATTCCTACTTTCGGTGCTTTTGATACCGGTGGTGTAACAAGTAGTATTAAACTAGCTACTGTCATCTGTACTCTAAATTGCCTTTAACCCATTGTAAATGCCTTTAACCCCATAAGTGAAATGTAACACAAACTGCTTTAGTATTTTTTTTATAGGTAATGATGATGTCTCCTTTCAAAAAAGTAATAATATTGTCGATTTTCAGATTTTATTATATATATATATAATTATAAAATATATATAATTATATATTATAAAATATATATAATTATATATTACGTAATTATTACGTCACACCGGTTGAACCACTGGTCGGGCCGGTTGAACCAATCGAACCAGTAACCAGTAGGGCTTTCGGTTCGATGCCCGGTCCGGTTCTGAGAACACAGCTCCCATGTTCTTGTTCTCCTTCTTCCCTTCTTCTTCTAAACACCAGCACATCAACACCCCTCTTCTTCGTTTTTTCTTCAATTCATATACACAACCTCAAAACCCCTCCCCTGCTTCTCTTCTTGCTTATTTGTTTTTGTTTCAATTTCGGAATTTCACCAAGTTCCGTTTTTGGGTTATTCGTTGAATTGCTGAGTCGCTGAGTTCTAGTTCGCGAGTTTTTTAAATGCTAGTTCTGAGTTCGCCGAGTTCTTTTCGTTGTTTTGTTTTTGTTGTTGCTGAGTTGCAGATTGTTTCAGTTGTTTGAGTTGCGAGTTTCTTGATTCCTTGTTTGGTGTTTTAATTACCTGTTCGTTTGCGAGTTTGGGACTGCGTGTTTTAAATCTCTTGTTCTTCTTTCTTGTTCTAAAGTAGCAAATGCCCAGTTGCTGTCGAGTAGTACGCTGGGTTGTAATTGCCGACTTCTGTAAATAAAATTAAATGGTTTTGTGGGGTTCGTGTTTGCAGTTTGTCTGAGTTTCAGAATTGAGTATAATTGGTTTCAGATTTGAGAGATTGTCTTGCTTGTGCCCTCCAGAGTGAACATTACTCAACTCCTGTCAATTTCTCTTGTAAAAGGTATTTCAGATTCCACTTATGTTATTAGTGTATTTTCTTTTGTTGTTGTTACTTGTTTGAAAAAAAAAACTATGTCATAAAACCTTTCATTTGGTCACTAAATACAGAGAAAAATTCTGCCATTAGAAATACAACTTGTTTAAAACTTAGAAATACAACTTAGATGGCTATGTAGTATAATGAGGTTATAATTCAAAGCTTAGATGGCTATGTAGAGAAATGCGAACAATCTCCAAGCTGCTGGAAAATTTTGTCTTTGCATTTTATGATGATTAATTGGGTTTGGACACTCTTAGAAGTACAGACTATTTCAAAAATTCTTTGTATAAAGTTGTGCTATGTTAATTTTGCATTGTAAGCAGGACATTGCAGAACATTTGACCACCATACATCTAAAGCGATGAGACCGAGGGAAACCCTGTTTATATGAAGGCTCCACACCACCAGATGGGTTCCCCATTCTTGGGTACGTGGCTGTTAATTGCATATTTTGTTTTTGACTTTTTGTGAATTTAATTGCATATATAGAACATGATATCTGCTACGCAAGCTACTTTGAGTTTTATAGGGAAAAATTATTCAGTGATCTAGTAGCATTATCTTATTGTCTATTATCCCTTATCAAACAGAATGGGGCAGCAAATTGCACATCAGAACCTGCCGTCTTGAAAAACAATGAAATACATTCATGGGACAGGGGTTACGATGACGACGAAAATCAAGTTAGTAAATGCCTATATGCTTCCATTGCCATAAATTGTCGAATCACCTACTAGTATACTGAATGGAAAAACTTGTGGCCTATTTCGAAAACTTGTTATGACCTTTTTGTTCACTGTTATTCCAGGTTTGGGGAGTCAAGGGTGGTCCTTATGAGTTCCGTTATGAGTTCCGGCCTGCAACTGCCTCGAGTTTTGTTGGCATGTTCTCTCTAAATTTTAATACTCAGTCTATGGAAAAAGGATCGAGGGTTCATTTGTCCTACAAGAATGAACAGTTGTATCCTGAAAATAGAATGTACAATTGAACTAATTCTTTTTGAGTTAAGTCTCAAAGTGGTCACTGAAGTGAAGGCCATATATCATTTTACTCACTCAAGTTATCGGGGACTCATATGCATCACTAAAGTCGTGAGTAATGACAACGCCGTTAGTTTGACTTGTTGACTGACGGAAAAGGTTAGGGTTACTGTTCAAAGTGGCTTTATGAATCAAAATGGTCACTGAAGTGGAGTTGCTGTTCACAACACGTGCATTTTAAAGGGTTAAATATCAAAGTGGTCATTAAAGTGAAGTCCATATATCATTTTACTCATCAATCTCAACAGGATATCATTTAAATCACTAAAGTAATAATAAACATCAAACAGATAACTCTAAATATGTGTCCGAAAAATAAAAACAATTTTTTTGTTGATTTTGCACATTTTTTTTGAATGCTACCGCAAACAAATAAAAAGTTGTTAAATTCTAGTATTTCAGATAATATATTTAGAATTTAAAAAGTCTATTTACTATTTATTTTTAATTAAAACAAGAAAAATGACTATAAAATTAAAAATAAATAGTAAATGAATTTTTTAAAATCTAAATATATTATCAGTAATACTAGAATTTAACAACGTTTCATTTGGTTGTTGTAGCATTCAAGAAAAATGTGCAGAATCGACAAAAGATTATTTTCAGTTTTCGAACACATATTTAGAGTTATTATTTTGATATTTATTTTGACTTTAGTGATTCAAATGATACTCCATTGAGATCGGTGAGTGAAATGATATATAGATTTCACTTCGGTGACCACTTTGATATTTAACCCGCATTTTAAGTCTGATCTATTTTTTTATTTTAAAATCATTTTAATGGACCTACTTTATTCTAATTAACGGGTTACACATATTATTCTAACATAAATATATTTCTAGAATAGAATTAAATATAATTCAAATTTTTTTAAAGATTTATAATTCAAAATACAAAGATTCATTTTATTTTATAATTCAAAATACACATATTTATTTATAATTCAAAATTTAAACTAATTCATGCACATTATTGTGTTGTATAAAATAAAGTAAATAATTAATGAATTCGAATCTAGCTTTTATTATAAATACGCATTCGAATTATTAAAAAAATGTGATAAAATATAAAAGTAGTATCACTAAAGTTAAAAAAATGGATGAAATATGTTGACGAGATGAAGTTTAACTATAAATCTATCACTCAAGTTTATATTAATTTTCAATTAGGTCATGGTAAAATTTTTTTTGAATTTTATTTTTTTTCGAATTATTAGATTTTTATAAAATTTAAATTGAACATGCCTCTTCAATTTATATGCATATTAATCGATACATGCGAACACATATTTGAAAATATTACGTTTTTTTAATCCAAAGTGTAATTTTTTTGAATTTTTAATTTTTTAAATTTTTTCGAATGATTAGAATTTATTTAAATTTAAAAATGAACATACCTTTGGAGATGACAGCAAGAGTAAAAATATAATATTAGTTCTCTCTGGTTAGTTTTCGAAAATTCTCATTTTGCATGCCTGTAAATTATTTTTTTGAGTGTTGTTAATATTATTATTGTTATCCAAGGATATAAATATAAGGGATACGATTGTTTACAAGCTCGTAATTTCATTCGTAAAAATATATTATTAATACACTCTAAAAATAAGTGTATGGGCATCCGATTAGTTTTAAAAAATTCTCACTTTATTAATTTTTTTTAATAAACCCACTTTATTAATTTTACCTGCTAGAAGTTGTTATGAGTTCACAAATATAATTTTAAATTACGAACAAATCTCTGAAATTTAAGTAATTCTTTCATATATGAAAAAAATAAAACGACGAATGATGAAATAAAGACCCTGATAACTAGAGTGAAGATTTTGATATATGGCTTCCACTTTAGTGACCACTTTGATACTTAACCCTAACGTTTCCCGTCAGTCAACAAGTCAAACTAACGGCGTTGTCATTACTCGCGACTTTAGTGGTGCATATGAGTCCCCGATAACTTGAGTGAGTAAAATGATATATGACCTTCACTTCAGTGACCACTTTGAGATTTAACCCAATTCTTTTTGTGTACTTTGAATTTCAAAATGTTGTAATACATGATAACTTTGGTTTGCTATAATTTATGGTTGGTTTGTTTGCTGTTCTTGATGGTTGCTTGGTTTGTTATACTTGATGGTTTGTTGTTTGGTTTGCCCATAGTTTGGCAGGTTTGCTCACTTTCTGTTAGTTTTTTTTTTATTTTGCACTAAATCAGACAATGGTTTCCAAAACACAGACAAATGTATAAAACATACACATACAACAGAACTAACACAATTCACAAACCATTGTCTTATTTCAACAACGGTTAGAAGACCATTGTCTGATAGATTTGTAGACAACGCTTAGTAAAACTATTGTGTGAATCATGCAATGGTTTATAAACATTGTCTCAAAACAGATTAGACAATGTTTGTAAAAACAGTTGTGCAAACTTACTCGTCTTAACAACACCCCAGTGTAAAGCCGTTGTCTGAATCAATTTACTAGACAACGTTTTATAAACCGTTGTAGGGTACCTAGATTAGACAATACTTTTCTGAAGTTACAAAAAAACCGTTGTCTCCTAATTCCAAACAATGCTTTTTTGTCCGAGCGTTGTCTGATAAGTGTTGTCTGATTGCGATTTTCTTGTAGTGCAGATATGAGCACTCATATACCAGCTCAGATTAAATCTCATATTATTCTTATTAAAATGCTCGTACTCGAATATGATTCATGATCCATATTCGGTTCAAACCCAAGTATGAATTATATTTCTAGTTCATTGCATTTCTAATTAAATAGCATATTATAATTTCTTAATAACATTTATAACTTTAAATTTCATAAAATACGAGTCATTTATCAATTACTTATCATCAAATACTTAATAGATCATTTTCTTAGATTTTTAATTTGTGATTATTATGTTTTTATAATATTAATTTTTATTTTACAATAAATGTTTATTTATATAGTTCAAATGAAAATGATACCTAAATCATATTTGACTCGCATTTGATGGATCATAAATTATCCATTTAAAAAGAAAAATACAATATTGACTCATATTTGATCTAATTTGGATATGAATTTCAATATCCCGAATTTGTTTAGATGTTCAAGTATAATCGGATCATTTTACTGCCCTAGATCAACCCTAACTGGGGTACATTCCCGAAAGAAACGAAGTAAACTAAAAATAAGTAAAGCGTCAATTATGATTAAATAAAACTAGATTAAAAACCGTACGATGCACGGTTTTTTTTAAATATTTTATGAATTTTTTTCAGTAATTTAAATTAATTTTTTTAAAACATGAATTTTGGAGGTTTAAATTTTTATATGAGATGATTTGATAATAATTGTATAAATGTTATCCGCGATATTTCTAGAAAAAGAGCGATTTTAGTTAGAAAATATAGAATAGATGATATATTTTAGTTGAAAAAGGCAATCGGTTAATTATTAGTAATTATAAAATTATTATTTTATTTTATTAAATAGAATGCCCGTGAAATTATTAGAAAATGAGAGGATTTAGTTAGAGAAAATTAAAAAGGTACATGTTCTAGGTGAAAAAGGTAATTGATTAGTTTATAGTAATTATAATTTAATTACGTTATTTTACTAAATACAATTGCTCGTAATGTTTTCATAAAAGAAAAAATTAATATTGTCCGTGATATTTCTAGAAAAAAAAGGGAATTTAATTAGAAAAAAATGGAAAAGAGTAATCGGTGAGAAAAGCAAAAAGGTAACAGTTGAAAAAGGTAATCGTCTATGTATAATTTGAAAAAAAAAGAGATTTTAGTTAAAGAAAATAGAAAAGGTAACTCGTTTTTGCTGAAAAAGGTAATTGATTAGTTAATAGTAATTATAATATAATTATGTGTAAGGCATAATTTAATGTAATATGTAATAGAGGACATATATAACTCAACTAGGATAAAGATAAATAATATTAACTCTATACAGGGATCGTGAAATTTGAAGAACAGGCACCAACAAGGATCAAGTCGCTGAAAGAAGTTCATTAACATGATCAAGCCTCAGTGACAGAATAAGATGTACAGATGATTCAGTTGAAGGGCCAAAAGATTTCATGTATTTTAAGATATTGCTGCAGGCTAATAAATTGGAATGTAACGAAGGTGTGAAGATCAAGATCAATGCTAGTTACTTGTGAACCAGACCAGTGCACCAAGTGTCAACACATACGGGAAGGATCAAATCATTAATTCATAGAAAGTATTTCCAAAGCCTGTTGACGATCAAGGACAGACATAATATCTCAAGGTATTGTCAAAAGTTAATTTACTCTGAAAATTAAATAAGTAACAGATTAATTAATTATTTATAACAAAATAGTTAAATTAATCTTGTACTTGAATTATTTTCTGAGGTGAATTAAAACAGCAGAATAAACAGAAGAGAGAAAATGAATAGTATCTGAAATCACTATTCATATGAATAGTAACCAAAATCACTATTCACATGAATAGTAACCGAAATCAATATTCATATGAATAGTACTATTCATATGAATAGTAATTGAAATTACTATTCATGAATAGTAACGAAAATTACTATTCATCTGGGTCCCACCTTCAAATGATTTTGTTGTGTTCAATATTTTGAAAGTTTGACAATAGCTTTTGAAAATCAAAGTTGGGCAGAGTAGAAATTGAAAACAACGGCGCAGTCAGCAGCTCATGCGTAATCAGTTACGTATATTAACTGCATAGTGACTTTCTATAACCTATAAATAGGCCTGTTGTATTTCATTTCAAAACATACCTCAACACACAACTCTCTCTTCTCTTTCTTATATCTTCTCTGTGTAAGCTGCTAGACAGTCCATCTAGTAGGAAAGCCGGCTTAGCCCGCTTTCAGGAAGTGTCGGGTAGAAGGTCCCCGTGCCTAAACTATCCTTAGGAGTGTTCTGGTTTTTTAAGCTAATCCACTGGATTAGAAGTTGTAACACCCCTCGGTTTTTATCAATTCAAAGATATTTTCCCGAATTGATTGTGTTATTTCGATTCAGTTGTTGACCTTATTTTTCACATCTCAAAAATCCAAATATTTCGAAATAACGTATTCAACCCCCCTTCTACGTTATTCTGGACCTAACAATATGTTATTTTATTAAACAAAATTGCTCGTAGTGTTTATAAAAAAGGAGTAATTTTGGTTAGATAAAATGTAAAATATATTGTATTTTACCTGAAAAAGTAATTATTTAGTTATTGAAAAATAGAAAAGGTAATATGTAACGTGAAAATTAAAAAGATGACAATATTTATGTGAAAAAGGTAATTGATTAGTTTATAGTAATTATAATTTAATTATGTTATTTTACTAAATAATAAGCGTTACTCCGAAAATCAGATAACTGTCTGTAGTGAGAGGTTTGATATTGAAATTAGTAGGTCCTTCTTGTAAAAATTGAAATGCATTTTTTTAAAAAACATAGTGGACATGTTCTCTTTTAAAGCAATTTTTTAATTAAAAATAACTTCTTTGAGAAGCTACTTTTGAATTTATCATATAATTTTTTTTATCTGTTTTCCAAAATAAAATTTGATTTGGCTGCAAAAAGGTAACCGTCCATGATATAATTGGAAAAAATAGAGATTTTAGTTAAAGAAAATAGAAAAGGTAACGCGTTTTTGCTGAAAAAGGTAATTGATTAGTTAATAGTAATTATAATATAATTATATTAATTTATTAAATAAAATTGCTCGTAGTGTTTTTAAAAAAGGAGTAATTTTGGTTAGATTAAATGTAAAAGATATTGTATTTTACCTAAAAAAGGAAATTATTTAGTTATTGAAAAATAGAAAAGGTAATTTGTTTAATCTGAAAAAGGAAATTGATTAATAAAGAAGAAATTTTCGTTAAATAAATAAAATATAAAAAATATTATATTTTACCTGAAAAATGATATTGTTTAGTTATTAAAAAATAGAAAAGATAATATGTTTAACTTGAAAAAGAAAATTATTGATTAGTTTTTTTTTATAAGCAAATATATTATTAATTGATAAACTTAGTTACGGGAGCAATGTTTGTGTGGAACTGATTGACCACAGCCTAGAACATCTTACTAACTTACTACTAATGCTTACTACTAAGAAACCTACTTACTCAGATGGATTTTATCTGTAATTAATTAAGGGTAAATAAGTAAAATCAACAGATAACGTACTTAAAATATAAAAAATATTGTATTTTACCTGAAAAATGATATTATTTAGTTATTGAAAAATAGAAAAGATAATATGTTTAACTTGAAAAAGGAAATTATTGATTAGTTAGTTAGATGGATTTTATCTGTAATTGAGTAAGGATAAATAAGTAAAATCAACAGTTACCGTAATTGATTAGTTAGTAAGATGGATTTTATCTGTAATTGAGTAAGGGTAAATAAGTAAAATCAACAGATATCGTACCTAAAATATAAAAAATATTGTATTTTACCTGAAAAATGATATTATTTAGTTATTGAAAAATAGAAAAGATAATATGTTTAACTTGAAAAAGGAAATTATTGTTAGTAAGATGAATTTTATCTGTAATTGAGTAAGGGTAAATAAGTAAAATCAAAATCAACAGGTACTGTACCGACCAACCGATAACCAAAGTTTTAATATTTTGGCTTTTAATAGTATAGTATTTTTTTTGAAACCCAAGACAAATTTATAACAAAGAGGACAAATTGTCCATGGATACATAATGGGAAACCTCACAAGGATAATGGTTTTCCCAGATTTGTTCATAGCCAAATGGAATTATTCTAGCAAGATGATGGGCGACCGAATTTCCGTCTCTTTTTACGTGAGTCCATGAGATAGAATCAAAGGATGAACTTAGGGAAAGAACATCGTCTAATATGGAGTCTAGATCAGAGTAATATGTGTAGACACTCTCCAGGCGCGATACGAGGGTTTGGCTATCGAATTCCACTATTATGTTTCTAAGCCCGTACCTTTGAGCAATCCTTACTGCAAAGTGAATAGCTTTACACTCTGCAATCATTGGTGATAGATGGCCACGCACCCTTCTTGTGCCTGCAAACACCACCTCTCTAGAATTGTTTCTTGCTATTATGCCCATTTCGACCCACCCGTCCTCACTTAGAGAAGCATCGCAGTTTATCTTGATGCAATTGTTCGGGGGAGGCTACCAAGAGTTGCAACTTTGTTTACGAGGGTTAAAATGAGTCCCGTAAATCCTTCTGTTGTATTCATTATACCCAGCTCCCATGCGATTTGCTCTCTCTAGCACCATCTGATGTGGAGTTTCCTTGTTGTTAAAAACTTTATCATCTCTTCTCGACCAGATATTCCACATTAAGTTTGCAGCGAGCTGGCGTTTTTCCTTTTCGAAATTCTTCCATGATTCTATGAGGTCTAAGCAGTTCGACTCGCCAGGGGTGAAACCAAGCTCCTCACAGCCTGCTTCACTCCACAAATTGCTAACATAATGGCACTCGAAGAAAGCATGCTGCAAGGATTCTGGGGTGCTGACACACCATGGGCAATTATCAATGTCAATCATGTGTCTTCACCTTAAATATGCTCTAACTGGTATAGTGCCCGTACAGATGCGCCACAGGAAATGCTTAACTTTTGGAATAATGTCCATCTTCCAAATTTGTTTCCAAGCTTGATGAAGATTCTCAAAGTTACAAGATTTCCCAAGGTTGTACGCTGATTTGACTGTGTATGTTCCATCCTTTGAAAAAGCCCATGTTAAGCAATCGTTGGGAGAACGAAAACTGATTGGAATTGCCATGATGCAGTTTGTGTCTCTCTCATTAAAGATTGAGGATATTATATCAAAGTTCCATTCCCTTTTTTCCACATCTAAGAGCTCTCTCACCAAGGTGATAGAGTCTGTTTTAGGAGTGAGAATTAATCTCCCTTTCTCATCTAGCACCCAAGGGTCTGACCATATGTCAATGTTAGCCCCATTTCCTACCCTCCATCTTACCCCTTCTTTAACCAAAGACTTGGCTCCCCATATACTTCTCCAGGAGAAGCTGTTCAAGGAACCCAAGGAGGATCCCAGGAAGTTACACCGAGGGTAGTACTTACTGCAAAGAACCTTGCTGCATAGAGATTGTGGAGCAGAAATGAGTCTCCACGCTTGTCGACCCAAAAGAGCATTGTTGAAAACTCTCATGTCTCTGAATCCCATGCCTCCCAGGCATTTTGGTGCACACAGAGAGTCCCAACTTTTCCAGTGAATGGTCTTCTGGGAGTTTGAATTTGCCCACCAGAATTTAGTCGTCATTGCGTGAATGTCTTGAATTACGCTCTCTGGAATTTTATATACTCCCATGATGTAAGTTAGAATAGACTGGACCACCACTTTGATGAGAATTTCCTTCCCCGCCCTATCTAAAAGCTTCTCTTTCCAGTTTTGTAACTTTTTCCAGATTCTATCTTTTAGAGTTGCGAAAATGCTTCTCTTTGATCTACCAATAAATGCCCAAATACTTTCCATGTTCTCTGACAAACCTCATGTTTAATAGTTCGACCAGCTCATTTTGCGTAGACATACAAACTCCTTTGCTAAAAGAGACCTCCGATTTTTCATAGTTAATTTTTTGGCCAGAAGCTGCTTCATACACGTTGAGTAAATCAACAATAACTGAGCATTCTCTTCGGTTGGCTCTTGCAAATAAAAGACTGTCATCCGCAAAAAAGAGGTGGGAGATTAACGGACCACTTCGACTGGCTCTTGCTCCGTGAATCATTCTGTTTTCAACTGCATTTTTGATAAGATTTGAAAAACCATCCGCGATCATAATAAACAGGTACGAGGAAAGGGGGTCTCCCAGTCGAAGTCCCCGTGAAGGTTTAACTGATCCACACACGTTTCCATTTATGATGAAAGGGTAGTTAACCGTTGAGACGCAAGTCATGATCACCTTTACGCAACAGTCTGCGAAACCCAATCTGAGTAAAAGTTTTTCCAGAAAGCTCCATTATACTCTGTCATAGGCCTTACTCATATCTAACTTTAGAGCAATCGTCCCTTTTCGGCCCTTTTTCCTTTTTTTTCATAGAATGGAAAAGTTCCAAAGCTATGAGAGCATTATCAGTTATTAAGCGACCAGGGACAAAAGCGCTTTGGTTCTCGGATATTGCATTGGGAAGGATGGTTTTGAGTCTCATCACAATAGCTTTGGATGCAATTTTATATATTACGTTGCAGAGAGCTATCGGGCGGATTCGGACATTGTGGTGGGAGATTTGACCTTGGGGATCAGGACCACATTCGTGTTATTGATATTCTGAGGGAAAGAGTCACCTTTCAGAATATTACACACCTATTTTGAGACATCATCTCCTATTGTGTGCCAGAATTTCTGATAGAAAATGGCGTGCATGCCATCAGGGCCCGACGCCTTGCATGGGTGCATGAGATTGATTGCTTCAAAAATTTCTTCCTTCGTGTAAGGTTGTGAGAGATAATCATTATCAGCCCTGGTAATTATCGGACTGAAGTAAAAAGATTTCCATAGAAATTTTCTACTATCTCTTCGATATCCTCATCTTCCGAACACCATTTGCCACTGCTATCAAATAGCCCTTGAATTTCATTTTTTCTCTTTCTCTGAGAAGCTTTGTGGTGAAAATATTTTGTATTCCCGTCCCCATCCCTTATCTCCGCTGCTCGGGATCTGATATACCAGTAGGCTTCTTGTTTGTTGAATAAGTCATCTAGCTTCTTTTCTAAACAAGCGCAGTTTTTTATCGAATCCTCTGTAACCTCAGATTCTTGAGCTATTTTGAGGGCTTTTTCTGTCTCATCAATCTGCTTATCGAGGTCCTTAAACTTTACTCCCCTCCATTTTTTGAGAGCCCAGGCCATGCTTTCCAGTCTGTCTGTTACTTCTCCTCCTTTAGAGTTGTTCCACGAATTCTTTACAACTTCGACACAAGCATCATCAAGCAGCCAGCATGTTTCGAATTTGAAGGATTTTTTGCCTCGTTTTCTCCTCTTTTTTTTCTCTTCATTCTCAAAAAGATTGGGGAGTGGTCTGATTTGAATCTTACTAGGTGTTCCACATTAGCATCAAGGAAAGATATGACCCACTCAGTGTTTCCAACAAACCGGTCCAGGCGTTCTCTAACCACGGAATCAATAGTGCGCCCTCTTTCCCACGTGTACCACTGACCCTTGAAGCCCAAGTCTCGGAGGTTACAACTACTTAATGTCTCACGAAAATCTGAAATTGCTCTCCTCTCTACATCAGCTCCTCCCTCTTTTTCTTCATTGCAAAGAATTTCATTGAAATCTCCTCCCACTAGGAGAGGGCCATGAAAATTTTCGCACAAAACCCTTAGTAACTGCCAGGTTTTGTATTTATTTCCAGTCTCTGGCCAACCATAAATACCCACAAACCGCCATCTCAAGTCGTTTACCACAACATCTCCACAAATGTGATTTTGAGAACAAGATACAAGATTAAAGGAAATGGAATCACTTTTCCAGTAAATACATAGACCTCCAGACAAACCAATACTACTAACTCCTATTGCAGAATCATAACCCAATTTGGACTTTAAATTCTCGGAAACGCACTTGTTAATTTTAGTCTCCGACAAGAACACCAAATCAGGGGCAAGGGAAGCACACCACTTTCGAAGTGTGCTTACTGTGCGAGGGTTGCCAATTCCTCGACAGTTCCAACATAGGGTATTCATGGCTGTTCACGGGGTTGGTTAGGACCAACTCCCGCTACTGATAAAGACTCGACAGTATAAATAGAAGGCTCGTTTACCCTTATTTTCTTGTCGCAGTCCAACATTCTCACGTCCCCATCTTCCTCGGATTTGTCGTACACCCTGTTGAATCTCCTCTTTTTTCCAACTGTCCCCTTTGGCTCTTCATTTGGGGCGGTTGGGCCAATAGAATTTTCTCCCTTGCTTCCTCCTCTGGCTATTTTTTTCCATTTTATAGGCTTGCTCTCATTTCTATTGGTTTTGTTTGGGATAGTTTGAAGATTGTCCTCTGTTTGGACCGTGGGCAATATCGTTTGTACTCCGAAGGTTCGCACAATCTCTGATGATGGCTTTATTTCTACCTCCATTGCCCTCGAAGACGTAGGTTTAGCTAAGTCAATGGTAGTAGTTACTGATGAATTCCTCATCAAAGATTGCATAAGAACCTCCTTTTCAGAAGGTGTTTCCGTTTCCACTGGCACCTCTTCTGTTCCTTTCTGGTAATCTCGAGGCTCAAATGGCAAATTGTTTTCTTTTTGAGGATGCCCTACTTTTGTGACCCCCATAGCATTGAAAACTGGAAGCCTGTAGTTCTTGCTTTCTGTCTCTAAATCTTTCCCCTGCTTCAAGAACTCTCCATCGGATTTGTTGACGGCACTAGTTTTTTCTCGGTGTTTCTGTCCCTCAATTCTCCAGCTTCCGTGATTGGGTCTTTGAGGGGTTTTGAGGTAAGAACCGTACTTGTCTCCCCCTCCCTCTTCTCTACATTTTCCTTTTCAGTAATCTTTTGTTTGGATATCTCAGCTTCAGCTGGACTACCCTCGTTCCCTGAGTCTTTCGTGATGAAAAGTTGTCGTCTGCTGCTGGTTATCTGGTTAATTTCTTCCAGGTTTTTGGTGTATCCTTTTCGAGGCGAAGCTCTTAGATACAATCCCCAGCCCAGGCTTGTCTTTTTCTCCTCCTCGGTCACCATAGAACAGTCCCTCTCAGAGTGGCCAATTACACCACATGCCTGGCAAAAGAAAGGGAGCCTCTCATACTTGTATTCCAGATGAATTTTATTCCCTTTTTTGTCTCTAATCCATTGAAATCGACGTAGCGGTTTCCTGATGTCTAACATGATTCTAACTCTACGGAATCTTTCCAGACCAAGAATGTCCTCTTCAATTTCCATAAAATCGCCCAAAGTCGAGGTTATGGCTTTGATGTCATCATTTGTGCGACAATTAAATGGCAGTTTTTCCACTCTTATCCAAAATGGAGAGTGCATCAGCTTGATTTTCTCCGGTTGTTCGTCTCCTTCAACCTCTTTGATAACTATTAAATGATTCTCAAAGCACCATGGGCGGCCATTGATAACTTTCTCTTTGTCCTTCCAGTGAAAAAATTGAAAAGCGAATAGGTTTGGACCAATTACCTTAATCACCATGTTATGTAGGGGACTCCATACTTTCTTCATCGTTCGCTTGAAGGCTTCGATGTTGAATGGGCGCTCCGTGACTAGTCGCCCGATTAGGAGTAGTGTCAGTTTCTCGTCTGATTCTTTGTCCCCTATTGCACCCAGATCTATGATATCCCCTTCTTCTTCTACCAAATTAAGTGCTGAGCACTTTGAGATAATCTCCTCGACCATCTAGCCGGAGAAGGATTCGTCCTATTTTTCAAGGAAGATCAGAATAGATCAGACCCCAACCCTATCTTTCAAGGGAGAATTACTGTAGCTAGATCGGATCTAGCTAGCTACAGTGCTCAAGAAAGAGAGAGAGAGAGAGAGAATATATTTTTTTTTAAAACGTCTGATCAACAGATATCGTATATAAAATATAAAAAATATTGTATTTTACCTGAAAAATGATATTATTTAGTTATTGAAAAATCGAAAAGATAATATGTTTAACTTGAAAAAGGAAATTATTGTTAGTAAGATGGATTTTATCTGTAATTAATTAATGGTAAATAAGTAAAATCAAAATCAAACAGGTACCGTACCGACCAACTGATAACCAAAGTTTTAATATTTTGGCTTTTATATAATAGTACTAGCTTATAACCCGTGCGATGCACGGATTTCTTTTGATATACAATAAATTTTATTTTATGTTACCATTACATTTTTAAATAATAATAATTAATATTTTATTTTAATTTTAACTTAAATTATTTAATAAAAAATTAATTAATGATATGCATAGCTTAAAACTTATATTATAAAATTTTAAAATAAATATGTAGTTGATGGAATTCAAACCTTGAAATTTTAGTAAATTAATTTAATCATATAATATATCTAATCATTATATCTAACGATTCTGATTTTTTACTAAAAATCTAACGGTCATTATTCGTAGTATACGGATTTCTATTATATTTTGTTAGTGATTAGAAGATATAGTGTAATATTTTTGGGTATATATTCATTATTGCAAGATTATGTTTTAAATTAAAAGTCAAAGTGTTTAAATTAGGAGAAAATATTACTGATTGGAAGATATAAATTTATAAAATTATAATTAAATTTTATTATGTTATAAATAAAATTTATTGATCTGGTGTTTATTTTATTATTTTATAAATTTTATTCAATATTACAATTATGTAATCATTATTTTTAATGACTTTTTAATTTTAATTCAATATAATTTAATATACTCATGTTTACGAATTATACTAATGTTTCCTTGTTATAAATAACGTATAGGGATTTTTAATATATTTTATTAAATAATTGAAAAATATGGTGTGATAATATTAGTTTTAAATAAAAAAGGTAATGTGTTTTAATACGAAAGGAAATATTAATGATTGAAAGATATGATACGATTGATGTTTTCAGTTGTTTATAAAAGGTAATATCTTCAATTAAAGTAAATGCGAAAAAGGCAATCGACTAATTAACATTAATTATTTTATGTTATTATTTATTTTAGCTGTTTTAATAGTATAAATATCGAATATATTTTTCTTTTTAATGAAGAATTATACTAATGTTTCTTTATAAAACAAAAAGGTAACGTGTTTTAATTCGAAAGGAAATATTAATGATTGGAAGATATGATACGATTAATTTTTTAGGTGTTTATAAAATGTAATATCTTCAACTAAAAGTAAATGTGAAAAAAGGCATTCGACTAATTAGTAATTACCATTAATTATTTTATGTTATAATTTATTTTACTATTTTAATAGTATAGATATTAAATATTTTTTTAATGAATGGTAAATAAGTAAATTCACTAAGAACCAAAAAACAGGTACCAAAACTTTTAATGTTTCGGCTTTTATATAATAGTAAGCTTAAAACCCGTGCGATGCACGGATTTCTTTTAATATTATATGATATGCTTTATTAATTCGATTTACTTTTTTTAAAATATGAATTTTGGAGGTTTAAATTTTTAAATGAGATGATTTGATAATAATTATATAAATGTTAATTAGCAAAAAAAAAATATAAATGTTATCCGTAATATTTCTATGAAAAGATGGATTTTAGTTAGAAAATATTGAAAAGATAATACATCTTAGTTCAAAAAGGTAATCGGTTAATTATAAGTACTTATAAAATTATAATTTTATTTTATTAAATAGAATGCTGTGATTTAACTGAAAAAAGTGAGGTGTTAGTTATAGAAAATTAAAAAGGAAACATGTTTTAGGTGAAAAAGGTAATTGATTAGTTTATAGTAATTATAATTCAATTATGTTATTTTTCTAAATAAAATTGCTCGTAAAGTTTTAAGAAAAGGAAAAATTAGTGTTGCCCGTGATATTTTAAAGAATAGAGATATTTTAGTTAGAAAATATAGAAAAGATGATAAATTTTAGCTTAAACTTAATCGGTTAATTATTAACATTATAATATTGTTATTTTATTTTATTAAATAGAACCGTCCGTGATATAATTGAAAAAAGATTGATTTTATTTAGAGAAAATAGAAAATGTAATGTGAAAATTAAAAAGATGACATGTTTTAGGTGAAAAGGGTAATTGATTAGTTTATAATAATTATAATTTAATTTATGTTATTTCACTAAATTAAATTGTTTGTAATGTCTTTAGATTGTGAGAAATTAATGTTGCCCATGATATTTCTAGAAAAAAGGAATTTGAATTATAAAATATGGAAAATATGATACGTTTTAGGTGAAAACGGTATTCAAAAAGGTAATCGTTTAATTATAAGTACTTATCTATATATAATTTAGAATGTCGTGATTTAACTGAAAAAAGTGAGGTGTTAGTTAGAGAAAATTAAAAAAGAAACATGTTTTAGGTGGAAAAGGTAATTAATTAGTTTATAGTAATTATAATTTAATTTATGTTATTTCACTAAATTAAATTGTTTGTAGTGTTTTTAGATATTGAGAAATTAATGTTGCCCATGATATTTCTAGAAAAAAGGAATTTGAATTATAAAATACGGAAAAGATGATATGTTTTAGTTGAAAAGGGTAATTGATAATTATTAGTATTATAATATTATTATTTATTAAATAGAACCCCGTGATATATTTGTTAAAAAAAATATTTTAGTTAAAGAGATATTTTAGTTATAGAATAGAGAAAAGGTAACATGTTTTGGCTAAAAAAGGTAATTGATTGGTTAATAATAATTATAATATAATTATGTTATTTTCAAAATTGCTTGTAGTGTTTATAATAAAGGAGAAATTTTAGTTAGAGAAAATATAAAAGATATTGTGCTTTACCTGAAAAGGGAAATTAATTAGTTAGTGACAAATAGAAAAGGTAATATGTTTAATATGAAAAAGGAAATTATGTAATTAGTTAATAGTTAAGTAAGGGTAATTAGGTAAATTCAATAGGTACCAACCAACCAACCAAACTTTTAATGTTTCGGCTTTAATATAATAGAATAGATAGTATAGTATAGATGTAAAAAAAATGATTATATAAGAAAAAAGGTAGAAAAAGGAAATAGAAAACATAAAAGAAAGGGGAAAAGAGAAACAAGAAGTCATCATCTGCATCCAACAGTTCCAAGCGGGGTTTGGTTGTGCAATTGAAAGACTTGCATCTCAAAAACACATACATACAACTAGAACAACTAGAAGCAAAAGAAAGAAAGTTGTTGGCTTTTATCCTCACAACTCAAAAGACTTGCACAGTTGTTAGTTACTATGAGGCCACCAAAGAGGCCGATCCAAATGGTTACGACATGGGTTAGGCGACAGCCGCCAAAGGTTAAAGCTTTTCTTGGTGTAGTCGCCGGCATGGCTGCTCTTGTTTTGCTCCGAGCTATTGTTCATGATCATGATACCCTCTTTGTTGCTGCTGAAGCTGTTCATTCTCTTGGAATCTCTGTCCTTATCTATAAACTCATGAAGGAAAAAACTTGTGCTGGTCTCTCCCTCCTCTCCTCTCTCTCTCTCTCTCTCTCTCTCTCTCTCTCTCTCTCTCTCTCCTCTCCTCTCCTCCTCTCTCTCTCTCTCTCCTCTCCTCCTCTCTCTCTCTCCCTCTCCCCTATCTCTCCTCTCTCTCTCTCTCTCTCTCTCCAATTACTTTAATTTAGTAGAAAAAGGACCACTTTAATTTACTGAATCTTGGAGATCTTGATGAATTGTTTTGTTTTAGAATTTAGGGGTTTGCAGTTTTTAGTTTTTACTTTCCGTAGTAATTTAGTTTTAGTTATTTTCTTGTTTCAATTTAGGGTTTGTGTGATTTTGATTTGCTTGGATTAGTATTTGTTGTTTGTCTCAGCAGAGTTGAATGTATGGGACGGAACCTGCTTCTGTAAATGCTTCTTTAAATGCGGAAAACAATAGTTTATGCTAATTTATGCACATCTTGATTTTATTAGAGTTGACATGTAGTGTTCTTTTGCCAGAGCTTGATACGTTGTTTAATGAGGTTTGGTTGGAAGCAAGAATTTGAATGATATTTGTATATTTTGTGCATACATAATTATAATTTTCAGTCTTTGCTATAGATACCAATTTAAACTGGAGTCTCATCTCACTAGTTTGGGAGAAATGCTCTTCAGTGTATGCGTAGATACTTATTATTTCAGTCTTTGCCATAGCTAACCTATAGCTTCATCTCACTAATTTTGGAGAAACCGTCATTATTCCTTCGTGTTTTTATTTTCCAGTCAAAACCTCAACCTAGAACATTTGCACTCTTTCAATATTTTCCACTCTTTAATATCCCTCTTTTCCGCGATTTATTTTGTTCACAATTTTTAGTTTATTCCTACTTCATTGTGAAAGATTCAAAGTTTAGTTGGTGGAAAATCCATGTAGTGATAACAGAAGTCTGAGATAATTTGTGTTTCAAGTTTCAACTCCTTTTATGGATGGGGCTTATTAACTATCCGTGTTTACAGAACTTGTTAGGTTGCATTGTGCTTTCACCTAAAAGCTCTGCAACTTAAAAATGAATTTGAGAGAGAGAGAGAGAGAGAGAGAGAGATAGAGCATGTGTCTTTTATAGTTATATGTGTTAGATTGTTGTGTCACAATATACTCCTATCCTTTTTTTCATTTTGTGCATCTGCAAATAAGTGCTCTGTTCTTTTTGTATATGTATCTACCTCGGTTACTATCTGTATTGCTTTAAATTACTTAAATTTTTTTGCTTCACGTTACTGCAGGACTCTCACTCAAGTCCCAGGAATTGACAGCTTTGTTTTTGGCTGTCAGACTGTACTGTAGTTTTGTCATGGAATATGATATCCATACCTTGCTTGACTTGGCCACACTTGGTACAACCTTATGGGTCATATACATGATTCGCTTTAAACTGCGGTCAAGCTATATGGAGGATAAAGACAATTTCGCAATATATTATGTGGTGAGTTTTGCTTCTGCAGCATGCTCTTGTAACTTTCTTCAATAAGCAATGAACCCCTTTTTTCTCTTTCCTGATAACTCAAGGTAACTGCAGAATGCAATATTTCATGTATGTATTTTTCTCTTTAAATGTATTAAGTGGAAGACTGGTAAGGGGACTGCAATATTTCATGTATGTATTTTTCTCTTTAAATGTATTAAGTGGATGCCGCCTGGTAAGGGGACCGACATTTAAGTTACGTAGATAGCGTAAAACTTGGGTAGTATGACTTCATGCTTTCCAGGTAAACATCATATTTAGTGAAACCAAATCCAAGAAGTTGGAACGAAATAATTCCTGAGATCTGAGAGAACTTGCCTAACTATTGCCTGATTGATTTATCTCAGACTCTCAGCAGAATACTTCTTTTTCTTCTAAATAAAGCAGATTCTAAAGTGATAAATTATATAATATAGAGAGTTTACATAGAGATTAACAGAAGAAGTAGAGATTGTATCTCTCTTATGTTGTATTTATTACATGAGTAGTAGATCTTATATATAGTAGAGATAATGCACCAAAGTCTTATAGACGGTGCCTAACTATGTTAAAGTCTATGGACGGTGATAGCATATGTTGACATAGTAGCTCACAATATTTGACATCAATATTTGACACGCCCCCTCACTCGAAATCCCATCTTCGGATGAAAGACCTTTCTTGGGATTGAAGAGTGGACACTAGTAGCCCTTGAGCTTAATCTGAGCGTCCAACTATACCCATTTTAGGATCGACCGATCTTGAGTTTATTGAGTCTTTTGGGATACCGGTTATCGAATTTGCGATCACACGGTATATTTTAGGCCATGTGAAAATAATAGAAAGTGCTGCTTTTCAGCACAACGGTGGATGACCACCAATCAGTCCTTGAACTGATTATTTTGAAGAAACTGAGACTCGACTTTGTGATCACTCAGTATTAACAAGCCTGCATCTGTCATCCCTTGAACTATAAGCAACTGGAACCGTATTTAGTAGACTGCATCCCTTAAGATCGTCCATGAACTGGTCCTTCTGCTTCTTTTACAAGAATGAAATGCAAGATATAGCAGTGAACTGTGTGTATGTCTGTATACATACTACTACTTCTGCTGCTTTGTCATCGTGGCAGTGAACTGTGTGTTCATCTGTATACACTACTTCTGCTGCTTCGTCAGAGTAAGGCCCCTGAACTATTTAATTTGTAGTATCGTAAAAAATTGGAGAGATACCGTAATATCAACAACCACTTGAATACTACACAATTAAATCTATAACCGGGGCAAACTCCTAAACTAAAATAATATGCTTGTACAAACGATCCTAACAGAATTTTCCCTTGAGAAAATAACTATTAAATATTTTAACGGATCTAAATACATATAATCATTTTATTTAGGAAATATAATAAATTGGGTCAAATAAACTAACCCATCAATTTAAAGAGGTTGTCCTCTTTTGTTTCTGGCCCAATAATAAAAAAGGCCCATAATACCTGAATGAATAAGGCACCTGCCAGTCAATTACTTTTACACCGAAAGTAGAGAGCATCTCTCTTTCTCTTCAACCCTCTGCCCGCTTCTTGTCTCCTGGCTTCATCTTTTGAACAAACACACAGCCTACACCAAAAACTGATTCCAACCAGTCTGCCTTCGGGATAGCCCAGATATATATACACGCAAATATACATACAACTGTATATGTATATCAGAAAATGAATCTTCACAAAAATGAAAAGTGTTAACACGGTTGGAATCGGGATGACAAGACAAACCAGAAAGTCTTCTGCAGAATGGCCGGAAAAACAGCAGAGGCCACCACACGCGCCGGCGCGTGAGGCGGCGTCTGGTGGCTTCTGGTGGCGCGTGGCAGCGCGTGGGAAGGTTCCTGGCGGCCGGATTTCTTGGTTTTGCTTGTCTTCAGCTCTTCTTTACAGGTATGTAAGTGTGTTTAGGTTTTGATTCGAACAGAAAAAATGATTTTCTGGGCAGTTAGTATGATTTTCTGGGCAGTTAGTTTTCTGGGCTTTCTGGGTTTCTTCTGCTCCCTTTTGCAGTTCTGATTTCTTCTGCCCTAGGATAGAACATTCTCTGATACCATGATAAATTATATAATATAGAGAGTTTACATAGAGATTAACAGAAGAAGTAGAGATTGTATCTCTCTTATGTTGTATTTATTACATGAGTAGTAGATCTTATATATAGTAGAGATAATGCACCAAAGTCTTATAGACGGTGCCTAACTATGTTAAAGTCTATGGACGGTGATAGCATATGTTGACATAGTAGCTCACAATATTTGACATCAATATTTGACATAAAGTGATACCAGTTTGAACAGTTTAAACTTTGCTCTTTCTCCCTGCATATTGTCATTCGTTGTAAAGGCAGATAGGAATGTCTTTCAGCTTATTGTGAGGCATCGTCTCCGTTTCCCGGACTCTCCATTTTTGTCTTCATACCCATGTCAACAGCACATGACATGGGTGTGTGTATGGGATCTGAGTCGGATCCTTCTTATTAAAACCGTTCACTTAACCTTGTAGCATCTAACTTCAAAATGAAATAGAAGGTTTCCTTACAACATGTATTTTAGAAAGTAAAGGTCCATGAATGACTTGTTTCTATGTTATGCTTTTGGTTTTATGGCTTTATGCTACAATTTAACATACACAATTAAGTGTATATTATTTACTTGTAGTGAACACTCTCTTTATGAATGTGCTATGAATCAGCCTATATTATTTTTTATTTATATTTAGCTTACATGCCGACTCCGTGCACCCGTGTCCAATTTTGGATCCATATCCAAGACTCCTAATTATCTTAAAACCATGAATCTGATTTTTGGATTCATGACCGTGTCAGACACCCATACCCGAGTCCGGGTAACATAGGGCATCGTTCCCTTATACTATGTGCTATCATACGTCATCATACAGATTGGTTGCTTCAGCTTTCCTTTATTTTTGTGATGTTTATATTTTTTACTTAACTTGATTTGTCCTCATTGTAGGTGATTCCTTGTGCAGTATTAGCGGCATTAGTCCATCCATCCACGTCACACAACTTCATTAATAGATTCTTCTGGGGATTTTGTGTGTATTTGGAGTCTGTTTCCGTGCTCCCTCAACTGCGTGTTATGCAAAATACTAAGGTAACTGTCAGAATGCTGAAGATAAGTTTGTTTTCCTTGGTAATTGTTATTGATCTGACTTCTATTTCTTTCTGATATCAGATTGTTGAACCATTTACGGCTCATTATGTATTTGCTTTGGGTGTTGCAAGGTTTTTGAGCTGTGCCCACTGGGTTCTCCAGGTTTGTGCTTGCTTAATTGCTTATAGCCTCGTAGCATTCAAGATGATTATCTTTACAATCTTGGGTACAGGTGTTGCTAAATGGACATCTGACATTTATGTTTATATAGGTCACTGTAATTCATTGCCCACTTGATTATAAGTAGATAATGTTGACGCTACTTCTCTGGAGTATATTGTTTGGAATGCCTGCTTTGCACCCAAATTGATGCTGTGTATTTAGCAATGTAAAGTGTTGCGGCTTAAAATTATTTCTTTGTTGCAGGTGTTGGACACTCGTGGCCATCTACTTGTTGCTCTGGGATATGGACTGTGGCCTTCCATGGTTCTTATTTCAGAAATAGTCCAAACCTTTATACTAGCAGACTTCTGTTACTACTATGTTAAAAGGTAAAAATTTGCAAAGCTTTAATATGGGGATTAATTTGCTGTTATTGTACGTTATCGTTATCATGTCCTCTCTTCTATTTGTTTACTGTTCTTTCTTCTTGCAGTGTTTTCGGAGGACAACTTGTCTTGCGCCTTCCATCTGGTGTAGTTTAGCGGAGGATGTAAGCCTTGAAAGTTAACTTATATATGGTGGTTAGTTTTTCGTTTTTGCCTCACAGAATCCTTGTCGGTTGAGAATTGTCCATGTCATGATGACTGAAAATCAGTGATGTGGATGGTTTGTAAAGGTGGGAATATGGAATTTGATGGACTTCTAAATTACAGTCTGACATTTCCCAGATTTCTTAGTAATATTTATTGTCCTAATTATGGAATCATTTCAGTCTTTATGATTTATACTGAATCTGGACTGGGGTGAGAATCTCAGTAGGGGTGAGAAATGATGTTGAACTTGTTGACTTTTTGGATGTTGTAAACTTGCTGTCAACTAAGAACATGGGGTGTTGTGGATTTGCAAGTTCCGAAAGCTTACAAGTTCTTTGCAACTGACTTGGTAGTTTAACGTTCAAAAAATCAATGAACATATGTAGGTTTGTTAGAAGAAAAGTTTACTGAGCTTACTCTAGAAAAGATAAGAAACGAGGTGGTAAATAAGAGTGGTTTTAATCTACGTACCTGAGTTTTTCAAGGAAATGAAGATTCGTAAAATAATCAAGTTATTTAAATTTGTAACGTATACCCACTCCCTCAAGTATCCCATATTTTGTGAAAAACAAATTTGGAGAAAAATTGACGCTTCATTTTTATTTTTATTTTTAAAAAAGTTTGTAAACATATTAAAGAAAATAAATAAACATAAATCTTTCCGATCTTCTTAAAATTAAACACAGAAGCAGTGGAGGTAAATTGTTAACACGATTAGTGGCAAAAGTACATACTCCTATGCTAAGTTTGAACTGTAGGTGTGACAAGATGTTAATAAAATCTTTTTTTGTTTGAAAGGAATAAAATCTTAATATTACAGTAAAGGTTAATAAAAGATTATTTTATTTACACTTATCTAAACATCTGATGTGATTTTGTAAAAAAAAAAAAAAAACTGACGTGATGAATGGCTTAAAAAATTAATTTCAGCTGTAAAGTGAAAGGACTAAGAAAATAACATCTGGCCTGGTCTGTCATGTTGAAAATTGAGATAAGCCGACCTAAAAAATGCAGGTTTTTGTCTCAAAATAAACCAAACAAAAACGATGATCGTATCTGTGAGCTATGTTTTTCATTTTTATAGTGGCTACTTGTGACCTACTCCTCCTCCTTATATCAAAAAACTAAGGATGTGTTCACTTGGAAAGAATGGAATGAGGTAGGAATGGAATGAATATTGTAAACAAAATTTATGAATAAAGGGGGATGTTGGAGAAAATAATGAACAAATATGAGAGAAAAGAAGTTTTTTATGATGAAGATTGCAAGGAAAATGATGAAGATTGGGAATGGAGCATTCCTTCCAAAACATGTGGGTTAGAATTCTAGTTCAAATTATTTGGAGAGGAATGAAGCAAGGAATGAAATTTATAAACACTTTCCCCAATCTCCCCCAAATAATAGTATAAATTTCATTCCATTCTCCCCCATTCCATTCAATTCAAGTGAACATAGCCTAAACGTCTCAACTTTTGCCAACTTGTTCCCCTTACTCCATTGTCACAGCTGTGTACCACCATTTCAGCTCTCAAATTTCTGGTCCACAAATGATTCTATTCTACCGGTTCCTCTATTAATTAACTTTATTTAGCAGTTCCATTATTAGTTTCTAATATTCTACTTAGTATGATATGTTTGAAATAATATGATATGTTCTAACTTTAGATAACTCTTAGCCTGTTATAGAAATCGACCGATTTCTAAAAAATTGTCGATAAATCGGTCAAAAATGGGTCAAAATTTTGGAACCGATTCGGTCGATTTTGCAAAAATCGTTGATAAATCACTGATTTTTCAACCAAATTACCCGATAAATCGTAAATCGGTACTTCAATAGAATTGTTCCGATTTCCGAAATCTGCAACACTGCTCTTAGTTAACAGCTATGATTTTATTTCTTTGAAAAGGCTTTTTTTTTTAGTAGTGCTAGGTACCCCAAATTGGTACCCAAAAAATGCTCCCAAATGATGTGATTTCTGTCATATTCATTCTGGATAAAGTTATAACAATTATTTAAGTCCACTCAATGTATAACTAGTAATTTGCTTGGCTGTATCATGCAATCAAGATTTAGTACTAAAATTTTGCTATCACAATGACTTAGTATTCACCTCTGATTGTTTAAAATTTGGAGTTTAGACACATTTTAGACGAAAAGGAGATTTCTTCATACCAAAAAATTTATTTAAATTCTGTTCAAGTGAACCACTAGCTCTAATTCAGTTGTTATTAACCTTGTTATTTCAAATACTGAATAAATACTTTGTAGATGATTTTTATTAATTGATTTAAAAAAGATTTAGAACCATAATTTAAAGTATGATAGGTGAAAACAATTAAACTGTAATGATGATGGACATGATAACGCTGGATAAGAGCCATTTTATATGGGAATATTAGGCAGCTTACGTTTAAGTGGGTAGGCCATATTGCCTTATATATAGAGCCACTTTGGGGTAGCTGCCCCAATCATGTACGCTTAAATTTTATATTTGAGTTATCTTTTAATTCATGTTTTATTCTTTAAATATATTTGAATTTTATATTTATTTTTAAATTTAAAAAATATAAATTTCTATAATTCTAATTAAGTATTTTGAAATAAATTTATTTTAAGTAAAATTAGTCAAACATATACTTCTATATAAAATTAAAATTATCACTTTTCATCTAAAACTAATAAATTGCACTTTAACATTTTTTTAAATTAACCGGGCTCATAATCCCCCGCAAGTATTTTTTGTCTCGGGAGTTCCATCCCCATGCATGCCAACCTTACGCGTACTTGCAATATTTCTATATTAATCTCACAAATTTATTTTAATGTAGAGATTTATGGTGACAAATCTCTACACTGTCTATAAATACAACCACATCTTTCTGCACATTACAAACAAAAAAGCTATTAATCCTTTATTCTTATTATTACTTAGTTTCCCTGCAAATACATAAAGCCATGGCCGTATTCAAAGCTGTGATTGCTGCACTCTTTGTCTCTTTATTTGTTCTGCATCTTGTTCAAGCAACACAAATGGTAATATAACACAGCTTCTTGATTTTACTAATTTAAAGAGTTTATGTTTGATGAAATTCCCTTTGAGATTCGTAAATGAAGTGATGTCGGACCTCCACTTT
Source organism: Kitagawia praeruptora (assembly GCA_037693485.1). Taxonomy (NCBI): domain Eukaryota; kingdom Viridiplantae; phylum Streptophyta; class Magnoliopsida; order Apiales; family Apiaceae; genus Kitagawia; species Kitagawia praeruptora. The sequence goes on along the minus strand of CM075347.1, from coordinate 88,237,056 downwards.
AGTGATCAATTTGATATGTTTGTGTAACTAACTATATGTATGCATGTATGGTTTGAATGATGCAGGGCAGCAACTCGGACTCCGTTACAAGTTATCCTAAGGAAAAAATTGGTAATGATCATTTACCAAATCAAACTAATTTGATTGGCCCTTGAAAAATTGTTTTTAGTTTGTGGTTATGTTATCTTTGTATACAACAAGTTTTTATGTAAAAATTTGAAACATGTATAGATTGCGGTGGAGCTTGTGCGGCAAGGTGCATACTATCGTCTAGGCCAAGACTGTGCAAGAGGGCTTGTGGAACATGCTGCGCACGCTGCAACTGCGTCCCACCGGGCACATCCGGCAACTTAGAAACTTGTGCTTGCTATGCCAACATGACCACCCACAATAACAAGCGCAAGTGCCCCTAAACTTATACTCCAATAATTAGCTTGAAAACCCATAGTGCATCTCGTCAATAAATGGGCTTTATAGTTTGTATATCTTTTCTTACTTCATGTACTTCAATTTATCTATCTTCTGTTTGAAGTTTTCATTTGTATATTATGTGTGAGCTTAAGCTAGATGGAGTATCTTACTAGCTCGTTTTGTAATGTTTGTAAGTAAATGTCAACTCGAAATTATGTTATAAATGATGCTATAAAAGTTTGTCAAAAATATATTGGATAGTGCCAAATATTCTATCTTATTAGTGTTCTCCGGATGTATTGTGATTTGTAAGTAGAAATTAAAATACTACTATTCGATAAACTAAAAGAAATAAACGTTTACGCAAGACTCACAGTAGATCATAATATTGGTGGGGGAGGAATGAAAAAGTTGGGTTCATAATGTTTCGAAAAAGAATGACCAAACTGGAGGTAAATTAATATATAGGAGGTTGATAGGCTAGAAATAAAAGACAGTGCTACCAAAGCTCAATTTCAAAATCCAAATTATACGATCTAACATATTTGTCACACTTGAGATCACAGAACGGCTCAACTTGATGAGGTTCCTTAAGAAAGCTCAAGTCCATGAGGGTCCATAATACCCAACCGATGAACAAAAGGTTCCTATAGGTGAAGCTGAAAGGCAGAACGCCCGGCCAGCAGCCCCGAAGGTAGTTAGAAAAGGGGAGATATCCAAACAGACAACGATCCATTTTTTTTTTTTTGGATGCTACGATGAAATGCAATCAACAACCTTTATATCTGCATCATATCTTTACATAAAGCTTCAGAAATAGGCGCAGGGCACTCATTAAACCAGACAAATCTCTCTCAACATTCTACACAAATCTGGCCAAAATGTGAGCTACTTGATTTCCACTTCTGCAAACAAATCGAAATTCAGCTCATATATGCAACATTTTTCTGATAAATTTACCCTCTTGAATTACATTACCAACATTAGAAAAATCTTCTTTCTCATCAGTCTTTTTTTTTTTCCTAAACCTCATCATTCATATCTTGTCATAGTAATAGCAGAATCCCTCTCAACAATAGCCTCTTGTAAATTCAACATACTAGCCAACTTAATAGCCTCAGCAGCAGCCATGACTTCAACTGCCTTTGGCACAAAATATCTCTTCAAATTTATTGAAGCTCCTTCATCAACGAACTCCCCTAAACAATTTCTAGCAATTATTTTTAATACCAGAAGTACTTACACAAGAAAAACAAGGCCCATCAAAGTTAATCTTATATGTGTTTCGAGGTGGAGGAGACCATAATACTCGACTGGAAACTCTACTCAAGGTTACACACTTGAGCCCCGTAAACTGATTAAGATAATCATTGCCTTGAATAACAACACCTTGCGGCTAAAGGATTTTTTATTTAATTCTAGCCTTATTCCTATTCATCCATATCATCCACAAAATAATAAGATATAAGCAATATTCCCTCCCATTCAAACTTTTAAATGTATAAGACACAAAATCCAGAGTCGAATTAAACTCAAAGGAGATCTCCTTGCAACCACTTAAATCCCACACTTGCAGAGAATAAGGACATTTCAGAAGAAGGTGCAGGTTTGTTTGTTTCCACAGGGGTTGCACAGATAACAATTAACATTTACTTCTATTTGCTTTCTAGCCAAACTAGCCCCCGTAGCAATAAACAATTGATATGCTCAATGATATTAGATATATTAAATATCTGACTAGAAATACAGATACTCCTGTTTGAAATAGTGATAAACAATTGGCTATGTTACAACTTACATCACACATCACACATGTAGATGAAAAGTGTTGATGTCTCTTGGATAAGGACTTTATGGTAAGAAAATTAGAGTTCTGAGATGCACTTCCCGTTGATGAAATCAATGACTTGGGCCACTGCCTGCTCAAGTGGAGCAGCAACTGCAGCTAAATTTTCTGGGAAATAATAAATTATTAAGATCAAAGACATAAAAGAAAGCATGAGCATTATTGCTTGTTTTTGTAGTTTAATACCGGTAACGCCTGTGACCACCATAGTATGAACCTGCTATGATATCGCAATGTTTTTGCAGCATTCAAATTTACCATATTTTGAATTCTCATCAATTCCACTTGAGCTGCAAGGTTCTGTTCAAGCAAGACTTCCGCTTTTGCCATCCACAGTTAACATGAGTCCCAAAGTCACAATCTTTACAGTAATACATCCAAAAGTTTTCTTGAATAATCCAAAAACGTACTACATCACATGTGAATTTAGAATTAGTGGGCAGACCCAAGTCATTAACAGAGTATTTGAGAGCAAGCTTGTGCTTGTGCTCGTGATCTTTGCGCTTCATTGTTTCAGGCAAAGCAACACAATTTTCGTGCAGATCGTATTGGCAAATTTTGCAATTATATCCAGAGGCCTCTCCAACTTCACTACAAGCATTGCAATAGAATTTACCTCCATCATAAGATGGAGAAGACAAAAGATGAATAACGTGTTGGGGGTGGGACTTGTGATTAATTTGTTTCAGTTGTGATTGAGATGGAGAAGGTAAAGAACTGGTGGATGATTCAACTTTAATTTCCGAACAATGTGGATGAAGATCGTAGTCACATTTAGAGCAACTAAATGAGAATCCGAACCCTGGTTGGTTACAAGAATCACAGATGAAGCGGGCGGCCGGATGGATAAGTTGGGTAAGGGACTAGTTCAAAGGGTGAGTTTGATGAGAAGGGTGATCAATACAGCGAGGTGCATGAAAGAATTGTTCATGAAGAAAGAATTTGCATTGCCAACACCCGTATGTTTTGTCGGAGCAAGGAAACTTGCAACCCGAACAATTTGTTTATTTTGATGGAAAGTAAGGCCATGAGGGTGGCTGAAATGCTTGTGCTCCATGATCTGATAATGAACTTCTATATTTTGATCAAGTTCCAAGTAGATTGTTAACTTGAGACTTCTGATTTTGCAGCTGCAAGTCTGCTCGACTTTATAGCTTTGATTCTTACCAATTTACGGATGAAAAATTAGTCAATTTAAATTGGTAATTTGTGCAGCACGAAACTAAGGATCTTCATTACAAAATCCACGATAAATTCGTGCCAATTGGGTCACCACAAAATCGGAAAATTTTATTTTGGAGTGAAGGGTACTGTGTTATCAATGTAATACTACATTTTTTCACTGATATGGATCGAAATAGATACGTTGAGATCCTATCACCTAGGTACATCTATCACGGTTCTAACTGTTTGAGCATGTTCATATTCAAATACTACATTTAGCGAGTAGACAAAAGAAGTCAAGTAAGCTTCACTGATTGCAAGTCAACATACTCGATCACCAGAATATCCAGATTATTTTTAGTAAGAAAATAAATAAATCCAGATTATCTCACAGATGTGTAAATGTTGACATTTTTCAAAAAGTGGTAATTATATATCGTTCTAAAAACACCTTTTCCCCCAGCTCCTGAACTACGTTTCTCAACATTTTTTTTGCCGATTAGCAAGTCGGTCATGTGTTGATATAGGCACCAGTCATATTTAATTGTGGGAGTACTCCTAAATAGATTTTCCCCCAATAATGGACTCTTGAATTTGGGGTCTTTTAAAGTTCGGGTCTTCGGGAGTCTTTGGCGCTATTCCTATCCATCCTAGCCCCTTTTTTCTTTCAAATTAGCGTATTTGTACTGAATAAATATCCGAACTACACTGAGGACCTAATTCTACCCCTTGAGCAGAGGTCATAGTCAAAAGCTCGACGAGCTTGCAAGCTTAAGTACACTTTGATAATACATATTAAGAAGCAAAATCAGACAAAATAAATAGAGCCAAGACTACGTTACGGCTAGCCCAGTCCTTCCGGCAAGGATCTCCATGAGCAGTTGATTCTGTTGCAACCAGCCTACATCAGGTCTGCACTTGATAGTTGATACCAACGTCCATCCTAAACTTGCATCTGTCCTGTTCGGGGCTGTTATCTGCATGAGCCACAGTGACTTCCACATTAATTATAGCTCCTGTAGTAGGTACATCCATATTTCATACTACTAAATAAACTCGGTAACGAAATTCATAGTGAGATCATTGTAGCTCTCACAACGAAATAAGATATACATAATCCATACTGCAACAATGTCATTACTTATATATTTGGCCCAAGGCCCAGGTCATAGACTCATAGTGATGCCTATATAAATGGCAGTTTCTGCTCCAATGTCAAATTTCATACATTGAAACTATCTCAAAGGTTAAAATACATAAAATAACAACTATAGCCTATAATTAACACATCTGACTTTATAATTCTATTATAATGTTGATAAAAATTATTTAAGGTATGTAGATATGTATCTTTAGAGGACACAAAGGCAATGAAGATAGAATCCAAGGGGACCAAATTGCAAGCATCAAATATTACTAACTAGGACCAGTATGGAAAGTTTCACAGTTTCCATTTATAAATATGAAACTGAACGATTCTTCAAATATCTTGTGCATCATATTCTCTGCTCGCAAGATGAAATACAGGGGATATATATAATTAGACTAAACTACGAATCATGTCATGCAGGCAAAACAGGAGTACAACAAGCAAGTGACTAATCTATTAAAATCTGGTGTATGACACCACTATAGATAAAACACATTTTTGCAGCTATAAAGTCATTTAGTCACTCAGAATTCCCCTCTCTTAATTGATTTCTGGCTTAGATCTTGTACTAGAGTGAGAATTTACCTACCCATAACAAACCTGATATAATTGAGTTGCCTAAAAGATATTCCATGTAGCATTGATCTCTTCAGGACTGTTTTTTTTGAAGTATCATGAAAGATTATCAATACAAGAGATAAGCTCTTCGTATCGCAACAATCTTTAATCTACGACAAGAAAAGTGATATGACCCATTAATATTTAAGTAACATATGAGAAAGATAGTAATAGCGGAAGTAGTAAGACCACTTGAGTTTTCAAAGTATTAAAATTTTACTTTTCTTAGAAAGTTGTGAACTGTAAAAAATTGGATGGAACATCCCAAAATAAAAACAGTCAAGAATTAAATGGGACAGGGGGAGTAGAAACTAAAGGTAAGTAATCACAAACCAAAACAGGCGATTCCGGAGTTCAAACCCTTCCTACAATGGTTTTAGCAGCAAAATATATGTACATGAGCACGAGGCTCTTACTTCGAAAAGAGCATAAAAAGACTAACGATTCTATAAAACATACCAAGGAGATAAAGGAGACAAATACTTGTCATAATCAGAATTACATCAACAGATTTAACTGGCATGACCTAAACATTCATTCCACACACACTTGGCAAAAAATAAAAAAACATTCCACAAGCACCTTGTTACAACTTATAACTAGCAAAAGGAACAGCCAAGATAGCGAGACGTTCCATTATTCATGTAGTCACTCGAATTCCCCTCCTTGATAGAGACTTCTTGCTAAGATCTTGTACTAGAGTGAGAACTACGATTGCCTAATTGATAGCAAATGTGATACAATTGAGTTGGCTAAAAGAAAATCCTAGTAAAATTGATTAATTCAGAATTATGATTGACTTTCTGCTCTCATGTTCCAAAAAATCTAAGCCAGACACAAAACCAAAGGCAAAGCAAGATAAAATACAGGGGGAGGACATATAATTAGACAACCGGGTAGAAATTGACTAACCTGACCCTAAAGTGCGATGGTATTAAGTTGTGACTTGCAGCCTTCAAGAGGGACAGGGAGGCGGTGGACAGAGAGGGGAGTGAGAAGCACCTTTTGCTGCTGAGAGTCGCGACGAACTTGGAACCTGTAGTATTCCCAAAAGGAATGTCTAGCGCCACCGGGGGTAGTGGGGTCACTGAAGTCGGTATGGGTGAAGCACAGGATGTTACTCCCCAAATGAAGCATCTGGGTGACACGTAATTGGTCAAGCATGTCGGGACCAAACGGGGAGCAGGAGGACCACGAAACCTCGAGGCACTCATTGGTGTGAATATCATAGGCAGTGATGCAATTACTGTAATCGGTGTTGGTAATAAGAAAATAGAGAACGTCATCCACGGGGGAGGACGCAGGTTCGCCTGTCCAGGACAACATGTTATCGTCAAGACAAACCCATTGATGGTTGTTGTCGGGATAGTAGGCGTAGAGGGAAGTGAGTAAATCAAAATAAACGAGCAAACGATTATTCTTGGGGTCAGAAACAATGGGTTGATCAATATGCATTTGATGATCAATTCCAGACATTGGTATTGCTTGCCACCTGCCATTCTTCTTGTCATAGAACTCGCCGAATGACCAGAGTGGAGTTCCAGATTCGACACGAAAGATGAAGATGTTGTCGCCAAGGGAAGCACAACTTGGATATGACCTATAGCAATTAAGCATCCCGCCTAAGTCCTTCCAACTAGTACCACTGGGGTCATCCAAATCAAGGAAAGATGTGCCGCAATGGATGTGGTAATCATCATCATCATCATCTGGCTTCTCTGGGTATCCTCTGTTGTAAAAATCATCTGGGTTCCCGATGGCGTAAATCACTGAACCAGCAGCGATTAAACCGTACCACGTATTGTGATTCCAAAGAAAGCCGCCGCTAAGTTTTATAACTTTGTTCTCTCTCAGATCCACTGTGTAGAAATCTGATCTTTTAGCTATGCCCTTTGTTTGCACCACTACCTTATCCCTTCCCACCCACGACTTAATATTTCCTTCCTCCATCTCTTTTTTCTGTCTTCTACCTTTTTATTTGTGCTGCAAAACCCTGGCAAGGCCCCTAGCTGCTGGTGCTGGAAATCCTAAAACTCTCTTATAAAACACATTTTCAATATTTTAGGAATATTGAAAGGGTTTGATGCTCGATTTACCAGAGGTTAAAATAATCTTCATACAAAATTAAGAGTATATGTATAAATTATTAGAAAAAAAAATTACATTTACAAAAGTGCTCCTGTGAGGCCCTTTACTTTATAAGTATAAATCTATATATATTATAATGCCTGGAGATCGGAAATGCACCAGAACAGTTCAAGGTATTTTTCTTGAATTTTCGTTTTTTTGAATTTTTTTATTAAAATTATTTTCTTGCATTAAATAGCTATTAATGACATTTTAATTAGTCATTAATTACACCTATTAAACATATATTAAATTTACTCTATTTAATTTGTTTAAAAATTAGCAAACTTTAGTTGAACATTATAGTTATTTTTTCAATATTAAATATTAATTATATATAGTTATGTTTATTTTTAGTTAAAATGACGAATAACAATTGTTTATATTGCGTTATTTTTTATTCCCTATTCAAGATCACTATAATTTATTTTCGGATGATTATAGGGTACACGATCTTAACTACTCAAGCAATTTTTATTATCAATAATTGTGAAAATCGTAATAAATTATGGAAGTACAAGATATTTATTAAATTTCTGGAATTGTATACAAACAGTACAGATAGATTTTCAATTTTTCACATGAATAAATAATACATGAGTATGATCAAATCGATTAAATTTAACAAATCCAGTCATTTATCGAAAGATAAAATTGATAAAAAAAAGCTATATACCCATTGTTTCGTTATATTGTGTTGAAATAATTTTTTATTGTAATTAAACAAATTCTTATACTATTATTGAATATGTATATTATGTTAGGGCTGTCGGTTTTAAAAAACATTATTAACCAACTTCTCAAATAATCTTTATTATCAATGATTGTGGAATCGTAGTAAATTATGGAAGTACATGGATCTTTACTTAATATCTGAAATTTGTAAACAAATCATGTGCATACACACATGAGTTATGACCAAACTAATTAAATTGAACAAACTCAACCATTTTATCGGAAGATTAAATTGATAAAAAAAATTATATGCCCATTGTTTCATTATATTGTGTCAAAATAAATTAATATTCAAATTAAATAAATTCTTAAACTATTATTGAACATGTATATTATGAGAGGGGTGTCGGTTTTAAAAAACGTTATTAAGTTGTATTCAATTTTTGTAACTTTTGATTGTAAATATTACGTTCATATTGTAATTTTTATTTTTATATGTTTGTGATGTTTTTAAGATTATCAAAATTTTAGATATATATAATGAAAATATTTTTCACTCAACCATTTTATCGGAAGATTAAATTGATAAAAAAAAATTATATGCCCATTGTTTCATTATATTGTGTCAAAATAAATTAATATTCAAATTAAATAAATTCTTAAACTATTATTGAACATGTATATTATGAGAGGGGTGTCGGTTTTAAAAAACGTTATTAAGTTGTATTCAATTTTTGTAACTTTTGATTGTAAATATTACGTTCATATTGTAATTTTTATTTTTATATGTTTGTGATGTTTTTAAGATTATCAAAATTTTAGATATATATAATGAAAATATTTTTCCAATTAATAATTCATGTAAATTATTTTTAAATTAATTTTAATAGAAAATTAATAAGAGACCAATCAATTTTTAAGAATAATAGAAATTATTTTATCTATTACAGTACTTTTATATAAAAATCTATATCTATATATATTATAATGCCTGAAGATCGGAAATGCACCAGAACAGTTCAAGGTATTTTTCTTGAATTTTCATTTTTTTTATTTTTATAATGCCTGGAGATCGGAAATGCACCAGAACAATTCAAGGTATTTTTCTTGAATTTTCATTTTTTGATTTTTTTATTAAAATTCTTTTCTTGCATTAAATGGCTATTAATGACATTTTAATTAGTCATTAATTACACGTATTAAACATATATTAAATTTACTCTATTTAATTTGTTTAAAAATTAGCAAACTTTAGTTGAACATTATAGTTATTTATTCAATATTAAATATTAATTATATATAGTTATGTTTATTTTTAGTTAAAATGACGAATAAAAATTGTTTTTATTGCGTTATTTTTTTATTACCTATTCAAGATCACTATATTTTTTTTTCGGATGATTATAGGGACACGACCTTAACTTCTCAAGCAATTTTTATTATCAATAATTGTGAAAATCGTAATAAATTATGGAAGTACAAGATATTTATTTAATATCTAAAATTGTATACAAACAGATAGATTTTCAATTTTGCACATGAATAAATAATACATGTGTCATGATCAAATCGATTAAATTTAACAAATCCAGTCATTTATCGGAAGATAAAATTGATAAAAAAAGCTATACACCCATTGTTTCGTTATATTGTGTTGAAATGATTTTTTATTGTAATTAAACAAATTCTTATACAATTATTGAATATGTATATTATGAGAGAGCTGTCGGTTTTAAAAAACATTATTAACCAACTTCTCAAATAATCTTTATTATCAATTATTGTGGAATCGTAGTGAATTATGGAAGTACATGGATCTTTAATTAATATCTGAAATTTGTAAACAAATCATGCGCATACACACATAAGTTATGACCAAATTAATTAAATTGAACAAACTCAACCATTTTATCAGAAGATTAAATTGAAAAAAAAAATTATATGCCCATTGTTTCATTATATTGTGTCAAAATAAATTAATATTCAAATTAAATAAATTCTTAAACTATTATTGAACATGTATATTATTAGAGGGGTGTCGATTTTAAAAAACGTTATTAAGTTGTATTCAATATTTGTAACTTTTGATTGTAAATATTACGTTCATATTGTAATTTTTATTTTTATATGTTTGTAATGTTTTTAAGATTATCAAAATTTTAGATATATATAATGAAAATTTTTTTCCAATTAATAATTCATGTAAATTATTTTTAAATTAATTTTTAATAGAAAATTCATAAGAAACCAATCAATTTTTAAAATAATAGAAATTAATTTATCTATTAAGTACTTTTATATAAAAATTAATTATAATAGCAGGAAACTGGAGAGACTTGCACTCAGAAGTTTCAAAATATTTTTCTTGAATTTTCACATTTTTATTTTTTATTAAAATAATTTTCTTGCATTTAATTAATAATTAATTATACCTATTAAATATATATTAAATACACTTTATTTCATATTTAATATAAAAGTTTAACAATTTTATTAAAACATTATTATTATTATTATTTTGTTATAAAATATTAATGATTTATACAAAAATACCATTATTTTAAGGTAAAACAATAAATAAAATAATTTTTATCGTCATTTCTAATCCTTATTCAAAATCATTGCAAATTTTTTGGCAATAATTAATAGACGATTTTAACTTTTCGATAAATTCGTAATCAATGATCGTGAGAATCATGATAAGATACATAAGTATATATATTTTTCGATTAACATCCACAATTTAAATAAAAGTAATATCATAGAATTTACATTTATACCTCAACAAATTATACACGAGGTGTGACCAACTCGATTAAATTGAATCAAGTGGATCCTTTTTTTCGTCAATTAAATCAATAAAAAAATTACATATTCGTTGTTTGATTATTTTGTGTTGGAAAAATTAATATTCTAATTAAACACATTCTTATACTATTACTAATCAATTAATCATGCATGTATGTTATGAGATGGGAGACGGTGTTTAAAATCGTTAATTAGTTACATTTAATATTTACAAATTTTTATTATAGGAATTATGTTGACATTGTATTTTGGTATGGAAAATAGTAAAAGGTGTTTAAGGAGTTGATTTTTGCTATTTTAAACAAATTCTCACTTTTTGAGCATTAAGTAAGGGTGTTATAAAACGAGCATCGACTTTAAAAACAATTATATGTAAAAATTAATTATAAAATTTAATAAAAGAATATTAGAATATGTGAGTATCACTTTGATGTGTCCATGGATTTAATTTTAATGTTACAAACAAAACAGTTCTTATAAAATGCTCTGAAAAATTAATTAAATGTAGAGATACGGGTGTCGGATCACTCCAAAAAAACATGAAGCATGACTTACAATATGCATTTGAATTCTGCTTTTTTCGTGATAAAACCAAATATATCGACAAGTGAAATCAATCACACCTCTCATCACATTTACATTCTAATTCTTTTCATTATACAATCAATTTTACTAACAAATAATTTAATAACAAATTAAGCAATCACTTCTTTTATGATGTCATCGACAATAGAAAAGATTCACAAATGTTATTTTTACTTATTCAATGTCAAACTTTGCAAATGTTTGTCAATATTGGATTTCAAAAGCATTTTTTATGCGACAAAATAGGTTCGTCAATATCTTCAAAATTATTATTATTATTAATATTCAAGAATTTAACTGAAACATGTTTTTTCTTTTCACCTAATTCTTTTCTCTTTAATTTTTAAACATTGAAATTTAATTACATTTAACTTAATTTTTAATTTATCATATTAACTTTCAAATAATAAAATTTAACAAACAATAATGTTATGTGTATAGTTTTTAAAAAAAATTTCGTGCCGCGCGTAGCGCGGCTTTGTTACCTAGTATAATATAACCTTAGGAGAAGTGCTTGATGACAACCTCATGCCCAAGTTTTCTCATATTGAAATGGTATTTAAAGATATTTTGTTTTGCTTTTTAAAATAGCGAGGAGCGTGATAATTAAGGGAGGACAATTTGTTCTTTCTCGTTAGAGCATCTACCCTTATATATAATTTTACATGATCATGAATATAGATAATTCCTTTGGAAAACACATGTTCACCCCTAGCAAAAATACCATCTTACATAATTTCATTGGAGATGCTCTTAGAAAGATAAATGGTAAGGAATCGAAAAAGATTTTCAAAAATTTTATATATTTTTTATTATTAATTAATATAATCTTCTATACTATCTATACTATTATATAAATTCCGAAACATTGAAAGTTTTGGTACCTGTTTTTTGGTACCAATTTTTTGGTACCTGTTTTTTGGTACTTCGTGAATTTACTTATGTACCCTTCACTATAATGAAAAATATATATTAAAGCACCTAAAATAAATTTTAACATAATATAATTAGGGCTTCAAGTGCCTAAGGATGACCTCAGGAGAGGACCCTGAGGTTAAAACAGTTACAATACAAATAGGAGGGTATTTATGTAAATCACTGGGAAAAAATTTTTGTAATTACAAAAATGCCATACTATTATATAAATTCCGAAACATTGAAAGTTTTGGTACCTGTTTTTTGGTACCAATTTTTTGGTACCTGTTTTTTGGTACTTCGTGAATTTACTTATGTACCCTTCACTATAATGAAAAATATATATTAAAACACCTAAAATAAATTTTAACATAATATAATTAGGGCTTCAAGTGCCTAAGGATGACCTCAGGAGAGGACCCTGAGGTTAAAACAGTTACAATACAAATAGGAGGGTATTTATGTAAATCACTGGGAAAAAATTTTTGTAATTACAAAAATGCCCCTGCGGGGCCCTTACTTTATAAGTAGAAATTGTTATAACCTTAGGAGAGCACCCTGAGGACAACCTCAGGTCCATTTTTCTTATATAATTAATGGTAATTAGTCGATTGCCTTTTTCATATTTACTTTTAGTTTGTAGATGTTACATTTTATCATATCTTCCAATCATTAATATTACCTTTCGAATTAAAATACGTTTCCTTTTTTATTTAAAACTAATCTTACAATCATTAATATATATTCAAAAATCTATACTATTATATAAATTCCGAAACATTGCAAGTTTTGGTACCTGTTTTTTGGTACTTCGTGAATTTACTTATGTACCCTTTTTTATAAAGAAAAATATATATTAAAACACCTAAAATAAATTTTAACATAATATAATTTATGGTAATTAGTCGATTGCCTTTTTCATATTTACTTTTATTTGAAGATGTTACCTTTTATCATATCTTCCAATCATTAATATTACCTTTCGAATTAAAATACGTTTCCTTTTTTATTTAAAACTAATCTTACAATCATTAATATATACCCGAAAATATCATACAATTTTTTTCAATTATTAATAAAATATATTAAAAATATACTTTGTTTATAATAAAGAAACATTAGTATAATCCGTAAACATGTGTATATTAAATTATATTAATTAAAGTTAAAAATTATGTAAAAAATAATGATTATATAAATTGGTACCAGTTTTTTTGTACCTATTTTTTGGTACTTCATGAATTTAATTATTTACCCTTCATTATAAAGAAAAATATATATTAAAACACCTAAAATAAATATTAACATAATATAATTAATGGTAAGTAGTCGATTACCTTTTTCATATTTAGTTTTAGTTGAAGATGTTACCTTTTATCATATCTTCCAAACATTAATATTTTCTTTCGAATTAAAATATGTTTCCTTTTTGATTTAAAACTAATCTTACAATCATTAATATATATCCGAAAAAATCGTACCATATTTTTCAATTATTAATAAAATCTATCTATACTATTATATTAAAGCCGAAACATTAAAAGTTTGGTTGGTTGGTACCTATTGATTTTACTAATTTACCCTTACTTAATTACAGATAAAATATTTTTTTATATTTTATCTAACTAATATTTTTGCTTTACTAATTACTTTCCTTTTTCAGGTTAAACATGTTAACTTTTTTTTTCTTTTTAATAGCTAAGCAGTTTCCTTTTTCAGGTAAAATATAATATCTTTTATATTTTATCCAACTAAAAAGCATATTATAATTACTATTAACTAATTAATTAATTTTTTCATTCAAATTATCTTTTCTCTTTTCTCTAACTAAAATATCTCTTTTTCCAATTATATCACGGGTTACCTTTTAAAAATCTTCTTTTATATTTTATTTAACTAAAATTTTTACTTTACTAATCAATCTACTTTTTTCAGGTTAAACATGTTACCTTTTTTTTAATAACTAAACAGTTTACTTTTTCAAATAAAATATAATATCTTTTATATTTTTTCTAATTAAAAAACAAATTATAATTACTGTTAACTAATAAATTAATTTTTTATCTTTTATCTTTTCTTTAACTAAAGTATTTTTTTCCCAATTATATCACTATTTAATAAAATATATTAAAAATCCGTATACATTGTTTATAATAAGGAAACGTTAGTATAATCCGTAAAAATGAGAATATTAAATTATATTAAATTAAAATTAAAAAATATTAAAAATAATGATTATGTAAAAACATAATTGTAATATTAAATAAAATTTATATAATATAATAAAAAAAACATGTGCATCACACGGGCATTGAAAGTTTGTCCATTCGATCTTCAGCATGGTCATCCTAACTATTGAAATAAATAGTAAAATAATATAATTAGTGATAATTAGTCGATTGCCTTTTTTTAATTAAAAGAGGTTTACTTTTAATTGATTGATGATATTACCTTTTATAAACACCTAAGATAACGTATCTTCCAATCAAAAATATTTTTTTCTAAATAAAATACGTTAACTTTTATTTTAAAATATAATCTTACAATAATTAATATATACCCAAAAAAATAACACTATATCGTCTAATCACTAACAAAAAATAATAGACATACATATATAACGAATAATGACAGTTATTTTTTTAGTAAAAAATCAGAACCATTAGATCTAATGATTAGATATATTATATGTTTAAATTAATTTACTAATATTTCAAGGTTCGAATTCTGTCGGACATATTTTTAAAAAAAAAATTATAATATAAATTTTAAACCAATAATTTTGCAATCATTAATGTATACCGAAAAATATTAAACCATTTTACTGTTAGATTTTTAGTAATTAATAAGTACCGTTAGATGTAATTATAAGATATATTTTATGATTAAAGTATTTTATTAAAAATTCAATTTTCGAATCCCGTCAACGACATATTTAACTTAAAATTCTATAATATTGTAAATTTTAAATCATGATTAACTAAATTTATATTAAATTATATTAAAATAATATTAAAATATTTTTTACAAAATAATGATTATATAAAAATATAATTATAGCATAAAATAAAATTTATATAACATATTAAAAGAAACCCGTGCATTGCACGGGTTATAAGCTAGTACTATTATATAAAAACCAAAACATTAAAAGTTTTGGTACCTGTGTTTTGGTACCTATTTTTTTGTACTTCGTGAATTTACTTACTTACCCTTCATTATAAAAAAAATAAATACACCTAAAATAAGTAATAACATAATATAATTAATGGTAATTAGTCAAGATACTACCTTTTATAAACAACTAAAAACATCAATCATATCACATCTTTCCATCATTAATATTTCCTTTCGAACTAAAAGTCTAAAACACGTTACCTTTTTAATTTAAAACAAATCTTACAATCTAAAATAAGTAATAACATAATATAATTAATGGTAACTAGTCAATATATTACCTTTTATAAACACCTAAAAACATACTCCATCTATCTCACCCATTTCTTTACATAAAAGTGCGTGTCTGACACGCATTTTAAGGTGCATTTTAAGGATAGTTCTATAACTTATTTTTGATATTTTATTTTTTTGTATAAAAATAGAACAATCTTATTTTTTTTCAAAAAAATAAAATATCAAAAATAAGTTATAGAACTATTCTTAAAATCCGTGCCAGAAATTGGTCCGCAAACGTAAAGAATTCAAAGGGACGGAGGGAGTAAATCGTATTATTTCTTTCCATCATTAATATTTCCTTTCGAACTAAAACACGTTACCTTTTAATTTAAAACAAATCTATACTATTATATAAAAGTCGAAATATTAAAATTTTGATACCTATTTTTTTGTACCTATTTTTGGTACTTCGTGAATTTAATTATTTACCCTTCATTATAAAAAAATACACCTAAAATAAGTAATAACATAATATAATTAATGATAATTAGTCAATATACTACCTTTTATAAACAACTTAAAACATCAATTGTATCATATATTTCCATCATTAACATTTCCTTTCGAACTAAAAGTCTAAAAGACGTTACCTTTTTAATTTAAAACAAATCTTACAATCTAAAATAAGTAATAACATAATATAATTAATGGTAAGTAGTCAAGATATTACCTTTTATAAACACCTAAAAACACCAATCGTATCATATCTTTACCTCATTAATATGTCCTTTCGAACTAAAACACATTATCTTTTTAATTTAAAACAAACTAGGCAACTTATCCGCGCTTCGCGCGGTTCATAAATTTTTATATTAAAATATTGAAAGAAAATGAATAATTTTTATTATTTTTAGAAATTGATTGGTCTCTTAATTTTTTTTTAAAAAAAAATTGATTTAAAACAATTAACATGAATTACAAGTTTGATGATACTCTCATTATATCTCGAACATAAAAATTAGCAATTATAATACAAACGTAATCTTTATGATCAAAAATTATAAAGATTATATATAATAACACTTTTAAAACCGACGTCCCCCTCATAATATACATTATATTATGTTCAATAGTAGTGTAAGAATTTAATTATTTGAATATTTATTTATTTTGACACAATATAATGAACAACGGGTGTATAAATTTTTTTTATCGATAAACTTGGGCTATTTCAATTTAATCGTTTGGTCATAACCCGTGTGTAATTTATTCATGTGTAAAAATAAAAAAACTATTTGTATTTATTTTTATTACAGGTGCTAGGCGAATGTCGGTTTTAAAAAATATTATTAACCAACTTCTCAAATAATCTTTATTATCAATGATTGTGGAATCGTAGTAAATTATGAAAGTACATGGATCTTTACTTAATATCTGAAATTTGTAAACAAATCATGCGCATACACACATGAGTTATGACCAAACTAATTAAATTGAACATACTCAACCAGTTTATCGGAAGATTAAATTGATAAAAAATTATATGCCCATTGTTTCATTATATTCTGTCAAAATAAATTAATATTCAAATTAAATAAATTCTTAAACTATTATTGAACATGTATATTATGAGAGATGCACCAGAACAGTTCAAGGTATTTTTCTTGAATTTTTGTTTTTTTGATTTTTTTTATTAAAATTCTTTTCTTGCATTAAATATCTATTAATGACATTTTAATTAGTCATTAATTACACCTATTAAACATATATTAAATTTACTCTATTTAATTTGTTTAAAAATTAGCAAACTTTAGTTGAACATTATAGTTATTTTTTCAATATTAAATATTAATTATATA
The DNA here is from genome assembly GCA_037693485.1 of Kitagawia praeruptora. Taxonomy (NCBI): domain Eukaryota; kingdom Viridiplantae; phylum Streptophyta; class Magnoliopsida; order Apiales; family Apiaceae; genus Kitagawia; species Kitagawia praeruptora. The sequence continues at coordinate 88,219,502 of CM075347.1, read as the reverse complement.
TAGTTATGTTTATTTTTAGTTAAAATGACGAATAACAATTGTTTATATTGCGTTATTTTTTATTCCCTATTCAAGATCACTATAATTTCTTTTCGAATGATTATAGGGCTATTTAATGCAAGAAAATAATTTTAATAAAAAAGTCAAAAAAACGAAAATTCAAGTAAAGTATCTTAAACGCTTCTAGTATCTTTTCGATCTCGAGGCAATGAATTAGTTAACAATTATTTAAGGAAAAAGATTGAACATATATTTGAGTTTAAAATATAAATTTTATTAAAATAATACTAACAATTAGTTGATTTTAAAAAAAGTAGTCAGATGATTAAAATATAGATGAATGGGAGACGTATCAATGTCTTTTTGTCCTGATTGCTAATTATTTTTATCGGTATCTAATGAATGGTACTCGTCTAATGATATCGATTTCAACCAAAAAAATATATATATAACAGTGAAGACTGAAGACACTTAAAAAAAAACAAGAAAATATAGGATGTAAATATTGGATGTAATTTTTTAGAAGAGAAAACTAATATAAAACTACACTTTAGAAGATAATTGATCAACTTTAAGGATGTAGAAGTATCTTTTTTGGCCAAGATAAGGATTTTAATTTTGTTTTGAAATAAATCTAAAAATTTAGATGAGTACAATGTCAAAAGATTAAAAAAATGACATAGCATGTAAAAAAAGTCAAAATTTAGTTTTGTTTAGTAATTGGCTCAGTGCTACAAAAGTTATGTGGCATATTTGAAGAGAATGCGCAAGTAAAATGCAAAGAAGTCAGCTTAAAACATGTATTGAATATTATATTAGACTGAGTGGAGAATCGATCCCTGATACAACAACACAAACATGGGTAGTTGCCTGCTTGAAGTATTAGGCGCCACAAAATTCGGAAGCATGCACTTCTGAGTTAAGGAAACAAATACAAACGTAAATTTAAGTTGCCACTTGTCCTCTCCAATGCTCTGCTTTTATTATATTTATAGATCTTACAATCATTAATATATACCCAAAAATATCACATTAATATAATAAAATTAACGGTAATTAGTCGATTGTCTTTTTCATATTTACTTTCACGTAAAAACATGAATCATATCATATCTTTCGATCATTAATATTTCCTTTCGAACTAAAACACATTACCTTTTTAATTTAAAATAAATCTTTCAATCATTAATATATAACCGAAAATATCACACCATAATTTTCAAGTAAAATGTAACACCTAAAATAAATTACAATATAATATAATAAATGGTAATTAGTCGATTGCATTTTTCATATTTACTTTCAGTTGAAGATATTACCTTTTATAAACACCTAAAAAGATCAATTGTATCATATTTTTCAATCATTAATATTTCTAAATAAAACACGTTACCTTTTTAATTTACAACAAATCTTACAATCATTAATATATACTCGAAAATTTCACACCAAAATTTTCAATTATTAATAAAATATATTAAAAATCATATACATTGTTTTTAATAAGGAAACATTATTATAATCTGTAAACATGAGTATATTAAATTATAACAAATTAAAATTAAAAAAATTATTAAAATAATGATTATATAAAAAAATAATTTTAATATTAAATAAAATTTATAACATAATACAAGAAACCCGTGCACTACAATACTAATAATTAATCGATTATCTTTTCAACTAAAATATATCATCTTTCTATTTTTTCTAATTAATTTACTTTTTTTCTAGAAATATAACGGACAACGTTAATTTTTCATTTTCTAAAAAACACTACGAGCAATTTTAATTAGTAATTGAACATAATTAAATTATAATTAGTATAAACTAATCAATTACCTTTTTTACCTAAAACATGTCACCTTTTTAAATTTCCCGTTTTCTTTTCTATTTTCTCTAACTAAAATATCTCATTTTTCAAGTATATTAAGGGCAGTTCTATTATATGAAATAAAATAGTAATATGATAATACTAATAATTAATCGATTAACTTTTTCAGTTAAAACATATCATTTTTTCTATATTTTATAATTAAAATCCCTCTTTTCCTAGAAATATCACGGGCAACAATAATTTCTCTTTTTCTAAAAACATTACAAGCAATTTATTTAGTAAAATAACATAATTAACTTATAATTACTATAAACTAATCAATTACCTTTTTCACCTAAAACATGTTACCTTTTTAATTTTCTCTAACCAAATCCTCTATTTTTCCAATTATATCATGGGCATTCTATCTAATAAAAAAATAATTTTATAATTACTTATAATTAACCGATTATCTTTTTCAACTAAAATCCATCATCTTTCCTAAATTTTTAACTAAAATTCCCCATTTTCTAGAATTATCACGAATAACATTTATATAATTATCATCATATAATCTCATTTAAAAATTTAAGTCTCCAAAAAATCATGTTTTAAAAAATTAATTTAAATAATTAAAAATTTTAATATAATATTAAAAAAATCTGTGCATCGCACGGGGTTTAAGCTAGTATTATATAAAAGAAGAAACATTACAAGTTTTGGTACCTGTTTTTTGGTACCTGTTTTTCGGTACCTATTTTTTAGTACGTCTTGAATTTACTTATTTACCCTTCATTATGAAGAAAAATAAATACTCCTAAAATAAATAATAACATAATATAATTAATGGTAATTAGTCGATTGCCTTCTTCACATTTACTTTTAGTTGAAGATATTACTTTTTATAAACCCCTAAAAAGATCATTCCTATCATATCTTTCCATCATTAATATTTCCTTTCTGATTAAAACACGTCACCTTTTAACTTAATCATTAATATATATCCAAAAATATCACACATATTAAAACACGTCACCTTTTAGTTAAATAAAATATATTAAAAATCGTATATATTATTTATAATAAGAAAACATTAGTATAATTTTTAAACATGAATATATTAAATTATATGAATTTCACGTGTATTCATATGAATCCATTTATAAGAATCCACTGATAAAAATATCTCACTTTGTCAATTCAAGATTGCCACCATTGTGGAAGCTTTTTTTGGACATTTTTATTTTTCCCTTATTCTGAAATTAAAATAAATCTCTAAAAATAATTTTGTTTTATAAAATTAATACTATTCCACTTGTCAACTCAAGATTGCCACGTTATTTTGGAAGCTTTTTTTTGATATTTTTTATTTATTCCCTTATTCTGAAATTAAAATAAAGCTCTAAAAATATTTTTTTTATAAAATACTATTCTACTCATTTATTTTGTTCTTCTGCTCTTATTCTTAGAACAAATCAAAAAAATTCTCCTTCATCGTTTAATGACTTTTGTTCCACTATGATCTTCTGTCTCCTTCATCCTTTAATGACTTTTGTTCCACTATGATCTTCTGTTCTGCACATTCAACACATATTGCGAAACAAACACATCAACATTACAGTACTAATGACTAAAACTTATCGGTTAATACCAACCGAGAGATCTCTGTTGTAAAAATCGGCGGCCGCCTAGGCTAGGCTAGGCGTCATTGAAACGCCCCGACTCGGCCCTAGGCGGCTAAAAAAACATTTTTTGAATAAATCGGTCAAAAATCGGCAAAAAATCGATTTAGGCGGTTAAAAATCGGTAAAAAATCGGTTTAGGCGGTCAAAAATCGGTTTAGGTGGTCAAAAAATTGGCCTAGGCGGTAAAAAATCGGAAAAAATCAGTAAAATACGTAGAAAAATTTAAAAATCGGCAAAAATATATGAGAATGCTGTACCTGAGATTACCTCAGGTATTTTCCCTGAGATGTTTCCATAGAATGAAGAAAAATCTTATGGGTAATCTTGTTTTCATAAAAATGCCCCTGCGGGGCCCTTTAATTTATAAGATTTTATAAAGAATTAAGGTAAGTACCTTAGGTAAGTTCCTGAGGTAATCTCAGGAACATTATTCTCAAAATATATAATAAATAAAAAATATTAAAAATAATATTTAAATACAACCGATTAATGTTCCGATTAATCCGTCCAATTAATATCCGCCTACCCGATTAATCGCTAGGCGGTATCCCGACCGCCTTGGACCACTTAGCGATTTCTGGAACACTGCGAGAGATACCTAAAAATTCAACATTGATTGTAATTCGAATTTCAAATAAAATAGCTCGACCTAAATAAAATAGTTGTACTCCAAAAAAAAATCTAATAGATCTTTCATCCACGTTTTAATGCATTAGTTTGAGTTTCAAAAAAAAAAAACTAAAATAGTTGGAATTTGTCAAATTTCATCAGTGAAATCTAGTCTCAAATTATTATTTTCGATTTGTTTACAATTGATTCAGGTCAAATTTCACTAAACTTAACCGCTTTCCTTTTTCTTGGATCAAATTCATCAATTTTCCTTGTACTGTCCAACAATGTGAAAATTGTTGCTATTTTATTCATGCATTTACGAAATGAATGTGATTCTAATTACATAAAATAAGGTCATAAGTATGAGCATTCCATTTAGGGTGAAGTGCCAAAATGGCACAAATTCTGATCAAAATGTCCAAAATGACACTCCCTAGAAACAGTATCCCGCACTAGCACATGCCTCACGCAGGTAGCACCTGCGTTACCCCAAAACGCAAGTAGCACTTGAGTTTCCTTTTTTTTTTTTACCCAAAAACGCAAATACCATGTTCGTTCTCCTTCTTTTTTTTTTTTTTTTGCTGTAGTTGGTGGCAGGCCCAAAACGCATGTATTACTTCCGTTGTAGTCATAACACAAGTATTACTTGTTTTTTTTTAAGGGTGCAACCAATTTTTTTAAGTCATTCCGAATATTTCTAAAACCCAAAAATGGGATTATTGAACCCCAAAAGTTAATTGGTGAACCCCTAGAATACAGATAAAATTTAAAAATTTTAATTAAAAAAATTTAATCCGGCGGCGTCCTGAATTTTAAACGCTAACGCGTTTAAAATTCAGGATAAGTTAGGGTTTAGGGTCTAGGGTTTAGGGTTGTAAACAACCCTAAACCCCAAACCCTAAATTCGTATACGGTTTATTCGTCGCTCGGAATATTTCTAAAACCCAAAATGGAACTATTGAACCCAAAGGTTAATCGTTGAAATCCCAAGGTAATAGAAATAAAATTTAAAAATTTTAATTAAAAAATTGAATCCGGTGGCCTGAATTTTAAACGCTAACGCGTTTAAAATTCAGGATAAGTTAGGGTTTAGGGTTGTAAACAACCCTAAACCCCAAACCCTAAACCCTAAGTTCATATACGGTTTATTCGTCGCTCGGAATATTTCTAAACCCAAAATAGAATTGGTGAACCCCAAAAGTTAATTGTTGAACCCGTAAAGGAATATAAAAAAATTAAAAAATTTTAATTAAAAAATTGAATATTTCTAAATCATCATTCGGAATATTTCTAAAACCCAAAATAGAATTATGGAACAAAAAAAAAAAACAAAACGCAACTTTTAAAGTAGTTAACAGCACAGATGCATGTGATACATGCGTTCTACCCTAACGCATATTGAAACCACGTTACCTGTGTGTCAGTGGAGGGCTCTCTTTTCAGGAAGTGCCATTTTGAACATTCAACCATAAAATTGTGCCATTTTGGGCATTTTCTCTTCCATTTACTGCACAATTTTTATTAACCTTGCCGAGAAAATTTTCTTTAATTATCCTTGAATATGTCATTAAGCATCTTGCTTCTTTTACATGTTACTTAGGCATTGTCCATGTATTATGATAGGAATGAATCCACAAAATAATTAATCCAATTAGTTGATAGTGTTTGTGAGAAATACAGTAATGGCATTCAATTTAATAGTGTTTTAGATGTTCATCTAATTTTTTTGGCTAAAGATCGATGTTTATTACAATTTTTCTATTATAATTTTTTTAGTAAAGATAATAATTTGCATGTTGAATACGTAGCAATATTTCTCATTGCAATGTGCTATAGCCCAAGGTATAAATGGGCCCAAGCCCATTCTTATAACTTATGCATGCAGACAGCCCAGGACAAAAGAGTCTCATCAGCAAAACTAAAGGGGTAAAAGGGTAATTGAGAGAGGAAATAACAAAAAGGGCAAGAGATGGAAAATTAGGGTTATGTCTTGATTATTATTGTGGTTGCCGCTTTGACGAGAGGAGGGCCAACGTCTCGAACTATTGGGCTAGTTTCAATTGTTAATTGCATATCTCAGTTGTAGTTTTCAGTTGATTCATATCTGTTTTTCTGATTTGTAATCTAAATTCGAGAGACTGTATTGGGTTGTTCTTTTAAATCAAAAGGTCCAGTTATTAATTCGTAGCAAAGTGGTATCAGAGCATATTCTTTCCTGCAAGATGAGAGGTCCAACAGATAAAGAAAGATTTGAGAAGATAGAGGCGACCGAAGTATCAGCAGCGGTGAAAGGGGCGGTGTCAGCTATGCAAACTGTGTTGGTTAACCGTTTCACAAGTACTTTTGAGGAGATATCACGACAGCAGGATGAGAAGTTGATGACGGCGATCAATCGCCTTGAAGGTCGACTCATGAGATCTAGGGATACCCAAGAGTCATTGATTACAGCGATGCGAGATGACCAACTCCGATTCCAGTCAGAGGTGAGATCCACTCTTACCGGAGTTCAATCCAACAGATCTAAGTGTCCACAAGGGCATAATGAACATCGAGAGGCTGAAGGGGTATTAGGAGAAGGTAGCAGTACAGGAGCAAAAAAAGGGGGAGACATAGGGGTTGGACCTGGGTCGGGACATAGAGGTGGGTCAGGTTATGGAATCGGGTCGGGTATTGTGGAAGGTACGGGTTGTGGAGCTGGATCGGGTTACGGAGAGCAGTAGTGAATGGAGATAGTGGAATTAATGGTAGAAATTCTTGGAGGCACAAGAAACTAGACATGCCCCTTTTCGACGGTACCAACCCAGACGGATGGATCTTAAGAGCTGAGAGGTTTTTCAGTTTTTACGGGTTAACAGAGGCAGAAAAAGTGGAGGCTACTGTGGTGGCTTTAGAGGGGCATGCACTTCTCTGGTTCCAATGGGAGCATCGACGACGGCCCATTGAGCGATGGGACCAGGTTAGGACTTTGTTACGGAGACAATTTCGCTCCCAATCGGCAGGGATCTTACAAAAGCAATGGCTGGCTCACCGTCAAGGGGGTGATGTGACCGACTATAGGCTGAAATTCATAGAGCTCCTCGCACCGCTGGAAAATGTTTCCGAAGAGTTATCGTTTGGACAATTTTTAAATGGTCTAAGGGAAGATATCCGAGCTGAAGTACGGTTATTGGGGCCAGTCACAGTCGATTACGCCATGGAATTGGCACACATGGTGGAGGATAAGCTGAGATGCAGACCGAAAGGGGAAAATAAATGGGGAATCAACCAGTCGTTTAAGTCAGGTGGTTGGTCGAGCCCCGGTTCGTTATCTCCTAAGTCATATCCAAATAGTGCAACCTCATCTCCAAGATCATATGCTAGTTTTTCACAGTCCGGAGTATCAACTGGAAGCAGCCCAGTGCACAAACAGGCGGGGGAGATAAGGCGACTAAGTGATAAAGAGCTGCAAGAAAAAAGGGCCAAAGGGCTATGTTTCCGCTGTGATGGAAAATGGAGTGCGGGGCATAAGTGCCTACGTAAGGAATTGAGTGTGCTCTTAGCACAGGAGGAGGTGGGGAACGAAGACGAATTCGGGGTAGCAGGGTCTCCCAGTGTAGAAGAAAAAGGGGTCGAAGAGGAACTCAATCCCGAGATCTCTTTAAACTCGGTGGTAGGAATTACCAGTCCAAAGACTTTTAAATTGAAAGGAGCAGTCAACGGTAAGCCAGTGATCGTGATGATTGATCCTGGCGCCACACACAATTTCATCGCAGTGAAGGCAATAGAGGAGTTGGGGGTGGAGTGTGCTACGACTAAGAGCTTTGGAGTTTCGTTAAGAACGGGCGAAACGGTGCAAGGGCAGGGAGAGTGTAAGTCAGTGGTGTTGCAGCTGCAAGGATTGACAATTGGGGAGGATTTTTTGCCAATTGATCTGGGCAATTCAGACATAATATTGGGGCTTCAGTGGTTAGAGAAAGTGGGCACTATGACAACGAACTGGAAATCTCAAACAATAAAGTTCAAACTGGGGGATGAAATGGTGACACTGAAAGGAGATGCTTCGTTGGGGCGCACTGGCATTACATTGAAGGCTATGATTAGAACACTACGCAAGGAAGGGCGTGGGTTTTTGATTGAATTCAATTATCTGGGAGCTCATACGAACAGGGAAGAGAAACAAAAGGATGGGGTGCCTCCGAACCTGTCACCGTTGTTGAAGGAATATAAAGGGGTCTTCGAAATGCCAACAGGTCTGCCCCCGAAGAGATATCAAGACCACAGCATCATTCTACGAGAAGGAACAGACCCTGTGAATGTAAGACCTTACCGGTATCCACAAGTCCAAAAGGACGAGATTGAGAGACTGATTAGTGATATGCTAGCAGCAGGGATTATCCAACTGTCAACGAGCCCTTACTCTAGCCCGGTACTCCTTGTCAAGAAAAAGGACGGCTCATGGAGGTTTTGGGTCGACTACCGTGCACTTAACAAGCAAACGGTGCCAAACAAGTTTCCGATTCCTATGATAGATGAGCTTTTAGATGAATTGCACGGGGCCAAGTTTTTTTCTAAGTTGGATTTGAAATCCGGGTACCATCAAGTGCGAGTAAGGAGGGAGGACATTCCCAAGACGGCTTTTAGAACTCACGAGGGGCATTACGAGTTCTTAGTAATGCCTTTCGGGTTAACTAATGCTCCCGCGACATTTCAATCCATTATGAACGAGGTATTCCGACCCTTACTTCGAAAGTCTGTACTTGTCTTTTTCGATGATATATTAGTATACAGTCAAACTGCTGTTGACCATGTCCAACATGTTAGAACAGTCCTTGAGATTCTAAAACAGCACCAGTTGTATGCCAATTGGAAAAAAATGTGAGTTTGGTAAGCAGGAAGTGGCGTATTTGGGACATCTAATTTCTAGTGCAGGGGTAGCAGTAGATCCCTCCAAGGTACAAGCACTGTTGGCATGGCCCCGACCCCGGAACATTCGAGAACTACGGGGTTTCCTAGGCCTCTCGGGGTATTACCGCAAGTTTATACGGAATTATGCTAAAATTGCTTCTCCCCTAACTGAACAACTCAAAAAAGATTGCTACGGATGGAACGAATCTGTTTCTCTAGCGTTTGAAGCACTTAAACAAGCCTTGGTGACGGCCCCGGTGCTTGCCATGCCAAATTTTTCGCTGCCTTTTGTCCTGGAAATCGATGCCTCCGGTTTCGGCCTTGGAGCAGTGCTTTTGCAAAATGGGCACCCCATAGCCTACTTTAGCAAAATGTTGGGACAACGAGCAAGATTGAAGTCGGTTTACGAAAAAGAACTTATGGCAATAGTGCTTGCAGTTCAGAAATGGAGGCCATATCTTCTGGGCCATCTTTTTACCATCCGTACTGATCAGAAAAGCCTGAAATTTTTATTGGAGCAGCGGGAAGTGGGTACTGATTATCAGAGGTGGGTTAGTAAATTATTGGGATATCAATTCCAAATTGAATATAAGCCGGGTAGTACAAATAAAGCTGCCGATGCACTGTCACGGGTGGAGGGGGTGCATACTGAATTGGCAACTATGACGTCTGTTGGGGGAATTGCTTGGGAAGAGATACTAAAGGAGATTCAAGAAGATCTATTTTTACAACAACTGAAGCAGGATTTGCTAGCTGATCGCCCCTGCCCAAAAGGGTATCAAGTGGTCCACGATATTGTTCGCTACAAGGGGCGAATTGTCATTCCTCAGAACTCTAAATTGGTCAATACTCTACTTCACGAGTATCATGATTCTCCCATTGGTGGGCACTCAGGCGAATGTAAGACATATCAACGGCTGGCGAGAGAATGGTATTGGCTGGGAATGAAAAAGAAAGTATCAAATTACGTCCGTGCTTGTACGGTCTGTCAACAGCAAAAACAAGCCTCCATAATGCCAGCTAGTTTTCTGCAGCCTCTTCCGGTTCCAGACCGCATTTGGGAGGACATCTCGCTAGATTTTGTCGAAGGATTACCAAAGTCAATGGGTGTGGACACCGTGCTTGTAGTAGTGGACCGTTTATCTAAATACGCCCATTTTATTGGGTTGACACACCCTTTCACTGCCCCAACAGTAGCCCAGTAATTCATTAAAGGGGTGGTACGGCTACACGGCTATCCATCCACTATTGTCTCAGACCGGGATCGAATTTTCATGAGTTTGTTTTGGAGGGAACTGTTTCATGTGCAAGGAACGAAGCTGCATAGGACCACAGCATACCATCCCCAATCGGATGGCCAAACGGAGGTGGTAAACAAGACATTGGAAGGGTATTTACGCTGCTTCATAAATGGAAAGCCTCGGGGGTGGGCAAAATTGCTGCCTTGGGCAGAATATTGGTACAACACATCCACTCAGGCGTCAACAAAGTACTCCCCGTTCGAGATAGTTTATGGCAGGGAACCACCCCACCTGGTATGATTTACACAGACTGGGACAGCGGTAGCAGCAGTGGAAGACCAACTTATGGAGCGTGATGCAGTCTTGGACGACCTCAAGACTAATCTCCTCTTATCTCAGTAGAGAATGAGGCACTACGAGAATAACCACCGTCGTGATATGGAGTTCAAGGTTGGGGAGCAGGTGTTCTTGAGATTGCAGCCCTATCGCCAGGTCTCTCTAGCACGCAGGCCAAATGAGAAGCTAGCCCCAAGATTTTATGGGCCATTCACAATCCTCAGTCGTGTGGGTAAGGTGGCCTACCCCCTGGAATTGCCTCCTACAGCTAAAATCCATAATGTATTCCACATTTCGCAGTTAAAGAAGGCTATTGGCACTGCCCAGGGGACTGCAGACATTCCCTCTCATATAACTGGGGATCTAACGTTTGAAGTTGAGCCAAAAACAGTATTGGACATGAGAACTACTGGTCAGGAGGGCACCCAACCACAGAGGTGTTGGTTCAGTGGAAGGATTCACCAAGGTGGGAAGCCACATGGGAAGAATTTGAAGCCTTAAAATGGAGATTTCCCAGCTTCCACCTTGAGGACAAGGTGGTCCTTTGGGCCCGGGGTAATGCTATAGCCCAAGGTATAAATGGGCCCAAGCCCATTCTTATAACTTATGCACACAGACAGCCCAGGACAAAAGAGTCTCATCAGCAAAACTAAAGGGGTAAAAGGGTAATTGAGAGAGGAAACAACAAAAAGGGCAAGAGATGGAAAATTAGGGTTATGTCTTGATTATTATTGTGGTTGCCGCTTTGGCGAGAGGAGGGCCAACGTCTCGAACTGTTGGGCTAGTTTCAATTAACATTGTTAATTGCATATCTCAGTTGTAATTTTCAGTTGATTCATATCTATTTTTCTGATTTGTAATCTAAATTCGAGAGACTGTATTGGGTTGTTCTTTTAAATCAAAAGGTCCAGTTATTAATTCGTAGTACAATGGACAATAAGTTTATGTTTCAAGGATCCAAATGTGGCACAAAAGGACTCTCTCCATGGTCAACAACTAAACATAAATAGAGACTGAAATGAATAAAGCAACACACACATGTAATGTGGTTTAATTTCTCATATAGTACAATTATTCAAGGTGAACGGTCCCTGGCAAACATTTGCCAGGGAACTGTTTCCCAACATATGGTTTCTGAACGATCCAACGGTCCTGATTTAAAAAAAAATTACATCGTACCGCAGAAACTTTCCGCGGTACGGAGTAATTACAAAATTGCCCTCACTGTTCACGTATCGCAGAAAGTTTCTGCGGTACGGTGAACAGTAGATTTTTTATGTGAAAACAGGGGACATTTTTGTAATTACTCCGTACCGCGGAAAGTTTTTGCGGTACGATGTAATTTTTTTTTAAAATCAGGACCGTTGGATCAACGATCCAACGGTCCAGGTTGATCCAACGGTCCAGAAACCATATGTTGGGAAACAGTTCCCTGGCAAATGTTTGCCAGGGACCGTTCCCCATTATTCAATTAGCTGTAGAGAGCAAGTTTCCCACCAGAGCAAACATTATCACTAGATTGGTCTTTCTTAGCACCATTTTTAAGGAATTAAAGTGATAATCACAATGTGAAGAGAGTTATAAAAAAACTTTTGTGGAACTTGGAATCGAGTGAGAGATGGATAATGAGAAGAAGGTAGCATGTTTCTTACCAGATTCTGACTTATTGAAAGACATTTTTGTCTAAACCGATTTTTTTTTTGGATTTTAGTTCACTGTTTAAGTTTCGAGTACTGTTATTTGATTGCATTTTTTTTTTTTGTCTAAACAGATGTTTGTAAATGGGGAGGGGTTGTCCGTAGTCAGCAACCAATAAAATTAACGGGTTCCGGTCAACTTTGATGTTACTTATGGATTTATGCAATACTCGTATATTGAAGTAAAACAGATGTCACCCCCACTCCCAACAGTTGTAGAGGCAGGAGGATATCAATATCCTGTCTTCGAAATATTTTGATAGGTATACAATGTAAAAAGACCAGCTGAAATTTCTCCACATAATTAATCTATCCAAAGTATACAATTCAGCTTACAAGGGATATTTGGTCGCTAGTGTTCTTATTATTTATTTGTTTATATCCAAGTTTTATAACTGAATTGATCTTAAAGAATCAGTCGCCAAGAATCCTACTGTGTACAGTATAAACTTAGTATAGAATGACAAACTTGTATGTTCTGTATATGTGTACAGCTGTCACGAAACACATTCTCGATTGTCATGTAGTCACTCGGAATTCCCCTCGATAGACTTCTTGCTAAGATCTTGTAGGAGAGTGATAACCACCATTGATTACCTAATTGATAACAAATGTGATACAGTTGAGTTGGCTAAAAGATAATCCTAGTTAAAATTGATTAATTCAGAATTATGATTGACTTTCTGCTCTCATTTTACAAAAAATCTAAGCCAGACACAAAACCAAAGACAAAGCAAGATAAAATACAGGGGGGGACATATTATTGGACAACCTGAACCTAAACTGCGACGGTATTAAGTTGTGACTTGCGGCCTTCAAGAGGGACAGGGAGGCGGTGGTCAGAGAGGGGATATAATTAGACAAAGCCAAAATACATTATTATATTACTCGATTTCAAAATATTAGATAAAAACATATTCTAGATTCTAAATACGAGGTTATATAATGAAATTTCACTATAACTAGGTATCCGTAATTTCATTCTGTAAAAGACTCAGCAAAAATTAGCAAGGAATGCAAAAGACTCGGCAGGTATGAATTGGTAGTAACTATAATAACTATTGGGAAAGCTTACCATCAATTCTTCTTAAGCGACGTAAACTATAAATCAGGTCATGCAGGGAAACAAGAGTGCAACAAGCAAGTGGCTAATCCATAAAAATCTGGCACATGACAAGCATATGTTTAAAAAAAAAAAAACACAACCATGGTAATGTATACATTGTTCTTCACAAAACACATTATTGTCACTTAATCACTCAGGATTCTAATTTCTTGATTCACTTCTGGCTTAGATCTTGTACTAGAGTGAGAACTATGATTACCTAATGATAACAAATCTGATATACTTGAGTTGGCTAAAAGATACTCCCAGTAAAATTGATTTTTTCAGAACTGTTATACCAGTTTTTTTGAGTATCCTGAAAGAATATCAATACAAGACATTAGCTCTTTGTATCCTACCTATCTCAAATCTAGAACGAGAATGTTTTTTCTAAATCACATAAAGTTATACCTGAAACAAAGCAAAAGTACATTACTATATTACTAATGTTTCAACATATTAGAATAAAACATATTTTAGATTCTAAAGAGCAATGGTAGAAATTGGATAACCTGGCCCTAAAGAGCGATGGTATTAAGTTGGGACTTGCGGCCTTCAAGAGGGACAAGGAGGCGGTGGACAGAGAGGGGAGTGAGAAGCACCTTTTGCTGCTGAGAGTCGCGACGAACTTGGAACCTGTAGTATTCCCAAAAGGAATGTCTAGCACCACCGGGGGTAGTGGGGTCAGTGAATTGAGTATTGGTGAAGCACAAGATGTTACGGCCCAAGTGAAGCATCTGGGTGACACGTAATTGGTCAAGTATGTCTGGGCCAAATGGGGAGCAGGAGGACCACGAAACCTCGAGGCACTCCTTGGTGAGAATATCATAGGCAGTGATGCAATTACTGTAATCGGTGTTGGTAATAAGAAAATAGAGAACGTCATCCACGGGGGAGGACGCGGCTTCGCCTGTACAGGACATGTTATCGTCAAGACAAACCCATTGATGGTTGTTGTCGGGATAGTACGCATAGAGGGAAGTGAGTAAACTGAAATAAACGAGCAACCGATTATGCTTGGGGTCAGAAATAATGGGGCGGTCAACGTGCATTTGATGATCAATTCCAGACATGGGTATTGGTTGCCACCTGCCATTCTTCTTATCATAGAACTCGCCGAATGACCAGAGTGAGGTCCCAGCTTCGGCACCAAAGACGAAGATGTTGTCGCCAAGGGAAGCACAACTTGGATATGATCTATAGCAATTAAGCATCCCGCCTATGTCCTTCCAACTACCACCTTTGGGGTCTTCCAAATCCAAGAGAGATGCGCCGCAATGGATGTGGTAATCATCATCATCTACGTCATCTGGCTTATCTGGGTATCCTCTGTTATAATAATCATCTGGGTTCCCAATGGCGTAAATCAGTGAACCAGCAGCAGCAATTAATCCGTACCGTATATTGTGATTCCAAAGAAAGCCGCCCCTAAGTTTGATAACTTTGTTATATCTCAAATCCGCTATGTAAAAGTCTGATCTTTTGCCTATGCCCTTTGTTTGCACCATTACCTTATCCTTTCCCACCCACGATTCCATATTTCCTTCTGCCATCGTCCTTGATTTTCTTTCCGTCTGTCTTCCTCCCCTTTACTTATTTGTGGCTGGAAACCCTAACCCCTCCCCCCTTTTCTTATATACACTTCTCCTATCTTATACACACACATTTTTTTCATTTATATTTCTATTTTGAGTTCCCTTTTTTAAATACAATTATTTATTCATATCTACACTATTATCTATCTAGGGTCTTGCTCCAATGAGACCCTCACTTATCCATACATTTTTTATATGTAAATTAAATCCTAGCCTCACAATTAATATTTAAAATTTTATTTTTTTATTATTCATTTAATTCAATATCATCTTCCACAATCATTTCTTTCCTACTCCGGTCACCATTTCCCATCACCATCTCCGGCGATAAATTCTGGTCAACCAAGAAAATACCACCGGTAAACAGAAAATCACCGCACTACCGCCACCTTCGGCCACCACCACGCCGCCGCCACCACCAACAAAAATCACCACCTTTAAACAGAAAATCACCGCACTCCACCTCCTCCCGCCACCACACTGCCACCACCACCACCAAAAATCACCATCTGGAAATAAAAATCACCGCGATCAAAACCACCCAAACCACCACCTCCGATCACAATCTCCGGCCACCAACAAAATTCATCAACAATAGTTCGAAAATCACCACAATCAACAAAAAAATCAGCAAGGATCGTAGAAAACCACCACTATAAAACACAAATCACCTCCGGTCATCTCCAACCACCACCACCTCCAACCACCACTTCCGAACCAAACACTCAAAATCACCACAAATCAATATACCAAATTAATTATGTCAGGCTCCATTCACACCGCCACATTTAAAGGTGTTTCTTGTCAAGATTTGATGTAAGATGGCCTTGGCATCATCATAACAAAGATCTCAAAAATAAATATAATTTTGAGATAAAAACAAAAAAAATAAAGAATGAGATAAATATACCAAATCAGCAGAAAGCTTGATCAATTCATTCCTATCTTCCAGACCAAAAACTCGCACATGAGAAGTTGTAGCAATGAATATTTTCCTATTCATTAATTCATCATTTTTCTGAATTAAGAGTCGGTGATATTACGAGAGGGCGGCGGCGATAGTGGCGGTGAGCTATGGGCCGTGGGCGGTGGGTTGTGCCGGTGGCGGTGGAGTGCAGTGTGTGTGCATCGTGTGTATATGTGTGTTGGATGTGTTTAATTGGTATGTGGCTGAGATTAAATTTTAATATGAAAATGGATGGCTAAGATTAGATCTCAGTTCTCACCATAATAGGGTGTTCTCACCTGAGCAAAACCCTTTCTATCTATACCTGTGTTCTAAAAAGCAGCGATTAATCGCTATTCAGTGCCTCTCCGAACCGAGATTAATCGGTATTAACAAGTACTAATCGCTGTTCGGTGCCTCTACCAATTAAATCTGATTCTCGCTTTTTACAACACTGATCTATATTAATCGACGGTGTCATTATAACTTTTAATATTCAATATATATATATATATATATATATATATATATATATATTATATCATTAATATTAAATTTTAAATTTTTGCAGTTAACACGATCCTCTCTAATGAATCACTCTATCGTTAAACACGATTCTTTCTATCGTTAATCACTCTATCGTAGCTTTAACATATCCTCTATTATAATACCTGAATTACCCATGTACAATTAACCAATCAGAAAATTATGAATTATTTTAGAACCAATTAAAATTGACTCATAAATTTTATACCAATCATGTTATATTAACATATTTCCTTATTTACATTCTCTCCATATCTCATTAACCATGGTTATAATAAGCTTCTAATTTAAATACAATAATGATTTTATTTAACATATTCATGAATACATTTTTTTTAGTAAAAAAAACCCACTAATTTAATTCGAAATCAATCACGATATACTATTATATTTTTATTAAATTTCATAACTACTCATTCCTTAATCAATCACTCTTTCAATATAGAGAAATTGACCAAAATACTCCATTTTTTAACATTGTATGCCCAAAATACATTTTGTCGGGAGCCAGTGCCTTCTTTACCCACCAAACCCGCAATCTGAAAATGCGTATCCATCTTCTCTCCCCCATCTACCAATATACATACATACATATATCAATCTATTACATATTGCTTTCTTCCTCATCTTACAACTTCTTTCGGATATCTACACATTCGTATTTCGGATCATGATTTAATCTTTATAACAAGCAGTATCTTGCTCGATTTAATAGCAATGAATCACAAATTCAAAATTTGGGGATTGATTGAATTGTAAGTTGTCAAATATTGATTGTATTGTTAGATTAGGTACACTTTTATGGATTTGAATATGTATACTTGTTTTATGGTTATAGTTTATGTATGATTGGTTTCTGACTTTTAAGGGTTAGAGATGGTTTATGAATGTGGGTTTGGGATTTGAAGGAGAAAGAGGGTGTGTGCAGTGGTTGATGGGTGATACTGCCAGAGCTCCGTCCGGCGAATCTCCAATCACGGTGGCAGCAATTAACGATGTGAGTATCTAGTTATGGGTAACACTAATGGACGTTTATTAATGGGTAAACAGGTAGCTACAAGGTATACGCAAAAGAAGAATGCGTATAGAACATACTCATCTGGATTTGACAAGAGTACGCATACGTTAATTGCGTATAGACTCCTCCACGCATCGCATAGATGCGCATAGTTGACGAGACATATTGATGAGGAATAGAAGTGGAAGTAACATAGAGTTTCCATATACTTTATTCATATCTAGTATTCAAGAAATATATTATAGGTATTAGTTAAACGAGTTCTAAATATCTACTTTCTCAGTATGGTCCATTTCCGTATCACTCTATATTACTTCCACTTCTATTCCTCATCACATATAAGCTATACGTTTGTCTCAAATGCGTATATTGACTACGCATTGACAATATGCGAATTCCACGGGTATTTTGGGCGGCCCCTCCCACTTCTGGGCATTTTGTAGTTTTACTTTGGAAAAAATGATAAATTGGTCTTTCACCCTTTGATATAGAGTCAACCACAATCACATTATCATACATTATGAATTGATTTTCATAATATATATTGTACAATTATAATCGACTTTAAATAATTATAATCTAACTCTACTAGAAATCTGAAAAAAAATCATATTTGAAATCAGATTTTAAATAATTTGGATAAAATCCATACCTTCAAATACTGGATTTTTTTTAAAGCTCAAAAAAATATTTATTAATAATTTGTTAATAAAATTAATTAATAAATTCATACAAGCCAACACTACATAAATTTTAATTATTAAATATACGCTAAAAGAGTATTATTATTGGTTGGTGAATAAATTACCAATCAAAAAATAATTTTTTTAGAGACAATCAGAATTCAATTCTAATTTTCAATCAATCAATCATATACAAAATTTTTATTATTTACCATGCTTATTCTAATTTACTAATCGCGGTTAAATTAAATTTAAATATAATAATATCCTGATTTAATAAATCTGTGTATCACATGGTTTTTAATTTTAAAAAATTACTACTAGCCATAAATAATATTTTCTGTAAATCCACATAACAGTAAATTACATATGTTTATATATCTTTTAGTTATGAATTGTTTTTTAACATCTTTTATTATAATTATAATACCCGAGTCTACCACGTATTAGCTAACGAATCAGAAGATTGTGAATAATTTTAACATCAATCATAGTCTACTAAATTTTAAACAAATTAAACTAAATGTAACATGTTTTTCTGTTCGATCTTGATTCTACGTTCCAACCAAAATTAAACTCCACTCAAGTTAAACTCATTAACAACTGATTTTTATTTTTATTTTATATCAATTAACTAAACATAATAACTACTCATTTATATTTTAACGATTAAATAATAATCCATTTACATAAAATAAAAATACCTCAAATATAAAATTCTTACAAACTAAAAAGTAGAATTATTATATCAACTTAATCATTACAGGAAATTTAAGCGCTTATTCCTTGTTCCCCATCAAACCTAACCAACTTTGATGAACTAAGTGTCTACACTAATTCTCCTCCTGCTTAAGAGGAGAATTGGTGCAGACACTTAGTAGGAGGTACTTTTTTGAATGACTTATTTTGTTTTGAGGATTTTATTTGATAAAAGTTAATATCATCATTCAAATAAATAATTTATCAAATTTATTTTATGTTTTCATTTTTAATAATTCATAAATCACTCATAATACAAAATTAACCAAACAGATATTGAATTAAAATTTTTACTTATCACTTTAAGCAACTTTAAGTCATAAGTAATAATTTTAAGTTTATCCAAACAGCCTCTAAATCATATCAATTTCGATTTAGGTACTACTTTGTATCTTTTATTAAATGATAGACTACACTTGGATATTTTTTTTTTATATGTATCGTATGTTTTGTGTTTTAATTGTCCAATAAAATCAACAGAAAAATGATTTTGACAAAAAATTAATTGAAATCGATTTAGGTTTTCATCGTAACATACAATCATTTATGATCATTATAACATACTTTATACGCAATAAAATGACCAAAAGATGGTCACCGGCTCACTGGAGTTCACCGCCGGTGACCGACGAGTCGCGTACAAATCTCCTAGTCCAGAGATTCAGATGGCCGAGGAAGAGCAAGCATCGGCAAACATGTCTGGGTTGGGCACCACGTTACGACAAGAGGTTCAACTTCCAAATTCTTCTGTTCCTCCCTTGAATATAAATGCCTCTTTGCCAAATACTATTCTGCAAATAATTTTAACACTCATAGTAATCCTACCGCCCCTACCTCACAACAAATCTTCGTTCCTCCTTTTAATCCATTCACATATCAAAACTACTCTCAAACAACTGGTTATCAAGGGTTTTATCAACCAATTAACCCCCACCCACACCATGTCAACCACCCACAACCGTTCCATCCTAATCCAAAAATTGAGTTCCCTAAATTTGATGGAACTGACCCAAAAGGGGTGGGTTAATAAGGCAGAACAATACTTTGATTTTATCACTATGGAGGATGCAAAACAGGTCAAACTATATGGTCTTCACTTTGAGGGGAAGGCTAGTATATGGTTTTGATTTTATCAATCTAGTAGAATTAATGTGGCTTGGAAGGTGTTTGTGAACGATGTGATTTCTAGATTTGAGAGACCTGAGAATAGAGAAGTTCAAGATCTTTTTAACAAGCTTAGACAAGCTTCATCAGTCTCCGATTACGGGGATAAATTTGAAGAACTGAGATCACTGGTAGTAAACAAGCACAAAGGGTTTACTGAAGAGTATTTCATCTCAAGCTTTATCAGTGGCCTCGGGGACCATATCAAAAATGATGTGAGGATGTTTCGACCACAACCTCTTGAAGATGTAGTGTTCCTGGCCAAACAAGAGGAATTAGCTAGGACATAGAAGGTTGTTGTGGTTCCTGCTAAGTTTACTTTTGCTAAAAACTAGTTTCAACAACATACTGTCAGAATCTAAGGGTCCACAAACAGCACCTACTACACTCAACAACAAGACCACTCAGAAGGAGTTTAGAGGAATAAGGTCTACTTTAAGCAGCAAGGAAATTCTGGAAAGAAGAGAGAGAGGTCAATGTTTCCACTGCGATGAGGATGGTATTTGAGGCTTACCATCCTGGCCAGCCTTGCAAGGCTAAGCTATACACCCTAGGGGGAGGTGATAGAAGGTGATCAGCGTGTAGAAGTGACAGAGACAGTGAACGAAATGGAGGAATTATCGAAGCAACAAGAAAGTACTCCTGGTGAGATCTCCTTAAATGCTTTAGCTGGAAGCAAATCCTTGAGCACTATAAGGTTGCAGGGTAGTATAAAAGGGAAAAGAGTTAATGTTCTTATTGATAGTGGCTCAACTCTTTCATTCATTGACTCTGGCATAGTTAAATCGTTAGGACTGGTTGCAGTATTGGATTCTCCTCTGATAGTTCATATAGCAGATGGGTCAAAGGTAGTGGTGGATACCATTTGCAAGAATCTGCTCTTACTCATATAGGGTCACCGATTCACCCATAAATTGAGGTTATTTCCCTTAGGGGGTTCTGATATAATACTGGGGGTAGACTAGCTGAAACTTCACAACCCTATCACATTTGACTTCATCTCTCTAAAGCTATGTCTGAATAGGAATGGTTCTTAGATTTCTTTACAAGGAAACAGTGAAGAAGGCACCCTAAAGACCATTAATGGTAAACAGTTGAGTAAACTAATCAAGGCCTCTAAAGGAGCGCCCCAGGTTATATTTTCATGATGTCAATGGAGGGGTCACAACCAAGCCAGGTTACCACTAATGGTGTGCTCCCCATGATGTAGCAAGTAATAAGGAATTACAGTGAGGTGTTCTCAGAACCTATAGGATTGCCACCAGTCGAATCTTGTGATAAAAAAATCCCTCTTTTGCAAGGGAGCCATCCAGTGAACCAAATGAGCTACAGGATGCCATACATCCAAAAATCTGAGATTGAAAGACAAATCAAAGAGATGTTAACAACTGGTATCATACAAGAAAGCACTAGCCCTTATGCTTCTCCAATCATCGTAGTCAAGAAAAAATGGCACTTGGAGGATGTGCGTAGATTACAGAAAATTGAATGAGATTACAGTAAAGAATAAATACCCAATTCCTTTAATAAATGAATTATAGGATGAATTAAGGGGAGCTTGTTGGTTCACTTAGTTGGACCTCGGGTCAGGTTATTACCAAATTAGAGTGGCTCGTGAGGATGTGCATAAGACAACATTCAGGACTCACCAGGGCCTATATGAGTTTAAAGTTATTCCATTCTGATTAACTAATGCCCCAGCCAGCTTTCAGTCACTGATGAACTCAGTTTTTCAGAATTATTTGAGAAATAGTGTGTTGGTGTTTTTTGATGATATCTTAGTGTACAGTAAAACTATTGATGAGCATGTCACACATATACAAGAAGTACTCCAACTTATGAAAGAGCACCAGTTTATGTCACATCAATTCCCAAGAGGGGGTGTCCACAGATCCTGATAAGGTTGTTGCAATAAGGGATTGGCCAGTACCTAGTAACCTAAAGCAACTACGAGGATTCCTGGGGTTAACAGGGTACTACAGGCGGTTTGTAAGAGGTTATGGAGAGATTAGTAGACCCTTAACCAAACAATTAAAAAAGGGGGCATTTGTATGGAGTGATGAAGCTACTGTGGCCTTTGAAAAATTGAAGACAGCCATGATAAATACCCCTGTATTAGTACTACCTGATTATACCATTCCCTTCATTCTGGAGACGGATGCTAGTGCATTGGGAGTGAGGGTAGTGTTGATGCAACAAGGCAGGCCTGTAACATTCATGAGTAAAGGGTTATCACCTAAGAACCAAGGTCTATCAACGTATGAAAATGAGATATTATCCATTATTTTAGCCACTCAGAAATGTTATGCTTACTTGAAAGGCCACCATTTTGTCATTAAAACGGACCACCAAAGCCTAAAGGTTGTCTACCTTGTTACAATAAAAATGGCTGGCCAAATTGTTGGGTTTGGACTATGAAATCATGTATAAGAAGGGGTAAGAAAACAGAGTGGCAAATGCTCTCTCACGATTGCCAAGCAGTGAAGCAATAGGAGAATTCAAGGCTACAGGACTCACCATGGCTTGGATGCAAGAGGTGGTGGATAGCTACTCTAATGAGGATGCTGCTCAGAAAGCTTTTACTGGTATATATCATCACTGGGGAACCAGCTTTTGCTCAATTTGAGTATAATAAGGGCCTCATCAAGGTTGGGAAAAGGATTTACATTGGCACTACTGGAAACATAAAGCATCAGCTTATGCAAGAGTTGCATGAAGGACCAGTAGGGGGTCACTCAGTCCAAAAATCTACTATTAAAAGGATATCTCAATTCTTTTACTGGCCACTCATGAAGGACGAAATTGTTCCTTTTGCTAAATCATGTGATCTATGCCAAAAGATTAAGACTGGAAATCACTTTCCAAATGGTTTGCTGCAACCTTTACCAGTACCAACTCAAATATGGAAGGAAATCTCCTTGGATTTTATTGATGGATTACCAAAATCAGGTGATAAAAGTTGTATTATGGTTGTGATAGACATTCTGACCAAGGTAGGACATTTTATAGCTCTAGCTCATCCTTTCTCAGCTACTACAGTGGCACAAGCTTTTCTTGACAATGTTTATAAGTTTCATGGGCTACCAAATTCTATTGTGTCAGACAGGGACAAATTGTTTACAAGTCAGTTCTAGAATGAACTCTTTAAATCTATGGGAACTAAGCTGCATATGAGTACTTCATATCACCCCCAAAGTGATGGCCAGACCGAGAGGCTCAATAGGTGCCTAGAACAGTACTTGAGGGCAATGACAAGTCACAGACCTCACTGGGTTCACTGGCTACCCATAGTTGAATGGTGGTATAACTGTACCTACTATAGTGCAATCAAGAAGACTCCGTTTGAAGCCTTGTATGGAGTACAACCTAAGCAGCTGCATATTCCAGTTTCTAGTAGGTCTGCTGTAGGAATTGTCGAAGAATTTCAAGTCCAAAGAGAAGCTATGAATCAGTTTTTGAAGGAGGCCAGTAGCTCTGCATAAAATAAGTATAAACAGTATGCTGACAAGAAGAGACAATAAACCATTCTACAGGTAGGAGACTGGGTGTTTTTAAAGCTACAACCCTATAGGCAACTATCAGTGGCAGTGAGAAAGTACCTGAAATTGACTCATAATTTTTTTGGTCTTTACCAAGTGTTAGCAAAGGTGGGTGAAGTTGCCTATAAACTAGATCTTCCAGCTCCAGCAAGGTCCATCCAGTTTTTCACATTAGCCTTTTAAAGAAAAAGGTAGGCTCAAAATACTCAGTTTCCACCGAACTACCAAAACTGGGGAATGAAGGGCAGTTGCTAGTCTATCTAGCTAAAATTCTGCAGTGGAGGAATATTATAAGGAACAATGCAGCAGTTGTCAAGTGGTTGGTATAGTGGTCTAACACTATTCCAGAGGATGCTACTTGGGAAGATGCAACATCGATGGCCACTCAATACCCTGATTTTCAACCGGACAACAATCCTTGAGGTCAAGGATTTTTTTAAGGAAAGGGTATTGTAACCAGTCTACTAGTTGGGCTAGTTTAATAGGTGAATGGGCCACTAGGCCATTTAGTTTATGGACTGGACTATAAGTAATAATAATAAATATTGAGTAATGTCATGAGTAAAAGAGACCAAGGCATTTACATTGGATCATGTGCCTAACGGATTGAAAGGGAGAAACAGTAACAGATGGACAACTAGTGAATAAAGGGACGAGTACTGTGGGAGCAAGGGCATGTGTGAAGAAACTTGTTTTTACTTTTATTTCCTTCCTTGTTCTGTTCTGGTTTTATTCATCTTTTATTGTAATTTCAGTACTTCAATGGAGTTTTGTTGATTTAAGCTTTTATCAGTAATTTTATATTTAGTCATTTTCCCTTTATTGTCGTTTAAATCACTTAGCACGGTTACAATTTACACCGATTTCGTCTCTAAACTTCAATTCAACACTCAATTAACACAAAAACAATCAAACACGAACGAATGATTCATGAACTCACAAACCCTCAAAATTCGAATTTGCAGAATTCGTAAATTAACGAGATAGTGATATGGGGAATGAAACTCGATTACTCACACTCCTAATTCGATAGAAACCTCTGATTTTATTCTTTAAGAACACAAGAATGAGAGAAAGAGAGAGAATTGCGAGAGAAAAGAGAGAGAGATTTTGAGAGAGAGTCGAGAGAATTCTGGAGAAGACAAAGCTGAGAACTGATTTGGGAAAGCTCGTTTGTGACTAAGAAAAAGAAAGGGCAAAACTGTAATTTCATAATGTTGAAAACCATTATAAAAATCAATAAATAGCTCTTAATAATTCGAAATTATATAAAAAATTGTGAAGAATTAAACTTTATATTTTTTAAAATAAAGAGTATAAAATTACGAACACACACATATTTTTAAAATATTTTTAGGATAAAAAATGAATTAAATATGAATTTTTCAATTCTAAATCCTTAAAATGCAATATAATCCATAAAATCATTTTAAAAATCCTTAAATACAAATGATAAGTGGATTTATATCCACTTGGAACGCTTCATTTTGGCTTAAATTGATTGTCTTGTACTCAAGTTTGTTGTAGTTTTGATGTGTTTGTGTTTAGTTGTGCAGGGTTGCGAAATATCGTTTAGGGTTGGTGTTTCTGTCAATTTTGGAGATGATTTGAGCAATGGAATGAAGGATGACGTATTTCCCTAGGCTATCATGAGGATTTATAAGGTAAGAATTGAAGAACGGGAAGTGGCGAAAGAATCGGAAGAGAAAACGGATGAGAATTGAGCAAAATGTGGAAAATTCAGATTTCAGGGTATGTTGCGCAGTCTACACTGTTTTGGTCATATCTGGAGTTCTAGAAGTCCGTTTTCAACGATCTTACTGCCCACGCGAAGCCTGGAAAATTTTCTATAATTTTAGCAGATTGCCCCGGCGCCTCAGGCGCCCAAACGGCGCTCCTGCGCTGGTGGTGCGCGGGTGAAAAATCAGCCAGAATTTCTGATTTTGTTTTGGCCATATCTTGAGTTCTAGAAGTCCGTTTGAGGCCCGTAAGAAGTCCACGCGAAGATAACGAGATTTTCTATCATTCTAAAGTGGTCCAGAGGCCCAATTACAGCTGGAACGTTCCAGAATTAATGAAGGAAAGATAGCTGCGAATTTCCCTTTAAATCAGAATCAGTTTAGGAAACGTATTTTGCAGAAATTCTATTATAATTCTGATCTGGTATTTTCTTGCTGGGCAAGATGTCTAGAGCCTATATAAACACATCCAACCCTTGTAAATTGTATTAAGATCATTAAGATCATTATCATTAAGAGAGAACCATTACATATCAATTACTTAGGTTTATTTGTATTTTTTTATACTTTGTTTTTATCGTGGTTTCATCAGATCCCATGATGATGAGAGGTTCGATTATGAACTAATCATTGTCATGGGATTCTAACGGATTTATTTATGGAGCTTTAGTATCTTGATGTTTTACAGATCTGTGTATGATGTATATCTGATATCCTCGTATGGTTGTGATTCATGTGTTTAGATGCGTCATGAACATCTAATTTGTTAATCTCTTGCTAAACGAGAGTGGATCTTGAGATTTAGAACTTGCCATGCTAGCATAGGATAGGTTGATGTTTTAACATCATGATTTGTGGCATGATTAGATATAATATGCTACCTTATGTGATCAATGTGGATAACTTGTTCTTCAACCATTATGTTTTCAAATTCTATAGAGATATAGGGTCTAAGCATAATTGGTGTCTATTCATCTTCTATCTCTTTTGTGGATGTATGTTTAGTTTGGTATTCGTATACTGAGAAGTAGCGTATACTTGTTTCGTGTTATCTGATCAGATATCATAACCATTGCATATAGTGATTAAAGGCGTCAGATCTAAGCAAAGTATTTAATGAAGTTAGGATTCCATGGTTTATCTTGCAGAAGTAATTAGATTTCAATTCTTGTTAGTTAGTTAATTCGTAGTTTTGTTAATTTGCTTCTTAGTTTAATTTAGTTAGTTAAAACCTTAATTTATTAATTGTCTTAGCAGTGAATTAAGATCATACACTGTTGCATAGGTGCGTTTACTGAATTAAAACCATAACCAGATCCCTGTGGGAACGAATTTGGACTTAACCTTATATATTACTTGTGACCACGTACGCTTGCGTGATTTAGTGCAAACAAGTTTTTGGCGCCGCTGCCGGGGATCATCGGTGTTTTATTTTTGGTTTATGTGCTTGTCAATAGTGGTCGTTAGCGTTCACTGACTCGGATTTGTTTTTATTATCTATCTTGTTTAGTTTGGAGTGTTTCAGGTACTTGAGTGTGTGAAGATGGCATGCGAGGAGTTTCCATGGTGGGCATATTCGAGTACATCCATGCCTCAGCAATGTGAGCAATGTTTGGGCGTTCATGATCCCTCACAATATTGTTATTACGGAGGAGTTGATCCATATGTCACTTATAAGGAGCAACCATATTTTCAATACCATCCTCAACAGTACCAGCAAGATGTTCCAGATATGTCATATGTCTTTGGTAATGAAGAGTTTCAACATCAGCAACCTACTCCTACTTTTCAGTCAGATGAGGTTGATGATTTGAAGGAGATTAGGAAGGAGATTAGGATGCTTGCAGAGAGTAATGAGAAGCTTATCAAATCTATGGAGACACTAGTTGCTAAAGTTTGTAGTGTCTTGGAACAAGAGAAACAACAATTCATGCTAGAGGCAATTCCAGAGAGTAACGATGACTTGGATCGAGGTACTGCATGCTTAATTGAGGAAGACAAATTCCAAGAGGAGGTTAGCGTTCACAAGCCATGTGAGGAATTTGATCATGTTAGGATGGTGGAAGATTTGGAAAGGGCACTATTTGGGACAGACACTGCTGAGCTGCACAAATTTCAAGAATTGGTATGTGCGTACCAAGAGGATGAAGAACAAGGGACAGATGCAGGTCTTCTACTTGTCTCAAAGTGTAAAGATGGAGGTAGCGCATTAGAGCCAATGGAGGAAGTTCTCGTTGAGGAACCAAAGGCTTCAGCAATTTACATTTACCCTCCTCCATTATATTCAAGCGAAGCCCGCGAATGTGTGTTGTTCTACAAATTGTCAGATTTTGGGTCAACAGATGAAGGCATTGGAAGAGGATATAGTTGCTACATGAATAAGCCAAGCGAGGAGAAGTGGCAAAAAGTGTGCCGCCGTGATGACGATGAAGTCACGCGAAGAGATGATCAGGCTAACTATTATCATCCTTAATGGAGGCTTGGAAGTAACGTCAAGCTATTGACGTTAAAGAAGCGCTTCTTGGGAGGCAACCCAAGGTATGTTTTCTACTTTCCCTTGTATTTACTTCCATTCAATGAGGACATTGAATATTCTAAGTTTGGGGGTGGTTTGAGGGATAAGTAGTGTATATATATGTGATTGTTAGTCATTGTGTTCATGTAGGATTTCATGCTTTGCATATTAGTAGTAGTAAATTATGCACTTATGTTCGTGTTATCTACGTTTGTTTCATATAGGACATTCTGTTTTTTTGTTAGTATATCATGTGAGTTCATAATAGTTGCATTTGCACCCATGCTTGATAGGAATTTTGTGTTGTTGACGCTTTTGATTGAGAAGTGATATGCTTTGTTCTTGTGCACACACATACACTAGTAAGTTGAAGCTAGTAGACTTATTGAATGTTGTAAGTGATTAGAAGGACATGAATATGTGTAAGTTGATTTAGTTTGCATGCTTTGAATACAAGTAGGTGCGTTAGAGAGATTTTTGCTTGGGATTGAGTATGTTTTTCCACCAAGTGAGTTTTTGAGCCTTGTTGCATATTTGTTGCAATTCATTCGTTTGCTTGAGTGTCCACGGATTGTTGCATTGCTAGTAGTTGTTTGAGGTCTTTCTTGAAACGCATGACATTATTTGACGATTAAAATGATAAAGGCATTTAGGAATAACCACATATTTTCCCATATTACCACACCATATTTACATGATCGATTAGTTAACCCGTTGAGCTTAATCCTATTTTTTCGGTGACATACCACATTACTTGCCTAGACCTTTTTCTTGTATTGGTCGTACATTAATTTGAACCCACATTGTCAAAGGCTAGTAGAGTGTTTAAGGGAGTAATAAGGTGTGCAAGGAGGGGTTTATTGTTGGTCTTAAAATATTGAAAATTGGGTTTGTTTATTTGATAGTCGGCATATGTAATAAATTCATGGGATCATTGTTATTGTGTATATTATTGTTTGTGTTATATTTATCTCTCGAGAAAAACAAAAGAAAAAAAAAAGAAAAAAAAAGAAAAAAAAAGAAAGAGAAAAAAGAAAAAAAAAAAGAAAAAATATTATGAGAGCATATTTGTGTTTGTTGTGATCCTACTTTAGTCGACTAGTCAAGTGTTTTTGTTGGAAGAAAAGTATTAAATTTATGTGTGGGGGGGGGGGGAAGTAAGGTGTTGTGTATGATTCATTAAGGTGCTTACTAGCTTTTGACACTTCACCTGTTTTGGCTTATTTGACATACCTTGTCCCTAGCCCCGTTACAACCCAATTAAAGACCTTTTGATTATCGTCATTGATGTATGTTGTGTTAAGAGTTAGATTGATACCAATTGTCAAGAATGCTTATGATTTTGTTGGAATTGAGTGATACACTTACCCTTGTTCTTGAGTGAATATTCCTTTGTGAGTGGATTGTGAGTGTTTACTTGTTTTTGCGTATGAGATCCTGAGTTTTGTCTCAAAGATGTACTCTTGTAGGCTTAGCATGTTTACTAACTTATTCTTACACTTGACATGGGCTTGTGAGAACTTATGCATGTTCATTGAGTAGACTATGTGAATACTTGCACTTTCGACACCAAGACAATGCGTATTTACTTTGATTCTTAAGTTGATATGGCATGAGAGGATTTGAAGGTATGGTAGGATATTAGTACTAGATTAATTGCATTTTCATTTAGTTGCATTCATGCATTGCATTGCATTAGGTTAAATGGATTTTGTGGGTACATTCGCTATAGGCCCTCACGAGACCTTACTCGTCCACTAGGGCTGCCTAGGGGTTTAAAGGGCTTGTTGCATATGCCAAATGCAACCGTGATCACCTACGGAAGTGGTACTAGTTAGTTAGTTAGTTGTAATTGTTTATGCTTGAGGACATGCATCGGTTTAAGTTTGGGGGTGTGATAAGTGGATTTATATCCACTTGGAACGCTTCATTTTGGCTTAAATTGATTGTCTTGTACTCAAGTTTGTTGTAGTTTTGATGTGTTTGTGTTTAGTTGTGCAGGGTTGCGAAATATCGTTTAGGGTTGGTGTTTCTGTCAATTTTGGAGATGATTTGAGCAATGGAATGAAGGATGGCGTATTTCCCTAGGCTATCATGAGGATTTATAAGGTAAGAATTGAAGAACGGGAAGTGGCGAAAGAATCGGAAGAGAAAACGGATGAGAATTGAGCAAAATGTGGAAAATTCAGATTTCAGGGTATGTTGCGCAGTCTACACTGTTTTGGTCATATCTGGAGTTCTAGAAGTCCGTTTTCAACGATCTTACTGCCCACGCGAAGCCTGGGAAATTTTCTATAATTTTGAGCAGATTGCCCCGGCGCCTCAGGCGCCCAAACGGCGCTCCTGCGCTGGTGGTGCGTGGGTGAAAAATCAGCCAAAATTTCTGATTTTGTTTTGGCCATATCTTGAGTTCTAGAAGTCCGTTTGAGGCCCGTAAGCAGTCCACGCGAAGATAACGAGATTTTCTATCATTCTAAAGTGGTCCAGAGGCCCAATTACAGCTGGAACGTTCCAGAATTAATGAAGGAAAGATAGCTGCGAATTTCCCTTTAAATCAGAATCAGTTTAGGAAACGTATTTTGCAGAAATTCTATTATAATTCTGATCTGGTATTTTCTTGCTGGGCAAGATGTCTAGAGCCTATATAAACACATCCAACCCTTGTAAATTGTATTAAGATCATTATCATTAGGAGAGAACCATTACATATCAATTACTTAGGTTTATTTGTATTTTTTTTATACTTTGTTTTTATCATGGTTTCATCAGATCCCATGATGATGAGAGGTTCGATTATGAACTAATCGTTGTCATGGGATTCTAACGGATTTATTTATGGAGCTTTAGTATCTTGATGTTTTACAGATCTGTGTGTGATGTATATCTGATATCCTCGTATGGTTGTGATTCATGTGTTTAGATGCGTCATGAACATCTAATTTGTTAATCTCTTGCTAAACGAGAGTGGATCTTGAGATTTAGAACTTGCCATGCTAGCATAGGATAGGTTGATGTTTTAACATCATGATTTGTGGCATGATTAGAGATAATATGCTACCTTATGTGATCAATGTGGATAACTTGTTCTTCAACCGTTATGTTTTCAAATTCTATAGAGATATAGGGTCTAAGCATAATTGGTGTCTATTCATCTTCTATCTCTTTTGTGGATGTATGTTTAGTTTGGTATTCGTATACTGAGAAGTAGCGTATACTTGTTTCGTGTTATCTGATCAGATATCATAACCATTGCATATAGTGATTAAAGGCGTCAGATCTAAGCAAAGTATGTAATGAAGTTAGGATTCCATGGTTTATCTTGCAGAAGTAATTAGATTTCAATTCTTGTTAGTTAGTTAATTCGTAGTTTTGTTAATTTGCTTCTTAGTTTAATTTAGTTAGTTAAAACCTTAATTTATTAATTGTCTTAGCAGTGAATTAAGATCATACACTGTTGCATAGGTGCGTTTACTGAATTAAAACCATAACCAGATCCCTGTGGGAACGAATTTGGACTTAACCTTATATATTACTTGTGACCACGTACGCTTGCGTGATTTAGTGCAAATAACAGAAAATAATTCTCCAACAATTTTAAAAACTAAATAAATATACAAAGGCAATCTTACAAAAAATTTCATGATTTTTTAATAACTCCTATGATTTTATAAAATTATCAAAATTTAAATAAAGCATGCTTTTAATAGATTTAATCACTAAAATGAAATTAAAAATACACAGGCTCACAACGGCACACATAAATCATCATATTTAATCTTCCCAACAATATCCACATAATAGACTTCACAATTAATATTATATAAATGTTTAAAAATACGAAATTGCTTAGGGCGTTAGAACTTCTTTGCCCCATGGATATTTATCAAATTATTCACTATCTAAAAGATCAAGATCGCCTTTCGGAATTTGACAGTAGTCATGCTCGATGTAAGAAGGAAATGATACAAGAAATATAACTTTGCAAGCTTCACTACATCACTATCAATCTTCCACTTTTTATAGAAAAGTGTATTCTTCACTGAAGATTTGGCGACAGAGTTATTACCTTCATAGTAGGCACTTACAAAAGAGTTCTCAGACTTTGAAAACCACATTTATCAGATGTCCCAACGCATAGAAGTCCGGTGACAGTAGAAAATTCTTCTTGACCAAATTTCATTTTAATACCACCTAAACCAAGCTATAGCTCATTCGGATTAGGTTGCTTCAGTTGCCTAATGAGAAGATTGTGAATAAATTGATGCTGGATCTTAAAATGTGGCACATTCAGGAAATGCCCAAAGCAAGACTGAGAGAAAGCAGTGAGCTATTCTTTGGACAACAACGCCCTTAGTTCTGTAATTGGCTCATACTTGTTAAGGGTACTGATTTTAGCGGACTGATGATTCTGAATAGGGATATCATACACCTTTCACTATACAAAAGAAACATGAATATCACTAGTTGAATTGAAACAATAAGTATGAAAGAAAACCACCATATGTAACCATGTAACTAAATATGTAAATAAATTTAACTTAAATAAACCTAAAAACATAAAACGAAGCAAATAAAACCAGAAGAATATGCAACGAATAGGCTGTTGCATTGGAAATTGAACCATGAGGTATGCAATACAAATACAATAAATAGATCCATATGGCATTACATATAGTAATTTGTCAAGGACCAGAGGATAAACAGAGTGAATAAGTCAAACAATAAGACAAGATGCAAAGAATTTTACTAAACAATATTCACAAGTAGTAACGAAAAGAGAATTGCAGTGATGTATTGAATACCTTTTTAACATAAGAACAATCACTTCACAATTACATCTAAAACTGAATTACAGTGAATACAAAACTAATTCAACTTCGTACACTAGATTGCAAACAAACAACAATAACGAAACAAAGATTCCACACTTCTTAAACACTTCACAAGCTCATTATATACAGTAATGTAAAACACTACATAGGCTCATTATATACACTAAACTAACAACATAGTCGCAATACATAGTAAATTTAATATGAAAACATTAAATTATGTAAACATATTATTCAATATTTTAACACAGAATTGTACCTAAGGAGGTGCAAAAAGTTCAGTCTCACAAATTAATTTTGATTTCTTAAACTTGACTGGTGACTTTTTCGATTTTTTTCCCTTGACATTATGTGGAGAAAATTTAAGTTTACCCGATACAGAGCCTTCCGAGATAGAACGAGAACCATATGACAATCTCGTATGGACCATAGTACCTGTAAATAAAGCAATAAAAGTAAAAAATCGATTACAACACAAAAAAAAAGTCAATTAAAACAAGTGACTGACATAATACATAACAACACTTATATAACTCGATTGAAATTAAAAATGATTAATTCAAACATTTAGGGTTTTATAACAAAGAATGAAACCCCCAAACATTAAAATTAAGCATGCAACTCAATTAAAATGAAAATACAATTCAACGATATGAAATTCACCTATATATTTCGAAATATAGAGATAGTAATCAACAACCAGAAGAAAAAGGATAAGAAGATCGATATCGGAGGTAGTAACAATACAGCGGCTAGAGAGAAAATGAGAGAATGAGAGAGAAGAGAGAGAGTGAAGAGAAAAAAGAGTGAAGAGTAAAAAAGAGTGAAGAGAGAGAAAGTGAAAAAAGCAGTTGGGTAGTTGTCTGTATTATTGCAAATTAATTAATTTTAATTTTTGAAAACCGTTTGCAATAAATGCTACAAGTTGGTATATTTGCAAAAACATACTCTAGTTTTGGTATTCTTGACAAATTCTCTTTATAATTTACTAGCATTTTATTCGTTTCTAAAAAATATTATATTATTAATTTAATTTTTTTGCATTTAACACTGTCCTCTCTAATGAACCACTCTGTCTTTCTGTTGAGCCGCTCTTTCCTTAAAACTGAAATTCTAGCTTTAACATACATTATCAATACATAAAAACTCAAACCTACAAATAAAATAAAATGTATAACATTATCAATATCAAATTCCAATTGTTATTACGATCTTTCCTTTAGAGTCGTCTTCTCGTCAAACACGTTTACGATAACTTTTTTCTATAGAATTAAAACCTAAAGACTGAAATCCAATCTTTGCATTCTCTAAACTTTCTAAAAATTTATGAAATTTTTAAAAATATGAAAAAACACCTTATCGTTACTATATATTATAGATATTCATGTATTTATTTTTTAACTAAAATTTAGAAACAAAAAGTAAAAAAACAATTCTCTTTTAATTTCAACTAATGATTAAAAAAACATGGTACACCTTTTAGAGGATACCGTCCGAAGATTCTATTATACACACACGCTATAATCTATATAGGGCCTGTTTGGCATAACTTTTTTTACTGACTTATGGACTTATTTTCGGATAAAAATTTTATATTTTGATATTTTTTTTATATAAGTATTTAATGTATGTTTGAGATTCAATAAGTTGAAAAAATAAGTTAAAAAATAAGTTGGAAAGTTAGGAATCTCTAACTTTGTCTTAAAATAAGTTGACTTATTCTGGAAAAAAGTTGCTCCAAACACCCCCATAATATGATATACGTAATAATTTAAAATTGATATTATTTTCTATAAATTTGATTTCTTTTTCTAACTTGAATAGGTTAAAGTAAATTTTAGTTACATGTCTATACTACAAATTCGAATTCTCATTCCTTGTAAATTTGTATGGCTTTCAAGTTCTCTCTTCTTCTTTTTTTACAAATTCAGGTACGTAGCAGTGCATACAATTGACCTCACTGAAATACTAAAAAATGAATTTTTTATATGTACAAATTATTTTTTTTAAAAAAATTTATAATGGAGAAATTCAAATTTGACCCCACTAAAAGGTTACTTCTTAGTAATCTATACTATTATATAAAAGCCGAAACATTAAAAGTTTGGTTGGTTAGTTGGTTGGTACCTATTGATTTTACCTATTTACCCAGTTTCCTTTTTCAGGTAAAATGTAATATCTTTTATATTTTATCTAATTAAAAAACAAATTATAATTACTGTTAACTAATAAATTAATTTTTTATCTTTTATCTTTTCTCTAACTAAATTATTTTTTTCCCAATTATATCACGGTTTACCTTTTTCAGCCAAAACAAGTTACCTTTTTTATTTTCTCTAACTAAAACCTCTCTTTTTCAAATTATATCACGTGCGATTCTATTTAATAAAAATAAAATCATAATATTATAATGTTATTAATTAACTGATTACCTTTTTCAGCAAAAAATGTATCATCTTTTCTATTTTTCTAATTAAATTCATTTTTTAAAAAAATATCATGGGTAACATTAATTTCTCATTTTCTAAAAATATTACCAGCAATTTTATTTAGTAAAATAACAATTAAATTATAATTACTATAAACTAATCAATTACCATTTTCACCTGAAGTATGTCACCTTTTAATTTTCACGTTGCCTTTTTCTATTTTTTTAAACTAAAATTTCTCTTTTTCCAATTATATCATGGATGATTCTATTTAATAAAATTAAATAATAATATTATAATACTAATATTAACGATGATCCTTTTTAGCTAAAACGTATCATCTTTTTCCTATATTATCTAACTAAAATTCCTCTTTAGAAATATCACGAGCAACATTAATTTCTCCTTTTCTAAAAACATTACAAACAATTTTATTTTGTAAAATAACATAATTAAATTATAATTACTATAAATTAATCAATTACCCTTTTCACCTAAAATATATTACCTTTTTAATTTTCTCTAACTAAATCCTCTCTTTTTCCAATTATATCACGGGCATTCCATTTAATAAAACAAAATAATAATTTTTTAATTACTAATAAATAACTTATTACATTTTCAACTAAAACCTATCGCATTTTCTATATTTTATTTAACTAAAATCATTCCTTTTAAAGAAATATCATGGATAACATTTATATAATTATGATCATCATCTTATTTAAATATTTAAGCCTCCAAAATTCATATTTAAAAAAACTTAATAAATTCTTTTTTTATAATATTAAAAAAATTCCGTGCATCGCACGGGTTTTAAGCTAGTAAATTTAAATTTAATTCCATTAAAAAAAATTTCTTGTACATTAAATAGTGTAGCAGGTTAATTTCTTTTTTTCATAATTAAATTCTACACTATTTTATTTGTCCTTGCAAAAAAGTTTGCATTTAGCATTGAATTTTGATAAATTTTTGATCCCGCTCATTCCAAACGCTTCCAGGAGTGAACCGTTTCACGCCAGCGGCTTTCTTGGTAACCAGTTATCAGTTATCACCCCCAAACATTGACGTTATCCCCTTATTGATACGCCACCTTACACCACTATTGTAATTAATCCTCGGTTTGTGCACAAACTTTTCCAAGTATAGGAAGCATTAGGATAACGATTTTGGACATACTGGTAGAGGAAATTTTTTTGATTTTGGACACGATTTAAGAGGGCATTAGAAAATTGAATAACGCTCCAAAGTTGTTCCCTAACAAAGGAAGATTTTAAAAACATAGAGTAGTAATTGGCAAAAAAAAAAAAAACATAGAGTAATTTACTTTTTATATCCCTTTAATTTTGGGATTTTGCACTTAATGTTTAATAGTTTTAGAATCAACACTTTACATCCCATTACTTTAGTCCCACAACATATTCCAACCCATACGCTAGTTTCCGTAGTTAATGACAACATTAACAAGGGAATTTTTGTCATTTACTTGAATAAATATTTTTTTGAAAATATAAATTCAGAATACAATTTTTTTGTAAGTTTTGTATTTGTAAAATTAACACATTAAAAATATTTTTTAAATAGATCCAATATAATTTATTACTCTTTAAAAAAAATCAGTAATAATAAATTAAAATTATTACATTTTCAGAAAAAATGAACTACTTATGTCTTTCAAACATGAAACTTTTTATTTTATTTTGTTCTTTACAAATTACTAGCTTATAGCCCGTGCAAAGCACGGGGTACTTTTAAATATTTATAAAATTATATGATTAAACAAAATAGAATAAAATAATTTATTATGGATATAATTTAACTTTGTAATATTAGTTTTAAAAAAAAAACTTTGTAATATTAATTAATAAAATTATTAGTAATAATAATAGTTATTTAATAAATGACATGTATTGTTTAAAATCTTAATGTAAATTTGTTGTTGACGGGATTCGAACTTTGGATCTTTAAAAGAGGGGATTTAAATATAGAATATTCCTTATTATTAGATTTAACGGTTATGATCTATTTGTTAAATATCTAACGGTCACAATTCTTTTTAATGGTTGGTTGAACCAAAAACCAAACTACCAATTATCCCCGACTAGCTGCCCAAAGAAGCTATTAAGGAGGTAATTTCATTGCTGGGAATCAGCTGCTATAGAGGAAGGAACTTCACTCAATGCTGGTTAAGCTCAGGAATACGTTTATTTGCTAATATGATGGCCGGTCATAGGAGAAAAGATAATATGTGTAACCTGAAAAAGGAAATTAATTAGTTAGTAGATCTGTAATTGAGTAAGGGTAATTAGGTAAATTCAATAGGTACCGTTGAACCAAATTTTTAATGTTTCGACTTTTATATAATAGTATAGATTAGTATAGATATCCAATCATACAAAAAAGACATTTCATTGATTAATTAACGTTAAAGCCTAAAGGTCATATGCATTTTAAGTTTATTTTATTTTTGAAAATGATAATATCTAATTGATGACCGAAATACCCCTTCATTGACTAAGGTTAAAGGTCAAAGTTAATGGAAATTCAGTAGACGGGTGTATAATGTAACGGATTATAAAGATTAGGAATGTGAAATGTTGATTTGCAAACTATGAAATCCAAAATAATTCTCTAAAATCATATAATGTAAAGTATTGAACAACATAAGACAAAACTTAGAGCCTGTTTGGCTCAGCTTTTTATAAATCCTTATGGACTTATTTTTGGGTAAAAATTTCATATTTTGATAAAAAAAAATTTACAAGTATTTAATGTATGTTTGAGATTCTATAAATTGCAAAAAAAAAAAAAGTTAACAGGAAAAAGTTAGAAATCTCTAATTTTATCTTAAAATAAATTAACTTATTCGGAAAAAAAATTCCCTCAAACACCTCCTTAATAGCTCTAGTATAACATAAGAGATATATTCAATCTCCAAAGTGGACTCTGTTGTAGCCTCACAAAAAATCAAAGTGTCGTATGCAAAAAGATGGAAGATTGGAGATACTCGGTGCCCGTAGGTGTCACAACCACTCCACAAAACCAACTTCTTAAGTATTGTTACATCATATTTTCCGTTGCCACTATTATTTCTTAAATTTTCAAATATGATTCTAATAATAATCCAACTTCTTAAGTATTGTTACGTCATATTTTCGGTTGCCTCTATTATTTCTCAAATTTCCAAATATGATTCTAATAATAATTAATTTAATCCCCAAGTTAATTATTTTTTCTCTCTGAAACGAGGAATAATCTCCAAATAATGATAGAAAATATCTCCAAACGATATCATTCTAATCATGAATGTATCCCAACGAGAATATAATTCAAAGAGATAAAATCTACTAATGTGACAGCCCCCAAATCCGGGGTCATAAATCCGGGCCATCACGGACCAATTTCCATTCAATATCAATATCTCTTGAGTTTTTTTTTTTTTTTTAACAATTGATACTTATGCCATTGACCCCGCAATAATAAACACACACACACCAGTCATATGCTCAGAGAACAACATTCACCATAATAAAGTTAAGAGTTGAACAGTTATTACAAACCAGGATCATACTTAAGTACATTGTTGAATAACACTTCGACATGAAGCGTTCCAACAATTAAAAGTTTATTACATTCTTACACCCTTAATTATACATAAGCTCTCAGAACCCGTCTGCCTCTACGCTACCTCAGGAATCGATGCTAGCTTGCTCTCAGAAGGTCGCCTTCCCCCTACCCTCTTGCGGGGCGTTCTACGAAGTATTGGCATTCCTAGCTGTATATAGATAAGTAGCAAGAATGAGCCAAAATAGCTCAGCAAGATAATTTCTATCTACTAACATCAAAGGAAAATAAACCGTTATATATATAGACAAAAGCAAACTTCAGTTATTATGGAAGAATTTTATTTCCATTCAATATGTATATACACTTTCCAATTATCCTTGTACGTGAGAAATATATAGTATCATTCCATCAATCTCGCTTCTAACATCATATAATATCAGTTCCTCTTCGTTCGTAACAATAATTCCATCATTTCATATCACTTTTCTGTTTTCAGTTATAAAAATCTGAAAACCATTTTCAATTCTTTCTTTCAAGTTTTGGGGATCTCTGCTGGCGCCAGATACGTAGGACGATGATCAGTCACCTGACCGTATCCGCTCTCTGTTTACTACTAGTAGAAGGGATGATCCCTATCTGGTAATCAACCCTGGAGGAAGGCTACCTGCTACATCCTCCCTTGGCATCTTCGTGCCGAAATAAAATATTGGATGCTGGACTGTGCCACTACCACACAGCCTCTTACGCTTACTGTTGCAATCCCCCTTTTTCAAATCATCAAATAGCATTTCACATTTTCCATTTCCATTCACATTTCCCTTCACATATATCATTTCCATTTCCATTTATCATCACCTTTAAAAATTTATATATGTCATAATACTTTGATTATAACTCAAACATCTCCTCTGTATTCAATGAAATAAATATGCTTTTATATACGTAGAGTATTCCATTTATCTCAAAAGTATTAAATAATACTCAATAATATCTATCACAACATTTAGAAAGAATACTTTTAAAATAATATTATAAATCATATAACCCTAGATAATAACTGATACTATTCCTTTATATCACTATAGATAACAACTGATACTATTCCTTTATATCACTCTAGATAACAACTGATACCATTCTCTTTCATATCCCTTTTCCCATAAATCATATTCGCTCCATTCATAATCATATCCACATTCATATTTCATAATTCATATCCATTTCTCTTTAATTCCCACTATCAGGAAAAATAATTCATAGCAATATAGCAACCATAGAATCATATACATATTCCATAAAATCATATCATTATGAAGATAAGTAGTTTTACAAAGTAAGGATAGAAGAAATCTTGCCTCGATCTCTGTATCCTTGCAGTATAGCTCGTGGCTCTCCCGAAGTTTCTATAAACACAAAAAGGACCGTCGTTAGAACACTACATTCCTTTCTCACTTCACTCTTGTATAACATTACCCTTGACACTTTAATATGTTTAACGTATCACTATTACCCCAAAGGTTCAAGAACTTAGCCATTTATAAACTCAATCGAAGTTTCAGGGTTTTCACCATTTCCCCTAACGACCACACTTAACTGTAAAAATTCTCAGAAAATATGGATTTCGAATTTTAATGCAAGGTCAACTGTCAAGGGTCCTCTGACCACCCTACTACATTATCCCAAAATTTCGTGACTTATAAAAATGTCTAAGTATGGTAGTTATAGCCTCAAAGTTGGTACAACTACGTTTTCTCGGCTTTCGAACGTCTTTCACTAAAACTGACTTTTCTCCTAAACCGTTCATTAGATTTTAACGCACCACGTCTTTCACTAAAACTGACTTTTCTCCTAAACCGATCATCAGATTTTAACGCACCTTATATCAAAACAATCTATGAACCAAGCTCTATCTCATCATGGTCAGTTGGTGTCCTAAACAGAAACCTACCGTACGTGACTGTTGTTCCAAAAACAGGGCATCTACTTGGTTAAACGAAAATCGGACATTATAACGGCTATATTTTCATACTTTCCA
The DNA here is from genome assembly GCA_037693485.1 of Kitagawia praeruptora. Taxonomy (NCBI): domain Eukaryota; kingdom Viridiplantae; phylum Streptophyta; class Magnoliopsida; order Apiales; family Apiaceae; genus Kitagawia; species Kitagawia praeruptora. The sequence continues at coordinate 88,178,759 of CM075347.1, read as the reverse complement.
AAATCAAACTCCTCCAAATCTATCATCCACCTTATACACCATCACCTACACCATGTGGTCATCTTACCAACCATGGTTACAAGCACATACTCCTTCCATATTCAACTTTAATCACTTACAAACACATATAACATCATGATCTTAATATTTACACCACTAAATCACTAATCAACTCAATATCCATCATAAATAAGAAATGGTAAGGACGTTTATACCTTCTTGAAGCCTTGACAACACTTAACAATCCTTGGAATATCCTTACATAACCTTATAATAGCTTGAATCAACTAAAGGAACCATAAAAACAAAGTTAGTTTCTAAGGGTTACTATTCATCATCACTTTTATAAAAATCATAACAAATAGAAAAATAAGAGTTTGGCTCTCAAATTTTTACCACATCTTGGCCTCTGTATAAGCTTTGATTTGAGCTATAGATCACCAAAAACAAAGCTTCCTAGTTATGGTTTTGAGCTCCATCTCTCCGCTGGATAGAAACTGGACAGATTGGGTTGTCCAACTTTGAGCATGGATTTGACTAGGCTATACTAATTGGATTCTCATGAAATTTGGGGCGAATAATACCCATGGAGTGGAGAGGTCGTGGTTCAAATTTGGTGATTTTATCATGTATAGAAATGGAGATATGAATTTTTCTTTGAGTTGTGTTCTGGTTTGGCAGTTTTGAAGAAAATGAGATGGAGAGCTTTTTCCTTTCTTTCTTTCACTTGTTCAACTAAGTTTTGATCAAATAATGTTGATAAGATCAGATGGGGGTGGATGAGTATGATCCTTGGGATTTGTGCAAGGTGTATCCAAGAAGTTTGATAGATATTTGTTTGGTTTTCGGTTTGTTTTTACCACCTTATCCTTGCATTTTCATAATTCTTCCACTCTTGCCCTTGACCCTTGGCTTTCACCATAAGCCACTTAATTAAATCAATAAATCAACTCCTTGTTTTGTATTGGGCCGAAGGTTGGGCTTCGTTCAAATTTCTCTCGTCATTTGATTCATCGATTGATTTCTGCGATCGTCTCAGTGGTTTCTCCTTTGTAAATTCCTTGGATATATAATATCCTCTCCCACATCATATATTAGTGTGTTAGGGTGATTCTAATCCTCAAGTAGGTATTAGATCCAATATCCTTGGTATATTCTCTTTTTCTCAGAAGTTGCTCTCCCGGTTCTCAAGCATTCCCAAACTCGTTTAACAACCTAAATTCCCTTGACATTTCCTTGACTTGATCACTCCTTGGTTTAATCTAATTTCACTAATTCCTCAATATATAATTTCCTTAAATATCTCCATGTTCCTTAATATCCAATAGAATCTTATTCGAAATCAAAATCCTCAAAATCCATATTCAGGAATTTCTGAAATCTATCGTCATTTCGAGTCATTTATTTTTATGGTATATCCCTAATATGGTTTCTGTTTACTCATTTTCTGTTTCAAGTGTAGAGTACCTACATACCGTTTCTCTAAATCCTCAAAATTTACTATTCATGGGGTCACTGTAGCTTTGATAAAGTTAGGGTTATTACAGTCTTCCCCCCTTAAAAGGATTCCGTCCAGGAATCACGCTGAAGATATTGACAAATACCTTTCTCACATTACACCTTCTAATTCTCATATTATTCCCTCCATCCTTTAGTTTCTCCTTAAACATCTCTATCTTGTTTATACAGAAATACACCAACATATACTTGCTTGTCATTCATCAACATGCCATTTAGCTTATCAATAGCAATACTTTCACTATCTTTTCCTTGCAAATCTCCTCCTGTATTCAGTCATTCTATATTATCTCATTTCTCTTTCCTCTTTCGACTAAGGGTATCGGCCACCCCATTGGCCTTCCCTGAATGGTAGTGTATCTCACTATGGTTTGTCTATATTTTGATCTCTATCATGACATAAATATTAACACCTCAATATTCCTATATCTCATCTCTGTAAAATTTTCCAGAAAATAAGCTATAATAATATTTCTTGAAACTATTGTAAGAAAATATCAATTATAATATATATTTCCTGTTCGTACTTATACGAGTAGATACTTTCCCTTCATTCTAAGGATTTTCCTTGCACTTTCCCCATTATTCCCAAATCTCCTTTTTATAGAGTTCTCCGACTCTTAACAGATATTGATTTGGATAACATGAGAATAACTCACTTTCTTATATCACCATAGTTTACTTTCTCACAGATAGATTATTCTTATCTATTTTATCAGCCCATTTACACCATTCATTGACTTAGTCAATCCCTAACCAAACACTTACACTTAAGAGGTCAAATTATCGCGTACTTGCAATTTCCTCCGGATACCTTATCCCATATGTCTATTGTTCACTATACACTCTTTACATCTTACTGATCCTCCTTAGTTTCTTCATGATATACTATCTATTCCACCCCTGTAATTTCCCTTTATTATTCTCATCAAAATCTTTACCTCAAGTTTTACTCATTCACACCTTTTGGATTAATCCTTTGAATACTTAACATCTTTAATCTCTCTATGATACTTAGGGTATTAGTCACAATATTGGTCTTCCCCTACTAATAGTAATTGCACCTCGAAATCCTTCATTAATTATCCCCACTTCCTTTGTTTATCATTATTCTAATTCTATCCTCAAAATACACCTTGCTCTCAATAGTAAATTTCAATTATACCTTAAAATTTCTCATGTTCTTTTCTTTTACTAATCGTCAAATATACCCATTTCTTCTCACGAAATTACTTCCTCTCTTATATTGAAACACTCCCAGTTCTAATTATCTCTTATTGAAATTTCCCTTGGAATCTCGAGTTTCCTCGTATAATCACGTATACTCTAAACCTTGCTTCCATTCATTAATGAAATCTTCTATATTCGAAACAATTGATAGAATTTAAGAGACCTTAAATTTAAACGAACCCAGATATAAGCAAGGGTCCCACAACAATTTATAACATTAAGAGTTTTAAATAACCTTTATTCGAAACAAAAGAATATTTGAGAAATCAATATGATGGAAGAACCCGTATGTCACACAAGTTAGGGCGTCCCCTCCGACTTTCAATCACACAGACAGATCGTCCTTGTGTATACATATATGGTTGTTCCTCTTAGTTGGAGTAAGAAATATAGAGGGAAATTTAGATCACGATGATAAACACCATTTTTCGAAAATAATCTTAGAGAAATATTTTTACTAAAATAGATAAAATAAAATTTTGAAACACATCTCAAGGGTGCCAAAAAGTTTTGAAAAGATATCGGCCCTTTTTGAATAATTACCCACTAGTGGAGAAAATTTTTGAAAATAGGTACCGTTAATAGCCTCTGCCCAATTCAAAATCCCAATAATGGAAGGTTTTCCTCAAATACTATTTATCTTAGACTGCGTACTCTCCAAAATTTCTCAAATTTGGCACTCACCATGAAGCCTCAACCTATCGTCTGCTATTCCCAATTATCTTCATTTACCTAGTCGTGACTTGGCTCGATACTCTCTGCCTTTATCCATAATATAACACAACCCTCTAATCGATATACTTATGTAATGTTGATCATCTTAGCTTGACACTGCTCCGGTATCAAGAACCCTTCAAATTATACTTCTAAATTGTATATTCTAACATACCACGCATACTCACAATATTTTCTAACGTACACTTCCCGTTTCCTCAAATATTCCCTTTTTTCATATCAGTCCCATGTGCTATATAAGCTTAACACTTTTAGCATAATAACCTTTTCATTTAAGTCAATCTCGGAATGTCTCAGTCTGTCTTGGTCCTTAAGGTATATCTTGGCTTTACCGACAAATCTCAGTTTCACCATTTCATCTCCACAATCAATTGAAACAATCAGTGTCTGTTCACCAATCCACTTAAAATATTTCTTCAAACTCCCTTAAACACAAGAAGACTTTAAATACCCTTAACTTTGGCTCACCAATCTCCTCTCCCTATACTAAAACATAAACTTTTATTAGAAATAATCTATAAAATTATAATCACTACTTAGAATAAACGCATCGTTCGATAAATCACCCTTGAACTCGATGGGAGTTCGCAATTTATATTATTACTGATATATTTATTATTATCACTATTGTTCCTGAGCATTATGACTCTAAGCTCTGATACCAAACTGTGACAGCCCCCAAATCCGGGGTCATAAATCCGGGCCATCACGGACCAATTTCCATTCAATATCAATATCTCTTGAGTTTTTTTTTTAACAATTGATAATTATGCCATTGACCCCGCAATAATAAACACACACACACCAGTCATATGCTCAGAGAACAACATTCACCATAATAAAGTTAAGAGTTGAACAGTTATTACAAACCAGGATCATACTTAAGTACATTGTTGAATAATACTTCGACATGAAGCGTTCCAACAATTAAAAGTTTATTACATTCTTACACCCTTAATTATACATAAGCTCTCAGAACCCGTCTGCCTCTACGCTACCTCAGGAATCGATGCTAGCGTGCTCTCAGAAGGTCGCCTTCCCCCTACCCTCTTGCGGGGCGTTCTGCGAAGTATTGGCATTCCTAGCTGTATATAGATAAGTAGCAAGAATGAGCCAAAATAGCTCAGCAAGATAATTTCTATCTACTAACATCAAAGGAAAATAAACCGTTATATATATAGACAAAAGCAAACTTCAGTTATTATGGAAGAATTTTATTTCCATTCAATATGTATATACACTTTCCAATTATCCTTGTACGTGAGAAATATATAGTATCATTCCATCAATCTCGCTTCTAACATCATATAATATCAGTTCCTCTTCGTTCGTAACAATAATTCCATCATTTCATATCACTTTTCTGTTTTCAGTTATAAAAATCTGAAAACCATTTTCAATTCTTTCTTTCAAGTTTTGGGGATCTCTGCTGGCGCCAGATACGTAGGAGGATGATCAGTCACCTGACCGTATCCGCTCTCTATTTACTACTAGTAGAAGGGATGATCCCTACCTGGTAATCAACCCTGGAGGAAGGCTACCTGCTACATCCTCCCTTGGCATCTTCGTGCCGAAATAAAATATTGGATGCTGGACTGTGCCACTACCACACAGCCTCTTACGCTTACTGTTGCAATCCCCCTTTTTAAAATCATCAAATAGCATTTCACATTTTCCATTTCCATTCACATTTCCATTCACATTTCCCTTCACATATATCATTTCCATTTCCATTTATCATCACCTTTAAAAATTTATATATGTCATAATACTTTGATTATAACTCAAACATCTCCTCTGTATTCAATGAAATCAATATGCTTTTATATACGTAGAGTATTCCATTTATCTCAAAAGTATTAAACAATACTCAATAATATCTATCACAACATTTAGAAAGAATACTTTTAAAATAATATTATAAATCATATAACCCTAGATAATAACTGATACTATTCCTTTATATCACTCTAGATAACAACTGATACCATTCCTTTATATCACTCTAGATAACAACTGATACCATTCTCTTTCATATCCCTTTTCCCATAAATCATATTCGCTCCATTCATAATCATACCCACATTCATATTTCATAATTCATATCCATTTCTCTTTAATTCCCACTATCAGAGAAAAATAATTCATAGCAATATAGCAACCATAGAATCATATACATATTTCATAAAATCATATCATTATGACGATAAGTAGTTTTACAAAGTAAGGATAGAAGAAATCTTGCCTCGATCTCTGTATCCTTGCAGTATAGCTCGTGGCTCTCCCGAAGTTTCTATAAACACAAAAAGGACCGTCGTTAGAACACTACATTCCTTTCTCACTTCACTCTTGTATAACATTACCCTTGACACTTTAATATGTTTAACGTATCACTATTACCCCAAAGGTTCAAGAACTTAGCCATTTATAAACTCAATCGAAGTTTCAGGGGTTTTCACCATTTCCCCTAACGACCACACTTAACTGTAAAAATTCTCAGAAAATATGGATTTCGAATTTTAATGCAAGGTCAACTGTCAAGGTTCCTCTGACCACCCTACTACACTATCCCAAAATTTCGTGGCTTATAAAAATGTCTAAGTATTGTAGTTATAGCCTCAAAGTTGGTACAACTACGTTTTCTCGGCTTTCGAACGTCTTTCACTAAAACTGACTTTTCTCCTAAACCGTTCATCAGATTTTAATGCACCTTATATCAAAACAATCTATGAACCAAGCTCTATCTCATCATGGTCAGTTGGTGTCCTAAACAGAAACCTACCGTACGTGACTGTTGTTCCAAAAACAGGGCATCTACTTGGTCAAACGAAAATCGGACATTATAATGGCTATATTTTCATACTTTCCAAAATCAAACTCCTCCAAATCAATCATCCACCTTATACACCATCACCTACACCATGTGGTCATCTTACCAACCATGGTTACAAGCACATACTCCTTCCATATTCAACTTTAATCACTTACAAACACATATAACATCATGATCTTAACATTTACACCACTAAATCACTAATCAACTCAATATCCATCATAAATAAGAAAGGGTAAGGACATTTATACCTTCTTGAAGCCTTGACAACACTTAACAATCCTTGGAATATCCTTACATAACCTTATAATAGCTTGAATCAACTAAAGGAACCATAAAAACAAAGTTAGTTTCTAAGGGTTACTATTCATCATCACTTTTGTAAAAATCATAACAAATAGAAAAATAAGAGTTTGGCTCTCAAATTTTTACCACATCTTGGTCTCTGTATAAGCTTTGATTTGAGCTATAGATCACCAAAAACAAAGCTTCCTAGCTATGGTTTTGAGCTCCATCTCTCCGCTGGATAGAAACTGGACAGATTGGGTTGTCCAACTTTGAGAATGGATTTGACTAGGCTATACTAATTGGATTCTCATGAAATTTGGGACGAATAATACCCATGGAGTGGAGAGGTTGTGGTTCAAATTTGGTGATTTTATCATGTATAGAAATGAAGATATGAATTTTTCTTTGAGTTGTGTTCTGGTTTGGAAGTTTTGAAGAAAATGAGATGGAGAGCTTTTTCCTTTCTTTCTTTCACTTGTTCAACTAAGTTTTGATCAAATAATGTTGATAAGATCAGATGGGGTGGCTGAGTATGATCCTTGGGATTTGTGCAAGGTGTATCCAAGAAGTTTGATAGATATTTGTTTGGTTTTTGGTTTGTTTTTACCACCTTATCCTTGCATTTTCATAATTCTTCCACTCTTGCCCTTGCCCCTTGGCTTTCACCATAAGCCACTTAATTAAATCAATAAATCAACTCCTTGTTTTGTATTGGGCCGAAGTTTGGGCTTCGTTCAAATTTCTCTCGTCATTTGATTCATCGATTGATTTCTGCGATCGTCTCAGTGGTTTCTCCTTTGTAAATTCCTTGGATATATAATATCCTCTCCCACATCATATATTAGTGTGTTAGGGTGATTCTAATCCTCAAGTAGGTATTAGATCCAATATCCTTGGTATATTCTCTTTTTCTCAGAAGTTGCTCTCCCGGTTTTCAAGCATTCCCAAACTCGTTTAACAACCTAAATTCCCTTGGCATTTCCTTGACTTGATCACTTCTTGGTTTAATCTAATTTCACTAATTCCTCAATATATAATTTCCTTAAATATCTCCATGCTCCTTAATATCCAATAGAATCTTATTCGAAATCAAAATCCTCAAAATCCATATTCAGGAATTTCTGAAATCTATCATCATTTCGAGTTACTTATTTTTATGGTATATCCCTAATATGGTTTCTGTTTACTCATTTTCTGTTTCAAGTGTAGAGTACCTACATACCATTTCTCTAAATCCTCAAAATTTACTATTCATGGGGTCACTGTAGCTTTGATAAAGTTAGGGTTATTACAACTAATTCCCAAAATACATCCCTTAACAATCAAAGGGATTAAAAACCAATCCTTAACAGAACTGCGTTGGCTTGATCCTTATAAATATAAGGTACGCAAACATCTTGGAAAAGGATCCGACACATCTAACAAGTTGAGACACCTCTCAAGTCCAGCCCCAAACATCCAAAATCCCAAATCCCCCTATTTTCATGATTTCGTTATTCCAGCAACCTCCGAAATCTGTTATCACCAAATTCCTCCATTAACAATTGGCGCTAGAAGGAGGGGATATATTTTTTGATTGTGGAGGACAATTAATTCATACGCATGGGGGTTATTATAGATATGGAGCTGCTTTAATGGAGGAGCTAAGCGGTGGAGGCGGTGACTCTATTCTGAAAAGATAAATTTTCTTATGATTTCATCTATACAAGTTAGCTATCTTATAAAATTCGTATTAAATTCAATGCATGTCAGATTTTGATTAGTTTTTATGATTCGGAAAGCTTTTTAAATTGTCTATAACTTTCGTCCTTTGAGTTTTCTCAGATTCTGTTTCGATCTATTCTCGAAATCATAAAAAACAATCAGATCTCGTTTTTCAACATCAAGAAATCAATCAGCAAACTTTTTATTTGATTCCCGATTCGTTATAACTCCATTTTTTATGAGCCTTATATCGTCGGAAAGGTCCTTTCGTTATCTACAACTTTCGTATTTTGTATTTTCCAAGAAAAGATCGTTTAGAAGGTCAAAAAGGTTAAAATCAGATCTGGACAAAATTTGAATCGTGGAGATATTCAAGATTTTAGGTATAATATTCGTGGTAAAGAATTTTGGAAGGCCCTATTTTGTGGGGGTAATATTTTGAAAGGCTCTTGTTTGAAGAGTTTATTATTTTGGAAGACACTCCTTTGCAGAGTAATATTTTGGAAGGCTCTTGTTCGAAGAGTTTATTATTTTGGAAGGCCCTCCTTTGCAGGGTAATATTTTGGAAGGCTCTTATTCGAAGAGTTGATTATTTTGGAAGATCCTATTTTGATGAGGATAATATTTTGAAAGATGATCTCCTCTAAGGAGAGTCTTAGTAAGAATGAAACGATATTCGGAAAATCCAACTCCTGTGAGGAGGGTATTTCTGAAAAGGGGAACGACCTCCTGTGAGGAGGGTATCACAAATTTTTAAATCCTTGCAAAAACCGTACTACCGGGGGGGGGGGGATGTACGTACTTCCGGCGCCTCATCAAGGTACGATCTTCGGAAAATTCACCTCCTGTGAGGAGGGTATTTCTGAAAAGGGGAACGACCTCCTTTGAGGAGGGTATCACAAATTTTTAAATCCTTGTAAAAACCGTACTTCCGGGGGGGGGTGTCCGTACTTCCGGCGCCTCATCAAGGTACGATCTTCGAAAAATCCACCTCATGTGAGGAGGGTATTTCTGAAATGGGGAGCGACCTCCTTTGATGAGGGTATCCCAAATTTATAAATTTCTGAGGAAAATGACCCCCTTTGAGGGGGATACCCTCGAGAAGACATGGTAGATATGACCTTCTTCGACTGGAGGATATTTCTTGCTATGATTGTTTTTCAGGATATTGCTCGGAATGCTTTGGATGACTTTATGGGATAATGCTTGGATGACCCTACAAGATACATTCTCTCACACCTACAAAACTTATTATTTACATCTCGCATATTGTCTCGTTTACATCTACATGCATATTACGGGCACCTTGGTGCTCCATATTATTTACTAATCTTCATCTCTTAGCTGTTTCAGTGACTCAGGAAATTTGGAAGATCGAAGCATTCTTAGTTCTCCACTGCAGCAAGCTACACTGAAGAACTGGGGTAGTTCCGCCATATTTTCGGTTGCCTCTAATATCTCCTAAATTTCCAAATATGAATCTAATAATAATTAACTTAATTCCCAAGTTAATTAATTTTTCTCTCTGAAACGAGGAATTATCTCCAATTAATGAAAGAAAATATCTCCAAACGATATTCTTCAAATCAGGAAGGTATCACAACGCGAATATAATTCAAAGAGATAAAATCTACTAATTCCCAAAATACATCTCTTAACAATCATAGGGATTAAAAACCAATCCTTGACAGAACTGCGTTGGCTTGATCCTTATAAATATAAGGTACACAGGCTTCTTGGAAAAGGATCCGACACATCTAACAAGTCGAGACACCTCTCAAGTCCAGCCCCAAACATCCAAAATCCCCCTATTTTCATGATTTCGTTATTCCAGCAACCTCCGAATTTTGTTATCACCAAATTCCTCCGTTAACAAGTCTACTTTACTTTTTAACACGTTAAGTTTGTCTTAAACCGGACCATTTAAAATCAAACCGTATTTTCTGAAAACCAAATGTACCACAAAACGTTCCATCTGCACTATGAAACGTTCTGTCTGTGAAAACACCGGCACATTTGACATTTCCAACTAACACTACTACAAATTTAAACTTATAAAACGCCACTTACATATCATTTTCTGACATACGCTATCTATGATTGATGCTTATATAGCGTTCTTACACGAAACGCTATGCAAGGTATTAAGAAGAAAATTAAAAATAAATGAAAAATAAAATAGAATAACTAGTATAGCGTTTGTTTGTTAAACGCTATTAAAGGTGGAGAATAGATAGCGTTTAAACAAATGCTATGGAAGAAAACGTATTTTTTAACTGATCTAAAGCGTTTTTTCAAACGCTATACAAGTAAATGTTTTCTAAGTTAACACCCAGTAGCCCATTAGAGTTAATTAGCCTATCTAATTCTCTCAACATCTAATTCTTCCTCCCCTCCGCCCTGCTGCGCCGCCCCTTTCCTCCCTCTCGCTGCCGCCACTACACAGCTCCGGCCGAATCCACACACACACTCGAGATATACACACACACACCCGTATATATATAAGTTAATTGTTTCAACAATCAAACCCCGTTATAGACCCAGATTAGCGGTTCTCAAACCCTATGAATCGCCTCACTCAATTCCAGTAGAATTCATCGGATTTCCGATCGATTCTCACTTATTCGCTCTTTGATTATGATGTCTCAATCATCATAAATCAAAAGCCCCTTCAGATCTATTGTTGAAATTATAGGTACTGCCCTCTCTCCCTCTCTCTCCCTCTCTCCCTCCCTCCCTCTCTCTCTCCCCTCTCTGGCTAAATCTCTCTCTCTCTCTCTTTCTCTCTCTCTCTCCTCTCTCTCTCCTCTCTCTCTCTCTCTCTCTCTCTCTCCCCCCATATATATGTACTAATTTTGTATGTTTGTTGAATTTTTGATGTTATTAGTGATTGGTTGTTCAAGGTTAAAAGATACAGAATGGATTTCAAGGCAAGACCCTTATGTTTGTCTTGAATATGCTAGCTCTAAATTTCGCACCCGCACTCATACAGGTTAATCAATTTTCACATCCTTATCGATTATTTTCTGTTTTTTTGCATGTGTATTTATTATCAAGATTTTTAAACATATTTGTGTAATTCTGTGAGCATTGGTTGCTATGATATTCGATACGGATTGAGGGTCTAAATTGTGGTTTCTTGATTTTTTTATCCCTTTATAGTTTTACTAGATAAATTTTAGCTGGTTTCTGACAATAAGAGACGATCATGACTTGCAACTTATGGAACTAGAGTTTGTGTGTTCATTCAAGTAGGAAGGCATGCTGCACAGAGTTTTAATTAAAATATTAATTTTTTTATGGTGTGCACATCTTTTCCGACTTGGCTTGAATTTTTAGCACATCATCTCGTAAATACGTGCAAATTAAAGTAGACATATTTGAACTTTACCATTTACATGAATTGACGGGAGTGTTTCTGATCTCTGCTAGGAGAGTAAGAAATTTAGAATGAGCTCTTTTAAAGTCGTCTAACATTCCGTCGCGCGAACGACTAAAAATTGTGAGATCCATTCAACACCTTTTCTCGACCAATAAGTAGCAGTAAGACCTGCACCTCCCATATAAACAATTGGTTCAGGGATCCTTATACTTAAAAAACGTCAATAATTTTGTTAAACTACAGTAATGCCAAGATGTCATAAATAAAGCCACGATTACGGTCTAGTATGGTTTATGTAGCAAGCATCGTTGTGTTGATCATGTTTATCCATGTGCTTGTTTCAGGAGTGCAGGTCCTGTTACGTTGAAGTGTATGGGCATGCTGGTATGAGATTATGAGGTACATTGTAATAATCGTATTAACTCATTGAAACAAGGAAGAGTTTGCACCTGTATACGCTTATCGCATGAGATTTCATCATTTCATTCAGGGTCTACGCTCTATGCAATCAGTGATTTCTTACATTTCTATTAAGAGACTTCAGTGAATTGATGAGTGCATAGTTGATCTGTAATGAATGGCTGTAATCCGATTCGTAATAAACTTGAGGTTTTTTTTTTAAAACAGATAATGTATCTTGACACACATATCTGAACAACACAGAAGTTAATCAACGAATCCGTTTTCTGCATATATGCTACAGTTGCAATTGAAATTGAAATGACATATGCAACTCATATCAACTTAGTGCAAAAATTACAAAAATGGGAAGGATGGATGCCCATTAGGGTGTTGGGCCAAGATTTTAGATATCTTACCACCATTTGAATGCAAAAATTTGTTATAGATCAAAAACAAGCTGACCCTAGTATCAATTTAGTGATTATATAACTAAGGACTAGGACAACTGATTGAGTTGGCTGCAGCAAACTCTAGCCTTTTCATCCTCCTACCTTGCTAGATCCATATCTCGGATTTATTACCCTCTAAAAATACCTTGCTATCCTTCTCGTGTTCAAATTTATTACTCCCTTGGTTTCAATAGATTCTTTAGCACCACCATTAATTCCCTCTTATAAGTTAACATTAAACCACTTTATATATGTTCATACAATCAGCCAAAGTTCCTTGCATTTGTAATTGAACAAAAAAAGAAAGGACGGAACTCCAAATTGTATTTTAAAATTCTGTGCGACCTAATTAACAAGCTAAACTGCAATAGTAGGCATTGAAGGACATGAGATCTAATTTTTAAAATATTATTCCGAAATTTGAACTTTCGAAAATTTTTTTTTAGAAACTTTTAAGATTTTCTTTATAACGTGAGCTTAGATAAAACACTTAGATGAATCGACAATATAGTTACTTCCTCCTGTATCAAACACTTAGATGAATCGACATTATAGTTACTTCCTCCTGTATCAAACACTTACTTAAGAAAAACAGAGTTTTGTCATAGTTGGTCGTGATTGTACCAATTATTCTCTTGTGAAACTATTATTGAGCAATACATTTGTTGTGCTTATGCACTGAAAATTAAAATGTCAGAAGTTGGTATCTGTTTTGAACATGCAAATGTAATAATCTCTTCTGTGTGCAATTATTCAGGTGCTATAATACAAGCCAAGTTCACTATCTTCGTCTTCAGTCTGTCTATCTTCTTGAAGTTTACTTGCATTTGTGTTCTATCAATCTTTGTTGGTAAGTGACTGGTATATCAATATTTATTACAGTGATCATGAAGGTGGAAATGTTAGTGCTCACACTGGTCATCTACTAATTGACTTCTTACTTCTGCATGCTATCTTTTTATACCAATGTGTAAATTTAACCATCTTCTTTATTACCCTGAAGTTAAATAAGAGTGCTTGCTTTTCGTTTTACCTTTTATCCTTAAATTTAACCAAATGAACAATTCACTTTCAACTAAAAATCTGATAAACCTTTCATGCTTGATATAGGTTACACGAGCCCTTTCAGACCCATGTCTTTCTTTTGCAGCTGCATTAAATGGTTTAGCTGGACCGTTTCATGGTTTGGCAAATCAGGTATAATACTTTTTAGTGCAGCGGTGAAACAAAAGTCAATGTTGATGTAAGTGAATTTTTTAATTCTTATAAATTGCTCTGTAGCTAAAAGTATCTTAATTCAAAATCTAATAAATTTTAATTTTGTTACAGTTTACCTATTCCCCGAAATTGAAGTCCTATCCACGCGATAAAATGATCCGCTTCCAGAGTAATTGGGCAGGTTTCTTGTACAATCGATTTCTTAGGGACATGTTATTAATGAAGTAATTTTTTGTTTATATTCTAGTGTGTAATCCAGAGTTTTATCGAGAGTTGGAATCCAAACTCTTAATGAAGTAATTTTTGTACGCTACCAAGTGATCTAGTAAAGATTTGTATCACTTGTTAATGTTTTGGATTTTATTTATATTTTAATGCAGAAATTTGATTTGCTTGTTCTTTTGTTGGAATTTAGATTTCATTTTTTTGTATTGGCGAAAATGCTTTATGATTTAATTAGGAACAATAATACAGGTTTAAAAATAACCAAAATATAATAAATTAATTTTTTTAAAAATGCGGTTTTAAAAATGGTACTGAGCTTAGATTTTGAAAAATGACTTGTATAGCGTTTGGCAAAAAGCTATCCAAGAGACAATTTCAATAACACAGATAGACTTAGATAGCGTTTGGCAAAATGCTATCGAAGGTAATAGCTAGTATAGCGTTCAACAAACGCTATGCAAGTATGAATAAGACAGCGTTCAACAAACGCTATGCAAGTATGAATAAGACAGCGCTTCAACAAGCGCTATAGAAGCTAGAGTAACTTACATAGCGCTGGCTTACATAGCGTTTAAAAACGCTATGTAAGCTAAAAAACGAACGCTATGTAACCTGAAATCTGTAGTAGTGTAAGATGAGATGATGATACACTCCCACTACTATCAAGAATGAGTTTTTGATTTTAATATTCAGTTTTATTCGGAATTGAAGCATAATAATAATAGTAAAAATAAAAATAATAATAATAATAAATCAGGTTTCATAATTTATTTCCCAGGATCTTCAATAGATTGATCTCCACTTCCCTGAAAGTCATGATGAAAGAGTCTAAGAAATAAAAAACTGAACCATAGAATTTAAAGTGCCAATGAGGAGTCGAGGATGCTCAAGTGTGGTAGAATGAACTCCTCTATAGAGGCTGTTTGAGAAATTTTAAAATAAGTTACTTAACACTTATATGAAGTAAGTAACTTATATGAAATAAGTAATAAGTAACTTACGACTTATATTTTCGTGTTTGGATGTTTAACTTATAAGTTAAAGGTGTTTGGCAATTATGACTTATAAGTTATTAATTTTTTCTAAATAAATTATACTATTTCTAATTTAATGCATAAAAGATTTTTCTAAATAAATTATACTATTTCTATTTCTAATTTAATCTCAACACCAGCACTCGCGCAAACACATACACAGCAATACAATGATTCAATGAACAAGGCCGAGGGAAATTGAACTGTGAAGAACCCCAAGCAAGCACAGCCTACAAACTGAAGGAATTTACGGACGAGCGAAAGCGCGGTATAACAATTATTTCCGTAAAAACCATGTATCGCACATATAGAAAAGCATATAAAACAGAAATAGCGAAGGAATCGTAACCATACCTTGAAAAATCGAAGCTTATAAAATTGATGATTCCTAGCAGTTGCTTCTCAGAGTGTGAAGCACTCTACCGGTATCCACCAAGATTGATTCTTCGATGAAGCTTTTATAAAACTCGAAGCTTTATAAAATGGTGCCTTGATCTTTTTGAGAGAGAGAGAGAGAGAGAGAGAGAGAGAAAGAAGATGGAGGCTACTAGGGTTTTCACAAAACCACACATGCATCCTAAAACACCTCTCATCTCATTCTTTATATAGGGCTCATGTAGGTTTAGTATATTTAATATATCATGTATATATTAATATATATAAATCCCACAAATTGTTTAAATAATAATTAAACTATTTTAATCATTATTAAAAACAACTTGCTCTCTCAAAATACCTTCATCAATAAATTAATCTTTTTATGGTGTGACCCTGTAGGTTCAATATTAAGCCGGTAGTAGAAATAAATAATAATAAACTTTTTATTTATTATTTATATGAATTCTAAAATTCATTAAATATAATTAACTGATTAATTATATTTATTCTACATCGTGAGTGATGCTTCTCAACATATCGCGACTATCCGGATAATATGAATTCACTGCTTAGAATACCAAGAACCTGTCAGTGACTAGTTACCATACAATCAATTCCTTCTACCCTACAATATCCCGATTAAATACAAGGCATGGATCTCGTGTCAAGCCTATCAAATTTAATCATATGATTTCTTATTCATAATGCAAAGTTCATATTAATGCAAATTAGAAACTCCTTTCTAATTTCATACACTCTGGCCAGAGATTCCAGAACTCGCATACTAAGAATAACATAGGATATTCACTTCTTTACTGGAAGGGGTAGATCCTTTATTGACCGTTAACTATCTCCATACACAAATCCCTATGCCCAGAATAGACCTAATGGATGTCCTTGAGACTAAGGACTAAACCAAAGCACAGTTCATTATATACAAGAT
Source organism: Kitagawia praeruptora (assembly GCA_037693485.1). NCBI lineage: Eukaryota > Viridiplantae > Streptophyta > Magnoliopsida > Apiales > Apiaceae > Kitagawia > Kitagawia praeruptora. The sequence goes on along the minus strand of CM075347.1, from coordinate 88,162,420 downwards.
TACTCTAACGATCTCAAGTCTAAGGACACTTGTACAACTATCACTCAGTGAACAACTATCGACACGTGAGTAAACTCCATTAGTTGTTCAACTTATCGAGTCATGTTCAGTGAACTTATTCCCTAATAAGCACCTACATACTAGCTATAGTGTCACCACACAAATGCCTATGAGAACAGACATCCTCCTGAAAGGAGCAAGCATAGTATGTACCAATCTTTACGGATTCACTAACTTCCGATTAGTTATCCTATGATCAGGAACTGTTTAGGTCTAGAGTTATCATCTTCTAGATCTCACTATTATAATCTCATTATAATTCTAGAAGCTTTACTTTAAACCATGGAATATCTTATTTAAGACACTTTAAATAGATAAGGCCCGTAATAAAAACAAATAAGTCTTTTATTAATATTAATGAAATCAAATAAGAATACAAGAAAGTTCTTCCTAACTCATCATACATGATTGGATTTAGGACAAACACTTTCAATCTCCCACTTGTACTAAAGCCAATTACCCTGGTATCTAATACCCATCCACTCATTATGACGATCGAAGTGAATCTGAGATAGCGGTTTAGTGAGTGGGTCTGCTATGTTGTTATGTGTGTCAACTCTCTCAATGCTGACATCTCTACTTTCAATGATCTCCCTAATCAAAAGAAAGTGCCACAAAACAGTTTTGTAGCATCACTTGCATCTATAAACTCTGCTTCCGCTGTTGAGTCAACCGTGTAGGCTGTTTGGAACTCTTCCAACCAAACGCTCCACCCTTCAGAGTAAACACGTACCCTAACATGGATTTGCTATCATCACTTTCTGATTGAAAACTAGAGTCAGTATAACCCTCTATTTTCAACTCAGATCCACCAAAAACAAGAAAAATATCCTTAGTCCTTCGCAAGTACTTAAGGATGTTCTTCACTGCTTTCCAGTGGTCTTCACCTGGATCCGACTGATATCTGCTCGTCAAACTAATTGAATGAGCATTATCATGCCTAGTACATAATATCGCGTACATGATAGATCCTATTGCTGAAGCATAAGGAATCTTACTCATACGCTCTCTTTCTTCAAGTGTCGTAGGAGACATCTTCTCGGAAAGGGATACTCCATGGCTCATCGGTTTGAGACCTCTCTTGGAGTTTTCCATGCTAAACCTTTTAAGCATTTTCTCGATGTATGTATCTTGGGTAAGACCTATAATTCTTCTCGATCTATCTCTATAGATCTTCATACCGAGAATCTAGGATGTCTTTCCCAAGTCCTTCATAGTGAAGTTCTTTGATAGCCACACTTTGACAGATTGCGGCATCGGTATATCATTTCCTATAAGAAGTATGTCATCCACATACAACACAAGAAATGTTACCGTACTCCCACTAACCTTCTTGTAGACACATGGTTCATCTATATTTTTGATAAAATCAAACTCTTTGATTGTCTCATCAAAACGGATGTTCCATCTACGAGAAGCTTGCTTTAATCCATATATGGTTCGCAAGCAAAATCCGAATTGATTTTAGTAGGGCTACAGGCAAAAAAGTTTCATTAAAGTCAATTCCTTGCCTTTGTCTGAATCCTTTTGCCACGAGCCAGGCCTTATAGGTCTCCACCTGGCCATCTACTCCAATCTTTCTTTTGTATACCCTTTAGCACCCAATAAGTCTAACATCCTCAGGTGCTTCAACCAAGGTCCATACTTGTTTGGCATACATAGAATCCATTTCGGATTTCATGGCACTCTGCCATTTCTCAGAGTCAACACTATGTCACATAAGGTTGTTTAGTTTGAACAGGAGTTTCCTCTTGAACCGTAGTAGTTTGTGTTTCTTGAACTTCATTAAGTTCTATTTTGCTCCCACTGTTTCCTTCAAGGATAAACTGTTTTTCCAAGAAGGTAGCATGTCTGGAGACAAAAACCCTATGATCGGTGTAGAAGTGATACCCTAAAATCTCTTTAGGATATCCCACAAACCTATATTTTACGGATCGAGATTCCAGCTTATCATGGTCAACTTTCTTGACATAAGCTGGACATCCCCAAATCTTAACGTGTTTAAGACTCGATTTCCTTTCTTTCCATATCTCATATGGAGTTTGAGGAACAGATTTGGAAAGCACCTTATTCAGTAAATATGCTGAGGTTTCCAATTCATAACCCTAAAGTGATACTGGAAGATCTGCATCGTGGATCGAACCATGTCTAACAAAGTTCAATTTCTCCTTTCAGATACTCCACTCAACTATGGAGTGTCCGGATGAGTCCACTGGGAGACTATACTATTTTCTTTGAGATAATCTAGAAACACACCACTCAAGTATTCATCTCCTCGATCTGATCGAAGAGCTCTAATACTATGTTAGTTTATTTCTCTACTTCATAACTGTATTCTTTGAACTTTTCAAAGGCTTCAGATTTGTATTTCATCAAATACATATATCTGAATCTAGATCAATTATCTATGAAAGTCACGAAGTATTAAAATCCTGCCATGGCTTGCGTAGACATTTGTCCACATACATCTATGTGTACCAATACCAGCAACTCTCTAGCGCTCTCTCCATGTCCACTAAATAGAGATTTGGTCATTTTACCCAATCGACAAGACATGCATGTAGGATATGATTCAAAATCAAAGGGTTCCAGTAACCTTCCCTTATGCAATGTCCGAAGTCTATTTTCACTAATATGACCAAGTCTGTAGTGCCATAAGTAGGTAGGATTTTCATCATCCTTTTTTTTTTCTTTGTTTAATATGAAGTAAGACATATTCTATGTCACATACATACAGACCATTATTTAAAGTTCCACTACCATAAAGAACATTATCTCTGAGGATTGGATGTTTAATATTCTGAATAATAAATGAAAATCCATCCAAGTCTAACATTGGAATAGAAATAATATTCCTCACAATCGAGGGAACCAAAATAACAGTTATTTAAAATAATAGTCTTGCCCGTAGGCATATGTAAATCTGACCCTACAGCCATGGCAGCAACTCTTGCTCCATTGCCCATCCATAGAATCGCATTCTCTTCCCCCAAGAGCCCTACTTCTCCTTAGTCCTCGCAACGAATTGCAAATGTGAGAACCATAAGTAGTATCTAATACCTAAGTAGAAGTTTGATTTAGTGACATGTTTACTTCAATCATAAACATACCTGAACCAGAAGCGGCAGTCTCACTACCCTTCTTCTTATTCAACTCTGCAAGGTAAACCTTGCAGTCCCTCTTCCAGTGCCTCGTCTTGTTACATTGAAAACAAACAGCATATCCTAGCTTCTTAGCCCTTGAGAACTTTTTTTCTCAAGCTTTGAAGCCAGTCAGTATGGTTGGGACCAGTCAATATGTGAGCATCTAGTATGCTACGGAGTGATTGTGCAGAAGACCTAGTGTATATATCTATATATATTAAGTCTGCAAATGATATACACATAACAACACTTAGCAAATATTCAATTTCATTATTAAAACACTATATGAATCGAGTCTTTATTCATAAGTGGCTCCCACTATTTTATCTAATTTATATAACCCCCTAATGAATAAAAAAGCATTCGTAATGCTAGTGGGAATAGGGATCCTACATTCCATCACACAACCTCGGCTGTAGCACGAAACGCCATGTGATGTTCAATAGGCAGACAACTCTTATCAAATACATCTCATGTTATTCCCTAATAAACTTTAGCCTCTTGAATAATTGAGTCACGGCTGTAGCACGACCAACTCAATATTCTAAGTCAAGTCTAACCCAACATTTCGTACAATTGAATCAGTCTCCAACGGCCCACGGCTGTAGCACGTAACGACCATTAGATTCTAATTCATTGTACACATCTTTATGTAATAGACAAGTATTTCTAATTTCGAAATCAAAGCCCTCGGCTGTAGCACGAAACGACAATGATTTAAAAATGAGAACTACTTTCTACCATGTTGGAAGGCTATGACCGACACAAGCCCGTTGTGTCATTGGCCAATTACTACTTGATATTTATAAAAGAGGTTTTTTTTTAAGGTCACGAAACATTTTCGTATAAACCTATAAGTCTAACATGTTTTAAGTTTAATAGATAATCTAAATCTATAACAAAAACACGAAAAATCTCAATATTATTAGTCAAGTCAAATATAACATTTTGTACAATTAAATTAGATTCCAATAGCCCACGGCTGTAGCACGTAACGACCACTAAAATCTAATTTTGTACACATCTAATGTAACAGACAAGTATTTTCATGTTGATCGGTAACAAAGTCCTCGGCTGTAGCACGAAACGACAATGCACCGAAAACAAGAAATACATTCTGTCATGTTGGAAGACCATAACCGACACAAAACTTTTTGTGTCTATGGCGGATTACAACTTGACATATATAATTCATAGATCTCATCTTCTTTGTTATTAACCAATAATTAAAACTCTTTTAATTATTAATTCTATTTCTAAACTCTTTAGAAAATTAATCTCTCCCTTAATTTAATTTCTTAAATTAAATCAATAATTAATAATATTAAGATCACATCTTAATTATTTTATAATCAATTAAATCTTATTTAATCAATTAATAAAATTGCTAACTAATTATTCATTTCATAAATAAATAAGTATCAGCCATTATTAATTAACTAATATTATTTAACAATCATAATCATATTATAAAGAGATTCTTTTCTTCAATTAAATATTTCAAATCAATAATCGATAATCGGATGATTCCCAGATCGGGGGGAGCATTGTCAAGAGGCGTCACTTAATACCCTTTTCTTACAGATCAAAATCTGTTTTTGACAGAATCATCCTTTCTCTCAATATTGAAAATTCATATTTAATTACGTGTTTCACAAACACAAGAATCTCATGATTGTATTCATAATATAAATATTAAGGCAAGAAACGATTCCTATTTCTAGATTTTCTAGCGCACGCCTTATGTTGATTTAAGTTCACCTAAATCTATCATCGCATGGTAAACATAGGCATATATCTCATATATAAACATAAATAAACATGTATGCATGCAAGCAATATCATGTCACACATTGATATAATGATGTATGGATTTATTATAGCATTTAAAAGCAATTTAAAACAATTAAAATATGCTTTAAAACACTTTTGGTAATATAAATATTTCAAAAATATTATATAAAAAATATTTGACCACTCCATTAGATCTGTATCGGAAATACGAATCCAACGATATATTGCACGCCCAAAACGGAGTTACGAAACTCCCAGAAAATCAAATTTAATGTGGACAGAAGGCTGTAACGCATTTAAGTTATGCGTTACAACAGTTAAAAGCTATTTATTTGTGTAACGCATGCCACTAAGGCGCAACAAACCTGTAACGCATTTTCAGAATGCGCGACACTCCCTTTTCCCGCGTTTGGGCGACACGCGCCCGACAGTAGTGCCACAGCAGTTTTTTTTTTTTTTTTTTTGTTTAATCTGACAATGCTTGTAACTGTAGCCTTTACTGCATGTAAGTACTGATTTTGTAACCCAAAACAAATGAAACGCCAATGCTTTTATTGAGCTGCACTTGGACGAGACCATGACAGCTGACAGGTGTGCGTGGAGACGTAAGATCAGAGTAGTAGATTCCCTTGTAGGGAGCGGCTCCGTTGTGGAGAACCTCAGAGTTGGTTTGTCTCGTTTAGCTTTAATTTAGAAGTCCAGCTTTTTATTTCAGCTTTGCTCGTTTATTGTCTTCGGATTGCCTTGGACCGATTTATTCTTGTATGACTCGGGTGGTTTGGTCTGCTGCCTTTTGCTTGTGTTTTATTTTATTTTTCAGGGGACCCGTCCGGAGATATTCTCTCAAGTCGTAAAAGTGGAGAGCATCAGGACCTCGATATCAGAATGCCAGAATCCCAAGCAGGCAGGTAGGTCCCATGTGGAGAACGCCATGGGCGCAGGTAATGCTTTAAACATTCCCGTACCGTTAAGATTCCTGTGTCTTCATCACCCACCGTATCTGTTTTGCACATAGCCGGGGGTCTTCACGGAAACAGCCTCTCCGCTTGAAAAAGCGGGGGCATGGTCTGCGTACAATCTACCCTCCCCAGACCCTGCTCTGAGTGGGATATACTGGGTATGTTTGGTTTGGTTTGGTTTATTATTATTATTATCATTTTTATTTTACTATTAATAAATTAATTAACAATTAATTAATAAATTAATAAAAAATCAAAATAATATGATTTCTGAAATCAAACAGCAGCAACAATTACAAGCTAGCTATGGTGTCCTTGTGCAAATTTTAATTTCATATTATTCACATGCATGATTATTTTATGAATTTTAATCAAAACAATTTTAAAAAATTCATAACAAATAATCTACACATCACAAAATTATGAAAAAATATCTAGATGATCCATAACACTTATAGAACCCAGATCAATGGTCAAAACTTCATGCAAATATTATTTTGAATTAATTCATAATTAAATCCAAATAAACTTGCAAAAATCATAATAAATCCATACATGCATAAAAAAATCTGAAATTTTTATATGAATCTCTATATGAAAGAACCTGGCTCTGATGCCATTGAAGGAATTTACGGACGAGTGGAAGCGCGGTATAACAATTATTTCCGTAAAAACCATGTATCGCACATATAGAAAAGCATATAAAACAGAAATAGCGGAGGAATCGTAACCATACCTTGAAAAATCGAAGCTTATAAAATTGATGATTCCTAGCAGTTGCTTCTCAGAGTGTGAAGCACTCTACCGGTATCCACCAAGATTGATTCTTCGATGAAGCTTTTATAAAACTCGAAGCTTTATAAAATGGTGCCTTGATCTTTTTGAGAGAGAGAGAGAGAGAAAGAAGATGGAGGCTACTAGGGTTTTCACAAAACCACACATGCATCCTAAAACACCTCTCATCTCATTCTTTATATAGGGCTCATGTAGGTTTAGTATATTTAATATATCATGTATATATTAATATATATAAATCCCACAAATTGTTTAAATAATAATTAAACTATTTTAATCATTATTAAAAACAACTTGCTCTCTCAAAATACCTTCATCAATAAATTAATCTTTTTATGGTGTGACCCTGTAGGTTCAATATTAAGCCGGTAGTAGAAATAAATAATAATAAACTTTTTATTTATTATTTATATGAATTCTAAAATTCATTAAATATAATTAACTGATTAATTATATTTATTCTACATCGTGAGTGATGCTTCTCAACATATCGCGACTATCCGGATAATATGAATTCACTGCTTAGAATACCAAGAACCTGTCAGTGACTAGTTACCATACAATCTATTCCTTCTACCCTACAATATCCCGATTAAATACAAGGCATGGATCTCGTGTCAAGCCTATCAAATTTAATCATATGATTTCTTATTCATAATGCAAAGTTCATATTAATGCAAATTAGAAACTCCTTTCTAATTTCATACACTCTGGCCAGAGATTCCAGAACTCGCATACTAAGAATAACATAGGATATTCACTTCTTTACTGGAAGGGGTAGATCCTTTATTGACCGTTAACTATCTCCATACACAAACCCCTATGCCCAGAATAGACCTAATGGATGTCCTTGAGACTAAGGACTAAACCAAAGCACAGTTCATTATATACAAGATTACTCTAACGATCTCAAGTCTAAGGACACTTGTACAACTATCACTCAGTGAACAACTATCGACACGTGAGTAAACTCCATTAGTTGTTCAACTTATCGAGTCATGTTCAGTGAACTTATTCCCTAATAAGCACCTACATACTAGCTATAGTGTCACCACACAAATGCCTATGAGAACAGACATCCTCCTGAAAGGAGCAAGCATAGTATGTACCAATCTTTACGGATTCACTAACTTCCGATTAGTTATCCTATGATCAGGAACTGTTTAGGTCTAGAGTTATCATCTTCTAGATCTCACTATTATAATCTCATTATAATTCTAGAAGCTTTACTTTAAACCATGGAATATCTTATTTAAGACACTTTAAATAGATAAGGCCCGTAATAAAAACAAATAAGTCTTTTATTAATATTAATGAAATCAAATAAGAATACAAGAAAGTTCTTCCTAACTCATCATACATGATTGGATTTAGGACAAACACTTTCACAAACACACACACAATACATCACAACACACGACCCAACAATATTATAGAGATAACCCGAACCTTTTCAAAGGAGAAGAATGATTCAGTAGTGGTGTTTTCACCGGAACCGCGATACTCACCCAGATGGGAGAGAGATTTTTACTCGAGATAAAAAGAGAGACTAAGATGGGAGAGAGATGGGTGAGAGATGGTGAGAGATGTGGTGAGAAATGAGATAAGTCGAAATGAAAAAGTATCCAACCCTTAACTTTTTTCATACGGGCTTTTTTATCAAATATAAGCTCATTTCCCATTTCAGCCAAACACTCAATCATAAATTGGAACGGACTTAACAGAGAAATAAGTTTCAAATATGATTTGCCAAACACCCTCATAGTCACATGCTTTCATGGAAATCTACGGTGATGAAGGAGTCAAGGGTACTAATATGAGATCAAGACTCAAGTTAATATTGCGAGTAAAGTACAAGTTTGTGTACTCACATTTTAGTCAAAATACCACTTACAATCAGTGTTGTAAAAAGCGCAAGTTGGACCTAAGCGGTGGGAGTACCTTCTAGCGCTTAAGCGGTTAAGCGGACGCTTAAGCGGTTTTAAAAGCGGATCATTAATCGGATTATAAATAAATATATATTTATATAAATAAATAAAATACTAATTTTTTTTTTTTAAAAAGAAAACATTCACATATGATATATTATCAAATATAACATAACATTCTAAAACGTAACATTTAGAAATATTAACTTATAAATTAGTTACATACAATATTAGTCATAATGGAATTAAAAAATACAATATTTTATTTTAATTTTAATTTTTCCGCTTAATCCGCTTTTGACCCGATTTTGACCCAATTAAACCGCCTAAACCCGCTTAATAACCCGATTAACCCGATTTCCGCTTAATAACCCGCTTTTGTCCAAAACAAAGCGTTTTTGTACCGATTCCGCTTAGGCGGTCGCTTAAGCGGCCGCTTAATGCGCTTTTTAGAACACTGCTTACAATACTCTATTCAAAATGGAGAACTTCAAATATTAATGTTTGTATTTTATTATAATTTGTTGCATTCCATTAATTTGGATTAATATTGTAAGTGGTGTCTTGTGTAAAGTGTAAGTACACAAAATAAACTTTATTCCCTAAATTACTAACAAAGTTAATCAAAATTAACGAAATGCAACAAAGTGTAATGAAATACAATTATTGATATTTGAAGTAATCAATTTTAAATTAGAATACGATTTTAAAATAAAATATTGTAAGTGATGTGTTGAGTAAAAGACGAGTTACATTTTACTCTAATAATGCTTATCGAGCTTTACATCAAATGATAAAATTACAATTTGTGAATTAGAGCAGCTTGTTTTTTGCCATACAAATTTGTCGACGCTTTTAATTTCAGTTATTTCCTTGATTCGCCATTGTATTGAGGTTTGAACCATACAAGACCCCTAAAATAATTTTGCCAAAGAGAGAGCATTTAAGTACAAAAATACCTCACAACACAAGCACACAAAAGCAAAGAAGATGGAAGGGGACAATTGCAAGCCACAACTATTACTAAAATATACCACTAAGGCCATGTTTGTTTCAAGGGATTATAATCCCCAAATTATTACCTTATAAATCCCAAACGTAAGGGATTATAATCTCATGAATTCACATTTTGATTATTGTTTTAGTTCACTCCTATTGGATTATAATACATTGTGAAAGAAGGTATTATAATCCCATAGAAATGAATCAAAAAGATGATAGCAATATACTTCCATGAAATTATAATCCTTTAAATTTAAGAAAGATAGTGTAATTTTTCAAGGATTATAATCCCCTAAAACAAACATGGCCTAAGTAGAAAATTTGCATTACTTACATTGCTTATACGAGATTGCACAATTCTTCAAATATTGTCTGCTTCAGTTTCTGCTTTGAAGAATTGGAATCTTTCAATTTAACAATAAAAATAGACCACAATTCGTGCATAGAGAGCTAACAACTACAAAAAGTCCCCTTACAACTGAACACCCTAAAAATTTCAACCGAATATCTTAGAAAACTAAGGATAGTAATCAGAAACCGAAACAGGCAATTCCAGAGTTCAAACCCTTCCTACGATGGTTTTAGGCTTTTACTTCAAAAAGAGCACAAAAGACTAAGATTTGACAAAACAGTTATTCGAGCGTATGAAACAAATCTGAAAAGTGTCAAAGAAGGTGGCTATTCAAACAAAGCAGCAGCCATATACGTATACATAATAATAATCACATAGAAAGCCATGATAGAAAGCCATGAAATAAGGTAGGCTAACTTTGAAATAATGAAAGTTGTTTGGTGATGTAAGGCATGAGCTATGTAGTAGCATCTGAAGCCTATAAAATAGATGTGCTTCATTTTGTTCAAGGGCAGGCAAAAAAACTTGTAAAATAGAAAATGGAAAAACTATTATTCCGCTCAACTCTTTTCAACAGTTTTAGGCTTTTACTTCAGAAAGAGCACAAAAGACTAAGATTTGACAAAACACACCAAGGAGATAAATACTCAACATAATCAGAATTACATCAACACCATTAACTGGCATGACCCTAAACGTTCGTTCCTCAAGCACTTGGCAAAAAAAAAAAACATTCCACAAGCTTCTTGTTACAACTTACAACTGTGAGACTATGATACATGTCCACAACTTTTCTAACTGAAAAGGAAAAAGAACAGCCAAGATAGAGAGACATTCCATTATTCTTGAACAACTTCGGCAATCAACAGTGAGCAACCTGCACGACAAAGACGTTTTACTTACTGTCAAAGGGAAAAGTATGTGTATGAATGAAAACACAATAGCAGCACAAAATGAACAAAACGATTTACTCTGAGGCTTTCATTCCTTTTACTGTTAGGCTAATTGTAAACTGAAAATTGGAATACTAAGTTTTAATGCCAAAATCCTACATTGACTTGGCTCTCACCCAGCCAGAAGAATAAAAGTCATGGTAGGGTCAAACTCGGCCTCCAAAACCTACCCCGAACCTAACCCACCAAGACTAGCAACAATTTTGTTGGAAGACGGTGAAAGATAATATTAATTTTTGTAGGTGAAAGATAATATTAATTTTTGTATTAATTTAAAAAACATTAAATGATACAAATACTAAATATTGAATAATTTCCCAACACTAAGACAGTTTTAAAATCTAAATATTTGAGGATACACACAAGGATTTTGCTTCAAAAATAGCATAAAAGACTTAAGATTCAATGAAAACTTGTAAAGAAGTTAAAACTTAACGTAGCCAGAATTACATCAACACAAATAATTTACATGACCTAAAACATAATATATATCCCACGGCTTCTATTAAAGTAACACCCGAGATAGAGACGCATCCAATTATTCTGCATGATCATTGCATTACATCAGTTATGTCACACCATAGCAAAATTAAGTACTCCCTCCGCCCCTTAAAGTTTGCCACATTACCTTTTGGTTACTTTTTTAAGAATGAATTGTATCAAGTTGATTGTTACCTTAAAAAAAAATAGAATTACAGAAGGTGTTGCCAGCTCTAATCTCCGAAAACCAATCTGCATTTGTAAAAAATAGAGATATAACGGACAACGTGCTCATAGCTTTTGAGCTGATTCATCATATGAATCATAAAAGGCAAGGGAGGGCAGGTGAAGTTGCTTTGAAACTGGACATCAGCAAAGCTTATGACCGAGTTAATTGGTCATTTTTACGAAGGCGAATGAAAGCAATGGGTTTTTGTGAAGTTTGGATTGGCTGGATGATGCTCTGTGTCAAAACAGTAACGTACACTTTTTGCCTTAATGGCTCACAGATTGGGCCGATTATTCCAAAGAAAGGGTTGAGACAAGGCGACCCCCTCTCGCCTTATTTGTTCCTGCTATGTGTTGAAGGTCTATCAAATGCCATCGACGATGCTTCGAGTCATGGATTGATTCACGGATGTCAAATTAGCCCAACAGCACCAACAATTTCCCACCTCCTATTTGCCGATGACAGTTTTCTTTTTTTCCAGGCTAATACGGAGGAGGCCAGTAATATAAAGAGACTGCTTGTTAGCTATGAAAAATGTTCAGGTCAATCTGTTAACTATCAAAAGTCAGGGGTTTTCTTTAGTGCAAATGTTGCCAGGAACAAACAAGTCGAAATTTCACAGATTCTAGGAGTCCATGCTAATATCACGGATACAAAGTATCTCGGGTTGCCATCACTAGTGGGTCGATCAAAGAAGAAAGTTTTTAACTACCTGAAAGAAAAGGCAAGCAAACGGATTCAAGGTTGGCAAGCTAAACCGATGTCACAAGGGGGTAAAACAGTTTTAATCCGAAATGTAGCTCAGGCCATTCCCTCATATAGTATGTCTTGCTTTCTAATTCCTGTATCAATCTGTCGTGAGTTGGAACAAATGTTCAACAACTACTGGTGGAAGTCGGGTAAAGGTGACACTCAGAAAGGCATAAATTGGCTCTCCTGGAACAACATGAGCTACGCGAAGAGTAAAGGTGGTTTAGGATTCAGGAACCTGCACGGATTCAACATCGCTTTACTAGGAAAACACATTTGGAATTTTATGCAAAATCCAACTACTCTAGTGGCAAGAGTTTTTAAAGAACGCTACTTTCCTGATGTTCATGTTTTGAAAGCTAGTAAAGGGCAAGGCTCAAGCTTTCTATGGGCGGGGTTATGGGCTGCGAAGGAAGAGCTTAGTAAAGGTTTCAGATGGGTGCTAGGTAATGGAGACGATATTCTGGCAACAAAAGATCCATGGTTGAGGAATAAGGAGAATTTTAAGGTGGATCAATCTCATTTGTATGAAGGCCGAAATGAGAAGGTGTCCAGTCTGTTTTTACCAGGTGAGAAACGTTGGAATACCCCGTTGGTTAGAAGTACTTTTACTAAAGAAGATGCAGATGCAATCTTAGTAATGCATATACCCCAACGCCTAGTGCAAGATAGGATAGTCTGGACAACGACAAGCAATGGCATTTACACGGCAAAGGGTGCTTATCATCTCTGGTATGAGAATACTTTTGGCACTAGTACAGTCCCTCAATGCACGGGCTGGAAGAAAATATGGCACCTGAATTTACCTCATAAAATCAAGGTTTTTGTGTGGCGTTTTTGTCGAAATGCCATACCAGTTCGTAGGAGGTTGAGTTCTAAAGGACTTAGGGTCGGTATCACTTGTCCTATGTGTACAGCTGATATAGAACATATGTCACATTTGTTTTATGATTGCAGTTTTGCTACTAGATGCTGGCACCATCTGGACTTAAATTATGACTGGAGCCAAGTGGAGATGGCTCACGAATGGATGCTGCAAAAACTCAGTTCTGCAAGTACTGAGGAGCTGCTTAAAATCTGTGTGGTCCTTTGGGGTATCTGGCATTGGAGGAATAAAAAAGTGTGGGATGGGAAGATAGTCACACCAGCTTTTGCTATGGATAGTAGCTTTCGGATACACACAGAGTGGATTCAAGCAAGAAAGAAGCAAGAGGGGGATACTACAGATCATCCGAATACTAGCGGCACAACACACAAGGCGAATACAAAGTGGCAACTTCCTGCAGCTGGAGCTTTCAAAATCAATGTTGATGCTTCTGTTTTCCCAGGCGCCAAAACCTTCTCCATTGGGATGGTACTGAGAGATCATGAGGGTGAGTTCATAGCAGCTAGGACTCACAAGCTATCAGGTGAGGTAGCAGTGATTGAGGCTGAAGCTATCGGTGTGAGGGAAGCTCTATCATGGATCAAAGAGATGCGAATGCAGGAGAAAGAAGTAACAATTGAGTCAGATTCTCAGCTTACTGTTAATGCACTGCGGAGTAATAGCATAAACTACCTAGAAGTTGGAGAGATAATCGAGAGTTGTAAACAGAGTCTTGGTACTCTATATAGAAGTGCAGTGGTTTTTATCCGGAAAAATGCTAACAGGGTAGCCCATGAGATTGCTAGAATCCCTTGTTTAGTAAATTCCCGTAATTTATTCACGTCTCCTCCTACGTGCTTGTTGGAGGCTCTATCTTATGATTGTTTGAAGTAATGAAATGTTTCAGTATTTTTCAAAAAAAAAAAAAGAATATAAGATGCTTGAACTACTCAAGCGATCAACAGTGAGCCACCTGCAGGACACAAGGACAGACATTTTATGTACTGTGGAAGGGAAAAGTATACACGTATACGAGATTGTCTGAGTATCATGAAAGAATATCAATACAAGACATTAGCTCTTTGTATCCTACCTATCTTAAATCTAGAACGAGATTGTTCTCTTAATCACATAAAGGTATACCTAAAACAAAGCCAAAATACATTATTATATTACTATATTTCAAAATATTAGATTAAAACATACTCTAGATTCTAAATACGAGCTATTATAATGAAATTTTACTATAACTCGGTATCCGTGATTTCATTCTGCAAAAGACTGAGCAATAATTAGCAAGGAATGCAAAAGACTCAGCAGGTATGAATTGGTAGTAACTATACCAACTATTGGGAAAGCTTACCATCAGTTATTCTTAAGCGACCTAGACCATAAATTAGGTCATGCAGGAATTAGGGTAACAGGAGTACAAGAAGCAAGTGGCTAATCTATAAAAATCTGGTACATGACACGCATATGTTTAAAAAAAACACACAACAGTCGTAATGTATCCATATGTTCTTCACAAAACTAATTATTGTCACTTAAACACTCAGAATTCCCACTTCTTGATTCAATTCTGATATACTTGAGTTTGCTAAAACATACTCCCAGTAAAGTTGATTTTTTCAGAACTGTTATAAGAGTTTTTCTGAGTATCATGAAAGAATATCAATACAAGACATTAGCTCTTTGTATCCTACCTATCTTAAATCTAGAACGAGAATGTTTTTACTTAACCACTTAAAGTTATACCTAAAACAGAGCCAAAGTACACTAATATAATACTATATTTCAACATATTAGATTCGAAACATATTCTAGATTCTAAATACAAGCTATTCTAATGAGATTTTACTATCAACTCGGTATCTGTAATTTTTCATTCTGCAAAAGACTCAGAAATAATTAGCAAGGAATGCAAAAGACTCAGCTGGTACGAACTGGTAGTAACTATACTAACTATTAGGAAAGCTTACCATCAATTATTCTTAAGCGACCTAGACTATAAATCATGTCATGCAGAGAAACAGCACAACAAGCAAGTGGTTAATATATAAAAATCTGGTGCATGACATGGATATGTTGAAAAAAACAAAACCACGATAATGTATGATCTACCAGTTTGTCTGAGTATCATGAAAGAATATCGATACAAGACATTAGCTCTTTGTATCCTACCTATCTCAAATCTAGAACGAGAATGTTTTTTCTTAATCACATAAAGTTATACCTGAAACAAAGCCAAAGTACATTACTATGTTATTAATGTTTCAACATATTAGATTAAAACACATTCTAGATTCTAAGTACGAGCTATTCTAATGAGATTTTACTATAACTCCGTATCCAGAACTTCATTATGCAACTTTGCAATGTACAACAAGTTTATGTTTCAAGGGTCCAAATGTGGCACAACGGACTCTGTCCACAGTCAACAACTAAACATAAATAGAGACTGAAATGAATAAAGCAACACACACATAAAATGTGGTTTAATTTATCATATACTACAATTATTTCAATTCGTTGGATAGAGCAAGTTTGTCACCAGAGCAAACATTATCACTACAGATACAGAGAGGGGATATAATTAGACAACCGGGTAGAAATTGGATAACCTGGCCCTAAAGAGCGATGGTATTAAGTTGGGACTTGCGGCCTTCAAGAGGGACAAGGAGGCGGTGGACAGAGAGGGGAGTGAGAAGCACCTTTTGCTGCTGAGAGTCGCGACGAACTTGGAACCTGTAGTATTCCCAAAAGGAATGTCTAGCGCCACCGGGGGTAGTGGGGTCACTGAAGTCGGTATGGGTGAAGCACAGGATGTTACTCCCCAAATGAAGCATCTGGGTGACACGTAATTGGTCAAGCATGTCGGGACCAAACGGGGAGCAGGAGGACCACGAAACCTCGAGGCACTCATTGGTGAGAATATCATAGGCAGTGATGCAATTACTGTAATCGGTGTTGGTAATAAGAAAATAGAGAACGTCATCCACGGGGGAGGAAGCAGGTTCGCCTGTCCAGGACAACATGTTATCGTCAAGACAAACCCATTGATGGTTGTTGTCGGGATAGTAGGCGTACAGGGAAGTGAGTAAACTGAAATAAACGAGCAACCGATTATGCTTGGGGTCAGAAACAATGGGGCGGCCAATGTGCATTTGATGATCAATTCCAGACATGGGTATTGGTTGCCACCTGCCATTCTTCTTGTCATAGAACTCGCCGAATGACCAGAGAGAGGTTCCAGCTTTGGCACCAAAGACGAAGATGTTGTCGCCAAGGGAAGCACAACTTGGATATGACCTATAGCAATTAAGCATCCCGCCTATGTCCTTCCAACTACCACCTTTGGGGTCTTCCAAATCCAGGAGAGATGCGCCGCAATGGATGTGGTAATCATCATCATCTACGTCATCTGGCTTATCTGGGTATCCTCTGTTATAATAATGATCCGGGTTCCCAATGGCGTAAATCAGTGAACCAGCGGCAGCAACTAATCCGTAGTGTATATTGTGATTCCAAAGAAAGCCGACCCTAAGTTTGATAACTTTGTTATGTCTCAAATCCGCTATGTAAAAGTCTGATCTTTTGGCTATGCCCTTTGTTTGCACCACTACCTTGTCCTTTCCCACCCACGATTCCATATTTCCTTCTGCCATCTTCCTTGATTTTCTTTCCGTTTGTCTTCCCCTACTTTTTTACTTATTTGTGGCTGCAAACCCTAACCCCTCCTCCCCTCTCAAAATTAACGGTAACGATCATTATGGCCAAAATCAATATATATCTATACTATTATATTAATGTCGAAAGATTGTAAGTTTTGTCGATTTGGTTATCCCAATTATTAAAATAAATAATAACATAATATAATTAATGGTAATTAGTCATTGCCATTTTCACATTAATTTTTAATTGAAGATTTATCTTATATAAAAACATCATTCGTACCCTATCTATAAATCATTCATATTTCTTTTCTAATTTAAATATGTTACCTTTTTTTTAAAATAAATTTTACAATCATTAATATATATCTAAAAAATATCACACCATATTTTTAATTATTAATAAAATATATTAAAATCCTTGTACGTTGTTTATAATAAGAAAATATTAGTAAAATACGTAAATATGAGTATATTAAATTATAACAAATTAAAATTTAAAAAATTATTAAATTGATAATTATATAAAAACATAATTGTACTATTAACTAAAATTTAATAAATACCTAAAATATATTATCTTTCAATCAATTTAAAAGACGTTTACTTTTAATTGAACATATTACCCTTTATACACACATAAAATATCGTATCTGTTGTGGAATAAAAAGTAGGGTGTAATTAATTCGTATATTGATTGCTAGGGATTGAGAGCTTCGAGCTTTAATGGTGGCTGCTCTTGCTGTCGGGACTTGTCGATCCTCGCAAGATGCCTACGTACCTCGATGGATATCAAGAATCAAGCCAAAACGTAGTTCTAGAGTTGCCTACGTGGCTTGATGCGCCCTCGCGGCGTAGTGACGTAGTGGCTTGTATATCCTTATTCGAGGATGAAGCCTAAAACGTGGTGGGTGACGTATGGAGCTGTGTCCCAAAAATGCTCTTCAAAACGTTCTCCCCAGAGACTGAGGGGTTAGGCCCTTTATATAGGCATTGGGTGCCTTGGAATTAGGGTAGGGTTTGGTGTCTTGGTGGACAAGATACCCGTTTTTGATAGACTTCTTGTAAGTACCCTAATTTTTGGTAATATTTTATTTTATTTAATATCTTGTGGCAATGTCAATATGGAACCTTTCTGGTCATCCCTGTGATTGATAGAATTGATTGTCTGAGAAACTGTGTTGTTGTATTCCCTATGTAAGATAAGAAGGGAGATTGTGAAGGCAGGAGTCTTATTGTTAGTGAGATTTATAAAACTTGGGATTTGAGAATGATTAGAGTGTTACAAGATTTATTAAGGATCATGACAAGGAATTATGGACATTAGAGGAATTTACACAATTAGTACTTAAGGAATTATAGGGGAAATCTCTACGCGACAAAATATTATTACGAGAGATTAATTAAGATACGATACGAATTAAAGATTAGATAATAAGCATTGGTGGGAGAATAATAATACAAGGAGTAGCATTGCATGCAAGCCCATGCAACCAAGTAGTTAGAAAACCTAGCAAACTAGTTGGCCATTGGAAGATGAATAGTGTTTAGTTGCATTACTTTTTCAAAAGTGGAGACAAGAGTACATGAGAGCCATACCTATAGCCATGTCTAGATTGTACCATACTAATACATACAATTATATGTAACACCCAATCAAATGTTCAACTACACAAACACAAAAAGAAAAAAAATCAAACTCTCCCCCCCCCCCTTGATATTGCTCTCGGCCAAGCTTAAAAAGTGAGGAAGAAAAATTCTTTCTCCCACTTCTCATCACTCATAATTCATACCATAATTCCTAGGTCATCTACATCATCTAATCAAGGTATGCTAGAAATTTCACTTCATTTCATCCATCCAATTCCAAGATATAAATTGTTAAAGTTTGGATGAATAGCAACCAAATTTGTTTTTCCTTTAGATCTTGCATTATAAGTGTTGTAGGAGACCATCTAAGGTGTTGTTGAGTTGTGAGAAGCTTACCCAAGGCCACTAGGAGCTCAAGAAGGTATAAAATCACAAACCCTCTTGGTTATGTAATATTTATAATGATTGGTAGTAGATCCATGTGTTTAAGAGCTAATCTTGGTTGTATATGTGATGGATAGCATGGATCTTGAATTTTGATGTTGAGATTATGACTTTTATGACTATGGATAGTATATATATCACCATGAGTGTTATGAACCATGATTTGAGTGTATTAAGTGTTGGTTGTATGGTGGAATTGTGAAAAAATGATTGATGTAAGTGGTATGTTCATGCTGAGTTTTTCCAGGAGCAATGACCTGTGTTGTGACACGATTTTGAACACCCAAATGATGTCCCCTGATGTCCTACCTTATATTGTTGGAAAGATAATTGAATGTAGTTTCTGGATATGTAAGATTCATAGCTATGTGATGTGTGGATTTTTAGTTATGGCCGGAGAAGTGATTTTTGTTTCTGGACTATGGACTGCATAAAGTGACCCCCTTGTGAACCTTGTTTAAACACCTTAAAAAATATTTGGGATCATGGAAAAATTAGAGAAGCTAGGAAATACAGTGGTGAAGGCTACCCAAAAAGAATTGGATTAAAATATGAATTTTTGGATTTTATAAAAATGCTAGAGTAAATTTCGCGCAAGGGGAAAAAGTCGTTAGTGGATCATAATTCTAGGAGTAATGGTTATGGTTCGAACGTGGTAACTAAATTAAGTCGAGTAAGTGACGAGCGTAAACGAGTGATGTCATGGACCTATAGTGGGGCTAGGGAGTCATAAGACGAAGTCGTTAAGTTAATTTCGTGTCCCCTTAAAACCCCGTAATTAGAAAGAAATTGTTAAGGTACTAACGAACGATTATTGTTTATGTATAGATCGTTCGAATTCACACGCTCGACCACCCCAACCAAACCAAGACAAGTTTACTTTTCAGAACTTATACATATACAAGGATTTTCACTGTTGTGTTTGTAGTTTTCAAAATTATATCAAATGCTATGTTTATCGAAGTATTGATGCAATTGAGATTGAACAAGTACATGTATGCTTTTACCCCTTGAACTTAGATTGAAATGTTTTCTTCGGACAACGACTCTAGCAATAGAGGTCGTAGCGGTCCGTATATACTATTGACCGGGGAGCGGTATATTATTATATCGTATCTATATTGCGAAAACCCGAAGGGTCATTCGGGTGGTATCGTATATTCAAATAACTATTATTATATCTTCGTAAATACTCGAAACCCTATCTTGGATTGAAAGTTTATTTTATTAAATAATTATTTTATTAATTATTGATATTAAATCTTAAAATATCATTTAATAATTATTGTTCACTATTTTAAAAACAAAGTTAATCCAAGATACCTTTTAATACTTTCAAACTCGAACTTTTTCGAACTCAAAACATTTTCGAAAACCCCCGGTCAGGTTCTGCTTCTTGTATGATTTCAAGAATTATCGGTCGACTGATGTCGAACCACAACTACTCTGTTTTCAATCAACATCAAGTTTTTAAAAGAAAAAGAAAAAGGGACTCTGGCAGGTGTGGGAACCGTTGACGAACGATTCCCGGGATGTGTAAGCGGCCGTGAGCCAGGCGGTCCATCACTTATTATTCCGGCCCAGGTGTTGCCGAAGGATGATTACGGATGTAGTTTTCATCGAGGGTGATTACGGATGTAGTTTTCACTCGGGGATAGTTACGGATGTAGTTTCTATCCTTCTACCGGTAGAGAAGACCCGCGGATTATTGGACTCGGATGTGGCGACTGATCATCGTCAATCCCTGTCAGGTTTTATGTTTTCTTTAAGTCCCATTCCTCCACTTTGGAAAAATGCTTTGACACTGCATCTTAGGCCTATGTGCCAGTTGCCGATAGTGTCCTATTTTGATGAGAAAGATGTTGACTTTATGCAGTAGCTAGAACTGCAAGGTTATTTTGAAAACAAGGGCACGTACTGGTGCACCTTTGAAATTTACCAATAATGACAAGTGATTTTATAACTGATTGATACAACGAATTTAATGACTGTTATATATATAAAATGTTATATTATTTATCTTTTACCTATATTCTTGCTGAGCTATAGTTGCTCACTCTTGCCTGTTTTCAAATTTTACAAACACAACAGCTAAGAGAAATGGCAAGAACCTGTCAGACTGTCCGAAAACAGGGGACTAGACCCCAGGCTGCAGTCGAGATCCCACCGGTAGGCCCCATTAGCCGGATTGGTTGGCAGCTTTTGTTAGTACGTTTTATTTATAAGTATGACCTGTGCAAGGCAGTGTACCGTAACAAACTTTCAAGCCGCCAACTTCGCTTCATATCGAAGTGTTGCTGGTAGCATAAATGCTATTTAATTCGGTCTGTAATAACTCTAAAACTTTTACTTTTGCTTATTTAAATGTATGACGTTTCTGAGACTCTAACCTGTGTGTGTGTGCGGTGTGAGTTTATTGTGGGGTCGATGGATGTTTATTTATATTATGTGCAAGAACAAGTATGTTATTAATGGAAAATGGACCGTGAGCGCCTAGATCTCCGACCCCGGATCTGGGGGCGTCACAGAAATGGTATCAGAGAGAAGGTTACAGTTCTCAGAAACGATAGTAACTTAGGGAAGCAACCATAACAATACTAATAATATAACACTAATAATAATCCCATTAATACCTAGAGCTCTCATCGAGTTCACAGTCGGGTTATCGGATATAGCCCTGACTTCTAAGGCCCGTGAGGGAACTACTTCTTAAACCCCTCTTTTTGGTTAGTAACCTAGCTTATTTCCCTTGTGTAGATGGAGGATGTACCAGACCCTGAGGCCTATGAGAGGGAGCATGATGAGGCACTACTGAGAGAGACTGAGGACCCTGTTGAGGATACTGATGCTGACCCTGAGCTGGGCCCCTGGATTACGATATTAGGGGATACCGATGATGAGGATCCCGAGGAGGAGCCCTTTATGGAGCCTGAGCCTGTTACCCCCTCCCCTGTGGCCACTGATGAGGAGAGTGTGCGACCCAGTGAGGACCGTGTTGTGTCACCCCCACCCTCTCCACAGTCATTGAGCCCCACTTCTTCAGATGATGACCCCGAGGAGGATACTTCTAGTGAGGAGGAGCGTGACCCTACCCCTGCTCCTGCTCCTGCCCCTGTTATGCCACCCCCACCACTGGACCTACCCCCAGTATCGGGTGCCGAGCACGCCTATGTGGTGCAGTTCCTGACCCGAGACTTACTTTCTGCGGAGGCCCGACTTAACGAGGCGAGGAGGGTGATAGTGGAGGAGCGCGAGGCGCGCTTGAGGATCCAGGCTGAGATGAGGGCTACTGTTGCTAGGAGGACTAGAGCTCGACTCCACAGGATTGAGAGGAGGAGTCGCGAGAGGGTTCTCGGATTAGGGATCCGCGGGGGCGGAGTGATCCAGGCTAGGGATGTTAGACGTGTTGTGCGTCGTGCATTTGCCCGAGTGAGGGCCTTGCTCCGTCGCGGTGCGGCCCCGTGATGTGTTACTGATAGCTCAGTCCCCTAGGTTCAGATGACATTAGTATGTCGATTTTGCGGGACAGTTGACTTGTGCAGTGGCGTCCTTTCTGACCAGTGGATGAGTAGACTGACCTACATATATGTAGATGTGACTTCGGATAGTATGTATGGATGTAGCCCTACTTTTGTGTAGCCCTGACTATTCGGATTATGTACTTGTATTTGTTCCACTTTTGCTAGACTTTGACATCGGAACTATGTATTTGGCTCTAACATCCGAACTTTGTGACCACCCTTGTACCGTACTTATTTAGTTTCAGTTTCCTTGATATTGTCTCAACTGCTCTACTTTCCGATGCCATGCTCTACTGTTTTGATGTACAACTGTGATTATACAACTGCTACAAGCCCCAAATACAACCATGCTATCTCAAATTTACGATATGCGATTTCAAAATTGTTCTCCACATTTTCCAAAATGTTCCTACAATTTTTTTTTTTATAAAACCTTTCAAAAAAAAAAAAAAAAACGGTTTTAGTTATTTAAAATTTTGAAAATATTTCTACAGATTGCGAAGTTTCGAAATTTTGGAAATTCCTACAAATGTTTTCGAACCACGTAACGACTTCCCCTAAAAAGTTTTTATAGTTTATCGCCATCATAAGAGCACTACGAGTTTCGAAATTTTAACCCTGTGTAAGGAGGAACAATACGTTCCTGACTTCTCTAAATACGGTCAAATAATTGAATACCCTAACCCATTTTTGTCTTATCATCAGAATCATGCCACCCAGAAGAATGAACACCCGAGCTCACCCGGCCAGCTCTGAAGGCCAGGGTAGCCACCATGGGCCGGAAGGCCACCAAAACCGAGAGAGAGAGGATCAGAACCTGAGCGAGGATGAAGGTAGTGACTATAACCTGTTTGATAACTCTGAGTATGATGAAGAGGAAGCTGAAGATGATACCCTAGAGGTGGAAAACCCAAGGAGAGACCCTATGGAGCGATTCATGGACCTACTTAGGCAGAACTTGGACCGTCCCCCGGTTCAGCCACCACCCAACAATGCGAATGCCAATGCCTTTCGGAATTTCAAATCCCTGAAACCCCCGGAGTTTAAGGGAACTGCAGACCCGGTCGAGGCAAGAGCCTGGCTGAAAGAAATGGAAAAATCTTTTGAGATACTAGGAGTCGCTGAGGAGCAGAAAACTATTTTCGCCACCTCTCTGCTGAAGGGTGAGGCAAACTACTGGTGGGAAGCTAAAAAGAATTTGGAGGGAAGAGGTGTGGTGACCTGGGAGAGGTTTAGCGAGTTGTTCTTGGAAAAGTATTTCCCTAGGTTCATGGAAACACAAATGGAGCTGAAATTTTTGGAACTCAAGCAGGGTAACATGACGGTGGCCGAGTATGAGGCAAGATTTACTGAGCTGTCAAGGTTTGTGCCGGAATATGTGAACTCTGAGGTGAAGAGGGCCCGAAGGTTTCAATTGGGGCTAAAGCAATGGATTCAGAATCGTGTGGCGGTTCTTGAGCTGACAGACTATGCCACCCTGGTACAGAAAGCATCGATTGTTGAGGCTGGAGGTGAACAGATGCAGAAGGAGAGAGAAGGAAGGAAGAGGAAGTTTGATAGTCGAAAGGGGAACTCTGCGGGAGGTATCTTTCCGAGCAAATTTAAGCGAGGAACAATGTCCCAACCCAGCGGAAACTTTGGAACCAAGAAAGCTGAAAGTTGGAGTGTGGGCCAGGGCGGCCGACCTCAGGGATCATCGTACTCTACCCCACCCCGAGCCCCACTCCCGGAATGCAATAAATGTGGAAGGAAACATGCGGGCGTGTGTAACCTGCAAGATGTGAAGTGCTTCAAGTGTGGGCTAACGGGACATTATGCTAACACCTGTCGAGGGACTAGCAACAACACCAGTGCTGGAGGTAATTGCTTCAAGTGTGGGAAACCAGGGCACCGAATGAGGGAATGTATGTCCTCTGGGCCAGCTGCATCAAGAGTGAGTGGAACTGCTTCTAACAGGGCCCCTACTGCAAGAACTTTTAACATGACTGTGCAAGATGCCGTGAGGAACACGGATGTGATCGCAGGTACCCTACTACTCAACTCAGTTAATGCGAATGTTTTATTTGATTCGGGAGCTACCAAGTCTTTCATATCTCTAGATTTTGTAAGTCAGTTAGGCCTTAAGACTGAACCACTGAGAGACAGACTGCAAGTAGAGATAGCAAACCATGAAATTATTCCTGTTAACCAAGTATGTCCAGGTTGTGACCTAGAAATAGAAGGGCGACACTTTCGGGTAGATTTAATACCATTTAAATTAGGGGAGTTTGACGTAATAATAGGTATGGATTGGTTGACAACCCATGGAGCTCAGATTGATTGCGTGAAGAAGAAAGTGAGTTTAAGACTGCCAGGGGATAAGGAAGTAGTGTTTAGTGGAAAACGACAAACCCAAAAGTTCCTGACTATGATTCAAGCTAAAAGGCTGTTACGTAAGGGATGCGAAGCCTATTTAGCCTATGTAAAGGATACCCAGAAGGAGGCGCCAAACCTACAGGAAATCCCAGTCGTTAATGAGTTCGCGGACGTATTTTCGGATGATCTTCCAGGACTACCACCTGATAGAGACATCGAGTTCGCTATAGATTTAGTTCCGGGCACGGCCCCAATTTCAAAGGCCCCGTATAGGCTAGCCCCAGTGGAGATGAAAGAGTTGGCCACCCAATTGCAAGAGCTGTTGGATAAAGGAATGATAAGACCTAGTGTGTCGCCGTGGGGAGCCCCGGTGCTATTCGTGAAAAAGAAGGATGGCAGTATGAGACTATGCATAGACTACAGGGAGTTGAATAAGGTGACCATAAAGAATAAGTATCCTTTGCCCAGAATAGATGACCTGTTTGACCAACTAAAGGACGCGGTTTATTTTTCCAAGATCGATTTGAGAACCGGGTACCACCAGTTAAGGATCAAGCCAGAAGATATACCAAAGACGGCCTTTCGCACCCGGTACGGACACTATGAGTTTTTAGTAATGTCGTTTGGGTTAACAAATGCACCCGCAGCTTTCATGGACTTAATGAATCGAGTCTTCAAGAAGTACCTGGACAAGTGTGTTATAGTCTTCATCGATGACATCTTAATTTATTCCAAGACGAAAGAGGAACATGCAGAGCATTTGAGGATTGTATTGGGAGCGCTAAGAGAAGAAAAGTTGTACGCTAAGTTCTCGAAGTGTGAATTTTGGTTGAAGGAAGTTCAGTTTTTGGGGCATGTGATTAGCGAACAAGGCATCCTAGTGGACCCAGCCAAAATAGAGGCTGTATCAAATTGGGAGATACCAACCACTCCGACAGAGGTGAGAAGTTTCATAGGATTGGCCGGCTACTATAGGAGATTTGTCCAAGACTTTGCCAAGATAGCAGCCCCTTTGACCCGGCTAACTCGCAAGACCGAGAAGTTTGTGTGGACTGAGAAATGCGAAGAGAGCTTTCAAGAGTTGAAAAAGAGGTTGGTGACAGCACCAGTGCTAGCCCTACCCGATGATAAGGGAGATTTTGTGATTTATAGCGATGCATCCCATAAAGGTTTAGGGTGTGTGCTTATGCAGCACGGTAAGGTGATTGCGTATGCGTCCCGACAACTTAAGGAGTATGAGATAAGATACCCCACCCATGATTTGGAATTAGCAGCGATAGTTTTTGCTTTAAAGATCTGGAGACATTACCTGTACGGAGAAAAGTGTGAAATCTACACGGATCACAAGAGCTTAAAGTACATATTCACTCAGAAAGAGTTAAACATGAGGCAGAGGAGATGGTTAGAGCTAATCAAGGATTATGATTGTGAGATTCATTATCACCCAGGGAAGGCCAACGTAGTGGCCGATGCACTTAGCCGAAAAGAGAAGATTAAGATGATAACGTCAGTGGACGAAGTGATCAAAGACCTCGAGAGGCTGGAGATTGAGGTGAGGTTGCCAGGAATTGGCCAAGAGAGTCTAATGGAAATAAAAGTCCAACCACCGCTATTGGAAAAGATCAAGTTATGCCAGGAAAAGAAGACAGAAGAAGAAAAGAATTCCATGGAGAAAATTTTGACTGGCGAAGAAATTAGGTGTAAGAAGGACGGGAATGGAGTTATGAGGTACGCATCTAGGATATGGATCCCGAACGTTCAAGAATTGAAAGATGAGATTTTGCAAGCGGCCCATAGTTCAAGGTATTCGATTCATCCTGGAGGCACCAAGATGTATAGGGATTTGAAAGAATACTATTGGTGGCCAAATATGAAGAAGGACGTAGCAGAGTGGGTAAGTAAAT